>OY992767.1:33921857-36321857 GCA_963921325.1 Logfia minima
GATGGCCCCAACTTCATAGCCTCTAATTTTTGCCTCCAAATCCCTTCACAGTTTCTGCCAGCATCTTCACATTCTCCTCCTCCACATTTTTCTCCTATTATTATTAACATTTTAAAGACTCAAATAGACCAAGTACATTACTGCTTAATTATAGGGTTAAGAAAATACTATTGTACGCAACCAACTCAAAGTTTCTATTGTATGTATCCAATAACTCTTTCATCACGCGTCCACTACTTTTTGATGAAGGTTGCCACATCATTCACCATGTCATCAAACAGATATCACGTCACTGGTTTACAAGTTATAAGACGCCATATACATACAATATAAACTTATAAAGTTCATACATTTTAAGACAATTAACCATTATTATTATAAATACATATAACTAAACAAACAAACAAACGATATATATGTATATACCTGTTGTAATTTCTCCATGAAACTGTCATCTTCCCTATCCATAGCCTCATCAGCTCCTCTGATGAAATGCAAATAAGTACTCAAAGTATAAGTAAACATACCATCTCCTAAAACCTGCGTCAAACTTTCGAGATGCTCGTTATACATTGCAAGCTCAACAAGCCAATGAAGCACAGCTAAAACACTAGGAAACGAGTGAGGTGTTCCAGGCGCCTTAAACGCCGATTTATTGATTTTAATCGGACAATTTGAAAATTTCAAAACAGTAATCAAATCATCTTCAATTTTATTACCAGCCGGATACTCGAGACGTGTGAGAACGAATTTTAGGGTTTCAGTAATGTCTTTGTTCGAAGGTAAGGGTTTAAGTTTAAATGAGATCGGAATTGAACACGCGTTGAGGTAGGAATTGATGATTGAAACGGCGTGGTTTTGGTATGACCGGTCGGTGACGGAGATGGCGGTGGATGTACGATGGTGATTGATGCCGGCGGAATGGGCGGAGGAAGGGCGGCTGGAGCAGAAACTGGCGTCGGAATCGCGACGGGATACTGCGCCCGTGAACTGCCACGGATCGACCGGAGTTGGAGTTGTGAGACGGTGGTCGGGGACGGAGCGTTCCGTCGGAGGACGGCGTCCGGTGGGGCCTCTCATAAATTTTTCGTGAGAAATTGGATTTGTTTCCCGCCTTTGGGAATTTGGAAGTACGAAGTGGTAGTGAATAGTGTGGGGGAGGATTTTGGCACTTTGTAGTTTGTACTTGTACCGCGATTTGATTTCATTTGTTCCGATTTTACTGTATTTTAGCAAAATGCGACTTGATTTGATTCGAGTTAGTAGAGCTTTTATAATAATGGATACTCTACGTAAAATCGTTTTTACTTTAGCAAAGTTTAAACGGTGCAAGTTAAAGCAAAATCATGTCGAAGAAGTTTGTTTTGATAGATTTTTATTATACAGAATATAATATAATAACATGATAAAATATGAATTTATGATTGCTGAGGCTTTTTACATAGAAGACTATATTTCATGCCATCATAGGCAACATTACATAATAGGTTAGGGTTGTTATTTTCTTCGTTATACGTAACGATTATGATTATTATTAATTTGGACATCTAATATTGAGTTAGTTTGGACATCTTTTATGACCTTACGAGTAGGCATGTATGCGAATCGAACAAACACGAACAGAGCACGTTCTTGTTCGTTCATTAATGTTTAATCGAACAAAACGAACGAACACAAACGGATAAATGAACAGATTTTCTTGTTCATGTTCGTTCACTAAGAAAATATGTTTGTTCACTGACATTCACGAACAAATAAATAAATTAATGCATTCGTTCATTAATCTGTTAAAAGAACACAAACGAATACAAACAAACGTACACGAACACAAACGAACATATATATATATATATATTGGTAACCTCTAAGACTGTCCATAGCACATCCACAATTGTAGATATTGGTTTTTATATATTTTTGGGATCGTAGCTCTAAAATTGATTATCGAGCTTATGGATCTTATTGTCGAATAAAAACAACATAGCAATGAGTACCTATTAAAGAAAACTTCAATTGCTCATGATACAGATATAATTCGAAACCATTTCTGATATCAACCCAAGATTGACAAAGCATTCAACTACTAAAGCTTGTGGCAAACTAATTAGAAATGTTGCAACAAAAGTTCGATTGTAGGATCACTGATTACAAACAAACACTCATCACGTAAATGGCCAAAAGGAACAAAAGTTAGATCACCCTAGAATCGTACATTATAGGCGTCATTTATTACTCGAATACTCAAAAAAAAATATCTCCACGGGGCTGATTTTCTATCCAGAACTTAATAAAATAAGGCTTAATTGTTACTCTTGTTGTATCTTACATAGAACATATATATATATATATATTTATAACTTAGGAATTGCATTTTTAAAGATTTTACTGGTCTTAAATTTGTAAACCAAGAGCAGGTGGGTTGATCAGGGCATGCTGAAGCTGCTTCATTGATCAAAGAAAGACCCGAATAAGAGCTATTTTGAAATATTAGTTTGAAAAAAGGCTTATGTTTATTGAAGCAAAAGAGTAGGTGGCTTTGACAATTGAAGTAATTAGGTATTAATTATTTTAAATGTTTCACTTACATTTGAATGTTGTTACTCTTGGTCTCATTCCAAAGATCACTGGTTGTTGACTCGTGATCCAATTATACGTGCAATTGTGTTTCGTTCTTTTTCATCAAAGTGACTCTATAGTGTTAGTCGCAAAATTTATTTCCTACAAAGAAAAGGTTGAAACATTAATAGATAAATTATTAATGATATTGGGAAGTGATCAAGTTATCTTACTCTGTTCACAATGATGATATCCCTTGTTGTAGTTTCGGATCCTTGTTCTTTAATCGGGAGTATTTGTAAACAATTGCTGTAATGTCCATATTTTGAAATGCAAATAGATTGGTGTTTTACATACAAAAAATGAAGTTTAGGAAGGACATAGTCAAGTAGAATGAAGAGAATTTACTATGAAGGGACCATGTGTCAGTGTAGATACATAGATTAGAAAAGTTTGTGAATCAAACTTCATAACCCAACATCATTGAGATAAAAAAGTATCTCGACAAGAATCATGTTCAAAATCCAAGGGTAGGTTACGAGCTGAGACGATATTTTGCATCATTATTAATTACCACATAATACGAGATATAGCATCTTTTTTAGTCGTGTCAGTAATTTGGCAAAACAGTGTAAATAGCTATAAATAAGTGAAGTCAACTTCCTCCTCTGTTTTTTTAAGTAATATACAAAAGAACATAAAGAGACGATGTTACAAATAAAGATAGAGAATGAGAATGGTACCTGAGAATCTCCCAATAATTCTCTCTAAGGTGGTTTCCTATCCGCTCAGTTACACATGGTCATTTTCCAAAAGTTGGACAAGCACCGGTCTAGAGGTTTTTTGGGTTCAAGGTTGATATCGGGTACATTTTCATGTGTCTTCACATTTAACCTTCAAAAACTGACAATCTATTCATGAGTAAAATTCACATAGAATAATAATACTACAAGCCAATAACAATAGAGAATAATAGTAATAATAAGAACAATAATGATAATGATATAGAATAGCTTATCGAACCTCGTTGAAATTCAACACCAATAAGAGTAGATATGAAGATATGCCATGTGTAATCGGAAGTTATATAAATATTATTCGTTGATTTTACAGCAAATATGAGACGATTCAAATCCAATGATGTGCCTAATGTAGGATAGAAGGGGAAAAGGGAAATAAAGGAACATCACGTAGGAAGATGATCATCGACACCGTTATACTCAATGTAAAATTAAAAACAAAAACCAACAGAAACCAATAAAGAGTATAGAGAATACATATTTGAAGCAGAAACTTGAAGGTAGACCTTGAATTCCAAGAGACAATTTCATATAGGCGACTCTGAAATCTCAGAATATCATACATGCCTAAATGTCCATAAAAATCATTGTATCTTACGGATTGACAGTTTGTACATAAGAGATATACGATATTCAGTAGGGGATTAGGGATGACAAATACAAAATTTTGCATTTTGTAAGAAAATGAAATGGTTTTCAAGCACCACCCACTGACCAAGACAGTGTTGAGCTACTATTATATCATGTCCTCATGATATTTTTTGCTTTTATTGAACACCAGGTTTAAAAGGGTATAAAATTTCATTCTTTACCGAATCTTAATCCTTATTTTTAAACAAAATGGAATGTAAATTGTAGATAAACAAGAGTCTATGAATCTATCTCAATGAAAATGGTGGGATTGAAATGTCTTTATAAATTCCGACTTTTTCTCATTGAGGTAGCAAAACAATGTATTCAATGAAGTGGATTCAGTATTTCCTGTTAGTTATCCAACTATACACAACAGATAATAAGTAAATGAAACACCAAAGCCATTGAGAAAATACAACTCCATCGTTTTCAAGAAATTCGCAGCAATCAGTACTTTTGATACAATTTGTTGTTCATCTTTTTAGAAACACAATTGAAAAAAAAAAAAAACTAAATAAAAAGTTACCAAAGCATGTAATGTTACCCTACCAATTACCTGGTAGTTACTTCCCTCAGGGACAATCACCTTTTAGACTTTTGGTGCATCAAGCCTTTGTACAAAAGCAAAAATTAAGAGCTTAACACGAGAAACAAAAACCATACCTGAAATGTTGACTTTACTCGTAGATCTGAAGCTGTATATGAAACACATAACTCTGTAAGAAGTAATTTATTAAGAAGATTGAGATCAGTAAATCAAAAATTGAATATGAAAATATGAAGTGTAGTTACAAAAGAACCCCATAAATCTCTAAGAACATGTAGAATCTGCCTACAATAGCCGTGTTTGCTATCATTCAGCCATTCAGATTACATTTAAAGTTTTTTCAGGTGCAGACTAATTATAAAACCAGGTCCGCTAGAAGTTGCAAACCACGAATTTGAGAGCATAAAAGTTAATTTTGGACTAAAACCCCACCAACCTATATGAAAATGTAAACTTTACTTACAATGATTTTGTGCTTGTTCTTATGATTCATCAAAACCTTTATCAATATCAAACTATATGAAAGTAAATTAAGTTTTAGAGAGAAAAAGAGAAGAAGAATTACCTAAGATATTTGTGAGATAACATAGCAAAAGAAGTAGTAGAACAATGAGGCATGCAGATATAAGTAGAGGTAAGGATGGCATGTAGTAGTAGGTAAAAGAAGATTGGGAAATGAAGGTATTGGTTGCTTATTGCTGATGAAGAACAGTCTCAGACTGTTGGATGTTCGAGTGTATTTTTTTTAAACCTTCCATGGTAATGGTATTTAGTGGCTTCTTTTATATATAATAATAAAATATAAAAATAAATAATAATAATAATACTAATAATAATAATATATTATAATATTGATATAATTAACTTGAAGCATTAAGATACATATTTAACATTACAAAACAATCAAAATATAATGCTTAATTATGACAGATTAACAAGTTTTATAAGACATGATAACATCTTAATCTTAATATTATCATCTTTAAATTTAGATTGGATAAAATTAGATATACAAATTTACATACTTTAATTGAACTATTAGTGCATAAAGATAAGCAAACGGCCATAAACAAATATTAATTAACATGTTATCAAATGTTCATGAACGTAAGCCAAGGAACAAGACATATGTTCATGTACATTCGTATATTTAAACGAACGTAATTTTTGTTCATGTTCGTTTGTATAATTAAATGAACGAACATAAACAAACTTCCAGCCGAACGGTTCACAAATTGTTCGGTGAACGTTTGGTTAGCTCACAGACCTACTCATGAGCTATATTTATCCATATGAATTTCTTAAATATGACAATTATATGAACTCGAACTAAACCTTGATGCATTAGAGAACAAGTCACGACAAACAAATAACCATTAGTGTATTTCATTTGCCTTCGATGCAATCATCGTCACCGCCATCACATGTCATCTCTACCACTACTATCAACATTCGAATTAACCAATTGATATACCATTTGGTAATATGCTCACCATTTGTGTTCACCACGAGAATTTAAATCCATCAAACAAGTCTCAAATGCTATGCTCTTGAGTTGGTAATATGGTGAAAAGGAAAGGAAATTGAAAATGAACTTGTATTTTTAAGTTTTTTAATGAAAGGAAAGGAAAATAATGGGAAGGAAGAGAAGAGGGAGCTTCCCATATATGTTTCTTCTGATAATTTCTTTCTATTTTTAGGATGAAAATAAGAAAACATTTTTCTTCCTTCTATCAAAGTAATTTAAATTGTGGCATTTTTCATGTAAAGTAGGCCCATACTTGTAAAATTTATGACGATCTATTTTTGACGGACTTTGTTTTAAGTCTAGACATTCATTTATTTACATAATAAAAATAAATGATAAAAAATATGTGTATAAATCTTCTATTTATGGAAAGTTAACATGTCAAGAATGATCAATATAGTGTTTTTAATTGTTAATTTCAAATTTCAAATTAAATGTCTAAATTGCGATTGTTGATACTAGGATGGAGATGAGCTATTAAATTTGTTTGATAAAACTAAGAGATTTTATTGGTTAAATTTATAGAAATGATAACTATATTAATTTACTTTACTATAAATAAGATAATATAAATTTATTGTATACTCTCTCTGTTTTATTTTTGTTTGATTCAAAAAGATTGTATACTTATAAAAAATAATCATTAAATTTCATTAAAATTTTCGTTTTACTATAATTTATTACTCCTAATAATTTATTTTTAAAAAATTTAAACTCAAACTTGTGTTGAATATTATGACAAAATCAACATTTACCCAATATATATTAAATTGTAAAAAGTATATCGGTGGACAATATAAATAGGACGGAGGGAGTACCAATCATACTTTTTAAACTCTTACGAGTTACAAGTCGACTCTTATGTATCGAGTAAAAAATCAAAAAATAAGGCGACTCGGACCCTAACTCTTAAACGACTTTGACCCTTACGAGTTATTTATTCACAAATCAGAGTCATGGGTGACTCTTCCGAGTCAGAAAGTAAGACAAACTTAATAAAAGGACAAAATAGAAAAATGAATAACTATAATTTATTTTAAATTAAGCATTTGTGTTAATTGTCGTTCAACAACGTAACTATCGACTATCACAATATCTTACTTATTTTAAAAACAAAAATCTTAAACAATAGTATACATATAAATATAAATATTCATCTAAAACCCTTATAAATGGTTTATAACTCTTTTCCTTAATCCTTAATATGGAGATCAGAAATTACTATTTTATCCCTCAACTTATTAAATATATAAATCATTCAATTAATACCATATACTGTATAATACCCTTAAATATCTTATTTCTTTTTTATATCACATTTTTTAATTTACAATTACAATAATTTAAACTATTATAAACGAATCACTTTCATTAAAAAATTAACATTGACTTTTACATTTAGATACCATTAAATATTTACACACACATTCATTAACTATTTCACCAATTTAAAAAAACATAAGCATATAACATGAAGTTCAAAAAGCACGTCCAACTAAAAGTAATTATTTAAAGTAAAATAGTAAAATAAGTAAGTTCAAATATAACCGACTATACTAATAATTTTTAACAAATATCAATACATCTTAAACTAGCTAGAGAATCTCCAACCAACATAATTTTCTGATTCCATTGCATCGGTGAATTTGGTAGTAATTATTAATAAATTGTCAGAGTTAAAATTCTGAGTTGCTCGTTAACAACTGCGTATACACACTGCTTCCGTTTCTTTTTTCATTCTCATCTGTACTCCTTCAAGAAACAGTGTTTCAACTTTCAACAATAACAAATTATGGGGAGAAATGAAGATGATACGAAACGAGACGTAGAAGAACGACTAATCAACGAAGAATACAAAATCTGGAAAAAGAATACACCTTTTTTATACGATTTAGTTCTCACTCACGCGCTCGAGTGGCCCTCACTGACCGTCGAATGGCTACCTGACCGTGAAGAACCCGCCGGAAAAGATTATTCCGTACAGAAATTGATTCTTGGGACCCACACTTCTGATAACGAACCTAATTACCTTATGATCGCTCAGGTTCACTTGCCTGTTGATGATGCTGAAATTGATTCTCGTTCTTATGATGATCACCGATCTGATTTTGGTGGATTTGGTTCTAATAATGGAAAGGTTTGTTCAATTTAGGGTTTATGTGTTCTATTTATTTGATTTTAATAATTAATTTGTGTATGTATATATATGTACGTATATCAGTATATATGTGTTTTTTGTTGCAGTAACGGCAAGTTTTGTGTTTGTGATGTTGTTGAAGTTAGGGCTTATGTGTTTTGCTTACTCAAGATTATTAATTAAGTTGTTGAATTTATTTGTGTAATTGTGTATGTATATATCAATATATGTAGTATTGGTTGCAATAACTGCAAGGTTTGTGCTTGTGATTTTGTTGAATTTAGCGTTTGTGTGAATTAATTTGTGAATGTATGTATGTTTATATGTGCGATTGGCAGCAATAACGTCAAGATTTGCGTGTGTGATTTTTTTTTTAATTCAGGGTTTATGTATTTTGTTTATTTGAGACTATGAGTTAAGTTGTTGATGTGTATATATGGACTAATGTTTGCAATAATAGCAACGGTTTTGTGTGATCTTTTTGAATATGGTGATTTGTTTGAAATTGTGGGCTGAATAGTTGGTTTGATGTTATTAGATGAAATTTTGGTGATTTTGAAGGTATTTAGGGTTTTAGCTTTGAAGTTGTTAGTTTGTGAGATTTGAATTGAAATTATATTTGATTATATTTTAAAATTATTTTAGGGTTTAAGCTGTGTTAATTATGAGTTAGTTAAAAATGTCAATACATCAAGATTTCATATCTATATATAGTTTACTTTAGCATCTCCTTTTCACTAAATTGTCTACTTGTGAAGTCATCATTGAATTTCACTTCTGCATTCAAAGTCGTCCCTCATCTTAAATAAAATTCAAGTATGCTAATACCGTAATACATAAATCATTGCCAACTGAGATTTTTTTATGTTTCTGTTGAGTTTGAACTTTGCTCCATATAAAGTATATGCTTTTCTCTTTCAGGTACAAATAACTCAGCAAATAAATCATGATGGAGAGGTGAACAGAGCTCGTTATATGCCTCAAAACCCATTTGTCATAGCTACCAAAACAGTCGACGCGGAAGTTTATGTGTTTGATTATAGCAAACACCCATCTAAGCCTCCTCTCTGTGGAGAATGCAATCCTGATTTGAGACTGAGGGGTCACAACACTGAAGGATATGGTTTATCATGGAGTAAATTTAAACAAGGGTATCTGTTGAGTGGCTCTGATGATGCCCAAATTTGCTTGTGGGACATTCAAGCTACTCCGAAAAATAATACCTTGGATGCGAAACAAATATTCAAGGTCCATTTATAGGTCGCAAGTATGCCTGTAATAAAAAGCTACTTGTTTTTTCTAATATGAGATTATTTTATATGGTTGATAGATTCATGAAGGAGTGGTAGAAGATGTAGCATGGCACTTGAGACATGAACACTTATTTGGTTCAGTTGGGGATGACCAATACCTGCACATATGGGATCTACGATCCCCTTCAGTTACCAAGCCTAGCCAAAGTGTAATGGCTCATCGTAGTGAGGTGCATATAAGACTTAATACTTCTATATAGTTACATAATGATCTATCCCATAGTCCATATAATACACTTGTACTTACCATAAGTGAGACTTATGATGCTTTATACACTGCAGATGCTTTTGAAATTACTAATTATTTATGCTTTTGAGGTAGGTTAACTGCTTATCATTCAATCCTTTTAATGAGTGGGTCTTGGCGACGGGGTCAACTGACAAGACTGTGAAACTGTTTGACCTACGAAAACTCACAGATGCATGTCATACGTTTGATCGTCACCAGTAAGATTTCACCAGTCATACTTTTGGAAGCTCTTTGTTTATCCTTTTTTTTTTTTTTTCCTGACAGCAACTAACCTATTTTTCTTTATGTTACAGAGAGGAGGTGTTTCAGGTTGGATGGAGTCCAAATAATGAGACAATTTTAGCATCTTGTTGTCTTTCTAGGAGACTCATGGTATGGGATCTGAGTAGGTACGTAAATCATCCCATCTTTATAGCTCCTTATAATAGTTAAGGTGTTTGACTTTATTTCTTACATCATCTTGCAACACATCGATAGGTGTTGTCTATGCTATACTTTAAACTTCAATGTTGGTGAGATGAATGTTAAAAATTTTACATTTGTCCTAGTCTCCTAGAAAAATCACTTCCTAGCAGTAAATAATAAGTACCCGTTATTATGTTCAAATACAGGATTGATATGGAGCAATCGCCTGAGGAGGCCAAAGACGGGCCACCAGAGTTGCTGTTTATCCATGGTGGACATACGAGTAAAGTTTCGGATTTCTCATGGAACCCATGTGAAGATTGGGTCATCGCTAGTGTTGCTTC
This sequence comes from Logfia minima, assembly GCA_963921325.1. Lineage (NCBI taxonomy): Eukaryota > Viridiplantae > Streptophyta > Magnoliopsida > Asterales > Asteraceae > Logfia > Logfia minima. Next base: position 33,932,371 of record OY992767.1, read on the forward strand.
AGATAATATTCTTCAAATCTGGCAAATGTCTGAAAACATCTACTATGATGAAGATGATCTGCATGATCTCCCTCCTGAACAACCAAGTTGCACAACAGTCGCCATAAACAAGTAGCTTCTTAATCTAGGATTTATTAGCTCCTTACAGTAACCTAATTTGGTTTTTTATTGCAACTCAAACCTCAGTAGTAGCTTGTTAATACAGAAGTAACTAGGCAACTCTTTTAGATGACTTAAATTTCGCTACAAATGCTTTTTACGCGAGTCTTTGTTCTCAGAATTTGATAGATATAATATTTGACTTTAATAGTCAAAAGCCATGCATATATATCATACTCTTCGCTTTATTTTTTTTGGTGAATAGTTTATGCTCAAAGATCAAGTAAGAAAAGATAGAGATAATCGCTACAACATCATATCAAAATATCAAATTTAACTTCTAGTGCCATTTATTACTCAATACACATTGGATCATGTATCGTTTATCATCCAAAAACAATTAATGGGTTATCTTGACCAAATCTATGTAACAGTTGTCTCTTACCCTATTTCTATCTCAAGCTAGTAGCATAGAAGAATTCACATGCCATTACCTCAAAATTGTATTCTATTACTTTTTTTCCTTACAAAAAGAAGCTAAAAAGCTTTTAAAAACGTGTTAGGTTGCATTTTTTTAAAGCTTATTTTAAGGTAAAATAAGTAATTTGAATAACACATAAATTGATACTCGTTTTAAATGCTATAAACTCTTGAAAAAGATATATTTTTCCATTCTAAACTATGATCCGAACTCATTATTTTTGTGACCAAACCCTAGCAACCCCACTTATAATAATGTGTATATATATATGGTTTTAATAAATGTGTTTCGAACTCAAAATTTGAAAAGTTACGTAAATTCCTTTATACGATCAAGGACACACATATAAAATAAATGAAGTAAAATCTGAGACTTCTTATTAATGACACGACACCGATATAAATGAATTTTAAATCTGAGACTTTCTGTAATAACATTACATCATTATGCATTTTATAGTTTCATTATATTTATTTATTTTTTATTATATATATTTTATCTTAGAAAAGAAAACCTGAGCAGGAGTTGAGTTGAGTTGAGGTCCACGCTCCCGAAAAGTGCGTGGATCCGGCGGCACCCCACTCGTCCAATTCTCTTTTTTCTTTTTCTATCTCTCACTTGCTACGTGACTATCGAATATTTTCATCATCGTTTCCGAATATTACTATCGATATCCACTCACTTAATTACTCGATCTCCCCTAGACTTACTCATAATTCTCAATTTTCGTATCAACAACGACGAAACCCTAGACGTCCTCATACATCTCAATTTTCAGGTGTGTGTTTTTCAAACTTAAATCGGGGTTGATTAGATTTCAAAGATACCTGCTTTTGATGTTAAATTAGTCGTATTTATTTATTTAACCTTCCATTTTCTCTGCTTATTTGATCTATCTACTATAATATATTGGATCCAGATAGTCTCAAGTTGTATGGTTGGTTTTTGCAGAATTTAGGTTTTCATAATTCACTTCATTTGAAGTTAATCCCGCTAGGGTTTGATTCGTTTCTTTACTGTTTTTCTAATTACTTTGCAGGTGATTTCTCTTCTTTAGATGATGATCTACATTAATTTAGTTAAGGTTACTGGTTTGATGGTTATCCTAAAATCAAGTTTTTCTTGTCCAGGAAAACTAGGGGTATGTTTAGGAAATGGTGTGTCTGGTTCTATTTTTGCTGTTTTAATAATGTAGTGTTTGATAAATTCTTATTGCTTTAAGAAAATTAACACAAATATATTAATTGTTAGTGACCTTGAGTTGGCTGTTGGAGCTTCATTAGAGCTGATTGTCTCCTGTGTGTATTTTTAGTGAGCATTATGTACCGAAAAAAAGATCTTTTTCTTCTTGGTCGTGCCTTACATCTTATGATCTTAAGCTCACAGCCTTGTAGACCTGTCCATAACTTGTTCATTATTTCCTGATGCAGCTGTTATGGGATGATCTGTTTTTGGTAGTAGTAGTTTGTTTCATTATGGTATGTATATTAGCTTGTGAAGCAGATAGACTTGATCGTTTCCAATACCAGTGGGAGTTTTCACTCATTTACCTATAAACTGGTCATGTGGATAATTTTTTATTCTAGCGGGTCAAATGGGTTGAGCTAAAGGATTTTACTGAAAAGGAAATAGTTTAAATTGGTCAAACGGATTGATAGTCATCCGGAGTGTATGTAGATGCATAAAAACCTACCAAGTTGCTTGTCAAAATTAACTTAGATTATTCTGTACCAACACAGTTATTCATTGATTTCATTCACATTTAGCGCATTATATATTTGTAACTCTACAAGTGAATAAATGTGTTTTTTGGGTCGGCCCAAACCAGTCCTGGGTGATTTGATATGCACTAATTAATCACCTGTTTTGACCTATTATCCAAACCCGTACAATCTGTCCATCTTGCCACTCTTATTTTTAGACAATCTAATTCCTACAAGCGTTGCATCGTTTGAAGTCTTATAATGTATTACTGCATCTGTTCTTTTCAGACTTATAATCATAATGGCAAAAGGTACCAGGGGAAGACGTAGGATTGCTTCACGTCACTGCAGAATGACCCCATACTCAATGCTCACTTGTCAACACATGTCACAGGACCCGAATGAAAAGAAATCCTCAATTGTGATGCCCATAAAAGATTGGGAAGACATAACATGCTCTGTATGCATGGAGTATCCTCACAATGCTGTTCTTCTCCTATGTTCTTCTCACGATAAAGGTTGTCGCCCGTATATGTGCGGCACCAGCTCTCGCTATTCTAATTGCCTTGACCAGTACAAAAACGCCTACACGAAAGTGACGTCATCACCACATCAGTCCCAGTCTCTGCATACTAACAGTGGTCCTGCTTTTGACCAAGTTTCGGGTTGGCCCGTTGAGAAATGCGGAGAAGGGTCCGAGCTCTCTTGCCCACTTTGCAGAGGCCAAGTCAAAGGGTGGACCGTGGTGGAGTCAGCTCGAGAATATCTTAATGCCAAGAAAAGAACGTGCATGCATGATGACTGTTCTTTTGTTGGTGGATACAAAGAGTTGAAGAAACACGTGAGATCCGAACATCCTTGTGCTAAGCCACGTGAAGTGGACCCAGATCAAGAACAGAGATGGAGACGGCTTGAGCGGGAACGCGAGCGTGATGATGTGATTAGCACGATTACATCCTCCATGCCTGGTTCGATGGTCTTTGGTGACTATGTCATAGAAAGGAACAATCCTTATGGGATAGATTCTGACAATGAGGATGGTTTTGAAACAGGTTTAGACATGGGAATCGATGGCAACTTAGTCAATATGCTTCTTTTGTTTCACGCATTTGGTCCAGGTGGAAACACGGGCGGTTTTGGAGGGATGAGAAGACGTAATGATGTTGGTGGTCGTATTAGTGATGATGATGATGATGATGATGGTAATGGTGACAATAACAATGGTATGTCACTGGTTAACCGACTGCGTCGTCAGGGTAGGGTTTTAGTGGGAAGATCAGGAAGGCGAAGACGAGATCGAGTAGTTAACGGAGGTCAAATTTAGCTGTACAAAATGGAAGTGAATGTAAAGAAGGGAATCAGGAAGATGTTAAAATTGTAGTTTAAGTTAGTTTTAGCCTTTAGAAGGAGAGATATAAAAGGAGAAGTGGTTACTATGCTTCCCTGTCATCTGTCAACAAATTGTATGCACATTTGAAGGAGCTCCTACTTGAAGCCCTGACAGAGGACTGCAGTCTATTTTTTAAAAAAACTTAAATTTTCAGTTGTTGACCACAGGGGTTTGGTTGACTAAATTATTCTAATTTGTGTCTGTAATTTACTGATTCCCTGGACCTGTTTATGTTCCTGAAATTCATAAATCAAAAGCATTCTTCAAATCTGAATCGCCCCAATGTAAAGATGCAGTAGTTGATGTTTTACTTATTACCTTTTAACATTCAACATTTCAAAGCAGATTATTATTGGTCTTGTTTTCTTGTACAATTTTGATGTCATATCTCGTGTTTGTATTACCACTTACCAGGTGCACTTACTAAGAATTTGCTTGGTCAGTAAGCAACTAAACATTACCAGATTGAATTTTGGTCGACTTGAATTGGTATCAAGTTTTTTGCCATTATGATTGTGGTACTAGTTTATTTTCCTACTATTCTTGAATTCATCTAGCTTGACAGAACTTATTTAGGAATAGCTATAACTCATCCAAAGGTAAATATAAATTCTGCATTTTTTAGTTCAGTAATCCCAGTTCACCTTGGATATGATGATTGGTCCTTTACTCAACTCCAATGTTAGATGTATATGATATATATGAACTGATGCTGTGCATATCAAGAAAATTTTGGAGCCAACATGCCGGTTATTCAGTTTAACTGTATAAGGTACCCGAAAACTGAATTAGTAATTTGATTTAGTTAAATTTTTAACTCAAATCCCGTTCGAGTTCGCAACGTCTCGCATTTGGCGAGTTTTTTCGAATTTTTTATATTCTTGTATTTCCTCAAAATATTAAATTTTCTACCATATTATGCATATACAAAGACATTTGGATGCTAATTTGACACTATAAACTCAAATTTTTACGTTGTTAATGTTATCTCGTAAAATGTTAAATTTTCTGGCGCGTTTTTTTATTTTCTTATAAATTTCTCCTGTGTCGTCATTTTTATAACAAAATTTTATATTTTCGCCAACATAGGTGTGTATAGATACGTTTTAAAAGTAATTTCGCACCACTAAACTCATATTTCACCTAATCGGCCAGCTCGCAACGATTTCCCGCATTTGGGGCGTTTTTTTCGAATTTTTTATTTTTTAGTATTTCCTCAAAATATTAAATTTTTTTACCATATTATGCATATAAAAAGACATTTGGATGCTAATTTGACACTATAAACTCAAATTCTTACGTTGTTAATATTATCTCGTAAAAATATTAAATTGTAACATCCTCTCCTGCGGTCTGGTAATTTCTATTATTTTAATCGATTATCTAATTGTTTTAGAAATTATTTAATATTATGTATTTCATTGTGAAACGTAGATAAATAAGTCCTTTGACTTATTGTGACTAGTGAAATATAATTCGTTTTAAATTGTTATAGATGACGGTAAAACAAAATAATATTTCTCGCAAATGGTATTTAAGTTCCAGACAAAAGATTTAGGACGGGTATAAAATTATACCATTTATTATTTGAGTCGGTTGCAAACCGACTTTGTATTCTACATATAAGTTCTCATATCTTCTTCTTGATTTCATTGGCAAGCTTGTAAATTCAAAGAAACCATAACCAAATTTAGATTCAAACTTCTGCTTCTGTGAATTCGAATTCAAAACATCAGAACCATTATCATCCATGTCCTAATTTATCAATCCTTTCATTTTTAAAAGAAAGAAAAGAAAAGTAAGTTTGGTTTTAAGTGGGTAAATCAAATTGAAGCTTGATATGTTGTTAATAGGTGTTGTTTGATGTTACTTGAAGTATTAGAAACCATAGAATTGAGTTTTCTGAAGTTTTAGTGGGTTTTGGTTCGAAAAACTCGTAGCAGCAGCGAAGTTCACAGTTCTCAGTTCATCCTGCGAACTGAGATTCCTGCGAAGCGAGTTGACTTGCGATGCGAGTTGACTTGCGAAGCGAGTTGACCTGCGAACCAAGTTGCGAACCCAATTTCTGCGAACTGAGATTCCTGAGACGCGGTTTTGTGAAAATCTCATTAACTCGGATTTAGTTGAAATTTGCATGGTCACTCGGAAACGACCCAGTAATCTAGACTGTATGCTATTAGCCTAGGCAGTTTTTGGCCATTCGGGGTCATCTAGGGCCCGAAAATGACATTTTTCAGTTTTAAGTGTCATTGCGGACTTTTCTAAGTTCATTTTTGATTGAACTTTTGTTTGCCTAGACTTCAGGGAATACCTGATTGGATAAATAGGCTATAATAATAATTATGGAACGAATTTCTAACTTGTATATGATTTTCTGTTTCAGATCAACGTAAGACTCAATGATATAAGAATCCTGCGTGTGGAGACTTCGGAGGTATCGGTGAGTGGATTCAAAACTCATCATTTGATTTAGTTGTAACTATTTGGTTAGAACAAGTAAACGTAGATGTGTGTTAGACTGTTTAGTCTTGATTATTGATTATTAATCTACGTGATATGTTAACCAATGTGTATTAATGTTATTGAGGTCAACGTGTAGTTGGACTTCTGGTTATTATGTGATTTACACAGGTTTTGATTCATTTGTTGTGTTTGAAACCTGTGTATGAGTTTAATAACCATTAGTTATCGGTCTATTCTGTATTGGCCATACGGATTGACGGTAAGTGTTCTTTGGGAATCCCCGGGTATTTTGATATCCCAAGAGCCACCGATCCTCATTGAAATATGTGTGTTTACGATTATTTGGTGCGATCAACTAGTTATGCTAAGTTGAATGGAGTGTGATGAATCTATTCACTTAGCTTCGTGCTAATCCCTCATATTACTTCCTGCAGGATATATTTTGATTAATATTGGGTGCAGGAGGGGAATGGTTGATCAAGGAATGTTTGACTGCGCTCTAGGACTCTGATATGGTTTTTGTAATAAACCAAGTTTTGGTGAATTATATAATACCCCGTCTTATGTAGTTTTTTTTTTAACAGTTTGAATATGGTGTAAATATTGAAAATGTAAACTGTTTATGTATAATGTTTAATATATATTAAGGTAATGTATTTTAAATTCATGCTTCCGAGTTTATTAATATAATATTCTTAAATAGAATGAGGGGTGTTATATAAATTTTCTGGCGCGTTTTTTTATTTCCTCATAGATTTCTAATGTGTCGTCATTTTTATTTCAATATTTTATATTTGCCGCCAAGATACGTGTGTATAGATACGTTTTGAAAATAATTTCGCACCACCAAACTCATATTTCACCTGATTTACCAGTTCGCGACAACGTCTCGCATTTGGCGCGTTTTTTCCGAATTTTTTATTTTCTAGTATTTCCTCATAATATTAATTTTTCTACCATATTATGCATATACAAATACATTTTGATGCTAATTTGACACTATAAACTCAAATTTTTACGTTGTTAATATTATCTCGTAAAAATGTTCAATTTTCTGACGCGTTTTTTTTTTCCTCATTGATTTCTACCGTGTCGTCATTTTTATTTCAAATTTTTATATTTTCCGCTTAGATATATGTGTATAGATACGTTTTTAAAGTAATTTCGCACCACCAAACTCATATTTCACCTAATTTACCAGCTCGCGACAACATCTCGAATTTGACGCGTTTTTTCCGAAGTTTTTATTTTTTAGTATTTGCTCAAAATATTAATTTTTCTACCGTATTATGCATATACAAAGACATTTGGATGCTAATTTAACACTATAAACTCAAATTTTTACGTTGTTAATATTATCTCGTAAAAATGTTAAATTTTCTGGCGCGTCTTTTTATAAACTCATAGATTTCTACTGTGTCGTCATTTTTATTTCAAAATTTTATATTTTCCGCCAAGATACGTGCATATAGATACGTTTTGAAAGTAATTTCGCACCACCAAACTCATATTTCAACTTATTGACTATCTCGGAACAATTTCTCGCATTTGACGCGTTTTTTTACCAATTTTTTATTTTTTAGTATTTCTTCAAAATATTAATTTTTCTGCCATATTTGCGTATACAAAGACAGTTGGATGCTAATTTGACACTATAAATTTAAATTTTTACGTTATTAATATTATCTCGTAAAAATGTTAAATTTTGTGGCGCGTTTTTTTATTTACTCATAGTTTTCTACTATGTCGTCATTTTTATTTCAAAATTTTATATTTTCCGCCAAGATACGTGTGTATAGATACGTTTTGAAAGTAATTTCGCACCACCAAAGTCATATTTCACCTGATTTACCAACTCGCGACAACGTCTCGTATTTGGCGAGTTTTTTCCGAATTTTTTGTTTTACTGCTATTTCCTCAAAATATTAAATTTTCTACCATATTATGCATATTCCAAGACATTTCGATGCTAATTTGACACTATAAACTCAAATTGTTACCTCGTTAATATTATCTTGAAAAATATTAAATTTTCTGGCGCGTTTTTTTTTTTCCTCATAGATTTCAATTGTGCCGTCATTTTTATCGCAAAACTTTATATTTTCCGTTATGATAGTATAGATACATTCTAAAAGTAATTTCGCACTAGTAGACTAATATTTCACATGATTGATCAGCTGATCAGGTTATTTAGGTGTTGATATTTTCAACCATAGCTAAACTCCATTGGAAAACTACAATAATTATTGTTATTGTTATTGTTATCTATTTGGTTTATGTAATCTATTTATTTTTTTCATTCAGGTCGTCACTTTTAAATGAACTCGAAACTGGTATCGGTAGCTACCAAAAAAGCATATTTGAATGGGTGGTAGTTACAAGAATTAACACCACAAAAAAGCATATTAGGACCTCCTCCTATATACAGTCGAATTATCAATTATCTAACCTCAATATCAAATACTACATTAAGGTCAGCATAACAATATATATGTTCGTAATACCTTTTTTTTTCTTTTTTCTTCCTGTATTCAACTATTATATTGTAGGTAATGGTTTTTATTTAGAACGGTTATATAATTAATGAATAAATATATATTAGAATATGTCAAATATATATTATATTGCTACTTGCTTTCTTCAACTTGAGAGTTGAGACTGGGTATCGTATCGTTCAACCACCTTCAAATTTTTTCATAGTAAACCATGGAACGTAAATATGACAAGTTGGTGTATGTATATATATTTTATAAACGTAATTTCATATCGCAAGTATCAATTAACCTTTTAGCTTTGAGCTCTCCCAATGTGGGCTAGACCTTCTTATACAACTTGTAATGCATAGAGTACCGTCACTAAATCACCGATCACCGTTTTTTAGGTATCATCGCAGGAGTGTCATTTGAAAAGGTCAGGGGTGTCAACTAACGCCCGTGCCAATGAAAATGTTAGTTGTAGTAAATATCACTTAATTTTTTTGTCGTTCGTGGTTCTCTTTCTTAGAACTTAGGGTAGTTATTAAAGTGGTTTATTTTTTATTTTTTTATTTTTTTTTCTTTTTCCTTTTTTATTAAATCCATATCTATGCTTAGAGATAGAAAGTGTTTTGGGGTGACACTAGATTTACCCTTAGATCCGTCTTGACTCCTTGCTGTTAGATGTGTGATAAACATACATTTACACTTGATTAGGGTTATGTCCGCTATATAATATTTATAATTAGTCACATGATAAAAATAGCAATAACAACAACAACAACAAGAACATGAATGTTTAAGTGAGCAACCGATCCATATAGATTCAAATCAAAAAAGAAACAAAGAATCCAAAATAGGTGAAATACAAATACCCTTCACTACAATACTCAAGACCTCAATACTAAACCTAATCATTCAATCACTTAATTGAACTTACAAACAAGCTATGAAAACCCTAATTTGTATATACCAGGAACTAGAGAGAAATGAAATAAAAATGATACAAGTATATGACAAATAAAATGAATAATAGCCTTTCATATTTTTGGCTTTAATACATGTTACAAAATGCACCCTGAACTCGTATCTTTTTATAATACAACCACGAGAATATCTTAATGCCAAAAACAGAACACGCAGACATGATGACTGTTCTTTTGTTGGCGGGTACAAAGAGTTGAAGAAACACGTTAGATCCGAGCAACCTTGTGATAAGCCACGTGAAGTGGACCCAGATCAAGAACAGAGATGGAGACTGCTTGAGCGGGAACGAGAACGTGATGATGTCATTAGCACGATTACGTCCTCCATGCCTAGTTCAATGGTCTTTGGTGACTATGTCATAGAAAGGAACAAATTTTATTGTGTTTATAGTGTAGTAACCACAGGTGTGACGTCGTGCACACAGTATTGCGGCCAAGTACCAACACCAACCTGCACATTATATTCTGATCGCCTTGGTGATTGTAAATTTGTAATCCTTAATCTTAGTTTAATTGTTTTGGGATTATGTTTCGTTAGTCTACTTAATAACTCACATACCAAAGTAACCAAAGTTAATGACCTCTCTCTTTATATATTGCATTAATCTAATGTGTGTATCCGACCACTATGTATTGTGTCGTGTTGTACCGGGCATATATCAAAGTCTATCACGGTACAACTGTATTATTTCCTTATCAATGTAGATTTACGGATTTAACGAATCTTGTCAGTGTAATAAAATTTGTCCAAGTTTACTTATTTTATTCTTGGTGTTTTATGATTATTATATAGATACCAGTATTTAAATTTAAAAGATATATAAACGAAGAGAGTGAATTCCAATTCTATGCTACTGGATTTGACCATAAGCTTCCAAAAATATGCATCTTAATTAATAAATTTACATAAATAAAATAATTACTAGTACATGGTAGTTTTCATGGTCAAATTTAATTTCTTTCTAAGTCTTTGTTTATCATCAACTAAAATCGTGTTTGAATTTGAATGTTTATCTCTCAATTTTCAGGTTTGTATCTGAAACATAAATTAGGGTTGATTAGATTTCAAAGATACCTGCTTTTGATGTTAAATTGATCATATTTATTTATTTATTCTTCTATTTTCTCAGCTTATTTGATCTATCTATTATAATATGGGTGTGTTTGGCGACACGTAGCAGTATCAGTAAAAATAAGCAGTAAGCAGTAACAGTTAGCAGTTAGCAGTAGCTGTTTGTTTTAAAAAAGTGTTTGGTAACGTAGCAGTAGCACTAATTATAAAGTGTAAAATTACGAAAAAAGTCATATACACATTAAGTTGGTACCAAACACACCCTATATTGGATCCAGATAGTTTTAATTAAGTTGTATGGTTGGTTTTTGCATAATTAGATTTTGCTAATCCACATTAATTTAGTTAAAGTTACTCGTTTGATGGTTATCCTTAATGAAGTTTTCTTGTCCAGAAAAACTAGGGGTGTGTTTAGGAAATGGTTGGTGATAGTTGAGTTTTTTCTGTTTTGAAGTTGTAATTATCTATTAGATGACAAGTTTTTATTGCTCTAGGAAAATTAAGACATAGAATAGATGTTGTAAAGATTCTGATGTGCAATTTAATAAAATTCTTTGTTTTTCAAAAAGAAAATTAAGACATAGAGTATATGAGTAGTTTCTAGTGACCTTGAGTTGGCTTTTCGAGCTTCATTAGAGATCAAGATAATTAACAACACAACCAATTTAAACGATTGCAATAAACTGAATAGAATTGAGAAGATGAAAGACAATATAGTAATTTGGAGGAATGCTTTCTATTTTTCTATAGATATTTTCTCTAGAGATTACATAAACTACTCATTGTTTTCTTTGTTACAATGACTTTGTTTATCTAGGCTACCTACCTTTTCTCTCTTCCCTAATCTCCTAAGGCTAGCTAATTAATATTGTTCGTGGGCATGAAGAGTAAATTGGAAACATGGGCTTTGTGGACTAAGATCCCACGTCAACCACCACTTCCACAATTCCCTTCTTTTGTTTGTTCTTTTATGAAATTAACTTCTAAAAGGTCGTCACGGATCAAGAGATGTTCTTCTCCTGTGTGCATTTTTAGTGAACATAATGTGGGAAAGAAGATCTTTTTCTTCTGGGTTGTGTCTAACATCTTATGATCTTAAGCTCATAGCCTTGCAGACTGTGCATAACTTGTTCATTGTTTTTTGATGCATGTGTTATGGGATGATCTGTTTTTGGCAGTAGTTGTTCGACTCATTATAGTATGTATATTGGTTTCTGAAGGAGATAGACTTGACTGTTTTCAATACCGGTGGGAGTTTTCACTCATTTCTCTATAGACGGGTTATTATTTATTCTAGTGGGTCAAATGGGTTAAGCTAAAGGATTTTACTGAAAAGGAAATAGTTTAAACTGGTCAGACGGATTGAAAGTCATCCGAAGTGTATGTGGATGTATAAAAACCTACCAAGTTGCTTGTCCAAAGTAACTTAGATTATTTTGTACAAATATAGTTATTCATTGATTTCATTCACATTTAGCGCATTATATATTTGTAAATTCTACAAATGAATAAATAGTTGTTTTGTGGGTCTCACCAAACCAGTCCTGCATGTTTTGATTTGTACTGTTTTGACATGTTATCACACCCGTGATCTGTCCATTTTGCCACGTTTATTTATTATCAATCTAATTCCTATAAATCTTGTATTGTTTGAAGTGTTAAAATGGATTACTATCTGTTCATGTCCGGCTTATCATACATATGGCAAAAGGTACAAGGGGAAGACGTAGAATTGCTTCACGTCACTGCAGAATGACCCCATACTCAATTCTCACTTGTCAACACATGTCACAGGACTCGAATGAAAAGAAATCCTCAATTGTGAAAAAAGATTGGGAAGATATAACACGCTCTTTATGCATGGAGTATCCTCAAAATGCTGTTCTTCTCCTATGTTCTTCTCGCGATAAGGGTTGTCGCCCATATATGTGCGGCACGAGCTCTCGCTATTCCAAGATAGTATGTTGGAGGAGCTCCTACTTGAAGCCATGACAATTGTATGCACTTTTGGAGGAGCGCCTACTTGTATCCCTGACAGAAGACTGCATTCCCTTTTTTATTTCTTCTTCAGTTAAACTATCAGTTGTTGACCAGAGGGGTTTGGTTGACTAAATTATTCTAATTATATGCCTGTAATTTACTGATTCCCTGGACCTGTTTATGTTCCTGAAATTCATTAATCATAAACATTCTTCAAATCTGAATTGCACCAATGTAAAGATGCAACAGTAGGTGTTTTAGTTATACAATTTGGATGTCACAATGTTTATGTTACCAGGTGCTGTTTCTATGAATATGCTTGATCGGTTACAATACAAAATAATATTTTCCTCATCTTGAATTGGTATCAAGTTTTCGCCGTTAAGATTGTGGTACTATTATATTTTCTTGGTGTATTATTGAATTCATCAGGCTTGACAGAACTTGTTTAGGAATAGATATAAATCATCAAAAGGTGAATTTTAACTCTCCATTTGTTAGTTCAATGATCCCAGTTTACCTTGGATGTGATAATTGGTCCTTTACTATTCACCAATACCAGTTGTATATGATTTGCAGATCAAGAAAATTTTGGAGCCTATGAGTTATTCAATTTAATCAAATAACGTATCCAAAAACCAAATCAGACTTAATTGCGCTTCGGGTTGATCGGGTTATTCACGTATGAATATCTTGAACGCCCATACTTATATGTGTTGGAAAACTAGCTAAACTCCATTGGAGAAGTGTAGTAACTATTGTTATCTTTTCACACATGAAAGGTAAAACTACTTTTGGGGAGAAAAATTATTTTCAGAGTCTCAAAATATAAAAGTAATATACTAATTTTATGAATTTACTCATAATTTATTTTTTCACCGATTAATAGAAAATTATATAAAAATTAAAAGAAATACTGTCATTTTTCTCTTACACAACATAATTATTATATATATATTTTTTAAATTTCCTATAATTGTAGACACTTTATTACTATGGAACGGATGAAATACCAAATAAATAAGTCATATTCTAGTAGTTTGACTATTTGAATATTTCATTGCTAATATGAAAATTTGTTGTACGTTTGTTATGTTTTCCTTTATTCATTTAATTAATTAATAATTAGCAAATTGTTTTTTAGAACGGCTAAATATACATCACAAGTGATAGGTATATATTTTATAACGTATTTTATATTACGAATATCCATTATGTTTAGCTTTCCGATTGTTGGGTTAGACCTAGCGGTACAACTTCTAATGTATTGTAATTACAAGTCGCTACTAAATTACCGTTATTTTAATACTATGAGCGGTCGAGTGAATTGTCAACTAATGCCCGTGCCTGCGAGACCATACATCTATGGTTATCACTATATATTATTTTTTAATGTCCTTACATGCATGGAGTTGATGATCTTACACTATAATCTGTGATGGTTAAAATAATATATCAAGTATCATTCAACTTAATCAATTATTTATCTAACTTAATGCTATTGATTTGCTTTTAGACGTGTTATGAAAAGTGCATTTAATTGTATGGTCATAGGCCTTGATACATGCATGGGATCTGGTGTACACAACGTACAATACAATCATTTATATAGGTCTTGTACAATGTGTTACTCTTATGTATTTCATTAGGATCTTTTTTTATACATACAGTTACATGAAGGGTTATCTCTCTAATTTTAATTATTTTTTTAATATGTTAAGGGGTTAGTTCTTTTACCTTTTTCGAAAGAAATAAACAAAAGAAACAAAGTTAGTATACAACCCTAGTTTAACTAAGAATCTTGGACTTTTGGCCTTTATGAGCAAGTGGATGTGTGAGGGACCAAAGTGAACTATACGTATTACTCGCCTATAAATAGGTTCTATCATGACTTAATATCCTCACAAAAATGGAAATCTTCTACTACAAGAAATCCTTGTTCTTTCTCATACTAATCGCTCTTTTCGTTTGTTCTTCCTATGCAAATAATGACCTCCCGTACGCTAGGTATGTCAACATTGTTTGATCTTAAATCAGTACTACGTTCTTATTGCATGCTTTACTAATAATCTATACTACGTATATATCAGAGAATGCATATTCTTTGCTAATCAATATTGTAAAACATGTGCAGGATCGGGGACCGTAAGTTGCTTGGTTTTGTAGATAGCGTCGTTAAAGTTTATGTAAAAGCCGGTGGACAATTCATATTTTAAAACTCCACTTTAAGTTTTATTTAAAATCAACACTTTTAGTAAAAATTCCATTCTTGTGTTTTATTGTAATTTTCAACAAAAATCTTTTAATGACATGCATATAACAATCATATTGCTTGCATTAGTAAAACACATATGCATAGCCTAGGACATCTTATGTTTAGCTGTCATGAGCCAACATGAAAATCGATGGTCAAACTAAGGACAAAACATCTTTTTCCATAACTTCTTCATTGGTTGACATATTCTAGTTCCATAAGCTTCCAATCTCTATCTTCATGCATTTACAAATTGAAAAAATACAAAAACCTAATCTAAGTACTTACAATTTGAAAAGAAATACATTACATAGAAAATTGAAACCTAATCTATGAATTTAAATTACAACCATAACACCATATTGCCAATAAAATAAATACATAATCGGCACCAAATTGCCAACAAAAATTCAACCAACAAACAACACATTCATATGTCTGAAAAAGTCATCAAAGGTTATGTACAACTCACAATTAATATCAACAATATTAACTAGACAATGGTTTGTTTCATTGCTACTCTTGCATGATAGTAGCCATGATGATAATATACGATATATTAAATTAAAAAAATCCATTTAATTTAAATATAAAATAAATATTGACTTGTATGTAAGCGATTCAATTAATTGTAGGAACTCAAAAGAACTATTAATAAAAACAAAAACTTTAGATATTAAAATAAAAAATTAATTGATCCGATTAACAAATAACCGTTAGTCTATAGATTCAAAAATGGCTCTGATACCACTGCTGAAAATCGGAAACTTAAAACAATTTTAAAAAGCATAACTATTATTAAGAATGTAGTAGAAACAATTCAATATAATTGTATAAAAGATTTTCAAATCGGATCCATATGAATCTACTAGATTAACCATATCATTATATAAAGATTAAGTTAGACATACTTTTAGCAAGCAAGGTAGATTAACGCGATTATACAAATGAGTGTCCTAACTAGAACACCTCTAAAATTAATTAATATACGAACATTTCAAAGATCACTAATTAAATGTTAGTTCTAATCAAATAAATAATAATAAATAATCAACAATTTGATTATTTAATGAAATCAAGAAGTTATGTTTTTCGTTCGTAGTTCGACAAAACAGAGAAGGAGGGTTTTCTCCCTTTATTCGTTCGCAAGCAAAAAAATAAATAGAGGATGATATTGTTTCGTTCGCAAGTTGTCAAACCCCAAGAAAACCATAAACAATTAATTGTTGTTGTGGTATCCTCGTATGCACCAAAAAGTAGAAGAGTTTTAGTATTTTTTAATAGTTTTTAATTATTTTATGATCTTGTGCTTTGCTCATATGACATATATATTATAATTATATATATTATTTCTTGTGCAAGTCGGTGGAGAAAACGCAAACAAATTTCCTTTTTCTTTGTTTGTCACATACGCAAACAATATAAAAATATTTTTTCATAATAATCCATTTAAACTATTTAAACTCGTTTAGATCGAATAGAAAATCATATTATTATTTATTTTATTAGAAAAATAATATATATATAATAAATATTATTAATTGGTGTTTCAATACTTTTTAGTAATTTTATAGATTTATTTATATATAATTAATTAATAGTATAATTATAAATGTTTATATAATTTATATCATTCTAACAAAAAATTCATCCTCAATCATTTTCAATAAAAAATTAATCTCTATAAATCTTGTAAGGTTAAAGTCAATGCACTTAATCAATTAAACTATTCATCTTATGTCATCAATTTTTTTCTTTTGTTTTTGTTTTCGTTTAGGTTATATCAAGTTCTACATTTAAAACATTCGATTGGTGGAGATGAAGATCAACATCAACATCAACATCAAAATCAAAATATATGTTTTATAATACTACTTTTTTACTTTTGTTGATCGGTTATTGTGTGATATTTAACGATTGTTATGTTTTCTTGTATTCATCTATATTAATTAATAATAATTAGTAAATTGTTTTTGAGAACGACCAAATTAAAAATATTAATACTAACCGAGTAGAATATGTCTTAAGTATCGTTGTTACTCGTTTACTTCAACTTGAGACTAGGTATAACCGCCTTTTAATTTCTCTATTAATTAATAAACTCAAATGGAACCTAAATATACGTCACAAGTGATAGGTATATATTATAAACGTATGTATACAATTACATAATACATATGAAATGTTTTTATTTAAGATATAAATTAATAATTTATTTATAAGTATTAAGAATTTTTTTTTAAAATTTATAGACATGAATAACATACCCTTAATTATTAAATTTTCATTAATACAAACATTATTGAACCTTAAACTAATTAAATATAACATTTAATTTTACATCAAATAAAATGATGTAATTGAGATGTTTTTTAAGATAAAAATTATTATTTTACCCATACAGTGACTAAGAGCTTTTTTAAAAATCCATAGAATTAACTAACATACCCCTAATTATTATATTTTCATTAATACAAACATTATTAAACCATAAACTAATTAATATAAGAAATTTAATCTTAACTTACTCTTCTCAATATCTATATACTACTATATGATGTATTTGAGATATTTTTTAAAATAGAAATGACTACAAACAGGGAATTTCGAAAAAACATAGGGGACGTGCCTAGACAAAAAAGTTGGCATGAGACGAAAGCGTTAACAAACTGTCAAAGGCAGTTTGTCCATCTTTCGTAGTTGAATTCCGCCTATAAATCCTTTAAAAGTTCACTTTTCACCAATTTCATACCTATTGTAAGGATTTTTTTTTTGTAAAAAAAACAAGTTCTTAAATGTGATTTTAATGGAATTCTATGTTTACACATATATTTATATGTTTTTAATTGTTATGTTGTCTATTTATATTTTCGAGTAATTCACATTTTTGATCAACTTTTACTATTACCATTTAATGTAGATAATTTTTTATATCAAAATACAAAAAGAAAAGAAAAAACCAAAATAAATAAATCAGTTAAACGTAAATCTCTAGACTCAACAAACGATTCCACAACTCCCAACCTATCCATTAAGAACTCGAAACCCGATACTCGCAACTAATGACCCGACCATCGAGTTTGCAATAACATATATGATATATTTACCTTTAGGTTATTTAGTTACAATTAAATTTTATTTTTTTTGTTAAAAGTGATTTTTCCACTACAAAACGATATTATTATATAATTTTTAATTTTTAAAATATTTTAAAAAATATAATAATATATATTAAATTAATATAAAATTAATAAACTTTTCTTACTATATTGTACATATATTGTGATAGTTATATAAGAATATTCATTATTCTTTTAAATTTTTTAGCTATCCGATTGTGGGTTAGACCTTGCGGTACAACTTCGAATGTATTTTAATTACAAGTCACTACTAAATAACCGTTATTTTAATATTACGAGCATTCGAGTGTCATTTGAAAAGGTCAGGGGTGTCATTCATCTACGCGGATGTCATGTCAAATAATGCCCGTGCCTGGGAGACCATACATCTATGGTGCGCACTATTATTTTTTAATTTCCTCCTTACATGCATGGAGTTGATGATCTTACAAACTATAAGCTGTGATGCTTAAAATAATATATCAAGTATTATTCAACTTAATCATCTATAAGCTGTGATGTCACCACCTGATTTCACCACCATCCCTTCTTCATCGGAATCTGAAATCTAAAGCAGCCGTAATCTGAACGAAAAACAAGAGTCAAAAATCACAAAAATCCGTAGGAAGACTACAATAATAGATTCGGTGGTGGTGATTTTGCTAGACCCCATTTTTCCAGATCTCCTTTGCTATAACCACCGGAATCTGGAACGGCCGGAGTCTACAACCCTGACCATCATATCACTTCCATTCAAATATTTCTTCTTCTTCGTTTTTTAATTTGGAGTTTCTCGGTTTCCACGTGTCATCGATTTTGAAGGTCAAATTTTAAGTTAGGGTTACGATTAATCAATGCAAATGATACTGATGTTGGAATCGTGTGGTCAGCAGATTATTTGTTGTTACATTCTTGGTTCCTGGATTAAACTTATGTTGAAAGGGTTTGGATACATGATGTGTTTTGGATGGATGAAACCCAGAAAAATGATACTGATGTGTTTTGGATGGATGAAACTTATGTTGAAAAGGTAAAGTTTAGAGTTTCAAAAATGGGTTTGGATACATGAAATGGACATTTTAATTTCAGGTCAGAATATCGATGTGGACGTATACGAGGACCCTGACTTGACTGCCAAATAAGTTTAACCGGTTACACGTCATCCAATTTTCGGTTTCAAATGACACACAACATACAAAAGAAATTTTAGCAGGTTTACATCATACAATAGAGGCTATAAAAGTTTACCCCATACTATAAAAAAAGTTAAAATTTAACGCATTACAAATCAATTATCCTTTAATTGTATGACATAGGTCTTGATACATGCATGGGATCGGGTGTACACAACATACAATACAATCATTTATATAGGTCTTGTACAATGTGGATTGATTAGGATCTTTTTATACTTGAGCTTAAAATCCGGATTTGATTCACATATTAGCCATTTGTTACTCTTATGTATTTCATTAGGATCTTTTTTATATACGTTCACATGTAGGGTACTTATCTCTCTATTTATTTATTTTTTAATTTGTTAAAGGGTTAATTCTTTTATCCTTTTCGAAGAAATAAACAAAAGAAACTAACGTTAGTACACAACCATAGTTTAATTAAGAATCTTGGACTTTTAGCCTTTATGAGCAAGTGGATGTGTGAGGGGACCAAAGTACTCGCCTATAAAAAGGTTCAATCATAACCTAATTTCCTCACAAAAATGGAAATTTTGATCTTCTACTACAAGAAATCCTTGTTCTTTCTCATACTAATCGCTCTTTTCGTTTGTTCTTCCTATGCAAATAATGACCTCCTGTACGCTAGGTATTTCAACATTGTTTGATCTTAAATCAGTACTATGTTCTTATTGCATGCTTTACTAATAATTTATACTACGTATATATCAGAGAATGCATATTCTTTGCTAATTAATACTGTAAAACATGTGCAGGATCCGGGACCGTAAGTTGATTCCTGTAGATAGCGTCGTAGAAGTTTTGGTACAAGTAGGTGAACAAGCTATAGGGCGGATGAAGTTTCTGAATAGTGGGCTTATAAAGGGTGCCAAGACTGGGATTAAAATTAATAAGGCATTAGATAAGATGGAGAAGACATGTGAGGGGATTTACAATTGCTCAACTACTAACCTTGGTCCAGGGTGTGTTAGTTCTCATTGTGTTTATAGCATTATGAATCCTCAGAACTGCGAAACGGGGTCTGCGGTGTACCACCAGAACCAAACTGCTATTATGATTTTCAATTGGGTTATTTTCCTTGCAAGTCTTATGGCCTACGTATTGTACCTGGCATATATCAGAGTCTACTTGTCACGGTACTATTGTATTTCATTATTAATGTACGTTTACAGGTTTGATTTGTTTGAATACTACTATCACTGTTATAATAATACATATTGTTTTTGTTTTTTTCTTGGCAAAGAAACAATCATTATATTAATCACAAATTATACGAGATTACATTGAATTCACTGTTGCTTAGGACTTACCCTAAAAACAAAACTAACCAATTCACAGTTGCTTTATGCTGATATCATATACTTATTGTTGTAATCCTTAGAACGCTGTTTTTCATTCAACGCCATTAGTAAGATCTGTATAATGATGCAACAATTTACAGAAAATACATTATATTCTGTCATTTTGATTTTCGTAACTATATAAACATATAATAATTGATTAGTATACGCAGAATGAATTTAATTATTATAAATAAATAAAATATTGTAGTCAATTTGTGGTCGATCTTTTTATATGGTTTATGGACCCGCTATAAGGCGTGACGAGTTTAACTTTTATAAATAAATAAAATATTTAGTCGATTTTTTTTATATTATGACCGACTTTTTAATTTAAACAAATACATCAGATATTTAAGAGCCGAAACTGTAATTATACGAAAGAAATGTTGATCGTTGCTAGTTTATAGACCCGCGATAACGTCGGACGAATTTAATTTTTATACATTAATAAAATATTGTGGCCATTCTTTTTATATAATAGACTCGCGATAACGCCCGATATTCTTGTATAATTTATAGACCCGCGATGACGCGGGTCGAATTTAATTTTTATTTGGTCAATTTTTTTTTAATATAGACCTGCTATAACGTGGGAAGAATTTAATTTTAATAAAATGAATAAAATATTGTAGCCGATTTTTTATATAGTTTATAGACTCTTTAATGTTTATAAATGAATGAAATATAATTTAAATAAATACATCAAATATTTTAGAGGTTAAAAGTGTAATTATACTAAAGAAATTAAGATCGTTAGATCACAAAGGGTGAAAAACAATAAAGGGCTCAGATTCCCCCGTCATATTCTTTTATAATTACATACTAGGTATAAACCTGCGATAACGTGAGAAGAATTTAATTTTTATAAATGAATAAAATATTATGGTCGATTTTTTTTATATAGTTTATAGACCCGCGATAAGGCGTGACGAATTTAACCTTTATAGATAAATAAAATATTTAGTCGATTTTTTTTATATTATGACCGACTTTTGTCATTTAAACATTTACTTAGTCGATTTTTTATATAGTCTATGGACCCGCTATAACACGGGGTGAATTTAATTTTAATAAAATGAGTAAAATATTGTGACCGATTTTCTTATATTGTTTATAGACTCTTTAATTTTTGTAAATGAATAAAATATTTGATCTATCTATTTTATTTGAATAAATACATCAAATATTTAAGAGGCTAAAAGTATAATTATACAAAAAAAATTAAAAACGTTGAATCATAAATGATATAAAACAATGAAGGGTTAAAATCCTCTATCATATATTCTTTTAATTATATATAAAAAGTTATAAAAATATTTGTTTCAGTAATAATAGAGTTGGGCCATAATCCAAATTGACGCATGGCCCAGTCCAAAAAGCAGAACAAATTCACGAAATTAGAAGGACTTTAAACCCTAGCGAACTACTAAAAACATCAAAATTGTGAGGGTTTAATTCTTCAGTTTTCAACAAGAAATTTTTGAACAAATCGAATCAGCAGCTATACGAATATGCCGAAATCTAAGAGAGATAGAGCAGGTATTGCTACTTGTTTTCTTAATTTAATTTTGAGATATTAATAAGCTGAATGTATATGTAGCTTCGGATTGATATTGAAACTCATATGTTTTTGCAGCTGATCGTTACTTTAATTATTAAAATATTGATTTTTCAAGCCTAATAATTGCGATATATTTCAAGAAAAATCATAAATTTAATAACATTGCCGTAACATTGTTTTAACATAATTAACATTGGAAACCCTAAACAACTTGATTAACCATATATTGTAACAGAAAGCAGATCTTTTTAAATTATTTAACAGTAAATTGTAGTGCTTTCGGTTGGTCATGTAAAATTGTGAAGGATTGACACCGAATCGTTGAGTAATTAGCGTGAACGGTTAAATCTTTGACTCTGTGTAAGTTGATACTTAGTTATGAGCTGTGGTTGTGGTTGTTGTGCATGTAGTAACATTGTCAAAGACAAAGAAGAAAGGGAGGGAACATAAAGAGACTATAGTTACTTCGATAAGGGATGCTGTCGAGAATTACAATTCTATATACGTTTTCAGCTTTGAGAACATGAGGAATCTTAAGTTCAAGCAATTTAGGGAGCAGCTTAAATCCACCAGCAGGTGCTTCTTATTGTTATTATTTTATATAAGTTCTATTCTATAAGAGTTAAGTTATATTCAATGTGTTAATTATCACTACAAAACAAATATATTGGAAATTAATTTGCAAGTTTTGAATGAAACACTTTAAAAGGTTCTATGCATTAAACATTTTGACCCCTTCCCCCTTTAATCTTAAGTTCAAGAAATTTAGGGAGCAGCTTAAATCCACCAGCAGGTGCTTCTTATTGTTATAATTTTATATAAGTTCTATTCTATAAGATTTAAGTTATATTCAATGTGTTAATTTCACTACCATACAAATTTATTGGAAATTAATTTTATGTTTTGAATGAAACACTTTAAAAGGTTCTATGCATTAAACATTTTGACCCCTTCCCCCTTTTATCTGTTTTTTTATAAGATCCATTTCAGATAAACCACCACCCAAATCAATCCATTTATAAGTAATTGGTTTCAATTTGCCACCTCTAATCACACGCTATGTTACATTTTGATGTTTCAGATTTTTTCTCGGGTCAAACAAAGTCATGCAGGTTGCTTTAGGGCGGTCTGATTCTGATGAGCTCAGACCAGGGCTTCACAAGGTTGCAAAGGTTAGCACCACACTTTCAAAACTTGTAACCTGTAGAAACTGTAGATTGATATAATTTTAGGTCACTATATTTAACCATATTTGATTGTTTGTTCTTTTACCATGTTTTGCATACAGCTTCTTCGAGGGGATTCCGGCCTTTGTTTAACCAATATGCCAGTAGAAGAGGCCCAAAGGTAGTTATAAAGACTTCAAAGGGTGCTTGGTTGCTCATTTGAGTTTTATATATCTTAGATTCTTATCATTTCTCCATGTTTGGCAGAATATTTAACAATTATGAAGACTATGACTTTGCTAGGACTGGAAGTATTGCTACAGAAAAGGTTAGTAGTAGTATACTATTTTCTTTATTAATTTCAGATATGCATATCTATTGAGTAACTTTTGACTTTACAGGTGGAACTTAAAGAAGGTCCTCTTGACCAGTTTACACATGAAATGGAGCCTTTTTTGAGGAAACAAGGGATGCCAGTGCGGCTGAATAAAGGTTTGCTTTCTTTCTGTCCACTTAAAAACATACAAGGAACAAGTGAATAGATACATTGCTACTTCTCTACAATATTTGACCCATTTCTTATATACTAAGTATTATTTGATTCGGGTTATGTTTTATCATGGATGAAATCTGAAATTAGCTAATGTTTAAAATGATCTATTATTCAAATGGTGTTAAAGTATATATCTAAATTAGCAAATCACTTTATTAGTTTTTACCCATGCTCGTCCGACCCGTAATCCTATTCGTCCGACCTACTCTCTAAGTGTTATTCACAATATCTTATATGCTCTTCTTGATGTGGAATAGGTGTAGTGGAGCTTGTTGGAGATTTTGTTGTATGCGAGGAGGGGAAACCAATATCACCTGAGTCGTCTCGCATACTGGTTAGTGCCATGAACTTTTGAAGTTATTTATTAGAGTCTTGACTTTGTATTTAGGACCTCTCTATTACGCTTATTTTGAGTGAAGCTGATCACCTGTATATGAATATTAGAGAAGTTATTTATTAATAAATCATTGTGCACGGTGCTATGTGAATGGCATCATACTGATTGGGCACTATATTATATAGACTAACTAGTGGCTGTGGTTTTGATGTAAATGCAGCGTCTAATGGGCATCAAGATGGCTACATTTAAGCTTCTCTTAATATGCAGATGGAGCCCTGAGGATTTCGATGTCTACCAAGATGGTCTGCAAGGTTCAGACATTGAATCCTCCTAAGTTTTGCATATGTTTTTGGCATTAATGTGTAACCATACTAAAACGTCATATGATATGATTGTGTGTGAGGTGTTGCATGAAGATGAGCTTCATTTTTGTAAGAATATAGGAACCAGGCGAGACTGCAATGTTTATGGGCACTTTTTTGTTATTAAAAAACTGTAATGGGATATACAAAATCTGTCCTGAAGTATAATCTGATTTTACTCTATTTGACTTGCTTCACTTTGACCTGGGCAATGTGTTAAAACCATACTTTATTTCTCTTAAACCATTTAATTTTGTACTAAATATGCCGCTTCTGCAGGTCCTATTCAAATTTATTTTAGTTTTGCTCTGAATGCTTTTCAACTGGTTTTATAATTTGTTCACGTTTATTAGAAATCTCTTTTAAATAACTAAAAGAGCAAACTAGTAAGGATTTTGGGCTTTTGATTGACTTCTTTCCTTTTAATTCAACGTCATACGTTTTTTTTTCTTCAGATTTTCCCATTTTGATTTTTTCCCCTGGTTGTTTGATGCTTTTGTTATATTCGAAAATCCATAGTTAACCCTTCAAAATTTATTTGATTACTACCTCCATATTTAGTATAACTATCATTTCCCCCATTATTAGATAATTGTATGCAAATACGTTCAATATTTAAGATGTAGATATTTATTATTCTTCAAAACATTTAGTTTATTAAGTGTATAATAATATATATAAATAAAATATAAAATAAAACTATATTATTCACATAAAATAAAAATACATTTTTCAATAATATTATTTGTAAAATCCAACATGAAGACGTCATTATCACCTTCATAATAAATGTAACTATTGTTTTTTGTTTTAGGACATACTTTTTCAAATTAAAGTGTACAATGGTAGACGTGTATGAGTATTTTTTTTTTGATTAATTATTTTATATATTATATCTCATTCCAATTAGTACACGTACCCTATTTAATAGAACAAACTAATTTATTTCTAAAAAAACTTATTGCCTCGATAAATGGTATTTTAAAACAGGGATAAGTGTTTGGAAATGTTCCCAACTTGTATTTGATGTCTATCGTGTGCACCTAACTTAGGTTTGCTATTTTTAATGTATCCAACTTTCAAAAAGTGTGTTTTAATGTACTTTGCTGATGTGTCATCTGTGTAAGGTACCACGTGGCATCTGTAGAGGTTGACACATCATCAAAAGTACAACATAATATATTAAAACACACTTTTAGAAAGTTGGATCCATTAAAAATATCAAACGTAAGTTGAGTACATACAATAGACATTGGGTACAAGTTGAATGCATTTTCAGATACTTATCCCTTTAAAATGCAAGGAAACTTTGATATTGTCTCACGAATTGAGACTAGCTTGGGGTCAGCTTTCAAAATTCAAAATTGATATATATACCATCTAAATCTAAATGCAAAACGTATTGCAATATTTTGATCATATCCATTTAAATTTCCAAAACGATTATGAATAAAAATCCTACGCGAAGTGTGTTAATTTTGAAGATCCGCAAGATATGATCAAATCGTTCATTCCATTATAAAAGGATTCTCATCAAATTCAACACCATCTTTGATACCTTTATTCTGAAATAAATCTTTTGTACGCTCTCAATACTCTTTCATCTTAGTCATAGCTGTTGTTTTACATTTCGATCGAGTAGCAGATATCAACGGTAAGAAAGATGGCTGGAACTTTAAGGTTAAGGTATTGTTGCTGTGGAGACAAGGTTTTCGAAATCACCCAAAAAGTGTGGCCTCTTTGAAAATTATCTTTCTAGATAAAGAGGTAATATACAATATTTGACCTATATCTTCATTTACTTTGTAATATATTCATACTGACCATTGCTGTCGTTTTTAAAATCTTTCAGGGTGACAAAATCCAGGATGTTATCAAACCTGACTACGAGGATGTATTGTTAGAAGGCGTCGTTGTTGAGTTGTCAAACTTTGAAGTTGGTGTTGATACATGCAACTACCTTCTTGTGGAGCATCAAAGTAAATTCAACTTTTATAAATCTGACTTTTCACTTTTAAATATAATAAAACTGCATAAAGAAAATAAATATCAAACAAAAATCTAAAAGTGGAATACCATTTAAAAGCTGATCGTGGCTCTTAGTTTTCAAAGTTAAATATTTGATCTTCTAATTGATACAAATCTTTAACAAATCACACAACCAAATTTCAACAACTAAAGAAAATTAAAACCTTAGACGATAAACATACCTTACTATAATACGCTAAAACTAAAATTCTTCTATGTTTTAAGTTCTGCGAAGTAAGCGAACAACCTAAATAAGAAATGCATCCTCACATCTAAAGATATGCACATATTTCAAGCCTCACCGCAATGCGCAGGTGAAAAAAGACATGTACAAATGTTCGACGTTTAACATGTTCACATTATAATTACTTTTATGTTAAAAAAATTATCTAGGATATAGCTGCAGCTGAGGGTACACGATGAAACCTGCTCTACCTCTGTCGTTTTGTTTGAAAAACATGTTACCTTTCTCATTAACTGAAGTGCTTCTTTCCTTATGTCCCGAATGGTCGGATAAGAAATCTAATCACATGTCTACATTGAGTTTTGGGTTGCTTCATATGATGATGGTAATTTACTTTACATATTGAAATTTTAATGAAATAATTTCACTTATTATTTATTGTTAGATGAATATACATTTGGATCATCATCCAATCGAGGAGGCACTGATGAGTGGGGAACATTTTTCTTGATCCGTACCTCCAGATATAATTTAGAAAAAGGTGCGATGGTAAGTAATGATGTTAAGAATTAAAATAGTGTAAGAAAAATCTTACTAAGTAATCATGGTTATCTATATACTTATTTATATAAAAGTTTGAATGAATGCACTCTCTATGTGTGTGTACGGGGAGACGTGTCTATGAAAATGAAAGTACTTGCATTAACCCCATTTATATAATAATGTTTGTAGACGTGTCTGTGAAAGTGAAGGTACTTACATTAACCCCGGATGGTCATAAAGCAGCTAAAATACAATTAGGTGTTCATGTTTTTAACTTTGAAATCAAGATATGCGATGGGTATACTTCTAAGCATACATAGAGGAAGTTAACATTCTTGTATAGGAACTGAAAAAACTGTGTCAATTAATGGCGTGTTAGAAAATAAAGCTTTGATGTGTAAATCGGATATATTTCTATTTAGATAGTCATGGACTACATTTATATAATATATTTCTCTTTGATGATCAAATGTGTCAGAATTTAATGACATACTTAGTTATAAATAGATATGTGTTTTTATGCATAATAATTTACCTGTGGACAGCTAAAGAATGTCATGTATGTAAGTTGTTCATATAAAAAAAAAATACAGTACGAGTATATTTGATATAAAGTTTTTAAAAGTTTTAGTTTTTAGTTTTTAAATAAAAAGTTCATTTAAAAATAAAAAATTTATCTGTCTTATACAAACTGTAGCTTTAGAGTTAAGTGAAAAACTCAAAATCCCAAAGCTACTAAAAGTATTAAAAGCTCAAAACCTAAAGCTACAACTATTTTACCAAATAAATACCCTATAATATAATTTAGCACAAAATTCTTAATTGCTAAATTCTCTTTGTAACTCACAACTATTCCCTTGGATGAAACGTGTATTGTAGTGATACTTTTATTACTTATAATTTATAACTGTTATTTTACTATAACGACCTCAGATCAACATAACACTAACTATGCTTACTATATAACTCGTCCTCGTATCACCAATTATAATATCACTCAAAACGTCTTTTTTTGGGTTAAACATATAACTCTTTTCATTCGCATATGATTGTTATTAATTTTAAATGTTAATTTTTTAAAATCAAATGGTGTATTCCACGTAGTTCGGTTAAACTAGTCTTTTTATATAACAGTAGTATTTGCAATCCAAATCTTCTGACATGGTTATTGTCAGGCTTTAAATGAGTCCAATGAGACAGGCTTGGAAATTAAAGATAATGAATTGAAGGAAGCTTTTGGTCCATTAACTGATCATGTCCATGAATCTAATATGTTTGGCCTAAGGTAAAATAAAGAAGAAAGAGAATCCATGGCTAAAAGACTTTTTGAGCAAATGATATGCATACTACTACCTCATACCTTTTATTTTATTTGTTTTTTCATATAAGAGCAAATGATACGCCTACTACTACCTCGTACCTTTTATTTTATTTGTTTTTTCCGTATAAGAATCAATGTTGTTAGAATGAGGGTGGTTAGTCACGTGACTTCTATGACCTTATATAAGTATTGTAATTGTACTAAAAGGGTATGGATGAAAATAGTGCAATTTCTAGCATTCTCATCTCTTTCTCATTATAACCTAGTTCCACATCCCCAATTCTTATTCTAATCGTTTGAACACCATCCCTGACAGTTACTAACCAAACATAAGATATACAAAAAGATTTGCAATCGAACACATGACATGAATTAGTATCCCTAATGAATTAATATGTTCATATGTCAACAGCTTCTGCATTCCTATTTCCATTTGGATGCAAATTTTGGTGCCAGAAAAATCAGGTTGAATTTAGTTTTGAATGTGAAAGAGTACCTAATATCTTAACAAAGCAAACCATAAAAAAGAACTAAACTTGTTTTACTCCTACAGAAAACACAAAATCTGATTTTATACAGCTTCAAGAGAAGCTTTTTTGTCCTCCAGAACCTTCAGCTCTCGCCGCCAATCATCTAATTTAGCTACCTTGTCCAACTGTTCCGGTTTCAAATCACTTACTATTTTTTGCTGTTGAGCCTCTGTCAACCGGATCTGCAACCAGATGTCAAGTCATGTTAAATCATCATAAGTTAACTAATTGTTAATACCTAACTCATGTAAAAGATACGAGTCACGTATGATCTCAGTGGCATGATTATTATTTTTTGGCCCTAAAAGAAAAAGAAAAGAAAGCACATCTGATCTTATGAAAGCTGCAAGTCAGTAAATCCATAAGACATAACGAACAAATTTACTGACATAATTATCAAATTTTACATCCTGCAGTAAATTAGGGTCATCAAATTTATCATATTTTTACCCCCAACACCAAAGATGCTGTTATCATATTTTTACCCCTAAGACGCAACATGTACATTTTTGTTGAGCCTCAAAAGATTCTTTCATTTTGTTATCCATTAAAAGGGGGCATTTAACATTCTATTAAAATCTTGCACAAAGTCAGATAGTGCAATTTTAAACATGTTTGTGTCATCATGTTAAAATTTACTGATTGTACAACTTATCATTGTAGATATATAAAGTTTCAGCCTTTCCCAAATAAAAACAAAAGATGTTTTAAGTGCAGAGCTTTACCTTCTTTTTCAGGGCACGGATTCTTTTATCAATATCAGGAATATGATCTCCTGTGGCTGAACACTCTGTTGAATCTAACGGAGGGGTAACAGCAGAAGGGTTTCCAGAAATAGTTATCTCATTTACCTGGGACACAATGGACTCAGCAGCTTCTGATGCTCGATCTACATCTTCATTAGATGAAACTTCACTTTTGCCCTTCTCAAGGGAAGCCTGCTTCAAGAAGTAATATAGAAATACTAGGAATAAAACAACATGTCAAGCTGAATAAAGAAACTAACACAATACAATAATTAAAATGTCAAGTTTCTCTTCTGTATGCACATAAATAAGCATTGCAGAACATCATCCAGACAGCACCTACCAATAAATATAACATGTGTACGTCCAGGCATGAATATAGATTTCTCAATATTGAAGTAATATATATTATAAAAACAAGAAGTATGATATCGTAAAAGTATCATGTGTTTCTTCTATCTTAGGTATCCATCTTGTCACCCAACTTAATATATTGGCCTTTGTGTTTCTTCTGCACTAATGGTGCGCAGAACTAATGTGCAGGGACATTAAATTAGAAAACGACACGCCACAACGTAGAATGAAAATGTACAAATATATCAACCGAATATACCGACCTCTGTCCTTAACTTCTGTGAATTTAATCGGGGAAGGTATCGCTAATAGTAGTATGATTTCACAACAAATAAATGTTCTTAGACAGCAAAAAATGCATGAATGAGGCGATACCACCCAATGTGTCTAGTGTGAAAGAGACCAAAGAAGGTAAGGCTTTAAGCAGGGCCGGTCCGTTGACTTTGAGGGCCCTAATTTTTTTTCTATAAAAATAAAAATTCATTAAATAAAAATAAAAAAATGGGCCCCTAAATTTTTTTCCTATATAAACAAAATTCATTAAAACTACGATAAGTCGATAATTGTTATAAAAATAATCAAAACAAAAGAACGATAGTACAATAGATCTGCCCAAAGTTTATGTTCCATTTTACGTTAAGTGATATATCTTAACATTTATTAACATATACTATATATATTGGCTAAATTTCGGGCCCTATTTTTTTCGGAGCCCTGTGCGGTCGCACACCCTCAGAACCGGCCCTGACTTTAAGATAGATCATAACAATACATTTGGGAATTCAATATCAGTTCAAAGATTAGATGCCTAAACTATCATCTAGAAATCAAAAGGTTCCCGTATTATGTTTATCACTTAGCCTTTGTCATTGCAATATCTTTGCCTCATGACATGTGATAGGCATTCAAGTATGAAAAACATATCAAGTTACTAACTTTAGAGCTATATACGCTTGAGGGAGATAGTTTTAGTTCCTTAATAGTACGATAATACTTGAAACTTGTAGTTTTCGACGTAAAGGGTAATCAATAGAATAGTCTAGCTAAAATTCCTCAACTTTCACTACATTCCTCTAACCCTATATGAGCATTTTATCAACCCAAAAACGCATAAGAAGTTCACACAGCACGGTTTTAGTAGACAACATAAACTACATAAAAGTACCTACCATGAATTCTACATTTACGATAATAATGTAAGGCAATAATCCTAATAAATTCATATATAGACAATAGTTGAAATAAATGATAAACCTGTAAACGCTTTTCCTTCTTTCTTTCGTTCCGTTTAGCCGATTTGCTCTTAGCTTTACTAACAACATCGATTTCAGGATCATAACCAGGTGGTACTGTTTCCGTAGACTCCATCTCCTTTTTCAACTGTCCATATTAATAACCATCACAAATCACTTAAACGTTAATTATGCTAGTAAAACGATCAGCGAAAAAAATAATAAAAAAGGAAATGTGATATAAATACCAAGGCGCCTTTAGATTTGTAAATGGCGACTTCATCTTGAGGAACGTAACCGGCTCGAATACGAATAGGTTTGCGTAAGGTTCCGTCGGGTCTTCGGGTTGGGGCAACGAGCCTTTCTCCTTGTTTTAGGGTTTTAGATATCTCAGGTGCCATTTCTTCTTCTCCAATTCCACCACCACTGCTTCTGCTTGCCATAAAACTAAATAAACAATTCGGAATATTTGTAAATAATAATCTAATAAGAAGATTATGAGGTGATTATCGTTAATTAAAAATTTAATCCACTGCCGACGGTTTTCCCGGAGGGACAAAACTGGGTATGTCACTGTCACTGGGTATGTCACTGTCACTGTTACTACGTTTTACAGTATAAATTTGGGTTTTTTGTTATTCTTTTTTAATGTTGGAGACTTGGAGATATCTGACAAGATTTTGGGCCTGGTTCAGAAACCGAACCGAATACTTTGGGTCGTGCTCAAAACCCAACTAAAAGGCTGTTTCGGATTTTACAAATTTTGACTATCGGTAATTGGAATTCATTTAAAAAATTGTATATCTATATAATATTATATTATATATTGCGTTGTATAAAAATCTTGTAGCTTTAATGTTTTTAAGTTCTATATATATATATTTTCACTTTGAACGTCGAATATATATATATATATATATATTTAGAGGTGAGATCATTAAAGTATGAGTATTTTTGAAAGTATGAAAGTACCAATAGGAATGTGACACGTGGCAAAAACTCACTTTCCCCCACTTATTTTAAAAATTAAATATCTCAAAAATCGTTAGTCAAAAAATTATAAAAATTGCACCATAAAAATCATCGTTTTCTCCTCTACGATTTAAGATCTCACAAGGCATACTTTCGACGAAATTTTTATTTTTTATTTTTGTGGGTTAACACATATGTTATGATGGATTAACAAAAGTGTTACCTGCGGTTATCACATGTGTTATCAACGACTATCACATGTGTTACAATCGATAGTCGATGCTAACACATGTGTTAGTCGCCCGTAACACATGTGTTATTTGTTTATAACGCATGTGTTACAAATTTTCAAAACCCAAAAAAAAAAAAAAAAATCGTCGAAAGTATACCTTGTTGGATCTTAAATCGAAGAGGAGAAAACGCTGATTTTTATGGTGCAATTTTTATAATTTTTTGACTAATGATTTTTGAGATATTTAATTTTTAAGAATGTGGAGGTTTTGTTATTTTGATCAAGATCAACAGTTGACCTTTGAACAATGTTTCTTCTCTTTTTTTTACTTTCCTTCCGACTCGAAAATACATGTGAGTTATTTTATATTATGTATATATATATTTTTTTTCTATCCATTTTTTTTCACTAAAAAAATCTCAAAAATACATTGTTAGATAGAACGTGTATTACGCTCAGATGAAATTCATATAGCACATTCATCGCGTAAAGCATTATTTCGTCCTTTTTAATTATAAGTATTGGAGAATATAAAATTCTTGTAAAAATCCATGTTTTTTAGCCATAAAATAATAATAATAATAACAATAACAATAACAACAAAAATAATAATATTTCATTTTCTGGGAAGTTAAAAAGTAATATGAAAAAGCAGAGAACGTATTTTGTGTAATTGTCGGGAAAGTGAAACATGCCGTTGACTCGTTGAGAGGATCTATAATGTAAGCAGTAAATTGAAGACTTATAAGATAAAATTTATAATTACATAGTTGATCCTTAAACTTCTACATATAATCGATCTGTCACTAATTTATATGTTGTTGCGGAGAGGCATCGGACATGATCTTGATGGCTTGATGCAATGGAGTCCAAGATAGGTAACGAGGTATCCAAACCTCATATACATATTAGGTCATATAAGCTTATCAAATCATTTATGTGACCCATGCATATCAACGAGGGCCGGTTCTAAAGTTTTCGATATCATGAGCGATGCGGTCCAAAAATGTCTCAATTAGATTTTGTAGACACACAACATCTACTATTTTGGGATGTTTCGATATCTATATCTAGTTAAATTGAATAGAAAGCAAAACTCTTACACAAGTAAAGGTTTTTAAGAATAGGAACCAAACTTTTTACGTAAGTAACAAATAACAACTATTTAATCATCATCTCACATATACAATCACTCTATAAATATACACACATATATATATATAAATTGCTCTATTGCAGATTTATAATGTTATTTGATAGTTTATAATTTTGAGAAATAGTTTATATATTTATTTCACTATTAAAAAGAAATTATATATTTCATTCACTGAATTGACGAATATTTATATTAATAATTTGCAAGTATATTTGAATCGGCAAAGGTAAGTCACTCGACGCATGACCCTATGCGGATTTTTTATCCTAACATATGCTATTTATGAGCAATTAATTAAATATACATACTAAAATGTAAATATAAATTAGTGATTATTGCCCGTGCAATGTACGAATTTTATTATTTTACGTTATATTTAGTATAATAAGTTAAATGGTAGATGAAACAATAAAAAGTACGATGTTTGAGTCAATCATAATTTATGATAAATTACACTTCCACTTAGATTAAAATTTAATTATTGTTGTAAGATAAATCAACGTGTAAATCATGTAAATGTAAATGCCAATAAGTACTTATAAACTATCGAAAAACTGCATACACCAATTAAATAACATAAGTTGAGTTTTCAAACATTTAAAAGTCAATATTATATTCGTATATACGTAGAAACGAAATCCTTTGTAATGTTGGTATAACTTCAAACACATATATTATATATACATGTGACTAAAAATATTCTTCATGTTCGGTTATATTTGTAACTATTGTTTATTTGCGTTACTCATTCCAAATAAAAGTTTATACCAATATAAATGTTGAATATATATTATTTAATTTAAATGCAGGTAAAAACAAATAGTAACAAACATTTTAGAATTAAATTAATTTAAATAGTTACATATATACATGAAAAATACAATGAATATTTATTTATTATATTATCTAAATATTGTATTAACATTATTATTATTGAAAACTTACTTTTTATAGATTATAATTATTATTAACATTATTATTATTATTATAATATTTTTATTTTTTACCATCATTTAATATAGTGGTTAATTTATAATTATTACACAAAGAGTCTATTTTTTATGATAAATTATTATTATAGATTGTTTATGACATAAGTATAAATATAAGTAATAATATTAAAAAATAAAAGCTTATTTATTATATTATTAATTGTACTTACAACTCAAAAATTACAGAATAGGTAATAATTATAATATAATATAATATAAATTGGAAGTAAATGAATGGAGTATCAAGAATAATGCTCGTAAGAATCCAATGCTTTAAGTGGGAATTCCATGGTGAAAGCACACCGATATATTGTTATGCATCATGATGATCGAGTTTTGGAAAGAACATGTCATTTCACCATCTCTTGTTTAAAATTATTTTCTACTGACAAAAAGTTTTATACCTTTAAATTTTCCAATTTCTAATTTATAATTATAATTATAATTTAAATTATAAAAGTCAATAAAACTCAACATCAATCCATTTACACCCTTTTTTCTTCAATTTTCATGAATAAATTAAATAAATAATTTTTTATGGGTTGACTACACTAAATCAAAATTCGATTTCTAGATCATGGAATTAATTAATTAATTGGGTAAATGGCAAATGATAAAATTAAGTAATATGAAAAAGAAAAGGCATCAAATAAATGGAATAATTTTAATTTGTTTAATTATGTCTTATTTCCCTCTAAAAATATATAACATGTTATTCATTTTTATTTAAAAAGTTCGTCGCAAGTATCACAACTTAACGTTACTATTTTAATTAGTAAAGACAATATTCACATTCAGAAAGAACGTACCTTTTGACATGGTGGTATAAGTTATAGATTTTAAGTACTATCAATCAAATTTTTAACAAACAAAAAGAACATTTTAAGTTAGATAAAATGCATTTAGTGTTACTTATAGTTATCAAGAAATTATATACCCTTCTAGCATGGAATATGATAAATTATTTAATAACATAGGTGTAAAATGAACAAATATATAGAGTGATAAATATAAACATTTCTTAGCTGTACTAATAATTTTCTGTTGTTTCTTAAGATTGATAATCAGTAGATCATCAAATTTTATTTATACATTACTAAATATATTTTATATTGTTTTATTATATAATATTATAAAATATATGTAATGATAACATCTGATGTACGAATCACTTTCTATCTCTTTAAGAAAAAAAAACAGCTGTCATACTTATAGGTATGTACTTAATGAAAACTAGCTAACTAATGAATGCATATAATATTTACATTATGATTCGTATAATGTACCTTATACATATCAATATTGTTATTATTATATTATTATTATTTACGTACCTGGTGTTTGATACTCTACTATTGAACGAACAGTTTTATTATCATTTGACAATAAATAAAAAATGCATAATTTACATCTATTCGAACACAGATTCATCATTTCTTAAATGTACGTATTCTGATTGGTAATCAGTACTACTGACATTTAACAATCTCATTTAGACATATATAGATCATGATAGAGAATATATGCAATCAAGAACCAGAAAACAAGCGAAGAACAAATTAAAAGAGTACGTCGACATCTTGATGTTTATAAACTCACTAGCGAAAAAATAAAAATTAGTACGATGAAAAACCTTTTAATGAAATCGATCTAACCTGTATATATATGTATATTGGACATGTTGATCATCTGGTTTTATAGTTGCTTTAAAAGAAACCAAGCAACATAAAAGATAAGGAAATCATGTACCTAAATATATCAACGTACTCCATATATGTCGTTAACTTCTTGTAACAATGGTTAAGTTTAACTAGAAATAGGTAAGGGTGGGTGTCTCACGAAGAAACTTATAGAACTAGTTTAGCAGGCTGGCCACCTCCCTACCCGACCATATATAATTCTCACCATCATATATCAACACATAAACATTCGGAGGTGGACAGAATGCCAAACGAACTCTATACGTATGTCCATGAGAAACCCTCCCTCCTTTCACACAGAGAGACAGGGTGAGTTTGAAGCTTCAGAAAAAGAGACACAAGAGGCTTAAAATTAATACTCAAGCAACTTTAGCAAGTACATTGCATATACATGTAAAAAACAAGAAACATGTGGGTGAAAAGTGTAAATTTGAATTATGTATATTTTGCAAATATAGAAAACCATGCAAACTATGATCACCATACTTCAATTCCTCGTATATCTACTTGCAGAAGATTATTACATAACCATGTTACATGAGTTATTCTTCAAGGTCAAAAAGCAAATAAGATGAAAGGTTTTATAATTATAATCATAATTATAATTAAATTAATTATCTATAATCTTCTATCTTCTATATATAATATATAAAAGTTGAATTTCAAGTTATAAATGTTGGTATACAAATATAAATATCATAAATATTGGTATATAATAAATATAAATATAAATAAATAATAATACAAATATATAAAAATTGAATTTCAAGTCATTAATGTTGACAATTAATAGTATAATTATAAATCTATATATACTATATAGTATAGTAATAGTAATAATATATAAAAGTTGAGTTTCAATTGATAAATGTTAATACATAAATATAAATATCATAAATATTGGTATATAATAAATATAATTATATAAATAATCTATCTTCTATATGTTCTCTAGCTAAATGTAATTGCTATACATCAAAAGCTAATTTTGCAATAATGTTATGTTTTTCACTAATGGCTGACAATATTATTACCCTTAATTGCATCTATCTGTTTATTTAGTAATGTGAGATAAATAATACACTCGTTAA
The DNA here is from genome assembly GCA_963921325.1 of Logfia minima. Taxonomy (NCBI): domain Eukaryota; kingdom Viridiplantae; phylum Streptophyta; class Magnoliopsida; order Asterales; family Asteraceae; genus Logfia; species Logfia minima. The sequence continues at coordinate 33,969,994 of OY992767.1, forward strand.
TTCAGGGTTATATATATTATTGTACGTACGTTTATAATTAATATGAACATAATTAATCTTATCTAGCTCACTAGCTATAATTAAGGAAGCTCAATTATAAACCATTTTTAGATTTACTTATAAACCTTTTTGAGATTATCACTTAATCTAGCTAGTTTTTGACATAAAATAAAATAAAGTCAATTTGTGTTGACCTTTTGTAATGGTTCATTTTGATGATGGTGGTGCGGTGGTGGGACTGGGGAGGCCGGGGGGGGGGGGGGGGAAGAAAAGCAAAGGAGTGGCTTTACATGGGTAAGGTGCATGAGCGTGCATGCTCTTCGTTCGGCTCTTTTTATTTATTTATTTAATTAGTATAAATTGAAGTGTAAAATAAAAGAGAATGAGGTTTACTTCCTAATAAGTAATAACTTATTGTCGGAAGAAAAAGAATAGTACAACCAACAAAGCAAATAGTACATGCTTCTTTCCAAGGTTGTTTTTCATGTTAAAAATTATGTTATAATGGTGGTTTGATCTAGTGCATGACAAGCTGCAAAAAGGAAAGATGGTAAAATGGACTTTTTTTCTTGTCTCCCACTTTCTATTGTCAACTACACATTTTTGTTCAAACTTCATTTTCCCTTTCAAGTTTTGTCATATTTGTATTTTAATTTAATTTAATAATTAATTAATAATAATTCGTATTAAATAAACAACCTACCTTTTTACTATAACTTATACTCGTAGAATTTTACGAAAATTGTCAATCCATTGTTGATTTAATTTCTTCCATTTCCTTTGCTAATTAATCAATGACTTACGATCAGTGGCGAATTCAAAATATTAAATTGTATAAAGCATAAAATAATTATTTTATAAATTAATTTAGTGATATCGAGATGTCGATATTATCATTAGGTTACGAGTAAAGTGCCATTTGAAATGTGTGTACTTCTTACAATAACAAAAATGATGGTTTACATTCAACTCAACTTGAATTAAACTTGAAAAAAAAAAGATGGCAAAAAATACGTGTTGGCATGTACAAAATAAACTATAAAAGAATCGGTTCAACTTTCTTTAGATTTAATTGTAAAGTGGGGGCCAAATTACCAAACAAGGAGTTCGAACTTTCTTTAAATTTATCGAAAAAAATGTAGTATGTAAATTAAGAGTCCATTACATAACATGATATTCTTTTACTATTGAGCTGAAATGCATGGGGAGTCAGGGAACCTTCTTTTCGTTGGCCGGTTCTGCCCTATTTGCAACAATTGAGAATGTTTTAGATAGAAGGTTTTTAGTATTTTATAATATAAATAAATTATTCATATTCATATTTGAGCAGTATGTACATTATAGTCTGTCATGGCTGATAAATTATTGTATAGATGCAATGAGATTAAATTAAGTATAGTTTTAAATATAAGTTAATTATTAAAACATGTAAAGTTAGATTTACCTATCAACCTGTATTTGTTTTTTAGAGGGAACAAACCTACTTATTATTCCAATAGATCTTTTATAAGCAATAGATGAACTAAAGATAGGTAATAGAAATATATACTAGTAACAAAAATTATAATCTAAAACTGTGTATAAAAAACTATTATGAGATCGTAATTATCATTTATTTAAAAACTGTTTTATCCTAAAAATGTACAACTATCCATTGTCGTCCAGCGGTTAGGATATCTGGCTTTCACCCAGGAGACCCGGGTTCGATTCCCGGCAATGGAACTTTTTTTCAGGTTTTTTCCATAAAGTTTGACCCTCATTTGACCTAGCATTTTTTTTTTCTTTCATAAAGTTTGACCTCATTTGACATAAGCCTGAAAGAAGTCTGACCACATTTTGCCCATAATGAAATTTGACCTTGTGTCACTATATTAGCCAGTTCTCTGATTTTGAAATATAGACGTGGTATGAATTTAAATTTAACATCTAACACTTCGCTCACTTACGCACTCCGCTCAACAGGGCACACCAATGTTCAACCTCTAGTAGCTAACACCGCTCAAACGCTGACTAATGCATGCATGCTGCTGCTACTTTACTACCGCCTTCGTTCAGTCAACACAAGTTACATTGAGACCTAAACAACCTATACATTCCGCCCACCTATTCCACTGAACTTTGAAGTTCCTACGCCTTACGCCGTTGCAATTCAGTACCTTGGTTTACTCCGAGAGTTCGAATTGAGAATTTGGATCATGAGCTTGAACTGATACCAACCGTTTCAGCTGCTGATGCTGACAACTACTGTCTTGGCACTCATCAATGTGATTACTCAGCGTACAAAAATGCTATGGAGTTTGCGAAAAGTGTAGGGATATCTTTTAAGGGGGTTGATCAGACCATGAAGCCTGGATCGGCTTGGTGGCCTCTTAAGTCGATTGATGATAAAGATAATTATAATTTGCAGTGCTGTTTGCCTGAATCTAACTATACATGTGAAGACAATAATTCGGGCACTATGGTGCGTTACTGAAAGCGGTGGCTTTCATGCTGATATCGCAGATTTGTCATCACTGACAATGGATCGAGGCACTTACCTCCACAAGCCGCCTCCAGACATGGCTCTCACATGCTTTTATGGAATCATGGACGTTCCGGTTCCTGACCCAACGAATTCAAACTGATAATGTCTACTGAAATGATGTATTTGGATGAACTATTGTTAATTTTTGTTGCTTTTATTAAATGCTAATCTAATGTTTGCATTATTATGACACACTCTGTATATTTAATGAAATTCATCCTAATACTGATTAAGAGTTGTACAGAAACAAAAAAATCAGACTAAAGAAAGTATAAATCTCACAAAATTCATCCGGCTAAGGTGTCACTTTATAACAATCATCTAAACCATTAATCTGCACTAAAAAGATAGTAAAACTCAGAAACTGTAGTGGTATAACCCAGGTGTACTAAATCTATAAGGTGAAAATGCATAAACGCATTCAGTCTAGGGTTTTACTCATTTAGTTTTCCGTGAGCCTGAAGGGGTTACACTTTTAAAGACGGGAGAATATGTGTGCCGGAGGATGATGGTGATCATCACATATGTATTAGCAGCAAAAAACATTAAACTTGCTACCCAAAGTTGTATGAAGACTTGCTTGCCTTTAAATTCAAGCATATAACCCCAAAATAGCCAATGAGTTTGAGTTCCCATCCATAACAAAATGCAGAAAATACCTTCCCATTTGAGCTTCATTTTGCTCCATGGTAGTATCAGTGGCAACAGACAGAAAAACCATACAAAGTACTGGGCTGTTATCACCTGAAAAATGACACACATTTATGTAATCGAATGGAAATGTTATGGAAATTAGGGGTTTTACCCCTCAAGTATATAATAGTACAAAGAGACAAGGTAAAACTAACCTTGTTGAATGCTACAAATGCTACTGTCTGGACAAAGAAACAGAAAGGGAAATCTTGTGCAAAACGGGAAATTAACACAAGCTGCACTATTAACTGAGGTAGAAATGAGATGAGTTTTTCTAAAACTGAGAACTCGCGTTCATAATTGAGATAAATGTGATAGAAGTAAATGGAAAAATTGTGTCTGGGATCTGTGCGAGTTAAGTGGTACAACAGGGCCTCATGCAAGAACTCCCATTCGTATAAATAGAAGAATAATCCAGTGAAAATGAAGAATACAGTTGCAGATATCAGTCCGAATGAGATTTTTGCTCTTGTAAACATGCTTAAAAAGAGAACCCATAATCCGTTTAGATAATTAAAGATGGAGGTGCCTGAGCTCGCCCATGATTTGGATGGTTTTGAATTCCAATATATGATGGATGGGTTTTTACCAGGTTGGAAATGGTATGGATCAAGAATTAGGACGATTGGGAGGGCGTAAATTATAGGGTAGATTCTCATATGAACAACAAGCCCATACCAAACGGCCCCTTGAAAAATATTACCTGCAAACCAACACATATTGAATATGTATACAGAAACTTGATTAAGAAATAGAACTTCTACGAGCAGTCACTCAAATCTTGCGTGGACTAATTGTAGAATGATAATTTATGTAGCGACTGTATAAGTGGGGCATGGTGAATGGGTTAAGTTGGTGGATCGGATCATGTTGGTTGACGAGCCAACACCTCTTTCACCTTTTTCTAATAAATTATATATATTTTTCATAATATTGCAAAAAAAAGATTGAATTTCCAACTTTCTTGAACTATATAATTTAAAACGTTGTAAACCGTCGAGTATACTATGAGTGAGTTCTAAACCATACGACCCTTTTTAGGTATATTGTAACATTACCCATTATACCTATTATAAATAAAAAAATAACCCAAATTGACTTCTGTTCACTTAAATGGGTTGAAAATTGAAATCATCCCCTCCAGCTGCTTATCATCTTTCTTTAATAGTAAATTAGCTATAACTGTGCATGGGGTGAACTCTTTTCCAACGCTTTTTATCAAAGAAGTGTAAATGAAAAAATATCCAGAAGTGATTTATGAGAAGTAGTGACTACCTCTCATGAGACAAACAATAATCCACAAAATGATGGCACAAACAATGGGCTCACAGTTGCCTCGTGTTCCAATTGTGAAGGTAAATGGATTGAAAAGCCAGACCATTACAGAGTATATGCTCAGATTCTCAGGTACTCCACGAAGCTTCAGAATTGTGCGAATAAAGTACCCCACAAGTAAGTCTGCATTATACAAATAATATCAAGTGTGAGTGAAGAAAACAAAATCAGTTGGGATGTTTCAAGCATGTGCCTACACTTGGCGACTCTTACCCTGTTCAATTCATTTGACCTACTCTATTTTGTTTTTAATGTTTTAGAATTTATTTGGACTTTTGTAACCCATTCAAACGGGCATAATCTCGTTAAAGTAACGTGAATGCCCTTCATGCCCACTCCTTATACTTTTTACTGTGACTAACATCGAAACAAGTAAAGTCACTTCGAGTAACAACTAACAAGAACTTAGACAAACACTTCCATGACAAATTAGAGGTAGCCATTTCAACCATTTACTTACTAATTGGTTGATTCGGGCCATGTTTCATCTCAAATAGGATCAAAGTCGCCAAAAGTCTATTTTTACACCATACAACTTCTTAAGCCTTCTTTTTCAAGAATTTACACAATAACTGTAATAATGTTTTTCCATTTTTTCATCAACTAACCCTCGCCCATCTTGTCATCAGTAATGAGGATAGTCAAATGTGCATTTTAAACGGATCAAATATGTGCTCTTTTCCAAGAAAAACAAATATCTTCTTTAAAATAAATTGTTTACCTGAAGCTGAGAAAAGAAACTTTCCCCATGACTGATGAATAAAGGAATTTGGTGCAAGAAGATATGCAATCAAAGGAGAGTAGCGGTATGTGGATCTTTTGTAAGGTGATTTTCCAGCAACTACTAAAGCCGCAGCATCAGAGAAAACAAGATAATCAACATCTGTATACCTAACCTCCATATGATTATCCTGCCATTCTCCATATACAATTAAGAAGAGACGTAGAAACGCAGAGAATATTATAAGGGACTGAAAGTTTAACACTGTCATTACTCCTAGCTGCCAGAAAAGAACATATGCAATTAACAACCATCTTGAATCTCAGATACAATTCGTTGTAAGAAAAATAAATCTATATCATATATTGAATCCTGCAACGGGCTAAAGCTTGTTTTGTTGTTTTACAAAAATAATTTACGAGTATAACATTTCACCAAATGAAGCAGCTTCATTCTTAGTTCAAAAAAAGAATCAGCTAAACTGGTAACATCAATCAGCTCTCTATTTAGAAAGTACTTAGTTTACATGTTTGGATTTATAAATAACTGGTTTGAGAGTTGAACAATTACTAGAAATCCTTGGAAACACAAACACATTTGACAATCAACATACTTTATGCATCACATTCCAATAGTTCCAATAGTTTATGCATCACAAGAAAGATATATAGTATATCTACAATCAACATACTTTCGATCAAAATCATAACCCAATACAAAATCAACAAATTAGAAAGAAAAAAAAAAATGATTTTCATCAAAATCACCTGAATGTACAAATTAGTGACAAATCTGACCCACTTCAAGATTTCATTCAATTACGAACCTGTAAAACCATAAATCTAAAACTCAATTAAATAATTATAAGCCAAGTTTCTAGTTTTTTTACTACTACAGTCAGCTGGTGATGAAATCTTGTAATTTTGAGAAATCAAATCGAAGAATTCATAAAGAGCACAAAAACTACACTTTACCCCCCTGCACTTCGAAAAATAATAAAAGAAGCACAAAACTGAAATCCATATAAAATGAGTAGTACAAACAATAAACATATATGCCGGGAAGTGAGCTAAGTTCAACCACACATCAAAAATGAGTCAACTGATTTCACCTCATCTGCCATTAACTCTCATCACGCACAATGACATACACAAATCGTTGTTATCGTGTAACAAACACTTGAATTATGAAAGTACGACGAACAGGAGAGGATGGAAAACTGGGGTTTCAATTTTTCAGTTATTTTCGACGAGAAGTGAAGATTTTGAGAGGCTTAAGCAGGAGCTAGTTGAGACTATAGCACCACTTGATCGTGGTGCGGATGCTACCGATACACAACGAGAGCGTGTTGATCAGGTTTCCGTTATTTATTTGGTTGGCTGCCTTATTGTAGATGGGTTAAACTTTATTTTCAAAAGGGTCACTGTAGAATCTTATATGGTCATGATTTTAGTATGGTGTGTCCTATGATTCTGGTTCTTGTATATGATCACATGTATTTAATGTATAATTATTAGTCATACATCTAAAAGCCCCTCAGTAAAAGCCTAAAAGAATTTATGTGCAAATGATTTTAATATCCTTAATGTTGCCTAAAAGTACTGATGTTGTTCAGATTGCACGCAAACTTGAAGCAGCGAATAAGGTAAAGGAGCCACTTAAATCTGACTTGCTAAATGGAAAATGGGAGCTTCTATACACAACATCTCAGTCAATCCTGCAAATAAAGGTGAAATTGTTGATTTTATGTCTCTTTTAGTATGCAGTTTTTGGAAGAAAAAATATAAATGGTGGGTAAATCGACACATTTGCTTATAAGTTTGCATGTTTATTGTGCCATACAAGTTACACATCTTCATCATTTAGTCAATTGCTGTTGCTCCTCAAGTTTCCATTTCATTGAAGGGCATTATTTACTTGTGATGAGTAGTCAGATACTTTTAGCCATCAGCTTTTTTATCCAATTTATTGCTTATTGCAGAGACCTAAAATCTTGAGAGCAAATGGAAAGATTTACCAGGCAATTAATGTGGACACTCTCAGAGCACAAAATATGGAAACTTGGCCGTTCTTTAACCAGGTTTTTTTCCTGATTAGTTTAGAATGCACATACCTTTAATCATTCCCTCTTTCCCAAAGAGTATGTAATGTTTAATCTGACACACAGTTCGACGTAGGAGTTTAAGTATTGTCGCCCATCAAGAATATTTTTTTTGAGTAAAAAGGGCCCTTAAGGGTCCGAGCTCCATGTGTATTACTTCTGATGCCACTTTATACTTGTTTTCAGATGTTCTGTGACACTGCTACTACGTTTTCTGCAGGCTACTGCTAATCTAGTTCCTCTTAATGCAAAAAGGGTGGCAGTCAAGTTTGACGCTTTTAAAGTATTTGGTCTGGTAGGTGAAACTATGTTATTGCTATAAAATAAATTCATTTTGGTTATTTATCGTTGTTATATTTTGCGGGACCCGAATTTTCGCTTTTGTGTATAGCATTTACTTGATGTAAGAAACTAAGAATAGATGAAGAAGGGCCTATAAAACAGAAAGTGGAAGAAATTTTCTATTAATAAACCAAATTTAGCAAGTCATGTTTTACAGATGCCATTTGCATTGACTTGACATTTGTTACTGTAGTTAACCGCTACTTATATTGATTTTCAGATACCTATCAAAGCTCGTGGAAGTGGTCGTGGTCAACTGGAAATAACATACTTGGATGAAGAGTTAAGGTTCACAACATATAGTTGTTATGTCACTACATTATTTCGCTTTTGTCAAAGGATATTTTGAACGTTTAGTAAGTCATCAAAATATTTCTATAAAGTATGTGAACTATATGGGTATCACAAATGGGAAGTTGATAACATCAAACTGCACACCAAAAAAAACACTTTTCTCAAAGCAAATCAGAAGTTTTCTTTTCCATAGATGTGAGAAAACTATGCTTTACTCATTGACTTCTTAAGCCAGTTTATTTGACTTCCCTATGCATCTTTTCACTGGAGCAATGACACAATTAGTGATATAATAGCCGAGCCTTGACATTTGCTGGTTGAAAACATTGACTATTTTTTACAAACTTTTCCATCGTTCGTATGATAATGCTAAACTATTGATATTCTGCAGGAAATGAGTGGTTATGGACAAATTGTGTAACTGTAAATATAATATAATCAACATACTTTTCGTTTTGTTATTGTGTTTCTCCACACGTTTTTACATAGAGATTACTAGGGTGACTTGATTTCATGTCTGCAGGATATCAAGAGGCAATGAAGGAAATTTGTTTATATTGAGAATGGTGGATCCAACATATAGAGTTCCTATTTAGTTTATCTCCGTACAAGAGCTGCTGTACAAGAAAAAGACCTAGTATAGTTTCGCCATATGTAAAAGGTCAAAAGTGTAACTTGACTGTGATCATAGTAGGCAAATGTGCAGTCAAGTGAATTGTTGTTTTTTTTTTTCTTTTTTTGTAAATTGAACACAAAAATATGCTTATAATAGAGAGGCCTTTTGTGATCTTGTAACTGTACTTCTTGTTTCAAACTCTATATTATTTATTTAATCCTCCTTAAATAGGACTAATGTGAAGGTTTGACCAACGTTAATTATTATTGCATGGTGCTAGTATACAATACATTTCAGATTATCAGGGGTTGAAGCCCAGCTTTAACGAATTGAAAGTTGTTTCACTCATGAGGATCTTAAAGAACTCGTGTATCTTCTCAGAAGACCATCTCTCTGCATTGTTTCTGCACTTGCATCACAAGGGAACTCGATAAGAAGGATCAATCATCCTTAAGACGAACAGGTTTCCCTTATCCCCTCTTGATACCCTGCAAAGCATGTTAAAAATGTGAAAACTATTGGGTACGAAGCTAGCAAAACACATAAAAGCTGTATAACTGTTTAACTTTCACCTCAATTCTTCATCCAAGTATGTTATTTCCAGAGAACCTCGAGCTGTATCGGGCGCTTTAACAGGTATCTTTAAAACAAGAATGAAAAGTTGTAATTGGACTTTTTTTATGGACATAAGGTTCAATAGTCAATATTTTACATCGAATATTTATAAATCTTACCAATCCAAAGATCTTGAAATAATCAAATTGCACAGCTACCTTTTTGGCGTTCACTGGTGTTAGGTCTGCTGTCACCTAGAGATATGTATTCCCGTCGCAAATAGTCTTATTTTCATTTTTACACTAAAAGAATACACAATAAAGTTTCAGGCTATGCATAGATCCATTTTTCATATTTAGAAGATACCTGGTTAAAGGTTGGAAATGATTCCATATTTTGAGCTCTAAGTGTGTCTGCATTAATCGCTTGATAGTTTACACGTGCCCTAAGGAGCTTGGGTCTCTGTTGAGAAAGATACATTGTGAATAAATCTTTTAAAAAGATCCTAAAATGTGTTAAGTTATCATTATGAAATAGAAACCTTGGTTTGTAGAATCGATTGTGAAGTGGTGTATATGAGTTCCCATTTTCCGTCTAGTAAGGGAGACTTGAGCGGCTCTTTTGTTGGATTAGCTGCTTCTAGTTTTCGAACTAGCTAAATCAGCAAAGAATTTAGGTCCAAGCTAGAAATAGTGTATGATCATGGAACTTTCATGATATTCTTTTCCAAATAGTCCACTGATTCATCCATACAGTCTCTACATACTACTAATTAAATTACTTTCATCTACTTGTATTAGTTAATAATTTCTTTAAAGGTGGCAAAATGGTCGGGTCACTGATTCATCCATACAGTCTCTACATAATACTAATTAAATTACTTTCGTCTACTAGTATTACTGTATTAGTTAATAATTTCTTTAGAGGTGGCAAAATGGTTGGGTCAGGAGTGTGAGTTGGGTAATGGATCAAAATGTGTGGAGTTCGGTTGACCCGTGAGCAATTTTCTTTAAATTTTACAAATTTAGTACCAACAGTCTCTCTCATTCAATATGATTTTGCTATCAAACTTTTTTGCAAACTGCAACATTTCATAGCATTTTTTGGTGTTAAAAGTTTGTCCTTTTGACTTTGACCTTTTAAATTCAAGAATCCATAGTACTATTCTGTCCTAAACAACAAAACAAGTCATACTATAAAAAACAAAACTTTATATTGTACTATAAATAAATGAAAACCTGCTCAATTGTTTGTTGATCTTCAAGGGAAGCTTCAGCACCACGATCAAGAGGATCAATAGCTTCAAGAAGCTCTTGTTTAATGGACTCAGCATTTTTGGGTTTGTTTAAAAAATCTGTGAAGAAAGAAACATTAGTCCTAAATTTAGATTTTGAGATGTGTGTGAGTGAAAAGTGGTGGTTTGTTGCTGGAAAAGTAATGGTAGAGAGTGATGAATGAGGGTGGAAGAGTTTAGAAAGATGGTGTGAATTGGAGGTGGTGGTGGTGGTTGAGGGGGTGGATAATAAGGCCATAGAAAATTGGAAGATTTATTCAGTGGTTGTTGATATATGGTATTTGTGTTTTCTTTATTATTTATAGTGAGATGATTTTGATTGGCTGGGAGAGTGGTTGGTTGGAATAAGCTATTGGTTTACTTCAACAGAATTTTACTTTACTCGCCGTAGGCACGTGAGAACTTATTTTTTGGTTTACATATATTGAGTTTTTGACTGATTAATCTTCAGCTGCATGTGTAATCATTTGGTGGATGGAAAAGTAATGGTAGAGAGGGATGAGTTTAGAAAGATGGTGTGAAGTGGTAGTGGTGTAGATAATAAGGCCATAGAAAATAGAGAGGGATGAGTGGGGGGTAAGAGTTTAGAAGGATGGGGTGAAGTGGTAGCGGTGTAGATAATAAGGCCATAGAAAATTGGAAGTTCCTTTTTCTTCTTCTTCCTACCATACCAAGCCTTGAACGTGTAATCTAATGAACTGTAACAACTACAAAACTGCTTACAGACATGACGAATCACAATTATAATCTTGACTTCACTATTTTCTTTAACTTTTATTTTTCTTAAAATATAATTACATTCAATTAAAATTTAAATTTAAATTTAAATTTAAATTTAACCAAATAAAAACATTTTAAATAATATAAATATTTTATAAATTATATGTTTTTAATAAACTTTAACATAAAATAACATTTTGTATTTTATCTATTCGTTAGGCTTGCCCAATATTTAATAAATAAATAAATGAACTCAAAGGAGAAAAAAAATCAATTATGAAAAGCTAGTGAAAGGTAGATTCAGGGTTATAATTATCAAATTCTTTTTTTTTTTTAATAAAAGAGTTATATCAAGCTCGAATAAAAAGGAAAAAAAGTTAAATTTTCTCTTGGGGCCTGCAGTTTCCGATTCTTGTCAGCTTCCCACATGATAATGGCCGGCCACAACGCACTAGTCGCAACCGTGACATACTATTCTCGCTTCTCGGTCCACAAGGAAGCCGAGAACGTGTGCGTTGCAAGTGATCTTATATAAAAAAAATATCACATTCATTCTAAGATTACAAGTGATCTTATATAAAGAACATCACATTCACTCTAAGAAGGACACATAAGCACTTAATAAATGTCATGCGTCCTTCGTTATGTATAAAGTGATCCTATTTTTAAAAAGTTTCTATTTTAAACGTAACATTAATACTAACATATCTTTTAATCTTTAACTTTAAAAATAACTATTATATATAAACAATCTTTTTACAAAATGATATTCTATTATAGTTATGTATTTTTAATTTTTATACATATTTCATCATAAATCTCTTTTATTTCTTATCTTAACTTAATCTTCAACTTAACTATTACGTAAGACAACCATTTCATTTATTAGAAAAACACATCTATATCCTTTTATAAGATGACATGCGTCCTCAGTTTAATGTTATTTATCATATATAATTTATAATAATATTTTCTAACATTATTTTCTCTTTCTTATCACACATGCATATAAAAACAATAATTCTTATTTTATTACTCACTATTACTTAATTATCTTTGTCTTATAAAATATAAATCTCAAGTTAAATAAACTGCGAAGAGCATTTATAACAAAAACTTGATTAAATTTAATTAATTGATAGATTCGATACATATATTATTTCATGTGTATTTTATAGTGGGTTATGCTAAGCACAACACCTTCGGTGAGTAGTAATTATACATGATTATGCTTTTAATTGGCTTACAAAATGTGTAGTAACATGTAGTACGGACTATTAATGAAGAACAAAAATATAAGGTTTTGTTTTTAACTAGATACAATAGTTATTTGAACTAGAAAATCGGCCCACATTGAAGAAGTAGTCCCTTTCTAGTCCAATGAAATCAAGTCATATGCTAGACTAGAAGATAAGCTTAAAGTTTGTCTATAACCAAAATGAAAGATAACACCAAAAAATCAATTCAATAATTCATGAATTTCCTCCTTAAAATCCTAACCCGACCCGTTTTTGTAATGGGCAAAAATAATTGGATCAATAATACCCACCATGTGAAAAGAAGAAGAAGCGAAGTGGACTACTTTAAAGAGACCAAACACTCCAAGAAACTAGTATTTTTTTCTTCTTTCCGCAAAATAAAACCAAAAACTTCAATAACTTGAAAATCTTGAACAGTGAATTCCTATTTTTATATTACAAAAAAAAAAAATGCAATCAAATTTCCCAACACCCATTTCTTTAATCCCAAAAAAATACCATCATCATCACCAAGCTTTATGTAAGATTGTGTCATGTGCCAACAATTCTTCTTCTCCTTCTTCAGAGAATAAACATGGGTTTAAGCTTCTGGGCCACTCTCTTAGTGATATTAAATTTAAGCTAAATGATTTTGATAGCAGTGAGTGTGCTTTCTTTTTATATTTTTAGTATGCATATATTTACCTTGTTCTTCAATTACTATGTTTATTATATCTGTTACTAAGAATTTAGTTATGGGTTTTGTGGAAATTAATGATCTTTGATCAAATTGGTTTGTGTGTAATTTTGGTTTTACTTTAGCTTCAAAGGACTTTTAGGATAACTTGGAGAAGACACAATAAAGTTAGTTAGGTGTGCTTTGAGAGCAAACCTTCAAGTTCATTTTGGTTCAATTCACATTTCCCAAATGTTTGGAAAATGTGACCGTAGGCTTCACTTGGAAGCGAAAGAACACAAACTGGAACAAACAACGGTGTTACCAATGGAACCTTGGAAATTCCATGGAGAAAATGTGTTCACTATGGTTTTATCTCATCTTGCGGTGATCCTTTTTTATCCTTAAGAGTAGATGTAGTCGCCCCTCTAATATTTGTAGTTAATTGAAGTTAAAAGATATAATAAAAAAATAATCAAATCATTAAATACAAGAATTTTTTCTGTCCGTAAGAAAATTTATAACCCGTTTGTAATTTTTACCCATTAGATTACTATTGGGTCGGAAACCAAAACCTCACAATAACTCATGTTGGCTATCCATTTGTTCGAGGTTATATTCAAGATGAGATGGTCATTTACTCTTAGTATGAAAAGCAGCATGATTCTAGTTATTAAGAGTTTTTATTTTTTCTCTTTTATACTGATAAGCAAGTTTCAGGTTATGCATTTTTATATTACCGTCTATGTTGGCATGTCAAAATTGTTGATCGTGTAATTACTATTGTGACATGGAATAATACAAATTCTGTTTGTTCTTTCACCCTCCATTACCTTTTCAGAGAGTAGCTCAATTTTAGTCATGTTTGTATGTTGTGAAAGGTTCGGTGCAAGATGCCTTAAACATTTGGGTATCAAAAACAACAAACTTTTTGAGTGAAGTGGCTTCTCCACTTGTCAAGAATGCTCAAGATAAAAACCCTACAACGGGAAATGCATTTGAGCTTGATGACATGGAGGAATTCTTCATGTCAGAGCAGACTATTGATAGCCGAACGCCAGGTGGAGATCTTTCATTGGCTGCCATTGTTTCCATTGAGCAGTTTAGCAGGTGAGCCTAAGTTTCTAAAATATTATTTCACTCGATCACATTTAACAGAAGTTATTACGAATGAAAGTAAATGAAAAGTTCTTAACTTTTTGGAGTGTAAGATATGCAGGATGAATGGGTTGACTGGGAAGAAAATGCAGAGAATTTTCAAGGCCCTTGTGCCTGCATATGTGTCTAATGATGCTCGTAATTTAGTGGAATATTGCTGTTTTAGGTTCTTGTCTAGAGATAGCTCTGAAATTCATCCTTGCCTTAAGGTTCGTCAGTCCAATTAACTGTCCGATTTATCATCTATTGTGTTCATAATTCAAGGTAGAAATTTCTTTTAGAGGTGGAAATTGGAAAATTGAGGTGTATTTGATATATATATATTGACTTTTTTTTACAACAGGAGCCTGCATTCCAAAGACTTGTATTTGTAACCATGCTAGCATGGGAGCATCCTTACACCAATAAATTTGAATCTCATGGAGAGAAAGCTTCATTTCAGGTTCATTTTTCTGTACGTAATGCTCCCTTTGTTCTTCACTTGTTGTCTTTGATTTTGAAAGTCAAATAAACTTCTCTTGATTTCAAAGTTGGTACGAAAACATCTACTTTTTCGTGAACAATGCAAATAATTCAAAATTTTCTGCATATCGGTTCATCCAGATACCAAAAGGCTGATGCTTTATATGTTTTCTCCACTTAGCATTTTCATATTAAGTCCTATCTTATCGTTTATAAAAATATTGACGAGACAGTGGGTGCCACTTACAGAGAAATAAAGCCGTGTTAAAGAATTATTACTTAATCAGGCTTTTTTTATTTCGTTTGTATTGAAGAGGAAGCTTGTAGGAGAAGAGGCATTTGTTCGCATTGCTCCTGCTATTTCGGGCCTAGCAGATTGGCCAACGGCGCATAATCTTTTTAAGGCTCTTGCTGGTGGTCAGAAAAGCATCTCATTCGATGTATGGTCAAAATATATTGGTGAACTTCTCAAGTGAGCTTCCTGCTAGCATCTTTTATTAACCATCATTTTCCATCAGTTAAGTAATTGATATCTATAGAAATGTAGAGGTGGTAATATGTACCTAGTTACTTATATATGGGTCAATTTGAGTTGGTTATATCTTAAAGGGGTCAAATAATATTTTTTAGCTAAAAGGTGAATGACTCAAATCGGTTGAAGTGGTTCAAAGTCTTTACAAATGCATACAAAGATTTAGATTAAAATTGTAATAATATTGGTCTTTTATCATAATTAAGACATGTATTCTACGGTTCTACCTTTATTTTGTAGCATTTATAAAGAATGTTTTGGACTTTTATATGCCCAAAAGAATAACTATATACAGTTTTGATCAAATAATTTGTTGATGCTATGCTATTGAGGATTCTTTTTCATTATCCATTATTATTGACAACTATTTCGTTGGAACTGGAGAGTGTATGAAGGAAGGAAATCATACCATTTAGAAGAAGCTCCTCAAATTTCTGCCGAGCGAATCTTATGCCTTGGATCTAGCAGAAAAAGACCTGTTCTTAAATGGGAGAATAATGTTGCATGGCCTGGAAAACTAACGCTGACCAATAAAGCACTCTACTATGAGGTATATTTCTTGTCACTTGATAAATTTCAAGTAACTGGGACTGGGTTGAAATCACCATCTCCAATATTTTATAACTATAATCTGCTTTAATCATGTTTACACAAGTCTCGTGATCAGAAGATCTAGTAATTAGCGAACTCGGACAATGTTGCAGGCAATTGGACTAAAGGGCCAAACGAATGTTATTAGAATGGATCTTACGAGACGTGGCTCACGTGTACAGAAAACTAGGGTTGGACCATTTGGTTCTGATCTTTTTGACTCTGCTATCTCTGTTACCTCCGGTCCAGAGTGAGTAAGCTTCAGAAACTCATTTGTTTAATTCTTGAACAACCAAGAAATCTTTTATCTTATATTACTAAAAGTGGAAATTTGACTCATCTAGTTATGAATGGGTCGACTCAAGTGTATAGTATCTCTAACAGGTCAAGCGGAAAATCAAATAAGTTTGCTAAAAAAGGAAACGGGTCTAAAGTCGCCCAAATAAACTTTTTCAATCCATAAGAGACCTTCTAAGTCATATTATTCGATAAATTGGATTATATTATCAAAAAATATCATTTTTGTAATATTATATGACAGACTAATTGTTTATGAAACCTCAAAATATTTAAACTTAAAGTGTTACTCATCAAGCCAACCATACTGACCCATATTGACTGGTACCAACATATAACCTGTTACCCGACCCGAGGGTCCGCCCTGTTTTGCCACCTCGCTTTTACTTAAGAGTGCATGCCCAACTTATAACCATCACCAAGATGGCCTAGTGGTTGGCATCCTGCTAACCTCACAAGAGGTCTTAGGTTCAAACCTCACTAGCTGCACATCTTGTGGGTGGCCAAGGAAAGGGTCGGAAATGGAAACGGGGATATCCCGATTAGGCCGCATACATTTGAGTAAAAATACTCGCCCTCTCCGGGTAACTTGAACAAGGAAAACCTCCTCCGTTTATGTTTGCATGCCCAACTTATCAGGTCTAAGCCATGGATACTTGAATTTGTCGATTTGGGAGGTGAAATGAGGCGAGACGTGTGGTATGCTTTCACTAAAGAAGTCATCTCTCTATACCAATTTATACGAGATTTTGGACCCAAAGAAAACGATCCGTTTATCAAACATGTTTACGGTGCTCAAAAGGGTAATGCAAGGGCCACAGCTTATGCCATTAACGGTATTGCAAGGCTCCAAGCTCTTCAATTCAGTAAAAAACTCTTGGATGAGCCTACCAAACTTGTCCAATTTTCATATTTACAAAATGCACCCTATGGAGACATTGTTTGCCAAACTTTGGCAGTTAATTGCTGGGGTGGACAATTGACTAAAAGATTGACAGAAATCGAGTTTGATAATAATGAGGTATCGGATGTGTACAGTAGTCATGTATATGATATTGATGGGGGTGTGTATTTAAGAAAGTGGATGCGACATTCATCATGGACTTCGAGTGCTTCCATTACTTTTTGGAAGAATACGTTGATGAAACAAGCGCTTGTTTTGAGTAAAAATCTTGTTGTTGCTGACAAGAATTTGGTAGAAAAGGCAGCAATTACTTGTAGGGTCAGGTATGCCGAGGTTGAGAAGACACAAGCCACAATCGATGCTGCCATGATTGAAGGAATTCCTAGTAATATCGACCTTTTCAAGGTAACATTCTTAATGTCTTATATTTAACAGGTTTTCACAAGTTCAACTTATATCATGTTTTCAACAAAGTTCTTATCTGGATTTTAATGTCGCTTCATGGTTGTTTTAGGAGCTTGTGCTTCCTTTGACAGTCTTTGCCAATAACTTTGGAAAACTTACACGATGGGAAGAGCCTCACTTGACGGGATCTTTTCTTGCATTTGTATATGCACTCATCTTCAGGTAATAAGAAACCGTTGTACTTATTGTTGAGAAATGGTTATAAAGTTTGATATTTTATTTTTAAATCTTCAGGAATTTATTGTCTTATGTGTTCCCTGTGACATTGATGGTTTTGGCAACGAGCATGTTAGTATTAAAGGGGCTCAAGGATCAAGGCCGTCTCGGAAGAACGTTTGGCAAGGTTACCATACGTGATCAACCACCGTCTAATACAATTGAGAAGATCATAGCTGTAAAAGAAGCCATGCGTGATGTGGAAAAATATATGCAAAATATCAACGTTTCACTTCTAAAAATCCGTACAATTCTTCTTGCAGGCCAACCACAGGTTAGTTAGTTATACCTCATGCTTATAAAATGTTAATAGTACTCCATCTGTCTTATCATAGTTATAATGTTTGTATGTTTTTTCTCTTTTTTTAATTCAGGTAACAACAGAAGTTGCAATGGTGCTTTTGTTCGGTTCTGCTGTTCTCCTACTCGTACCTTTTAAATACATCCTTTCTATAGTCATACTCGATCTCTTCACACAAGAACTTAAGTTCAGGAAAGAAATGGTTGTGAAGCTCATAAGCTTCTTAAAAGCCCATTGGGACACCGTGCCAGCTGCCCCTGTTTCCGTCTTGCCGTTCAACTCCAACAACACCGATGGACAGCACGAAAAGAACGATATAGACGACTTCCAAAAATTAGAAGGAACTAAGAACAAGTAGTAGCTAAGAAATCTTGTATGTGTGAAGTTGTAAACTTTTTGTTGATATTTTTGTACAGAGATATTAGTTCATAGAAGCTACATTAGTTAGCACGACATTGTATAGTAGGCTTCATAATATAATTCAAAAAGATCATGAAAATTTCGATATTGACTTCAACCTTTCTGAATCATTGCATACAAGTTTTCTATTGTGATAATACGACTTACGAGCATTGTTGTGTTTGGTTCTGCATTTAGTCAACGTCATAGTCAAAATTGTTAAAAAGATAAAGTCAAAGCTAAAAGAAATAAAATTTACTGTATTAAGCTATAACTTTCTAACGTTATAACATAAATAACCTACGTAAGGTTGCGTAACGTGGTTACTGAATTTTCCAAATTGTAATGACAAATCTATCATAACGGCTGATACGATTATTGATATTCTTTGTTGTTCTTGAGGTTATTTTCAAGAATCATGAAAACAATGCTTCAATCTCTTATCAGAATGGGCCTCTAATTTTTCAGCAAAATAACCCAGTTTGGTAAATCGGGTCGGGTGGATGAAGCTTATAAACTATCCAACCAGATGACTCACCGGAACACTGTTACATTCAACTCAATGATCTCCGTGTACTCAAAAAACAGAAGGATCAACGATGCGTTAAACCTGTTTGATAAAATGCCTCAACGAAATCTGGTTTCTTGGAACACGATGATCGCAGGTTGTGGCACAATGAGAGAGTTGACAAGGCACGTAAACTGTTTGATGAAATGCCTCACAGAGACATTCTTACATGGACTTTGATGATTATCTGTTCTACGCGTAACGGGGGAGCTTGAAAATGCTAAAAAGCTGTTTAATTTGATGCCTGATAAGATGAATCCAGCTTGTTGGAATGCTCTGATTTCGGGTTATGTGAATTGTAAAAGAGTTGTGGAAGCTAGACAGATGTTTGATGAAATGCCTGTCAAAGATTTACTTTCGTGGAATTCGATGCTTGGAGGTGATACAAAGACAAGGGAAATGAGTTTAGGGGTAAAGTTTTTCGAGGAAATGCCGGTTATAGATGTGGTTTCATGGAACTTGGTGGTGGATGGATTTGTTGAGATTGGTGATTTGGATTCCACTTGGGGGTTCTTTGAGCGTATACCAAATCCGAATGTCATTTCTTGAGTGACTATGTTATCTGGGCTAGGTTGAAATGACCAAATTATGGAGGCTAGGAGATTGTTGGTTAGGATTCCAGTTAAAAATGTGGTGTAATGGAATGCAATGATAGCAGCGTATGTCCAGAACTCTCGAATTGATGAAGCGTTGAGCTTATTCAATGAAATGCCGGAAAAAAAATCCAGTTTCACGGACTACTATGATTAATGGATACGTTCGTGTTGGTCACTTAGAGGAAGCGAGCAAATTACTCAATCAAATGCCGTTCAAGAATGTTGGTGCTCAAACAGCAATGATCTCAGGATTTGCTGAATAATAAAGATTACTAGAGGCTCATGAAATTTTCAATCGTATAGGCAATCGAGACACTGTCTATTGAAACACAATGATTGTAGGATATGCGCAGAATGGGATGATGGATGAGGCACTCAATCATTTTAATAAAATGAGGCGAAAGGATGTGGTTTCATGGAATACTATGATTGCTTGGTTATGCTCAAGTAGGGGAAATGGATAAAGCACTTATTTTTTCAAAAAATAAAAAAATAAGAACATAGTTACATGGAATTCCTTAATATCAGGTTTTACCCATAACGGGGTGTACCTGGATGCATTCAGGTATTTAGTTATGATGATAGAAAATGGTAATAAACCTGATGAAACTACCTATGCTACTGTTTTAAGTTCATGTGCAAATCTAGCAGCTTTACAAACAGGGACAGAAGTTCATGAGCTAGTTATAAAGACTGGTTATGAACAGGACATATTTGTTAGTAATTCCTTAATCACTACATATGCCAAATGTGGTAGGATGTCAAGTGCTAAATGTGTATTCTATTATAAGCCAAGGGTGGATGTTGTTTCATGGAATTCTCTGATTGATGGGTACGCTTTAAATGGCAACGAGGATGAGGTGGTGCAGCTCGTGGATGATATGGAGCTTGCAGGAGTGAGCCCTCATGAAGTCACCTTCATTGGAGTTCTATCTGCATGTAGCCATTCAGGTTTGATTGATCAAGGGTTGCGGTTATTTGAATCAATGACGAGAAAGCATTCAATCCAGCCGTTGACTGAGCACTATGCTTGTATGGTTGAATTGCTTGGAATAGCAGGGAAGCTGGAAACTGCCTTTCAAATGGTGAGGGAAATGAAAACTGATGACAGTGCTGGAATTTGGGGTACGTTGCTTGATGCGTGTCGTGTGAGAAAGGATTTGAGATTGGCTAAATTTGCTGCTGAGAAACTTTTGGAGATTGAACCTGAAAAGGGTTCAAATTATGTAATGTTATCAAACATGAACGCAGAAATGGGACGGTGGGAGGTAGTGGAGAATGTGAGGGATTCGTTGAAAGAGAAGCGAGTGGTGAAGCAAACGCGATGTAGTTGGATTGAGGGTCAAAATCAAGTTCATGTTTTTATATCCGGTGATGGGATGGGTCTTGAAAAGATGAACCTTTGTGGTAACTTGAGGGCCTTAATGGCTCATATTAGCAACACAAGGGAAACTGTTATTTATGGTGTATGACAGTGGCTCGGATAAGAGTTTCACCCTTGTTATGAATAGGAACTTCCACCATGGAGCTACCAGTTTAGTCTATTCTTAGATGTGGTGAAATGGTCTCCAGCGTGTAACCTAGTTGGGTTCCAGTCAACGTGATAATCTGAAAAGTATATCGGGTTTGATCCCCACCTAGCCACCAGCATCAAATATGAACCTAATTTTTCCTAGAAAAAAATTCTTGATGAAGGTGGATCAGCTGATTGGGTTGGGCTGGATGGCCACCATCTGAGTGGGTTGTTGCATGAGCTTGATTACCTCTCACATGGGTTGATGACCACCGTCATGCTAGCTCCGGCATGGCTGCGTAGGTGGACCATGGTGGTGTGATCCAATGGGAAGCATCAAAAGGTCATGTAGGTTGGTATATGGATCGTGGATGAGCATACATGTATCTGTTACCTACATATTGGTTATATACAGTATACTTAATGTTATCATTGTCCATAAGCTTAGACTAGATGTCTAATTAAATGAAAATTAGAAGATTAGTACATGATCTGATGCGTATCAAGTTATCAACTCAATGAATTCTTATTGACATCTTCATACAATAGAAGGTTCAAAAATTTCTTATAATTTTAAGGTCCACTGAATCACGAACCATAAGAATCACAGGACAGGGAGCTTTGATCCGGTCACTTGAATCAAGTCCAAATATTATCTAAACAACGCCATATGAAAAACAACTGTAATAAACATATGCAGATCTAGTAGATATCCGACTATGAAATATAAATTCAAAGGGAGTTTCTTTCCTACCAGAAATACATGATCTTTACTATTTGTTCAAAACTCGCATTTTAATTCCAGTTACTAAAAATCTCAATGTAAGTGATAATGAGAGCTGCAAAAATCCCATAGTTTCTACTGGTGCATTGCAAGTATGTAGTAGCAGTTTTAAATCGATTCCCATCTTGTCGAAATGAAGTTTTCCCATTGTCACTAGAATCGTTAGTCTGCCACGTGTAAACACCAGTATGTTACAAAACTGAGTCGACTCACCGATGCCATGCACTCAGGTTGTCACTTTTTTCCTCACGATTCTCTTTCTTCGAGCCTTAGGAGGTGGTGGTGCTCCTCCCTCTGTGGTGGTTTGACTTTGGTCCTGCTTGAATCCAAGAAGACCAAGCCCTGAAGTTACAGGGTTCTTGGATATGAACCATTTTGGAGAAGAACTGTTAACAGATTCAGATGGTCGATTGTAAGCTTGTTTCAGTAAGTCATCCGAGTGGGCTAAGGGGTCCACCTCCACTCCAAGCCAGGCTAGCCTTGATGTCTCTCCTAATTGTGCATTCATAATTCTGTATATATGTTCACATCAAACAGTTAAAAGTTATAGGAGAAAAAGGAAAAAACAGATTTCCAATTGAACTATCAAATGGAACAAAATACAAGTGATTGCCACTTGTACTACTTTTTCTATCTGAATACTTCAAGCCAGAAATGGAAATTCGACCCCTTATCAATGGGTCAATTTTGGTGGTGTTTTTATCTCAAACGGGTCAAATGAAAAATTTAGGTAAAAGGGAAATAAGTTAAACAGGTTGAACGTCGTTCAAGTCTATTTTGATGCATGCAACTACTAATTCCTCAATCATTTTTATATGAATTGTGAACAGGTTTTATTTGGGGATACAAAATATATTAAAAGTTCGGGGAGATAAATCGCAAAACTGAAGTTGAGGGGGAAAAACATTGTAAAGTAGGGACGTGGAAGCACAAAAAACTGACAAGTGTCTACCCAATATCCTTTTTTATTTAAAACTCACTAGAAGCAATTGGAATCTAAATGTTATTTTGTGGGTGAGAAAAGACATAATGCATTTTTTTAAGTTTTTAGTGAGTACTACTCTATGTTTTATAACAGAGTACAACGGCCAAGTAGTGATGATCATTACTAAAATTTATATCATTGTTTTGGTCTAGAAAATTCATCCATTTGTTCATTGCTGAAAGCTTTTTATGATGTTGTCAAAATGTTACCTAATCGGTGAATCCTTTTTCTCCAACGTATCACCACAAATGATGTCTTAAAAAGAATTTATAGGCAAAATGTTTAAGTATACCTCAAGGCTGTGCTGAAAGCTAATCCAACTCCAATAACATCGAATTGGGTGACCATAGCTCTATCAAATCCACATAAAAGTTGATAACGCAAGTTGGCATATATACCAAGAAATGCGCCATACCCAAGAGCATTAGTACTCACAGCTGGAGTTGTCACAGATAATCTGGCCAATCAAGTTCACCAATTAAAAACCAAAGGCACAAATAAAATTTTCAACAGTTCCAAAACATATCATTTCTGAAGCTTTAAACATAGAATTACCGAATGGCAACCTGTACGTGTTGTTAATTCTTTACTTTGTCATTATTTAAGGCACCTTATTCTTATTTGAACACTTGCATAAAATTATGCCACCAGTTAAATATTGCAATTTTTACAGGCTGTCGCAAAACTTTTTGGACCCATTTACTTATAAGTGGGTCGATTCAGATTATATATTATCACTAGCGGGTCAGGGGTCATAATGCACCTAAATTTCTATTATATTGCAATTTGCAAACCTCATATATCAATTTATTCCAGATATTAGAACTATTCAAATAATAAAACTTTTATTATCAAATTTGACACACTAAATATAATAATAAAGAATAGGACAAGTGTTTCGGCTAACCCAGCCACCAAGCCCAAACCAATAAGTACACGCTACCCATTACCCAGAGTAGTTGAACTCGTAGGGGTCATGAGTCGCATTCAGTTAGACCTAGAAAGACCCGACTTGGTACTTGGTAGTACAACTTGCAATACACCTAAACGGCTGACCTTACTAGAAGGTTACTGACCGGACTCGCATCGACATGTAGCTTGAACGAGTTAAAGTAAACAAAACAAATAGGCACTTCCGTATCAGAAAATTGTTAATTATACCAAATAATAAAATAAAATAAAAAACAAATAGGGACTTCCGCTAGTTATGTTATTTCTAAATCCTAACTGGCACAATTGCAATATTTTAGTAAACGTACTTCAGTGGTCTAACTTATATGTTATATCTATGTTCTTACTTTAGTCAAATCATGAGTTGAGAATTTAGGATTTGAAGTCATGTGTCAACAACTATGCCGTTACCAACCCACCCATTTACATCTCTAATGTGCATCTGTGTATAACCATAATGCATAAGAGAGAGAGAACAAATGATATATTACATACCTTCCCTCCTTTTTGCGGGCAAGAAGGTTTGTAAGAGCACCTTGTGCAGCACCCGCGGTTAAACCAACCATACACAACTCTGCAGCCTTGTAAAAGAAGGACTGGACTCGTTTTTGCATGTCAAATTTCCTCATTGGGTAGCTTCTCTCAAAAACATTGTTTGGAAGTTTTTGCAATGTATTTTGCAAATCAAAGCGGAATGTATTTCCATATGAACGGCAAGGAGCAAGGGACCAAACAACAACAGCATTGCATGCCGTTACAGTGAGCACGTTAATCAGAGCAAGATCCCATTCATCCTTTATCCTAACGTAACATAAACCATATAACAAACCATCAAGTTGCGACATTTTGGAATTAGAAAATCGTTTATGTTCGTAGGGAGTGAAAATCCTACCTTTCTTTGCGATTTTTGACCTCCCACAAAACAGAGGAACCAATAGTAGCTGCCTGCTCTAAAAGGAACCGATATAAAAACGCAGGATCTGCAATCATCCTGATTTAATGAACATGGATCAGATGCAAAACAGAACAAAAACTTCTAATAGAAAGTTTGGATATACCACACATGTTTATATCCTAAGGGAGTAACACAAATATTACAACTAGAAAAATATTGCCTCGTCAAAATGTCGCACAAACGTATCATCTATTAAATGCAAATTGAGCACATGGTCTTTTATTCGATCTTTAGTAAAATCAACATTACTAGTGAATATTTAATTTTCTTATAATGTACTACTCAGATACTTGAATATTACATATATATATATATATCTTTCTCCATATTACCTGCCAATAAATCCCCTAGACAACCCTTGAGGAAGTGAACGCGAGATAAACCTTGCAGTTGTTGGCCTAGCATTCATTGCTATATATTTTACCAATTGAGAGGAGCTGACCAAACCCTGATATGACCAATAAAGATTAGATAAACAATCCCATCTATGACGAATATTATTAATGATAATAACTAGTATCATTTACCATTTCATAGGCTTGTCGCAGTCCAGATGGCAAATCCATCATTGTCTTTTGCCACTCATTCAATACAGCCTCAAGAAATTTACGATCAAATAACTGGCAGAATGTACAGAAAAGCATTATTCTTCACCATATACGCAATAATACGATACGCAGTGTAATAATTTAAGTTTAACGAAACAAAGAAGAAACCAGAAATTCTTCACAACCTCTGGTAGAATAATTCGCCTCCTAAAGAGACCACCATCATCCCCCTCATCGCCATCATCGAATTCATCAAAGTAATCGTCATCATCACCATCGTCATCACCTCCATCACCACCTCCAAAATTGATGCTCTTCCCGATGTTTCCGCCACCACCGCCAATTGCAACCTGTAGAAAAAGCCAGGGTATCACCTTTTGTCCTTGTTTCATGAAGCATATGATAAAAGATACTGCCTATGTCGCAAAACAAAACCTAAAGTTTAAATTAGCCAATGTTAAGTCAGCACTATTTATGACATCAAATCTTTAACATAGAAAACTTATCTTTCTATTTGCTCATGTTAAGGGGATAGCCACGTCGAACTAAAATTTCTACTTTATTAACATTGGGGTAGAAGAGGTTATCCATACTAAGGGTAAACCCAAACGGCCTATCTAATCACTAAATCTAGTAAGAATGTTCTAACACTCCTCAAGATGGATCATAGATATCATTTTGCTCAACTTTTCCATACATAACACAAAGTCATATAAGCAAACACACATAAATCAAGCGCTGATTCTAGTATGTATATTTTACCACTTGATCTTTCACTTCAGATTTAGATAATCCATTTTTCCACCTCTAATTGTAACCTTCACTTGGTTATTGATAGTTCCGTGAGCCTAAACTAGTAAACACGATAAAACTCATATACATCCTATAGTAGTTTATATTCTAAGTTTCTAACACACTTCAAGAAGCATCAATGATCATACTGTTTTCCATAGATGGTTAATCATCTCAAAGACATAATGACACTGGCATAAAAATTACTATAAGTTATAAGCACGATAATGACATAGTTAAGTTATGCCAAGACACCCTACAGAATATTTCTTTTTTTTTTTAAAGAGATATAACAAGCAACCCCCAAAAGTTCATTCTTTCACATAACCACATCATTAAATCTAAATAGTTAATGAAATAAACCTAAAGTTATCAGCAATACAAGTCACCTATTTCCTGAGTTTCTAACGAACATAAAGAAACCTAACCCATTATTATACCAATCACTAATTTCCCCTCAATCAAACACTCCCAAATTACTACCTTTGCAATATCTTAATTCTCTAAAATAATTTCTGTAAAATTTCACCACTACAAAATCATACATACAAACATCTAGTATATGGATTTTTTAACATGATAAAAAATTGACAAACCTCAGGGCTAG
This sequence comes from Logfia minima, assembly GCA_963921325.1. NCBI lineage: Eukaryota > Viridiplantae > Streptophyta > Magnoliopsida > Asterales > Asteraceae > Logfia > Logfia minima. The sequence goes on from OY992767.1 coordinate 33,996,727, forward strand.
ACTTGGTTTGTTTCTGGGTCGTATCAAGTTTGGATTTTTCCAAAGTGACCGCCCCAAACGCACCATATTGTCCACCTTTCATCACCGGACCATGTGAAGACGCCGGCGCCGACGTCGGACACTCCGCCGGAGACATCCTAAAACATCTCTCAAGTCCAGCAACAGAATCCCCATCAACAATAGCTGAAGAATTCCTCACTACCAAGCACTTTCGGTTCAACGGCGGAATCCGGTGACCGGTGACCGGCAACAAAGGGTTCGCCGGTGCTGACGATGATAAGGTTTTAATGGTGGGTATTATAAGATGGGTATTGATTGGCATAATTTGGCCTGTTTGGAATACTGTGTGACTCATTTTTGTTTGAAATCTTTTTTTGGGTTTTTGGATTCAAGAATCAATGATGATGTTTTTATCAGATTAAAAACATATGTTAAAAAGGTAGGGTTTTTTACCCTTTTATTGTGGGTTTTTTGTGGGTTCTCTCTGGGGTTTTTAGAGAGAGAAAGTAAAGAGAGAGTTGTGAGATGATGGTAAAAGGTAGTTTTGATAAGGAGGGGATGATGGCTGGCTGTTCCGAGTTGACTCGGTGCGTTTTTCTTAAGTGGGTCGCTGAGTTAAGCAGGTTTGGACTCGGTGGGCTCTATTTGTCACCTACCTTGCTACCTCTTTATTTATATACCAGTTTAATATTATAATTTGATTTGAAATATTGAATATAGTACTGATATTAACATTATATATAATCTTTTATAGAAACTCAGAGGGTAAATACAACGATATTCGTTTGGTTAACGTTTCTAATATCATACTAGTGGATAGACCCATTCAACATGTTTGTTTTTTTACAATCATCTCTATTTAAAAGTTACAGTAAGTCTAGAATACTAGTGGATAGATTATCTACATCGCTTAATTTAGATGTTGAAAGTTGCGATATTCCTTCGGTTATTTGTAGTATATGCGTTGTTGATGTGGAAGATTCCATTCATCTTTTTCTCACTTGTGAGGTTGTGATGAATCTTTAGAGTTTTATAGTCAAATGGTGTGATATTGCTTTCCCCGGGTTCTTGGCGATTGGAGACGTGCTCAATTGGTTGGAAGGTATCAAGCTCTCGAGGCCTAGAAAGATGGCTTTACAATCCATTGTGATGACTAATTGGTGGTTGATTTGGAGTTTTAAAAATGACAATCTGTAGGGTAACAAGATTTTGTTATAATTGGTTTGTTATTAGAAATAGGAAGTTAAGTATTAGAAGGGGTCTTTGGCAAGCCAACCCTCTTCATTCTATTTCTATGTAATTTTTGGTTAGCTCTTTGCTAACCGTTTTTAATAAATCTTCAGCTGTTTGGAAAAAAAAAATAGTTATCCAATAAAACCTGACAAAATAATACATATGGTACAACTACCAAATAAACTCATTACCATTTCATATGCCCTTATACATCATCGACCTACCAAAGTCATAAATTCTAAAATCTCATTAATCCATATGTGAATATCATTGTAAGTACCTCTATAAATACAATGATTTTACCTTGTATTAGGGTTAAGTCAAGAACATACATAAGTACTCAGAAAATATCACACGACCATTTTATACAATGAAACATCATTTCGTTCCACTCAACGTTTCATTCAATCAAAATGTTCGGATTAATCAGGTAAATCGAAGTGTAACGACTAGATAAATCTTTCCCGCGCTCAAACATATCTTTATATTTAATCAGTTTCACTTCAAATAAAGGTAAAACACAAGTGTATATACGTTGTGTGTGTGTGATATTGGACCGGATGTGATTAGATAATTAAAGTTAATTTGTGCACTACGTATGTTGTAAACTTGTAATAACTTGAACATTCAATAAATTATTTTCTCAAATTGCTTAAATAATAGGCAGTTTCAGAGTCTCTACATTTCATCAATCCACATGAACATTGTACTTCTTGTTTTGATTGATTCGAGCCTTATATATAACGAGATCATTCTACTTGGATGATAATCTCCGTCAATTTCTTTCATTCTATCCAATATTCTTGTACTATATTAGTTACATAGTTACCTATTTACCAATTATGTGTTTCACAATGATATAGTATTTTCTCTGTTTTACTTTATTACCTATTTATCAAATAATATTAAACTTCATCTTGTGTCCATATTTTTGAGTTTAGATCGAACACAATTAGAAGACATGTTTAAAATTTATAAAACACTAAAATAATCATAATATGGACATATTAATATAGGTGTTTCTTAATATGGACATATTTTCTTAATATTACGAACCAAATTCGGTTAATTCTAAAACCAAAAATCAACCTCGATATTTTGTTTTGCTTCGATTAATTTAGTTTATGGTTCAATTTCTGCACACGCAAAGCATAATCTTGCATTACAACCAAAGGATATAGACAACCCTGTCGTAGTCCACTCAAGTCTTTGAGCTTCAACACAAGTAAGTTTCGTTGTCTACTGTTTTATGAAAAATGATACATATGTGTAAATATACATGACTAGAAATATGATCGATTGACATATTAAAATCATTGGTGAGAGATAAGTGAAAGAGAAAAGGTGGAAAGGTGTTTCTTAATAATCAACATATTATTACACTTCTCTTTAGACATGTACATTTAAACGTATATGACATTACTCTTGTTTCATTCACCCAATAAAATCTTTGATATATCAGTTTTTTAATATCATGTCGTCTAGAATATTTATAAAGTTTTATGAATTTCCTTTTCCTTTGAATTGCATATAAAAAATCATTTAGTTTTCATTTTCTCCTAAAATTTAAAAGTAAATAGAAGTAATAAATATCGAAATGATAGATACATTTTGTAAACAATAGATAAAAGGAAGCGGGTAACTCAACTCGCTTTTCAATACTTTTTCATACCATCCTAACAAAAGAAAACATAGGTTAAACTTTATCGGTGAATCAATCAAGTTTTCTTTACTGATAACAAATCCGATCAAAACACCATTTTCCTTTGCATTCGTCTATTGTCAGTCATTCGGGATTAGGCCTGCCACATTTTGGCTTTGACCTGCAACTGTTAAGGATTCAGGTGGCGTATGTATATTTATATATAGATATAGATGATGGTATATGTATAGCTTGGCTTCTATCATACTAATAGCAAAACTGTAAGCGGCAATATCTGCATGCTAATGTAGGGTATGTTGGAGTGTGATGAAGATGGAGAACGCCCAGATTATACGATAGAAAACACTATTTTCTGAAGCTGCAAAAACATGAAGAAAATCAAATTAGGAGCCATAAACCACTAAAAATGCCATTATAGGAAATCTTTAGAGAACATTCTCTCGATACCATGACAGTTGTAATTTTTTTTAATGAATTTGGGTCAAAAATCAAAACAGGTAGGTGTCAATACAGAGCAAAACAAGCAGGCTTGGGTTCACTGGCCAACATTTTATGTTCCTTACACGTTGAGCTTTTTTAAAAAAAAAATTATTAAATATGATAAGAAATATACATCATTGATAGTTGATCTATTATCATTAAATAAAACGGGTTAAAATGTTATAAACATTTAAATACCCTCAGTGTCACTTTCAACCCGTTTGACTGGCGACAAGTTTCATTCTTAAGTAGATTTCAAAAGTTTACCCATCTGACCCGTTAGAGAGAATGTAAAACCCAAACCGAGACATTCATTTATAAATTGGTCAAGATTACCAAGTCCACCTAAAACTGATATGTCCTTGACACATTTGCATTTTATAATATTTTTTCTGGCCGAGAGATAGGACCAGTAGATAAAAGATCAAGAAACAGTGGATAATGACTAATAAAAATATTATAGTTTTCAATTACCAAAACTCATTTCAGTATTTCACTCAATAGCACACTCAATGGCCAAACAAAATATATTTCGCCTAAATTTGCTAAACATATTGCATACAGAATTCCCATACATAATTAATAGGTTATTATCAAAATCCGCCTTTCAGGACATCAGCAGTCGCAAGTTAATTTAAAAGGGAGAGGTAACTTACATGAAGAGGATTGTAAAACCGAGAGAGGTGAAGGCGCCCTTTCTTGATGAGAACGGGATCCATACGATACCGCAGGTAACGGAGAAAGATTGGGAGGCGTATCTGACCTTGGTGGTGAAGCACGAGGAGGAAGGGCATCATGACTTGGATCAGGCAACATATTGGGCCCACCACAAGACGGGACCACTTCAGGTGATGGGGAATTTGGAACCGGAGGTAAAGGGGTAGGTGAAGAAGCTGGAGATGGGGAGATGGTGGGTCCCATGTCAGGAGATGGTGCAGGAGAAGGTGTAGGTACATCAAGAGTCTGAGACAAATAAGATGATAAGCTGACTTCCTTCACTTTACCAAAGACAGAGTTATCCAGTCCAAGATTCTCAGAAGATCCATTGATTTGATGAGCTAGTTCCTTCAGCCTCTGAGGGTCGAGAGCCCCTAGGGTTGAGACAACTGATGCCTGAACTGTAACAGGTGGATCTTGTGTTGACCCCACTTTGTTTGTCACTTGCACAAATACACTCTGTATAAAAGAAAAGGGTATGAAAAATTGTTATTCGCATATGTTTACAGCAATATAGATATAGGTTACTTACCAAACAGATAAAGGCATCATAGGACATTGGTCAAATCTTAATAGTACTATAACTTCGTTCAACTTCACATGTATACTTTTATTGACATTCACCTACTAAAATTTTCAGTAAGAGAATGTTAAATTCAAATAGGTATTCAGGCATATAGAATAATCTGGTATCAGTATGTTCTTATAGACACTTCAGAAAAATAAAAGCAAGCAGAAGTGGGAATTCTAATCATTTACTTATGGACGGGAAGATCTGAATTATCTTTATCTTTTATGGGTCAAAAGGTAGAATGAGTATTAGAAAATTAGCTAAAGATGGAAACAAGTCGAATGGGTCAAAGTTGCCCGAACGTGTACTTTCAATGCATAAAATCTCCTAAATCATTTTTATATTTACAACAGATCAAATCATTATTGAAATAATGTAACTTTTTATATCATATTTGAGAGTTGAGACACTAACGATTTATTTAACCAAAAAGAAAAAACATTATGGGCAAAAGTATTTCAGCCCACCCAATTTTGTCTCTTCTGGACACCAGTATTTGTCAAACTGGTTCACGATCATCATTGTTTGTCAAAATTGAGTTAAATGACAGATAAGATGTCTATTTAATTGGTAAATAATTCAGTATGAATTAACATGGTCCGAGGTAAAGACACCGTGTTACATTTATATTGATATATGAAACAACACCCAAACTACGAAATAAGAGAAATAGTTGAGCAAAAAAGGTACCTCATAAGGCAATAGCTGCAACCCTGATTTCAATTGTTCCTTCAACTCGAGAAAATTATCTTCTATTTCATGTACAGAATTATGAAGAGTAAAATTAAAGAGGACTTGTGGTAGCATCCAAGCAGGAGGAGATAGCTTAGGGATAATTGTAACCCCGCCAGGAAACTTGAGAATTTCGAAAAAAGATGGTAAGCCAAAAATCGATTTTGTAAGTGTCAAGTTGGAACTTTGAGTAAAAAGCTCAACTAGTGACGATCTTAAAATACTTAAAGATACGGGGTTTATTGGAGTATCCATAGGTTTAGAAATAACACCAAACACTACATTGGTCCAGTTAGATGCATCAGAATTGTGAATTGATAATATTGCAACCTGGGAAATATAACAATAAATATGTTACCATAACATTATAAATAAATGAAGAAGAAAAAACAAGGCTTTAATTGTTACAACTAACCTGTGTTCCAGGGATACCTATTTCATCATTAATATCATACTCTAGTCTTATAATTTGAGGAATAAGAAACGAAACAGGCTTTTCCAGTCTGAAGTATGCCTGCACTGTGGCTGAAATAATAATAGCAGGGTCAACTCAATATTACAATAGAATAAGGATAACCATACAATAAGCATATATACATGTATGTATATGTACATACGTATTATGTCAAATAGAACACAAAATATTTACACTATCTATACTATATTGTATTGTAGAGCAGTTGATTCAACTTCTTAATCCCTTAATTGTTACGATATTCTAATAACCTATATATCTCATTTTAAGATATAACCCTCAGAATTTCAGGTCCGACTTTATAATAAATCTCGGATAGTATTGGGAATCTACATATAATCCGAACTGAAGACCCTGAAGAACCTATAACCAGAATCGACGAACATCTACATCAGCAGAATTATTGTCAGTTGCTTCGCCTGGGTACCCTACATCTTCAATTTATGTCGCTCATATAAGCAAATCCTATGCTACATCTTATGTAACTTATAACATATAGCAACCAACCCAACAAAAGTTATGGTGGCTCTCTCACACATCACTTAATCTATACAAGAGAGTGATGATGCCGTTTATAACAAATAGCATAGGCTTATAGTATCATTTACAGCAGCTACAACAAATAATATCCTCAAAAGTTTTTGGTAAGGGAATGCAAGGTCGAGCAAGATACATCATCAATCTTCATTTGCCCTGTTAGTATTGGTTATTATAGTGAACACTTCAATAGATGTTAAGAAGTCAGAGTCAAAGTATAAAATAGGGAGTCAAACTTATAATCCGGATTATGATTTTACAATCGACAAAACTTGACTAAACTTCAGCTGCTCTCAAGTTGATTACACTCGTAAGTTTTTGATTCAAGCTTATGCAGTTGTGCTTATTATTAATTCGATAAAGCCTGTGCAACAGAAGAGAACTGAATTTACTTTCCATGCAATCAAGCTCACCCTTAATCCAAGAGGTAAATAAAAACCCTAAATTACTTACGCAAATTATCAGCCAAAAATCACACGTAAAACCCTATTTCCAACAGTTCAAGATCACTAAATGTTACATTAAATCCAAACAAGAGCTAACCCATTGGCTAAATTATCAGAAAAAGTAAACCTTAACCATTGTTACCATAATCAATATCCAAAATTCAAAGAACCCAGTTCACAGATCACCGAAAATCACCTACCCGTTTATTCATTATCAGAATCACAGGAGCTCAATACAAAAAAACCATAAATAACTATCGGAAATCACTAACCAAAATTACTGTAACTTACCCTAAAACCAAACTATGGTTAGCCCATTTATTCGATTAGCAAAATTACATAAACCCTAATCAATATTTTCACAATCAGCATCCAAAATCAACAAAGCCCCAATTCAAAAATCACTAAAAACACCCAAAATCAAAAACCCAAAAAAGCCCATGTGCTCATATCACAAACCCAACAAACCCTAAAATAAAATTTTAATCTGCATAGAAGAAACACAAACTTACCACTGTTCTTGACTGAATCATTAACATCAAACTCTAATTTCGCATGATGAAAACGGAAGATCGAAAAGGCTGCAAATAGTGAAACCGAGACACTAAGAAGCAAAATAAAAACACACTTGAAACTACACAATTGAGCAATCCTTGTATAACATTGAAGAAACAACAACGACCCATTAGGGTTTTGTTGTTGTTGATTGTTGTGAAGCGGTAATTGGGGTTGGGATTTACCCATTTGAAAAGCATCTGTGTGCACTGTTGATTTCAATTTGCTTCCGTTTATAAGAACATGGATGATGATGATCTGTGATTATAATTTTAGATGATTGATAGAATTCATGGAATATGAATACATATATCCCCTTTTTGATTTTGATAATTTTTTATTTTTGTGTGTGATTTGCGCAACTGTTACTAGTGCTGATGAGGAAGCATCTCTTTTGTACCACTATCACTATTTTGTCTTTTTGTTTATTTTCAAAATCCTGTTTAACTTCTTACTTTTTTGTGTTCTATCGAGTGTTTTTTTCGCGTTGCAGCGGGTTTAAAATTATACGTAGTACATCTTTTAATTAATTTACAAATGAATGTCGAGATGTCTATCTTATTATAAGATTTATTATTTTTAATAAAATATAAAATGCATAAAATGTTTACTTAGTTTTAAAATTTTACAAATTGAATGAAATAAATTATTCTCAGAGAGACCCGATCATGAAACATTAATTGATAGTCGTTATGATATATTTATATATATTTTTCTTATTGATTATTCTTATTGATTATTCTTATTGATTATACGTTATTTATAATAATATATATTACCTAACATTTATAGGTAACTATATGATTCAATACAATTATAATTCTTTCATCTCATACCATTTACAGCAGTCACTCTAGAATCTAGTATCTTCAGTGTTTTTATTGATATTCACAAAATAACAATAATTGAACTCGACACTACATAATAAATTTTTTTATTAATTGACAGGAGTATACAATAAACATAAAACATATTTTTAAAAATATCTAAGTGGAAAATTTCAATAGAATGACAACTATTTACCATCTTTTAGAGTATCTCAATTATAAGAAGAAAAAAAAAAAGCATACTAAAAGATTATGCATAATTTCAATTTTTATATAATGTGTTTATGAGAATGAAAGCCAATCATTTTACAATGTTTTTGTACATGCACAAAGTAAGTGATATTTAAGAGTGTAACATCATGTTTCTTCAATACTTCCATGTATAAATACACACAAATAACCATCTAGGAATGTACACATATAAAGAACAGGTTAAAAATATATAAACAATTAAAGGGAAATGATAAAAGTGAGGTGAAGGATGAAAAATGATTTTTATATTTGAAAGATGAGTTCGTATAATGGATGACTTAGCAATATGTTATGAATAGTTAAAATTACCTTTGGTAACTTTATGCATGTATATTTCTTTCCTAAGTTTTATTAAATATTTTTAAAATAATAGAAGTCATTTTAACAAATTTATGTATAGTGATTTTATGTTTTAAGGTTGGTTTAGGTGTTCCTAAGAACTAAAATGCACTTTGAAGTTGTAATATATTTGTATTTAGTTTGTTTTAAATGGTTGAAGCAATATAAAGTTACAAGTAAAATGATTTGTTAATTGGATGTTTATATTTGAGTATTTACTAATGGAATGTAAATACTTTTAAAATTATGAACACTTCATAAATACATAATCCTAATACTCCTTTGAATAACTTATTTCTCTTATTTTGTAAGGATAAATATTTTTAGATGTTTTGATTAAAAATAAGAATAAAATTGTTTGTGGTTAATTAGGGTAAAACAATAATTTTATAATTTTAAATCTTAATAAATGTAATATAAAAAGCAATTTGATGATGTCATTATTTTATAAAATCAGTTTTATTAACCAGTTAAATTTTTTTATTTCCTTATTTAATTTATCTATATCACTACAATTACTTATTAAAATAACTGTAATTTATTTTGGGTTCCCGAAAGACCTTTCGATTACTTAGAAGGAGGATTTATTAACTTTAAATAAATTAAAAAATACTATAAAAATGTAACATTATTAGACCAAATGTTAGATTAGACAATACATTACAATCTCCTTAAAGGTTTTTACCTCACGATCTTTCATATACATTTTTCTCTACATATTAAATTATTACTTAATAAATACATAGTTTTTCAATATACGTATGTAAATACACAATTAAGCATTTTTTATTTTATTTTCATTAATGAACGTATGAATTATACACAGCCATTCAATTTTAATTGTAAATTTAATTAGTACTAAGTACATTACAAATTATATGATTTTTATTTATTTTATTCATAATTATCAAAATACTATGATTTTTTATTTTGAAGACTATGATTTAATTTGATGAGCTACGTAGTTTTATTTTATATAATCCGTGTATATACACGGGTTTAAAATCTAGTATTATTTACAAAATAAGTAAATCTAACTAAGAGCAAATGGAATGATTAAAAAAGTCATTGTTCAGGTATCAGAAAGACGAGAGTTCGGCGTTCGCCACTCTTGGCTAGCTTTCCGACTCGGTGTCCGTCCCGAGACGTCGAAAACAGACTTGTTTTTTCAATTTTTGAGAATATTAGTGTTCTTCATTGTTTCAATTCTCAACTTTAGTGTTTTTCTCAAAATATTGAAAAATCAGTATCACCACTCCTTACACTTTAAACAATTAGAAGATTTATTCAAATTAGTTTAGAAGAAATAGGTTATGTTTTAAGTTTTCATCAAGTATGTTAAAATCACCATTCTAAAACACCTCCTCGAATTTATTTAACAAGTTTAGTTGATTAAACATCTTAGATGAAAAAATTGTAATCACGCACTAACTTTAATTATGTTTGATTAGTACTTGTCCCATCGAAAAATTAATTGATGCAATTGTTAATTGTTAATATTTATTAAATGTTAGTGCTTAAATTATAAAATTGCCTTCGGCCACATGTAGAATTGATAGGACGTGAATTTCTTGCCTTAACCAACAATTGAAATGTTATCGTCGATTAAACTCCAAGATTGTTTCGACCACATGTAGAATTAATAGCACACACCTTTCGTGCTTCGACTAATAATTGCAATGTTTTGTACTTCATTTTAGTTAATTGCTTATTTGATGTGCAACTAGCGAACTAATGATTTGATAAGTCTTTATCTATGAATGTTTACATCAATCAAATTGAATTCGAACAAATAAGTACTGATCTTTTGCGTACTTGAATTTTCAATCCCATTTTCAATCCCATAATAGTTGCTTAGACTTAGATATAATTCAATATCGTGATGTATTATCATTTTCAATGCAAGATAGCTCTTTTTCATCCCACGAAATCAATTTATTTCACGATGCATTTTTCGTTGCAAATATATTGAACTTTTAAAAGGGAACAAATAGTTCATAATGTAAACGTATGAGGTTTTTACTTGTTCAAATCTTTTAGGGACGACAAGTCTTTTTCACTCAGATGTATGCAGTCAAATGGGGGTATCCTTGTGACTATTTCTTGACTTTTTCTTTGATCACCCACAATATATTTACCTACGGAGATTTGGACTTATCTTGTGAGAATTCATAACTAAATAATTATTGTGATTGTACAAAGTGCAACTGTAATTAGCTTATGAGAGCTACTTTCATGCGTCTAAAATGGTTTAATGGACATGAGTTGCTTCAAATAATAATTTTAGAGAATTTTAACGAGTGTAATCAATGATGCGTAAGCAATCACAGAAAATAAAAAAGTTTAGGCATTGTGATTTTCTTTTATAGAGATAGCTTCAGAATTTGTTAACCTTGTTTGTAGCTATGAGTGGTAAAAAAGATACAAATCCTATATATGTTGCCACACTAATTATGTAAAGCCAATGACTCAAACATGAAGTCAAAGTATAGAAGGTGGACTATGTCTCTTAAAATATGGAAAGTTTTCGAGTCATCAAGAAACCTAATTATCCAAATGGGTTTTCAACTTTTCATCTTAAAATTGTCTTTGCTATACCAAGGAACAAATGATGTCATGTTTGCGGCCTTAAAATAATTATTATGCCTAGACGTCCATTCCTTTTTTAATTTGAAATGATACATCCCACTTGATAAGATGAGGTTTCTTATTTGTAGTACAAATACATACCTTTTACTTGATTTATATTTGGGCACTCTTATGTATCAACAGGAGTTTTGAACATCAATATAACTATCGATATTTGGTGGTTATTACTTCTCGAGTAAAACTAAACAAAACAAGGATAAATAGTAGTATTCACCCAAAAGAAAATTGTTTTGACAAGTAACCTAACTCGAGATTAAATCGTTTTCTATAAAATTACAATTGTATCAACACAAACAAGTATTTAAAACTAAATGTTATGTTCACTACTTAACTAGTACTTCGAAAAAACAACAGTATCATAATTTTCAAAATACATCTAAAAATATACAAATATTACAATGTAATATTTTTAAAAAGAAAAGAGAAAGAAAAAAAAAACTTAGAGAGAAATTGTTTGATCTCAAGAGGTCAAAATTACCTTTTTAATATTTAAATTTTGATACTTTAAATTGACGATAATTTTTTTTCATACAGTTCTCTCATGGTTAGAAATAATTGCTTTACGTAGCAATTATTGTGAAAGGTTAGTTGATTTTGCTAACTTGCTATGCATTAAATTTCAAGGACGTGCACATCATGCTTCAACTAACAATTGAAATGTTTTAAAAGCATTGGAATAAATACTACCGATTAAATTCCGGATTTGTTAACACGTAATGACCACATATAAAAGTGATAGGACATGGGTTTTATGTTTTAACTAACACCTTGAAATGTTTTAGACTTGATGTGCAATAAACGATTTAATTATTGGATATGTCTTTATCAAATAGTTGTCTATGTTAACTAAATTGTATACAAACGAATAAGATTATTCGGTCTATTCGGTTTGGGCGTTATTCTGAACGAGTAAATTATTGAAATCATTGTCTGACGGTGTTTTATCACTCTTTATTTAAATTATATTTGTGGGAGATGCCCTTATCGGTGTTATGGACGACGTTCTTCCGCGCGCAACGCTACTTTCTCCTTTTTTCTTTTGTTTCTTATTATTTGATTGGTTCAAATTATATTTGTGGACCCATTTTAACTTTAAAAACAATATACAAAACATTATTTTCTACTCTTCCATTTTTCAACAATATTATTTTCTCAAAATATCAAAAAACAGATTCACTACTCCGTGTACTTTGTTATGCAAAAATTTGCGTGATTGGATTCCTAATCTTGTGACAAATACAATTATTGGAGAGTAGGATATTCCACTATTCAAATAGTTTATTCCATGTTAAGGAAACCATACAACAACAAAAAAGACGTATTTAAAAAAATTGTGTTGTACTACATACTAACATACATATATCTTGTTTAGTGGATACAAGACCCTTTTTCAAAAAAGAAAACAAATACTTTTAATTTTTGTGAAACCGTTTAAAATGGAAATTAATATAATTTAATGGAATATATATATATATATATATATTTTATTCGAAATGCAAAGCTTTTATAAAAAGGTCCCAAATTTGGGAGAAATTGGAAACACCGGTTACTTCTGTTGAATTGACTAAAAGCTTGGATTTATTCATTGGCTATATTTAAATCGATTAAGATGAATGAACCAAAAAATAGAAGCGTCTATTCCTTGTTTTTCAAATGTTTATGTCGACATGAACAAAGTAACGAGTGGTTAAGATTTATAGTTGGCTTGAAATATTTAAGCGTCATCCTAGATTTGTAGTTGAAAATCCGGTGCAAGAACTTTGTGTTTGAAAACATAAATATCTTTATAAATTTTATTATTTTATAACTTCAGAAGAATCATTTATAATAAAGAGTTATTTTAAATTGCTCTCACTTGTATAAATTTGCTACTTAAATAATATTTTCTGCAACGGTTAGCGTTTTTAACTCAAACCTTTATACACAGTTTAATCAAAGCTTAAATCAGTTAAGAGAGGACCCAACCAAAATGTGTTTATCTGTTTATCAACTCCATCCAGCACAAGCATGCAGAGAACATTTTAAAATTTTGATTAACCGGATAAACCTGATATGGTCATAAACTATTTCTCGTTTTCTGAAAAGCGACATGAAGGGGTTATATATCTCTACAAATGGTATCAAGAATCTTGAACCCGCCATAATCAAGAGTAAAGAAACCATGATTCTATGATTGAAGTCCTGTCTCATAACATTACCACAAGGGGGGTTGAGGTGACAACTCTATATCAGTTTCTTCTTTTGGAAGAAGCGAGTCAGGTACCATAGTTGTAGGCATGAAGCCAAAATGCAAATGCCTAAAGAGAAGATACTGTACCAGGCCACCCTAGAATTGGTAGTCTCACTCACTCCTCTCATTTCTGCTTCTCTGCAAAAACATGAACACCGCACAAATTAGTATCAAATTACACATGCATGCATACACCACAACAGATAATACATTGATAGAGTTGGCAGATCAACCCCATTTTACTTACAAATAGGTCAATTGCGGTTGTGTTTATATCAAAAATAAAAAATAGAAAAATAGCCATAAGGGGAGTGGATCAAACTATCGATGTCATCCAAAGTATACTTTTGATGCACACAACCTCCTATATTGTTCTATTTAATATAATAATTCAGATTTTCTGTAATCATAATTAAGTAATTAACACATAATCAGACATATTACCCACCAAACCACCATCTTGCCACCCTACAGATTAACATCATCGCATGAAGAAAACTCACCTGCTCTTGAGGTATAGCAAATTATCATGAATGGCCTCCACAGCTCCTTCAAGCTTTCTCAACTCGAGCTCAACACCCTATGAAGCCATATAAGCATAAGTATCAAGGCAGGTAAAAGGTGAAAAAAATATAATTTCTCAATCCTAAAAATAGTCACACAACTGTTATTAGAACGTGTAATTATTTATCAAACTTCTAAAATACCCTTCAATAAAAACAAATTAAGAAATCTTTCAGAACCAAATCAACACTGTTAGTTTTCTTTGTAATGAATTAAAAGAAAGATACGTTGCAAGTTTGAATGGGAGATTCCAAAAAGGGAAGTGGTGTGATTCTCTCTTGGAACAAAGGAAGTATTCTGCTTAGTAAAAAGGAACAGATTCACTATGAGCTTTTGATCAGAGGAAATCAGACAGACTCTAAATGAATAATATTTTGTAAGCCAGGCTACAATCACAGCCCACATAATAGAACATATGTGTCTTGTAACCAAATCTAGAATCCCACACTTGGTACAATGCATGTAGCTATAAATTTTGATGAATAAACACTTGGTTAAAGAACATAATAATTCAACAGAATCCAATTTGTAAAGTAGCAATTATGACCAATCATATTAATGGGTTGATTCTGGCTATGTTTCACGTCTAACAGGTAAAACAATAGCTTAGAAAGAAATGGATAAAACAGGTTGAAAGGGTCCAAATTCGCCCCAAAATTATATTTTTATTATATTTCAACGTCCTAAATCATGTTTACGAAAAGTTAGATTACTGATAAAGAACCAAATTTTGTGATAATATTTGATACACTAATTAACTTACAAATTCGGACGTAAAATACTTCTAAAAGTCCAACCCGGCCTATTTTAACACATATAATACTACTCGTTTGATGTGTTAGCCAACCCGCTCATTTTTCTACATCTAGTATATTGAATAATTCCACATTCATCTCATGCAAGGAACCTTGATTCCTTATATATTCCGATATTAATGGAAGAGTATCACTATGGAGAGCTATTGGAGTTGACTAAAGTTTTATCATGATCATGTTGTCTAGATCATAGTAGTAGTTTTATGATTGAATTACTCATCTCAGATAATCTCAAATAAGGATAGATTAAGAATCATACAAGTTAAGTTTCGGCTTCTGTTCCAGTGTCTATATTCACATGTTTTAGCCATTAACCAATATAGAAAAATGTTTAGTCTATTTCAAGTTTTTTCACACTAATATTGTGTGCAGCAAAGGACTGACATTGCCCATGTCAAGTTCACAGTCATCAAAAGATCAAGATATATTTGTTCATCTATATTTTAATAAACTTCATCTGTGGGGGAAAGAGAACTGAAAATAAGCAAGGCAAAAGAATGCCAAAAGTTATTTCCCACCTCAATTTTTTCTTTCCTAGCAACCGAATCCCAGTCCTTTGCTGCAATTCCAATTTTCCAGTCAATATTAACACTTAAGGCACCCCCTTCACCAGGGCGGTCGGGCGAGAAACATGTCAGGTACAACCCGGCCTCGCTTGACGTGAATGCAAACTGACCATGTGTTACATTCTCCTTATGGTGAAGGATGTTTCCATAAGGTGACGTAACCTGCAAAAAGGTTCATATGTATTCAAACAAATGCAAAAATATGTACTCTATACAGATAATCTTGGTAACATACAGAAAAAGGCTAGCATTGCTACCCTTAATAAGAAATGTCAGAAAAGGCATCTGTAAATTGGACTGTACATCATGTAGCAATCTTAGATATAAAATAGGAAGTGGGGTTATGACATCATCATTTAATTAGAATTACAATTTATCTATTAATTCCTTTTATTTTACTCAACATGAAAACAAATTCCTTAAATTTTGATAATATAACTCATAGAAAGATCTTATCGTTATCCAAATTAAAGATTTTATTTCATACATTTTAATATATCTATAAACATAAAGGAGTACGTACTTATCAATAAAAGTATTAAAAATTACCTTAGCTTTTTTATTGCATAAAGGAGTACAACAATCAAACTCATCATCAACATTGAATACATAATTATTATTTTCTAATCATGCCGGTTTTAACTAATGAATGACGTACAAAATGTTATTATTTGTTTCATTTAATCATTCATATTTTAGTTTGTCAGGTATTTGTTAATTAGTAGTTAGAAAAATAAGAAATTGTAGTGATTCTAAAAGTTATTGGGAAAAAAATTACAATAAATGAAAAAATGATACATATGTCTAAAATGTATGTCCAAATTTATGCTTAATAAGATAATTGGTGCATATTATAAGATGATAAGTGAATGTAAGGAGAGAATAAATGAAGTTCATATATCAACTAATAGATGAATTAAGTATAATTTTAGGCACATATAATACTACTCTATAGGGAGTACTAAAAAAAAATATAATTGTTACTTTGTATTACAAATTTTTACTATGTGTATTTTCTAGATTTCTTAATACTTTTATGTTGTTTCCGTTATCTTTCTTGCAACAATTTTAGTAAATGGCTACTACTCAATGCTTAATATCAGTATTGATATTACCTTATTTTTATGAATCCTTTATAATATAAAGATATAAAATAAATTAATCAAAGTTTCACTCATTTTTTAATGTTTGAAACATATTACAATATCATGCTAACACTAAGCAACCTGTGTGTATACACGGGTTTAAAAGTTAGTAAATCTTATGAAGCATGACATATGTGCGTATACAAGTATTTGCGTCCATATGACTATATGAGAGAGACAAAACTTTATAGAATTGCATTGCAACTCAAAGTGAGCAATACATAACTGGATCATGCTACTTGGCACTCTCAAAATGTGTACCTGAACAAGCATACACATCTTACTATAAAAGATGAAATTTTGCAACAGAGGATTCTAAGGCATACAAAGATAACAAACACCAACTTATAAAATTTATCTAATAAGAAAATCCTCATCGGGCCAAATATTTTTCATTTATTCTAAATGCACCAACAAGTAGCCACATCAGTCTCAACTTTTGAGCCTACATCAGTTCATTTTGCTTTTCTTTTTTGCATATTAATATGATACAACTTGGATTATTATTAGATTATAATAAGTTTATTATTTATTATTTTAATTATGGATATTATATTATATTAGATAGGTTTTATTATTATCAGGAGAGTATTATTATAATCTTAGTTAATTAGAGATAATCTTAGGGAGAAAGTTAAGATTTATCTATATATAGGGTTTTATTATTGTAATTTTATTATGCTGAATATTGATTGGGATTTTGATATCTTGGAGAGTTGGTTTACCTCTCGAGAGTAAACCATACGAGAGCTTATCAACATCTCGAAAGTCGCTTATTCTAACTTTTTACTGTTTTATTTGTTTTTGTCACGATATGAGAATTCGATCCGTATCATAATATTCTGTTATTGGTTCTACAATTCATCAAGAAAGCCCGCCTTAGGCCAACTGATAAGAGGTAAACATTGAAAACTGTCAATTGTATATCAATAACAAAAACTAATATGAACGTTTTAGCTTACAAAACAGGTGGTCTATATGTAATTTCTTTCGCATAGCAAAGTGGTAACAGCTTTCGCCTTTCATGTCAATCATACGATCCACTTTCTAGCTCTTCTTTGTGCATGGGGAAAATGAAGAATTTTTGTTACAATTACCACCCAATTTATTCAACTTATTAAAACCCTAACTATTTTGAACCATTTATTTTTACAAATACATAAAATTGGGGGAAGTTGTAAACTTTTACAATCACTTACAATTTCCAAACCTTATCTCCCCTAAACAGCTCAAAAGTTAAAAAAAAAACTAAAAACACAATTCATAAGCTAAATCCTCTAAATTATACACAATTCAAATTCAATTACATAACATTTCGTCAAAGAAATATATATAAAGCAACATAACACGTATATATTTTAGAATGTAATTATTACATACCTTAGCTGAAATAGTTGGAGTAGGATGAAGATGATCATCGGAAATAACGACGTAATCACCGACGACGACGACGTTACTGTGAATTTCTTCCGTAACGCATTTATTTCCTGATTTAGGAAAATTCAACCACACAGATTCACCATTTTGTACCAAAATTACAAACACCGATAATAATACCGGAAATGATAACCTAGATTTTTCCGTCATTTTCACTGTGCCTGTGTATTTTCAGTTATTATTTTCCCTACATATAATGGTGAATTCTACGTGTCTGTGGTTCAATAGATGAACAAACACGTTAGTTGTAGAGCATGCGTTTTGGGAGGATTTTGGTTTTAAGGTTTTTAAAGTAGTGAAATTTGTAATTTTTGTCGGGAAATTTGGAACTGTAATTTTGGATCTTGGGCTTCATGTAATTTGATTGATTATGTTATTGGGCCTTCAAAGTGGGCTAATGAAAATTTTTGTTTGGATTTCAAAGGTCACGAAAATTTAATTAAACATTTAGTTACTCACATAACAAAATGAAGATACATTGTGAAGAAAGGAGATTAGACATTCGATATATCATTGTACCTATTACAATTGCAAGAAGTTGCACCGACGTTTGCATTATAAAAGAGTTTTCTAAACACAATTTTGTATAAGAAAAGATTTATAAATGGACTTTTATAAAGGGGAAAATAAATATCACTTAAACTGAAGTGACAAATACTTGAAAACGATATCGTTATTTGTAATTTTAACAAAATATAATTTAAGTGAATCTTTTTATAATCTTTTCTCGTGAATGATTCAACATTGATTTAAAGCAACAAAATTCATATTGTTTCTTGTTTTAGATAAGTTTTTTCTTCGACACTTTACACTAATATCACAATATCATACTTATATAAGTAGTGTAGAAAATCTAGATATAAATATTTATTTATGATTGCATACGATTTATTTAGGTATCTGGAGTTTTATTTTATTAAGATCACACTAAAGTAATTTTGAAGTGTTTTTGTCGCTTGATGTTAGGGTTCATCAAAATCATATTCATTATTATTAATAATACATTTTCATTGAAGTTGTTTATTTAGACTATATTATTTGGTTCAAAAAGTGGGTGTAACATTTTCAGGTTGGGCCACGCTACTTTTTACATTTATATCTATTATCGAATTCTAATTACAATTTATTTTCGTAGAGTTATCCGACATGTAATGTAATAGGACTAGCACATGTTAAGATGTATTGAGTTACGATAAATAAATTTGATCAAAAATATATTTTAGAAACAATCACCGTAAGTTTGTTTGACAAGACAAAACAAATACTTTTAACTAAGATTATTAGAATCAAGAATTTTGTCTTCGCAAAGTTGGATTAGAATTTCGGATAGGTATATTAAGATGCTATTTATATATTATAGTCTCCTACATGTGCATATACTACGTATTATAGACTATATGTGCGTCAAATTAATGTACTTTTAAGACTACTCCCATTGATTGAATTAGTGAGCTAGATTATAGATATTAAACAAATAAAAGGTATGACAGCTTTGGCCATCTTGCCGACTAAGATTACAAGTAAGTTTGATGTCCAAACAATTATTTTAATATTAAAACTACTCTCATATGTCCTTTTAGTTTTCTTTTATTTTTTTATTTTTATATTAAAATTTAAAATTTTATTTATTTGTAAATAAATAATTATTTTTGATAATTTTAATAGAATAAAAAATAACAATAAATTATATTTATTTAATAAAATAGTGGATTGGATTATGTTGCTAATGTATGTGAAAATTTAAGTTAGGTAGGGTTGTATAGGTAAAAAATAAAAAAATTAGTTTTTTAATAGAAAATGTGAGTTTAGTTGGACTGGGTTGCTGATGGGGATAGTCTAATAGATTACACATTATAACATTAGTGTAATACTACTCATAAGAATTTTATTTACTAAATTTATTATTAAAGATATATGTTTTCAAACATTAAACCAATATAGTTTAGTAATTGATAATTTCTCTTATAAGTTGATTAAACGAATATTCTATTTTGAATACTGTGATGTCGACACATGATTTATGTTAAGCGACCCCCTTCACATAAACCAAACAAATCTCCATTCTTTTGGAAGGCTGACGTGCTTCTAAAAGAATTTTGGTGCTTGTAGGGTTTGAATTTAGGATCTCCTTTAGAGTAATCAAACCCCTTACTACTAAGTTACTTTTTTAGAGTTGGCTATTAACTTTGGTTAGACACATTTTGATTTTGATTTTATTTTATTAATTCATGTTAAATAAAATCAAATTATATTGGGATACTAAGATACTGTGTATATTATATAGTGACAAATATAAAATATAAAATTATTGAGATTCACCTTTTAATTTTAAGTCTAGTCAAAAAATAAATCAAAAAGAGTATTATCTTTTAGCATGGGTACAAGTACCCATTAACATAAAAAATATCATTTATAGAACTTCGTTATGATACAATCAACCATTTAAATATATCAATTTGGTAACCTAAATAATAATAAAAACTATTTATATAAATGATAGAAAATTAAATATAATTAATAAAATAAATAATATGTTGTTATGATAAGAAAAGATTGAAGCATTTGACTCTCACGAGAGATAAAAGCAAATGATGTCCATGAAAGCCGTCGAGAAAACAGTAATGAAATCTAGGTCGTTATTTGCTAGTTTGTTACTTTGTTA
Organism: Logfia minima; assembly: GCA_963921325.1. NCBI lineage: Eukaryota > Viridiplantae > Streptophyta > Magnoliopsida > Asterales > Asteraceae > Logfia > Logfia minima. The sequence continues at coordinate 34,017,622 of OY992767.1, forward strand.
GCATAGTCGTAATGTGAAATAATCGATCATATACTATTAGGAAATTTGAGACATTGAGTGGGCCAAGTTTAGGCCTTTAGGTAATAACTGGGCTTAAAAGTGTAAGAACTGGTTGGGTTTTGTTCTCTACAAGTCCAAACTGGGTCCAAGTTTAGTTATTAGTGGTGCCTTAAATGTTCTTACGTACATCTTCGTAAACAAATTTAAGATTTTTGGGGTGTCAATGGACCCCGTTTCCTAAGAGTAAGATTCGCCCCTGCATAGCATCGAGATTATGAGCTGATCCAACACTTCCAAAAATCATATGCAAGATGGACAGTTCTCTTTGATAGCTAGTAGATTCATAAGATATTAACTTATTAAGATCTGAATACAAACAACAACCTTACTTTTAACCCGTTTCTTTACAAGTTTACCCGTTTGACTTGTATTAAAAAGTAGAAAAACAACCCGAATGGATGAAACCCCTAAACTAATCCAATCCGGTTGCAAACACAAGAGGAGACATAGGCCGTTCATTAGACTCGAGGATTGCTGTACCCCACATACATTACATACATACATACATCATATCATATTATACATACATAGAATTGATACATATTGACTCCACTTCCTTCATCTCACTCGTTCCCTAATCCAAAATCTCATCATCATCATCATGTCACAGGTTAATTGTATTTGTTTAAATCAATTCATACTCCAGTTTATTTTTTCAAACTGATAAATTCCACTTCTATTCGTTCAGTTATCACTGTTCAGTTCGATGTAATCTGTTAGAATTATCTCAAATTTTAATTATTTCAATTGCGCTTTGGTTTTAGGTGAACGAAAAGGTTTCGGAGGTCAAGGCTACTACCGCCATCGGTGTGTTTTCTAATTTATTTATTTAATTTTATTATGTGAATTTTGGTGATTATATTAGGTGACACAGTATATATATGCAATTGTTACAAGGTCTTGTTTTTATATATGTATGTTAGTATAATAGTATGAATTGTGACACACAGTTTTCGACCTTGTTATCAAGGGTTAATGCGGTCATCCTACTCTTAAAAGAATCTACTTTGATTAATTACCTTTTTTAAAGAAGGTCTTGGTACTTGTAGTTATCTTTAATAAAGTAAATAAATAATAAAAAAATATACATTGAAGTCAAAAATAGAAAATGAAAAAAAGAAAAGAAGAAGAAGATTGTAAGGTTATGTTATCAAGGATTAATGCTGAGATTTTTATTGAAGCATACCATGACGATTGACGATATAATGCATTAACACTTAAAAAGACGCCAAATAAGAAGTTTTTATGGTAATGTGGAGAAATTATATGGTGTATCTGTATGATACTTGCTGATCATACATCTTCAGCATAACAGATTACTATCTTGTTTATTTATTTGAAAAATCCTTACATATATGTTTAAAATTATTCAGAAGAAACGACTGATCCAGCTGTGAAGAAAACTTTGTCTGAATCCACAGATGTCCCATCTGGAACAACACCTGCCATACCAACTATGCCAGAAGCTGGATTTCCTGGGAATCCTTTTGACTTTTCAACTATGGCTGGTTTACTTAATGTATTGCATGCATACTTTTCTATCTGTTAAATCATATTGTGTGGTAGAAGTTGGTCTGTAGCAGGTTAACACAGATAATTCTTTTGTACATGTCGAAACGGGTGGTGTTGGGCTAAAAATTACTTCTCCAAACTTATTATTATTATTTTTTATCAACTAATCAGTGTGTCAGATATAATAATCAAAGTTATAGTATTTCAATAGTATTTTAATATATGACTAAACTGGGTCCAAGTTTCTATCCGTCTGCCCTGTTTTCTTTTTAGCTAATGTGTCTTTTGACTTTACCCGTCTGGCCCGATATAGATAAAAAGTAACCCATGTTGACTCATTTATAAGTAAATGGGTCGAATTTTTCACCTTTATCTATAATATACATATCTTTTTTTTTGATAGTGTGGGGCATATTCTTTAATTCTTTATACTTGCAGGACCCAAGTGTAAAGGAATTAGCTGAACAAATAGCAAAAGATCCTTCATTCAACCAAATGGCAGAGCAACTTCAAAAGACCTTTCATGGTGGTGAAGCAGGTGGGGTCCCTCAGTTTGATACACAACAATACTATTCCACCATGCAACAGGTTATGCAAAACCCTCAATTCATGAACATGGCTGAACGCCTTGGTAGTGCCTTGATGCAGGTATTTCGTTACCCTAAGTTATGTCTATGTTGTTTCTCACATGATATGCTACAAAACTGATAGCTAAATCATTTCATGTGTTTATTTATGGCAGGATCCATCAATGTCTCAGATGCTTGAGAGTTTATCTAATCCAGCTCAAAAGGATCAGCTTGAAGAGCGGATGGCACGCATAAAAGAAGATCCATCTTTAAAGCATATTCTAGAAGATATAGAAACAGGTGGTCCGACTGCAATGATGAGGTATAAGCTTTTATGTCACTGTTCGTATGCATATTTCTTCCAATTAAATTTCAATATAAATTGAACGTTGTGGTTGCTGTATCCATTCAACATCCAACATGGTAAAGCCTTCTACTTCCATCTATTCAATAATCAAGTATCTCCTCCCTAGAAGAAGAAAATGGAAAGGAAGAAAACCACTAAGGTATATATCATAGTAATTGTACTGATTCTAGCTTGGCAGGCCATTTCTTTTGAGAAGAAAATGAAGGGAAAAAAAGGAGGCTGCAATAGGAATAATTAATCATTAGAAAGTCTGTATATGCATTTGAATCTGTCTTTAAAAGTTTTCAATTATCAAATTATTCTTTTTTTTATTGTTTGTTTGTTATGATATTAAAACACAACATTCTAAGACTTTAGCTATATTTGGGCATCATCTAGCATTTTTCATGGCCAATTGTTCTTCCATCCTGTAGATATGCTGCTGGGACTGATTGATAATTATGACCTTAAGTCATATTTTCTGAAATGTAACTGTTTATCACATTTGGCATTCTATTTTGCTCAACTCTCATGTTTGACTAAAATTTTAGGTACTGGAATGACAAAGATGTTCTACAAAAACTGGGTGAAGCAATGGGCCTTCCAGTTACAGGAGATCCTACTGCCTTCGCTGGGAATTCAGGAGCAGATGAAACTGAAGAAGAAGTAAACGAGGATGAGTCTATTGTTCATCAAACTGCTAGCGTTGGTGATATGGAGGTACTCAATTTTCGAACTGCTATGTTTCTTTAATATTATGGTGGAATCATCATACCCAGAGGTGACATTTGACCCATGTACATATGAATGGGTCGATTCCCGACATGTTTATATTTCTAATGTGTTAAACGGGTAAAATAATAATATAAAGAATGGTCAAGGGAACAGGTTAAATGGGTTGAACAGGTTGAAAGTTTCCAAAGTGTAGTCTTAATGCATAAACTATATTTTATTTGAAACTTAGATTACTACTGAAATAAACTAGTTTCTGGTATCATATTTGGCACAACGATTATCTTTCTTATACGATTGTCTATGTATTCCACCTGTAGCTACTTATTGTTAAAGGAACTGCTTCACACTCCAGCCTTTATAGTTTAATCTTGAAAAACGTTTTTATAAATGTTTTCTGAATTAACTAGGGTTTGAAGAAGGCATTGGAGTTGGGTGCTGATAAAGATGAAGAAGATGCAGAGGGAAGGACAGCATTGCATTTTGCATGTGGATATGGGGAGGTAAGATTTAGTGTATTCAAATAAACTTCTTCATATTTTTTCTTTGTGGCTGTGTGATTTGGGATTGTTTTGGCTAACGTAAAAATGTGTAATTTTTTTTTTACTTCTGTTTGCACCTACATTCAAGATCCACTCATTTACATTGTCAATATGAATAAAGATTATATGAGTGGCTTGTCCCGTAATTGTTGTTAATGGCCACCTTATCTGATTAGCATTGCAGTACATGTGTCATAATTTGGAAACTCGTTCACATATATTATTTAGTTATACTAATTATACAGAGAAAATCTTCTCTTTCTTGTGTTGGTTCTTCGTTTTTTGTTTTCACGAGCTTACGAGTGGTTTTTTATCCAGGTGAAATGTGCTCAAGTTCTCCTTGAGGCAGGAGCCAAGGTTGATGCTTTAGATAAGAACAAGAATGCAGCCCTGCATTATGCTGCTGGTTATGGTAGGAAAGAATGTGTTGCGCTTTTGCTCGATAATGGTGCTGCCGTGTAAGCTTTTTAACTATATTTTCATACATTTCCCCTAGATACGTTTCTCGACTCTAAAATGTTCAAATCTAGAGCATGACTGTCACAACTAGTGGCGACACTATAGGCGGGTTGGGTAATGTGTTAAAATGGATAACTATTCGTTACAAGTCGAGATGTGTTAGGTTGGGTTGGCCCAAACCACTTGTATCCGATAATACGCTTTTTAAAAATAGTTGATTCAGTTTTGATTGCAAAAGACAAAAAAGACTTACGGCGACTTCCAACAGTTTGACCCGCTAGACTCATTTGACCTATTTTCTTTTCTGATGTATTCTTATTCTTTTGGTTTGACCTGTTTGAGATAAAACTTTACCCGAATTGACCAATTCACAAGTAAATGGGTCAAAATTGCCACCTAGGTGAACATTTTCATGTCTTGTTTCCCTTGTTTTATGCAGAACACTACAAAACATGGACGGGAAAACACCTATTGATGTTGCAAAGTTGAATAACCAAAGTGATGTTCTGAAGCTGTTGGAGAAGGATGCTTTCCTGTAAGGTTGAGGTGCCTGTTGATTAGTGTAATGTTTGCGTTAAGTGGAATTGGTTTGGTTCCCATCCCTACTTAAGTTATATTTTGTGGTATTCTTTCAGTCAAATTACATGTTTGACCCCTTCAATCGTTTATTAATTAATTAATTATAGAGTATGATTATGACAACTCAGTTAAATCATATTTCCATGCCAGTTCTTGTATACTGCATATCCGGGTAATACTTGCTTGTTTTGTTTCTGTTACGTTTTTATCAAATTATGCCGGGCATATAGAATACCACTTAAAAGTCAGTATAAGCATTGTTGGTTATGTAGAATACTACTAATACTACAACTAAAAGTGTATAATTATACTTTTTAAACAGTTATAGAAAACAATACACCCGTGCCTCAACAAAAACGTGTCTAAGAGAACTCGAACACCCCGAAGACAAAAAGAAGCGTTAAGAACATGCGAAGTTGCAGATACTGCCCAGTAAGAAAAAATTGTAGCAATTAATTTGATTTGTAACAAGTTAGTGTTACATTTTTTTGGGTCTTTTATCAATCTCAATCTTTTTGTTAGCATAACTTCTTCTCAATAAAGCCGTATACACTATGAATGACTTTCCAGCTGATTTCTTGGTCAAATATAAAACATAGCTAGAATGTCATTTAAAGTAAAATAGATATACATTTCCGTTTATGATATTCCATACATGAAAGTTAATTGCTGTTTTGTTTTACAGTTTTTCTCGACTGTTTATTGGCTTCTTACTACATGTTTAGAAACGAAAATTAGGTTTAAAATTATAGCATGAACTCTGCTAAAATTGGGCCGAGGTTTTGTTCTTTTCGGATGAGTTGGTCCAAGGTTTTTCATAGCACAACTACCAAATCAAAATACAACTCTAAATCTAAACCTGTCTTTATACATTTATGGTGTTGGCATATCTATGTGAGTGTGAGTTTGATGCGTGGGATGGGTGTGCGTGTTTGTTTGTTGGATTTTTTAATAATCAAATATTACATTGTATACCATAGACTATTTATTATTATTATTATTATTATTAACATCTAAATATAGATTCAAATGAGTGTAAAAAATTTTGTAAGAACAAGAGAACCAATAAAATAATTATGTTTGGTAAAATTTTACTTTACTCTCACATTCTTTATAATTAAATATGTCAAAAATAATTAGTCAAAAAGGTATAAAATTGCACCATAATAATCAATGTTTTTTTCTTCGATTAAGCATATCATATGATATATTATTTTTTCTTCATTTTTTGGTGGGTTTTGAAAACGACTATTACATGTGATATCAACAACTACCACATGTGATATTTAGCTGTTATCACATGTGAGTTGTTTTCAAAATGCACAAAAAATGAAAAAAAAATCGTCAAAAGTATAAAATGTGGGATGTCTAATCGAAGAGAAAAAACGTTAATTTTTATAGTGCAATTTTTATAATTTTTTGACTAGCAATTGTTATAATATCAAAATTTTAAAAATATGGAGAAAAATGAAGGTTTTGTTATCTTGATGAAAATAGGCGGTTAAGATTAAAATCTCCATTCTCACAAGATTTTACATTCTCATTTGAACTTTCCTCTTATCATATATTCAAATTCAATAATACTTTTTAAATTTAAATAATAAAATATACAAAGTTTATAATCACTTACTAATATGTGAAGAGAAAAATATGCTATTACAAAAATATAGTATAGGAATTTAAATAAAAAATAAGTGGCAAATTTATCGTGGAAAGTTTTTTAAATGTTAAAATAGCATTGTCAAATATTAATTTACTATGCAGGGCATAACAACTTTTTAACAAGAATTACAATTTTTTAATTAATAAAATTTTAACTTCTTCCGTTTTAACTCTTCAACTTTCTTTAAAATGTTTTAACACTTTAACTTATGATTTTATTAAATTTAACTCTTTTTAGTTTGTTTGACTGTTTAAAATAACCTTTTTGATAACTGATAATCAGTTGACTAAGTACCATTAATGACTCGGTGATAAGTTTAGAAATAATTTAATCATTAAACTTTCAACTTTTTTTTTTTTTTTATCATTATTTAACCTTTAACTTAGTATTTATTAAATTTCTAAAGTTTATTATTTTAATTTATAATTTTAAAATCATTTACTTAGAAAAAAGGAACATTCACTGGTTGGTTATATGTGTTAAATGCTTGATTATTTTAGCATAAGGTAATATTTTTACACAATAATTATATTATGTATACATATTAGTCAAAATAATACATATAAATGTTATTATATAGCATAATTATTTATTATATAATGTTACATTATATATCATTTTGGATACTTATGTATACACAATATAATTGCTTATAGATTAATCTCAAATGTCATCACAATTATCTTTATTATATTTTATTTTGATAATATTTTAATGTCTAATACTTCTAGTTTTACAATAATGGTATATAGTTATTATTATATATAAATTGCATTTAAATATATATAAGAATTTAAGGGAAAAATTATTATGCAAATGTAATTTTAGGAACTAAATTGGTTAAAAATATTAACAATATTAACATATTACAATAAATTATACAATCTTTTTAACTGATTATTTAAATTTAATAGATTAAAACATGAAGAAAAAATACTAAAAGACTAGCAAAAGATTAAACATTTAGTTATTAAATCATTATCGACTCCTTAAGTTACTACAAATATTTGAAGAATATTTTAAGTTTTCGATCATTAAATTTTAAAATGAATATATGAGAAGTTTTACTGTTTGTTTGTATAAATCCCAAAATAAAGCAATAAATACATGTATCTTCTTATCATTAACACATCATTACTCTCTCCATGTCGTGGGCCCAGTGCTCGATGTTGTCTTTCCTATGTATACGGGGCCCACTTCTCCTGGAAGTAGTTGGCTGTTGTCATCCCCACCCGACCTACATTTATTCCCCTCGGTACGTGGCCGCTTAATATCCGTAAGATCACTCCTAACAATTTTGGCCGTCAGATTATTAGTTGATGAGATAAGCGCGTGGTTTATAGTTGAAACAAACTGCGTGGCATTAAGTACTCGGGGTATTTGGTTATTATTCGGGCGGTAAATATGGGCGGGCGTCATCCCCGGATCCTCCGCTTCCGCTGACATACCCGAAATTACCGGGTTACCCCTTGGCAAAACATTCTTTCTTTGGTCATAGTTTCCATTTTTATAGGAAATCTTTTTATTATTATTATTATTATTATTATTATTATTATTATTATTATTATTATTATTATTATTATTATTAATATTAATATTATTAATATTATTATTATTATACGAATGTGATGTGATGTGATGTGATGTGATTTATACTCGTACTAGTTTTTCTTAAGAAAAGTTTAGTTCACCTAATGTAAATTACTATGCAAGCATGTACCATTATATTATGAGAAATAATTGTCGTTAACTCTGTCAATTAAAAAGCAAACAGAAAAGTTTATTATTGTATCATTCTTAAGTATAATTGAAGCTTTGAGATTAGTTAATCAATGAAATTATATGCAAAAGTGTTAAAAAAAACTCGTGTTTACTAAATTCACGAGTTTCGTATAAAAATAACGTAATATATGTAGAATTCACCTAATATGTTACAATTAATCACCCTTTTTAAGAACTTATAAGCTTTGATGAGATTTGCTCCATCTCAAAAAACTCCGAAGTAGATGTGATAGCACTTACATAACACCTCTCAATATTTTCCGTTTACCCCACTTGCTCACCTATTCGTTCTTTTAACAATGTAGTCAAATGTATGTACAAGTACTTTAATTCAAGTTGTTGTCGATCATATATCTTAAGAAACTAAAGTTGTGTTAATTAAAGTTGTTTTCGATATAGCAAATCAAATGCCCAACATTTTCTTTGAACACGCCAAGAGAATGAAGAATATGACGCAAAAATGTACGTTGTGTATGTTGTTATTGCGAGATTAAATTCTCATCATTGTCTAATTACAGACACAATCAACTTAATTACTTTACTTATTTCAGCATGGTTGTAACCATTTGTGATGATAAAGGAAGATTTTGCTAAATATATAGTTTAAAAGATGATGATTAACAAGTAATAATTTATGGGTGACTGATAAATAGTGGTTATAGATATAATTAACTTATATTATTAAATTCCATTATTTACTTATAAGTATTTTGTCGTGATAATGATGGTTCATAAAAGTCGACAGTCTTCTCACGACAACTGAACTCCTAATGATAGCCCTTAATCCAATATTTGTCAAAGTTATTGAAAAAGGGAGTTCATATTTCATTTGTGTTAATTAAAGAAGAAAAATGGACTAGTAAGTGAGTGTCACGCCCCTTGAGGGTGCAAGTTGGAAAAACAACGTAAACTTTATTTTATGATAAAGTTAGGGTGTCATTCCAACCCTAGCTAACTCTCTATATATCATATCACTTATATATATGTGGCCTTAGGGTTTTCAATACTTCTCATCCCACATCAAATTTCTATTTCAGTTCTCTCTTTAGATTTGTCTTCGTTTATACATATATGGAAGATTAGAGGCAGTTAGTAGTTTGTGAGGGATGTTGGCTGGCTCGGTGCATTCACCTTTCTTTACATTGTTGTATAAAATCTAAGGGTGACGACATCGGACCAGGCTTCATTCCTTTCAAACTCTTTTGTAATTATCGACTCGTATTCGTTTACCGATCCATTTTCCTGGTTGTTCTGAGATACCATAAAGGGTGTTCGAACCCTGAATTACAAGGTATTATGATAATGTTGAATAAATACAAAATGGTTTATGTTTAGTTATAAAATATTCTCTAATTTGGGTGTTGAATGTTGTTTTGTTTTTGTGTGAGAGATCAAGAAAGAACTAGTTGTGTTCTTTTGGTCAATATTAGTTTGGATCTATTCAAAAATTAATTACAAGTATAGTGTTTCAGTTGTCATGGGGGTACAGTTGCATGATGCATTAATGATTAAAGAGTGTACAATTGCATGATGCATGAAAACCCTAAAATGATATAAAGGCCAAAGTAATCATTTTTGAATCAACAAGAAGTTTCTACTTCTTGATTAGTAAAGGTTACAATAAAAATAATTTTCTATTAAAGATTCTTATGTGGAGTCATAGTTAACCATATTTTGGAAATACAATGTAACCTCATTATTATTTGGTATTCTTCTTAACACCGATTTACCAACATGCATATCATGTGCATTGAGTTAATGCATTGATTCTTCATAAATTAAACAGTTTGATTAGAGTTTAATTAGGGTCTTGACTTCTGTAAGTAATAATTTCAAACACTTTTTCAAGCTTAATCAACCTAACAGATGTTTTCAGAATCTAAACTCTGCCTATATATATATATATGTTTCCAGAATCTAAATCCGGTCTCTATATATATAGGAAAATATTTAAATAAAAACTATATAAAAGTTGAGGATTTATGAGAACTACTATATTATATATCTTTAACTTCATTTATATGTGAATATTAATTCATGTTAGCTTGAGGAAGAAAAAAGAGCTAAAAACCTAAACATTATGTCTTAAAACACATCTAACCGATTTGTTCACATGTGAATAAATATTATTATTTTTTGTGTTTTCACACATAATTCTATGATTTTTTAAACTTTTTTTCTTTCTTAGTCGAACGTACTTTAATGTTCACTTGTGAACAAATATGTAAAGTTCTCAACCGTTATGTGGTTCTCATTTAAACCTTGTATATATAATATATATATATATATATATATATCATAATATTGCATTAAATAGTTAATTCAATTTAATGACCATTTGTAGATTAAGCATTTAGATCGATCTTTCTCACGAGGGAGACATAAGGAACTTGTGACAAACACTTGGGTTCAAGGATAAAAGTTGCAAACATATGTTGACAATAAGCTACATGCCAATTTATTTGACTTTTCGAGTCTAAATTATTCTTTGTTGACACACAATTAGGTTATTATTTCAAATAGGCGAATTTGCTTATAAATAAATGAAAAATGTGCATCCGAATTGAATAATAATACGTAATCATTGTATTCAGATAATAATATTATTATTATTTTCAAATAAACTATGATATGTGCAAAAAGTGTAAAAGAAATTATATCTATTGAAGCAGACAAGCAGTTGATGTATTGAAACAACCACATTGGACTTGTTAAAAAAGAGCTCGAAATTATGAAACCGTACGACTGTGACAAAAATAACAACGAGTTCTCTAACATAAATTAAATTCGACGAAATATATATATATATATAATATATAATATATAATATATAATAAATTATAAAAGTGAGTGATTAAACACATCACGAAAGTGAATTGTCTTCGCATCTTCAACTATATACGAACAATAAACTCAAAATCAAACTCTGAAAAGCTTCCTTAATTAAAAGTGAAAATTATATTTGACAAATATAAAAGAAAAAAATAAAAATAAAAATAAAAATACAAAAACTAAACAACATACCTACCTGGCCCTAATTATCCCTACATTACTCATTTTCCCACTGACTTCTACTGTTAATTTACCCTTATTTCAACTCCCCTAGCTTGACCACCTTGATTTTTGGAATGCTTTAGAAGTTTGTGTTTTGGACATAAATGCTTCTCTTATTTATTGTCCATGCTTCTTTCATGTTTTTATACAAGTTATATATATATATATATATATAATAACATGTAAAAATAGCTACAGCTCTACAATTATTATTTACTTGATATAAGTAATGATAAATAATAAACACCGAAACACATAAAACATAAAAGAGTATGATGTTTATGCTCGAGGCATTATTAAGCTACAATGACTACCATCTATAATTCTGAAACAAAGGGGTAATCTAATTGTTTCTATGAATTAACGAATCAAAATCAGTGCGAAAGTTCATGTTTTCTTACATCGATCAAAAGTTCAATAAACTACTCTATATCGAACTCTTACTATCGTACAAAATAACAAGCTTGATAAATCGATACACGTTTGATGCATTACTCCATGTTTATCGAGCTCTTCATCGTTAAGTTGACGATCTTAAGATTCTCCCGTAATTGTATAGATGTTTTCTTTTCTCAAATTGGAAATAACCAATTGATTTGTGATACTTTTATTAAGAATGTATTAAAGAATGTGCAAGTACCATGCTTCCAAAAATAATAAATAAAACAAAATATGTGATATCAATATGCCTTTTAATGGTAAGACATTGAAAGTGATGCAGCAATCGTTTGAAACACCTTTTTGTTTTTGGGGCACCTTTTTCTACTTGAACCAGCTAACACAAAGACACTTATTGAGCATTCATGAATCTTACACAAAAGGACATCTATAAAGGGTAAATTTACGAACCTCGTTAATTAAATCTATTATTATATATTTACAACTCGAATTCGAATAAGGGTAATGCCCTGAAACGTGTATTACGGAGTAATACTTCTGGGCTACAGTGAACCAAAGAGCTATAGCTTTACAACAAGTTTGTATAAACTCAATTATTAGTAGTCAACCAGAAGGTATATCATGCCTTCACTGATTCCCATTCATTGCAGAATCTCTGTTTAATTTTCAAGCAAACTAATATTGAAAAGGCCACAATCATAGCAAGTAAAATTTCATGATATCACTTCTAAAACCTTAATATCATTTATGCCCAATACGAACATGTTAGTGATTTTTTATCTCTTAATCACCCCGTGTTAGTTACTTGGTTCCGAAGACTCACTACGACAACCGTTATCCACATTCCCTTGCCCCTGGCCATATAGTTCTACCAAAAGAGCGAAAGAAAGTATAAGCTTTGACCACACCCTTTTTTAGCTTTCATCAGTTACCTCTTACTTGATCTTAAATTGGTTCACTTAAAACTACCACAAGTCCACAATTGACCACTTCAAAGTGACTAGACCAAGTGAGCATATAGACAAAAATTTAAAAGAATGTCACCCCTAGTAATTTTATCTTGATGCAAATGGACACTTCAAATATGTAGAAGAAACAACAAAATATATACTATAAGTACATGTATATCAAATTAGATACCACCAAAAAAGGACCCTGAATTGTCTGCAATTGTATACAGCCTCTTTCAATTTTGAAAAGGACACATCAAATCAAAATAATAAATACCAATGGCTATAAGTTGTGATTGATGGATGAATGAAAACTTTGGAACAATTCGTGAAATTATATTTGGTAGCTTTTTCCAGAGCTAAAATCCTCAAACCTAGAGGCATGCTGTTACACTATGTTGTACATCATGCAGTACATTGATTTGAATTTAAAATTCTTGACTCTGGAAAAATGGCCAGCTTTGTATATGTATTGAACATTTCTTGGCCCACATATAAGAGTACACAGTAAGCACCAAACAAGAATCTTTTTTTTTTTTTTTTTTTTTTTTTCTTTCTTTTTCAGTATTGAGTAGCTTGCATTTTTTAAGACCAGACCATATTGCTATGAAGTATAAAAAAAATTATATGAATTCATACAAACCAATTTAAGTGATTTGATAAATATAATTCACATGAAGTGATTAAACTTAAGGTTATCTAATCAACAAGCAGTGGCTTTCAAAAAAAAGAAAAAAAAGTTATACATGTACCAAGAAACAGAACTTACATTATTATGTAGTCTTTGAGTGTGCCATCACATTCACCACCAGATTGTGGGCCCACATTTGCTGTGAATTCCAGTATTTACTTTGCCAGTCCACACACAAAGAGGCTTGGATCCAACCCTGCACTTTTTTGTAACGAAAAGACCCATGTCTTGTTTTTACTCAGAAACACAAAAAGAGTCAAAAGTCAAACCACAAACAATGATCAATTAGTGAGTTAGCAATGAGCATTGATAGGGGGGCTAGCAAGGGTGCATCAAGAACTGTTGTACAAGTGCTGGCTTATTTTCAATGAAATGTACAAGACAATGATGTTTTCGCTGACATTTACCAATTAATTCACAAAAGTTGTTATGATTTAATTAGCAGATATTAAAACCACTGTTACTAGCAATAACATAATACATATATAACTATACAGATGATATATACTGCTCATATGACAATAAAAGTGATATCAGAAGGACGAGTAAACATGAATACGTACAAGTGCTACATTGAAGCAATTTGTGTGGTTTGAGCATTCAAACTCTTAAATAGTAGCTGGGAAAACCTTCTCCAGGAAACTGAAGAAGCGTTTGACACTGCTAGAATAATGGGGTTTTGCGACGGACAAACGTCGTCACAAAAGTTCAAAATGTTGTCAATCGACCATTTGTGATGACATGTTGTCGCAAAAAGGTCGTCATTGTAGGCCTGCATGAGTTGCTATACTGCGACGACTGTTAGCGATGACAACGCGTGCCTGCACTTCAATTTCTTGAAAAATATAAATCAAACTAAAATCATTTGCGGCGAAAGCATCGTCGCAAAAGAGTTTTATATATTATATTTTTAAAATAAATAAAAACCTTTTTGCGACGACGCTGTCGTCACAAAAGGGTACTATACCTTATAGTCAAATGTTGTCGCTAAAGAATTTTAATTAATATTTTAAAATTTATTTGTAAATAAATATCATTTTTAATTAAACACTAATTATATTTTTGAGTAGTTTCTATTTTAAATATATAATTTGTATTAATTAAACACTAGTTATATCTTTAATAACTTTACATCTTTAACATATAATATTGTTTTAATAATTTGTCACAAAAGACCCTAATGTAGTCACAAAAGGTGACCCGGGAAAATCAAAATTTCAAGCGGGAAACGAAAAAAGTTTACAAACTTTTAACGATGCATGTGTCATCAACAAAAAGAAAAACCAAAACGATGACTATCGTCACAAGTTACGCGGGAAAGAATTTTATTACGGAGCCAAAGGAAAAAAAAAAAAAACTTTTAGCGTTGATGTTTGTGACGACAATCGTCGTCGCAAAAGAAAATGTCAAGGATGTCAAGTCAATGGAAAAACAATTTTTTGGTCGTTTTGTGGCTTTTTGTGACGACATTTCATCGTCGCAAAAGGCATTCACAGTCTTAGCCTATTTTTCTTGTAGTGTGGAGTAAAACTTGGTATTAGCGGAGATATTGACATAGGATCGTGTCGCGCAGATTTATATGCATGTTCAATTTTCTTTCTCATGTTATATTCCTGAAGTATATCGATTTTACCAAGATAGAGAACAATATCATAGACCTCAAAAAGTTCAGCTTCTGAGGGTCCTGAAACGTAATGTGAGACCTTATGGTTTGCCTGTGCTGGCATGTTCAAACCTAATTGCACCCCTAACCTGAACGTGGGTTTCAAGGGATTAATTACAATAAGAAGAGGTACTAATTGAAACTAGGGACTACACTCCTTGAGTCCTTGGTCATTTTGCTGAATCCTGGTTTAATGTAATGCAACAATTTTAACATAAGACCCTTAATTAAAATGGTAAAATGGACAAGTTGGGGATCGGGTTTGATTTGAACAGGTAAAAATTTAATATGATTTGAAACAGGCTGGGTTCGGTTGTGTTGACTCCCACACACTTTTTTGCCCGTGTATGATAAAAAAAAGTAATAATGCAATGATTACGATTACAAAAACAATTTTAACTGTTGAAATAGACTGACTTATAGGAGGTTGTATACACAGATAAACTATGGACAACTTATAACTCATTCTCTTCTCGACTATTTTACATTTGACGGGGTTAAGTTAGAAAATACCGTAAATTAACCCATTCAAAAGTAAATCAGTGAAAAATGCCACTGCTATGAACAGTGTTTATATGCACAATGTTTATATGCACTTATGCAGTCTCACACAGTTTGCAAATATATTTAGTGACTTGAACCATGACCTTTTAGTCTCAGATCCGGAAAGAGTTACCTTACTCATGGCTCCAAGCTTCACCCGTAATTTGAATATAAAGGGTAGGACGCACTACCCTTATATCCAACTTATGAATGAGACATGAAGCTATGAGTAAGATATCTAGCTCAAAGACTCAACCGAAATGAAATGGGTCAAACAAGTTGGAAGTCATTTGATGTGTATTCAAATGTATATAAATAAAAATTAAATCGCATAATTACAAAAGGTCTACCTCTTCTTAAGAAAAGAGGTAGACTTCGTAATCATATTTAGCACAATATCTATTTATAAAATTTAGAAGACAGATAAAGCAATCTTTGTGGTTGGCCCAACCCGTCATCTATGTCTATTTGCCACGTCTAAATTTTAAGTGTTAACGTATACTCATCCCATCCTAGCTATGAGTATGTAACTAAGAGATTGTGTCAATGTCTCCAAGAAAATTACCTTTGTGCTACAGTCTATCAGTCTGATAAAAAACGAGCAGATACAATACCTAGCAGTACCAGGAAGAAGGAGATCAACTTCCTTGTCCCCTACAGAAAATGCTTTCAAGGTACTTCCTCTAATGTGAGGACCTAGTGCAGTGTTTACAGAACTCGGTTCATGCGTCACTAGGAGAAGTCCTTTAGGAGGAATTGAAAAGTCCACATGACATTTTGAACCTAAGGAGAGCACAAGAGATCGATAAATTAACAATTAAGCTAGAATATGGACAGAAAGATGTGAGCATAGTTGCATAGTGGAGAAATAATGAAACCGCATCATTCCATGTCTCAAGAAGTGCAAGTGACATGGTATATCGCAGTAGTGAGTATAGCACTAAAAGATAGCAAGATTAAGAACTAAAAATTTATTTCCTAACGTGTCAGTTTATCATACATCAGACAGATAACGTAATCTGCTAACATGCAAGGGGTTTGTATCCCCTTCTTCCTGATATTACAAGACATTGTACCTGCTCTTCACTTGTTCTTTGTCAAACTGATAGACTACAACACCTGTAATTGTTTTAAAGAGATTGACGCAGATACTTTTATGTACATACTCATAGACAGGATGGGAAGAGATAGGATGGGATGAGTATACAAAACTGTTAACACTTAAAAATAGAGGTGGCGAAATAGGCATGTCGGTTAACGGGTTGGGCCAACCACAACGAATTTCTTTACTTTTTTTATTCGTTGTATATCATACATGCATTTTGATATAGTCATGGACTGGCGAATAGAAAATAGATTGTCAAAAGCTTAAGAATAAATGTAGAAACTTGCCATCATCAGCAGGAGTTTTCTGAGGCCTGTGGAAGGCATCTGGTGGTCTTAGGAGAGTCTTCAAATGCTCAGGAGCTCTAAAATGCAATCCCAGAAGAAGGCTATAATCTATAACTCGTTGAGATTCTAAAAACACAGTCTAGATAGATTTGTCTGCAAAAATTTGAAAGGGAAATACCGAAATACAGAGAATTAGTATAAACCTTAGTATAAACCGTAGTATAAATGGAACTAAAAAAAAGCACCAAAATATTAAACCTTGCTTGTAAAGCGCATCACACAATGATATGTCCATATCGTGATCGTAAGCAAGATCAACGTCTTTTAATGTGGTACCCTCTTCAATATCATCCTTATTTGTACTTCTTCCATGATAGAACCCTTTAAATCATAACGATGGTGTATCTGCAGTTCTGTGTAAAACATATTTCCCATGACCACGAACTGTACCTAAAAGTGAAAAAAAAAAATAAATAAATTATAATGATCATGATAAACTACATCAACCAGAATAAGTGGATAAAAGGTCAAATACCTTCTTGCCACCTCTGAGTGTTATTTCATGAAGCCCATAGAAGTTAGTGATCAGAGTGTTATCATGTGCGTTTACATGTTTGTAATAGCTAGGAAGCATCCTCAGTAAAACCTACTGAATACGATAAGACAATATCAACAACTCATACTCTAAATTCAGAAACAGAAATGCAGAGTTTCTAAGCCATGTAATAAAGTGATGGCTAGACTAACATATTATGAAATATGCATATACTAAAATAATCAACAATATCCAGATCCACTCCTCCTAGAAGCACTCTCTCCACCCTCGAGTAGATGAATGACTGTCTACATCTTACCTTTCCATACCCCACCAATGACGAGATTGGGTATTGTTGTTGTAGTATCCAAATATACACCATCACGACATTCATTGAATACTGATACATATTCCTAAGGTATCAATTAGAAGCTGAGGAGATCAAGTGCTATGAATGCCCATGTACCCAAAACAGGCTCTATAGCCAAATACCCACTAGTCATTCAACCAACAGACAGACTGGCTGTTACATCCAGCATTCCTATGTTACTATGTCTATCTACATGTAAATCAACATGAACCTGTGCCAGTCATTTTTCGTTTGACCTTAGGAAACTAACTTTATTGTAGTTGCTACTTATTTTGTGGCATGCAAAATGGTGACAGCAGTGACTAATTGAGGGAGCAGTGCAAATATGATAGACGAAGGCATTATAAAGACATAGGCACAAAAATTAAATTTACTGTCCAAGTTGTGCAAAGAGAAAAGGAGAATCCATGTATATAAACGAGAAATGCTAGAACCACAAACCTTTTACAAAGAAATATTCACAAAATGACGTGGATCGAGAGATGGACCAATCACATATAGTTTTTGTTTCTCTTTCTTGTCTCTCTCTGTTTGTATAGTTTTTGATTAAAGCATTTCTCTCATCACGTACACACCATTGTAGGATTGTCTTGCAAAAGGAAAAAAAGAAAAAACTACTGGACAATAAATGTAGTGTTCATTCCATTGGTAAATGTTAGTATAGGTAATGTAAAAAAAATGCTACCACACATGTTCTGGTGGATGCAAACTTTGAGCTCGGATGTTCTTTAAGTTTTGATCACAAATTTATCATCGTGTGAGAGATAGAAGAGGCTGCCATTTTTCCCTGGAGAAGAAAGCTCTCGTAAACCATCATCCTCACATATGGACATCATATAATCTGCAGCATCTAACTTGAACATCTCCCTCAGATTCCTGAAAAATAAACTCCATCAAGATGTATTCTGACTAAACAAACATCAATAAAACAAAAACAATAGTGTATTGTATAAAACTTCCTGACACATCAACGATATTTGAGTTTAATAGACACAACATGATTCTCCTAACCCATAACATCCTTGTCCTTCTAACCACAAGGCATCAAGAATGGATACGAGGTTCACTACATAGCTCCCCTTATAGCTGTTTGGAAAAAAAAAACATAGCTCCCGTTATAACCAGAAACTTTCAAAAACATGGCTGCGACAACTAGTAAGGGATGTTCAATATTTTGAAATAACCAGAGCCGAAAAGATGAAATCAATCACTTACTGGCCCCACCGTACTCTCAACACATGCTTATGTTACGTAGTAAAATGAACCATGCATTCCATAATCACTTTCAAGTAGACTCTTCATGTTTATTTTAATGCAGCCTATAATTGTTCACATAATCATAAATAAATACAATACAATGACCCTACTCACTGTTAAGAAATATGAGCTTATAATTAAGGGAGGGTAAGAGGTTGCCACTACTTAAAATTTAGGGCATGATCATATGTCCTCCAAATAGGTAAAGAAAAAAAAGATGTATGCCATCACCAGCTAAACAAGTACCAGAAGACCATAGGACAATGGTCTTTCCAATAGAAATTGACAGAAGAGTGTGGAGGTGTCAATTGTGAGCCTTTCCTGGGGAAATACATCCTTAGTCTTGCCTGTTCTCCAAAATCAGAATGTCTCACTTCACGCAGAGGAACTGGTGTAATTTTGCCAATCGTGTACCTGTAAATCAAAACATGAGCTTGGTAACAACAAGAACCAGAGTCACCTTTTATAATTAAATTGGTCCGAAAACAAGAATAAATGGCCTGGAACCGAAAGTTGGTATATTAAATGATCAAAATTAGAAATTTTCAGATAGTACGTAATTTAAAGGATTCATGGGACATAAGCATCATCTTCCATATGGTATAACAGTTCAGTGTTCATACAAATAGTAATACCAGACTGTAGACAAAAAGGAATCATTCTCATGTGCATTATACATAGATAGGGCATTGGTAATGCAATTTTCTATATGATCTGTCATGGATTTGGTATAAACTTTAGGCTCCGAAAACTAAAAAATCAGAGAGAAGTTTTGGTCACACTCAACAGACAAATGGAACCGACACATAATTAATATGGGTTGAAAAAAGAAGAGATTCCCAGAAGAGTTTTAATCAGTAGTAATGAAATCCAAATAATTACTTATCCAAGAAAAGCACCACTCAGAACTCAGTTTAGAGTATCGATGTGTTAAAGGTTATTTATTTGTTCTATTAGGTAAAGACACGTGATAGCTATTAGTTACGTGCAGCTTGTGGTAGTGTCCTACTGAATATAAATCTTATGTGTTAATGTATAATCATTTTAGAAAAATGTTAAAACACAAAGTGCACCACTTAAAAAGAATCCTAAACAAGATCAATTGAATAAATTATGGTGCATGAACATAGTTATTACGCACATCCTCTCCATAAAAGAGATAGATTCCAGGATATATGGTGTATATAATTTTCTAATAAATTTACCCCACGTATACAAATGATAAATCTCACGGCATATCTTTTTATAAGTGTGTGTGTGTGTATTGTCTATTTGCTTGGTGTCTGAATTATATTTTGTGCTTACACCTCCCAAATACACTTCACCTTAGAAGGTATTGACCATGAAGAAGGTATGGCATTCATGTTCAGTTCATTTACCTGATACCTAGTTGCAGATTAAGCATCAGATAGTAGCTTTTATGGCCTTCAAAAATGTCCGCAGTTCCTTCTTATAAAATTTGTGTTGTTGTCCCCTTATGTGTGACGATCCAACATCATTCTTAGTCTTTTCTTTGATCAGAACTCCTTGAATGTATTCCCTTTCACAGACTACAGTACTATTATCATCTACTTCACTTTTTCCTTCATCAGAGCTATGAGATAACATGTCAGTATTATTGCCAAATGCAGTTAACTCCCTTGCAATATCCCCACTGCTACCATCTATTTCCAACGATACTCTCTTGCTTGATCTTCGACTCGAGTCTCCGAAAATTCCATTAATGGAAATCTTCTCAGATAGGCTACAGCCTATACTTCGTTTCCTATCCCTGAACCGCTCTGACCTGAAGGAAGAATTAGGAGATATGCAAACCTTATTTTTGCCTAAACTTCTTGACGACTAGCACCTACTTCCTGCAGAATAAAATGTGCCATGTCCATTCTTGAGGCCTTTGGTCCACAACCCAAAATAATAACTACCATCCGCAAACCTATAAACACCTGACCCTTGCCTACACCCATTTGGCCAATAACCATTAAACAGATCACCATTCAGCCATTTCATCACTCCTCTACCACACATAGATCCGGCTTTCCAATTTCCAATGTACATTCAGCCATTGCATTCCCTCTTTCCAAGAACCATCACAAATATCAGAATTACTATACTGCTTTCTTCCAAGCACATGTTGATTTGCGCTGTAAAAAATGGAGTTAATTTACATACTACTAACCATGTAATATATTGTAACCTACATTAACCTTTTTATTTTGAAGATTTACGTCTTTGCTCAGGACTTAAAAAAACTCAGAGACCAGCGCTGCTCAGATATGTGCAATATAAATAATCGGTATTCCCATAACTGTTTTCATAAATTATTTCTTTTTGATGATTTTGATTACCTTCCTCTGTATTTTTTATATACAAGTAGACAAAAAAACTATAAATTAACTTCAATCATTATTAAAATAATAAATTGTAGCCATAACAAACAAACATGATAAACGATTACAATGAATAACAAAAATATAGACCCTATTCAAGATGATCATGGGGTCTTATTGACATAAAAATAGCAGCATACTGCCGGAGCATACGATCACTACCACCATCCTCTACAGTCACATGATTCACCACCCGCCGCATCCTCGCCACGTACCTCCTCCACCCTAGTTGTATATTCACTGCTGCCCAAGTCCGCCAGTTGGACGAGTAATATCTCACTGTGCGCTTCAACCCCTCATTTGCAAATTTGTATCTAAAATGGTCTGTCACGTAACGAAGATGATTGGCATCGAGCCCAAATGCTTCCGTAGGCTCCACACATGTAAATGTGGCCGAAGATGCTGGAAGCCGGTTTATAAATGGCCTTCTTAGGCACCACGATAAAAGCTCGTCGCCTAAGTAGCCTCCAGGGTCTAGTAAACTCGTGGCAATAACTCCTTTACTTAAGTTTTGGCTACTTTTAACGCGTCCTTGAACTATAAACACCATTCTTTGAACGGGATCGCCTTCTCGTATGATCTACGGCTCAAAAAGATCAAATCAGCAAAACAGATTAGTGTTTTAAGAAAATATAAACTAAGCTTAATGATTTAATCAATTGTTAAATGACAATTTCGTTCGAGTTGATGTGGTTTTCGCAGCCATTTATAACAATATCAATCTTGATACCTTTTCATCCTTTGAGAATACTAGAGGCTTAACACGGTCACAGATGTTGTCGAGTATCAAGTCGTCTAAATTGTGGAACAACGGTACCTGAAAATGATAAAACGAAAATTAATATAATCAGATTGTTAAAAAAAGTTACATCAATAAATAAGATGCTACATTTGTTTAAAAAGAAACTAAGTCATAACAAAGTAATCAAACTTCTACTAATAAATCGATTTTTAACAGGTTTTTATGCATTTGAATATTTCTGATGGCTTTCAACTTTTAACCCCATCTGACCCATTTGACCCGTTCTCTATTTACGTTTGTGCGCTTAACCCATCTGACCCATAGGAAATAATCCATAATACAATCTATATACATAAATCGGTTGTATGCATATAACTTACCATTCGAATGAGATCAAGGCAAAGAAAACGCTTGATATCGCGTCTAAGGCCTTCAGGTAAATCTTTGATCAATTCCATCTCATCTTCACCTCCCATCAATGCCCAATTTTGGCGTTCATAATGGCGTACTCTTTGTCTAAGAAGTGATGGTAATTGTCTCCTCTTCATCCACCATTCCATATCGCGACATCTTAATTGCATTTTCCTCTTTTTAGCCATAACAGCATGTAAAAACACCTTCATTTTTGCATAAAATTTCATCCTAGTTAGAAAAACTGCCCATTTTACACATTTTTAAAACTAGCTGAATTGACAGAAACTGAAAATAAAAAATGGAACAGAACAGAACCAATCTACATTGGTCTGATACAGTTTGGTTCCAACTTATTTAAACTTAAAAAATAACCCTAAAGCAATGCTGTTTCAAGGATGAAACATATTTTTCTTTAAAAGACCTGTTTATTCAAGATCGGAAATAAGATGGGTGTTTACCTGAATATTTCCTATCAATAAAGTGAAGAGCATTAATCCGCTTAGCACGACACAAATACTAAAGATCACTTCGACCCAATGACTAGTGGGCTCCAGATCATTTCCAAAAGTACTGAGGCTCATTAGCCCCCAAAAAATGGGATACAAAATCTTCACAGTGAGCGAGTTGCTAGAAATAACAGGAAGTGCCCATCTGTAAATGCCATAGTGGAACGGGCCATTTACATCTAAACACAATGGCTTTCTAACAAAACCAGTCGTCGAGTTTCCAGCACAGCGATCACTTAATGTCCCCTGAGGCAACAAAAAATTGTAGCACACCTCGTCGGCACAAGACAAAGCTAGATCGCACACGGTTTTCTTATTACATTGTTGTCGTAGGCACAAAACCACCCGCTGTATTGCCAATACATACCAACATCCTCCCGCAACCTATTGCAAACAAACAAGTACATAATATGTACAAAAGGGTTGGTTACTGTAAAACAAACCTTATAGTAAATAGTACTTACGTGAGAAGCTATGAAGTAGGCAATGAGATTAAGGGCGAAACCCCACCAAATAGTGCCAAAAATGTAGCCAGTGACTTTAGCCATCCTTCTCATTAGTGAGATCGAGTGATAGACTTTGGGTAGGAATTGGAAAACAAAAATGAACAACAGGGTGGTCATGATGGCCTTTATTCGCTCTTCGCGTATCAATCTTGGCACCACTAACCAAAAAATGGCCTGAAAATTAAGTACGGTTATCTTTTAGTATTGTAATCGAAAACTTAAGAAACACCATATTTTGACATTGGTATATATATTCTTCTACTGCACATTTATGTGTAGCTACTACAGTGCATTAATACGAATCAATTAATCGTGTGATATATACGGAACATCAGATTCTTTTTAGCTTCTTTGCCTGCATTAGAAGTGGATACATTAGATTTCTTGTTTCCTAATTTTTACCACTTGTTGATCTTCAAACTAAATTATGTACCTGTAGTTTCTTTAAAGTTTATTATTATTATTATTTTGGTTAAAGGTATATAAGTCTATAATACTTTGCACATTTTGTTATTGCACGCATTCATATTTAACGGTATAGATACTTTCATACATATAATAGTAAAAAATATAAATTTTAATACATTCTCATACCAGTCCTTTTTTTCCCACGTATCTTCTCTATTCCATAAATTAATTATTTAAATTAAACCTTTTATATTTAACGATGACAAGAACATCTATGTAGATTAAAAAAACAAAAAAGATACGAAACTTTTGATATTTTCTTTTACAAATTACTCGTATATTTTACTTGATATTTTGTACAAATGTTTATTGATCGACAGTAATAGTCTAAATGATGATCGACTTTCTATAACTAAACTGGATGGATTTTTTATAAGTGGTACACAGAAGAGTACGAAATTAGTTAATTACAACTCATCCATATTCATATGGACACGAACTTGAGTTCTGTTAAGGAGCCTAACAGGACAAGAGATATTGTAGAAACATTGCTAATGGACAAATATCTTATTATACCGCAACATGTTTCTATATTGTCGGGAAAGAATCTATAGGGAAGCTTCAAAATTTAGGGAAGGAGAGAAATAAATTTTAACCCTTGATTTTTTTATTAAAAAATACTTTTAACATTCATTGGTGATGAATGTTAAATTTTGAAATTTTTTGTAATTTTTAAAATTCATTTATGATGAAATCAATGGTTGAGATTTGCTTCCCTCCTTCCTTAATTTTTTTGTTTCCCCGTTGATCCCTCCCCGTATATTGTATATGTAAATTTAAAAACACATAAACTTATCAATTAAAGTCATCGTACCAATAACGTTATATATGTTCATAACCATATATAACTAAGCCGTCGAATTATTATTATTATTATTATTATCACTCACTCCGTTTCAAAATAACAGTTCAGTTTTGATTTTTCAAAGTCTTTCCTTTTCAACTTTGATCTTAAATATTTTTCTTTGTGTTATATAATATTTGATGTAAAATATATGAATGGATTGAGTTTTAAATGGTATTATGTAATACAAAAGAAAATATTTAAAGTTAAAGTTAAAAAAAAAAAACTTCATAAAATTAAAACTGAACTATTATTTTAGAACGGAAGAAATATTATTTTGCTATGTCAATTTGTCTATTTACGTTAATTAATTAGTGTAATTAGAACCGAGAGAAATAACTAACACAGAGTCGATGTAACTACTATAAAAGTGTAAACATGTAAAAAGAGGAAATTACTTGCAACACTATAAACTAAAGCCATTTAAGTCATGACATTAATGATTTTCACTATTTGGAATTGCACATCCTTTTATTTTGAAGTCGTTTTTGGCAAAAAGTAATATTTAGTGTAAAGTTCAAAACACAATGATTTATATATGTGGCGTTAAATGATCATGTAATGCACGACTACGATACATCGACGTGACACCTAATGATAGATACATGGAAAATTAAACCTATATTTGTTTTTATTTTATACTTAATATAGCGGTTTAAAACCTTATTATAAAATCAAAATAGAAAAATAATGGGTCATGGTATTGAAAATATTGTCAAATGGACCTGTTTATGCCTTTAAATAAGAAATCAAAATATCTTCAAATACTAACCCTGTCAAAAACTTCATACATAAATTAGTTAGGATAACAACGTCTTTTTTCCTCTTCTTTTTATATTTTTTATTGTATCAAAAAATGTTTTGATCAACCTTTTGATGTTAGGTTAACAATTTAACTATATATTATTTCTTGCCAGCGAGACTTTAGGGTTGCAAACCAGATTTGTCGAGCTTGAACTCGACTCGACTCGACCTAAAGCTATACCCTAAACACTCTCGAGCTCAGCTCGAAATGGCCCACCCTATGTGTTCAATTACGTACATCAATATACATGAACATTTTACATTTACGTTCGACTCGTATTTAAGTTTAACTCAAACTACATATACTATACAGTCAATTCGAGTACTGGGAACATTGTCAGAGTTAAAACTTTATACGAATTCTATCGTAACTGATAAATTCAAATATTCATTATCAATCATGTTAAATCATTGCATGTGAAATAATAAGTTAAAGAAAGTTTGATTGAATACCTGTGGGACCGGTAGTATGACGAATACATCGTACCAAAACCCTTTGATAGACCTCACATAATGTGAAGAGATAGCCTTTGGATCCCACACAAGTTTCCCACAACCAACCACAAGTGACTCACGTGACACGTAAGCAACCCTAAACTGTAACCACATATGTAACAAATGAACCGCATCAACCAACGTCCGTAACACCGCTACCACCGCAGCCAACGCGCCATCCATATAAAGACACGGATAACCACCACGACCAATTGACAAAGTGTAAAAAAATAATGGGTCAACGGCTAAAGCCATCCCACGTGCCAATAAAAAGAATCTGTTCCATCTTTGTACTTTTTTACTTCTTGGGTCGTAGATATGGGAAAACAAGACGGAAGACTGAATTCTTCTTCGGGCTAAAGTGTGGGCCCGGTTCTGGATTATTTTGGAACCTGGTCTATTGTGAATTGGAATAAGCGAAGAGCCCGCGGAGGCTTCCCATTGGAGTTGGTGGGTCAAGTCCTGACAACTAGTGGAGTGGAAAACGGGGACGCCTACTTGAGTGCAAGTGTAGCACTCGGTGGCAGAGGAAATGGGACTAGTTTCGTCGACATCGAGGTCGTCGGTGGTGTCGGAAGTGGTGGTGGTTTGGTGATTGAAGAATGAAAAGAATGAAGGCATTTGTGAAAAGGGTAACCATGGAAGGGGGGATAAGGGGAGAGAAAGAGATGAGTTAAGTTGTGTCTTGTGATGGTTGATGAGTTTGTAGTATTAGCCGACTTCTATTATCAATAGATACAAACGTTTCTATTTTTGTAAATATTTGTTTATTTTATTTCGATTATGGGATTGTTTAATTATTTATTGTGGTAGTATCTAGTGAAAACTTTACTTAGTTGATCCCTCGTTTTAATCTAACGGATCACACAACGACAGATACTAATCAGTTGCACTTATCATGGTTTTCTAACTTTCTCATTTGCTTCATTTTCTTCTCAATAGTCGTTAGTCGTAAATACATAAACACATACATAGTTACATACATACTCATTTGATCAAGTACGTAAACGAGTTGAGTTGTAACATTATTGAGGATCAGCTTTACTCGATCTTAAAAACAGATCGAATCTTGAAACTTGATTCAAACTTATTTGAGACTTCATCTTCATTCTAGAGTATTTTCAGCACTTCAGTAAAAATCACACGTTTGTTCCTATTTTACTCCTTGTAATACGAGGTTATTTTCTTATTGACTTAGCGGGTTGGTGATGTAGTGATGTCGTTGTTGTTGTTGTTGTTGTTGTGCATTGTATTTTGTTTATTTTTAATGGTAGTCTGCTTTATGTGAAAAAAATATGATAGATAAAATTCATTTAACTTTTATCCAATCACATTTTTTAGATATGTAACTATCGATCATGTTCGATGTGCACAGTCAAAATTTATTTTTTTTACCGTCTGAGAAAAGCACATAGTAGTAACATTTTTAAGTTGTCCTACCCAAAACAAAATTAAAAAAATAGATAAAAAAAATAAAAATAAAATACATGTATAGGAAGGAACTCGAGACATAATTAAGATAGAGGTACACCTGCAGGTCTAGAAGAATTGGGAAAATGTAGGTAAGGACGAATGAGAGATGATAACGAACACGAAGAGTCGTATGCAAATGAATGAAAGAGACTACACCCTTTCGTCCTTTGTACACCAACTTTCAATATTGAATTCCAAAAATACTATTTTCCAATTTTTTATTATTTGTTGTTCGACTTGTATATTATTTTAAACTTTATATATATATATACATAGAGACTCAATCACTATATATAATAACCCTATTTTCTTTTTTAAATGATGGTAAAAAATCAATCAATCGATAAATGAGTGACAGAATCAATCTAATAACTTGATCATAGCAGAATAAGAAAAAAGGAGATAAATTTATAAGGCAAAAGATCAGCCTAGGATTCTGAATAAGACCACATGTGCCTGTCACTGTACTTGCACTGTACGATTACGGAAGAGTTGATGGCAATATGGGTCATTTTTAAACGGCACACAACGAATGCAATTATTTTTTTTTCTTCTAACGTCAACTTAGTACACAATTATAGTTAGTGATTTAATTTCATAGTATTTATTCAGAAGGTAGCCTTAGTCAGCCTCGAATCGACGCATTTATGGGATAGAACCTCACAAATTTCCACCAAGAAGGAAAACTCTCGTGGAGAGACTCGAACCTAAGACCTTTCGCATGAATAAACAACCTCCCCAAGAATACCTTTAGTGGCCAACTTAACTAGCCTAGTTGGTTAACGAATGCACTTCTATATGTATATATATGAAGAAACGTACTAAGAGAAGATATTTACATTGACACCCTTTTCGATAGTTAAAACAATTAGAATTTCTTTTTAAGATAAATAAATAAATAAAAGTTCTATCATGTTCCCATTTTATTTACTCGGTATATTACTTTAGATACCCAATAGTTCTAAATCCATGGCCATCACGTGAATTTCGATCGCTCTGTGCCTAGGCCACATGAAAACTTAAATACGTGTCAGTAAATACAAACTAATGTATGCTTCAGCTTGTATTGTATATTTTTGATGAAAAGTCTATAGCCACAAAAAATGAAGGATGAAACAAAACACATTATAAGAAAACAACAAAGGCATACTTGAAATAAATTAAATGGCCATGTTATAAAAAAGAAATCTATATGTTGCAATTATTGTCCTTCAAATAGTTAAAAGATGGAAATTATATGTTATGTCACTAATTGCATGTTTTTTCACTGTGTGTTATATGTATACAAGAAACAACGGTTGGTAAATTCAATGACCAAACACCGAAGGGTAATTGACTTAATAGTATTGATATGACTCTTCAACCATTTATTTTGTTAGTTTAACTTTACCAGTTGGACAAATGTATATATTCGTGCTGATATATATAAGTTATTGTTTTCCTATATATATGTACATATATATATATAAAATCGAATGGTCAAACATAACTTCTGTGAACTATATTCATTTTGAAGTAGTTTGAGACATTCATTAAAATATTAAATACCTATATTTGAAACAATAAATACTTTGATAGGAGCTACTTTCAAACATCAAATGTCCAAATTTAAGATGTTTAAGTCTTAATTCTTGATTCGAAATACGAAGTTTCGTACTATAAGTATATCCCACACGGATCACCCTTCTCGAAAAATACCTTTGCAATCGATTTGATAATTATGCAATTGAGTATTGTAATTCCCCTCATAATCGATATCAATGGAATACTTCATTAATCTTGATTGTTAAATGATGAAAGATCAAGGACTTTTAATTTGCTTTTTCATATAATATAAAACGTACGGAGTAGTATTATTTAAAGAACATCTTAGGTGTTGTTTGATTCGCGGAATATGTTTGATGAAATTGAAATTTTAAGAAATGTGAATTCCGTTAAGTGAAGAAACTTAGTAATCTCCAATTCAGTTCACTCCAGTACACAACTTAATAAATCTCAAATTCTGCTAAAATATCTTACATTAAAATTAAATGGATTTGCTAAAGCCTTATCAAATAGGAGTAGTATATGTTGGAGATGCCTTAACATACAACTTAGCTTGATTCTATCTTGAACATCACTCACCAGTAACATGTTGCTTTATAATCCATAAAACCTTTTAACCAACGATGTTGGAACAATTACTAAAGTACAGATCACATTGGTAGTTTTCTGTTCACAGCAAAACAACGTACATACATTTAAAATTTCAAAGACTTCACCACAGTTTTAGTCAAGATTAGTGAACAGATGTACAATCATAACATCAACTATCTCTTCCATACTCCGTTAAAAATCTAACCCAAGAAGTTAATCAAAGAGCTTTCAAAAGTACATGAAATTGTGAGGCATGACTACTTTTTTTGTTTCGTGATCCATTGGAAGGATCTACATATCATGAACCTCGAAAGCCTTGGACCAATATCCATATCTAGAGTTAAAAGTTGCTTCATTTCTTGGCTAGCATGAAGACATTCCAATATTCCAGTCAGGCATAAAATATGTGATCATATCTGGGATCACCTTAACCACCCGCCAACGGTTATAAAGACTTGCCCATTGCATATAAGACCACAGACATTCCAATAACGAGATGTATACATCTTCAAGTGAAAAGGCTTACGCCAACATTATAGTTGAGCTTTGTAATGAAACTAATAGACCAGTCTCCATTGTATGCCTAAACTTGCTAAGAAACTTTTCAAACAGGGCATACTACTTGTCATAAAAGTGCCTCTAATATGCAACAACTACCCGAAGTATCATAGTATAACAAATGCACATATAACTCTAACCTATTATTATTAGTTAGACCAAACTCGTTTTCAAGACACTTAAACAAGACACCAAGACACCTTGATCGGAATGCTTGTTTTGCAAAAAGAGTTATTCATTGCTGAGTAGAACCGTTAACCAAAGAAATAGTTGTAGCTAACCACGTTTCTAAATCGTATCAACATTTTTTAAGCATCCCTAGAAAGTAGTCGATCTTGAAGAAACTAATAAATTCTTAAACATAACAAAAAACGTGAATAAGTAAAGATGAAAAAACTGTAAAAAGGCCTTATGAGGCTCAGATTTTTTGACAAATCAAGAAAATAGGATAAATCTACCATGGCTGCAAACTTATCATCCGGTTGCAACGTGACATCATCAAATACTAATCCAACGGAAAGAATCAAACTTTGCAGGTGAAATTTCAATATAAACGAAAGGGGCCGTTCATGCAATTGAATCTGTTTTTTTTTTTTAATCTTTTTTACCTTCACATGCTTTGCACATGACATGTTTTTAACCGCCTACAAGTTTTGAAAGAATTAACACACAGAGGAGGTTTCACTGTTACAGGTTCGACCCCAAGACCTCCCGAAAGAAATGACGAAAACTGTAATTATTTGAAAATCACAAGGACGAGCGGTGTAATTTCATTGAACAGGGTTGTTGTTGATTATAAAAGAATATCATCAACAACAAAACCAAAGAATGAAGTTTGACCAAGTCGAAAATCAAACTTTGATTTATAAAAACAGAGGAGGTTAGATACCATTTTTAATCCCATTAAAAATTTGCCTCATTTCATTGCGTTCTGTGTTTTTATTTATTTATAAATAAGCTAAGAGAACACAGCAGAATTTCGGGTCAACGGCTCAGATTTGCAACAAACAAGAAAATGAAACCTGAAAAGGGTATCAGACACTGCCATTGCTGCAAACATAGATAATAAAAATTATTATTGTTATTAGTATATGGGTTGCCTCGCCAAGATGCGGGCTAAATTTCACCCAGATCCGGTATGCTTTTTGATATTATGCTCGGAAATGACGGAGGTGTTTGGGATTCCTAAATGTTTATCTGTTTATTTGTTTATTTTGACAACAAGTCTAAATAACTTTTTTAAAATTGTTTATTTTGACAGCTGTCTAAACAACTCTTTGAAAACTAATTATCTCCTTAGCAAGGAATAAGCACTTATACAAACAGCCTGCCAGCCGGTAAAAAGACAAGAAAAAAACCATTCTGCATAGCCTCAACATATTGCATGATCATAACAAACAGCCAGCCAGCCTGTAAAAAGAAAAGAAAAAAACAAAAACTCCGTAATATATATCTTGTTGTGGTTCTTCTATCCTCAAGGGGTTGCTGATTGATTAACAAAAACTAGGGAATGAATGAAATCATGGACTCAAAAGTTCATCATTCACCATTTAATAAAAATGAATGGAAATGACGTGGCAAGAGAGAGGTGGCAACCACCCTTTTCCAAAAACTAATTTAGTCTTTATAATTTCGTGCAAATAATAATTTTACCAAAAACCTCTTGCATATATTTTAAATTAATTTATTCTAATATTTTTGCATAGCATATCTAATATAATATAAATAATTATTATATCATGTTAAAAATATAACTTTCTTTAAGACATTTTATATAAAATAACAAA
This sequence comes from Logfia minima, assembly GCA_963921325.1. Taxonomy (NCBI): domain Eukaryota; kingdom Viridiplantae; phylum Streptophyta; class Magnoliopsida; order Asterales; family Asteraceae; genus Logfia; species Logfia minima. The sequence continues at coordinate 34,049,840 of OY992767.1, forward strand.
ATATTTTAAATAAATCTTCCTAAAACTATAATTATTAGACATGAACATTATTAAAATGCATTTATGTCTAAATAAATAGTTATAAAAATAATCATGATAACATATTGTAATTAACTTAAAATCATTATATGATATATACTTGAATATTCAAAAAGATATATGACGTAACATTGTATATACAATTATTTTGTAAAAGTATAACTTTTATTAAAAATAATAAAAATTTAACAGATACATAATCAACTGGTTAATGATATGCTTTTTAAAAGTAAATAGATTTTACGCTTATATTTTAAATAATTAATAGTAAATATTTAGTAAACGCTAAGTTAAAAAGTTAAACTATGAGGGAAAAAAAGTTGAAGGGTTAAATCAAAAGTTTACTGAAAGTTTAACGGTTAAACCATTTTTAAACTTATGTTCACGTCATTAGTGTTATGTGGTCAACCCGTTAATCCAAAGGGTTATTTTAAACGATTGAACAAATTGAAAGGATTAAATATTGATCAACCTATAAGTTAAGGTGTTAAAACTTTTTAAAAATAAAGGTCAAAATGAAAATAAGTTTAAAGTTTGGTGATTAAACCAATATTAACCATTGACTATTTGAGGAATGTCATTTTGGATATAAATGACCAATGTTTAAAAAATAATTTTTTATCGAATCGATTAAAGGTTCAGTTCTAGTTTAACCGGTCCGACTGACTTAATTGGCCTGTAGAACCTGATAGAATAATGAAAACATTATAAATGAATATAATAAAATGTTAAGAAAAAAAGCAATAAAATTTCTAAAAGGTTTCAAAATATTCTTTTCAAATAAGTTTAATAATTTTGACTTTGTTTTTACTAAAAAAGAATACTCAATACTAATACAAATCAAATCTCTCTGTATCTTAAAGTAAAGTCATAATGATGTCATAATTATCTAGATAAATTAAGCTTAGCCATTGAATATATTTTCTTGATTATGATCTCACCATTAATTTTAATTAGTCAAATTGATGATGTCATTGAAACCATTAAGTAATGGAAATTCAAATGAGATTATAATTTTTTTAGAATAGAAAAACCAATAAGAGTGATCCATTTGGCAAAAACCCATTTCCCCCCAACGTTCTTTAAAATTAAATATCTCAAAAACAGTATGTCGAAATTTTTTAAAAATTTCACCATAAAAATCGGCATTTTTTCTATTTGATTAGACATCTCACATGATATACTTTCGACGATTTTTTTTTCTTCATTTTTTGGTGGGTTTTGGAAACGACTAATTACCTATAAACAATAAAAATATATGTGTTTTTATATGAATGACTCAATTACTAAAAGTTCTATGTAAAATCCCGCATAACTGCAGGGTAAAGAAACTAGTTGAAATGATAAGGAAAAAAGAATTAGAAGAAACGAATTTTTATTTTCTGTTCGCCGGTTCATTTAAAATGACAACAATATTATGGTTTTGAAGGTTTTACTTAATTGTGATACTTTAAATTCTCACTTAAAAAAAACTTAAATATGATAATCATTATACAAAGGCAAAATAAGTAAATTGTAAATCTGAAGTAACAACTTTTAATTGCATAGTCGAATATTCATATAAGTAGTTCATATTTCTCTACAGGAGAAAGCCGAGAAAGCCAATTCAACCAGATTATTCTTTTTTCGGAAGCTCAAACACCAAAGTTTTGAGCCATGTACAACTTTTCTTGCATAATATACATATTATGTGACACGAACTGCCCGTAATCATAGCATGACCATGTCCCGATTATTGATTACCACGTACGATTGCCAACACCTGCAGAAATTTACAATCTTTTGAATACGGATAAAAAATAATTAAAGTGCATTATGTAACACACACATGACTATATCAAGTCTTTTACTTATAAATGAGTGGATTCATGTTATGTTTTAATCTTTTCAATCAGTAAATGAAAAGATTTGCAATAAAAGAAAGCAAGTTGAATGGGTCGGAAGTAATAAAATCATGCATTTGGCCTTGTATCCTGAATGAGACTATGAGTTTGTAGTTCAGAAAAAAGAAAAACATGTTAAAACCATGATATACTAAATATTCTAATATTTAATTAACCGGTATAATTTTTGTAACCATATTTAAAACGCTAATTATTTTTTTTCAAGTAAAAAAAATTGGTCAACAATTCTTCCGGACACCTAACCCGTTTCAACCTGTACAATTAAAGTTAGCGTTTCAAGGGAACAATATTCAACTTATATATGGTGTAACATAAGAAGTCATAAAAATAAGATGCGCTGCAACATTTGGAGATCACATGCAGACCATACCTTACTGATAGTAAGATTCTGGCTCGAGTCGTTCTTGAGACAAGCCAACGCCGCTCGTGCCATATTTTCCACTTGTGGATCACTCGTGTCCGTTAACCGTGGATCCAACAATGGGCTTAGTAAATTCTTCTCCAGAAGTGGCAATGCCTGAATTCAAACATGGATTATTCAGTGGTTACTAGGTTGAAACAGTTAGGGGTAACTTACTTCTAAGGGTCAAAACAGGTTGGAACGGGCCAAGTTGACCCGATCCACTTCATGTCAAACCTTTAATAAAGATTTGTAAAGATTATTATTTAATTTAATGCTAATCCAATTAAAAATTAAATGTAAATATATATAAATATGAAAATACATTTTGGACTAGTTTTGACCCATTTGACCCGAATCAACCAATTCGTAAGTAAATGGGTCAAAATTGTGACCTCTAATGATGTAGATCAACATCCTTACCCAATCAGCGAGGCATTGACCTTTTTCAAACAATCGACTACTCTGTCCCGATATAAGCTCCAACAAGAGTACCCCATAATCTTTTATATCGGCTCTAAGGTGCTCGTTCATATCGATATTCGTGCCTCTTGAGTCCCTGAAAATGCAGATCACATTAGTTGTTTTCCAAAGCATTAATTGCAAGAAAAGTCAAAAGATATTTTGTTTGAAAATCAATCATACTTCATTGATTGGAGTTCATTCAAAGGAGCATCATCGAGCTTCACTTGCTTTATTGTTTTCTCGTAAATCCAAAGCTTTGAAATCATCATTGAAGACACAAATTTCAGATATAAACAAAGTTAGAGGTGGCAACTTTCTAGTGTTTTGTTGTGAAAGGGTCTATTTGGGTTATGCTCTATCCATAACACATGAATGAATGAAAAAAAAAATAGCTATAAAGGAAACGACCCCCCAAAGTGTATTTATAAATTCATGAAACGTCGTAAAAAAAATTTATTGAAAAAATTAAAAATATCATTCTATCATACAATTTTTATAATCATATTGACACAACTTATACCATTTTTGGACCGTTACTCAACCCGGCACTCTTTTTTCCACCCCTAAAAAGAAATAAAAACAGCAAAACTCAAACATGCAAATAAGTTTATATCACCTTGGCAGAAGAACTGACAGAAAGTGCAACTCTAAATGAAGAAAGGGGTAGATTAACGATTGAGCCATCTACAAACTCCTCGTGAAGGTAACGGACCACTTCACCAATCTCGATAGCAATACCCCACCGTGAATTCCACGAAAGATTCGTTGCTTCCTTATTACCTGCAAAATTTACCATCCTATATCAGTAATAGGACCCACAATCTCATTGTGGATTGTGTACATAAGGAGGCTGCAGGTCCAACCATTTATTACTTATGGGTTAGTCGATTCGGGTTTTCCTTGATTTCTAATAGGTCGAACGGGTCGAACAAAAATAACATCAGTTTAATCGAAATTGATTGAATATTTAATGTATAAAACCTCTTAAATCATTTTTATTCGAAGCACTGGATTATTTATCTGCTAGTATAATATTTGTGCAAACTAATTTGGGATGTTTGGGTAAGCTTATTTCGAGAGCTTTTCAGCTTATTGTATTATCAAAACATAATAACCTCAAAAGCTAGTGCAGAAAAGTTTGTCAAAAAGAGCTTATATTAGCTTAATTAAGTTAATCAGCTTAATTATAATTAATTGCTTTAAAATCCATCTATATAATTTAAGCCTTACACCCCTTAACTATTAAATATAAATAAAAACTGTTTTGGGTCAACTAGACCTGTTTCGGCGTGAAAAAAATCACCTCTTTTGGACCCGTGACACAACTCACCCATTTCGCAGCATATAGTCAGGACTCAGATAAAGAGACTTACACAGTAAACACGTTTCAAGTGAACTTATTGGACTTTCACAGAGAAAGAAGATTGAATCACCAAAGTAACAGTAACCAATTAGACTCAAAATACTTGTATGGCGAGCACGAGTCACAATTTTAAGTAAACAAACAGACTGGTTATCTGCAGATTGACCCATGACGATAACAGGAATATCTCCAACAAGACCTCTGCAGACCACCTGATCTTGATCTTTATGCACAATATTGTTAAATCCATTTGTAATTTCTTCAACTTCACCCATAGAGAAAGCTCTCGGGTATGAATAAGGAGTAGATGGAGTTTGGTTTGGCAAATGTGGTTCTTCTACCAAGTCAGAAGTAGTGAATGGTTGATCGTCAATTTTTTTACAAACGCTTTGCCATTCTTCACACTCTGGACCTGTGATCTTTGATGGGATTAAGGTTGCTACACCTTTTGTCTTCAACAAAGCCAGATGACAGTCCACATGCTTTTGTATGTATTCTTTATTTTTCTTAAAGTATCTGAGATTTAAAAATGAATCCATTGATACAAATCTTCATAAATTAACAGAAATTAAGAAACCAAAGCATGAAGTACCCATCTAACACAATCCATCGAGGATCAAGCTTTTTTGCTTCATCGACAGCTACTTTCTTGGATTCTAACCCTGCAGTTAGTCTTATATCGAACTTCACCTGCAGGAAGAAAGACACAAATTGTATTAGCATAATTTTTCAAATCTAGTGAATTTTAGAGGTGGAAGAATGGGTAGTTCGGACTTGTGTTGGTTATAAGACTATAAGAGTCAAAGTGTGTAATTCTTAGTGCAGGTCAAAACGGGTTGGGTTAGGTTGGGAGACCTGCATACACTATTAAATAGATTTTTCTTTCAACTTTATAAATAAGCAATGCGGTAAATATGATTACTGAAGGTATATTTTTATAACAGAAGTAATTTATATTCCTTTTATAGGTTACCCAAACATCCCATTAATAGGTAAATGGGTCGAAATTCTTTTTCTTTAGTAGATGTGTACATTCAGAACTTAAGAATACACACACCTCTCTGCTTTTACAATGGTCATAGTAGGGCTGGAGTAATTCTTGGTATTCCCTCTTCTTTCTACTGATCTCTCTTTCGAGTTCCGATGGTGTCATTTCGGAGGGATTCGAGAACTCTAGTTTTATATCTGATACAATAGGTCATGTGTTGTGAGTACTTCGTTGACAAGTAACAAAATATGTTGCTAATATTCTATTCGCATAGGGTTATACGGTTATACCTTTGACTGGTTGCTGCTCTTGTGTTCATAATACAATAATGTTCTACTTGCAAAATGCAAGCATAAGATTTCATACGAAGACTTTTCTAGCTTTCTTTCAAAAGCAGGAAAATTAAGTGAAGTTATGTTATGTTGATCAAGTCAAGTTTGACTTGTTAGGAGTCAACTGAATGGTATACTTAGTGGTTATAAATCACCATGCAGTTTTCGAGCAATTTGTGAATTGAGGCCCAAGATGAAGATATGCCTCCTCAAAGGGCCAACTATGCCCCCCTCAAACTTTTGTCTCTTAGAAAATTTAGTCAGTTAGAATTGACTTTTGACTCTAATGAGTTAAATGACGTAACTTCAACTTTGAAATCTATAAACATCATTCTTGTCAAGATAACTAAAGACGACTACAATTGATCGATATACACCAATAATATAACACAAATGAAAACATGAATAGATTTTAAAAAAATAGTGTTTGAACTATAACAAGTCAAAACTAGAAAGTTTGACTTTTGATTTAAAAAAGTCAAACAAGTACTGTCTAATGACCATAGTAGTTCATAAATTGCTTCAAGTAAATTCCAAGAACTTATACAATAAACAGAAACTTACAGATACCAGATGTACCGAATCCGACATGAAAAGGTAAACAAGAAAGATTAGATTTCTTTCCAATTTCAGGCAACACCCCGACAACAACAATGGTATCATTCGGGCCAACTATATATTTAATCGCCCACTCTAATGCATCAAGCCTTCCTTTACCACTGTTTCCATCCATTACAACTATTATAGTTTCTCCTGCTTGAGAAGAGATTGAATCTAGGGACGGTGAACCCATTTTTAATTAGTTTTGTGAATTATGATTGGTGGGTAACAATAAAGAATTAATCTGGTTCTTATATATTTATTATTATCTTAGTTAGAACCGTCATAAACGTAGGTAGCAAGGTTTTCTCTTGTTTATTTGCAACTAGAAGTGAACGTTGTTTATCCATGAACAATACTGGATTTTGTTTTCGTTGCATGGGATAAAAACAATTTTTTAAAGTAATGATAAATATTTTTTGTTTTAAGTCTTGTTTATTAGAAGCAACTTTTTACATACTTTCTATATGATTATAAATTTTGACTTAAATGTACAGCCGGTTATTATTTGAAAAGATCAAATCTTCTGAGAGGTTGACCTTGAATTGGTTTTTAGTTTATGGCTATAAAACAGAACATGTATACCCTACAATGTATCATATTCACAATTTATAATCATTGATCTTTTGATCTTTCTTCTAACAAGATGTCATCTTCAAGCCATACTTTCACTTTCATTGCGGTCATTTTCTTGCTTCACTTTGTCCACATGGTTATCGCAGATGACCCCATGTACCTCATTTGCTCCACTAATTCTGATAATTTTACCTCTTATAGTCCTTATGAGCAAAACTTGAACAAACTCTTAGGTGAACTCAACTTCAAGACCTCTCCAAATGGCTTCGGAAATGGCTCCGTGGGCCAGCACCAAGCTCAAACATTCGGTCTTTCACTATGTCGAGGTGATGTGTCACCACAAGACTGCACGACTTGTGTTGCTAATGCAAGTTCTGAAATACGCAAGCGTTGTCCAACCAACAAGGCTGCAACCATATGGTACGACCAGTGTCTATTGAAATATTCCGATGCTAACTTCTTTGGCCAAATAGACAGTCAGGGTATGTTATACGCATTGAATGTCAACAATGCAAGTGATCCTATGTCGTTTAACCTAGGAACCAAGAGATTGTTGAATGGTTTGTCGAACATGGCTTACACCGACCCAAAAATGTTTGCGGCTGGGGTTATAGCCCTTAAAGGTTCACAAAAACTTTATGGGTTGGTTCAGTGCACCAGGGATCTATCAAGTGGTGATTGCAAGACTTGTTTGGATTCTGCAATCAGTCAACTTCCAAGTTGTCGTGATGGGAAACAAGGTGGGAGGATTGTTGGTGGCAGTTGTAACATTAGATATGAGATCTATCCATTTTTAAGTATTTAAAAAACCTTCATTTATAGCTTATTCAATGTACTTGTTTTCCGTTCCTTGTTACAAAGAACATACTCCATTGATCAGATCCATAATTACATGTAACGAGCTAAATTTTTTTGTTCGAAAATAATAGGGTTAATTGTATCATTATCTATGGAACTTTACACTTTTTACTATTGTATGTAACCACCTTTCAAAAGTGCTATCGTATGCATTGAACTTGTGATTTTCGCATATTGTATGTTGACTTGTCTTTTTTAGCTTTGACAGAAAAGGAAACTTTCCTTTTTTGTAATGGTCAAAAAATGAACTATATCATACAGTATATGAAAATCACAAGTTCATACGTAAAGGTAAAAAGTGTAAAGTTCGATACAAAACGAAACAATTAATCCAAAATAATATTGCAACTTTTCCAAAAAGCATCTCCCTAAATATACATTTTATCAAATATGTAGTCAGCATAAATCTCAAAATCTTGGTTCAAACAATATCAGCGTTACCAGACAAAACACTTCCAAGTCCACACGGCAAACACAAACAAATCCTCAAAGAATTAAAAAATGAATCAAATTGAGCACACACTGGACACAGACGACGTTATATACACTCTTTCCCATACATCCATTAAATCACACTCCTCGAAATCTACAAGCATTGACAATAAAAGGGAGTCATGTATCTTTAATGGTTCTTGTTTCTTTATTTATGCTGCCTCTCCAGATAAGATCTCGAGTTCAGCCCACCAAAGTGGAGAGAGTCTTGGAATTGCTTGCTCTGGTGAAATCCGCAGTACATCCCTTAGCTTTGTAACCACTTCTTTCATCGTTAGTCTCTTTCGAGCATCCTGCTGAATGCATTCTTCTATAACCTCACATATGACGTCAAGTTCATGGTGATCAAATGATTCTAATGTTGGGTCAACAATGTGACTGATGTTTCTTTTCTCGTTCAGATATTGTGCAGCCTACACAAATATCTAGATTATTAGTAATACATAAAATGATAAGGCAAGGATATGAATGTCAATCATATGCAAACCATTATAATAATAAGAATGCCGTTCAAGAAGTTCAGCAGTATTATGGTATTATGTTAGGTGTAAATGTGTAATGTATGCTTTTTGCAGCAATTTCAACCCATTTACTTATGAATGACTCAATTCGGGTAATTTATAATTTTAAACTGGTCAAACATGTAAATAAATAAATTGGCTCAAACGAAGTCGCCCACTGCATTTTTCATACATAAAACCACCTAAATTAATGTAATAAAAAAGTTTCATTATTATTCGAAATAAGATGATGTTTGTGATCATATTTAACACCCTAAATGTTCACAAAAAATGAAATTTGGAATAAAAAGTACTTTGGGTCACCGTGACTTGTTTCGACCACTAAAATACCCTTTTTCTACCCGTTACCCCGCCTGCCTAGTTTGTAATCTCCAACGAGCACATTTATTTAGAAGGGTTAATGTCTTGGGAATGTATTAACGTTCACACTTATTTCTATTGTATGTATTCATGTTATAGTAGTTCTATTGTATGTATCAAAGTTTCTAAAATATCTAATGTATGTATTTACGTCAATTTTCGATACATAGAATAGAATGTTTTTAGAAACTTTAATACATACATTAGACATTTTGGAAACTTTGATACACACAATAGAACTTTTAAAACATGGATACATATAATAGTAAAAAGCGTAAACTTTAATACATTCTCAAAACATTAACCTATTTAAAATTTTAAATCAATGGTAGAACTAGAAAGTTTTCAGTAAATTTCTTTTTCTGAAGGTCTTACCCAAGCTACAAGAGGCCCTTGTTCGTCGGAATAAGGAAGCTTGCCAGAAATGACTTCGAGCATTAGGATACCAAAACAATAGACATTTGTCTCTGTATCAATGAGTGGTGGCAGTGCAGAATACTCCGATTCAGAATCTGCTGATGTCTTTGCTTTTGATATCAAATCTCTCCAGAAACACATCTCCGCGACCTGCAAAACCAGGAAAGGAAAGGAATGGGTTTTTAGTTATAAGTCATTCTCGAGTTTTTTGGTAGCAAGGGAAGGACTAGAAAGGAAAGGAAAGGAATGGGTTTTTGGTTATAAATCATTTCCTTCCAATTTTGAGGTGATTGTGAAGGAAACAATACATCTAACTATTTTCATTCCCTTTCTTCTACTTTCCTTCTGACTCGAGAATACATGTGAGTTATTTTCTATTATATTCCTTTTCATCATTTTCTTTTCTTTTCTTTTCCATCCCATTCTTTTCCACTTAAAAAAAAAGTCAAGAACACAGTGTTAGTAACTTCTTCACTTCCTGACACTACGGGCTAGGTAGATGGGTCAAAACGGGCTCAGGTCAAAATGAGTTAACTGGCACGAAACACATTTTTCCCACATTTTAAAACCATTAACTAACTTGTATGTTGGAAGTAATAACAATAATAAGGGGAATAAAACTTATTACGATAATAATCTAATTTCTTTGATAAAGGGGTTTAACAATACACTTTGGGTCGTTGGGAGACCTTTAAACCTTAACCCATTTTTATCTACTTTTTCTTTGACACATTAATAAAACATTGCCTGAATCAACAGTCAGAAACAAATGTATAAATATTGACAACCAATGAACACTGAAAACAATAAAACATCTTACTTTGGGCGCATAATCGTCAGTCAGACGGATCACTGTTGAGGTCAGATTGGTATGCGGTACAGGAGGATTCAACTCATGCATGTACTCAAGACAATAGGCTGTTCCCATGATAATTCTCATCCTCGAACTCCAATCAAGATGTTCAAGTTCTTTAACTGTTAAATTGTTCTATTTCATCAAAAGCATCTAAAAACCAAACTTTAATAGAAATATAGAAAATTAGTACTCACCATGTAGATGCTCTGAGAGTGAGCCATTAGGAGCATACTCAAACACCATCATCCTAGCAAACGGTTCGTCCTCTTCACAATAACCAAGAAGATTAACAAAGTTTTTGTGATTCACCCGTGACAATGCATCAATCTATACAACAACTTGCAAGAATATATACGTTAGATACAAGTTATATGTGTATTGTATAAGATAGATTAATAATCCTCTGAAATAAACAAACCTTCTTACGAAAACCAAGTTCTGCACGTTTTGACCAATCTTTGAGACTGACGATGGAGGTTGACGCCACACAAATCTCAACTCCACTAGATAACGTTCCTTTGTATAGTGTATAAGCTTCTGTTGTCTCGATAATGTTGCTGAAATCCTCGCATGCTGTTTCTAGCTCGGTTCGGTTTAGCTTTGGAACACCTGTGGACGATAAGTGGCGTGAATCCAGGATTTTCAATCAAGATATTCACTACTATGACAAATTAAGATCATTATAATTCTACAAAACAATGTTTTTAGCTTATCTTACATGAAGGTTTTCCCTTGGTGGACTTGGTTTCAGAGATGACCATCACATCCACCAATCTACTGTATTTCAAGGTGTAAATGACTCAAAAGGTTCCCAACTTTACCAAACTTCTCATTGTGGGTACTAACCTTTTTTCATCACTTTTAGTATCCAAGTTATTTTAACCACCAAAAAGAGGTTTTTCTTTTTTTACCTTTTAATACATCATGACACCAAAAAATGCCTTTTAAATGATGGTGTACTATATTTTTTCTGTTTTTTACCTTTTGAAGCATCATGATACCCAAAAAGAAATACCCCCTTTTAAAATAATAAAATAATAATAGGTAGAATCTATCTATCTGAACATTACTGGTAATAAATCCAACACAAATCCAAACTTCTAACTATGTTTCACGAAAAGAATTACCGGTAACAAAAGCTTTTTGCAATTGTCCACTGATACCAGACCTCCAAGGACCTATGGTCTTTACTGCTCGACTTCGACACACGCACCAGAGAGCTACGGCAATAATTATAAGCAATAGTATGCAAAAGGATATTATAACCCAAATCTTCCATTTATCTGAATTACTATCTTCACGTAGGCTATCATTTTTACTTTCTGGATGCTGATTTGCTGCTGGTTGGGTGGAAGTCGAGCTTTTCGGAGTCCCTTGAATGAGTGCAATTGGAGATGGTGGTGGATGCTGTTCCTTCTTGTCCTTGGGTACAGCGGGAAACGATCCACTGCTTCTACTAGTTGGGAGAGCTATGATTTTTGGTGGCCCAATCCCATCATCAGGAGAAGGTGCAGCTGCTAGGTTTTGAGACTCTTCTGCTAGCTTTCGACGTACAATATTTTCGACCAGTTCTGGTTCTGGTTCTGGTTCTGGTTCACCTACAGGTTTACAGGCGAAATGAATAATGAGAAGTAAAAAGGGATTTTGTTTACAGGCTGAAATGGGAGAGGTCTACTCAGGTTGGATTGACCCGAGACACTTACATATAAATGTGCTAAAAAATAAACAAAAAGGACACAGGGTTACTATATTAATCTAGTTCCTTTGCATAATGCAATTTACAGGGTTGTATGCATCAAAGATGCACTTTGGGTAATTTTCAACCCATTTACAAATTCAACCCACATGACTCATTTCTTTTTAAACAAATTAAATGATGTCACTGGTCAGAAATTAAACATCACCCTAGTTGACTTATTTATCAATAAATGGGTTGACATTGCCATGAAATAAATCACATCTGATTCAAGCAGAAGGTTATCGTAGATCGCCCCCACTAATTTTTATCCATTGGATTCATTTGTTGTCACTTTTGAACCATATTTTGGAATACTGGAAGTCAACCACTTCAATCAAACTACACGTAGAATCATGTGTTGTGATTTCAGGGGAAGAGGGAATATAACTTAGGAAGATGTGTTTTTTTTCACTTACGTTTTTCCCAAATAGCGCAATCGTTCAAAGAGTTCTTGTGAGTCCTGAAACTTAATTAAGACAGAATATACAGATATTATATTTAATAAAGAAAAGAACCATGACTTTTTAAATTAGTTTGACATTCTTACTTACAGTTGGAATGCATTGAGGTAACTGTGAAGTAATTCTTTGATCTGTATTAGAAAAGAATCAGCTTTCTTTTGAAGTGTTGAACCTCCCTGCATTATACTGTCAATAATACGACACAATAAGTATATCTCCATTCAAGATAAAAAATAGATATGAATTGAAGTGGGGTACATAGTCATAACCTGCTGCACATAATTTTAAGCACCAATCGCTCATATCACAAGTGAAATAATTGTAATACCGTGAGGTATGGAAACATTCTTAGAACTATATTTGGTGATTGTTGCTTGAAAGTTTGTGCACTTGATTCAAAGGGAGCGTTTAGATGTTTCTTTTACACGAGTATATTTCATAAGTGATTATATGACTATTTAGAAGTGATTGTGGCAACTTCAGATAATACTATCTCACGAAAATCGTTTAATTTGTGATATTATTATATTTTTATTCTTCAATACCAATGATCACTTCCAAAAGGTGCATCCAAACACCCCCTAAGCAGAAACTTGTATTTAGAGTTACTATTATAGTCAGTAGTGTCTTACCATTGTCCAAATTTCCTATTTAGACAACCAATCCCATTGGCAACAAGGGATATAAGGTTTTCATCGTATTGCATTTCATAGAGAAAGATGAGAGTCTTGACTTCCATGGGGATGGGTCCTTCAAGATTGTTGTTACAGAGCAACCTAGAGTACACAACTACCATAGTTTAGGTATTCACATGGTTGTCAGTAGCGAATGGCAACAAATAAAGATGAACTACCTATATGCTACGTAGCGAATGGCGACAAATAGTGGACCGCTATTTCATATGTAGCGGTAGGCTTTAGATCAGTTATATAGGTTATTTAGATCGGTTTTAGAACCGATCTGAATAACAGAGATCCAAAAGACTGGAACAACCGATCTAAAACTTAAACAACCGATCTATTTTGAAGCTATATTGTTAAACAACCGATCTATTTTGTCTAGAATGAACAAGCGATCTATTTTGAAGTTAAACAACCAATCTATATCGTCAATTTCGTCAATTTCAGACTTCAATTTCAGCCCGCTACCGCTATTGACCATATAGCGGTCACTTGTCACATCGCCACGCTATTCGCTATAGCGACGCTATTTGTCGCTATTGACAATACTGGGTATTCACATAACCAATGTTGACACATTTTAAAAAGGAAAACATATACCTTGCTCTGACGAAGAATCTATACGAATTATGTACATATGGTTCTCGCTTAATTAAATTGTATGACAAAAGTTAACTAGTGCTAACTCAAGTTTTATTATATATAGAAAAAAGGTAATATTTTAGGTCTAAGGGGGTGTTTGGATGTATGTTTTCAAAATTATAAACATGATTTCTATTATCTAAACCAAAAGCATTTGGTTAAATTAAGGATAGTCTGGAAATGTTAAGTTTTGATGGCCAGTTCTACTATACCAAACTTTAGTGATACTCCAAATCTGATCATTACTACCCCAAATAAAAAGATAGATATCATGATCGATTTAACACTAAAAACTAACTAAGCGACATCACCTTACACGCACATCAAGCACCCCTTAAGTTTAAAAAGGTTTTAAGTTGCACTTAGCAAATACAAGTTTGACACTAAAAAGTCAAAGGATGAAAACTCAGAGAACAGAGGGACTAACTTATTCCACTTACAACCGTTTTAGTGAATGCATCCTTCCTAGCTCTGATGGTATATGTCCACTCAAGTTATTATCCCTCAAGTCTAGTAACTCCAGCATCGTGAGTTTACCAAGCTCTTCCGGAATAACCCCGGAGAATTTATTCTGTGAGAGGACACTAGTAACACAAATAAGGAAAACAAGATTAAGTAAAAATATCCAAAAAATGATTCTTCGTAAAGTTATTTAACTCATAGTTTATCATGAGTTATGTGTCCTTTCGATACAGAAATTAGCAAAGCTCCGAGTGTCCATTAATCAAATGTGTGCTTACCTAATTCTTGGAGTGTCATATAAACAAATTAGCAAAGCAATATAAGCCATAAACATTGATGAACGACATTCTTAACCAACATTCTACATACCATAATTCCCTCAAAAGATTAACCTTTTTTTCTTTTAACAACTACCATAACATTTGAAAGATGGATAAAAAGAGGCCATAGATCATAATACCAAGTTGGTTATGCTATAAACTACAAAATACAAAATAAAAGAGCACTCACAGACGTCTCAAATGTGTGAGGTTCGCTATCTCAGGTGCCAAAACTCCTTCCAAAGATAGCCCGCTGAGATCCCTTTAGAGAAAACACAAAAAGAACATCAAAACACATATTAATTCAAAATGGACGCACTATCCACCGTATGCACAAAATGTAGTCGCAGAGGAAATAGAAACACGTCCTAAGAGCAAAATGCAAAGAGTGACGAACTTACACCACGTGAACATTACCATCAACACAGTGCACATAAGACCATGAGCATGGATTACTGTCATCGGGATTCCAACTTGTGAAGACGCCATATGGATCATGAGATACTCCTACCCGAAAATCCAACAAGGCCAAGCCTATATTCCAATAACAAACCACCACCAATTAACTGAGCATTATATACAAATCCCCACCAATTAACTGAGCATTTTTTTTAGAATACTGTGAACTTACCCTCGGGGTTAAGTGAAGAACACCCTTGAATTAGAACAAGAATCAAAAGCGAGAAACGAGATAAACTGAGTTCATATGCTGTCCATCTATCCCCCATTATGCGCATAGGCAGCAATGGTTTCTGCAAACAGCCAGGGCTCTCTGTATAAAATCAAAACAAATTTGCCAGCTTTATGTGCCCACCTACGTCTCCTTGAGTACCCGTTACACAGACCTCGAGTAATCACTCAACCCACACCGACAAACAAAAGAAATCTATTTTTTCTAAGATAGAACAAAACACCAAAAAGAAAAAAAAGTAACAAATGGTAACCTATACAGCAAACAAACAAAGCTCTCACTCCCTATACAAAACACTATTTTATAAGCATATGATCATAATAACAAATACCCCTCTTCAACTTAATGATCAAATTGGGGTCCCTCATTTTATAGGTTTATAAACTTAATTTGTATTTTAATTTTTTTATAACACCTCCTTTTGTAGCATTTGGCATTACCCAACAAAATTTGCAATCTTCAACAATTCAACCCGAAACTGAAAAGCAAAAGAAAACCGCAGATTTTAAAAGGATATCAGAAACCCAAGAACATTTTGTGTATCTCACAAGAAAGAACCAAAGAAGAATATCATCGACAGCAAGGAATCCATCAAAAAGTAAAAGTGTATTAAATTTTGATAAAGGGCGATTCTCTCTCTAACATAAGCTACAATAAGATTCACTACCAAAGTTCCACTTTTCTTACCAGCATGCCGTCGGCCAAACGGTATTCTGGGTGTCCCATCAATCAAGATGTTACATGTTCAAGTCTCAATCACAGGTGTATTACAAGTATACAAGTCTTTGACTGTTAAAATAAAAGGTCAACTTTCATAACTAAGAAGTTTTACTTACAATGCACCATATAATTATTGTACATTCCAACTTCCTCGTTATATAATCATTTCTATACAGGATAGTACTAATAACTTTATTATTCATTGATACAGCCAGATCTTGACATCTAATTTAAAGCTTGAAAACTAGCATCGTTGACTTTCAAAGTCAGTTTCTTTTTTCATACAATCAAACAGCAAACAATAACAACATTGCTCATCAAGATAAAAAAACAAGAAAAAAGATAATGGGAAGGTTTTGAAAGAAAGAAAAAAGAACGTACCAAGAAGATGATGATAGGTGAATAGAAGTGTAAAGTCGATTGTTTTGAATGATGAATGGAATGTACCCCCATAATAGAAATGAATAATAATAATAATATAATAATAATAATAATAATAATAATAATAATAATAATAATTAAATATTAATTGATAATAAATAATTCTAAAATCTTGAATGGGAATTAGGGGTTGATTATGCCGTGAGAGGGAGGACAAGGCATCGATTGGGAATTAGGGCTTGTCAGCAGAGATTTTGGGAAACTAACAAACACCCGCCCCTTCTAACCGATGGGAATCCAAGTGGAATCCACGTTTTCACCCCTTTGATATTTATTTATCTCATATTTATATTAATATTTATATTATATAATTATATATTATATTATTATAGTCTTCGGTTCAAATGAGTATAGAAAATTCGGTGAGAATGGATAAAACAATAAGAGAACTCTATGTATAGGGGTAAAAAAGTTATTTAAACAAAACCTCACTTTCCCTACGTTCTTTAAAATTAAGTATCTCAAAACGAGCAGTTAAAAAATTATAAAAATTGCATCATAAAAATCAACAATTTTTGTTCTGGTATCTTTTAGTTGTTATTACATGTGATAGTCGTTTTTAAAATCCACCAAAATGAAAAAAAAAAGTTCGTCGAAGACATATTAAGTGAGATGTCTAATCGAAGAAAAAGAACGTTGATTTTTATGGTGTCATTTTTATAATTTTTTAACTAACCGTTTTTAAAATATTAAATTTTTTTAAAATGTGAGAGAAAACGGAAGATTTTGTTATATTTGATAAGAATAGAAATTTGAGATTAATTTCTCTATTCTCACGAGATGTTTTATTCTCAAAAAAAAATTTCTCCATATTATTATACATAGAATTTGAATTATATGAGACTTTGGTATATAACATTATATTAATTAAGTATTAAATAAATATCTCTAGTCATTTAAATGAAATTAGATAATTAGCTCGAAGGGAGACACGTCTAAAAATCACATAAATGATTAATAATAATTTAGTGTGGTAGTTCGTGATATTAGACAAATTATAGTAGATGATATCCTTTATTTAAGTCGATCTGAGTTGGATATATCATGATTGTGGTACTTATATGGGTTTTTTTATCTGCAAAAGCGATTTAAATTAAAAGATTATTAGTGAAATAAAAGATAACAAGAAAATTTACAACTCTAAAATTACAAATGCAGTATTTTTCACACCTATGTCTCAATTTGCGACTACCTTATACACCCCTTTAGAAATGGCTAGACAACCCCAATAGTTACACCTTAAGATATAAACAGGCGACATGTTATGTTAGTGTTTTCACAACAATTTCTTTTTAAATTATTATAAATAAGAATCACAAGTAACTAAACAAAATATATTTAGTTTATAAACACCTTTTTATATAAAAAATAATGTTCATTTAAAAAGGTACGAGTTTAATAAAATATATCATTTGTAAAATGTTAGTGTAACGGATATCAATGCAACTAAACTTTACATTTGATATTTTATGTGACTTATTTGGTGCTTACAACGCGTAAAATATAAATTTTTGAAAGAAACTTAAAATTCTAGTGAGTATTAAAGTAATTAAAAAAGTAATTACTTAAAAGATATCGGATAGAAGAAGGAAATGTAGATCATTCAATAGAAAATGAATAGCTAAGATAAGTAATAACTTCATAAATATTTAAAAAGTAGAGAATAAAATTAAGGGAAAGAAACATAACAAACTTTCAATTGTACCCCCTCCATTTTTATTTCTTTTTTCTTTTTCACTTCTCCATTTTTCTCCTGTCCCTCTTCCTTCTTCCTCCCCCAACCCCATCACCACCTGCTGCCATTAATACTGGCTGAGATTCACTTCACCCTTCCTCCAAAATTACTTCTTCCTTGCAGATCATATACCGTCTAGTTTTATCATTCGTATATAACCCTCGCGTCTTCTTTGCGATGTAAAGTATAAACCCGATTGTAGAATTTAATTGGTATAGTTGCAAATCAGAAGAAGCAACATGTGATCAACATTATTGGTGAGTATTATTTTTTATTCATGGTTTTTCACATGTTGTTGACATAATCAGTGAAGTGCAGTTAATTATTCAAACTTTTCTTTTATTTTTCTATCATACATCCATTATTTCAAATTCTACGGGTCTTGGTCCGTTGTGGCATTCTAGGCATTCAAACCTTGATCCGACTGTACAACGGCTCTGTCCTTGAACTACACAGAGTAATTTCATGTAGTTTAATACACTTCATAAATATATTGTTATATACACTAGAAAATAGTAGAATTTTCTTTCAGATGGAAGCAAAACTGTTACCTTAGGAGTGCTACATTATGGTCTCCATTAATACCTAATGCTCTCGTTCTTTTTTCAAGCAAGATTACTTAATATTAAATGTCAATTAAAATTGTAAAGCTAAGAGAGTAATTACTAAATAAACCTCATTATTACCAAACTGAGAAGGACCATAAAATCTATCTTTCAAAGGGTTAACGGCTACATTTTTCTAGACGACACGATAGTGTAACGTACTACAAGAAATGTTACTAAAAGTTAATATTTGAGAAATAAGTACGACCGGGTTGAAAATCCTTAGGAACAGCATGTCTAGCAATAACCACGTCATTGGTTGGAGATGTGAGCCTGAACGAGAACGGACCATGAAAAGATGGATCAGTGTTGGCGACCCAAACAGCACCCCAGATATTGTTCATGTGAATAAAGTATGGTGTTCCAGCCGGCGCTATCTCCACTGATTTTAGTCCACCATCTTTATCATCAAATTCTATTGCGGTTGAAAACCAGTAAGGGTTTGTTTTGGAGTCCATCTTGAAAGCAATCTTTGTTCTGCCATAATTGCATGGAACCCTGCATAACAAAGTCGTATTAGACCCTTTCCTTAAAGTAAAAAAAAAAAGAAACATGAACTTGATGGGAAATTTCCGTCTTGGTTAACTGCACGGATCTTGCATGCAACAAAAACAAAATGATTGATTAAATCCAGTAATTATTAGATACTTGGAAGGTCTGAAAGTGTAGTTTCTTTTCTTAAAAAAAGAAGAAAAAAAGGGTACACCTAATTACGACGCCCATCAATTGTGCTTTCAATAGCACATGTGTTATTGAGAAAAGATTTGTTATTAGATTACAAGTATTGTATCTTTGTATGTATAAATGATGGTTAGTGAACCCATGCACTCGATGGATAAAACCAATCATATATATAAACCTTTGAAATTCAATATCAACTTGGCCAAGTTGACGAAGATTCGCAGCCTGTCCTGGATTCGCCATTGCACCGAAAGCAGTTCCGCTTAAATCGAAGTGAAATGGAACATTGTTACATGCACCCGGGCATTCATCTGTTATCGCCACAGTAATTGGTTTTCCTGAACAATACGGCTGTCGAGTGCATTTGATCTGATCATGAGCATCAACCAAAATAATAACCATAATTATTTATCTAAATAAAACCATTGAAAACAAATATATACCGTATTGATTTCAATTCTTTACCTGGTAACAGTCACCACATCCTTTGCCTTGCATAAATATCCTAGAATTACCAGCTGCTATCATGGCAGAAAATGGAGCTAACCTTACATCATCATTCCATCCACAAGCTCCTCCTGTCCCATGATTAAATGACAGTTATTTATTATATTATTATTATAAAATAAATAGTAACGTTTTTGTCTCAAAAATAAGAAGTTGTAATATAATTAATTACCACTTCCAGCACCATTAGGATCTCCATACCATGTTCCTAAAGCAGGTGAAAACCCATATGTTTTAACAAAGAGTTGATCACCAGGGTTTGAACATGATGAATGAGTTGCAAAAAGAATAAAACTTAAACAAACACAGATCAAAGTAGAAAAAGGAGTTAGAAAGTTGAATGCCATTTTACTTTGAAGTTTCTTTAGGAACTTAGAATTTATATTGGTAATTATAATTAAAATAGTGTAATTAATTAAGATTACCATTAATTAGTAAGCAAATTTGTAGCAAACTTATCATTTTCAATATTCTGTTTTGTTATCTTCTATGAAAAAAATGGTAAGTAAATATTCAGCAGATAAGTTATAATCTGAAATACGGTAATTAGTCATCTATCAATATTGATCTTTTATACATCCTATGAATATGAGTCAAGGATATAAGGATTGTATGTATTTGGGTGTATTTTTAACTCTAATTAAGTACTCGATTGTATGTATAAGGATCTTAATCTTGAATATGATATGATATGATTGCAGCTTTATATTAGCATGTGATGTCATGTGATCTTAATTTTCTGCATGCAGTACCAAGCAATAAAAGAATTAATTTCAAGGATACAAAGATGGTATGTCATTTAGGTAGAATACTAGACTCTAATTAAGTAAGAAATAATATTAAATAAATGAGTTTTGTTTTGTTAATCATAGTCTTATGGTTGTTGATAGTAAAAGTTTAGATAAGAATAAATTATAAATTGTTGTAATTAAACCAATATTTAAAGAACAATAAGTTTTTTAGTTATATGGGAAAAAAATCAACTAAGAACTCAAATATGGTTAGGAACCGCTAAGAACCATTTAGATTACAACTTTAAACGTTATGAACTTAAACATTAACAAGTTATATGTTTATCAATCTAAAATGAAGTGTTTGACAGATTTTTGAACCATTATCCATTGAGTAAATGGAGATATTTACCGACACATAAATGAATCCCAAATGCATCTTCATCTAGATGCATTTATCGAAAATTGTAATTTTATTGACTTTAAGACTTTAAAAACATCATGTGAAATGATTAGTTATTAGGGTTTTTAGCAATATTTGTATTACATGTTAAGTTATCATTATTTCATCGAATTGATCTAATTAAGCTACCATTATCTGTATTACATGTTAATGTTAACTTTAAACAGATTTCAAGTTATTGATTGTTATTTGGTAGAAACCCTTGTATATAAACTGACAGTCATAGTTAGGTTTTAGATTTGTACTCGACTAGCCTTTTGTGTTTACATGATTCTTTACTTGTGCACATACGGTTTAGTGTTATTGATTTGGATCCTATGATTTGGCTCTCATTGTAGGAAACTCGGCATAATGCATATGTCAAACTCTTCGCTGGTACTTCAACCACATGTTCTCTGTTCACTCGGGTGATATTTTACTTTTTTGGTGAAATTTAAAATCGATTTGATCACATATGAATTCGATTGACCTGAATACATGTTTATTTTATGATCACTTGTATTCAACATCCGTGAACTAATTAAGCTATTAATTAACTTAGCCACATTCTCTTCTTTGTGGCAGGTAATAAAGTTGATCAGGGATTTCATGAGAAGAACTACTTAGTTTTTGAAAACTTTTAATTAGAAGTTATATTTGAATTCATTTGCATTCAACTTTGGGAATAGAGAACTTCAAGCTATTATTTCGTACTTGTACTTGTTTTCGGAGACGTAGATTTGAACTGAATTTGGAGTGAATTTTGATTCTGTTTATTAATCTTTAATAGTTAAATTTCATTTTACTTTGATTCATACTGTTGATGTTGGTGGGATTCATGCTTAACTTGAACTCATTCTTACTTCTTGTATTTTCAGACAACCTTTAGAGTGTTAGTTGTACCTCTTCGCTATAAATTCAGTTATTTTAGGTACTATGCTCATTTATACTAATGAGTATATATGGATTTCATTATTTATGCTAACCTGACCCCAACAACAAAAAAATGTTTGAAAACAGCTCGTTTTGACCCGTTACCCAACCCACCTCTAATATTCTATGTTTTATTGTGAAGATCCACATATGTTTTTAAGTTTTTTCCTGAATATGATAAAAGTTAAAACGTGTAATTTCTTCTTAGCACGGTAACTTGCAGTTGAAACTAGATTAACAATGTTGAGCTCGTTGCCGCAATTACCCATCACAGCATCACTAGCCCAGAATAGTCCAAGTTCCGCCCCTGCATCAATCGCCACACACACCAGAAAAGTTGGAATCATACATCCTCCTCCCCCCCCCCCCCCCCCCCCCCCCGACATTAGGACGATATTGGACAAGACTGCAAGCTTTGTTGCAAAAGTTGGACCCGAGTTGGAGAGAAAGATCATCATTAGCAATGCCTGAAATCACAAGTTTAATTTTTTAAATACTTCAGATCCCTATCATGCCTATTACCAGCACCAACTATCACTGAAGCCTAACGCACCTACACCTACCCCTGAGTCAACCCCTTCTGCTGATCCTGTAGATGACAATGATGCCACCTCAACAAAGTTTAGGCCTGTTCGCAAAGTTGTGGACCCACCAGAAGCCGAACAGTACACAATTCGGCATCCAGGGGATACTAATATTACATATGAGGAGTTTGATTTAATTAAACTAAGAGCTCAATTTGTGGTGTTAAAGGGGAAATCCTTTTTGAGTGAATTAACTAGTAGAGAGCACAATCCTGAATTTCAGTTTTGAAGCCTAGCCATCGTATGCTTACGCTTTTTACATCACTTGTGGATGCCTACTCAAAAGTGTTGATTCCTCCTGAAGGGTTGAAAGAAAATCTGAAGAAAAGCGTAAGTGACATGAGACTGTACTTCAGCGGGTTTGCACAGGCTGGAGTGGGAACGTTCCCAGGAGCATGAAAGGCTAAAAGTTGAAGATGTGAAAGAAGAGGAAAGACGTGCTATGTCAATGCTCGATTGGGATGATTTTTATTTAGCCGGAACTATTGAAATATCTGATGATGAAAATGAAGATAATTGTCCAATGGAAATTGTGAAGAACTGCAAGAGACCTGAGGATAGGCTATCAGCTGAGACAAACGCAGCTCAACATGTTGTTTCACCGATCACTGGTGAGTAGATTCCAGTTAATGAGTCGTCTCAGCATATGCGCTTTTCTCTTATTGACCCAAAGTATAAAGAACAAAGGAGAGAATATATTCCAAGAATAGGGAAACTTCACTTGCTCAAGATGATGAAATCCCGAGACATATTTCTAGGTTTGCACGAACTCGTCCTGATATTTTTGGGACCATGAAGGAAGAGGTGTCGAGTGCAGTGAAGGCCAAGACTGAAAACATATGGAGTTTTGTTCCATCAGGTGGACTATTTCCTCCACCAACGCCAATTCCTAAATGCCTGCGCCAAAAGCATGATGGCGATCTTTTTATGCACTCAGGTCTAATGCTTCCTAAGATTCCTCCACCACTTCCACCGATGTTTGCTCCTTCACTTCGTGAATAACCTGAGCCAAAGAAGTGAAGGCTCGATGATTCTTTGCTTTTTCCTGAAGATCAATTCTTAGCTCAAAATGCGGTATACTTGTGTTTTGATAACCCATAATTCTTATTCAATTACCTTCATCTCTTGAAGCTTGTTTGCTAGTAAATTAGTAAAATTTGCAATTTCAATTCGTTAATCTAAAAATTGGGTTGATTCGGGCAATATCCCTAACATGTCAGTAGATTTTTAGAACTCTATAAAAAATGGAGCATGGTGTCTCGAAAGCAATGCAGTATTCAAACGCCTACAACATCTTAAATAACTTTATTAAAAAATTATGCATTAATTATTTATAGCATTCAAGAAAATAAAATATAATGCTAGCTGGTCAGCTCAACGGACCTGTATAACAAATTATTCATTTCGACCCGAAACCCATTTTAACACAGTACCCATCGCCCAGCCTGCACATTTTGCCATCTCTAAGCAGTTAATGTTTTTTGTTTTTGTTGATTGTCCCTATCTAATTACCTTTGATGCCTTATGACAGGGAGCTGTCCGTGTTACTATATCCATACCAACTATTACTGAATGAAATCTGAAAGCGCGAGAACTGGAAATTAGTATTCGATTCCTGTCTGACACTGTAGGCAGTTTGAAAGAGAAGATTGCTCGAGAGATTCCACTAACTGCAAACAAAATGAAACTGAGTGGAAAAGCTGGTATTTTGAAGGACAACTTATCTCTAGCATATTACAATGTTGGTGAAGGTGAAACGTTGGTTTTGTCTTTAAGAGAACGCGGTGGTAGGAAGAAGTAAATGACAATTCAGACTGTGTTCTACATGGCAGAACTTAAGGCACTGTTTTTTTTTTCTTTTTCTTAGAAAGTAATTCAAATAATGTTTTTGAAGGAATTATGTACTGTGAACACGTCTGAATAGTTGATTACCAATATTTCTATGCTTAGCAATCTATTTGTAAACTTGCAGTGAATAGTGACTAATTCAATATTAAGATCTTCAAGTTAAATTGTCTACATCTGAATAGCTAATATCTTTAATTTTATTTTCTCTGATGTCAAAATTTTGCTGTGCGCAACATATATGTTAATTATCACATTATCACATTATCACATTCTTTGGGTTCAAATGTTTCAGTTTATCACATAATGTACAACCTCAAAATTGTTATTAAAATGATAAAAAATTATTCGTGTTGTACAAATAATTTTTTAAAAATTAATGGGGTGAGAGAGGCTCGAACTCTCGACCTCAGGATAACTCTAATTGCTATGAGACCTACGCGCTAGCCAACTGCGCCACCACCCCATTTCATTAATTCAGTTCCCTTATATTTATATAAATGTAAACACTGCGAGTAGATTCCGTCTCAACTACTAATATCTCTGTCTATAACCTCGAAAAAAGATCTTTATACGGTACGGATCGTAAATCTACCCCTTGAGTTACACGGAGTATTTGATTTTGGAGAGAAGGAAAGAATTTTAGTACATTTTTTGAGCGAAAACACCACATGCATGAAGCGTGGTAGGCTTGCGCTGGGGGAACATAGGGAGGAAAGGGAGCCCGGACGGTGGAAGAGCCGGGGGAGGCCGGGTCATTTGACGGAAATGTGTAAGGAAATGTAGATGAATAAACTACGATCAAAAGAACTGTATCCGTGATTAATGTCAACAGAAAAATCTTGATCGATGATTAAAGAAACTTGATCAACTATTGAGCATAATCATCACTCACAAATCGTGTTTGATTGTCTGGTCAAGTGTGGCTAAACTTGATAGTTGTGTACCACGCATAATAGTTTTTTATGCAAATTTGTCTGTAATCTATAAGATCATAGTTTAAAGTTATTACAACTCAGTAGCCTAGTTTCTGCTCTAGCAAATCACAGGAAAACATACATTACTAATGAACAGTATGTTGTGAGATACATTTTTAACCTATTGTAAACTAGAGGATCGATATATAGTGTCAAATATTTTCAAAAAAAATAAAATAGGATAATATCATTCTAAAAAGGAATGATTTTGGAAAGTGAAAATATATGTTCTGCTCATAACTCGATTACATATCGTTTACTGGTTAACAGTTTCATGGACTCTAACAGTTAGCAAAGTTCAAACATGATAACTACAACATTAAAATAATATAACAGTATCTAGATAGTTATCACATCATTTCACAAATAGGAAGTTGCAAGAAGCTATGATGTCATTTCTCTGGAACCGTAATTGATTGATGATACGATGATTTATAATCTACACACTATGAGTTACTTTTTTGTCAAAAAATAATATGACTTTTTCATACTGAAATATCCCTAAAAATGCAGCAACGCATTCTTCTTTGCCACTGACTATCAAAAGAAAAGAATAAAAACCTCAATGGCGCAATACACGTACAAAGTTGTTATGATTCTTGTATGTACAACAGTAAAGTTGAAGTTGTTAATACTATGTAAGAAGGTGAACTCATTCACGAGGCTCCTCAATAGGAACACTTGTGTAGGTGATCGTTTGATTCTCGGTCTCCACACCATTTTGTCTGTATTTGGTCCACGATATTTTCCATATTTGCAGCAAGCTTACCCTGTAACAGAATTAGATCAAATGCGTGTGCGTGTGTGTGAGAGAGAGAGAGAGAGAGAGAGAGAGAGAGAGAGAGAAAGAGAACGCAACTTTTCAGATTACTATTAATTTTGGTCATTAACATTTTTATTAAGCATCATCTGTATACTGTGAAAAGAAACGAATAGATATGATTGTGGAATCTTGGTCCCGTTAGCTTCTTTGAAAAGAGAAGGAAAGAAGCAACCAAGTATAGAAGTCAAGTCATTTCAAATGGTGGAATAACCCTAGAGTCGCCAAAACTGGGCGGGTTGGGTAGCAAATCGTGACAAATATGGGTCCTTTTTGGTATGTGCAAAGTTCAGTTACTTAGTCCAAAAATGGTGGAAACTTGTATATAAACCAATAATAATAATAATTACAATAATTATATTTTCTTATAAATTTAAAAATGGTTTACGAGGTTTAATGCCTTTACTAAGTATATTTTGGACATCTTTTCAACTAGTTTGACTCACATGACCTTTCGCCTTTACAACAACATTAATATTTTTTCCGTATTTGATCCATTAGAGATAAAAAGAACCAAATTGACCCATTCATAAGTGAATGGGTCGTAATTGCCCAACCAAGAAAGCAACTCAACAAACTGACTATTGACTATATCATTTTACTCATTCTAGGAATCTTGAACCCATTTAGGTCAATGTAAGTGGTGTAGAAGTGTTTGAAAAAGCAGACCAACTAAAAGACAAATTGAAACATAATAGTCATGACCTAATTAATATGTGTTTGAAGTGTATGTATTGAAGGAACCGGAAAAAAAAAATGGATACTCCTTATTTCTGAATGGAACTTTTGAAAGGTAAGAGACTATACCTCTCGGTTACTATATCCCTCTTTGCAAGCATAAGTGTCAAGAACACAGGAACCATTGCAGCACAGAGATGCTTGAGAGTGTGTCCACTAACTATATGGTGAGTCCATTTGTAGATTGTATCATCTGCAGCTTCTTCGACCTTTGCCAGAAGATAAAATCCTGAAAATTGTACATTGAAACTTATTAATTAAAAAATGTAAGAGGTTATTTTCAAGTATATGCAAAAGACAAAGGATGATATTAAACCTGCAGCCCATAGCCAATATGTAGAATGTGTATACATTGGAGGGAGCATGATGGCCATCAAAGGAATGGCAATTAAAGGTACAAACTGAACCAAGGCATACGGTCGGAGATCATCAAAATACCTATCAGAAGAATAGAACACTTGGTGATGACCATGTACTAAAACCGATCTCTATGCAATTTGTGAATAGCAGTGGGAAAGCCAGGTTATATGTTTTGATAAATAACAGGAAGCATTTAATCCGATTGATTGGGGGTAGCTTTTCAACTAGCCCATGAATTTGGCCCACAGCCCCTACTTATATTGTTGACTTGAATGCCTTCAAGTCAATAAGAATACAAATAAGACATGTAAAAGGCTATAGTCACCTCCAGTACAAAATGCTTACGACACCAACCAAAAGCAATGGAATGATCGAGTATGTTCCCTTTCGCTGGTCAATTCTTTCAATGATAAATATTGCAACAATAGAAGTGAATGCAATGGTCATCTGGTGTAAAATCAAATGAGCGGTAAATAAAACATGAGAATTGTTAGCATTAGGCTAGTGCTACATTAAACTGTACAAAATATACTGAATGATAAAGCTCACAGGCAGACGATCCCAAACAAGGGTAGCATCATTCGGTTCAAGATGATAGTAAGACGATCCAAAACCAACAGCAGCCACACCAATGTAAAAGAATGTCCAACCACAAAGCTCCCCTTGCAGACTTGATTGATATACATGCATAATTATCATTAGTTAAGAGTGAGGAAACTAAAAATATTCCCAATACAAACAAGATCCACCAACATACCTCAACTTAAAAAAGTTTCTATAGTAGCAGAGTATGAGCCCTATGACACCGATAATTAAGAAAGGCACATTTGAAATGACATTCAGAGCATTAGGTATACCTGAAAACAGGAAATTTCAACTTTATAACAGAAGTAAACAAACAAACATACATATAAAATAATAAAACTAGGTAGGAAAATTTTGCTAGTCAAAATACAGTTCTATTCTCCAAGCACGTAGAGTCTCATTTTACCGTCAAATAAACAATTGCTCTATAATTCTTTTCAAATACTATGAGAGAGCCCTAGCAGCAACAATAACAAAATTAAACAATGCATATCAACGACAAAATAATACTGTAACAAAGCCCTAGCTTAATCCGCTACTTAATAAATGAATTACTAGAATAATATTTACCTAGAAATCGACGTTGATCGGCGAAATCATGATACTGTTGATCTTGAGGAATTGCAGGAGTAACAAACATCAATACTAGAAAGCATACAATCGCTACTATCGATATCATTACAGTTCGATTAGCCATAACTACTGATGCTATATACGTATGTCTGAGTTTGTGAAATAGAAGATGACGTAAGCAGATGGTAGTAAATGAATGTTTGATCGCCGGTGAGATTGTTGTTAACGGAGATGGTGAGTCGACAGTCGTTTCCTCGTGGGTGATGTTAGCAGTATGGTACCGGTTTGACTAATTGTTGCGTGTAATAGAAAGATGATAATGGGTGAAGCCGTGAAGGTATTAGTTTTTCCTTTTCTTTGAAGTAAGAACTTTACCGACAGCATCGTTGATGAATTTTTCTTTTTTTTTTTTTTAATAGGATTGTAAAAAGTTTTCTTTCTCGGAGGAAAAGCTTTTTTCATTAAAAGATCGAGAAATTTTAAACTTTTAGCGGAAAAATATATCGTCTAAAAGTTTACAGTTTAACACTTATTTTAATGTGAAAAAATTTTTAAAAACTTTTTAATATTAAAGTAAACTTTTTTTAAAGCCTTTTTAACAGAAGAGTACGTGAAATGCAAAAAAGTATTTAGAAGCATTTTATCGTTAGATATGTTCTATAAAGTACTTAAAATAACAATCTATGAAAATTTCATGACGCGGTATATCAAGAGAAAAAAAAATATTGTGATGGTACGTTGTCTCTGGAATCGTCTCATGAAAATAAATAAAACTTACCTGATAATTCATTTAAATTATAGCTTAGTAAGTGACACATCCTATTAAGTGAAAAATAAGTTAATTCTTGACATATACGAATATTGAACTTGTAATACTTTTCAATTGTCTCAACTACACTATACTTTAAAAGTAGGGAGCAAAAACTCACTTTTAAAATACCATATACGCCATTATTAAACATACATAATATCAAATGTGCTCAAAAATTTAATTAAATTAATGATTAAAATATTTTAAAATACAGAATAGATATCAATAAATCAAGAATTGACCATTATATACTTTCTTGTTCATTCTAGTTCTACTATTTCAACTGCTGTTGGTGCTGGCGTGCTGCTATCATTTGTTAAATTGCTTTTATAGCCTCCTGTGAGAATAGAGTATTAGTTATTCCATCGCAAAATAGTTAAGTTTTAATGTAATCTTCAATTTGAAGTTAAACTTGTCCGTATATACTTCAATTTGACTAGATATATATGACTATATGAGTTTTGTCTGCCATCAATTGATTAGTTTTGTATCACAAAGTTCATGACCATATGAGTTTTGTCTGCCATCAATTGATTAGTTTTGTATCACAAAGTTCACAACAATACGCATTTGTAGATTAGTGGTACGTCGCCTCGCAGAGCTTGTAGACTTTTTGTAATTCTCTTTCCCCAATGTTTATTCTCTATTATTCTTTTAGATTCTTTATGGATCTAGTGACCGGTGAATCACTGATCGAAGAGCATTGCATAGCTTAGGTCGGAGTAAAGTGTCATCGGACGTTCGACAGGTAATCTCACGATCAAGCTTACACAGCATAATCTAGTAAAGTAGGAGCTTTAAGCCGCTAGTGCTTGGACTTGGAAGCTAGATAAAGCTTACCTTGAATCAATCAATGAATGAAACAGATCTTAATCGAACCTATATTTGCTCAATGGATACAATTTGCTAGTAGTAAAACTTCATATGAATTCGATTACTTTTATCTTCAACAAATGGCCCCACATTCAATGCGGGTCGGGGCATATGGTTGTCAAGTTTATGGAATAGGACATTAAAATGCAAAGGATATTCATTTAAAGAGGTTTGAACCAAAAATCTGCCATGGATATTTTTGTACAAAATCTATAATGAAAAAGTAAAAGAGTTTGAAACTTTGAACCCACAAGCAATGAAAGTATATATTACAACTCAATAAATAGCGCAATTAACATTCCATAAAACACTTGCAATTCATTTAACTTCACATGCTAAAAACCACAATTCAATTAATCCAACCAAAGACCAACAAACCAAAAAGGTGAACACAAGACAAGATGACTTGACCAAAACTTCCTATCACACTTGGTATAAGATAACCATAAAACCCTTACCTTACACACATATCTCAATCGACTGCATCTTCACTGTATGGACACAACCATATATAAACTTATAAGTAAATGAGCAAAACAATCAATGGGGAGAACGAATACCAATAACAAAAAAATGGAAAAGAAAAACCATGTAGCTACGCTGGGCAAAACTGGAGAACACTGATGACAAACAAAAACCTGCATCGATCATATCATGTAACACTCCGTAAATGATTAAATTAACAGACAGCTTAAGGAGGCTCATTTTGTATCTTGTTAACTTTTTGTGGGTCCCATTTCAGTAATGTGACAGTATATAGATATTAGAACATGAAATAGAAGGAAAACTATTAACCATGTGGAACCTTAACTTTTACATAATAGGGAAACATGAGAAGTTGATAAAAAAAAATTACATTATCGTATTAAGTTTAACAACGAGGCGATTGACTGGAGTTTTTGCAAAATCGAAAGACAGCATATAAAGAATTTCCTCCCGAACCCCAGCAATTTAGCAAATCAGAGGAGCCTTGATGTCTGGCATCTTATTTAGAGATGGTAATTTCAACCCATTTACTTCTGAAAGAAATTAAATGAGTGAAACAAGTAAAAAATCTCCGAAAATGTATTTTTAATGCATACAATCTTCTAAAATCCTTCAATAAAAATAGTTATATATCTTTCAAATCATAATTAACACTACTTACTTATTAAAAAAAGGCCAAAAGTGTTTAGTAACCCAACCCGGACTTGTAAAAAGAATTACCCATTTTGACTAGTAACCCGGCCCAGCCATCTTACCACCTCTACCTGCTTGCAAGTTTTAAATATGTACTGAGAAAGTAGCTGATAAATAATGTACCTGACTGAATAATTGAGCCTATCTGGCAAAGCTGAAACTTGAAAAAAGTATAATACTACAATGATTTCCATTAGGGGTGGAAGGCTATCTTCAAATGGTAGTTAAAAGTATTCTTGCACTTGATAAATGTCAACTCTTTGGCGCAATAGCGGCCAAAGCATTAGCAAGCGTAGGTGAGAGACTGCCCAAGAGGGGCTGCATCTGTTGACCGTATACTGATAATAAGTGTGCAAAAGTCCTTCCTATTTGCACTTTGACTTCTGGTGTTTCAACTGGCGATAAAGCCACTTGTGCGAAAACGTTAACCAAATCAGGAACTAGAGGAGCAATCTGTTTACACGATTAAGAAATCAGAGACATTCAATATGACCAGCATATGAGGTCCTTCAAGATTATTCTAGAAACCAGTTTTCAGATGTGTTTAGTTCTCCTAAGGAGAAACTTTTAAAGTACTGCCTCGCAGGATTGAAATTAAGAAATTACCTGAGGATTAGATGATACAACAAGACTGCAAATGCAGCTATAAACAGGCATGGATTCTTCATGATCTTCCTTTAAAGGAAGAACTTTGACAAAAACAGGGAGGACCTGGATATATAAGTATAAAGATATATAAGACACTTTTCAAAACAACGAGTTAGGCTTCCATACTACAGTATGAAGAATATGAACCTGGTTTAATGGGATAGACTCCTGGTGTGCCATAATCATCCTTGCAACAGCACCAGCAGCATTGTCCCTTACTGCATCATCAGGCTCAGATTCTCCAAACAGCGGGTAAAGGCCACGTAACACATCACCAAAGTATCTGATTGTTAAATAAAAACAGCTCATCAGGTCACCGGATGATTGCTTAGCTAACTATCAGAAAAACTATTACAAATTGGTTGGTGAAAGGAAAGCCCAGAAATTAAAATTGGAGAAGCAAATCAAAAGGTAATAATAAGATGTGGCAATTTCAAGCCACTTACACATAAATGGGTCACTTTACTCGAATGGATCAAATTAAAACATTTTTAACTGCATAGACCCTCCTAAATATCTTTATATAAAATTATATATTGTTATTTTGGTATTAAATTATTTGTAATTATTATTGAAGCACTAGCTATGAACTTTTATAATCAACAAAAAATGTTTGTGGGTTTTGAACAATACTATCATTATGGTTTCAAACCAAGCCCATTTTGACCTGTTAACCAACCTACCCAGCCTGCCTATTTTGCCATCTCTAGTGAATACTGAAGTATATGAAAGTAGAAGAATACTTGAGACTGGAGATGCCCCCATTTTTGCATAACTCTCCAGCACAAAATGCTGCATTCCTCCTATTAGTTGATGATGATGAAGATAGTTCTTTAAGTACCAAGGGCATCACTGCCTGAAAAACAATTTACATAATGCCATACATAAAAAGTGTTATCGAAGGACATGCAGGGAAAAAATAGCCATGTGAGAAGTATATGCAATCAAATCACAAGATGTTACATCAACATAGGCAGAGATTGGAGCACCCATATCTTGAGCAACTTCAGCAAGGCATGCAACGACCATCGTCCGATCTTGTGCTGTGCGCGAACCTTTCTGCACGACCACCAGTTGACATGAGTTGCAGGAAGTTAGAAATGGCTAAATGGGCAGATTGTGCAATAAGTCCAAATAAGTAAATTTACGTAAAGGTCAAAATGGGTTGGGTAGACCTGCAAAAACTTCTATTATCTTGTATTTCTTTTGAATTTTTTATATAACTAATGTGTTAAATATGACTACATAATAATTGAACTTTTTTAATAAAGCCACTTTGGTAATTTGATGCATTTGAATACATTATAGATGACTTTTAACCCAATAGACCCTTTCGACACATATCCATATTAGTGTATATCTTTTAGCTTAAAATCAATAGAGATAAAACATAACCAAGTCAACCCATTAGTAGGTCTATACGTTGGAATTGTGACCTTTATAGAAAAGTCTAAAGAAGGAACGGAAAACTTTCACAACATAATGTACTAAGAAAGCTTACCGCAAACTTCATTAAAGGATCAAATAGAGTTGCAAAGATTGGTGCAAAGTGGGAACCCATGGCTTTGGCAAATGCAGGAAGGAGGTCTGAAACAGCATCCATAAGCACTTCATCATGCCCAGCATCATCATCATCAATATCACTGTCGGATTCTAATTGTTGACAGGCTGATTCCTGTCGAAGCAAGACCAGAGTAGACTCTACAATCCGGGGCATGTCTGAATACCAATCCACAACGAGTATGAGGACATTTGACAGGTTAGTTTACACCAGGAATTTATTTTAACACATTAACAAGTTTCAAAGAAAATAAAACAAATAATTTACATACAAGGTTCGACGGCTACATATCCAAAATCTTTGATTATGTCTGCTACGCTCATGCAAGCTTGAGCAACCACTTCCTTATCATCATCTTCGTGCATCGTTTTAATATAAATGGTCATCACAGAATCTGAATGATAAATAATTTGAAACGACCATGAAACAGAGTCAGCACATAGAGATGCAACACATGATGAACTTCGTTTTTCTCACTATAAGTTATCTACATACCTAAGATTTCTTTTGCCTTAGATACTCCATCCTGAAAAACGAGGCCAAATATTAGACAAACACATGAATAACCAGAGGTTACAGACATGGAATGCTGATAAACCAAATAGATAAAAGAATAAGAATAATAATAATAATAATAATAATAATAATAATAATAATAATAATAATGATGATAATAATGATAATGATAATAACAATGGAAAAGGTAAACAAAAAAACAAAGGGGGGAGAGAGAGAGAGAGTTTATTAGCAAAAGTAACCAAAATCAATTCAGAGAAGAAAAACAGACAAGTCAATACTTACATTTTGACCTTGGAAGACTGCAGGAGCAGCGGTTAATATATCTGCCATTCAAAACCATCTGAATATTAGACCTGTAACGCACGACCCATATGATAAATAATTGAAAAGAACCGTCTACAACATACTTTTTAAGCCAGTAATGGCCTGAAGTCGAACATCTTCATGAAAATAGCTGGAATGCTTCACCAGAATCCTCAATGTCTCTTCCAAATATCTTATGATAATTAAAGAACTACAACTATGGGTGCCAGATTATTTGGAATTAGAGGTTGTACTTCGATCCATTTACTTATAAACGGTTCGATACAGGTTATGATTAATTTCTAACGGGTGTATACAGCATACAGCATGTTAGATCCCTCTACTCAGAAAGTTAGACTGTTATTGTAATAGAAATAATTTTTGTAACCTGACCCAACCCATTCCAGCATATACAAAAGTTAACTGTTTTGACCCAGACCCATTTTGACTTATTACCCAACCAGCCCATTTTGCCACATCATGAAAACGTGTAACATATATGACAACAAAGGATACGGAGCATAAGCACTCTTTGTATGTAAAGCAAATAGACCAAGGGCTTGAGTTGCAGCAGCCTTTTCATCCAAAACCCCAGTTCTTATACTAATATTTCGCACTCTTGGTTCATCGTGAGCTTCATCATCAGATGATACTCCACCAAATCCGTTTACATTCTCATCGTCATCAGAGTCATCAATATCAACAGCAGACCCGTCATCAAGATTGCAGGAAGAAAACGCCAGAGACACAACATGTGGAAGATACTGTTTACAATTAAGTTATGTCACCCATCAAATCATATGTCTGCTTATCTAGCACATAAGAACGCACACACAAATCTATATATACCTGAACCATTCCATCTTCCAATATTTCTGCTACGTTACTGAAGAATCCATGTGTATACTCTCGAAGCTCACTATACTCCAGCCCATATCCCTAAATTGTAAATTTACTCGCTGATTAAAATGCTCAAACGTTAGTCGTAACTTTCAGGGGAGGAAGCCATTTCAACCCATTAAATGGCTTCATTCTTGCTATGTTTTATCTATCACAGGCCAAACAGGTAAAAATGAAGGAAAATGAGATAAACAAGGATCGGGTTGATTGTCACCCAAAGTGTATTTTAATGCACAAAACATTAAAACCTCCTAAATCATGTTACTAAAAATGTTTCCTGTTGATAAAATATAATTCTGTAATCGTACTTGGCATACTGATATTATTAAAAGGATTTGGACAAAACGCGATTTATATCAACCCACCGGCCCATTTCGACCTGTACCAAAAATTACCTGTTTGACCCATTACACAACCTGCATAAGTTTCAGATGAAGAGCTGATAAGAGTATTACTGTAATTGCAGCTTCAATAAAAGGCGGTAAAATTGGTTCCATCCTTGCCCTTCCGACAACCATGGCAACTATCCCGACCAGCTCTGTAGCCCTTGCTCGTGAACGAAGATCCTCATCACTTGTAAGCACCATGAAATTTTTCATCAATTCCAAGACCCTCTCCGCATATGGTAGAAATGCTTGCTCTGCAGCAGATGCAACTGAGCCAATTGCAGACTACAAATAAGAAAATAGAGATTATGAGAAGCTCTTCAACGTATAGAGATATATTATATACAATGGAGATTGCATCATTACCATGCATGTTTCCTGCAGCATACGCTTGCTAGTTTGCAGGGCAGAAAACAGTTTTCCCATTAAAGAATCAAGAAAAGGGAGGATTTCTTCACCCATGTTCTCACAAAATGCTGCCAATGCATAGTATGACTTCTCCTGCAAAGAAAATTCAGTTGCTCTTATAGATTGTAGAGATGGTATTTTCAGCCCATTTACTTATGAACAGGCCTACTAGTGTTATGTATTATCTTTAACGGGTCAAACAGGTCAACTGTAATATAACCTACCTAACCAGCTCAATTTCCACTTCTGATTGGAAAATATGAAGAAAACACTCATTAAAATATGAGGAATTTGTGAACAACTTTTACCTTGACTTCATCTGATGAATCTTCTAAGGCGTTTAATATACAACGAAGAACACTTTCATAATGAGAGATAATCTCAGGTTGCAGATACTCAGCAAATTGACCTAACGCAAACGAGGATGCTCCTCTTACAACCTGTTCTGGGTCTCTTAAACCCCCTAAAACAATGTGAAGAACGGGTTCGAGCTTCTCTTTCATTAACTCCAAACAACCCTCTGAAATTATACCTAAAACTGTGACTGAAGCTTCCCGGAACTTTGGGTCAACACTTTGACTGCTCAAAGAAGCAAATTCAAGAACGGGTGGAAATATATGTTTTGGCAATTTTAAGGACATCGTATCAAGAACTTCAGCAGCAGCACGATCTGGTGCCAGATCATCATCGTCTTCGTCCCTATCTTTTGCTTCTGTAAGCAATGGGCACAGAACTTGAAGGATTGGGATGATCAACTTGTGCTTCTTAAGGGAATTAGATTTGTACTTTGCAAGCCATGAAATGATTTGAATAGCCTGACAGATAAACAATATTAACATAGAAGGAGTGGAACTAAACAGATATCAGCTTCTGCTAGAACCATTATTTGGAAACTAATACTACTATCTAGTAAATTATGTAAAATAATCTGTATCAATTATGCATGGGTCTAACAACTTAATAAAAAGTTAAGAACGTGAGTGTGCTGCTAACCTGATGACGTGTACTAGAATCCAAATTTGGACTTGAGCAAACCTCAAGAGAGAACTCCACTATGGCTTTCACTGATTCTCCAAGAAGAGGTGCTGGAGACTCGATCAGCTCATCGAATATCTCAAAAGCAATTATTGCAACATCTTCATCGCCGGAGGCAAGGCATTGTCTTGAAACATTTAAGATACTTGGGATAAATTCCCGAAATTTAATCTGTGTGAATATGATAGTGATGTATCTTTAGACATAATAGGAAGAATATTGAATTCTGGAATCAGAAAAAAATATTACAGAAATTTTTGACTACCCAACGTAACAATATCTGTTTCTGTGTTAGGTATTCAAATATACCAACTATGACATCCACAGGAAGGAACAATAGACTTACCACTTCGTTTGCATCATGAGTGAACTCAATAAAAGAGCCAACCGCCCTGTTCCATTGTGGAATATAAATAATACATTAGCACAACATTTGTTTAAAAAATATATAAGTGAGTGTCTGTATTCACAACAAGTTTCTATATAGAATATTACTTGAGGGCAGCCACTCTAACACCATTGCTAGTCTCATCTTGTAGGCACTTGAGTAGAAGTGCTTGCAAATCGGTAAAATATGGTCGAAATGAATCCCCAATTGTTTCGGTTAAGGAGCTGAACAATATCAATGCCACCTAGTGTATAGAAAAGATTACAATAATTATATTATCTTTTAAAGTTAAAAGGGACAATGTTTATAGTACCTATATGTGCGTGCACATAGATAGTGGTATTTGCAACAACCTATCGTATTTTAGAAATTCATAAAATAACATTTATGTAGAAATATCAACAAAGATAAAACACCTCTCTATGATCTTCTTGTGGACTCTGACTACACTGGAATAAAAATGGCAGCAAATCTGGCCATTCTCCACCGGGAACCGCATACTTAGCAATAATACTCACCACATTCGCACTAGCTCGCCTCACCGGTGGACTGAAACGACAACACATCCATCAGGCACAATTACTCATACTTAACCAAACACATCGCATTCGCCTTCTAATAACATAAAGTTCATATTTTTTTAGTCATTCATTTCTTCAATCACAATTCCAAACCTTTTACTAAAAACTAAATAATTCACAATCAATTTTCCTAACCAAACTAACCGCGAATTTCCAACACGATCGATAACAAATTAACTTTAGTAACTTCAATTTCACAATTTTATAAATATATGTGTAAAGATGATGATTGAGTTGCACCTGTGTTCCATGGTGATGCTTTCAATGAGAGATTGTTTAACAAGCTGGCGATGTTGTGGAGATAATTTAGCCCAATGACCGGTAATTTTCTTACGGAGAAGTACGGCAGAAAGTTGGCGGACATTAGGTGTTTTGGCGGTTCGGAGATGGTGAACGAGTGCCGGAACAACCTGTGGATCTTTAGCTAACCGTTTAATTTGATCTTCTGCTTGCCGGCGTGCGTCATTATCCGGCATCAAGAATTGAATTAGCAAAAGCTCTAAAGATTGTGACATTCTGCTCTCTGTTTGTGTGTGTGAGGGTTTTGGGTTTGACGGCGTAAGGATTTTATGGTTTTTGGGTTTATAAAAGACAGAATTTGGTTTGGTGTGTTAGGTCCTTTTAAATGTATAGAATGGAATATACGACCCCTTTACTACTATTTGGTATTTACTTTATTTAGCAATTATGAAATGAAATTATGAATACGTGACTTGTGTTGCAAATTTATGAAATGGACCTTAACGGGAATTTTTTGATTCTTTTGTAACATTGCATTATGATTTATTGGAAAAAGTATTCACAATTTATTTTTGAATTTATAAACATTAATAGTTGTTTCCAACTAAAATTACTTATTATTCAAAGTGTACGTCTCAAGTTACAATGTAACATAATTTGTTTGATGAAGTTTTAAATGTATAGGTGTCAAAATAACCAAACACAAGTAACAAAACCAACCCAAATTGAATTGGGTTAAATAAATCGTCTTATTCGATAAACAAAACCCGAATAACCCCAAATCATACTTAAATTGGGTTACGCTCAAATATTTTGAAATTTACAAAATTGAATAACAATTGTTGTAAAACAAATACGATATATTTTTGTGGTATACACTGATACACAATTAAGCATAATTTTTTTTTATGTATAGTGATGCGTAACTATGCATATGATGCACAAATTGTTACTTGTAAACATCATATATTGTCTTATTTATTCTAAGTTAATATTTTTTTAACATGAATAAGCACATATAACTTTATGAATATTTATTTATTTATGATTTATATTTATATAAATCTATCTATATATATAATATTCATATATTACCTATATAAATTAGATGAAATTATCATTATAATTTTGTAAAATTTGAGTTTTGTTGGAAATATCAAAGTTTGCATTATGATTACTTTTTTAAAAAAAAATACAATGTTATAAATGTTGAATGGTAAATTTGTATTAGTTTTCTAAACCGGTAAAGATGGACTCTTCATAAGTGGAATGACAAAATTACACTTTTGACATGTGTTGAGACATTGAGTGGCAAATAGCTTTTAACCAAAAGTATTTGTTAAAGTTTTTAATTTTAATGAATTAATAATTGAATTCTTTCAGTTGATCAATTGAAAAAATTTCAGTTACCGCAACCAAAAAGCTAACGAAATAAAAACAAATTAAATAAATTCTACCATTTTAACAAGGGTATTAATGGAATTTTGAATAAATTATTTTTTACCAACCAAACCAGTCTTATACACGTAGGATGTATGTATGTATCGTATTAAAGTGAGAAACCGGCGGGTGTAAAACAAAGGGAGAAAAAAAATGGCGTCGTTGGTGTTATCCTCCTCATCTGTTAGCGACGTGATTTCTACCACAACGAATTCCACACTCCTTCGCCGGAGCGTCAAACTTACGCGCTTCGTTCAGCTCTCATCATTCGGCTACAGCAATGCGGCGGTTTGCATCCTTAGCAGGAAGCCGGTCGCAGCAGCAATACCGTTCGATCTCTCACCTCCGCCGATTGACCACGACTTTCACGTAATCAATTATTTTTTATTATGTTGAAATGTCCGTTTATCAGTCAATTGAGTCATTGATTGATGAGGATATATTTAATTTTTATTATAGCTTTTTAGGGAAAATTACTTAGATTAACAACTTTTAACAAAATAAAATAGCACAAAATTTTGCAAATCATTTTGAGGAACGCCTTAATTGGACTTTTTATTGAAGAACTGTACCAGTTTTTGTGAAGTTTGACTTGTTTTTCTGTGTATTTAACCATTTCGCAAAATGTCGACGTCTTGTTTGCGAAATGTTATTTCCTTGGGAAATTTGACTTTTTATACGAACTTTCATTTCTTTTTCGCTTAATATTGAATGTTTCTTGCGAAATTGAACTTTTTTTTCGAAAAATTGTACCTTTTTTTTTAAGTTTGATCTTTTTTCTGTATTTTGACCTTTTCGCGAAACATCACTTTTCTTTGCGAAATGTTTTTCCATGGGAAATTTGACCTTTTATAAGAATATACCCTTCTTTGTTGCTAAATTTTGAATATTTATTTTGAAACTGAACACTTTATTGAAGAATTTATTTTTTTTGTTAACTTTGATTGCTTTTCGTGAATTTGACCATTCCACAAAAGGTGGTGATATTTACACCATATTTTATGATAATTCCACCAAAACTGTGCACTGCTTATATGTACGTTACAAGCTCGTAATGCACATTTTTGGTGGATTTATCAAAAACTATAGTGAATATATCATTACCCTTCCACAAAATATCCACTTTTTTTTGCGAAATATCTTTTCCTGGGAAATTTGACTTTTGTATACAAATTTACCCTTCTTTTTGCTAAATGTGGACCATTTTCTGCGAAGTGAACATTTTTCAAGCAATAATTATTATCAATAGAGGTGTATATATAGCTCGACTGATTGATTATATATTTATGCTAAAAAAGATATGGCTATTGGAGTAACGTATGGTTTATTTTGGTTCACTCTGTTAAATGTGTGCATCATGTTCCTTTAACTTTTAGCCCATAGAAGTTTAATTCTTCAGTCGTCCTTGTAGGATGACATGGCTATTACGGGGGCAAAGGTTTCAGAAGATTGGGTTATTGAAACATTCAATAATGATGACGAGGCACTAGATGCGGTTGACAATGGCACTGTGGTGGGTACTAAAAGGTGCTTTTTACGCTTGTCATGTTATTGTATTGTTTCTAGTTGGAACTTCTGTCTGTTATCAATGAAAACACCTAAGTAACTCATAGGGGTGTGTAGAAATCAGTTTGGACTGATGAAACTGAAGAAGCGAACCAAGACTGAACCAAAGTGAAC
Source organism: Logfia minima (assembly GCA_963921325.1). Lineage (NCBI taxonomy): Eukaryota > Viridiplantae > Streptophyta > Magnoliopsida > Asterales > Asteraceae > Logfia > Logfia minima. Next base: position 34,091,234 of record OY992767.1, read on the forward strand.
CAATTTTAAAAGAGCGGTTCAGTTGGGAACCAGACTTGTTTTAAAGCGGTTAATATATAGTGTCCGGATGAACACCCATACGCTTATGCTTCTGGTTGCTGAAGGATGTGTTATGTAATTTGATAACACGTAGTTTGTGTTATATGTCGTGCATTGGTCAGTATCCATTTCCAAAACTACATACAAACCTTGACATCATGAAAGAATCGGAATTTTACATGCTCCTTTTTGCTGTAACTTCTATATTGATCAAAGAAAATCATGTGTCTTTTCTGCTAATTTAATCTGTAATTTGACTCTGAATTCTTCGTTTGTTATTTGTTCTCTTCTTTTTTCTTCAAACTTTGAAGGAACTTTATACAAGTATGTTCAACCAGAGTGCTGCAAATGGTTTAGTAGAGTATTGCAGCGTTCTAATAACTTTTATAGGGTAATATTACCTTTTTTTTCATTATTGCAGGTTGTTGATCTTTCAAATTATGGTAGATTAAGAGGTAACCTTCTGATTTCCAATTCTTAGTTTGGAGCATAACCTTGTCTTCCTTTTTTGTTGTAGTTTTAGTTTTTATATGGACCACATACCCATGTGGCACTGTCTTTAAGATTGGTTATGGAAAATTAGTTGCAGAATAACATAGGACTCCTTTCCTTCAGAGAGACATTGGAGCTAGATTAGTCCAATAAAAAAAATCAATGCATCCCATAGAAGGACAAATAAGTTAGAGAATTTTCAAAGGCCAAAAAAATGGTTGTGGATGATTCTTTGTTATTTACAGATTTTCAGAATATTCTTGACACAGTTAACTCTACCGATCTGTATCAATTAACTCTAATATGTAATAATCTACTAATTTTTCTCCCTTTCAACTTTTTTTAATTGTTTTGAAGTCAGTGGAGAAGATCGTATTCAATTTCTTCACAACCAAAGTACTGCAAACTTTGAAGCACTTTCTGAAGGAAGGGTAAGTCTTTGAGTTATTAATTTAGATATGCTATTGAGCATAATTGTGGTGGTGACTCTTGTTGAAGTTCATGTAATAATGTAACTGAATCTTGTAGGGATGTGACACTGTCTTTGTAACTCCAACTGCTCGAACAATTGATATTGCGCATGCATGGATCATGGTAATATTATTCCCCGGTATTTTCCATGAATCACTTCAGAGGATTTTAAGTCTTAAAAGTGTTACTGATTTGCAGAAAACGGCGATCACACTTGTTGTATCACCATCAACAAGTGGAAGTATCAGTGAAATGCTCAGGAAGTATGTTAGTACTCTCTTGTATTTATTAACGGATTTCGTTTCAAATTTCAGCTAGTAAATTAAATAATTAGGCCAGGGGGTATGACCTTACTCTCATGGACGTGTCTACTGACAAAAAAAGTTACAAGTTATGACCTAAACTTTGCAAATTTAATACAAAATTTCCTTCATGCTAACATCATAAAGACTCAATAAGTGAAGGGCTAATTAGTAATAATGTCACTTTATATCAATAACCATCTTGGATTTGTTTTATTATAATTATTTATTTATAGTATTATAAATCTTAGTTTTTTACTGATAATATTATACTTGCTAACTTGTCCAAAAAGATATTACACAAGTAAACACATATTAAGATATAATCGGCATCTAACGATTTTCTTAAAATCTTTATATTGGGAGTGTAGGTACATCTTTTTTGCTGACAAGGTAGAAGTTGAAGACATTAGTGACAAGACATGCCTGTTTGCCCTTTTGGGACCAAAAAGCAATCAAGTATGGCTATCATGTTTAACTTAAGCTTGCTATCTAAGCTCAGTTGCATTCTCTATTTTCTCATCTTTGGCATTATAACAGGTGATGTTGGATTTAAATCTTGGTGATCTTATTGGACAGGCTTATGGCTCACATAAGCATTATAATGTGAGTTCTTTCTCTGTGCCATTTTGTTAGAATAATCACTATTGTTATTTCTTGAACTTATTTCTTTCATTATTTTGTTCCGGTAATTTTTCAATGACTGTTTTATGTTTTGAAATGACAAAGAGGAGTCTACTTGCTTACAACAATTTTTCTGTTAGATGCCATTAGATACAAGAGTATGTCTTATATATCTGGTAGCATTATTTTAGACTGTTTAGAGTAATATAGGTGTCAATTAGGACATATGATTTTTATTTAGGTTTCTTGTTTTGGGATGTTGATTGGGACGCAATGCTGCACCAAACCCGAACCCAAAATTAAGAAATAATGGGATCGAGAACCGGCCTATCTAAAGTCGCTGGTATCGGTCCACTCGGGTCCCCAATCTAACTATAAACTGAATATGAACTTGGGGTTATATAGTTTAAAAAATACTAGCAAGGTTACTAACCCAACAGTTTTCCCGTTTTATGTGTGTGTGCTTGTTCTTCAATCACGACAATCTCTGAATAGTTTATATGCAGGTTGGTGGTAATCCAGTAACGGTAGCAGTGGGAAGTGTTATCTCTGAAGAAGGTTTCTCACTTTTAATGTCACCAGCAGCTGCAGGATTGATTTGGAAAGCTCTTCTGAGTAGTGGTGCAACCCCAATGGGTTCTAATGCATTTGAAACATATAGAGTTCTCCAAGGTTGATCAACTCTTACTACACTCTAATCTTGTGAGCTGTATTTCTCTCGTTAATTTAAAAAAATATAGTCAACTTTTAAACAAAATTATAAAGAGCCTATGAGTAACTTATTAGCTAATAAATGAGAGATATTATTTTGAGAGTCTACTTTAGATCAAACATATTAGCTTTTATATTTAAAATTCATATTGGTTAGTATGGTTATAGCATAATAGTTTCAAGTGCTCCGTTGTCGTGAACTCGTGATGTGTTCTTTTCCTTCCTGATGGCTTATTTTCATATGACCTTATTTAACATAGCAATCATCTTTTTGTGAACGACTAAAAATTGTTAACTTACTCTCATCTGTTTTCAACTTATGATACACAGGAAGGCCAAAACCTGGTAGTGAGCTTACAGACGAGTTTAATGTTCTCGAGGCGGGTCTTTGGAATGCAGTGTCTTTGAATAAAGGTATATCTCTGTCATTCCCATACACTATTTTTTCCTAAGTTTTTATAGTGGTTAAATATAATTAGATTCGTTGTCAGGGTGTTACAAAGGACAAGAAACCATCGCCAGATTAATCACATATGATGGAATCAAGCAGAAGTTGTGGGGAATTCAACTTTCATCCCCAGTGGAACCCGGCAGTCCAATTACAGTTGATGGAAAGAAGGTACAAGTTGCCAGTTTTTATGTTTAAATTTTAGCCATTTTGTGTGGAGTTTGGTGAAAACCATATATGAAAGGACACCAGCTTGATTCAAGTAATTCTGATTATTTTGAGAAGGAATTTATCAAGAAAAAATTGTCTTTATAATTCAATTACTCTGCATTGATATTTCAGAAAACATAAAAAAGATAGATGTTAAATACTGTCTACAATATGGCAGAAAATCTAGTTATAGATAGTGTGGAGTTCAGTACTTTAGTAACTGTAGTATACTTCCTGGCTGAAGGCAGAACTAACTATCTCGATCCTGCCTAACGTCAGTTTTGCCATCACAAACGTTAAACGATTTTAACACTTTGCAGGTAGGAAAGTTGACAAGTTATACGGCTGCAAAAAAGGGAAATGAGCATTTTGGTTTAGGGTATATTAAGAAGAAAGCTGCCTCAAAAGGGGACACAGTTGTAGTAGGAGAGAGTATTTCTGGTATAGTGGTTGATGTTCCCTATCTTGCACGCCAGCAGCCATTGGTGTTAAATTCAAAATCGTAGTTTTGCCATAACGAGTACTTGGGATTCTTGTGTTCACTTTATGTTAAAAATTGATTTGTTTTATATTTATTCATAGTCATAGAATCTAGACTACAATACAAAAAATAATGTCTTGCATAGAGTAAATTCGGCAACTACTTTTCTTTTAAGATTTGGTAAATTGTTTAGTTGTCACATATGTTGATTGTCCGCCTTGTGCAAACTTCAAATCTGATCACGAGAACTGATTATGGGAGTGTGCAGCTTTCTGAAAGACCTGCAATTGTATTTTGCACATAATGTGAAACTTGTTTTTGTTACAATTGTGTCTGATAATTTATAGGACAAGTAACAGCAGTTATTTACTATTAACAATTTTTTAAGCTTTTATCCTACTTTTAAAGAACAAAATTAGGGAGTGTTTGCACATAATGTGGAAAATTCTCAAAAAATTTATCTTCAATTTTCTAGCAAATGAAGTGAGTTTTGTATCACTAGAGAAGTTTTAAATAATTAAAAAATTGCGTTCAAATGTTGCATTTTTATTTTGAAAAACTATATTCAAAGAATCATGTGTTGCATCTTTCATTTTGAAAAAATATATTGAGAGAAGCTCGTGTGTCTAGTTATAGAAAGGTGAACTACTTCTCCAAGTATTTTCTCTATAAAGAAGGGAAATGTAGGAGGTTTTGGGAAAAAAAATTGAAAAGGTAAGTATTGTTAGGAAAAAGTCGGAACCATGTTTTATAACTTTTAGTTATAACTGAGAGAAGTGTGTTTTTCGTTTTCTAATAAAACATTTTTACAAGACACACATTTTGAAAGCGTTTTTTAGTTTATGAGTTTCCTTGCAAACAATTTCTAGAAAAGTTGCCAACTTTCCTATAACTGAAGGCACCATAAATATTAAAAGTTTGTTTATGTTTTTTAAAGATAAATATTGAAAATTTGAGTTCCAATTTAAGAAAATAACTTACTTTCTAATCTAATAAAACAATATCTCTATTAACATAGTCTATGTTACACACACACGTAATGCAATTGCACATCACCTACAACCAATGCACTTGATCCCAACATATGACCAAGTTCAATTGTTACACAATTAGCCTCTTCTTATCAAAATCTTTCATGTAGTTTGTAGGAGCACATCAAAACTTAAAATGCCGACAGTCGGAAGCTCGGATCGCCAGTGTTATTTGATGACCAACTAAAAGTAAAATCTTCGATGTAGTTAGCACATGCGCATCAAGCAAACTGCTCTATTGGTTGGACACATATAACATGAAATAATGATAAAAGATACATTTTCAATCAATCTATCAAAATTATGAATCACATGCTTTCATTATTAAGTGTTGAAGTCAAACCTCCGATTTTATTTTGCATCTTAAAGATTATATGTTTGAAATCTAAGTAATTCTTAAATCATTATTCTTCTAAAATTTTGTTGTATAAAGGCAATATTTTGAAAACCATATCTACATGAAAATAGATGCTCCACCAGTTTGAAAAGGAAAAAAAATCAGTTTATGTGGTTAATAAGTTTTGATATCGGTGTCATCTAAATTGTCTTACAATAGCTTTTTAAATATTCTTTTTTATATAGATAGTGAAATTTATTTAGTTCGGGTTTTAGATACTAATAAATTTTAGACAGTGTAAATGTATATAATAAGAGTTAAATTGAAAAATAAATAGATACGTAACAAATGAAATCAAATACTCAATTGATGTGATTTGACACTACAAAATAGATAGTTGACATAGTTGACTATATATGACAACTATCGCCATTGTTATCTTATTTTTTTAACTGATAAGTAGGGGTAAAAACAAAATAAAAGATTGTAACAAATATAGGTAAGGCGTTTATTAAATTATATGTTTACAATCTATTAACACATGTGTTACCGGCAATTAACAGATGTGTTACGGAAACTATCACATGTGTTACCAGCAACTAACACACGTGTTACTAGTTTTCGAAACCCTTTAAAAAATGAAAAGAAAAAGTTCGTTGAAAGTATACCTAGTGAGATGTCTAATCGAAGAGAAAAAAATGTTGATTTTTATGGTGTAATTTTTATATTTTTTTGACTAGCCATTTGTAAGAAATTTAATTTTTTAAAATGTTGAAATTATTATCATCTTGATAAAATCGATGATTGACATTGACTTGTCAAGACCTTTTATAGTAGAAAATGCAGGCCATCGCGTGACATGATATGATCACTATTTTATGGCTAAAAACTAGGAAAATTGAACCATGATTGCATACAAGGTCAATCTCCAAGTCCCTCCAACAACCCCATATTTTCTGCTTTAGTTACTTGTACCATCTACTGTGAATTAAATACATAAGTTTACTACATCAATCGCTTATACACTATGCTTTGTTAGCATAAAACTCACCAAACTTTTAACATACAGTAACTAATTTCCTTAACTCTGTAATATCCTAACTTTTATTTGTTTTTAAGTTTTTTGATGAATATAAATTATTTAATGGTATCCAACATTCTTAAATTTAAAATATCGGTCCGTTTGTAGGAAGTAGAAAACTAAAAACGAAACTATTGGAGATCTTATATAATCCACCCAATGATGGTATGACATGTCACGATTGATACGTGGTCATTTAAAGATGTCAACGTGTACTTTTAAGTCCATGTAAGCGTTTACCCTCTTAAAGCTTCGATCTTTAATTCTTGACTTAAAACAAGAACCCTAATCAGAAACACTTCACTCAAAACCCCAAATCTCACTTTCCAATTTAACTAACTGAAACCCAATAATAAAGTTGCAATCTTTAATTGTTAATGTCAAAGTTAGTGAATTTGTGATCAACTTATTACTGGGGGCATTGAGTACAAGAAAATGGAGACCCGAATGAGATCTGGGTTTCGGGTCATGATCTTGATTGCAGTGTGTATGATAGTTTGTGGATATTCAGTTTCTGCAGAGACCCAAAGACCCAAGAATGTACAAGTTGCTCTTAGGGCTAAATGGCCTGGTACTTCAGTCCTTCTTGAAGCTGGGTATGTAATGTAACTGATTATATATATATATTTATTATTTATATATTTGAATATGTAAACAAGCTAACGACTTGATGATGTGTTGTAATTCTTGATAAGCACTAGAGTTACTGCTTTTGGATAATGATCCGTTTGATGAATGCTATTTGAAAATCACACCTTTTGACATGGCTTTACGTTAGCTGTATAATGTGTTTATGACTATGAAGATATATTTTTAGATTAGAATATGTTGAAATTCACACAATCCTGTTAAAAAATCACGATTATTACTGTAAACACATAGATCACTCATTATTTTATTAAAATATAAACAATCAAGTGTTTGCATGTCAACCTGATCTGAACCCGACAGTTTCAGCCCATCAAAAGTGTGCATGTTTGGATGGCAGGGGTGGTTGTCTTTGAATACTACTTACAAATCTTTCATACTAATGTATAGCGGAATTTGTATCACAGGGAATTATTCTCTAAAGAATGGAAAGACCTTTTCTGGGAGTTCATTGAGATATGGCTTAATAACGAAAGTGGAAATACCGATTCTTACACTGCCAAAGATTGCTTGCAGAAAATTAGTAATTATGGCAAATTGTTCGTGACTGGACCATTGGCGTCAGTGTTTGAATTATCTCTTACTCTTCGCTCTTCATCACCAAGATTAGTGCTTTATCAGCAATTAGCGGAAGAATCGCTTGCTTCACATCCATTGTCTGATGACATTAGTACTAGTTTTATTGATGAAGGTTTACCGGAAAAATTTGAAGCCAAAGAAGTCAAGAAGGCCGATTCTTTGCTTGTAGGTGTCAATCCAAGAAGTCCTGGGGGGAAATGTTGTTGGGTGGACACAGGTGGTGCCTTGTTTTTTGATGTACCCGACTTGCTATTGTGGCTTCGTGATCCTCATAAGTAAGTCCTCTCTTTTTTACTTTTTTGGCTGTTTCAGAAACAAAAATCGGAACTGATAATCTGATAAGAGTAATATAGTTGGTGTGAAAGTAGTTTGTCGAAACTGATTATTCCAAAATGCAATCACTTTAAATGCAATTCCAAACACCCCTTGAAAAATCAGAATGAGATTATCAACTGTAATAAAGTGAGCTGTAGGTTATAATCAAACAATTAATTGTTAGAGTGGAAATTGACATTGGTGAGAAGAAAAAGATAGATCTTGTGAATGAGAGAAAAAGTTCCTCAAATTTTCTTGAAATAAGGGGTAAATAGGTAATCTTGTTTCAGTCTTTTGATAATCAGCTTTGTTGCCCCAGTAAAAAATCTTTTTATCTGAAGTTTTGTTGTCACTAGTATATAATTGATTATTTGAATAATCAGTTAATTATTAGCTGCATATCCAAATACTAAAAACTGATTATTGCGACTTCAAGTCGCACTAATCAGATATTCGGTTTCAAAATGCAGATCCAAATACCCCCTTAAATTTACTACAATGAGTTCATAACATTTGATAAAATCGTGGTAATTTCTGAAAAAGAACATATGGCAATTTGTGGCATCTACCGTTTCAGGGATGGAGATATATTTCAGGAGCCTGAACTTTTTGAGTTCGATCATATCTATTTTGATTCATCTATTGGGAGTCCAATTGCCATCTTATATGGAGCTCTTGGTACTGACTGCTTTAAGGAATTTCATAGGAGCTTGATGGAAGCAGCCAAAGAGGTGCAATCAGAATATCTTCTTCGTGAAAGTACCTTTACATGAATGTGGCAAAATAGGCTGTTTGCTCGAAACATTTGTTTTTCAAAAGTAGTAATTTTTTCATAACTAGTTGACGTGCTGTGTGTGATTACAATAGTTGTATTATATAAATAGTAATATAATTTTCTGAATAAACCGATTTAAGAGGTTATATGCACATAAAAAATAAACTTTGGGTAATTTTGAACTGTTCGGACACATTTGACTCATTTCCTTTTAACTTGTTAGAGGTAAACCATAATTCAAATCGACCCATTCATACATAAATGAGTCAAAATTGTTCTACTCTCTTTTTGGAGTAAATTTTTTTATTTTACTTTTTAATTCATACGGTCTCTGGAACCTTTGACCCATCTTCACGGTCCATGCAAACATGTCCCTTTGACATGAACTTAGAAAATTTAGGTCTTCTAGCCTTATCATTCTGATGATTGAACCGTTGATGAAGTCTTGTTTGCTGTTACGTTTGTTGTAATTTAATAAGTTATAAATGCTTGTGTATTTATAGATTAGTTACTGATGAAGTTAAAATAACTAACAGGGGAAAGTTAAGTATGTTGTGAGACCTGTTTTGCCTTCAGGCTGTGAATCAAAAAGTGGTCATTGTGGAGCAGTTGGCACTCGAGACCCCTTGAATTTGGGTGGTTATGGAGTAGAACTTGCATTAAAGAACATGGAATATAAGGCCATGGATGACAGTGAAATAAAGAAAGGTCGGTGTAAAGTTTCCGCTATTTATGCTAGTTTTTTTATTTATAAAAAAGTTGCCGCTATTTGTGAAATTTACCGTCGGTTTTCTCTAATTGTTATATACGATCGTTTGATATTCTCTGTTGAAAAGATATGCGTTTCTTTTTCTTATAAATAAATTATCTATACTTCTATACTTTTATACTTCTATACTTCTATATCTATACTTCTATACTTATAATATATAAAGCATCTTGGTGTTTTATATATAGAAACTCTTAAAATTAAGACTCAAATATTTCTAAATATATCTATACTTCTATATCTATACTTACTTACTTACTAATATATAAAGCATCTTGGTGTTTTATATATAGAAACTCTTAAAATTAAGACTCAAATATTTCTAAATATATCTATACTTCTATATCTATACTTACTTACTTACTAATATATAAAGCATCTTGGTGTTTTATATATAGAAACTCTTAAAATTAAGACTCAAATATTTCTAAATATAGCTTATGTAATTTTTATTTGATATTAATTTTATCGTACTCATAAGACTTACTACCGTATCCTGAATCCTTAACTCTACATACGAGTAAACTATGTTATTTAGTCACCATTATAGATAGTTTGTGAAGAACAAACATAATATACGACTATCGCTGAGTCACAATTTTTAATAAAACATTGTATTCTGCTTCATAGCGCGGGTATTACGCTAGTGTAAAGTTGAAACATATGATTGTTTAATATTTTCCGTTGCTCTTGGCTACAGTGCATGGTCAAAACTGAAAAGAGGCTAATGTTAACATGTTGGGTAGAGTGTAAAAACACCTTATGCTCTCACTTGGGTATAGGTGGCAAAATGAGTGGGTTGGGAAATTTTTTTACTCGTTACTTATACAATAGTTAGTTTATTTTATGACTAGAAAAACTATTATAAAAATAGCTATTGTTTTTTTTTTAATGAAGCAATTTAGGGTGTCGTAAACATTTGAATATGCTATGGATAAAATTTAAACCGTTTAACCAGTTCCCTTTTTAGCTATTCTTTTTCTCTTTTCTTGAGCTTAACCTCTTTAATTTGTTAACAATGAAATATAACCCAAATTCACCTACGTGAAATTGGAATACAGGTGTCACTCTAGAAGATCCTCACACTGAAGATCTCAGCCAAGAAGTTAGAGGGTTCATTTTCTCTAGAATTTTGGTATTTATCTTATTTTTTACTTTATATTCGTAGTTCTTTAATTCTACGCTTGATCACTGCATCATCATTTAGTCTGAAACCGCTTTACATGTAGAACCATAACTTTTTTCTCCATGATAAATTATACTAAAACCTTTTCTACTTTGGAGAAGTAGAGAAGTATGTACGGTTTTACTCTTCAATATCGCATCATCTCCTTTAAATCGTCCCCCTGTCTCATATATGTTTTTGAGAGATTGCACGACTTCATTTAAAGCCCTGTATGGTGATAAAATACGTCATTAGCTAAAACTTCAAAAAACAAAAATATATTGCAAAAATAAATATAATTGTGTAAGCATCATTAAAACTAAGTATGATATTTAGGCAGTGAATTTTAGTCTCATATCAGCTGTAGCAAAATTAAGTACCAAATAAAGTTACTCATTTACCGATTTTTGTTAACCTGTTTGAAGACTTGTATTTCCATCTCACAAACTGTATTAGCCATTTCCTACTATCCAATTTATTACAGCAGATTATCACAGAATTACTTTCATAATTCAAAACACACTTGAGTTGAGAAGTATAATCGTTATAAGAATTAAGATCATATTTTCCATCTTGGAGCTGATCGGCATGTTTTTTACTAATGCAGGAAAGGAAACCGGAACTGGCCTCTGAAATAATGGCTTTTAGGGATTCTCTCTTGTCATCAACAGTGTCTGATACACTTAATGTGTGGGAATTGAAGGGTAAACCATATGGTTTTCTTTAAAGCAGTTCTTTTTTAATGTATTTTGGGCCTTATTCATTATATATATATCCACGTGATTAACAACAGATTTAGGACATCAGACTGTACAAAAGATTGTTCATGCATCAGACCCTCTTCACTCAATGCAAGAAATTAATCAAAATTTCCCGAGTGTTGTATCTTACTTGTCTCGGATGAAGGTTAGTTTTTATTTTACTTTTTATTGTTTATTTTATTTTATTTATTTATTTATTATTATTATATTATTGTTATGTTATTGTTATTATTATTATTTTAAATTTCGTGTACAATCACTACATGTTGTTTTGCAATGATAGTTAATCTTGTTTTATAATTCATGTAGCTCAATGATTCAATCAAAGATGAAATTCTTGCAAATCAGCGAATGATTCCACCTGGCAAATCTTTAATGGCTCTGAATGGTGCTTTAATCGACATTGATGATATTGACCTTTTTCTGTAATGCCTTTTCCAATTCTTTTAACAATACCAAACAGAGGTGGCAGTTTTAACCCATTTACTTGTAAATGGTTCAATTCGGGGCTTGGTTTACCTCTAACGTTGCAAACGCTAGATCAGCTAAAATGGAAATGGGTCAAATGGGCCTAAAGTCGCTGAAAGAGTATATAATGCTTACATTCTACTAAGTTACTTCATTGCAAAGATCAGTTTCTTATTTTTTGTAATGATATATTCTTTGTAATCATATTTAACACAAATTATTTACAAAAAATTAAAAATAAAAGTTGGACAAAAACTGCTTTGGGTCAGCCCAACCTGACTGATTATTCCAAATATTTACCAGTTTTTATGATTATCCAGCCGGCCCATTTTGCCACCTTTGATTCCAAGTAAATGGTATTTCGTGGGCTTATGCATGAGAATTATGTCTTCCATAGGTTGCTCGACATGGTCCATCAGGAGTTATCGTTAGCCGATCAATATACAAAACTGAAAGTAATGATCCTTTATTCTTTTTCTATCCATTGCTAAAACTGATCGATTGACATATGGTTTATAATGTTTGATCATTTTCTGGTTTGATCATGTTTTCTGCCCAATAACTTCTATTCAGAAACCTCTTTTGATTGGTTTACATATTTTAGATTCCTTCAAGCACAGTTCGGAAACTTCTGTCAACTCTACCGCCTCCTGAATCCAATGCGTTTCGTGTTGACTTCCGTTCGGAGCATGTTCAGTACATTAATAACTTAGAGGCGGATGCCAGGTACAAACAGTGGCGGAATAACCTAAATGAGGTATACTTCATAATTGCTTCAAAATTTCTGATTATATAGTAGTTCAAAAAAGCTTCTTTCTAATGTTTTAATGGTGTATCTTTTCCGGTTCATCTTTGTAGCTTTTAATGCCCGTATTTCCGGGACAATTACGTTACATCCGTAAGAACCTGTACCATGCAGTCTATGTGTTGGATCCTACCTCCATTTGTGGACTTGAGGTAATGCTCATTATATTCCGTTGAGGTCATATGTCCAAACAAGTTCGGGTAAAAGTGGGTAATTTTTTATACGAGCTGGGTCAGACTGGGTTGACCCGAAACACTATCTGTCTAAAAATAATTTGACCCATTCTTTAAGTTCGGTTTTTGTATTTTACTCGTTGGACATAGAACATAATCCACACTGACCCGCGGCAATATTGTGACTAAATCGGTTGAAAATGCTACCTCTATTTTGAATCTCTTGAATGAGTGGCGAATCTTAATCATGCTACTTTTTGCAGACAATTGACACGATAGTCACTATGTTTGAAAATAGTCTTCCAGTTAGGTTTGGAGTGATATTGTATTCTACAAAGTTGATCGAGAGACTTGAGGCAAATGGTGGAGAATTCGCACCTTCATCTCTTGAAAGTGATAGTCAAAAGAATGAAGATCTCTCAAGCTTGGTGACGACTTCGTTCCTTCTTTTTATTTTTATATTCTGTTTATTAAAATTTTTGAGATTGCCCTTCTTCATGATTTAGACAAATTCTGGAAGTAGATATAAACTTCAACACTAGTTACTCAGTTGTATATACATGTTTGTAGTTTTCAATTCTTGGATTGAGTAGTATTATAAATTTTCTTTAATCGAATGGAACCACGTATTCCATTCAATTTTTTTAAAGATAGTGTATATAAGATGTGCATAGAACATAAAAATTAAACATTCTGCTGACATGTCTATAAAACATTCTCCATTTTCATCAGTTTTTTATTGTTTGCTTCATGTTTCTGTTCTGTAACATTTCAACCGCTAATTAGTATTATCTACATTAATGAATTGCAGACTATACGCCTTTTCTTTTATATCAAAGAAAGTCATGGGATGCTGAAAGCTTTTGAATTTCTCAGCAATGTACGTCTTTGTTAGTACTACAATGTGTTCTTCAGATATGCAGTTAAATTTGTATTTCTTGATGCGCATGTTTCATTGGTAGCTTGAATATTATAGGTGAACAAATTGCGTCTGGAGTCAGGGGAGGAAGAATCACCCGTGCTGCACCATGTGGAGGGGGCATTTGTAGAAACACTATTGTAAGTTGCGAAGATTGTAATTAGAGATGGAAACTTGGTGGATTGGCCAGCGGGTCATTATGGGTAGATTATGGGAAGTAATTTGTACTAGGCTGCAAGAGAGCTAAGCCGAGCTTGAGTTCGACAGGGCTTCGAGCCTGGCTTGACGACCTTGAGCTAATCTTAAACTTGGCTCAATAGTTCAACGAACTTTATTGCAGGCCCGATCTTGGCTCGAAAAGTTTGAACAGTTGTGTATATATTAACTTTATGTTCAATAATCTTAATCATTTCAATACATATAGAAATTACAATATAATGACCATTAAAATTCAGCTTAGACAAATCTAATAATAACAAAGTCCAACCGCACATCCATTGCGAAGTCCTTAAGGCTCGAAATTCAAAAAGCCCATTTCAAACTTCGAGGTCAAGGTCTCGAGATTGGAACATTATTACATCGAGGTTACGACCCATTTTACATAATACGTTAATTTTTATTTTTTGTCTGTTTAAGTGTTGGAAATAAGACATGATCCAAATAAGACATTCATAAGTAAATTAGTCAAAATTGCTACCTCTTATTATCTTCAGCCCAAGTAAATGCTCTATTGTTTTTGTTACCAAAATATGGTATCATTATCTGCTATGATATATTCATGTAGATGTAGATTTCATTTTGTTTATTTGGAAATTATACATTGAAAGGATTTGTTTTTAATTTTTTTGTAGGCCAACTGCAAAAACCCCACCTCAAGATACTTTATTAAAGCTCGAAAAGGAGCAGTCTTTCCGTGAATCATCTCAAGAGAGTTCCTTGTTCGTTTTCAAGCTGGGCATGGCAAAGTTGGAATGTTCGCTCTTGATGAATGGCCTCGTCCACAGTTATAACGAGGTTATACTTTGACTTGTTACCCAACCCACCCATTTTGCTACCTCTAATATATACATTAACGACTACCAAAATGTTAATATTCAGACAAATAAATGTCATTTTAACAATAAACTAGGACCATAGTTCTTGGAGAGACATGAATTTTAATTAGTTTTGTTACTTCAGGAGGCATTAATGAGTGCTATGAATGATGAGCTCCCAAGAATCCAGGAACAGGTTTACTATGGGCAGATAAATGCTCACACTGACGTTCTTGACAAATTTTTATCTGAAAGTGGTATTCAGCGCTATAACCCGCAGGTTCAGCATCTCAACATGTTTTGGAACTGTAATTGGATTTTTTCGGTTTTTTACTTGATGGATTAATTGGAATTCATGTCACATTTATTATACAGATTGTTGGAGATAAGGCAAAGACTAAATTTGTTTCTTTGACTGCATCAATCGTTGGAGATGAATCTCTGCTAAATAATATTGAATATTTACACTCTGCTGGAAGTAAGATTTTGGTCAGTTCCCACATTTGAAATTGGTAAACTATTCGATTTCTCCTATTCTTATTCATTAATATTGTATCCCAGCTATTGATGACTTGAAAACCGTGACTCATCTTATGGCTGTTGATGTTACGTCAAGAAAAGGGGTTAATTTACTTCACGAGGGAATTCGTTATCTGGTAAACTTTTATGACCAACTTGTTGAATACTATGCCGATTATAATGAAAACACTAACCATTCTTTACAGATGGCAGGTTCTACGAGTGGTCGTGTGGGATTTTTATTTAATTCCAATTTGGATTCTGATTCAAACAGCTTCATCTTTATGAAGGCTTTTGAAATCTCAGCCTCTTCATATGGGTATTTTTTTATTGTAGCTAAACATATGACATTTTTTTAATTAACCCCTTCTTTTTCTCACACTGACTATTGATGTATTTTTATTATCCTTTAGTCATAAGAAGAAGGTTTTAAACTTTCTAGACCAATTATGCTCGTTTTATGAGTCTTCTGAAGATTCTCAAAGCAGTCAAGCTTTTCTGGATAAAATTTCTGATCTTGCTGATGCAAATGGAATCAATTCTAAAGGATTTATGTCTGTTCTTTCGGAATTTTCTGTTGCTAAGTTTGCAAGTCATTTGAAGAAGGTACAATAACGCTTATAGTTTGCTCTGTTAAGATTAATAAAATTTGTAATTTGCCAATATGCAATTTGTAATAAAGATAGTGCTCTTTGCTATTCTAAATTTACTTGGGGAAGGGTATTTTTCTAAAGGAGAACTTTGGTACATATATTTAGCTTAATGTTATAGAAAGATAATGATGAAATAGATGTTTACCGTAATGAAAAGAAGAGATTGTTAAACGTACTAAAACTTGGTGACCGACTCTTTATACCATTGTATAATCTTATATAGGTTTATATTGCAAACTTACTGTTCTTGCAAAAATGAACATAACAAAATAGTTTGCAGCATTTTGGAACTTTTTTATAAACTTGTAACAATAATATATTTAGGCACTTTGCTGGCTCAGGAAAATCACGTATGATGATTTTTTAAGTCAGTTACTCTGACCAAGTTTATTTAGTGTAACTTTTTATGATTTCCTTTATAAACTTGGTTTCTTCTTCTTTTCTATTGATTTTCTGGTAACATTTTGTCAATATAATGTGCAGGTGGGTCAATTTTTATATGGACAAGTTGGGCTTGAAAAAGGTGTTAATGCAGTCATTACGAATGGAAGGGTGTGTTTCTTTCACATTGTTTATACTTGTTCTAATAATATGAAATGTGGGTACATGCTAATTTATATTCTATTTTATTGGCATTAAACAGGTTGTTCGTGTCCCTGAGTCCGTAACATTTTTAAGCCAAGATTTGCATCTTCTTGAATCTGTAGAATTTAAGCAAAGAATAAAACATGTTGCTGACATCATCGAAGAGGTGACATGGGAAAATGTTGACCCAGACACACTTATGAGGTTTCTTTACTTGCTGATACATTTTGATCTATTTACATTCAAATGGGGTCAATATGGGATATATTATATTTTAAGGGTCAAATGCTGAGAGGTGTATTTAGTAAAAATACATGTTAAACTGTCAGAAGTCATGAAAAATGTATTCGGATTATCATAACCTCATAAATTGCTTCATTAAAGTATTTAGATTATTATTGTATTAATATAGTTTATCTAATCATAATCAACGCATTAATATTAGCTGACCTGTTTTGGTCCATATTATAAGTTACCTATGCTGATCCTAATTTCTTTCTACCCGTTATCCGACCCATGAGCTGTTCATTTCACCACCTCTACATATATGTATGACAGAAGCAAGTTATTGCTCATTGAATCGTTATATTTTGATATGGATGTAGAGTTCAAGTTTTTGTTTAATTTGATATTCTGGTTGCAGCAAGTTCATGAGCGATATAATCATGTCTGTCACGTCTTCACTTTCTACACGGGACCGAAGTTCTGAAGGTGCTCGTTTTGAGATGTTGAGTGCAGAATATAGTGCTGTTGTTATTGGTAGTGAAAACTCGACCATTCACATAGACGCTGTTATTGATCCTTTGAGCTCTTCTGGTCAAAAAGTATCTTCACTTCTTCGCATACTGTGGAAATGCAGTCAGCCAAGCATGAGGCTCGTGTTCAACCCGATGGTTAGTTCCTTATGCAACTTTGAAATCATGTAGAACCCAAATTTGATTTGTTAAAAGATCGATACTTATGTGTCTCATGTGGGTTTTTTAGGGGTTCTATAGACGTGGGTTCTATAAGTGATTATGTGATATAAAAGAATCTGATTTAGATAATCAGTTGTAACAAAACGGGTTGTAGAAGATAGTGTGTGAATGGCTTTTATATACTAATTTTTTTAAAGTGCCCTCTATTATACTGCTCTCTTATCCATCTTCATATAAAGAAGTCCCTCTGATTCATCAAACATTGCATCGACTTCACAAGTAGTTCAAAAGGGATTGTTTGACCAGTCAAATATCTAAATATGTTTGGTGTTTTCGTGGCAGAGTTCCCTTGTTGATCTTCCACTAAAGAATTACTACAGATTTGTAACTCCGACAATGGTATAGTCCACCAAAAGATCTTGTTCATGGTACCCTTTGATTTACTTTCATTTTAGTTGTTATTAAAGGTTTGTGTCTATATATTCAGGATGACTTTAGCAATACAGATTTAACTGTACATGGCCCAAAAGCATTTTTCGCAAATATGCCACTATCGAAAACCCTAACCATGAATCTTGATGTTCCTGAATCATGGCTAGTTGAACCTGTCATTGCAATGTAAGTTTATATTATTGTATGCTTATTGGGGTTTCATTCAGGATATTTTCCTCAGTTATTAACTTTATTTAACTTTTTATGTTTATGGGTATTTGCAGCCATGATCTCGACAATATATTGCTTGAGAACCTCGGTGACACAAGAACACTACAGGCAGTTTTTGAACTTGAAGCTATCGTTCTTACTGGTAATCTAACTTTTTCTTTTTTTATCCTTCACCATTTCTTGTAGCCCACAATTTCTTTTTTTTTTTTTTTTTTTTTTTTTTTTTGGGGTGGGGGGGGGGGGGAATATATATAATACTTGGTGTTTAAAAAGGGTTCTAAAAAAATATATTGTTAACGCGATTTAGGAGGCTTTATGCATTTAAATATATAATGGATGACTATGGACATGTTTGATGAGTTCCATCTATTTGACATGTTTCCTATAAGGTGTTTATTTTAGTTTAACCCATTTGACCTATTAGTGGTTAAACGTAACCCAAAATGATATGTTTATTAAAACCATCTTTACTTTTTGTGTTTTAATATAAAGTGGATGAATGAATGGAAATTCAAAACCATTTAAATAACAATCCAACAAGTTAAAGATCTTATCTTTATGACTATTGACTAAACGTATAGTTACCTTCTATTATAATCTTAGCTAGATTATTTAGAAAATATTTTATTTTACGATACAAGATGAATCAATCTAAATTTGATCAATATGGACTGTTTAACTAGGTCATTGTTCGGAAAAGGATCATGAACCCCCACGAGGCCTTCAAATGATACTTGGAACCAAAAAGAATCCCCATTTGGTTGACACACTCGTGATGGCCAATTTGGGTTATTGGCAAATGAAAGTGTCACCAGGGGTTTGGTACCTGCAGCTAGCACCAGGTCGAAGTTCCGATCTATACGTTCTGCAAGATGGTCCAGAAATAAGCCCAACAAAACGCATCACCATAGATTACTTGAGGGGAAAACCATTTCATCTTGGAGTAGTGAAGAAAAAGGGTAAAGAACATGAAAAATTACTGATTCCTTCTGATGATGATGATTCTTCCTCGAAACAAGTGGGTTTCGTCTATTATTATATAATTAATAAAATCTTTTTCTCGAATAATATGAATGTGTGTTTTTAAAGCTAGTTATGCTTGATATTTGCAGGGTGATAAGGAAGGTTGGAATGCTAATATTTTGAAATGGGCTTCTTCGCTTATTGGTAGCAATGGGCAGTCAAAGAACAGTGGAAACACTAAAGTGGTTAATATTTTGTGATTATGTTCATAAAGTTAGTAAACTCCCTTCAAATTTGTAAGCTGATTAATATTTTCTGCAGGATAATTTACCCAATGGGCGCAAGGGTAAAACGATAAATATCTTCTCCATTGCATCTGGACACTTGTATGTTATTCTTTTTCAATCTTGGCTCCTAGTTGTCGTGAATTTAAAAGATTTTCGTCATTCTAATAGATGGACAAAATGGATGGGTCTAGTAGTGAGTCAAAGGGGGAATAGATGTACCAATTGGCTTGGGTTGGGTTTTTAAAACACTTTTTGCCAATTGTTTATAAAATATGTTATCAATAATAAGTATCTTAGTTATGTGCACTAAATCTCTCTTATTACAAGTTTAATCGATTATTTTGCATAATTGAACTTCAAGGTTGTATACATTAAAAAAGACGCATTCGACGAATAAGTATCTTAGTTAAGTGCACTAAATCTCTCTTATTACAAGTTTAATCGATTATTTTGCATAATTGAACTTCAAGGTTGTATACATTAAAAAAGACGCATTCGACGACTTTCGACCGTATTTCTTTTATTACCTAACTTTCTCAATTTGTCCCTATTGATCTTTTAGAGATCAAACATAACACAAAGCGACCCATTTATTATTAAATTAGTAATTGGGCCAATATTGCCACATCTGGTTTTTCTGATGTCTTTCTGGGTGATTAATGCAGATATGAGCGGTTTACCAAAATCATGATTCTAAGTGTTCTAAGAAACACACAGCGTCCTGTAAAATTCTGGTTTATAAAGAACTACCTTTCACCGCAGTTTAAGGTTCTGCTATTTCCCAATTTTTTAATCTTTCACTTACAGAACGTTTTCTTGAAAATTAAGTTCTTTTTATCGCTTAATGCAGGATGTGATTCCACATATGGCACAAGAATACGGTTTTGAGTATGAATTGGTTACGTATAAATGGCCTAGTTGGTTGCATAAACAGAAAGAGAAACAACGAATTATCTGGGCATACAAAATTCTGTTTCTTGATGTCATTTTCCCCCTATCTCTCGAGAAGGTATTTAGCTGAAAACCGTATTGTCTTCTGCTACAAATCGAGCAATATTGTGGTCACTTCCTAAATGACGTGTGTATATGTTTTTATAGGTTATATTTGTTGATGCCGATCAGATTGTTAGGGCTGATATGGGGGAACTCTATGACATGAATTTGAAAGGAAGACCTCTTGGCTACACCCCTTTTTGTGACAACAATCGAGATATGGATGGTTTTCGGTTTTGGAAACAAGTAAGTTTTCTTATGTTTCCATTTATTGAAAATCACGCAATCACTTTCTGAATGCACATTGATACATCCTTTAGAGTCTCTTATTAGCAATGTTCAAAATATGTGAACATCATTCGATTTTTTTAGGGTTTCTGGAAGGAACATTTACGAGGAAGGCCATATCATATTAGGTAATATTGGAATATATGCTTTATTTAATTCATGCTGACAAGTGACAACCTAATTTTATGAAATTACTATCGAATATATATGTAAATGTATGCCGTACGCATGTGCAGTGCTTTGTACGTTGTTGATTTGATCAAGTTCCGGGAAACTGCAGCCGGAGACAATTTGAGGGTATTTTATGAAACGCTTAGCAAAGATCCTAATAGTCTCTCTAACCTCGACCAGGCAAGTGAAAATTCACTTACATTTCTCCTTTCTTTGTATCAATCTTTTCTAAAGGTGGCATTCCAACACATTTACTGATGAATCGTCCATCCTAGTTATGTTGCATCTCTAATGGGTCTACCTGCCCTAAATTTACTTTTAAGTTACAATAATACCTCCTAAATCATTTTGTTCATAAGTTATAGATCATTATATGAATGATAGGATTCTCGTAAAATTTGACAAAAGGTGTTGACCCAATCTGTTTTGACCCATACCAAAACTGACCCATTACAACCTGGGGGGCCCAGAGTAGTGTTTTGGGTCAATTCGACCTATCAAAGGTTATCCAATTTTGACTTGAACCTCAATTGGCCCATTGCTCAACTGGTGGGACCCACCCATTTAGCCACCTCTACCAAAGTGAATGTATAAAAACATTGCAAGATCATCAATTGGAGTTTGCAACGGCAATTCCATTCTAGTTCTGTTTTTAGTATCACTTTATTTTTTTATTATTATTAAATAAAACCTGCCATCAATGTTTCAGGATCTACCAAACTACGCACAGCACACCGTACCAATATTTTCACTTCCACAAGAATGGCTATGGTGCGAGTCTTGGTGCGGCAACGCCACAAAAGCCCGGGCTAAAACCATTGATCTTTGCAACAATCCAATGACCAAGGAACCGAAACTTCAGGTCTGTCAAAATATCTGTGTATGGAATTGCCTTTAGCAACTGATTGTCTGATTACTGCAACGTGAAGTCTTAATAATCATTTCATATCAATAATATTGATTATCTAAGGGAAAAGGAGAATTACCTATCTACCCCTTCTTTTAACCTAGTTTGAGAACATTCTACTATTTCTGTATTTCACTAAGTGTCTCATTTTTATTTTCTTTTTCTGAAAGATATCATTTTGATCATTTAATATCTTAAAATAAGAATTTGCACATTAAAAAATCTGATAGGTGATTGTTACAATTCCAAGCCTATCTTTTGTTATTTGTTTTGTTACAACTGATTATTCTTATTCTTACTCGATCACGTAATCACTTTCATAACGCTGATCATACACCCTCTCAATATGCTTGAATGGTGGTACCCTGACATCTAACTGTTCTCTTGAACTCAGGGTGCCAGAAGGATTGTAACCGAATGGCCAGATCTTGATCTGGAAGCAAGACAATTCACCTCAAAAATATTAGGCGAAAACGTGAGTCCTGTAGAGAAGGTGGTTAGCCCTCCGGCTCAGCCACAAGTAGCCGAAGAAGAGCTCGAGATAAAAGACGAGTTGTGATCACTGAATTGTGTTCTAACTTGACACTGTGATGAGTATTTTTGTTCCTAAATATAGGAAGATAATCTCTCATGCAAAGAATCAATTAAATTTGGATGTTATTAGGTTACAAAAAGTTGATCAATTTTGGTGACAAATATGGCATTGTACTGAATACTCAAGTGTAGAATTGAATGTATGTCAAGTTTTATTATAGAATAAGACAGGTTTAATATGTTTGTACTCATTGCTTGTACTGTTGTACATTGTCTGATAAAGTGCAGTACACTTCCATTCTTCTTGCTGGGCTTTTTCTATGATATGCCAGCTGAATTCTAATTCACTTCTCTGTTTATTTTATTTATTAAAATTATGGAAATATTGATTATTATAATCACTTAAAGAATAAAACGTTTGATTAGTAGCTAAACCTAAATTGTCTCTAACATTCAACACAAACACAAATTTTGGCAGAACATTTTGAAAAGGCAAGTGCGTTTTGGTAAGGAGAAGTGATAAATATATAATCTTTTTTTATTCGTATACCAAAAGTTATGCATTGACAAGTTGTAATATGTGCTTTGGTGGTATGATATTTGGTGTACAAAAAAAAGCGCATGACTTATGTATCACCTCTGGACACACAAGAAGAAAAATTATCTAAATATTTCTAATTTCTGTATGATGTTCATTACATATTTTATACCCAATTTTGAATGGTTACAAACTCAACATTAGGCTTACACTCAAATATATAATTAATGGTAATAGACATTAGGGAGAAATGTGCTATGTCACGTATGTCTTAAATGTTAAATGGATTAATGTTATATATGTCTGTATTTTTAGGTTCATATAACAATGTTGTTTTGTCATATCATTGTGCTAAAATCTTACATTTTATAGAGAGAACCATAAATGAGCATTTTGCATGAAATTACTTGATGTTATGGTTTCTAAAATTATATTGTACAAACATAACACAAGTTGAAACAAGATTCAATTTAGCTTAGATGTTTGACATGTAATACAATTTTAAATTCATGAACAGGCCGCTCTTAAGTTTTTGAAGGTCCTGTGTAAAATCTTAAGATAAAAGACCTATAAAATGTGTGAAATAGTTTCATGCTTCCATGGTTAATCAAAAGGTTTGCTAGGTGCTTTCGGAACATAGTTTTTTGTGTTGTTGTGTCGTTTGTTCATAACTTTTTATTTGTCAGTGTCTATTTAAAGTCTTTCAAAAAAGATACAATGACAACTTACTACTTGAATAGTGTTATTTGTTCGAGCATTTTACGATGCATAATCTTCAATCGTTTATTAAAGTCAAGTTTCATCGAAGTATCAATATATATTGCTATCTTGGTTGATCAATTAAATATTTACCCCATTATAAAATGTAAGTAACATTTTAGTGATTTCAATTTATAAAAGCTTCTTTCACGTGAAACAACACTCAAATTAATACCAAGTTCATTAAAAGGTCATTCTTTAACACTTTACATCGCACAAGTTAGAGACATGAAAATTGAGAAATTTTCACATTCATTGTGTTTTACCTCTTAGGATTGCTTGATAATTGTTAATTTTATGAGATGATTTTAAGATTAAAAAGTTAAACAAATATAATCTACTGTTATGAGTTGCATCAACTTCATGTTCTCAAAAAAACTATATCTAATCAACAATTATCATATTTTATATTTATAATTGTTGCATAGTGCAGTTACGCTACTAGTTAGTTATAAAGCATCTCACGATTTGATTTTACTAAATATACATTTGAATTCAAATGTGAAGTAACATGATATTTGGGTTACCAGTTAGAAACGATGGTGACATTCTTGCCCATGATTCCCTTTTCCATATGGTCTTACGATGTGAAACCGCATATAGTGAGTGTATATAAAAGGGGCCCATTTGGTATGTTTAAAGAGGAAAATGGGACCAATCATATTTGCAATAAGGGGGTTGTGTTGCAACCATGCAAGAAATGAATGCCATTACCAATTGCATCTTAAAAGGACTTTGAAACATGTGAAACAAGAGTGAGTTCAACCAAGTTATAATGAAAGGCTAAGGGATTTCACTATGTGTAGATGCTATCATGCAATATCATGAGATTCACCTTCTACCTCTTCCTTTTGCCCATCATTGAGGAAAACAACCTTTTGTTCATAAAAAAAGATCACCTTTTTATAACATTTGTACTTGTATGTTGTACATTATGCATTACCACTTGTATGCAGATTGTGATACAAAGTGAATAACAAGACTGTGGTTTCTTTCACTTGTGTCATTTTCTTTATGTCTTGATTAGTTCCTTTGTGTTTTGTGGGCATTTGCTTTTGTTTTTCCATTTAAAGTAGGTGGGATCGACTCATATAATAAAAAAGAAATTACTGAATATTCGAAAGTATATCGTTCGTTCGTGATATAAGTGGTTGTCATACCAACTATGTGTTCAAGTTGTTAGTTTGTGATGTGTACTTAATATTCATGATATTTTCCGGCCAGATTCTGTATATCTCTTTTACTACGGAAAAACATTGGCATAGTTAGTAAAGCTCGAAAACCTAATAAATATTACTAGGTATTTTTGCTTTTGCTAACTATGTCAATGTTTTATTAGCCGAATTAAATAACCTAAAATGTCGATATAACTTCTTAATGACAACTATTAACAAAACCCTGCAAAGTTTTTAGCAACAAGTATAAACCTAATGATGTTTATATCGGACATAGTTGTTATGATACATTTATTTGTCAGTATAAAATCACGTAACTATATATGAACCGTAAACTTACGTGATACTAAATGCTGATTGAAAATAAGGCGTGCATTTAAAAAGAACGCTGAACTCGACCAAAGAAATAAAGATAAAATAAATTAATAATAATAATAATAATAATAATAATAATAATAACTATGTTTTACCACTAGAGTTGTTTTTATTAATTTCTTACGAGGAATTTACTAGTTTAACATAAATATGTATGACAACTTCAAAAAAGTCACGTACACAAAATACGCTAGAAAAATAAAATTATTTATTTTTTCAAAATTACACCCCAAAAAAAAGAAAGATGTCTTTAAATTCATAGACAAATATAATCACCACAATAGGAACCTCATCATGCATCTCCTTTATATAAGCAAACAAAATATTATTATTAAATGCACCATGCTTCATGGGAACATTGTACCATGAAGATTCAATGCCAACTTTTTTTAAAATAAGTATATTAATCAATGATAATTACATAGATTTACTGACCGTATTCATCTAAATTAAGAACCTCATATGAAAAATATATATCATTTTTTATACCAATTATATGTGTTACTCTCTCCGTTCCAATTTAATAGTTCACATTTTCTTTTTAGATTGTCCCATATTAACTCTCTACCGTCAAATAATAAAGGTAGTGATTATATTTTAATTCAACCATATATTTTTTAAAGACAATTAATTTGGAACGGCAGGCGTATTGTTTTAAGAAAAATTTAGATTTAACAAGTGCATGTACAACGAAAACAATTTCAGATATCTCCTTAAAGATGTGTAACATGTCGTATATATCCAAATATGCTTTAAAACTTTGAATCGCTTCCCTAAATCAAGCGTGTAGTCAGGTAACTTCAACCCGAGTTGACCATACCAAGATCTTCTTTTACTCGAATTCATTTTGACACGACATTCGACTCTCTTACCCGCCTTTTTAACAAATCTGTGAGTATAAAATATGATAATATTCATGGGGTCTTTTAATATTAGGGAATGTATAGAAAATTGGGTTTATAAAAAGGTTAAAAGAAGCACTCAATTCCAAAGGGGGAAAGCAAATCAAAATGGAAGAATGAAATCTGGGTCAAAATTTGTGTTCAAACTTTTTACAGCCCAAGAAACATTATGTATGTAGCATCATTGAATTAAGAGCTTTCTTAGATTTTGCTTTACTTGCTAAATTACTATTATGATTATATACATGCCCTTAATTCTCCCCCACCCCACCCCAACCAAACAAGAGAGTGGAAGTTTATTAAAGTATGTAGCTACCTTTACACACACATATCTAAAATCAATACTTCGTATAAGATAAAAACTATATTTTAACATATCCTATAAATATAGATAGAAGTCCTTTTCTTTATCTAAATAAATTTTCAGTTTTTGATATTCTATGTATTTATTGACATCTATTGGTAAATTTGGCGTAAACAGATGTATAATTTTAATACAATCGGATGAATTTATGTGAGTTGTGTAGATATCAATTTTTAGAAGAGATTTTTTGACCTTATACATATTTGAGTTCATGAAATTCACTTAAAGATAAAATCAGAGATATCAATCTCTTTTTAGTTCAAAATCAAATTGCAGAGCGTTCATGTATTCTATGTATGTGTTTGAGGAATAAAGCGGGAATAATATGCCAACCAAAAAGGAAGTTAATGACAGTTAAATGTCCAAAAACATATTTACAAATATATTATACCTGGTAAATTTTCATTGGTGTTTCAGGGTGCTGCTCAGTGAACTCCGTTAGGGGCGTTGCTTTTAGGACCCCACAAAGGGGTGCGGCTCCCTTGATCCCTGCAACTTTGGTTGAGCCCGAAATGTAGTAACGTAACTGGGTATGCACTCTACATCACTTAACTCGTGTCCACTAATCTGCCAATAAACTAAAATATATAACATCTTTATCAAATAATAATCGTTTTTCAGTTTTATAAGATAATTTCACTAACGTGACAAATCAATTATGTCATCCGAATCAATACTTTATTGAATTTTAAATTGTTAATGCATTAAAATATATAACATTTTTATCAAATAGTAATATTTTTCAGTTTTTATAAGATATTTTCACCAACGTGACAAATCAATTATGTCATCCAAACCAGTTATTGAATTTTAAGTTATACAAAATGAAATACATAAATCGTCAAAAGTTAGAAGTTTATTGAACACGTAAAGATCAATTGTAAGTATGGTATTTATAATAGCAATATGCGATAACTTTGATATAATGATGTGCACTCAGACCTATTAAATACTACATATGTATCATGGGTCCTTACATAATTAATTTTTAATTTCAATATTTAAGTTTGATTTATATTATGTTGAAAAGTGACTGCTTTTAAGGGAAACATAGCTTAAAGTATTTTAAAATAGAAAACACTTGCAAATCAATTGCAAAGATACTGAATACTACATAAGGTATAAATGTTTGTTTACATTCATTTATGTTTCTAGGGTCACATCAGGTTTAACAATTAGCTTTTAAATTTTATGGTGTACTAAGTGTGCATTTAGTTTGTTTAAGAGAATAGTTATGGGTATGTAATTGATAGTAAAGTAGAATACGAACAAACATCATATATCGGTCCCTTTTATACTAATGCTTATAACTGTTTTCTTTTTTTTCTTTTTTTTAAATCGCGCCAACCAAACACACCTTAAATGTTTAGAACATTTATTGTGTAACTTGAATATGAGAATGTGAAGGGGCTATATCTATCACCATTGACTACGAAATTTGTTTTCCTAAAATCACATCTTATTTTGCTTACTTATTGTGTCACTTTCTTTAGGGTCTATCTATGTCGGAACGTGTTAGATTAATAATCAGTACAAGTTTATCACAAGGACATCACAAATTCACCTAACTAACAATCGACCTAAATTAATAACCAATAATTCGGTTTTAAATTTTTAATTAACCGGCTAATTTGGGTTAGTTTCGAGTAATCAATTTAATCCATCAAAATTAACCGAATCACCCAATTATATATATACACACATATATATATATATATATATTTTGAAAAATATATATAGTTACTTATACTTAAATACATACTAGAAAGAAACTCTGCACAATGCAACAGGAAAAGTTCTGTCAGTTTTAACATTAATTCGATATTTAGTATTATGTTTTATAAAATATTTCAAAAATCAAAAACTACATTACAACACACGAAGAATACTATTTTGTTAGTGGGAAACTCACTTTTTAACATATTTTTTTAAAAAAAATTGTAAAAAAATAACCAAAACTTAAATATATCATAATATGTCATTGAAAACTCGATGGTCAGGTTGCGAGTGCTGGTTTCGAGTTCTTAATGGACACATTGCGAGTTGTAGAGTCGTTTGTTGAATCTAGAGGTTTAAGTTTCACTAATTATTATTTTTTAGTTTCTTTTTTTTTTTGTATTTTAATATTAAACATTATCTATATTAAATGGTAATTCTAAAAAAACATCTCAAATACATCATATAATTTAATAGTATATAGATATAAAGAAGTTTAACTTAAAATAAATGTTATATATCAATTAGTTTATGGTTTAATAATGTTTGTATTAATGAGAATTTAATGATTAATAATTAGGGGTATGCTAGTCATTTATATGAGCAAAATAGTAAAATATATCTTAAAAACACATTGAAATGTATTATATATCAATATAGATAATAAATTTATAAAGGCAATACAATTTAAACATATATATACGAAGGCACGAGATATCATTTATAACAAAATTAAAATGTGTCTCTATTTCTTTTAAACATTAGCGGCCTTAATCATTGATATTTTGTTTTAACATTTCACACATACACATAAAGTGTCGTTTAACGACTTTCATAAACGCCGATATTAATAATAGATGAATGTCGATGTTTTGCAAGAAAAAGTGAAGTGTTTTATTTATTTTTTAAAGATTTTTTTCCTTTTAACCATCGTGTTGCATTTTGTCCTTTTATAATTTCATAAAAATTGATAGTTAACCGTTAACTGACAACTTAACTGATTAACCTATAATTGGTGCATAAAATTTAACATTAATCAACATGTCAAGTATAATTGATTTTTTCTTTTAATCAACTTGTGGTCACCCCCATCACAAATGCACATAATTACATTACTTTTCTTTACATGTTTTACCCATCTTATCTTTCTTTTCTTTACAAACTCGGTTCATAAACCAATTTGCATTGCAACCTGAATTCAAAACAATTAATCTATCATTATATATATATATATATAGGGTGACGATCAATAGGGATGCAAAAAAATTAGGGAAGGAGGGAAGCAAATTTCAACCATTGATTTCATCATAAATGAATTTTAAAAATTACAAAAAATTTTAAAATTTAACATCATCACCAATGAATGTTAAAAACGTTTTTTAATAAAAAAAAATCAAGGGCTAAGATTTACTTCTCTCATTCTCTAAATTTTGAAGCTTTCCTGTGGATCCTTCCCCTATATATATATATATATATTTACATTTTCGATATCTAGAAAGAATCTTTACAATTTGATCCAACATTTCAAGTCATAAAATTTTAGAAGTACTATAATAACAAGTCAATAGCAAGAATTATGATTATGTGTAAAAAATGAAAGTTTGTGTGCAATAAGGTATTATTATTATTTTTATAAAAATGTAGAATATATTATTATGGGTATATTTGGTAATGAGCTAGAATTAGAAAGTATAACTAAAGTGGAAGGGGAAATTGAATATACTTTTCTAAATGCTTAAAAAAATTCTCTTAAAAAGGAATTTTAAAAGATTCTTAATTTTTTTTTTCCAATAATTTCTACTATATTTTTATTATCAAACTGAGATGAAATAAAATAAAGTAAAAGCTCAATCAACTAAAACCCCCTCAAATCTTTGTACTAAACACACCCCCTCTATATAAACTTTCACCATTATTTTCTTTAAAACCTCTTACTACACCTACTCAATTCCTTCATTTCAGTCCGCCGACCTCCATCTATAACTTAGAAAATGACCAATCTACTATTTTCATCATATCATTCCCAATCAAAGTTCATAGTCAAGTTTAAATACCTAATTATCCATGAAATCTTCTTTTGTTTTCTAGAACAAAAAGTACGAAATAAAAAAGTTTAAAGGACATTCATACACCTTCAAATATTCCATAAAAAATTCAGTATAAAGATTAATTAAAAACATTCAAACTGTTCTTTTGGTACATTTGTGGCCATTGAACAAAAAAAAGGTGGTAGATTCTCAATCATACCCTCCACTCCATTTGAAACACCCATAATTGCACCCAACCACCGATCGTTTTCAGTTTTTCACTATATAGAAACCTGAGCTTCTAAGTTTAGTCCATCAAACTAAATACTACGAGTTCAAAGTATATAGTTATATATAATTAACATAATGACCTAAAAAGAAGTTCAGTTTTTAAGTAGACATAATTTATGTATATTGCTCTTTTTCCTACTTTAAACTATATATTTCTCTCATTGGTTATTGTGTTACGTATTTGGTATAAAGTTCAACTTTTGCAAACTAACTATTTATTTTTGTTAATATCTTCATATCATTTTAATCTATAGAGGTTCTCAACTTCAAATCTCGATCATTTAGTGCTAGATAAAATATTAAACCGTTATATTCATATCACCAACGAGGTATATATAATCGTCTTCCGCTACTAATTAACCTTTTCGAATTACATAAATTTTGGGTTTAAATATTTCACTTATTATAACAAACCGAGCTTTGCTTCTTACGTACGACCTTTATTCTAGAATAATAATACAACTTTATTAGGTTGTCTTATAAAACACTATTTGACCATTTACTTTTTGCAAATTATTTTCAATAGAAAATACTTTTTTGTAAACTATTCATCTTCTTCTTTACAATGTAGTAGCTACTTTTATTGTAAAACTTCTGAGATGGCAAAATAACATGATATATATAAAAACATAAAGTGATACGGAGTATTTAATTAATATTAAGAATGGTTATGAGTTAAAACGAATAATATTACTTAACTTTATAAAATATTAAGTCTATTAAATATAATAAATAATAAATAATGATATAATTTTTGAAAACAAACGATTTAGAACATTTTGTTAATTAAATTTGGACGACTCGAGTATTTTTTTTATTTTTTTATTTTCACTATAAGAATGTGCAATGCTAACAATTATATCATTTGTAGTGTCCAGACAGTATATTTTAGTTTATAATGAAATTAACTGGCCATCTTTACAAAAGCTATCTATCGGAGTATTCAGGTTTACTTACCGTTTATAGCTTTTTAAGTCAATCGTGTCATAAATATAAATAACATTCTATTAGATAAAAGCTTCATTCTTACATATACATATCATTATTATTATTATTATTATTATTATTATTATTATTAATTAATTAATTGATAATAAAAATGAAATAGAGGGTATTAAGTTAATATAAATTAAATAACAATAATCCTAAATTATCATTTTGCCTGCGCAATGCGGTGGAGATTACCAATTATATATGTTACTTCCATAAAACTGTATGTTCGTTAAACAACATGTTATCCTTGAATAACAATATAATTATTTTATAGATAATATTTCAGTAGGAGCATAAGCATTTATGAATGAAACGATTTTGAAGTTTGATAAAAGTATAAATTGTTATGTCTATTTTTACAAAATTTGATAATAATAAAATTAAAATTTAAGTGGAATATAAAATATTTGAATGTTTGTTAAGCATTATATAGGGAAGTTGTTACACATAATATGACAAAAGAATATACGAATAATTTAGCTATTTTCATTATATTTTTTAATACACAACATAAAAATACTTTATAAAAATAGTATAATATCGAAACTAACGCATCTCTAATTATATTTATGTATACATAAGATATTTACAAATATCTTATAAACATTAAATTTATTATTTATAATTCCAACACCCATTAAAAATACTCGTAGTAGCTTTTAGCCCCAAGTTACTCACTTTTTGTCCTTCCCCTACCCATTTAAATACCCCAACAATCTCCATCACCTTTTTCCTCACTTTAACACCAAACCAACATCACCACCATTCACCACCACCATGCACCGTTCCTCCACCGCCTCCACCGCCACTTCCGTCAATGGATTCTACAACTTCCTAACCCAAGGTCTCGACGATCTTTTTCGATCATTTCATGCCCATAATTTCATGTCAATCCATTTTCTTCAACATGTACTTTCTTCTTTACAATCTTTCCATTCTCAACTCATTGTAGTTGTCCAAAAACTTCATTTGCCAGTTGGTGAAAAATGGCTCGATGAATATATGGACGAAAGTGCACGTCTTTGGGAAGTTTGTCACGTTATTAAATCGGGCATAACCAACATGGAAAATTATTACTCTGCCGCCATCACAATCGCCACCACCCTCGAAAATCACCACTTTTTAAGCCCGCAAATTTCTCGCCAGGTAATTTATATAATTTGTTCCAAATCAGTCTGGGTGACGATTTGTATCACCAAACTTGACTAATTAAATTTTCGCGTAACAAAACTTTTGAACTTGACAGTTTTACTCTGACATTTTAAAGTTTGTGATGATGTCATGTCAGGGCAATATTGTCAAATGCAAAATATATAGTGGGTGCAAATATTATTTTGGTCATGTATAAATGAATTTGTAAATATTTAGTTCTTGAATTTGTTGAAAAATTGAATTTTTTTTACAGGTTCTTAGAATGATCAATGGGTGTCAAAGGGAGAGAGTTGGATTGGAGGAAGAAAATAGGGGTTTGATCAGAACAAGAATTCAACCATTGATGATGAAATTCGATAAAAACGTATTGATGGAATCGAAATTCAACGGGTTCAATGGATTTAGAGGAGTTCTTTTCGCATTACGAAACATGAATTCGTTGCTTTTGATGATCTTGTTAAGTGGTTTAGTGTATTGCTCCCCTGTAACAAGTTTTTCTACATCTTGTCATGGGAATAATACCATGAATTATAGTGAAAGTAAGACGGTGTTCGGGTCGGGTTTCATGGTTTCAGCATCAAGGTTACATGAGAAAGTGATGGAGAATGAAGATGGTCAGAATGGTGTTTTGCTTTATGAGTTTTGGAATGCAAGAAATGCTATTGAGGAATTGAAAACAGAGCTTGAAAGAATTAGAGGGACTGGAATGGAATTAGATGTAAGTGAAAGGGTTGAAAAGTTAAAAAGTTGTTTTCTTGGGTTGCAATGTGGAGTTGAAAATATGATTGTTCAACTTGATGATTTCTTTGATGAGATTGTTGAAGCTAGGAAGCAGCTATTGGACTTGTGCACTCATAGTTAGGGGTTCGAGTCTTATAATTCGAGCATCTAAACTATTAGGGGTTTCAGTTTTTCATTAAAGGTTTTGCCATAATAGGTAGGGACCATGGGTTCGGGTTTCACTCATCTTGCTCTAAAGTAGTTTAGGGTTTGTGAGGTCGAGTCTTTTTGAAGTTTTTTACCCTAATAGGTAGGGACCGTGGATTCAAATCTCGTTCTTATTACTTGTTTTGCTATAATTAGCAAAGCTAGTAAGTTCGAGTTTTACCCGTTTTGTCATAAAAAGAAAGAGATTAGACTTGTGCAGAAAGGAAAAAGAAAATCAAAATAGATTATGGTAGGCTTTATTTTGTTTTTTATAATAAATTTCTTTGTTCTCTTTTATTAATTTGTTTTGTTTTTGTTTATGGTTATGAAAGTCATTTTTCACTTCATAGTGTACTTCTAAAGTTTGAGCTTGAACAAAGATACATGATGTTGACACTTTTGGACTTGAAGTTTTTTAACTCAAAAAGAGATGATAAAAAGTAGAATTGACATATCATACAATTATACTCTGATAAATGTTTTTCATTTAATGTAATTTAGTTTAACTTTTAATAGTTACTTACAAGAACAAGTCTAATACATGTAAAAGAAGTTAACTACTATTATTTTTGTTGACAAATAACATTTTGTCATAATATAAGCAAAAAAGACAGAACAGATACACCACCAAGAGAATGTGATTCTCCCTTTGAAGGAAAGTAAAAGATATTACTATATGAAGATAAGAAACAAGAAGAATATAAAAAATGACGAATATTAGCTTCAAAAGAAAGCAATTTATTTATTTATTAATTACAAGTTACAACATTGTTATATTAACATAATGTACGTATAAATCAGAACATATTCGTTTAGAATGACTTCTCTAGCTAGTATACTTAAACATATCAAAAGATTAGAGATAAAGTCGTTTTGTCATTCCACATTATGACTTTTTATGACATATAAAAGAATTAAATGAGCCATCCAATTGCTTTTTGACATTGTCTATTTGTATAAAGTTAGTTGCTTTTAAACACCGGGTTGGATCTTCCATTATATACAACTAAAAGTATTGTCATAAAACATTACATAACCACCACGAGCTCCACCATAGGCATGAACTCACGGTGGGCAAGTAGTGGTGGAAATAGTGGCTCGTTTTTAGAGTTTTTTTTTTACACTTGTTAGGGTTGTAGACTTGTGATGAAACAAAAAACTCAGATCAAGGGACTAGACTCGCACAATATCCAGTTCGAAGACTCTGAATGTAATATAGGGAGAATCACATAAATTGATAACGTAATTTACTCTAAATAATAAATATGAGTTTCACTTGGTAAATAATCAGTAAGTTATGATATGAAGTATTTTTGGTTTATAGTAGTTGTGAAGAGTGGTGGTGATACTCATATGAGAGTTAATTATAGTGTGGTGAGTGTTTATAAAAGAAAGTGCTCTAACACGTATATACATGCATTAGATAATTAACTTGAAGGTCTATAGAATATTTTTTTAAGTTAATTATTTATATGTAAGACAAGATGCAAGTATTTCCTTTTTGAAAATTTGATATGATACAAGTAGTAATACACTAAAGAGAAGTAACTAATCATTTCAGTTGTGAAACAATCATGGAAAAGTAGGCAGCAACACTGAGTACTTGTACAATCTTGAGATAAAGATTCTTATGGTGGCTCTAATAAACAAAGGTAATATCTTTACCCATACCAACTTGTTTTTTCTTTTATATACCTACAACAAATTGTAGCCAATGCAAAAAAAGTTGTACTTTATTCCTGAATTTACCAAATCATTTTCTGGGAAGAGTGGCTAGCCAAAAGAAAAACAGTTTCTCTTTTAAATCAGAACATATGAAGCTTTTGTCTGATCTTTCTTTCTGGTTAAATGTAGTTGTGATGAAATAAAATAAAAATAAAAATAAAAAATGGAAGGAGTGAATTAACGTAATGTAGGGATTGTAGTGTGTCTAACTAAATATACATTTCCTATAGGGCCCCCCACACCCCAACTCAACCCCACCTTGTTCCCTATTCACTCCACTCTTTTCCTTTTTACCTTCATTTACATTTCCTTTTCAGAATACTTCACTTTTGCTTCAGGAAAAAAGAAGTCTACTCAACAACTCACTCCTTGTCATTCATTATTATTGTTCCTGGTTTTATTGTGATGGAAATGGAAGTTGACTTCCCATCCCAACTCCATTGACAATCTTTTTTTTTCTTATCATGGTTTTATGCATGTATCTCTAGCAGATCATACCGTCTCATTTAATGACAACCCAGTGTTCCTAAAGCTATATGTGATAGAATCATGTCACACTAACTAGAAGTGGCAAGATGGGTGAGTAAGGCAGGTTGAGTCACTATGACATGAGTTTGGGTAGAAATATATTATTTCTAGTATGGGTCAAAATGGGCCCGACCAAGTTGGGTTGGCCAAAAATTCACCCTTTGTCCATTTTAAAAGAAAGAAAAAGTAAGTAATGTGGCATTGATTATGATTACGGATAACAATATAATTACAATAACTATTTAAATATTTGGACAAAATAGTTGAGGAGGTTGTGTGAATTAGAAAATAATTTTGAGCAACTTTCAACCCGTCTGACCCATCTCCTTGCTAGACTTTTGGATTTGACCCGTATGATATAAACATAACCCAAGTCGACTCATTCACAAGTAGATAGTCCAAATGGCCACATCTAACACTAGTACACATAATGAATGTTTATGGGACGCCAGACTTGAATGGTGGACCCTAATATGTATAGAGTATTATTGTAATACTGACTAGTAAGAGTACATGGTGTCAAAAGAAGTTCGATGTGCTCTAATACAAATCATATCAATAAGACCCTGCTTTTCTTTCGCATAATTGATTGAGGTATTCCTCATATATTATAGTTGTACTAGTGTTAATTAATAAAAAGTGATAACTTTATAAGGTTGAGTTTGTATGTGTTAATATCAATGATTTCATTTCAAATAAGTTGACTTGTGACCCTACTGTACCATTTGTTAATCACCACCTACAGCAAAATTGACTTATTAAAGCTTGACTCAAATGGGTAATCCAACTGCATTCTTTATCATCACCTAAAAGACAATTATCACACTTCAAACACATTTTGATAATAATATGCTAAGTAATGAGTGTGTGTAACCACTAACCTACCAGAATCCTAAAGCATTATTATTCAGTCACAATGCTCTTTTGAATCCACTACCTCCAAGATACATTTTTTCTACAAAGCATATATCTTTATTCCAAAAAAGGAGTAAATGTTCCTAAACATATGTATTCAAGATTGGAGGGGTCAGATATCCTAACATATGTGTGCCCTATGACACTATCGTTACGAAAGAGCTTTTGAGTATACACTTTTATTACAAATTATTTATTTTTATATTCAAGAATCAAGATCGCAAATTTTTTTATCTTCGAATGTAACACGTTACAACAACATAGCGGTAATTCAGATGCTAATGATCTGAAACAAGAAATATCTGTTAAGCTATGGGGTGCCACCGTATTTAGCACTATATATTAAGCACTATGAAACTGATGTGTATGTAGTAGCATATAGAGGTGGCAAAATGGGCGGGTCGATCAAGTTGGGCAGAGGTGGCATATCTGACACATTTTACTATGACTGCGTTGATTCATGTTATTTTTTATCTTCAATGAGTAACAATGTTTTTCATAAAAGAACCAGGTCAAACAGTTTGAATTTTGCTCAAATTGTTCTGTTGATGCACAAAACCTCGTAAATCATGATAAAAAATAAAAAATAAAATAGATTACTTCTGAAATATATAATCTCTAATTAAATTGGATACAATAACTAATTGTAGAAAATTGAAAAGATTTGGACAAAATGTTTCTGGGGTAGGTGGCAATTTTAACCATGTTACTTAAAATTGGTTTGATTATGGTATAGCTGAAGAAAATGGGTCAAAAGTCGTCCAAAGTGTTCTCAAATGCTTAGCTATTTATAATTTTCTTTTATAAAATGGATAACTAAGTATTGACGGGACGTCTAACTAGCATTAAAAGGTTCACTTGGATACGTATTAGAAAGTTATCCATTTTACCTGACCTGTAAATTTTTCCTCGTTTAGCCATCATCCTCAGATGTGGC
This sequence comes from Logfia minima, assembly GCA_963921325.1. Classification (NCBI taxonomy): domain Eukaryota; kingdom Viridiplantae; phylum Streptophyta; class Magnoliopsida; order Asterales; family Asteraceae; genus Logfia; species Logfia minima. The sequence continues at coordinate 34,128,676 of OY992767.1, forward strand.
ACTTTCATCAAGTGCAATGTGACAGATCTCACATAGTTCTTACCTGAAAATATAAGAGCAAGCCACTAAACAAAATTGTCATCAATCAGCTAAAAAGAAAGTTAAACCTTGTTATACAATTGCTAATTTAGTAACATGTGGATCAAATCACACAAGTCCTAAAGTATGTGATGAATTATGGTTTCCTTAAACAATGTTTCAGAAAATTAAGATCTTGATCTGTTATATGTTGTACAAACCTATTGACTAATTATAATCAACAATCAAACATGTAAGTGGGAATTTTTTTTACAACATAGATAAATCAAGCATGTCTACATGAACACAATTAGCAAGACACGAGTACATGACAACAACAGGAACATCCACATGGCAAGGTCGAAATGTTACTATCAAAAGTGACATTGTGACAATACTAACCAGACATATGAATAGCCAAATTTAGATGTAGGCATGTTTAGGGGAAAAAGTATATCAATGTTGGCTAACCAAATAAGTTTTTTTAAATATATATAAGTTCTAATAAAATTTAAGAGGTCCCGTATACACCATGATCAAGGTTAAAACCTCACATTTTACTAAATGAACCTCACATTTTACTCTATTAAATGCATGTATATAGCAACAAAAACTTATGTACTGAGATAACCTGAACACGAATACTTTATCCGTTTGCTCGTTTAGACAAAGGAAAAAAAAACAATGAACATCAACTACAGTGTTGTTACACTTGCACAGTTGTACGAATTAAAAGATAATTGAAGGCCTGTTTCTTATTGTTATATAGTATGGCCTCTTCTGAGCGGGCCTGGGCCACGGGTTATATATATGGGCTGGAGGTACCTAAACTTGTCCAATTCTTTCTATTTTATTTTATGTTTAGATTAAATTACATCCAAGATTTATTTTTTACTTAATGCTCATATGAAATTTGGATATCACACCTTAAACGAATTGGTTACACATTTCGTAATTTCTTGTATCACGTCTCATTATTATTTAGTCTCATTAAAGATTAACAATAGTTCAATTTGTCACTTTAACATTTAATTTAGTTGTATCGGTTACACATATATTATATTTTGGTGTGAATGATAAAATTTGAAAACATTTAAAAATAATATATGATAAAAAAATAATACAAATTAATTTACACTATAATTCATCAAAAGTGCAATATACTGTTACAAAATGTTACATATATACAAGCTACCCATTTTATTGTCTGGGTATGCAACAAACCGGAAGAAACCGTTTTCATAGTCCGTTTGTCCCGGTAACCGGATATCATGTTGCATATATCGATACAAAATCTTTCAGTTTGTTGCATACCCAGACAATAAAATGAGTAGCTTTTATCCATGTCACTTTTTAAAAAAATTGAAAAATGTTTACAATTACATTCTTACCTGTTGTCTCGGTAACCGATTACCATGTTGCATATATCGATACATAATTGTCCAGTTTGTTGCATACTTAGACAATAAAAATAATAGCTTGTATACATAGAATATTTGATGTCAATATGTTAATATTAATTATTAATTATTTATTTTATATATATGACTACTACTATACCATTCTTTACGCATACACTATAAGAGTTTGATTGTAAAACATTTTATATATTATTTAAAATATTTAAGTTTAAAAATACCTATCTTAAAATATCACAAAAGTTAAATCTTACATTCGTATTACAAATATTTTTTTTATCAAAATAATTGTTCAAATTTAAGAAAAGATAAAAAAGAAAAGGAAAATAGAGATGTAGTACTATTTTTGCTGAACGCTGTTAACAAACTAGTACTCCGTAATTCTTAATCATTTCGATTTTATATTTCAATCGTGAGTTTTTTTGAATCGGATATGGAATTACCGGCGTATGACGGTGCGAAGTTGTGTGTGCCGCCGTCACTACGGCGGAGACTCACGGCGTCTGCTTCTCGTTGTACCGTTGAACAAATCCAAACTAAACTTCACAATGCAGATCTTCGTCGTCAGGTTACTATTTTCCGATTTTCTTATCTTTTTTTAATCTAATTTCATTGAAAGTTTGATTATATAATTGAGAAAGTAGTATATGTGCTGTGCAAATGTGCAATAGCAGAGTAGGCGATACATATATTTTTAACATTTATTTATTTTATATATAAATTGGATTCCAGAAATTTTATGAGAATTTGTCAAGTAAGGCGCGACGAAAGCAGCGTCGAACTGTTGATGAGGATAACCTTGCTCAACGTTTAGATACCAAGCTTTTAGCTGCTCAACAGAAAAGGTATTATTATTATTTTATTATATTAAATCAATTATATATAGTGGTAGACACTAGTGATGATCATATACAGATACTGCATCTCTTACAACCATATGATCTGGTGGTAAATCTAGGTTGGCCTTAGAATACTGAACTGAAAGTATTTGGTTTAATGAGCTTAAATTGATAGATACTTCATAGTATAAGGTAGATCCTAACACAAATTTCAAGTAGTTACTAGAAATATAATTACATTTGCTCTAAATTCATTTTCAAGATTTAGGTGGTTCCTAGCGTCACTTAGTTCCTATGTACATCCATGAATGAGTAGTATGCATGTGCTTCCAGGTATCTTCATTTATATTGAAGTTATAATGGCTTTTCAAATTTTGCAATTGTATTGATGATATATTGGTTTCTAACTTCCTATGGAGTATATATTTACTGTAGTTTTTTTTTTTTTTTTTTTAAATAAGTCAAGTTTATTTAATGCCAATGTTATTCTAGGCTTGAGGAATGTGAGGCAGACCGTAAAAAGAACTCAAATAACATTATAGCACTTAAAAGAACAAAATAGTTAAAATCAATATCGTGTAGAAGCTAAAGATTCAACTTGTGTTAGAAAACGATAACCAAGTGTCAGAGGATGGAAGATCAAGTAAAACCCAAATTGTATAAAATGTTAAAGTAACAACTGATTAGAGATTTAAAGGTCATTAACATAGTATAAAAAGTTGAAGTAACAATTTTCTTTAGATCCTAATATCCTATCATTAAGCATGTAAAGATTTACTAGATTACAGATACTCAAGTCGCACAGCGAACGGAGGGCTACATTAAATGAGAGGGCATCCCAGTCGCTATTAAGAACGATTGCTCTACAGAGCAAGTATAACCAAAAACGTGCAGCAGCTGATAGGAACAAATCAGAACTACTGGAAGCTCAGAAGAAAAAAACAAAAGATGGGTTTTTACAAGTAGGGAAGGTAGCCAAGACCGTCTCACAACAACAAGAGATTGAAAGGTGGAAACTGACCAAGAGTTTGGAAGATAAACTACAAGGGGTATGCATGTGCTTTCAGTACTTTTTTGAAGTTTTGGTTGCATCTCTTTGGAATTGGATCTTGATTTTATTTTCTCGAATGGTCTACAGGCGAAGAGACAGAGAGAAAACTGCCCAATCCAGTCTGTCGATTGGAATAAGAAGACACAGAAGCAAGCTGACTATCTTTCTAGAAAGTTGTTAAGGTATAGATCCATATATATTAACCTTAGTTAACATACAATCAATACTATGAAGAAAGTTGTTGCTTGTTATAAATGCAAGTATTGGTTATTGGCTTTGGAACCTCATCCGCCTATTTATTCCTGACTGATATGGATTTGTACTTGAAGCCTGTGTTTGTTTGTTAAAGTTTTGATTAAAACTTATTTCATATCTTTTGATAGATGCTGGAGGGAGTTCCTTAAGCAGAGGACTACCTTAAAACTGGCAAGAAGCTACTATACTCTGAATATTAACGCAAACCATGGGAAGTCAATGCCGTTTGAGCATTTTGCGTTTTTGATTGATACACCCTCTACGCTTCAGACTATGAAAGCTTTACTTGACCGGCTCGAGACCCGTTACAGAGTTATAATGGAAGTTGCATCTGGAACCACGTTGGATAACATCAATCACCTTCTTACACGAGTTGTTACACCAAATAGTAGATATGTGAAAAAAGTAGAGTCTTCTAGAGCAACCACCAAAACATCTGCTACATTATCAAGGTACCAACCCAGGGTCGTGTTAAGTGCCTACATGATCTTACGTCATCCTGATGCAGTTTTTAGTGGTCAAGGAGTGCGTGAGACCGCTTTAGCCAACTCTGCCAAGAAGTTTATCCAAGAATATGAGATGCTGTTGGACATAATACTACACGGGTCTTCAAAGACGTCCAGTGAAGAGTCCAACCCTGCACTGGCCAGACATTGCACCTTCAGGTCTCAGCTTGCAGCTTTTGATGCAGCATGGTGCTCCTACTTGAATAGCTTTGTCGTATGGAAGGTGAAGGATGTAGAGTCTTTAGAGGAGGATTTAGTGAGGGCTGCCTGCCAGATGGAGATCTCCATGATGCAAAAATACAAGCCAGCACCTGACCGAGATGACAGTACCCTTACACATGATGTGAAAGCTTTTCAGAAACAGGTTCTACTATTTCTCTTGTTTCCTCTATTTTCCTAACCAAATAGTAATATCTAATGCATTGCAGTGATGGAATCCAATAGTGGTGGCAATATGGGCTGGTCCGGCTTGTTGGGTGATGGGTCAAAATGCGTTCAGGTTTAAAACTGGTAATTTTGGTAATTTAGTCAAAACTGGTAATTTTGGGGAAAACTGGTAATCTTGGGTAGACCCGAAACACTTTCAGTTTAAAATTAATATTTATCCATAAATAGGTAGTGTGTCAAATAGGATTACAATAATTATTATATTTTTATACTCATCTAACTTTTTGAATAATTCTACTTAGGAGGTTTTATGTAACTAAATACACTTTGGACGTCTTTCTACGGCTGAACCGTTTCCTTTTAAGCTATTCTTTAGTTTACTCGTTTGACCTTTTGCATATATAACATAACCTGAATAGATCTATTCATAAGTAAATATGTTGAAATAGCCACCTTTATAATTCAATATCCTTGCTTAATGTATTGTGCTCTCCAGATGCAAGTTACAGAACATCAAAAACTGTTGACGGAAAAGATAATGCACCTGAGTGGAAAGGTTGGCATAGAGCATTTGCAGAAGGCTCTTTCTGACACACGTAAGAAGTTCTTAAAATCAAAGGAGAACAGAACCCCTGTTGAGTCACCAGTCCCACATATGCCGTCTCCTCGCTCAACGACTTCTCCATCTATTGCTGGTCCGGATGAAAAAAGCTATAGTGTGGTTAGCTCACCATTCGAGGATGATGCTAACATGCCACAACTTAAAGACCTCGGTTCTTCTGTATCTAGCTGTTCAGGTTTGGTAGACCATCCTGGTGAGATAATGGGCATGGAGAATGTGTTAGTTGTGAATGAATTTCTTCATGGGCGGCATTACTCGGCCACTGACAGTTCGCATATTACCGATGAAAACCAAAGGGTAGTCAAGGTTGGTCTTATTTACATGCATCCCTTATTTGTTTTCCTTTTCTTTGTTCCTTACCAAAGTCTATATTAAAGAGCGAACGAGAGCCTGCAAGATAAACAAAACTGAAGCTTTTATGAACCTTTGCTGGCCACAGGTACGGGAGACAATGGAAAAAGCTTTCTGGGATGTCATCTCTAATTCTATACAAGAGGAAAAGTATGATCAGATTGTTGTTTTGATGAAGGAGGTGAGGGATGAGCTTTGTGAGATGTCTCCTAAGAGCAGGAAACAAGAGATTCTTGAAGCTATTGATCTTGATATTCTTTCTCAGGTGGGCTACCCAGTACCCAGTAACATATTAATTAGAGGTAGTATAATGAGTGGGTTGGGTAATATGTCAAAACGGCTATATTTAATATGATCTGGGTTGGGTTATATTATTTTATATCTTCTATGAACAGTTAGTCCCTAAAATATGATTGCAAAAGTCATATTCTATCAATAGTAATCTAAATTTTTAAATCAAGTGACTGAGGTTTTGCGCATTAGAAGTAAACTATGAGCGAATTCTGAATCGTTTCACTATGTATGGTACTACTGTTAGCTAAAAATGTATATTTTACCCTTTTGACAAGAGAGATATAGAACATAACCCATATTTACCCATTCGTAAGTTGATGGGTTGAAATTGCCACTGCTATCATCAATAGTCCAGACTTCATCATGTCTCCATTTGATTGGTTACTTGATAAATTGCTAAAAGATAGTCCATTTTCTTCCCAGTTGTTGAGTTCCCGCCGTTTGGATATGGAATATCTTGGGATGATCATGAAGTTTGCACTAGTCAGCTTGCAGAAGCTTTCAGCCGTAGCTCATGAAAGCCAACTTAAAGAATCTCATCAGAAAGTTATCTCAGAACTAGCCGAGTTATGTCACGCTGGAGATGGATCAACTCGTTCACATGCAATAGCATTGATAAAAGGTTTGCGGTTTCTACTGGAACAGATACAGGTACCCCTTCTTTTCTTGTTCCTTTGCAACCTTCTATTATTGTATATTCATATTCATATTACAATAGAGGTAGCAAAATGAGTCGATTTGGGGTATTATTTATTTCGAATGGCTCAAATGGTTTAAGCTAATAGATTTAACCATAGGGGAAACATGACAAATGGGTCGAACGGGTTGTAACACATCCGTGGTGTATTCATATATATGAAGCCTTACACTGCTTTAATCAATGACAAAAGGTTTGTTGTTGTAATTACATAGTTTTTGTAATCATATTAAACAAGAAAGGTATTCATAGATTATTCTTTTTTATTATATAAACAAAGATAATAAAAAGTTTTCGAGGGTCGGCCTATATTGACCGATACTGCTTTCACCTGTTACCCAACCCACCCTACCTCATTTTGCCACCTTTACGTTACACTATGCACATATTTAATATGAAATACTGTTTCTATGTCAGGCACTCAAGCAAGAAATTAGCAAGGCGCGTATTAAGATCCTGGAACCATTATTGAAGGGACCCACTGGTTTGGAGTACTTGGGAAAAGCTTTCACAAAGCTCTATGGTCCACCATCTGATGCCTTGATTCGACTTCCACTGACCATGCGGTGGCTTTCATCCGTGGTTCCTGACAAAGACCACGAATGGAGTGAACACAGAGGAGCACTTTTAGAATTGCACGATTCGTCTTCTGAAAGGCGTGTTCTTCCCTACACTGTTCTTAGGACTGGTGGGCACTTTTCTAGAACATTGCAAACTCCACCCAACATTTCTCTCACTGATATCACAGGTTAAGTTACTTCCTACTGTTATTGGTTAATCTTTATTTCCACTGATTAGAGATGACAATTCGAACCATCTGTTTATGATTGAGTCATGTTTTATTTCTAACGGGTCAATTTGGTCAAATTAGAAAATTAACTAGAAAGAGAAAGTATTAGATGGGTTGAGAGTCAACCAAAGAGTATTTTGGAAATTTAAATTATTTTTGTAGTACTAGAGGTTTTGAAATCATATTTAACATGTTCGTTATGTATGAAAAAGGTCTAAAAGATGGACAAAATAGTGGATATACTTCAACCACTTCCCTCCCCGTTTCGACGTGGTTATGTCTTTTGATCAGTTACCTGACCTGCTCTGTTTGCCAGTGATTGTGGTTATTATGGTTATGCTACGAAATACGTGATTCCCTTTATTTGTCAGGAGCAGATAATGGCTACACAGAGTGCAAGGGAGAAAAAGGTGACTTACTAGTGAGGCTAGGCCTGCTTAAGCTGGTGAACAATGTTGACGGCGTGACGCAGGAGGAGTTGCCTGAAACTCTAAAATTTAACTCTATACGGCTGAGGTTTGTACAGAACCAACTTCAGAAGATCACCGTAATTGCTACCAGGTAGTAGAAGTATTATATATCTGATTATCATCCCATCTTTGAAGTTTCTCTTTAGATACGCCAGTATGAGAGCAGAACAATATAGTTAGGTATTTTAACAGACTGTCCACAACTTGCAGTAGAGGTGGCAAATTAGACCCCTTTACTATTAAATGGGTCGATATGGGGTATGTTTCATCTCTAGAGGGTCAAACAGGTAAAATTCTAAAGTCAGCTAAAAAGGAATTGTGAAGTCATCTTATTCAAAAAATGGAATTATCATTAAAATGATATAGTTTTCTAATCATAAATGACACATATTTATCCATAAAATTAAAATTACCCAAACCGACTTACCCCACCTATTTTGCACCTCAGGCATTCACACACACACACACATACATCTTTCCTCTGGTCTTTTGTGATTATTATATATTTTTTTGAAAAGGTGCCATCTTTGACAAAAGCATTTACGTTCCTCACAGTATCTTAGTCCTTAGACAAACGGTCGTGATGGAGCAAATGATATCAAATTATGAGGATATGGAAAGCACAATAGTCACCTGCTCCGCACAGCTTTCCCAGATACTAGACACAGTCATAGATGCAGGCCTAGAGGAGCTCGTTGAAGTTCTAAGCAAGATAACTGAGAGGTTTGATACAGCCAACGATTCAACAAAAACTCAGTCAAGAAGGCATTTAATGGCACGAATGCTAAGAAAAAGTGTACAGGCTGGGGATCCTGTTTTTGTTAAGGTTTCACGAGCCGTGTATTTGGCAACAAGAGGAGTTGTACTTGGTGGCAGTGGGAACCATGGAAGAGAGTTGGCAGAGAAGGCACTACGCCAAGTGGGTTCTGCTGTTCTGACCGATAAGTTGTTAGAAGCTGCAGTTGTTATGGGCGTTATGGCTAGAGTGAGTGAGAATGTACATGGACCATGGTATGCTCGGTTGATTGAGAATATGTAATAGGAAACAAGCAATATACATAGTGTATTTATGTCAATTTGTTGTAAAATTGGGCGTGTAATGTTCGTGTGTGGTTGATTTGTTGTTCAAATAATTGTATTTGAGTCGTCTTCATTCGGTCTTAGTATCATGGATTAATCAGGTTCACCTATTGATCAAATAAGCTGATTTTGCCACCACTCGTGTAGTTCTATCGATTGTAGCTTTATATAGAACTATACCTGCTTTTTATTAAAGAAAGTTTTAAAAAATGGATATGACCATCTTAAAAAGTGGTTTGCGGCTGTTAATTCAACAGTGAACATTGAATATGTTGATGACAACGGGGAACTTTCTAGAGCCGAATGAGCTTGATCGATTTTTAACTTTGTTCAATGTATTTTATAATTGGTAGGCCACTAGTTAGGGGTGCTTGTTGTCGTAGTTTTGCTGTATTTGATTTTGTAAGGTACCATAATTGTAAAATCTGTCTTGGTATCGTTTCAAGATCTCATCCTACTTTCGGTACCCATAAGTTTTGCTAGTTACATGAAATTTTAGTTGCCTTTATTGAAAAAATGAATGTTAGTGACTATTTAAGTAAACTTTATGTAACGTTGTTGAATTGATAAAAGATTATGAATGAAAAACGATGGAGCTAATAGTTAATTTGTTTTACTCTTTTTTACTTCGAGACCAGTTTTAATTGAATCACTTAAAGCTGCATGCTTTATAAAATTTGGTAATTTAATCTTAAAAAATCAACATTTAGAATTTAACCTCTTGAACCCCAGTTTTGAGTCTCCACATGAAAAGGAGTCGCACACAAAATAGTTTCTCCAAACAATGAATATTGAATACTGAACGATAACATTTTACCAGAATGAAAATAGTAGCATTATTATTAAGAACATATTTGGAGGCCGCAAGATTTAAAGGCCTTGTGCGGTCACACCACTTGCAAATCCTTATGTAGGCCATGGTCACAAATATTATACACGAAGCTATGTAAAGAAAATACTGCTGGATTCTGAGGATCTGGGCTCGTACACATAATAATTTTTCCGAATAAAGTAGAAGAGGTTACACATGGAAAACAATAATAGACACTGACATTGGTTTATATAAAGAGTGGTGACAGCAAGCAACGATAAAATGTATATAATGTGGGTAGCAAACCTCCAAGCCACTATGTACAGCAGCCTACCAATTGAACTATTAACTATAGAGATATCAGCAGAATCAAATATGTATACAAAGCTAATCTAATGGATGGGTCATCATCATCACACATTTCATCCTACTAAAGGATCAAGTAGTTCTCATATACAGTATACAGTGAAAAGTAAAAAGTGTGACATAAACTGCAGCTTGTAAACTCATTAGTCGAAGTGCCATCTCAGAATTGGTTACCCGCCAATCGCCTGACACGTCGTCTGAGCACCAATCTATGGCAGATGCCAACCAAACATAGAATTACTACTAGTGCTATAGCACAAAGATCAAACAACCGCCTCACCCCTAAAGTCCCTGCAAAAAATTTATATCTTATCGTTCAAACTATACATATACTTCTACATAGAATTAAGAGCCGGTGCATATTGTTCCTGCCATTACTAGGGTTGAAGATGAACTAATATCCTACGTAGTAACATAAATGGATAGCTGGAAAAACTACTTCTACAGGTAGCAAAATGCGCAGACTCGGGTGGGTTGGGTAACACGCTCTTTAACCGGACATCAATTCGTGAGGAAAAGAAGAAGTTGTCAGCATTAAATGTACATGTGACTGGTGGAGTTCCAACAATTAGAGAAGCCCTAAGGAGAATCTTTCACACAATACAAAAAACTTGGGGCAACTATGGAACATTCAACCCATTTGGAACGTTTTCTTCATAGCACATTTAACCAGTTAGAGATAAGGTCATGGAAATGACCCAAAATGATCCATGCTTATGTAAAAGGTCAAAAATTCAACCTTCACTAACTAGCAATGATTATTTATGTAATAACTCGAGATGGCTGATTCTTAAGACCAAAAGAAGAAAGCTGATGATGGGTTATCGAGAACGAATTAGGGCATCATCTTTTTGTGACATTACATTTTACATTTAAAAGAAGGTACACTCGGTTCCATTCTTCACATAAAGAAAGCAGCTGCAATTATCTTGAACCATATGGTTTGATGTTATTAGTGGAAGTTGTGTAGATGTAGATGGGAAGACATACCTGTTGGAATGAAGTCGAAAGAACTAACATTATAAATGCAACTCATCATCAACTGCAATAAGAAAAGATTAGCAATAAAAGTGAGCACAGAGTACAAAACATCAATAGCTATCTCGTAAAATCTACTCATCAAGAGAAACTTGTGATTTCAAAGAGGGCGATTTTTAATGAAAGAGAGTCTCATTGCTCATACCAAAACAGTGTCACAAGATATATATTCATCAATCCTAGTCCAGGTACTCTCAAGTGTTATAACCAGAAGTAAAAATATATAGTTCATGTAACCTATTTATTACTTAAAACACAATTCAAACTCAAAAGCACATGAAACTAAAGGAGAACTAAGCATCAAAATAACGTGAATATAAATTCAGTAAATATGTAGGAAATATGCCTAAAAAGTGTTACGGTATTTCATTTAATAGAGTGATCATGTCATCAACTTACAGCAAAGGAACGCATTGCATAGTAGTTTCCTCTAAATCTATCTGGATCCATCAGACCACATAGCATTCTTTTAAAGACATTTGGAACCTCGAAAACTTTCTGCACAGGGTAACATAAAATTGATAAAAAAGAAAAAGAATTAACGAGTTAAATATAGCTAATAAGGATAAAGCATAAAGCCCAAAAAGATAAAATGAAAAGGCTGAGGATAATGAAAGTGAACTATGGAAGCAAAATTTAGAGAAGCTTGTTGGCATAGGTAGGAAAAGAGATTGTAAACCTACCCGTATGACACCATTAATACCCCCCTGGAAAAGGCGGTTATACCTCTGCACGTTTTTCAGGACCTCAACTACTTCCACTTCCTGCAAAATTAGTAAAGATGCCTCCGGTGTCAACTTACTGATTGGACGTGCACAAATTGGGCAGTTGCATTTTTGAAGAACTGTTCTATAGGTCCAGAATTGCAGTATGCATTTGGCTGTACAAAAAATAAAGTGGTTATTGAAAGTAACTTCGACTCAAAAATCGAAAAATTCCAAATGAATACATCATTATAATTTACGACTAACTCTCAGTCTTTTCATCCGAGAAAGAAAGCAACTTTCTGCATAAATCACTGTCACCAACAATAAGACTTGCAGAGAAAGACAAAACAAAGAAACCAAAACACGTATATTCAAAACACGTATATAAGAGCCTTGTCGTATGTCACTTGCTAATCAAACACATATATTCTCATGTTCTTATTCGACGCATTGCTTTTCATTAATTCATTCCCTTGTCTTGTTAAACTCATGCACATGAATCCGTATGTATCCCTAAGGATTTATGATTTCCTTACATGAACAACACTAGAACTTTACCAATAAGTTAAGCTATAAGGTCATCTTATTTTGTCTTCCCAACAAAAGTACCACAACTTAATCTTATTTCATGTTCTTCATTGTATGAAAAGCTAATAAACATTGCAAATACTCCATCAACATAACAGGCAAAGCAACATGAAATTAAAACAATATGATACGATAAACCCTTGAAAAACATGATAAGCATACAAACAAAGAATATAAAAAAGAAATTACCACAAAACCAGTGTCCACAGTTGGTTTTACAAGCAATGGTGAAATTGTCAAAACAGATTGGACAACAATCATCATCAGGAGGTACATCCTTTTTTGATACAACCATCTCCCCTCCTGACTTTGAATCCTTCAACTCTTCTTCTTCTTCATCACCACCTAAACCTAACCCTCCTAATCTAGATTTTTCATTTTCATCAATTTTCTCATCATCCTCATTTTCATCAATTCTCTCATCATCAGTTCTAGGGTTTACATCTTCCTCAACAACATCGTCATGATACTCATCTCCTTCATATGGCGCCAAAATCTCGATGAAATTAGGATGTTTAACATCGTCATCATTGTGATTATTGTCATGTTGTTCGAGCTTTCGTTTTCTTTTTCTGAGAAGAAACAATACCGTCTTCCACTTTCTTTTACGCACCTGAGAATTAGGGTTTCTGATCATCTCTTCTAACAACAACAACAATTATGTAATGAAATTGTTAGTGAAATCATATCAAGAAGTTGAGGTTGTTAGAAGAATATATTATTTATTATTATAATTATTATATTATATTTATATTATATTTATATTATATATTTTATACTAGTAATAAATAAACATAAACATAAAAATTATAATAATGCGATGAAAGCATTTGGGGTTTTGCTAAGACATTTCATAAAATGTGGACCGACGCATATTTATTTATTTTGGATTTTTCTTATATATGTTTGCGGTGGTGTTTACAGTTGCCGTAGACACGTATTGAGGGGTCCCACCCCCCATACCACCATCTTTATCCGTACTTTCATTACCATTTTCACCCAAATGTATCATGCAATTTTTAATTTTAATTTTAATAAAGGTGAAAACAAAACGGATATGCCTACCAGAATTTGGTACGGCCAAATATATATGATCGACAATCCTCCATCTTTTTATTACGAGAGTGTAAGTGTATGTATTAGAGCAGATAATTGCTATCGAGTTGTTGTAGCCCATGATACATAATCAAATTCAAATGGGAGGTTTTGCAACAACCTTCTTTTCTTTTGTTTGTGGATATCGGTTCAGAGTTTATACGATTGATTGTTGATTCGAGTCTCGAAAAATATATCTATTCGCGTTGGTGTGAATTTTTCGTGTTTTTAAAAGTAAATTTAATGATTTTTTTACGTGGACATGATTAAATCAAATATGTTGTATGGGTTGAGTTCAAATGAGAATGAAAAAATGAATTTCGGCTATTAATTTAGCAAAACTCAATTCTCCTCCCAAGTTAAATATCTCAAAAACAGCTAGTAAAAATATATAAAAATTACATCACAAAAATTCGCATTTTTTTTCTACGATTAGACATCTCTCATGATATACTTCCGACAAACTTTTATATTTTTTTTTTGGGGTTGAAAACCGGTAACACATGTATTAGTTGGTGGAAACATATGTGTTACCAGCGACTAACACGTGTTATGGCAACTAACATATGTGCTACCATTGACTAACACATATGTTACCAGTTTTTAAAATTTACCAAAAAATGAAAAAAAAAATCATCGAAAATACACGTGAGATGTCTAATCGAAGAGAAAAAATACTGATTTTTATGATGTAATTTTATAATTTTTCAACTAGCCGTTTACAAGATATTCAATTTTTAAAAATATAAAATATTATTATTTTGATGAAATAAATAATTAATATTAATTTTTTTTATCCATTTCACAGTGTCATTTATCAATTAAATTAAATTAAATTGTATAGTAAATCTCACATTTTAAGGGACTGATAACAGCTTCTTTGTGCCCATTTAAATTCATCTACGGCCTAATTGGAAAGCATCCTATCAAATGTACATTTTTATCCCTGATTAAACTAAAACGGGAGCATTTATTTTCAACAAATATTACAATAGTGCTATCAGACAATTTAAACTATGGATCACAATAATTAGAAGTCTGGATGGCTTTTGCTTCCTCATCTCAAAATATTTCTCTTTTGATTCGATATTATAACAACCTAAATATTATTGTGTTATATTAGTTCATGAGATAAGATATTTTACAAGATTAAATACATATAAATTATAATAATATTTATAAAGTTTAATAAGGATTCTACATGTTTTGAATATTGATATTAAAACGTATATTAACTTACTGTAAATAAAATTGAAAAAATATTATTTTTCTAATTAAAATGCTAAAATCAACAAAATATTTTAATTATTTTTATTGCAATGATTACGCATACTAACGAGTACTTATTTTATATTTAAAAAACATGTATAATGTAAACTATGACAAATTTATGGTGTCACAACTAATTAACGAGGCTTATCATAATTATGTGCAAATGAAAAAGAAAAGGTAAATATATTTCATTTAAAATTACAAGTATATAGAATATAAAATGAACTGACCTGTTACAATAACAATTTCCCTAATAGCATGAATGGCATGATCAACTGTACAAATTTCCTACAACTCATAATATTTCTTAAACACTGAAAGCAGATTCATGTAGCCTTCTTCAACCATTCTGGTCAACCTTTTGATTAACCTTTTGATGACATAATCACACAAAGATTTTGCCATGAAGGGAGTACTCTTCATCCACTTTCCAGTTCTTGTAATTTGAAGTATTGCGCCCGTTGTCATAGACAACCATAGAAATACAGATCCTCATCGGGAATTTCGTCAAAAAGGTCAACAGGTTCAACATTTGGACCCGGCTCCTCAGTTACCCTCTTCTTTGAACGTGCAGTACTTGCAATAAAATCATCATCATCTCTTGAATCCTCGTATGGATCAATTACTGTGCTTCTTCTTCTCTTTAAAGAATCAGAACTATTGCTACGGCTTCCGTTGCCACCTCTCAAAGACACTTGCCTCTCGTAAGAAAATGATTCTATGTTTATGTTTGTGTTACGTTTATTTTCTTTTCCATGGTCTTTATTTATGGTTGCCTCGATAGTTTCCAGAACTCTATCGCCGTATTTGCTTAGTTTCGCCCTGTGTTAAGCTTGTCATTAGCATTTGTCTTGCATTCTGAACCATGATTCAGTCAATCAGAGGTGGCAAGATGGGTGGGTTGGGTTCTTAGGTAACAGGTCAAAAAAGATTCGGGTTGCAACAATTTATTAGTACATGCCAAAACGAGCTGGATTGACCAACTCTAAACGCTTTCTTACTCCATTTTCCAAAAAATAATTAATAAATAAATAGTGTGTTAATTATGAACGCAAAAACCATATGATAGATTAAATCTTTGAAAACCAATTTAAGAGGCTTTATTTATTTTGGCCTACTTTCAACTCATTTGACCGGTTCAACCCATTTGCCTCATTCCCCTTTGTAGCTAATTATTTGATTTGACCCTTTTAAGATAAAACACGGCCCAAATAGACTAATTCATAAGTAAGCAGTCGAAATTGCCACATCTTATTAAAATCGTAAAGAACTTACTTGCTAATCCCGCTAACCTCAAGAAGCTCTTCTTTAGTTCTGGGGATCCTTTTGCTGATATTAAGGAGGGTTGTATTCCTAAATCAAGAAAATTGATTATAAAGACAGTTTCTCAGTCAACAAATCTATTTTGCTGGCAGAAAATCATAATCGTTTAGGTGTATAATATCCAACTTAAGGGTTCAAATAGATGTGGCATTCTTGCAACACAAGAACTTACGGAAATATGTGGTGTGCGAGGTACCCATCTCCTAGCTGCTTAAGAATATCAGCTCGAAGTATTCGCAAAGCTGAGTATATATTGACCGAAAGTGTCTGTACAAATTCACATGGATAAAGTTGTGGTAAATCTTACTTTTAGAAATTTGATAAATATTACACTACAGAAAGAAGAAACATGGTGCAAAAATCAACATACCGAGTCTACTCCTGGTTGAGGTCGAGCAGCAGCAAGAGCATCTACTTGAATAGGATGTTGCTTTGTCGATGTTAACGAACCTCTTGCTGAAGTTGCATCCTTCTTGCAAGACTTGGATGCTTTAATGGAAGAAGGAAATCTATAACATAACCAAACAAGAATCATGAGAAACGTTTGCATTCTAGACTAATTTTATGTTCACTTTATAATAATCTATTAATATCACCCTTTCCAGAACTGAAATCAATATTTTGTTTTCATTCTTCAATGTGACAAATTTATTATTATTATGTTCACAGATGACAAAAAGCCAAAGAAGAAAAGCACGCTGAAAGAAAAAGATATAAGAACATGTTCAAGAATAATGTCATTAGTGTGAATGGAAGGGATGGACCTTAAAGTTATGTTCTGCCGACCTGCAAGTAAATTGCCAGCCTTCTTTTCATCTACCTATAGACAACACAGAGGACATACGCAAAACTGAAATAGTTGGGTATATAAGAAATAAATATATACTACTTATATCTGCCAACCAAATTGATGAAATGGCAAGAAAAATAACAGATGAAAAAGAACTTAACAGCATAAAGATATTAGATATGTACAGAACATAATACAAAATTAACCCATTAAGGAACTAGGCAAACTGTATCTTAACCAAACCAGCCCAAAATAAGTTATTTTTATTTTAATAAATGATACTTACTTTTAAGACTGATGATACCGATCCGTAGACGTCACTTTTCTTTACATCTTCCACAAGGATCTCTTCAACAACAAGATGACGTAGTACACGTGATGCTTCCTCCTTAGCTAAATGTTTTCCAGCTCCATGCAAGCGTAATGCATCGTGCTTGTTCCTTTTGACCTGCATTTTCACAACTATCGTGTTAACAAGGAGAAAATCATAAACACGGTGAAATTGAAGAGAAATACTCTGGTGGCATCTTGACGCATCTCTAACAGGCCAAGTGGGTTAAGCTAAAGGATTAACTAAATTCCAAACGGGTTGATGGGTTAAAAAACTTAAAAGTCATCTAAAGTGTATTCAAATGTAAAAAAGCTTTTTAAAAATATATTCTTTATATTTATATTTAGCACAATAATTCAAGGAATTCAACCAAAAGAATAAAGAAGTGTTGGTTCCGACCAAACCAATTGACTAGTTACCCAACCCGCACATTTTGCCACCTATAAGAAATACCATTGCTGAGAATTACAATTTGGCTCATGGACCCTCTGAAGACATCCAAGATGTGAGATGCTGAGTATTGCTGTCGGGCTAATTTAACTAACTCAACCTGCAGATTAAGACAATAACTACAGCAAACAACCATAATGACCAGACTTCATCCCTATCTAACAGAGTATATAATGTCACAACACATAGACACAACATAATTGCATATGATTCTAACCAATTGCTTTGCTATCTCCGTAACATCCTTGTCTACAAGAGTTTGTGTATTTAAGCAATTGTCGCATGTTTTAAAGCAGTTGACAGAATCAAACTTTTCGCCAAAATGAACAAGCTGTAGAAAACGTCTACAGTCGACATCATTTTCACAGTAGCTGACCTGTGAAATAAAGTGTTTATTTTCCATAAGCCAATAATAAAAGTACCTCCCTGCTATAAATTTTACAAAAAGGACAAGAGCAAGCACCATGCGTAAAAGGTTTTCAGAATTTGTTTCCAGCCTTCCTGAGTTTGTGGAACCCTTACGAGGTTGTCCAGATGTAAAAGAGCTTTGCTCTACAGCTCCATAGCTAAGCATATGCTTGACTCGTATCTTCAATACAAGGAGATGTGTGTATCATGAATAGGAAACATAGAATTTAAAATGGGCATGAAATAAATTTATAGTGGTGTCCTTTAATATTTATAATCATGAATTAATAAATCCCAAGTTTGCATTTGGGTTACAGTCCAGTTTGGGACTGAATCTGTTCTGAAATGCTATCGGACTGGTGCCAAACCGGGTTAGATCAATCCAGTTCTCCATTCCATTATTTTTCAATTTCCGGTTTCAGCACGGTCCAGTTTCTCTGTTTCTACCGATAAACATCCCTAGATAAGAGACAAACATCCAAATAATAGATGACTTACATAATCACTATAACTGTAATATAACACACAAGACGCATTCTGGCCATCTCTACCTGCACGGCCACACTCCTACAATACAGTAAACAATTACAGAGGTTGTGGCTTATATCAACTAAACACATCGTATTAAAGTTATCATTTCACGGTACAAGAATAGAAACGACATAATGATCACAAATGAATACCTGGTGGTAGCCCTCGATTGATTTAGGAAGAGAATGATGAATGACGAACCGAACATCCGGTTTGTTGATTCCTGAAATATATGTTCCATTGAATTATTTGTTTTCACCTAACTAGGAACTGAAAATTAGATCATACCCATCCCAAAAGCCACAGTTGCACATATTATGTTAATCTCATCTTTACTCCACTGCTTTTGAACCGATGCCCGTAGATCAGGGTCCATAGAACCATGATAAAATGCTGCTTTGTGCCCACACTCCTGAAAAGAAGTATCTCTCCACATAAGTAACTTGATTCAAAATACTAATCGTTAAGTGCTCTAATCTTTTCATTCAAGGTTAGGGCCCTAGGGAAACAGAACCAATTGCTTGATGAGCATGATGCAAAATTAGATTTTTCAAAGCTCATATGTTACAGACTGAATATTAAAACATATATACTAGATATGACAAATGGGTTGGTTAGGTGGGTCAGAAAATGGATAACAAATGGGTAATCTTTTAGTACGGGTCAGGTTGGCATGACCCACAAACACTTTTTTGCCAAAAGAAATTGGAGTTCTATAAATGATTAATGTGTTAAAAATAAATAGAAAAAGTATATTAATGCAATTTAGAATGTTTCAAACATTTGAATACACTTTGGATGACGTTTCACCCCCTTGATCCATTTCCTTTTTCGTTATGTCTTTTAGCTAACTGTTAGAGATCGACATAACCCACATCGACATCACCCATTTACAAGTAAATTGGTCGAAAGTGCCACCTCTAATATATTCTCATTATTGGGGAAAACAATGGGTAAAACTCTATCCGAAGTTCACAAGAGTAACCCTACCACTCACATCCTAGATTCTCCCGTCAATAAAAGATAAAATAGTAAATAAAATAGAGCACTAAACCTGCAACTTCTCAGCAACTTTTTCACAGTCCATCCTCGAAAGACAATAAATGATTCCGGATTCATCATAATGATTTTTCTTAATAAATTTGTCGATATCCTCCATACATTTTTTCGTCTTAGGAAAAACCGAAAACCTAAAATATTAGCAGAAGTAGAACGTTAAACAGTATAGACACATAGTAGACACAGAGTATCTAAACTTAACTCATACCTTAGGTTTGGACGGTTAAAACTTTGGCGAAAAATGATACAGTCAACCAGACCAAGAGCCTGCACAACATCCTCCTTAACGCTGGCTGTAGCAGTGGCAGTTAAAGCTAATACGGGTATTTTTGGAAATTTCTGCTTCAAAATACCAAGACCCTGTACATAGTACCCTTATTAAGGCTTTTATAAAAATCTGACAAATCAAAACTAAAGCGTTAACTGAACCAAAAAAAAGAGATTAACCATCCAATGTGAACAGTTTTCAGTTAAAATATGTTGAATCGTTTTAGGTTCAAACCTTGGAAAGAAACGGTTAACCAAATCTAACCGCTTTATATATATTCGTACGAAGCTAAATATCCATAAGTACAGAAAATAAAATTGAATTTAAATCATATATGTTCGCCTATTCATAATTATCATATGTATATGTATATATTTAATAGACCAGGCGCATGCACAACATCCTCCTTAACACTGGGTGTAGCAGTGGTAGTTAAAGCTAAGGGTATTTTTGGAAATTTCTGCTTCAATATACCAAGACCCTGTACATAGTACCCTTATTAAGACTATTATAAAAAACTGACAAATCAAAACCAAAGCGTAAACTGAACCAAAAAAAGAGATTAACCATCCACTGTGGATCGTTTTCAGTTAAAATATGTTGATCATTTTAGGTTCAAACCTTGGAAAGTTGGAAAGAAACAGTTAACCAAATCTAACCGCTTTATATATATTCGTACGAAGTTAAATATCCATAAGTACAGAAAATAAAATTAAATTTAAATCATATAGGTCCGCATATTCATAATTATTCTACGTATAGGTATATATTTAATAAAAATGATATAAAATCATTTTCATATTAAACAAAATGAAGTATTTCATATTTCTTAAACGAGAACTCAAGACTATCATTTACAGTTGAATTCAAACTCAATAATGAGCTGTTGGAACTATGAGCCTCCCACCAAGTTTTTCACTCCTTTTTCAAGTTGAATCACACACAGAATCTATTTTTGGATGGCGTATAATGAATATAATTGATTATTATGAAATCAACACATTTTTGTCAATCCTTTTTGCTTCTGGCTATAGATGTTAACCACTAACCGAACTGCAGGTTAACTGAATAAGGTTAGGTTCATAAATTTGAGGTTAACCAAATTTATTGTTTAAAACCCTAAAAAAAAATTTACAATGTTTGATCTAATATGCATCAGATAATGCAGTCAAAGCCATCACCTGATAATCTGGTCTGAAATCATGCCCCCACTGGCTCACGCAATGTGCTTCATCAATAACAATTCTATCTAGCAATTCCCGAGCGTGCAAGTTTTCCAATTGCCGCAGCAAAAAGTCACTTCTGCACTCGTGTACCAATTAAGTTAGTGGTTAGCAACATAATAGTAGGATGGCAAAGTATCATTTGAAATGAACTTCATAATACATCGTTATTTTCACTTATCTTTTTAAATATCCATTGAATGATTGTTATTTAGAATATTTTGCAGGTAGAATCAGTCTAAAAGTAGAATTTCGATAACAATGTAATGAAATGAAGCCATAAAACCTTGTAATTGATAAGTAACTGGAATCAGCATTTGAAACAGACCTGGCTCAGTTTAATAAATAGCCTATTAGAAAGGAAATAGAAGTTAACTACTACTAGTTACTTAAATTTAGGTGCAAGATGCAGTTTCGTCCATTCGTTAGGTAAACTATGCTACAAGTTCTGGCATGAAATCTCTGTTTTGATTGTGCTGTCATTTTCTATAGAAGACTTACAAAATTAATTGAAAACCAGTTATCACTTCGGGATAGACATATCCATCTATCCAGCTAAAATATAAAACTAAATATATGTTCGGACCTCTAATTTCAGTGATCCAACAAAATCACATGTTTTGGGGTGGAAGCAACAAACTGCAATTCACCAACTGGTCTTGTCTAGTAATTCCAGCTTAGTACATGTCAGAAGTTGGAGCACTAAAACATGCCATATTGTCATAAAGTATTAAGTAATAGTTACTTTATCATATAATTTGCAGCTTTGTGCCTTAAAATCTATCATCATTTTCACTTAATTGTGAAATAGCATAAAATTATCACTCAAAACGAGAGCTTGTCACATGCTAACAATATTTAGCTTAGCTCAAGTCAACTGCCAACATAGCATGCCTGCACAATTAGATGACTCACAGTTTAAAAATGATAATAAAGACTCACTTTGCCACTTTCTCTGGGGTGACATACAACAGCTTGTAACTACATGAGTCTGAGCAAATCTCTCTTAAAATCTGTTGTTGCTCAGTCCATTCCATATTCGCACTTAAATAAGCAGCAGCGATATTTGCCTAAAGTGTAATGAAAGAAATACCAATGCACTAATGAAAGAAGAGAAAAGAAAAACCACATTTGGGAAGAAAAGAAAAACAAACCGAAAACAAATGTATACCTGTAAAAGATGCATTATTTGATCTTGAATCAGTGAAACAAGGGGTGAGATTACCAATGTTAAACCAGGACAAATAAGAGCAGGGAGCTGCAATAAAAGAAGTGTGTTAGACATTCTGTTGGAAAAACAAAAAACAGAAAAAAAAAAAAAAAAAACCAACAGAATAAAAAGATCCAATTGTTATGGAAAATCAATTGGACTAAAAATTAATAGTGTGTTCTAAGCAACTTAATCAGTAGCGGAAGAAATGTAGTACCTGATAGGTCAAGCTTTTTCCACCTCCAGTTGGCATTAAAACAAAAACATCATTCCCACTCATTGTTGCATTAATCACCTCTCTTTGATTAGGTCGGAAGGAATGATTTCCAAACACTTTCTTGTTATTGGCCTGCAGAGGACCAAGGGACAAGTGTCACTACAGATTGTAAAATGAGCAGGTAGGCAACGGGTCAAAACGAGTTTAGGTCTAGACAGGTAATTTTTTGTATCAGTCAGGTTCACCAAATTACTTGTCAAAACATTCTACATTTTCATAATCAATTAGTGTGTCAATATAATTACAAAAGTTATCTTCCTACATAACAATCAAGTGATTAAATAGAATGACATGTATCCAGATTAACCCATTTGACATATTTTCTTATAAGCTAGTTTTTTTTTATCCATTTAACCCGTTAGAGATAAAACATTACCCATTAGAGAGATTGCCATTTCACCATAAAACTCAGCTATTGGCATAATGATAATTGTGGTTGTGTTACATGACATACCTCCAACTGCTTTGTCCATGGGAAATCCCACTTGCTCCATTTCTTGTCAGCTGAACCTTCAATGTAATTGACTTCCACATACTTTGGGACGTACAGTTCCCTCTCTATAGGGGCTGAAATACCAGCATTACCATTCGAGGAATATGATACTGATGGTGAGTTCCATGTAGTAGATCCATTTGCCTCACTATGCATGTAAAATTGATCAAGTCTTGTGGGGTCAATCCTTGAAGCAAATGTTGGAGGAGTTTCATACTGAAAATCTCTAGGTGTAGCACGTGCAGCAAAGTTTGATTTGGATCCCTTATCAGCAACCACACTAGTTTGAAGATGTTTCTCAAGCAGTTGAATTTGCTTATTCAGTATTTTCCTACAGATAACAAAAAATGAAAGAAAATAAAAAATTCATCCAGTAACAGGTCTGATAATCTAATCAATTTGGTGGTAATTATAAAATAGACCAAGCAAAGAAAAGAGGGAGAAATAAAACTGAATAAATCAATTAGTTTGTCAGCAGTAATGGTTATGAATCCCCGAAAACGTACGGCACCATCTTCTAACTTTATTGCTTCTTTTTGATAAATAAGGATCATAGCAAGAGGTTACAGAATGGGCAAGTTGGGTGGGTTGGACGGGTTGGGTTGCAGGTTGGTTCTGATTGAAACGGGCCGGGCCAGGCCAGGCAGGTTGAGCCACACCCAAACTTTTTAGCATTTTATAAATAACTAACACATTAATTATGATCACATTAACCATTTATAATTTTTTTGAAGGGCAAACCTACACCTACCTCACACAATATTATATTTACAAGCACACAATATATACACATTGCCTCCCCCAAAGCTTGAACCCACAACCTCTAGGTTGGAGGGTTCGTCACATTAACCATCTTGTAATGATAATAATCTAACATTTTAAGATGAAACAATTTTAGAGGATTGTATTCATTAAATTAGACTTTGGGCGACTTTCAAATTGTTCGACCAATTAGAATCATTCCCCTTTTGGCCTTTTGGCTATTTTTATATTTGACCCGTTTGAGATAAAAACACAACCCAAATCGACACATTCATAAGTTAGTGAGTCAATATTGGACATCTCAAATCACAGAAAACATGATGTCTATTGAGTCTTTGTTTTATGATTGCTTACAAATACAGATATAACCAACTTCCCACTAATTCAGAACAACCAATGAAAAAGAAACACACCATTTCCTTTTCAGAAGGCAGAGAGAGATGATACCTATCTTGGCGAAGCTTTTCTATTTGATCTAAGTTCAGGTCAGCATTGTCAAGCAGATCATTTGCTATGGAAATGAGCATGTCTTTCATTACTTGCAAATGGTTTGAAGCTTCAGGACAAAGTCCTAACTGCATCACTTTCAAAAGTTAGACATAGAGTTTGTCACAGAACTAACATGATGATAACCACAAATTGAATGGCTTGAGTTACTTGCCTTAAAACCATGGCTGCAGTCCACAGAGAGTTCTGGAGGCAAACTTATGTCATCGTCTCTTGCAACACTATTACATACAGCTGGAGTGACAGGTGGAAAATTTGAAATTGATGACCGTGGTGTGCTAGCTGATTGGTAGTGTTGACTAATTATTTGATCCACATCAATATTCTGAAATTTGAAGTTGATTGATAATGAAAGTAAGCCGCTATAAAAATATGTCAAACAAAGATAATTACTCTATGCTATTTTCTGGTAGAATGTGAGCACTATGTCAGACACATCATGTTACAAATTGCTGACTTTTATCTTGTTGAAAGCTCTCAAATCGAGGAGGCAACTTCGACCCACTTACTTATAAATAGGTCAAACTGGGTTGTGGGGGGAAAATTTAGCTAAAAACGGGACAGATCAATTGGGTTGAAGGTTGGACAAAGTTTATTTTTTAATTCAGGCTACCTTGCAAATCATTATATTCGAAGATTTATTTTATTATTGTAATGATACTATTAATAAAAAATGGACAACGAAAGTGTTTGAGTCGACCCAGTTACTGAGCCAGATCCAGCCCGGTTTGACCCATACTAAGCAATGACCCCTTTATCCCGTTACCCAACCGGGCCCATATTGACACTCTCGGGTGCAGAAGTGTCCGGTGCAGGCCTTAGCAGTTGCATGAATTACCCGAAGTAGATCATCATCATCATCAAAGCCACCAACATTAGTCTCCTGAAACACTTTAAAATGGCTTGCATTCGTGGCACACTTGTGTATGTCGTCGCCTGAATTTGTGGCTTTGTTGTACGAGCTGTTAATATTTCTACAACCAACATCTATGGAAGTCGATGCATAACCCCCATTAAGCGACATTCCAAACCTTCCAGCTTCCACCACAGAAGTGGCAACTGCTGCAATCCCACTGTTCTTGTGTCTAGGCACACTATGTTGAGTATTTATCTCATTGGAACGGTCTGTTAGAGTTTGTCTCAAACTTTTGTTATTCACATCAGAGGAACATTGTTGAGTAGGTCTTCTGACATCTTGGAAAAACACAGTGCCACCATTATTAGCCAGCGGCCGGCTTTTACCAGGTTTAATGTAGTTTCTAGATGACAATTTAAGGTTGGAAAAAGCTTGCCAAGCCTGTCAAAAGCTAATGTATTAGAAAACTCCATATTTTACTCTGAACTTTAGAAACAACTTTCACCTATGAAGAAGCAAAATAATAAATGTAGGCAAGTCAAAGAGTTTCTTTACATGTCAGAAGTGGCAATGTCAACTCGTTACTTACGAAAGTGCTGATTTGGACTTGGAGTTCTGTGTTAGCAATCGGTCATAATAATCCAGCAAAAACAGGAACAGGTCAAAGTAGAATGGATCAAATGCGTTGAAAGTCGCCAAAAATTATTTTTATCACATACAACATCCTAAAACTTTTAATATTGTACTAATATTGTTTTTTCAATCATAGTTTATGCTTTACTTCTTTTTATAAAAGAACTAATATGAACAAAAAAGGAGTAACGACTTAGTGGCTCAACTCAGCCTGATTCTACCCATACTAAAAACAACCCATTACAACCAAAACATCCTTTTACCTGTTACCCAGCCACCTTGACCTGCCCTTCTTACCACCTCTATTCTATTACATGTTAAAAAGAGATGTGGTGCCTGATTCTAAACAGTATAGTTCTTCCCTAGTATGGTCATCAAACTTTTTTTGACAAAACAGCAAGTACAGACAAGCAACAGTAAACTTTTCGTCCAAGAAAAAACCTATTTAATAACCCAGATAGTGATAAAACAAAAAGGCATAAAACAAGCAACATGATGTACCTTGTCAGCATGCGGACTATGTGAGTTTGAAGCACTTTGAAATTGGCCAGACAATGATCTGCACAAAGGAAAAACAGTAAAGTTCCATATCACCGTAAAGAACAAATTATTTAATAGCTTCTGAAAAAATTTCCCTGACATGGACACGTTCTAAGGGATAACAATGTGAGACGGATATATAAAGTCACCAAGATGATGTGCTGATTGGGAATATGAAATAAAATATTGAATTGGGTACAAAAAGACCAGAATATCAACGCATAATCCAAACCACAGTAAGCAAAAAGAGGAGTTCGTAAAATATTACAAGACTGCATATAAGTGCTCAAAGAGAAAATTCAACAATTTTTCTGATAATATGTGAGCCAATATTGGTAAAGAATCATACTTAGATAGTCCATATCCCATAGAAACCTAACTTATACAATAAATATAATTAATGTTTCTAAAGAACATCGAAAACATACCTTACAGCGGCTGTCATTGCTCCTGCATCACAAGGTTTTTGTGTTGACAAAGAGAAAAGGAAATTGGATTTCAGAAATTCATCTTGGTTTGAAAAATTATTATGTGTTTTGGCATGCTGGGACCAATTATCCCTCTTAGACTTGTCCACATGTTTAGAACCTCCATCAAAGTTGTTTCTATTGATATAACAACCACCAAAATCAAAATAAATTGGGAACAGAAGAAGAAACAGTCATCAAACAAAACTACAAAGAAAAAATGGGGCTAGTGTTGTTACCTCATGTGGTTAGCCTTTGTCATTCGCTAACATGCTCACTTACTAGCAAATAAGTTCCACCATCTTGTAATTCAACAAACACAAAAAACATACGAGGCAACCCTTGCTCTCAATTGGAAATAATATCTACAAGCACACAGCAAGATGACAAACACAAATTAAAACAAGGTATTTAACCATGACTTTGGTAGTGCGTAACAAAACGAAAGATGAAGCAAGCAAACTCGAATAGGAAGTAAGTATGAAGAATACTTTTCGCTACTGAGGAATACTTTTAAACATAAGCAGACGAGATTGAATAGCCAGTGAAAAAATATGTATGATTGTGTGACAATGAGCATCTAAGCATCCACGTGATTTCACAATTACTATAGCATTACACTATCAAGTAGCCTTGAGTCATTTATTTTACTTTAACTTTTAGGTTATATTGATTCTCTTTATGAGAATAACATTTAGCCAGCCTCAACAAACTTGAATATAATGCTTCTTGATGTGCAATACTATTAAGATGGGTTCTCACAAAAAGTACATCTATCTAGAGCTAAAAGAATACAGCTCAAGTCTAGTATAAACACAAATCCTGATTTCTTCTTTTAGACTTGAGAGAATAGTGTTAGCGAATCACAGACAAATAAGAGCAAATCCTTCCTGGAATTGGAATGAATATAAGTAGTTTCTAAAGGTGAACTAAACCAGGTATACTGACAGACTGGTGTGCCTTTTCTGGAAGCCTGTTCGAAACTTTTGATCGCATAGCTATCGGGGTAGTCAGGATCATCATTGTAAAGAAATATAGCAGGATACTACTTCAAGAAAATTACAACTTGAGAGTGAAACTAGCCACTGCACTTGACTAGCTTACCCGGTGCTGGCCACATAGACATGTGGGTAGGCTTTATGGAAACTTTTGGAAAATATTTACCAAGATTTTAAAAATTTTGATAATTACTGCTACACAAAATCATAATAATAGACGAGTTTCTTATTTCTTGTTCGGACAATTTCAAGTTCTGTTATGATAACTCCCTACTTTTATGGCACCAATTATATCAATTATATGAGACTTGTCTGTAAATATGTCATCTTCAATCTTATACATACACAGAGATAGGACAATTTTGAGAAACATAAAGACATATAGCATTGAGAAACTGGAAAAATATTATTCCACTTAATTTAGAGCTGTTCACCTGTTCACACAAATGATACTACTGGCTGAAATATCTCAGGAGAGACACAAACCAAATACAACTTACTAGTGTAGTGAGTGTACTTCAATCAAAGCATTTTATAACTAATTCTCGAAATATATTTCTTACTTATTTGTTGATAAAGAGTACTGCTGCTGCCCAGTTTTTAATAACATTTTACTTTTAAAATATTTTCTAACAAAACTAACCTAAATTATGTTAAATGGCTCCAACTTGAGCAATATAAGTACCGTCCAGCACCAAACAAAATTAATAACAATATAATGAGATACATTCATTCAATTAACATTTCCTGTAAGTATAACAAGTGACGAATTAATAAATTTTAAACAAATAGACGGTGAATTGACATTAAAACGAACATACATACATGCATGCAATAGCTCTTAGCGGTATATAAGGGAAATAGAAACAGGATTACATAGAAGAAGCTAACCACTGAAATATGACTTTGATCAATGATAATTTGAGAAAAATAAAGACGATGACGTGGCGGCGGGCGGCGGTGGTAGTGACGGTGGCTGGTGTATGTGTTAGATGGAAGTCTTTCGAATGGATGCGCGGTCTCAAATGGCGGGATATTTGGGCGCCGATACATCAAAAACATATTCAGATTCAGTCTGATGAATATGTGAATATTTAAAATATTTTTGTTTTTCTATTTGATACACTAATTTTATTAAAATTAATGTTTTGCGTGTATCCATTTGTATTTTAATTAAATATGTGTAGTGTGTATTTTGTGTATAGGATGCACAAATTTGTACATGACTAGTATGAATCGCAATATAATATCATGTTTATGTGAAGATTAGAACATAGGGTTACATGTTAATGTATATGTATTGTGTGAAGATTTGAATGTTTACTAACAACATCGTTAACTACATGTTTGCTTGTGAAAGGTTATTGTTATAATAATGTAGTTGTTCATGTATTACATGACTCTTAAAGCATCTCTAATGTGTATAGTAAAAACATTTTGATATGGAATAACATCTACGTTCAATTATTCAAGGTTTTTCATTTGAAAAATAAGTTACTTCATATAAATGTAAAGAATTCATAGAAATGTAAAGAGTGTTAAAAGTAATTATCTTATTATTGAATTGAAGTGTATATGATACTAAAATCACAATGAAATAACTTGTGATATCGAGAGATAGTAAGTATGAGATGAATCGTGATAAAGTATTGACAACTGAAATCAGTAAAGCATTAGGTGCAAAAAGTTATGTCGTTTTCAAATAGCTAATCAGAATTTGTAATAATGAAAAGTCACGATGGAATTTACCTGCTTATGGTGGTTTATTGGTATGTCAATAGAAATGGAATGTCGATAAATAAAAATTGATGACTAATGGGTGGTGGTTGACAATCATAAAATTTACAATCGGTGAAGTTTTGAAGGCAGTTCATGTTAACGACTTACTTATAGGGTCTTCACGAAAATATGTTAATCGCTATTAGTGAAGCTATTTCAATGTTGTTTGGTTAAACACTTTGTCACCTTGCAAAAAAAAAAAGAAAAGATTATTATGTGAAGTGTTTTATCAATCGTATCTATCTTGCACCACTTTTATCATCTCTTCCCTAATAATTCACTTACAAAGTTACACCGACACTCTTTCCCATGTTATTTCAGGTTACTTATAACATAAGACACTATATTTTGTAAGTTGTATTTTTACATATTTCACATTATATGCCTCTCATGTACTTATGATAGTTCTTAACATTTAGTATTATCACAACAGTAATATACAATTTATAGACTTCAAAACAAATATAAGTAACTTTTTATAGGTTCAAAACACAAGTGTTGAGTTCAAATGAGAATAAAAATTTGAGTGAGAATGAAGAAATGAATCTTATCTATCCATTTTGCAAAACCCAATTTTCACCCCAAGTTAAATATCTCACAAACGGCCAATCAAAAAATTATCAAAATTGCATCATAAAATTCAGCGTTATTTTCTCTATAATTAGACATCCCTCGTGATATACTTTCGACGATTTTTATTTTTAGGTTGAAAACCAGTAACACATGTGTTATTGGCGACTAACGCATGTGTTACCTAGTTGTTGGTAACATATGTGTTACTTGTAATTGCGATGGTTCCTCTCATCTCTACAACACACTTCACAATAAGTAGTCACTTGTAATTGCGGCGTGGTAGTGTGACTCATAGTAAGTAGGTTTATTTTTACTTATCTATTTTTATTTTTTAATGCTATTATGTATTCCGTGTTATTGTTGATCGACTCTGTTGTATTCCCAAGAAAAAGTAAGAGCAAAAGTAAATTGTTATAATTTAATAATGACTAAGACTATATTAACAATATAAAATTAAGAAACTTGTAATAAGAAAATAAGAAAATTAGGATACCACTTATGAAAGTGGATCGTTTATATGCATTTTATTCATTCAAATAATGTAGTATTTTTACTTGCATACACTGTACATGTCACACTTTGAGGTAATTAAAGGATAAATTACTTAACATATTATTGATTTAGAGTTGACAAAAATTACAAACAATAATAAGCGTATGTAAATAATAATTCATAACATTCCCCTTAGACGACTATATAAAATATAACGTGAATGAGAACTATCGTGATATTTTAATACATGAGAGGCATATAACATGAAATATCATGATTGAAGTAGCTTACGAAAAATATAATTATTTAAATACCTTTTAGATAATTTTTGTTTTCTATTTGATTATATTTGTGTCTTTTAACGTCGTTTAACATTTTTCAGCTTCAATTACTTAATAAGCATATATAAAATTAAAAGGCTCGTGTTTCCGACTCTAAATGAAAGTTACAACTTTCAATTTCCAGCTTCCACTTCTTTTACGAAATACACCCTACACAAGAGAATTAAAATGTAGAACTTTTGAGTTTTGATTAACAAGCATGACACTTAGAAGTTGATAATACTTAATAATTTGCGAATGATGGACCTCATATCTTGAAAGCTACGTAATCCACAATATTCACTTATTTCTCTACAGTTACTGATCATTCTTACAAAACAGAAACTCTAAGAACAGTGAACACAAGTTTCACAACATCCCTTTTCATGTCTTCTGAAACAAATCTTCGAGACTTTCGACTTTATGTTCATCGTTTTCTTCTTCAATGTCGTCATTTGGGGTGACATGTCTAATTGTATCCGACAAATATTCTGACATCCGGAATGAAAGTTCTTGTTCTGGCAAAGGATTTGAATCGTTGTTATCATCGTCGTCGTCATCATCATCAAGGTGATTAAGTTGACCCGTTGAAGATGATTGAGATAATGTCCCTGATGCAACAGTGATCACTTCATCGCCCTCATCAATGATTGACTCGAGAGAACATGTTGACCTTGTGGCAACTGAGTGAAGTGTTTTTGATCTCTCTTTAACTCGTTTGCACCAACTGTGAAGAGAATCCCTGACACTTTCAGCAATCAGAGCTTTCTTAACCCGAGAACCCATCTGACAAATTTTTTAATGTCGGGTTAAGCCATTTGTTTAGTTGATATTGAATAATTAAAATAAGATAATCAAATGTAATAAAACATTACAGATTGAAGGAGATAGTGTTGGTATCTTTTTATACTGTGCTTGCAGTTTGCTTGACAAATTTTGATTATTTACTTAATTACTACGTAGAATGACTAAAGAGGACACTTTATAAATACTAAAAATATGCAAATTGAATTTCTATCAATTACAAATGTTTTTTAAAAATGACTAGTGCACATAGTAAAAAACGTGAATATCATTAATAGGTTGTAGGGATACGAACCAGCGTGACGATAACATTGAGAGGCACAGTACTATAGCTACACCAAAATTGAACAAGAACCCTGCAATCGTGATGATAGAACCAAATAGTAAGATGTGGTCATGGAATTATTTTATTTTGATACAAAAGGTTGTTAAAAGGGAAACATACCCACATGTCAGCCTAATAACAATCATTGCATGATTCTTCATGAAACATGACCTCTGTTTGAATCCCCACTGCACATATAAAGACAACTGTTTCCTAGTACCACCCATGAGGGGAATCTCGTGTATAAGAAGCAAAATAATAATAATAATTTCATTAACAGTAGACAAAAAGAAGGGGATTCTACTTACCACAGACCAGATGAATGTTGCCATCTCAAAAGCATTCTGCAGATGAACAACTTAACAGTTAGAATTACGGGTAATTAGTTTCTTATCTATGTGTCAGGTTAAATGAATTTACAAAGATATAAGCTAAAAATAATGAAAAACTCACCTGAAAGGAGATAAACTGTATCAAACGCAGCAATATTTCGGGTTTACCAAACCAGAAAAGCTCGTCACGCGGCTTCACTTGAGTTCCCACAACGGTGGGCCCCCGAGGCTCTACTATTTCAAGTGCTAACAAGGAGACAACATGCTGAAGTTTTGTCCCGACCAGCAATGCTAGCTTTAAACCAAAAAAAGGTAAATCATTTTATGATAACGCTGAGCAAGATCTATACCCCAATTACACATGGCAAGATGGGCGGGCCGGGAAAGTTGGGTAACGGGTCAAAACAGGTTTGGACCGAAACAAGTCTCTTTTTGTACTGGTCAAAGCAGGCCAGGACAGCTTGGATATGCCCGCAACCACATTTCGTCTAGTTTTCATGTTTTGTAAAGTATCTAATCATAAATTATGATCACAAAAACAATTTATTGCAATAATAATCCATATATTTGAAGAGAAGATTTAGGAGGTTTCACGCATTTAAAATAGACGATAGGAGACTTTCATCATGTTTGACTCCTTATTGTGGTTTTTGACTCATTTGAGAAAGAACTACCCACATCGACCCATTCCTAAGTAGATGGGTCAAAATGGCTGCACCTAATTACAAAAAAATACATCAACTTACAATGGCAGGGACAAAAGAAATCCAGAAGTATATGTTGAGACCTGAAAATACCCGCAAACATTAAAAGCATGCAACTTTTGATTTTCCACAAAAAAATAAAAACTATTACCATGAATGTTTACAAAGATGCATATAATGGCATATGCCCATAGCGGCCAGCTGCAAAATATATGAACACACATCAAGAGTTAGTTGTGAAGAATATACATGAACTTTCTGGAGGTGGCAAAAGGGGAGAGTAGGGTAACATGTCTGACATGCATAAACTTTTTGCATCGATTTTAAGTTTAAGAATAAGTACGTGTTAAATAGATTACAAAACCTATATTCTCACAATAGTAATATATCTGATGTAATAAAATAACTTTTCCATTTTAGCTAATGTGCTAATTTACTTGTTTCATCCATTAGAAAACTCATTGATAAATGGGACAAACTACCACCTGTAGTGACTGTAAATGTGTGATGAGACATACCTGATTCCAACGATTTCATAAAACTCATCTTCCATGCTCCGAACCATATAATTGTGAAAGTTATAAGACAATGGCAAGTTATGAGTCTGAAATCACGACACACCAAGCTAGTAAGTCAAACAAGAAACATTTGCAAATTTGACATTGTGTTATAATAGGTGATTTTGATCTGGAAAGTTTAGCAGTGAATTCAAAGAGAAATAAAGAAGGTAGAAGATAAAAGTCAAATACCCACGGTGATGAAACCCAACCGCAGCGCTACGTAATCTGACTTCTCCATTGGACTTTTGAATTGTCGTAGAAAACATAGCTGAAACAATAAACAAGAACCAGCCCTTTATTACCATAAAATACTCCGAGTTGAAGCTTACTGGCGACCACTTATTAGAGGCGGCAAGATGGACATGTTGGGTGAGGGGTCAAAAATGGGTTTGGATTGAAAAGTGTCGCTACAAGTCAAAGTGATCCAGGTCTGGCTGGTTTGACCACCTTACAAACACTTTCTTATCCATTTTTAATATGAAGCATACATGGTTGATGTGTTTATGATAATTACATATACAATTTCCTTATAATAATAATCTAAATAAAGGTAGAATAAGATGATTTAGGAGGTTGAAAAGTGTCACTACAAGGCAAAGTGATCCAGGTCTGGCTGGTTTGTCCACCCTACAAACACTTTCTTGTCCATTTTTAATAAGATGAAGTATACATGGTTAATGTGTTTATAATAATTACAAATACAATTTCCTTACAATAATAATCTAAATGGTTGAATAAGATGACTTAGGAGGTTGTCTGTTTTAGAAAAAGACGTTGGCCGACTTGTAATCCATTTGATCCATTTCCCTCTTGGCTAATTAGTTGCAACTCCTTTGGAAATATTACCAGAATGGTATTTCTTTCCCGTATTTCAAATACTTCGTATAATCCATTTGACCCATTTCCCTGTTGGCTAAATATTTTTTACTTGATCTGTTTGAGAAAGAAAACGCATCCCAAAATGACCCACTCAATCACTCATAACAAAGGTGATCTATCACAATCTAACATTTATAAAGATGACAAGAATATTAGAAGAACATAAGGACATGTTGAATGATCGATACCATCCATATGAGGATCCGACTTCTGCTCCATGGATGAGTTGCATGATGCTTAATGAAAGTAACTTGCCGCCTCATCACCTTTATCTTCCTTGCTATAAACATACGTTAGAAGACAAATACATAAGTGACCATAGTCTATACACTTATATCTGTTTGACACTAAGCTTTTTAGAGCTTTAAGCTTTTAATTTTTAAATAAATAAGCTCCAATAATTAAAAGCTTTGTTTGGAACAACGAAATGGAGCTTTTATTCTATTTTGGAAAGCTCCTAAAAGCTTGATTTTTAAACACTAAACATAAGAAGCGTTTGAAATTGGCTTTAGCTTTTTGTTACACTAATTACTCAAATGCCCTCATAAACGACATTCATGCCACTTAGCTAAAAACTTGTACACCACTGCTACTCTTCATTTCACTTTTATTATATAATAATATTTACACGATTGACATTACTGTATTGGTGATCAAATAAACGTAATATATTGGTGTTATAATAATAATAATAAAATAAAATAATATAAAAATAATATATATTTACAATATGAAAAGGATTAAACCTAGTAGAAAAAATATCTTATATACATTTTAATACATTAAACCAAAATATATTATAAGTATCTGAATTTTAATATTTAAATTTGTATCTAACATAAACACTTTCATCTAAGTTTTATTTAAACTATTTTTTGTCATTTTACACTATTTTATTACAATTAATAATATTTGTGAAACTTATTATTTAGTTATGTCTATAATTTATTTTGATATTGATGTCCTCTTATGTAGATTACAGGTACAACTAATTTACCAAATAATTATATGGACACAATTAGAACTTACAACTACAACCTACAATTAAAGCCTACGACTATGTCACCAAACACACCCTTGGGCAATAAAACATATTTGTTTTGTGAGTAACATTTAATGCTGTCAAAGGGAATTCAAATGTGATGATGGGTTTTATACCTAATGTGAAGAGAAATTAAACAAGACCCAATCAACGGACAATAAAGGAAATGGTATCTAGCTCCAAACTACTTTACGACATGTTAGAGCGCATGCCGACTTTGGTATGGACTCCACTTAGGAGATATTTTACAGTTTATTGTTACGATTCATTTTATTTTGCTACTTGCATTACATGTTGAAAGATATACAATCTAGCTCTTGTCTTAGCATACTAGAGGTAGCAATCTCGACTATTCATTTATGAACTTGCTGACTTGGGTTATGTTTTATCTCTAACCGGTCATAAGTGTAAAGCAATAAGAAAACATAAAATGAGTTGAACGGTTAAAAGTCACCCAAGGTGTACTTTTGATGCATAGAACCTACTAATTCAATCTTTTTCCAAATAAATATGGTCTTGGTATAATAAAAAATGGTGATCATATTTCACACGCTGGTAGTTATTTATAAGAATGTTCAGACAAAAACAGTTGGGTCAACCCAACCCAACCTGCACCCTCAAATTAGCCGTGGTGATACGTTATCTAGCCCCCTTGCTGCAACCAATTTTCCATCTTTACTGCATACCTTGCAAATTTTCAGCCGCCAATTGGCTTGCTTGGGATTCCCATTTCCTCCAACTGTATATCTGCAAATACATACCCAACAAAATCAACTTAAGCATGGTGAATATTACCACATGGAGTTCAATAAATTTAAGAATTATTTGCTAATCCCATGGGATGAAATAAATCATGCACCTTGCTCATGGCCAAACCAACGGACACACAACTATAGAGAACATGAGTAATTCCAAGAACGAACAAGAACCGGTGAAGCTGCTCAAGACCTTCATAGGAAACAAAAGGTTCTCTTCCCTGAATACAAGAAACAAACATACTTACTAACATACAAAGCACAGGTGGCAATTTTGACCCATTTACTTATGAATCGGCCAATTTAAACTGCATTATAATATCAACCATGTCAAATGGGTCAAACACGTTGAAAATTGTACTAAAAATCTCCCTTTTTATATATGGGAAATAAAGTGTTTGGGGGTCAAAGAGTAAATGGTTCAACCATTTTGAACCGTTACTCACCCCATCCATCTTGCCACCTACACGTACCATCTTAACAATGAAGTCAAAGAGTAAAGGTTTACCTCACCACACTGATGAAGAGGCTGAGCATGAAGCCCTTCGGGGATATCAGTTTCGTTAGAAAAAGACGAGAATCTTGAGAAAGAGATTATTTTATCCATCTCATAATCTTCTTTAGAGCAAAGGAAGAATTTACTACTGAATAGTGAGGAATCCACACAAATCTGTGAAATTCCCCTTGCCCATTGTCCCAATAACAAAGATATGAGTCCAAGAAGCATAAGCTCTGTATCAAAATCAACAATGAATTAGAAAATGAAATAAGTATGGTACTAGATATGGTTTTTTCACTAGAAAAATTGCTTAGTGCAGTCATAATACCATGGTAGGTAAGAGTCTAGTACTTTTGATCAGCCAATAATCTTCATGAGAAGTCAAACAACCATGAACAACAATAGGTGAAAGCAATATGTAAAACTTGTAACTATACTAAAGTTTATGAAGATAATGGTCGATTCGTGGTTATTGATTTTAAGTTTTGGCTCAAAATCACAAGTTTTATAGTCGGGATTGTAACTTTTTGCTATCTACATGAACATAATCATCATTGTACATTTTTCTAATAGAAAAGGTGACCCCATTAAATCAAGCTCCTTAGCTTTAATAATAATCCAGTGACTTTGGACCTGGATCCCCTTGTTGTCAGTATTTTAAACAGTTGATTAATACTCCAAACCTTTTTGTATGAATAATTATCCATTATAAGACTGCATTTCCTTTTCCCCTTTTAAAAAACATGAATGCCCACAACTTCATTTGCTCAACTCTTACTAAAATCCCATTAATTGTTATAAACAACAAACTGAACTCAAAATGAAACAACATAACTTTTTGACCACAAAATTGTGAGGACTAACCTTCTTTGATCTTCTCTAAAGAAGCCAACAGAGCCTTCCTCCTTGTCTTCTTTAACCACTGCATACCACAAAACCCATCCAAATCTTTAACAATACTATATAAAATAAATAATAATAATAATAATAATAATAATAATAATAATAATAATAATAATAATAATAATAAAAAAAAAGTCCCAAATATATTCAAAAGGTGCAAACAACTCAAAACTTACTCTCCCAAATCTATAAATAGATCTTTGAACCAATAAACAAGCAAAAACCATGAAAGTAATAGTTGTAGCAACAGCCCATGTTGGTGTTTCAGCTAAAGATCTTCCTTCCCTAATTACTCCTTCCACCATTTTCACTTTCCCACATCAACGTTTTTTTTCTTCTTTTTAATAATCTTTTTTCCTCACTCTTTGAAGAAAGTTAACAACTTTAAGAGTATTTAGGAAGTGGGGTTGTCTTAAAATGCTGCACATTTTGTGGGTATTATTTAAATCATGAATCTTGGAATCTTGTCATGTACAGAGAGAGTGAGAGGAACTTGCATTTCGTGTACTATGGAAAATTTAGGCTGTATGTCTCATGTATGTACATGTGTGTTTGGTGCCAACTGTGGGGTTGTAATTTGATGTGCTTATTAAATTAATTATAAAAGGAGAAATTAACATCTCAATTCCAAATGCATTGGAAGTGATGAGCTCACATCTGCTTTTGTTCCTTCAATCCCTACCTCCTCACATGCCATTAAATATTATTTTATTTTATTTTTACTTTTGATTTTGGATATATTTTTGAATCATATATAATAATTTATATAACTACATTTTGGTGGGTTGAAGATTGCAAAACAGAACCTTCTCTCTTCTTGGAAGGTTACCCATTGTACTACAATCCTACTTTGTTTTGAAGTGGACTGTGGACATGCATATGCAGCAGATCTGCTTTGTTGCTTCTGCAGTGTTTTTACATGTTTCTTTATTAAATAATAATAATAATAATAAAAAAAATAAAATAAGCCTAGAGAAAAAATGTGTATTTGAAATTCATTTATTACCCTTCTAACCCATGCTTTTGAGTTTCACTTACAAGTTACAAATTTGATCTTAGATATTTGATCATTTGATAGTATTATATAAGCTCTGTCATATGTTTTTATGTGATGGGTAGTTTCGACTTTTCACCCCAAGAACATGCTCATGAAGTATATAAATAACATCGTGGTCTTTCATTTATTCCTTCTTGTCATGTTAACTCAAACTTTATAGTTAAAAAGTCTTCATGACCTAAAAACGACCTCTTTTTAAAGAGTATTCTAATTTTATTTTTATATTTATTTTACAATAATCAACTTCTTCATCAATATATTATATTAAACCAAATTCATTTCAATATACAAATAATAATAAAATAAACTATAAGTCAAAAATCAACTTATACAACTCTGAAAATAATAAAATCCAACAAGAGCATTATTGTAAACATAAAACACATTTGTTAACATTTATATACACACATATATAAATGATGCTTCCAAAAACTTGTAAAATTCAAGCCAACTGCCGAGCTCTTATAAACTTGAGCTCAAACACAATTAGAATCCACTCGTACGAGTTCAACTTGATTAAGGTTTGGCTTCACACTAGACCCATCAAGTATCCAAGAAGTCGACTCTTACGTACTCTAAGCAAATGATTTATTAAAAAGTCATGTGAATTAGGAAACTATTGCATTATACAAGTTCTATCAACCAATGAATATTAAAGATCAATATTTAGATCATGTTTTAAGATTAGGAAATGAAAGGGAGATGTTCAATTGATCAAGTAGCTGGAGCCTTGACTAAGACTTTTAATATAAGACATAAATTCTAAGGCTTTTAATAGCACAACTAACTATCATATAGTCTCAACTGTATTTTTCATTATTATAGCAAGAGGTATCCCGGGTTCGATTTTGTTGTCTATTAATCCGTAATAATCTTGATACACTTAATAAAAAAACCAAGAAAAAAGCCATGACTATTAAAAATTATTGTACAAATGAGATATATCAAATATTATCAACTCATTTAATTGCTCTAATAATGACTTCACTAGTTCACTATTCTTCCAAGAAGATCATTTTCGGTCATCTTAAACTTTGTTTGTCTTACTTCATGAGTAAAATATTGCATCGACGTGTTACCTTTATTATTTGTATACAGAAAGTTTTATTTTATACGCATGAAAAATAAATTCAATTTTAATTTCGATACCTCGTACTTGTATGACAGGTACAAAGTATGTGAAGATATAAAAGTCTAAACAACATTTATCTTATTGTTAAGCATGAATCTAAGATAGGGGTTAGTAACATAGATTCATGTTTAAATGAGAACCAAATAAAAGATGAGAATTGCATAGACTATTAGATTATGTATTTTTTCACATGTAATTAACTTCATTCATATGTGAACATTTATGTACATTAGATTGATAAAGAAAAAGAAGCTAAAAATCCAAAGATTACATATTAAAACACATTTTACCGATTTGTTTACATTATGGTTCACCTGTAAACATATATTTCTTTTCTTTTTTGTGTTTTGAGATATAATTGTAGATTTTTTTAGTTTTTTTTTTCTTTATCAATCAACTGTACATAAATATTTACATATGAATGAAGTTAATTACATGTGAACAAATGCATAATTTAACGGTAACATATAACATATATAATTACTATTTATAGCGCTTAAATATAAAGAGTTTTTTGTCTTTTAAACTTGACATTACGTATATTATTTCCTATTTAGATTTATTTATTATACACAAGGATGGTGTAGCTGAATATAGTTTTTTTTTAACGGCTAACTTTAAATATAACGAGTAAGAAAGATACTATCAAAACATTACAAAAATTATGCAACATTGAGTTTTGTAATCACAATGTCCATGTAATGTTACTTTTTTTTACATATGTGGGAATACCAATCAAATGAATAAATAACAATATACTAAAAATGTGACTCTTCTTCATACTCGGATCCTAAAACACAAAGCTATTTCGAAACCGCCATATCATCCAAATAGTAGTGTAGACATACCTCGATTACCTTTCTTTTCTTTGAATCTACTACATTTGAATCCACTCAAACAATCATCGTATGGATATCATCAAACACTGGAAGTCGAATATCTACCCAATTCACCACCATGCCCCATATTTGGACTGCTACCTCACATTTGACCAAAAACATGATTCGTATTCTCTACAAAATCCATGCACGTAGGACACAAAATTGATCGCATATCAATATCTTTTTCTGAAAGTTTGGTTTCTAGTGGGTAACCTATATAACGCAATACGCCACCATAGAATATTAAGCTTAATTGGGACTAACTTACACCACTTTGTCATCGTACAACTTTCCGGAAGTAATTACTTCAATATGACCTTCATTCAAAATTTTCATGAAATGATTTGTATTGAAATAGTCCAACCAAATGAATATAATAATAAGTTCAAAAGGGAAGTGTATAGAAACTTAACTACTTGGTGTCTTGGTTATCTACATGAAGCTTCCCTATGCTTGTTTGCTTAACCTTGAACCTTTTCTTTGTACTTTTAGGCTTTACCGTTGTTTATTGACTATTCAACCTACTTTGCTTTATTTTAAGCCAACTTGTGTCACTTACTTTACTTAAGCATTTTACTTCCTTGTTTGACTCTCTGCTAAGAATGGAAGCATGAGATATGCAAGTAAATAAAAACCATAATTTCTAATAGCGAAATGTTAGTTTTCATGTACCCTTTATCTTGTGGTATGGAAGTGGTTCTTCGAATAAAAGTCTAACTCAATATTGAATTCTTGCAAAACGTTGATCGACTCATTACTGAATTCTACAGCTCATTCGGCTATGACAGGGGTCTATTTGTACTTTAAGCAATTTGGGTGGTGAGTAACAAAGTAACATAGAACGATGAAATTTCTTTTCTAGCAGAGAATGTAAAATGAGAACTTTACTAAAACGATTTTGATAACAGATTTAACAAACCTTGCAACACTTTAGGCGAATCCTACAATGGCCGTGGACATGAGATCTCGGTCTTATAAAGTAAATTTCATCCTTACTAGACACAACGTGTTTTGGAGGCCACAAGCACAATAAATCCCGTGAGAACTATGCAATTAAATGTGCTCAAGCGAGTGTAGTACCAGGATGAGTGACCTCTTGGGAAGTCTTCGTGTGGTCGTCAAGAGAAAGTTGTGCGCCTGGGGCAAAACAAACAATATTGTGGTTTTGGTAAGTCGGAATGTTACAAATGGTATGAGTGCGACTCATATGTCGTTCAGGATGGTGGGTCAAACCTCATCGAGGACGATGAGTCCCCAGGGGTGAGAGTGTTTGTAACACCCTAGACAATCTCACATTGGCCGTAAACATGAGAAATCTTGAGCTTATAAAATAAATCTTATCTTTAACAGACACAACGCTTTTTGGGACCACAAACACAACAAATCCCGTGAAAACTCTGTTAGTTAAGCGTGCTCAAGCGAGTAGTACTAAGATAAGTGACCACCTGAGAAGTCTTTGTGTGGTTGCCAAGAAAAAACCGTACGTCTGCAATACAACATACGATATTGTAAGCGTGATAAGACAGACGTTACACCACCCAAACATCACATTTGGATATCCAAACCTGAGTGACCATATTCTTCTT
This sequence comes from Logfia minima, assembly GCA_963921325.1. Lineage (NCBI taxonomy): Eukaryota > Viridiplantae > Streptophyta > Magnoliopsida > Asterales > Asteraceae > Logfia > Logfia minima. The sequence continues at coordinate 34,171,080 of OY992767.1, forward strand.
CTTATGATTGTTACACCTTTGGATAGATGAAGATGGATGTAAGGTTTTTATTTGTTTGCTTATTTATATTTTATATTTTTTTGGGAGTAGAAAGGTGAATGGGAAAGAACGCGATTATATTCATTTGGAACTGTTTAATGTGTAGCACGTGGAAGGGTACAAAATCTTCATGTAACATATCTTAACAAGAACACATGGGAATCACTTGTACTATATCAATTAAAATTGCTTTTTATAAACATCTTAACTTTGTTCGATCATTCACTTTACACAAGGTAATAACTTTTTAGCGAAGAGACTAGTTAAATTCTACTGAGGTTCGTTCGAGCCCAGAGACCCTTAGATCCAGTAAGGGATGGTCGAGACTCACTCTAATCACATGCGATTTGTATTTACGATTTAAATACATGCGATAATATAGATATAATAATCATTCACATAATCACATGTGATGAGAGCCAATCTGAACCATGGTTCTTAAGTTTTTGAAAGATTTTTAACGAACCCACCCTTTCCTCATTAGCTAAGTCATGAGTAACATTTAAACTCAATAGCTTCAAATTATAAACTTAAAATTTTAACCATAACTGAATGGCTGAATGTACAATAGTAGGCATTATTTTTGCTCAACGCTCAGTATGCAACAAACTTTTGCATGACATGGCACAGGAGCAGCAAACCAAAATTCATTGGCACCGCCCACATGAACAACCAAGAGTAACTTATTGAGAATTATTAGTCTTATTACAAAGAAATTACATCATTATGATGAGATGAGTAAACAAGTCTGCAATAAGAACTATCGGTCAAACACAAAGAAACCAAAGGGAAAGTGAAACTTTATATCATTTTCCCAAGTTTCCACCTCCGGTGAGTTCCCAACTGGAAAAATTAACAGTTTCCGGGGATATGACTACCAGGTGCAAGTAAGACGATGCTAACCTTTTAGATTATATAATAGCCAACAAACAGAAACCGGAAGGCATACCACTCTGCTGAGAAGGGGATAGATAGCAAACAGTGAGTAATGCTTTAGGGGGTAATAACTGTTTTCAGATGTAGTTGTAATATTTATTTTTCAGGTACGGGGTTGGGTGGAAACAGGATCACGCACAGGGCTAGAGTCTTTATTTTTCAAAGAAAGGTTTGCAAATTGGAAATCAAGTCTATCACGACTGGCGGTTCGCCGGTGACTTTGAGGTGGCTGCTGTGGTTGTGGTGGTTGTTGTTGTTGCTGATATAAGACCCGCAGTCTCCCGAACTCTCTCTCCAAAACTTCATGCTCCACTAAAAAAATACATGATTTAGTTTCTATGTGAAGAAATCTACCATCAGAACATTGGGTGAGAAGATAATACAAGAAGGTTATTTTTGCTAGAGGTGGGACTTAGACCCATTAACTAATGGATGTGTCAATTTGGGTTATGCTTTTATCTCTAACAGGCCAAATCGGTAGTAAGTTGCTGAAAGCATAATTTTAATGCATAAAATCTCCTAAATTACTATATTCGTAGAATTAGATTATTATTGACATAATTTAGGTAATCATATTTGAGATGAATTATGTAAAAAAAAGGTGAACAATTCTGGACAAAAAGTGTTCCAAGTCAACCCAAACCAGTTCAAGTCGCACCCCAATTAAGGCCATTACAGAACTCGACGGTCGCACCCCAATTAATTCCATTACCCAACTTGACCATATTACCACCTTTGCTTCTCGCCTACAAAGTAGGTGAGATGGCATATGACTACGGGTTCCAGGTATTTTAAAGGTATACCAGAGATTTGAAATAAGAGGGTTGTGTATATGATCCACAAACTGAAGGGCTTTGCATATGCTAAATTGGACATCGATTCCATTACATTCTTAATAAGTGAAACCTAAGCAAAACCTAAAGCAAGGCTTAGAAGTACAGAACAATCCTAGTTTTCAATATATTTTCCATTTAAAAATAAAAGAACAGGATGGTAAACAGCAAAATCCTAGTAGTGTTTTTTTAAGAGGTAGCAATTCCAATCCATTTTCTTATGAATGAATCAAATTAGGTTACATATTATCATTTTTATAATCGTATTTAATCATTATTAAAATTAAAAGGAGAAAAATGAACAAGACATGCAGACAAATCATCCAACCCACCGAACTGACCAGTTTGTGTCCATATAAAAAAAGTTACCTGATTTGACCATTACCCAACTGGTCTGCACCCACCCATTTTGCCACTTCTAGGGTATAAGCATGAAATATCAAAGAACAAACAAACTACTAGCTGATGCATATGGAAACTTACAACGCTTAATTAGTTGCTCTTGAGCCAAATTATCCAAGCGTTGTTTCAGTGCCTTGTTCTCCATTCCCAGAATAAGACTTTGCTGGTTTAGAAATTCCAGCTCAGCCGAAACCTCACAACCTTCTGCCTGTAAAGCCTGTACACTCCTCTCCAGCTCAGCAATATACTGAAGTTTCCGCACCCGTGAACGTTGAGCAAATTGCCTGTATTATACACTTCTTAGATTTCTAAATTCACGAACAGCTTTAAGATTTTATAATGTTGAAGTGTTGATAAATGCAGATTATGCTAAACAACTTTTTCGTTTTTACTTGACAACTAGACAATTAAATGTATACTAATTGTGGTTCTTTCCAAAACATGAAAAGGTTGTTCAACTATCAAAGTCTTTAACAGGTCAATGTATATTTTCTTAATCTTCCGATTAGTGGATCTTAATCCATAAAAGACCTGGAGTCGTTTAAAAAACAGCAATACAAATTTCAAAGTTCCAAATGAACAGCAGACGAGAATCCTTACTGTTTGGCACGTTTCGTATCTGTTTCTGACATGTTATCAGAAGAATCCTTTCTTTCAAAAGAAGGGTTTGCATCTTGAGAACGAGCGTCACCTGAACCCTGTGGGCCAGATTCAGTTGCATCTTTCTTTTCGGTTGTTGAAGCAATCCCATTAAGCTCTTGTGTAGTACCCAAGGATACGGATCTTCGAAGACCCAAGTTATCTACAGAAGAAGCCATACCACTAGAATGTGCATTTTGTGGCAAATCCCATGCCCGTGCTCTATTGCTTATCATGGGATTCTGTTCACCATAAAACGAGGTATTTCGAGCATCTTTATAAAGTAATTCTTGAGATGCCCAATAAGGAGTAGAAGAAGTCAAGTTTCTCATCTGGTGTTCGTTTTTCACAGCATTGGCTGCTTCCAAGTACGTAAAAGAGTCACTTGATGAACGTCGATGGCCTCTTTGTACAGGCGTTTCTGGTTCATTAAGAAGTTCATCCAGCCACGAAGGCTGCTCTTCCATTAAAAGGCTTTCAGAGGTAGCACGTTGATGGTGTGAATTACCATCTCTATACTTGGGCATTCCTTTTCGTTCAATTGCAGCATTTGAAATATAATCTGCTGCATATGATGGGGCAATGCTAGGAAATGGACATTTAGGGGGGAGTAAAGAGTGCCTTCCATTATTATACATCATATTTCTCGCCGTTGATGAACCTCGAGAGTTTGCCATATCTTAATATCACAAACCCTGCCAAACGAAGAAAGCAAAAGCATATTCAATGACAAATAAATACAAATAAAAGTACCCTTGATACTGTTCTTACTAGGTTTTCATCCACAAAAAATCATGTTTCTTCGTATAAGCTTTCATAAATATTTCAGTATGAAAAAAAGAAAGATACACCAACATAAAGCTTCAAAATTTAAGCTGCAACGTGTATCAGGTTTGCCCGTTCACACCTTAAAGCCTGTAACAGTAAAGTGCCTAACAAATTATTCTTAAAAAAGGTGAGAAAGTATACAATTCAGGCTGCATGTTTAACTAATCCTAATTGCACCAACACTAGCTAATCCTCATGAAGTATACATTTCCATATATCTTATACGGCGGGAAGCGTGTTACCATTAAGTCCAAGATATATTGTGATATTGAGGACACTGTAGTCCCACCAGCTAAAATAAATACCATAATAAACCCTAAATAAACTACTTATCATATATCAGTGACAAATTTCACATTTTTACTTTATAATTATTGATAATTTTTTCAATCATTCAATTAACTAATCTCAAATCAAGAAATCATTACACAGAACATCTATAACCACCGAATTTAATCATCAACAAACGCAATACAAGAAACATAATAAGCCTTGAAATTGAGTTTTACCTTGAAACTTATGCAGTGACGATCTTTAATTGCAATGTGATTAGCATGAGAAACAAAGATTGTGAATAGAATTGAGGTTTTCAATTATTAGGGTTTTCTTGATCTTGATAGACCACTTTTTGCCCCCTTTTTTTATTGCGTTTGTGCTGTCTTTGGAATCTTCTTTTTTTTTTTCTTTTTTTTTTTAGGTGGCTTTGGGTTGTTTTGTTGGTTGATGAAACAAGACTTGGTTTCATTTCATGAAGGCCCAATTGGATATCTTGATTCTAATACCTTTTTCATTTTTCTTTAAAGAATTTTGTAAATTGTAAATATTTGCGTTTTGGTTTATTCGATTTTAGTTAAATTGAATTTAAGTCAAAGTGATTTGTTATATTCCGTACGTTTGTAACATAATCATTCATTGAGATTTGAACATCTTCTTTCTATCAAATTTTAATTCTAAAACTAAATAAAATATGTTAAAAAAGATATATACATCATATCGGTTTTGGTTCATTCTATAAACTCAAAATTGAATGTTTTAAGCTAAAATCAATATGCATCGATTTTTTTATTCGATTATTATTAGGTCAGTTATGTTGGTTAACTGTATTAAAATTAATTTCGACTAGTGAACTTCGTTAAAATTGTTATCATCTATAACGAACTTTTAAACTTGCCATCTAACATAACTAACATACAAAACATGACCATTTTATGTACAATTGCAAGATTTAAATCAAGGAATGATGATTACAAGTACTAATACATACAATAAGAAGTGAAACAAGAATATAGTTTAGGTTGCCAAAAACAAACTTACCTATAACATTGTAGATTGTCATAGTAGTAACTGGACATAGTCCATGCTTTCAATGTATACTTTGTGCATAAATTAGTGCGAATCACCACAGCATATCAATTTAAATTGTAGTTGTGTACTTTTATTAATTAATAATCAGTACAAATTTTTTTACTGCTTCATGATGTTTCCATTTCTTTCTCTCTTTTTTCCTTCATATATAGAATAAACCACAAAGCTGAGACGCGTGCTAATGAAAAAATACAAATAAGCTTTGAAGTTTTTGTAACAAAATAAACCTTATATTTGGAAATACAGACACCACAATTTGGCCAAAATCCATGATCTTCGTATAGGTGATGACATGGAAAAAAAATATATAGGCCTTCCCTAGTCGGGATCAATGATGAGTGGTCTGAATAGCTTCTGCCCGTGTTCCCTAACTTGGTTAAACTTGTGATTGCATGGGGAGGGAATCTGATGCCGGTTTGTTAAAAAGTATACCCAATCTTGAGCATATCATCCTTTCGAATGTAAGTTTATTGTGTACCTAGAGCGTATTAAAGAAATTTGTATGGTCAAATCCATTACTAGTACTTTTGTGCTAGTAAAAATAATTAGTCATTCTTACTGAGAGACTTTTACTCCTATTTATTATTTATTATTTTTTCTATTTATATATTTTTTCACAATAATGTTTCTTTGGTCGTTTAATCTGTTAGCTTGTTCAATAATCAGATTCGTCAAACAATGCATTATCTGATTACAATGACTTCAGACTACAAAAGCATCTCCAAACACTATATTTTACTATTCCACATTCCATTTTGTTACACCAGATTAACTGTTTCAAATATTAAATAACATATACTGATTCTCAAAATGCACATTTTAATACTCCGTTGTTTATCTTGTAAATAGATGCAATTGCTATCAGGGTTGGAAGTTGAAACTAATTCTGTTGTTTATCTTTAGGGACTTCTACCTGGTAGAATGGCATGGAACCCACCAATGGAGTAGGCACCGACTTGTCTATGTTTTAAGATGAAGGAAATCATAATACTCTCTCTGGAAGTTGTAAAATCGAAACAGGTCTCCTTAATAAGGTATCTGCTGAAACACTTGAATATTTGAGAGAAAATGACAATAGATAGCCATAATATTGATTGTGAGAGGTGGCAGAAGCTGTTGAACATCTGCCGTAGCTCAAACTAGTGTCAGATTGAATTCGTTTGAAGCCTCTTCAACATTGTGATGCCAAATTCGTAATTCAGGATTGTTTCAAATCATTGCAGGCTCTCAAGTTTGTTTCAATCCTTTTCATTCTTCAGTTGTACCAAATGGAAAATCTTGCATAATTGATGTGTTTTTAACTCAGGCCTGTAAAAGATCATAGATTGCAAGAAGTTTTTTTGGGTATATTGGTTTGCGTCTGGTTTTAGTCAGTTAGTTTTGTTCTAGTTAGTTCATCAAGTGTTATATATATAGCTAGTTTTTATAACAGAGAAAGGAACTTCAAGTTGCAGATGATAAGCAGTTCTCGTTACGATTGCTACAGTACTTATTCGGATTACAATGGTATATAATTATATATCCGATAAATTTTTTAAATGTTGATCTATGTTTTTTTTTCTTTTTCTTTTCAGTCACAAAAACACATCATTTATTAGAGGTTCCCTTTTTGGTCTCTTTTTGGACATTGTGCTTCAAGAAAACTTTCTTCATGGTAATCTTCACTTTGAAACTCATCATTTAAATTGAAGGGTAATTGCGCCATAATGTAATTAACTTTACTAAGATTGTTGTATATAACGAACTTTTAAACTTACCATTCAACATAACGAACATACAAAACGAGACCATTTTATGTACAAATTGTAAGATTCAAATCAAATAATGACAACTAGCCTGCATGTCAACAATCCAATTCATAAACATATATGAAGTTTACAAGTACTGATATACAAGGAAGTAAACAAGAATAAAGTTGGATTGTCAAAAAGAAACCTATCTAAAGAAGCAGCACTTACCGAGCCTCTCTCTGAGCCTACAATCTGACCATCCCAAAGCCTCCCACCAATCTTTCTCCACTTCAATCCTATGAAGTTTCATTGCACTGTTGCTACCAAAAGGTAACTCTTTCAATGTGGGACAATTATGTATCTCTAAGCTCTCTAAAGAAGTCCAATCTAGTCTAGAGGATATCTTTCTTAAACTTGGCATCTTAGAAAGAATCAATGTACTTAGTGTATGAGTAACAGATGGACTATCATCTTGAGAACACGTAACGATCTCTTCAACCCTACAACAGTCTTGAACTTCGAGATGCTGGAGCTTTTGTAGTTGATTAACAATAACACTGCAAATCACTGTAGTCATCATTGGACATTTAAATAGAACCAGAGTCTTTAGGTTAGAGAGGCTTCCACGTTGCATATGGCCTTCCCAAATCTTTTCTAACTTCGGCATGTTTTTCGCGTCCAACCGTTCTAAATTAGGCAACAACAATGTTCTATCTTGCATGCAATCATTCCGAACAATTGTCCTCATTTTTTTGCAACTTTTAATGAAACAACCTTGGACATAGTCCATGCTTTCAGCGACATTTCTAGATAGGTACTCGATTTCATTGTGGCTGATCAACTCAAATGCGTGCACCTTACTAAGTACTTTATTGATCACATCATTTTCTCCCATCCCTCTGCAATATTTCACATACTTATCATAACGATAGAATTCGGGAATTTCAGGGCCATGAGACATGAAGCATCCAATGTAAACTTGAAATGAACGCATTTCAAGATCTTGTCTTCGTTCAAGAAAACTTTTAAGATGGTATTCTTTGGGTAGGTAGATCTTTACAGTGTCGCCTACAACTTGTATGACATCTATAACTCTGTTGGTATGAAGACAAAATTGAAAAGAAATCAATCTTGACAATATGCTAACCTTTTCAACCACATCTTCAATCAAGTCACTGCACCGATCTTCCATTTCCGAATCTACATCAATGATCAACTCTTCTAGTCCCGCCAACTTAAAAATCACATCATAGTTATCTTGAGTCGATATAGTGAACGATACTAACAAACGCCTCATTCGAGTTAAGTCTTCAATCTCATGTGGTAATCGACTAATTCCACTGCCACGTATATCAAGTACTTCAAGGGACTTCAGTTGTCCTATTAAACTAGAAAGCTCCTTTAACACGGTACACCCATTCAAATACAAAACTTTAAGATTTGACAGCATGTATATTGACGATGGTAGTGTCATTATCTCCGTCATGTACAGATCTAAAACCAAAAGGCTACACATGTGTTGAAAGAATGAATCAGGAATCTTCTTATTCTTTGAGTATTTTTGAACAAAAAGTGTGGAAAGTTGGGACGAACGGGGAGCATCAGGAAAAGTATCGAGTGAATTGTTGGCTAACGAAATCCATTCCTTATCTGTCCACAAATCCACACACTGGCGCTTTGGTATAACATTATTAAGTTTCTGTAAAGCCTCACTTGTTTTCACCAAGCACCGATCTTTTCTTTCTTCAGACAAAAGATTTAATGCAATTGCTCGGATCAATTTGTGCATCCTTACATATTTCCCTGTTGCACCTTCCTCGAGTAACATTACATTTTTGAGGTAACGCAATATATTTCGTCCTCCAACTTTTGCATCATCTCCACTTTTAAGAAAACTTTCAGCTTCCCAACAATTCAACAACCCCTCTGTGCAAATTTCGGTGTCCTCTGCATACAGGGCACTATAAAGAAAACACGGCTTTTGTTCAAGATCCAAATGATCACAACAGAACTTAAGCAAATCTTTCATTGGCTCGATGTTTCCCTTTTCTGGCCACCTTCTTAGCGTTTGTAACCCGTCACTCCAACTTATCTCATTAAGTTCATATTTTTCTGTTGCTTTAAAGATACGTGCCGCCATTTTTATCATCAATGGTAGACCACCACACAAAGAGACAGCTTTATGAGCCGTACGTTCAAGCTGTGGCTTATCTTTAACATCATCGGAAAGAGCTAATAGCCTATGAAACATATTCCATGACTCACTTTGAGATAACTTCTTCACTTCAATATTAGAACATGAAGGAAGGCGAACATGCCGATATTTTGTTGTCATGACTATTTTGCTACCTTTTGCACCTTGTGGGATACCAATCATGTCTAAATCGAGTTCTGCTTTTACATCATCCAAAAGAAGCAAATACTTTACACCTTCAAGTTCTTCTTTTATTCTTCTCGCCACTTTCGCAACTTCTGTGGGCCCTTCTATTTCCATCACTAGTCTTTCTACAATCACATTTTGCAATATCTCTGTGCTCAAATTCTCCTTATTATTCTCCTCGCCTGAAACCGTCATCCAAATAACTTTTTCAAACGAACATGCAACTTTTTCATGGTTATTCAAATTCTGCATTATCGTTGTTTTCCCTGCCCCCAACATTCCTAAAATCCTAATCGCTTTAAGATCATCATTTGCTAAATCTTGAAGTATTTTATCCAAGACTCCTTGGAGAGTTGGAATATAAGATATATCCGATGTTGTCACTTTCACTACTCGCTCAGCGACTTTGTGGACCAAAGTATCGCCCAACTGATTTCCCTCCATTACAAGTTCGCTTATTTCTAAACACAAACTTGCCATTTGTTTGCTCAATTTTGATCGCGGATAAAAATGAAACAATGTTGAGCTTTCTCGTTTCTCAGTGAACCTCCTTTCAAGTTCATGTGCGAGCTTTTCGACAAGCATCACCCTGTGAAACCAGTCGTCAATGGTTCGCTTCTTTGTTGACTTGTATTTGGATGTTTTATCTTTTAGATCATCCTTTACTGCACAAAGGGTCTTCATTTTCGCCTCATAAATTAAATGGTTTCTATCCATACTTATTGAATCTTCTGTAATTCGTTGGATGGAACCCCATATTATCTCACCCGTTCTCGACAGCGTAGCTGCAACAACTTCCTCAGCCATCAAACTGCTCAGAACCTATATAATATGCAAAATTTGAGTAATAATTAGTACGGGTTTTCAGAAGAAAAAAAAAATGAAATTTGTTTGTATTTCAAAAGTGAGATGTTAAATGAGCAAATACAAATAAGCTTTTAAGTTTTTGTTCTAATTTTTTGAAACAAAATTAATCTTGTTTTTGGAAAAACAAAGACTACTACACAATTTTACCAGCTTTAAAGCATACTAAAGTCAACCAGTGTTCATAAAGTCACTAAATCCAGAATCAAGTATCAAGTATTTTTGATTCCATATAAAAGAAGCTAACTACAAAAACATACATAAGAACTACTATAAATAAGAAGGCAATTGTTTAAGAAATAATTGAATAAATACCTGTAACAGTTTTAAATAGGAAGTTATGAATCTATGTGAAATCTTTTAAAGTGAATGCCTTTTGATTTTGGAGAAGAATGCAGAGGAGAAACCAATGAATAAACCTCTAAAGGAAAGTGACAAGCTAGACTTAGCATCAGTTGACTGAGTTTTATATAAATGTATGAGTCACAATGAATAGATAGAATTGGACTGTGCATTCTTTTTTCTTTCTTTCTTTTTTTTGTGTGTGTGTGTGTGGAGTTGGTGAATGATTGGTTGCACGTTATCATAAGTTGTATACAAAATTTTTATTTGATTTAATATTTTACGTTAATTTAATATCTAATGAGTCTAATAACAAATAACAAAATAAAATATAAAAAAACTTGTAAGCTGTTGCTCCATATATTTTATTGGTATCCTCAAGTGAGATCTATCAAAATTTAAGGTTAAATGAGTAAATTACGTGGTTGTCCATGAGGTTTAAACAAGATAACACAAATAGTCTATAACAATTTGAAATTACATTAGTCGTCCTTGACTTTTGAAAATTTTCTCACTTGTGGTCCTTCATTTGAATAAACGTTTGAAAACCCCGTTAAATTGACATAATGTAGCTAGTATATTGCCTTTTACTATACTATACCTTAATTGATACCAACTACCAAGTTACCAACTTCAGTGAATTTAAATCAATATAATTTTATTTAAATAATTTCAACGTACAAATAAAAAGTTGACCAGAGAAAGGTCTCAATTATTTCAACAAATTTTATTAGCAATTTTTATTAATATTTTTATTATTATTATTATTAATATTATTATTATTAATTTTTAGGATGTGACTTTTGTATTTTAGAAAGAACAAAGAAGTTGATATTATGTCTACGTTACTATTGTTTTTTCATATTATGTGCTTGATTAAGTATCAAAGGTCCTGGGTGTATGAAAGTGACCATATGTTAATGCAGTAATAATTACTTTTAATATTTGAATAAACATAATTACTTCTGATTATCTTTTATAAAAAATATTATCATTACTTTTTTACACTTCTTTTAATCCAAGATTTTTCTCCTTTTATTTATCATATAAAAAAAATAATGTCTTGTTAGTCATTGGTTTAATACAAATTCATAACTTTATCATATTAATTAAGAAGTTATTTGTGGGATTCTGATTACTTAATATCTATCAATCAATCAAATTACATATGAAGATACTTTTAAAATTATATATTAATAAGATATTTATAATCTTTATTAATCATTTCACACTCTCTTCTTTAATTTTTCAATAAAGATATCGAGAACTACCATTTTATTCCTCCATTTATCCTTTCACTTATTAAATTTATAAATAATAAATAATTCAATTAATTCTATATTTCATATAATACATCTAAATATCTTCTTTCTTCTTTTATATCATATTTTTGAATTACAATAATTTAGAGTATTATAAAAGAATCAATCTCATTAAAAAAGTATAAATTATTCTTGCATTCAGGTACTATTAAATATTCATCTCTCAACATTAATATGCGAAATCTTCATCGGCTATTGTGGGCGGAATCCGACACTAGCATATATGTTTGATTTAATACCTCATTAACCCTCACACGTATTACTTTGAAAAAGAATAAAAATGAAAGAATTTAACCATCAAGAACTTGTGGAAGCAACTCATAACTACTCAAAATCTCATCTTACTGGTAAAGGAAGCCATGGATGCATCTACAAAGAAACTCTTAAAAATGGCCAAATTGTTGCTATAAAGACACCATCTTTCGCCCTTTGCAACGTACAAGACACCTCCAAGATTGAAACTGAAGCTCATATTTTGTCATGTGTCCCTCCAAAGCCATTTTTGGTCAACCTACTCGGAACAACTCGTGACTCAAATGGTCATAAAGTCCTTGTGATTGAACACATGCTCGGTGGCATGCTTCATGACTCACTCCACTTGAATACTTCTGGCTCATATCCACCATCTTGGCGTAAACGAGTCAAAATGATAATTTAAATAGCTCGTCCAGTGCAATATCTGCACGAGTCCAAGCCCATGATCATCCACTGAGATATTAAGTCAGAAAATATTTTGTTTGACTCAAAGTCAAATTCTCGGTTGGCCGATTCTGGGCTTGCAGTGATATGACAAGTTATGACTCACCGAGTCTCCGTGTGGGTACAACTGGATACTGGGATCCTAGTTACACTACCCTGTGTAAACTAAGCACAAAAAATGACGATTTCAGTTTCGGGGTTGTGTTGCAAAAGATCATTAGTGGTACTAAAGATCGATGTTTATAGGACTCCAGCCTCAACAGTGGAATGGTAGATTGGTTTGATCGATGCATGCCCTTGAAACTTTACCCTTAAGTTTTATATTTTATCAATTTGAGTCTACTAAAATAACTATTTACCAACAAAATTAGCCAATTTGCCACATGGGATTTAGAGGATGTTTTGTTTGTTATAGCACTAGTCACCCTTTGATGTATATAGAGACCGACCCATACAATCTTTTTCTTGTCATGAGTTGCAAGAATTCAATACCTTGTTTTGATTTTAGGTTTTAGTGCTAAAAATGTTATATAACTAACTAATATTAGGAATAAATAAATGGGAGGTCAAATAAACTTGCAAAATAATTTTTTGCCTTGTCCCACATTAATTATATGACTAAGAAAAATGTCTTCTGTATGAGTTAATAAAACTTGGTTTCATGTTGCACTTTAATGGTAAGGTGACTAAATTAGTAATTTACCATCTTATCTTATTTACCAATTATTTGTACAACAGAATCTCACATGTCAGATTTGCTTACTAATACACATACTTTGTAACAACTTAATTGATCGATTTAAATGCCATTAAATGAATAATGAAATGTACTCCAGACAAGATAATTGTAGATCACATATGTATTGAAACATGTGACTATAATAATTTTCATGATCCACTCATAAATGAGAATATTATATTAATATTAATTTTCATAAATGTTAATGTATAGCACTTAAGTTAAAAACATTAATGGTGGATTTTGGTAATATTTCAAAATATTCTAAATGATATTCATAATCCAATTTAGTAATTTGCATTTGCATATATATATATATATGATATTAGTCTACATTATCATTCATCAAAACAATCTCAAAGCAGACCCGGATATCACCAATTCACCATGGTCAAACTCATCGAATCACGGTTGATCATCTTCTGTTTATGCTTTTTTGTGTTGCTCGTTTGTCAAGAATGTAAGTTCCGATCATCAACTTAATAGTTCACGTTTGTAGCCTTCTCTCAATGATCATGATAACTAGTATTGTTTTTGTTTCAATTTGTAGGTCACGGAAATGAAAATGGTATTTGGTGCACTAAGGCGTGTTGGGAAATGGTGATCGGCGGAAAACATCAGTATTGTTGTTGTCGTGATAAATTTTGGTGCAACGACACTATTGAACAATGTAGAGCGCAATGTGAAACTCGTAAAAGATGTCCCGGTTGTCCTAGAAAAGTTTAGCCACAGATTCCTGTTCTGGTTTGTTAAGCAAATTCTATGTCACTAAGGCCAAATGTGAAAGGTTTTTTAACATTCCATAAATGTATGCTATATATTAAATAATTTTTTACTCTTAGTGCATTTATTAAATCGATAAGCTTTTTATTCAGTAATATTTCTATGTATTTTATCTGCATTCTGAGATGATATTATGCCGATACACATTTCTACTACGGTTTCTTTCTACTACAATTGCCAAGGGCCAAGGGTAATTGTAGCTATTCATATCCTGTAGCTGCTCACTAATCCATGTGGCGACTCAGCGACTCATTAACAAGTAAATAGAAACCATCTGTAACCCATTCACGTGTAGAAAGCCTTCATGCATTTCCGTCTTTACTCAATTTAGACCCATACATTCACTCCACACCACAATCATCAGAATAAATTCATGTAATCGTATAGACATATTTACCAACTATTCTTTTTATCTACAAAAAAATAATAAGTAGGTATTATGACAAATAATAACAATCATCGCATAGTTCTTAATATCTATGCAATTATAAATGTACGTTATTTAAAATTGTTACATAATTGATACCAATTTATGCATATAGAGTAAAACTTGATGGCAATTTTAAGTTGATATAACTTCTTTTTATAATATATTAAATTAAATTTAAACATTGTTGCACAAATTGGTTAGTTTGCAAATAAATCAAATAGAAAACTCCAAATTAATCAATTCTCACACTTACAAAACTTGCACAAAATTGTTCGCTAGAAAACAATTCATAATATGCAATTTTAGGGTTTTGTATAAATACCAAAGTTTAATTAAAGAAGTCCAAAATTTAAATCGATATCTTATCTTATATATACAAATAAAGTGAAATAATTCATTGGATCAAGTGCTATATATGCATATATATATATGCTTACTTACGAACTAAATACGAATGGAGGATAGAAATAGACGGTGAGCGAAGGAAGGTGGACGGAGGAGCAAGCTGGCCAGTCAGCGGTGATGGTCTATAGATTTTCAGTAATTGTGAGCAAACATTATATTCAAAAGAGTGTTTTTACATTTTTCAGTTTCAGTTTTGCAATAAAGAAGAGTGAATAACGATTACGAATTATCCAATGCGTCCATTCAGTTTTTTAAACATGTCTATACGAGCCCAAGGCGTTTACTAGTTCAGTCCAGCATTGCCCATTTAGAATATAAATAAAGTCCAAAGTTACCCACTAAACAGTAAAAGTCCCAAATCGCTCATAATTAACTATATAACCCTATTTTTTCGGCTCTAATGTATAGAGTTACCGAAATCATTAATGAGAACGGCAGTTAAACTACATAAATAAATATACATACATATGGACTATAAATTAAACTCCATTTAAGCAAACATTTTACTCGTTACAGATTTAAATCCATTCGATCATTTAGCTGTGTTTACAACTTACAAGGTCGGTTCGGTCCGAACCAGCGTAAGCGGCCCATTATCCGTTACAAAATTCGGTCCAGTTAGGTCCATCTTTAGCCCAACAATCTGACCATTTTAAATTTTACTGGAAGCGAAGCGTAAGAGGCCCCATTACCCGTTGCGTAATTTGGCTGCGTACTAACTACGGCGAGTTCCTCCGGCAACCGTTTTACTCTCCGTTACACACACATGGCTCCGAAAAAGAAGAATCAACAGCAACAAAAGCAGAAGTCATCATCATCATCTAATAAAAGCAAGCCTCAATCATCATCTACGGGTCCAAAACTTCAGATATCAGCGGAGAACGAAAATCGACTTCGTCGGCTTTTACTTAACTCCGGTCGGTCTACGGCGGTTCCGGTTCTTGAAGATTCTAATCTTACGAAAGCTCAAAAGGCTAAGAAACTACATTATGTTTATGAAAAGCTATCATGTGAAGGATTCACTGATGATCATATCGAACGTGCTTTGTCTCATCTCAAGGTTTTCCTAATTAATTAGATAATTAATTTCATTGAATTTTGTTTAAAAAGTATAACATGTAATTAGATTGATTAATGTAGTAATTCATTTCTACTACAGTTTAAACAATAATAATAGTTGAAAATTTGATACATACTACTAGGCTTTTAAAGTTAATTACATTTGCGGACACCTAACTGTTTATGTGTACAGTGTTTATATCTATGTGTGGTCTTGTTTATAGTGCCTTTATGACATGATATGATTTGTATTTTGAAAAGGAAAGTGCTACTTTTGAAGCTGCTTTAGATTGGCTATGTTTGATTTTGCCACCGAATGAGCTGCCTCTGAAGTTTCGTAGTAGCACTGCAGCTCTTCCAGATGATGGTATGCATATGTGTACTTAAGTACGGCTATTTTTATTGTTACTCTGCTTTACAAGTTAGTGAACTATACGTGAGGATTTGGCATAATAGGTGGTTCTGTGGGCATTATATCAACTGCACGAGATGACTGGGCACCTTCGCCCAACTCATCTTTTGTAACTGAAAATGAAATGCCGGAAGTATCAATCAAGAGTATGGTGCAGCGGAAAGTTGATACGTTGGATTCATTCCAACAGTCTCAAGCAGACTGGATTCGTCAGTACATGCAGCAACAAGAAGAGGTGCTCAATTGTATTATTTACTTTGTTATAGAGCAACACAGTAACACTAATAAGTCGGTTTTATGCCTTATCTTGTAGGATGAATTTGAATCTTGGGAAGATGCTGCGGTTGATGAGGTATATATAGGTCCGTTAGCAAGTTCTGTTATCTGAGATTCAGATGATGCTTGAGAGTCTTTATAATATTGTTACATGTTACTGTTGAAGTTAAATGTCTATGTTCTATCGTATATTACTCCCTCCGTCCCAAATTTTTCGTCCATGTTTCTGTTTTAATCCATTTCCCAAAATAAGTGTCCACTTTCAGTTTCAGCATATCAGAAAATGTTTAAGTGGGTAAAGATGAAATTTTATTGGTTAACAGTGTAATAATTGGGCTTTTCTAAAACCGTGTGCATTTGTCTAGTGGACAATTGAATTGGACGGATGAAGTACTATTCTCTTTTTAGTTAAGCAGTCTCAAAATTTGTCATTGTAATGCTTTCTCTTTTTAGGCGTCAGCGCCAAGAAGCTATGATATTATTCGTGAGGAATATCACAGTGCACGGTTACAAGCTATAAGTGCCAAAGAAAGAAAGGATAAGAAAGCCCAGGAACAATCTGGACAAATAATTCGGAAACTTAAGCAAGAGATGGCTGACCTAGGTTAGCTTTTTTTTGTAGTTAGTGTCTTGTACTTGATTTATGGTTGTTAATTACATTTATAATTTTCTGTGCAGGTATATCTGTTGATACCTTAGCTGCAGAGTTTGAGAGTCTCCATCGTGTCATTGAGGATTCTCATTGCAAAAACCTGGACACTGTATGTGAAGACGATCGTTTCAAAGACTCTTCCGTCGAGCAAATAATCCCAGAAGATAATAGAACTGTTACGGAAAATTTCCCAGAGGATGAGAGTATTTCTTTAAGTGTTCCCAGTAAAGATGGAACTGTTGCAGATGAGGACTCGGGAGATATTGATCTTGGTGATATGTTTCAAGAAGATTCATCATCTGGTCTAGTTTTGCATCCTGAGATTGTGGAGATGCAAAAGAAGGAGAAGATGAAAGAGTTAACTAGTGAAAAAAACTTGGAAAAGTTGGAGGGCATTTGGAAGAAGGTAATGCTTGCTTTCATATGAGCTTGCTATAAAGGGTAAACAAAAGACCTATTTACCCATGCTTCTAACCTAATTGGATACATATTCAAACAGTTACGTTTCTCCTTTTTCAACAAACATAACAATGTCGAATTTTCCAACCACTCATTATCTGAAAATACTCCCTTGCTATTCCAGGTCTTTTGCTACTTGACTTGTTTGTAGTCCATGCCTGTTCTTTATACAAATTTATTTCTATTTCCTTCTTTCTTATAGGGGGACCAACTAAAGATACCTAAGGCCATTCTTCACCAGCTATGTCAAAGATCTGGGTGGGAGGCACCAAAATATACTAAAGTACCAGGTACAGGAGATGGATGTAGTTATACCGTTAGTGTGATACGTAAAGCTAGCGGAAGGGGTAAGAACAGAAAAGTTGGAGGACTGACTACTCTTCAACTACCTACTCCTGGAGAAACATTTGAAACTGCCGAGGTATATTTCATATTTAATGATACACATTTGCAGACAGTTATAGTTATTTTTGCATGATTGTTTGCACTTCCTTCGTGCTGCTCTTTTACAGGTGCATGTAACTCCTGTATGTTTTTGTATCACAGCATTGGAAATTCTTATTAAATAATTTTTTAGAATATATAAAATTTATGTGTTGGACTTACAACTATGTTCTACTAATGTTCTGGTAAACCTATTGCACTCGGGAGTCATAATCCCAGTTTCATTAGTTTTTTTCTATTAATCTTTTGGGATAGATTAGTTGGCCCTTTCCTTTATTGTCAAAGGCATGGTTATTATATGCAAGCTTATGAAAACCATCTTATATGTGCTTATTTTTATGTTTTCTCAGTTCATAGATGTATGATCCTTAGAGACTAGGAAGAACTTTTAGCTCACATTGTCGATATTATTTTTGTGTTAGGATGCACAAAACAGAGTTGCTGCATTTGCCTTGTATCAGATTTTCCCTGACCTACCTGTTCACTTGATGATGGCAGATCCGTATGCTTCACTTGTTCTACAATGGCTAGAAGGTGATTGTTGGAGATCACACGACCCCACTTTTTTTCAACCAATTCCTCTCGTGAAATTACTTCTTACTTGGGGATATGCTCCTGTCCCGGCTTAACATGGTTTGAAAATTTTGCAGGGGACCTATCTGGAGATGTGAAAAACACTGAAGTAGACCGACGGGCAGGTTTTGTGGATTCTCTACTTAATGCTGATTCAGCTGATGCTGTTGTGCATCTCTTGGATTCATCTGTACAAAATGATTCTCAAATATCTCATGCTCAAGAAGATAAAAGTTCCAGAGATGCTGGTATTGATATGAATGCTGAAAGTACGTTTTTGGTTTCTTCAAATTCAGTTATAGGATTTTCTATATTTTTACTTTCAAAAGCACTAACTGTCCTAGTAATAAAGCGGCGGTTTAGTGGACTTTGTTTTTGAGAAAGTTGTCAATTAGATTTGGGTACATTAAGCATGAACACTTGCCAGCTTTTCATCTTAAATCAGGGATTATGCTGAAGTGAGTGTATTTATTTAGGCAGTTTCCATTTTTAATTTTTTTTTAATCTCTTTCACCTTTATGCATTATGGCATGTATAATGGTTAGAACTTTTAAACTGTTATGTGATCAGATGCATGGATGTTGTTTATTGCCAGTACCCAAAGGTACAATTTTTACCGTGTGCACCCTTTTTTTCATTTTTTTTTAATTTCTTTGGCAGGTACCGACTATCATAAACAGGTGGAGAGTTCTAATTTAAAAAAACAACAGGAGAGTAAAAGGAATATGAAGAAGTACAAGGTTAGCATATTTACTTCTGGCCAACTATATGTGTGGGTAGAAGAGACAGGTGCCTTTTGATCAGTTATACCTTTAGACTACCAGAACATGGAAGTACTTGTTTGGATCAAGTGCAAGATATTAAAAAGCTCTTTCGATATTCATTTATGTATTCTTTAGGTGCGTATTAACTTCTGATTTGGTTGTGCATGATATATTGGTATTGTTTCTGTAGGACATGTTAAAATCTAGAGCCACACTCCCTATTGCTGAACTGAAAAGCGACATTTTGCGTTTGTTGAAGGAGAGCGATGTCCTTGTGATCTGTGGTGAGACAGGTTGTGGGAAAACAACTCAGGTGAAAATTAATGCTTATGTCTTTTGTTGAAGTTCACTACTTGGTCACCCCTGGAAGACTTTGCACTATTTTTAGTGCTTTGTCCTTTGTTTACATAATTAATGTGCCCAAGTTTATGCAAGAAGATAAACATTTAATTAGTGTTTCTTGTAGGTGCCTCAATTTATCTTGGATAACATGATTGAAGAGGGGCATGGTGGGATTTGTAACATCGTCTGCACACAACCAAGGAGGATAGCGGTCAGTCAGCATTTTGTAATGTTATGCATGCACATAGAATATAGTATTTGCAAAATCAATGAAAATGCATCTTGTGTTGACGTAGCCAAAATCATTTAGAAGCTCCACATACCAATTATTCAACTTTACGTGATACTGGGCATATGAGGTGCCTTACAATATATCGTGATTTTACATATATTGCTTGTTAGATGTAACCTTCTGCAGATTAGGGCTGCCTAGATCTATTTCGCATAAATCTTATGCTATACTCATGCATGGCTAGATATGTGGAAAGAAATTTAACATTGTATTAAGACCACTTGCATTTGTAGTTAACTGGAACATATTTGTTTTTATAGGCCATTTCTGTTGCTGAAAGAGTTGCTGATGAGCGTTGTGAATCTTCCCCAGGTTCTAAAGATTCTTTGGTTGGTTATCAAGTACGTCTTGATAGTGCAAGGTGACTAAGATATACTAGTTCTATATATGTTCTGTACCCTGACAAGATCTACTATGATTGCAAGTTGTATAATGTGTTATTTTATCTAACCACAAATTCAAAAGTAGAATGTTGTGGTATAAATGACTCCATCATTAAGAACATGTTATTTGTATGAGGTTGATGCATTAAACCCCTCTCTATTTTTTTCATTTATCTCAAGACAGTACACAGTGTTCTGTGATGGGATTTTATGTTATGTTGTGTAGTACAGAGTTCTTTGTATATAAAATCTTAAGTTGTAGACATGGTAGATTATTGTTATATTTGTTCTCAACGGAATGATATCAACCGCAAGCTATTTATCTACTTGAATGTCCGATAGTTGTCAGCAATTCTGATATAAGTTATTCCAATTTATTATTAATTCCTAGTACTTTGTAACCAACACACCATATGTAATACGCTTTCCTGTTGAAAGTTATATAGGCTAATAGCTTAGCCAGGCTGTGTAATTTAATTTACTACGTTTAATGGGATAATAAAATGATGGTTGAACATTTGATAAGTCCTTCCTGCACTCTGTTCAAGTGCTTAATTAATATATCAGACCATCCCTTCTCATACTCACATGTTACATGGCTTATTTTGCTTTCAGAACTGAGAGAACAAAGCTTCTGTTTTGTACAACTGGCATTCTGTTGAGGATGATTGTGGTATGCCTATTCTATTAAGTGGATTGTTTGCTCTTTGACTTTTTTTACTTCTAGGTTCAGATTTGATTCAGTACTGGTTTTGCATCTGTTTGCATTACTGGCCATAATAATACTATTATGGTCTGTCAAACCCATTCACCTATTAGAATTATATTTTTTGCAGTCTTAATGCAATTAAACTACTCTCAAATTGGGATAGTAGTCCAGGCCATGTCAATTAACTGTAAAATCTAGGAATATCCCTACCTTTTATTATCATCTGAATTTATACCAGAGATTATGTTGATGTTTTGGAATCAATGATTTATGCACATTCCTTATGTTCTAGAGGATTTCAATTAATGTAGGATCAGAAAATATTATTATAACTTTATTTTGTTGATATGTTGGTCTTATGTCGGCAGTTTTAAGATTAATTGACAATAAAAGGAGTGTTAAGGAAGTGTATGCTAGCAGGCAGTTTACATTCTCCTATTTTCTTACACTTTTTTAATCTGCAGGGAAACAAAAGCTTTGCTGATATAACACATGTCATAGTTGATGAAGTGCATGAACGGTCTCTCTTGGTGAGTTAATCCAAATTGGTATATCATCTATGTAGTAATTGGTTAGATGCTACCTCAATTTTCAATGTATGTCGAGTTATAGTTGGTACTAGTACCTTTTCTTTGTTTATGCTGTCTTGAGTTTGGTGGTCAAATTACGGTATGCCACGAGTTCATTCTTTGAAAATAGTTTTAGAGAGGCCATTCATGTATTTAGTGGGACAAACTTATATGCATCATTTTTTGGGATCTTCAAATCAAAATTATGGTATGCCTTGAATTCATGTTATTGACTTATATTATAATAACTTTTGGTGTAATTACTCATTCTTGTTTTCTCTAAAGCTGCTAGCGCTCTATAATGTGGTTGAAAGTAGATGGGTCTGGTAATATATTTAATTTTTTTCTCTCTTATTTCTATGACTTCCCCATTTGAAACAGGGTGATTTTCTACTAATCATTTTGAAGAGTTTTATCGAGAAGCAATCCGTCCAACGTACACACAAGCTGAAAGTTATCCTTATGTATGTTTAGATGAACAAAATTTTTTCCTCATTGCTAATGCAATATTTTTCATCTATTCTGGAACTTGCAGATTGTAAAAAATCTTCTGAGCTAATGAATCGACACGTTTCAGGTCTGCAACTGTTGATTCACAACTGTTCTCACATTACTTTGGTGACTGCCCTGTTATTCATGCACAAGGCCGAACACATCCTGTGACGACCCACTTTCTTGAGGACATTCATGAAGATATTGATTACCGGCTTGGTTCAGATTCCCCAGCTTCTTTGAGATCTGATGCACCAAAACAAAAGGTATATTAATGTAGGAAGGAGCCTGACAGTGGTGGTTCTTGTAAGATACTAAGATCAATACTTCTTTGCACAAATACTAAAGAAATTTTAAAAACTCATGGGGGCTATATTGTGAAAGTTAAAGTTTTAGGGGGTATAAGCTATAATGATAAAATAGCCAGAGTAGCTTTGGCTACCCCTATGCCCATCATGCGTACATTCCTCTCTTACTTTCAATTATTTCTTTTACTTGTCTTTAGTTCTGATTCTTCGAAAATTACTACAAGAGTGCATTATATCCTGATGAAACTGGCACTCTTAAAATGTTAGTTTTGGTTAGATCTACTATCTATTATGCCGTTTGTAAGTTTATATATCTCAGTAATTGGATTATGCTGTAACTTTTATGCTGATCTTCTTGATATTAGCTATTTCATTGCACTCGTAAGTTACAATATTGAACTTGGATTGCTTCAGGGTGCTGCTGTTGACAACCACAGGGGAAAGAAAAATCTTGTCTTGTCTGCATGGGGTGATGAATCTGTTTTATCCAAAGGCTACACAAACCCCTATTATGTTCCAGAAAACTATCAGACATACAGTGAGCAAACTCAGCAAAATTTGGTAAATTTTCTTACAATTCAATAACAAATTTGAGTTGTTGAGCTAAACTTCTGGAGTTTGCTTTATCAATTCTCTAATCTTTCTGAACAGAAAAAGTTGAATGAAGATGTTATTGATTATGATCTTCTTGAGGACTTGATTTGTCATGTTGATGAAACTTACCCTGAGGGTGCAATATTGGTCTTTCTACCAGTAAGTCCTTTTATTAATGATATAATATTCTATATGCGCTCTTATGATTTTATGTATGGTAGCTTGTTTAAGAGGGAAAGATAAATTATTATGTTGCAACAGGGGGTTTCTGAAATTCACACATTACTTGACAAGTTAGCTGCTTCTTACCAATTCCGTGGAGTAGCATCTGAATGGCTTCTCCCACTCCATTCATCTGTTGCATCATCTGAGCAGAAGAAGGTGTTTATGAGACCTCCTAATGATATCCGTAAGGTAAGTACCGGTTCATCAAACCACTTCACTTACTAAAAAGGTATGGAATATGATTTTGAAATTAGAAGGAGAACATAAAGAAACACAGTTATGGTAAAATAAAACATTAGCACGATGTTTCAGATAAGTAGAACAATTTTCCAGTGATATTATTTGGTTTCTTCCTAATTGTTACCAAAAGGAATAGTTCTGGTTAGAAAAGGAAAATAAAATCTAGGCAACTCGTTTGAATTAAGTGCATCAATGATAAACATTGAAGATTTTTAGTAAGACATGAGGAGGTTTAAAAAGGTGGGAGGTACTTTGATGAGTTTTTTTTAACTGAGAATATATGGGATCCGCAGAACGTGTTCACTCTTGCCGAGCCTAATAGACTATTTGTACATTGGATTATAGTATATGAGGCAAAGGAAGCATTATGTCTAGCTTACTAAAATAGTCTGGCATAAATGGCTTGTTACTTTTGTTGTTAGTACTTTCTGATGTTATCCATAATCTATCATTAATTTCATATAAAATTTTCCCCAACATTGTTTGGGTAATCTTATGAATTTTTTGAAATTGTCTTTATGCTCCAGGTAATAATAGCCACAAATATTGCAGAGACTAGTATTACAATAGATGATGTAGTCTATGTGATTGACTGCGGTAAGCATAAGGAGAATCGTTACAATCCGCGGAAGGTTTGTCCATTTCTCACCTATGTTAGCATAACAATGTAAAAATTTGCAGCCTGTACACTTCGTTTTCATTCTCAATTCGCTTATCAGTAAAATTAGGGTTGCTGCTTGTAATGCATACAAGACACCACCCAATTGTTTTTTGAAATATCATTTTACTATGAAAGACATTTTTCCTCCCTCCAATCATATCTTAATTAGATCTCCTTAGGATAATTATTAATAAAAATTCCACTTAGAAAAATATATACTGTATTTTGCTTTGTGCTATAGTTGATTTCAGTATGTTGGTTGTGATTTCACTAGAAACTTTCAAGCATGGTTGAAGATTGGATATCTCGAGCTAATGCAAGGCAGCGTCGAGGAAGAGCTGGACGTGTAAAACCAGGAATCTGCTTTTGCTTGTATACACGCTACAGATTTGAAAAGCTCATGCGCCCATTTCAGGTATCATTATCATGATTATGGTAGTTTTTGTGAGTGTTTGACCCCATCTTGATATTATTTTTCTTGTCCGAAGCTTCCAGAGATGCTACGAATGCCATTGGTTGAATTGTGTTTACAAATTAAGTTACTCTCTCTTGGTCGTATAATGCCATTCTTACAGAAGGTAACTTAAATATGTAGTAAAGTTGTTGGTGTACATTTTATTTACATTTGGCTGCTGTCTGATGTTCTTTTTCTTCACTAATATATATCTTGTGGTTACTCATGCTCTTAGGCTCTTGAGCCTCCAACAGAAGAGGCCATTACTTCAGCCATTTCATTGTTATATGAGGTATTGTGATATCGTGTATCTTTTTCCTATGATCATATGTCGTCCAACATGATTAAATGTTGTCAATTGCATCTTGATTAAATGTTATTAATTGCAACTGCTAATTTCATCCTATGTCTTGACTGGAATATGGTTCAGGTAGGGGCTGTTGAAGGTGATGAAGAGTTGACACCTCTAGGGTATCATTTGGCAAAGCTCCCTGTTGATGTTTTAATTGGAAAGGTTTGTCAACTTAGTCTTTAGTATTTGATATCTTTAATCTTTCTTGTAGTATGTTATTGGTGAAGGATCATTATATATATCTGATGATAGTTCGATTACTTTTCTGGTGCACATTCTGGAATTCAGTCATTATGGTAGTTTATTCCTGTTTTTGTTGAACTTCATTCATGTTACTACCCAAATGCTAAATATGCCCCTCAGGCATATGATTAAACATGTAACTGTCATTAGTTCACTATTAAGTTTCCAATATAAGACAAACTGAATGCTTCTCTTTTGATGTTGAAACACAACAAAAATGAAATCAGAACTCCATAAATATAGTTGAAAATGAAACCCACAAAATTCTGTTGGAAGTTGAAAATTACATTAAATAGAGTTTCCTACCTAATAACCATAAGCCTGAAGGTTATAGTTAGAAAAACCGATATAATAAAATACGTATTCTAGACTTGTAGAACCCTTTCAGATGTTAAACTTACATATATATTTTGATAGATAATGCTCTTATAACTGATTTTGTGAGATTCACCCATGCCATATAATCTCTTCAATACTAGAACCGACTTTTTGATGAAAAAACATTTTCATGAATCATGTATGATGAGTCTGAGGTACCCCATAATTGGTTTGTGCTAATTCGAGGTTTTCTAATTGTCCTTATTTACATTCAGGAAACAATAATATGTGTTCTTAATGGCACTTCTAAATGCAGATGATGTTATATGGTGGAATATTTGGCTGCTTATCGCCTATCCTATCTATCTCAGCATTTTTGAGCTATAAATCACCCTTTATATACCCCAAGGATGAGGTTTTTTCTTACTCAAACTTATCTCTATATTTCTTAAAATAAAAAAATATGCATTACAAAATTATTTTTCTTCTTCAGAGACATTCTGTTGAGAGAGCAAAGTTGGCTCTATTGACTGATAAGGTAGGTGGTGAAAATGATCTGGATAATGGGGATCGACAGTCTGACCATTTGATTATGATGATTGCGTATAAGAAATGGGAGAGAGTTTTACGAGAGGTTTGTTCATTTATTTTTATATAATTATTATTTTTATACCTCTGAAATATCCATCTTACAAGTTCTCTTCTGTGATTTTATTTAGCTGTTTGTTTATCTATACCCCATTGTAACATTTCATACTACAAGCCACCTCACCGGGTGAAGGCAAAATTATAAATGCTTGAATGACCGACAGTTTTATATAGAAATATATGTAGTATCATTTGTAAGCATATCAGAAGACCATACATCATGCATTAACATGAATGAACACTGCTCCAAAATATAAAGTTACCTACTTAACAATTATACTTTCTACTTGCAGAATGGAGCTAATGCTGCAGAACGGTTCTGCAAGTCATATTTTTTGAGCAGCTCTGTTATGTACATGATAAGGTTTGGCATCTTTTCTAGCCTTTTCTAACTACCTATGCACTTTCTTTTTGGCATATAATCTTAAATGATTTGTTGCTTCCTTTAAACCATAAGAGTAAGTATTGTGTACAGCTTTATTAAATCAATAACAATTTTAGCAAAAAGTACTTGGATCCTTCCTCCCTCATCTTGGTGCTTCAAAACAGTTGACATAGAGCTAGCTGGTTGAATTGCATCAGGATTGATCCTTTTCATTTCGTTGTCATATTGAGTTAGCTCTAATGTTCTCTTCTTGTATCTAATCTATGCACCAACATGGTAGGGACATGCGGGTACAATTTGGAACATTGCTGGCAGACATTGGTCTCATTGACCTTCCGAAAAATTATCAGGTTGCTTACTTTCTCAATCTGTTTTTTGACATAATGTGTACATATGCATATTGTCTCTAATGCACGTATAAGAGCTGATTTGGAGAAATGTCTAGCTGACTGGAATAACAAATTATCTGACATTGCTAGTGACGTAAACAATGTATAGACTTACCATAGTTCTCTTTCCCCTTCTCTTATACATGGGATATGCCATATGTCATATCCTCCTAATTGGATCCATTTTTAGGCCTATTTATATAGTTCTATTTTCTTATTACATTAGACTATAGGGAAGTCTTTTGGCATATGTGTTTGTACACAGATATTTTATTATATCCATATAAATAATATATAAATATGTTTGTTTCCTCTGTAAGAGGGCTTAATGGTTGGTGTTTTCTGTTCATCAGAGTGGGGGTAAATGGAAAGAGAAACTTGACATTTGGTTTTCAGATACTTCACAAACATTCAATGTTTATTCAAATCACTCCTCAGTTGTGAAGGTAAGCATCACACATTATTTAAGGTCATATCTATAACTATATCTATATCTATACCATATTATAAAGGGTTTACACCCCATCCTTAATCCCTTAAATTAAAGATCGGAAATTACTAATGTGTCCTTCCCGTCAACTAAATAAAAATGGAAATATTAATTAAACATCCTATATATACAATTCAAATATCAGTTATAACTAGCACCATATCATGTCTATAATATATATATATATATTTTTTGATTTCTTATTTTGTATCACATATTTGACCTTGCAATTTAAATATTCAACGGTTCATTAAACTCTACTTATATACAAAATAAATTCAACAACGTGTAATGTATTTAAGGTAATATACTAATCTTTATATAATAGAGTTTTTTATAGAATATTGAGCAAAAATGGATCACTTATGGGTACTACATCACTACTATTTGACACCTAAGTCGGTTTGTATTGCCAACAACCAACGCTAACAAGTATCGCTACTTCTTCCATCCACACTACTGTCTGCAACTACTTTCGACCATCAGTATTTTTTTTTCTCATGCGTTGCCGGCTCGCTGCTGCAAAGCGTGGGTAATTTACTAGTATCTACTGATGTGCTTTAATTTTCTATATATATTATATATATTAGGGAGAATTTCATGTATATTAGTTAACCGTATGCGGGTTCAGGCAGGGAAAATTTGATTAATTAGCTTTTGTCACATATATGACTTCAAGAACTATGATCAGTGGGTTGTGAAAGGAAAAAACTTACTTTCTTGGGAAATAAGTGTCGTTTTTTAGAACTTTCATATTTGAGAAATAGATGCTGATTAACCAAATTTTGCAACACAATAGTTGATATCGTGTCAAGTTCTCATAAACTGATTCTTGTGGATCCAAATATACTTGTGCAGGCATTGCTTTGTGCTGGTTTATATCCCAACGTAGCTGCCACAGAACAAGGCATCTCTGAGAAAGCTCTAAATAGCCTTAGACAGTCTGCAGGTCCTGCAACCGAGGACGCTAATATGTGGTTTGATGGAAGAAGGGTAGTCCACATTCACCCTTCTTCTGTCAATAGCAACTCTAAAACTTTTCAGCACCCATTTCTTGTTTTCCTTGAAAAGGTACGGCTTTAATTTCTCATGTTAGTTCCTACCTGGCTTTATATGTTTGTATATACGTGCACTATTTGTCTTAAGAACAAAAGTTCAGGGGTGATTTCTAGGTTAATATTGTAACGTTATCGAATGTGATGTTGATATTTCTAGGTTGAGACATCAAAGGTATTTCTTCGAGATACAACCATCACTTCACCTTATTCTATCTTGTTGTTCGGTGGTTCCATGAACATTCAACACCAGGTATCTTTCTTCTTTTGCAGTGGAAAATCTTTTTACATCCAAGTCACCAGTTAAACTCGAAATGGTTGAATCCATGTATGCTGGATTAAAGTTGCTAGTCCTGGGTGGTTATATTTTGCAGACTGGTCTTGTAACAATAGATGGTTGGTTGAAAATGGCTGCACCAGCTCAAACCGCTGTCCTCTTCAAGGAACTTCGGCTAACTCTTCATTCAATCTTGAAGGAGCTAATTAGGAAGCCACAGGTATGCTGGTTTTAAATTTTTTCAGTTTTATGTCATCTCTTTCTTTTTCACAACCTTCATTTTATGCTGTTCTAACTTCTGCTTATTTTTCATAATAAATTTTGGCTTTTTTTCGTCTTCTGTTTCCTCCGTCAAGTATGTATCGTATAAAATAAGTTTGCATGAAACTTCCATATCCACCTTCTGCTTGCTGATTAAGTTTCTTGTTTCCTAAATTCTGCAGACAGCAAACATAGCTGAAAATAGCGTCATCCAATCTATAGTACATTTACTATTAGAAGAAGATAAACCTAAAAGGTGATATCCAACGTAAAGTCATTGAAATGTTCTAAAACCCACTGTCTTTAGCTCACGGCTGGAGTTGGAAGATATGAGCCTTTGTTATCAATTCATTCTAATCTGCTTTTGGGAGAAAGGGTTCTGCATTATGTGCATTACAACAAACTGCTGACTGAGAGGAATTCATGGTAAGTTATTGTCAAGTTATTACCATGTAAATTAATGAGCATTATTTGCTCTGATCATATATGTAAAACATATAATATGTGACATTAAACTGGTAAAGGGGGTCTGCTTTTCTTTCCCCAAGTGTTTGATTATTTAATATACCTTTTAGTGATATGATACATAAATATCATGAACTCGTGTATTCTTGTAACAATTTCTATGGGCTACAACTTGAAAATTTTCAAATCTTTGTAGTTTCTGATGTGTTGAAGCGAGTGCACTTTTCACGTTACTCGAATAATATTTTAGTTTTATAATCTATAATTGTTACGTCCTATAAACAACAAAGCTGTTATGAAACGCATATTAAGTACTTAATATAACCGTAGTTTCAAATTAAATGTTCACATTCATATTTTAGTTTGTCAAAAAATAACATTCATATAAAAAGTAAATTATCAAAATTTCCATTCTTTAGCCAGTAGTTACACATTTTAAAAGAAAAAATGCATCACTAAATGTAAAGATAGAAAGAACGATTGACTATTGGAAAATGATATATTTACTTACTTCTAAAAATAGTCATTTTTAGCCTTTTAATTTCTTACCATCTGTGAAACTGTTAATTGTTTTTTTTTTTTAGCAACAAAAACAATTCCATTAAACGGGTGAGAACAACAAATCGTTGAAACACCCTAAATCATTACATACACCAATCCTGAAATAAAAACACCATGATTACAATAAGCTTTCTAACGAAAATTGAAATCACACCAATTCTCCAGAGTCAAAACTTTATACCTTGAACGATTCTTGATCCAAATGTACGATAATGATCTGATTTCATCTTTGACTAATCTCGCCGATCGATGTTCCGAGTTAAACGCGACCTTATTCCTAGTCCTCCATATGCACCATATCGATGTAGCTATGATCAAATGAACGCCAAGTTTCCAATCTGCATCTCCCCTCAATTGTGATGCCATTATCAGTAAATCTCTTACTGTTATAAATGAAATGTTTGGTATCCTGCACCATTGTGAGACAAAATCCCATATCTGTTTAGATAGCTCACACTCCCCGAAAATACGTTCCAAGGTTTCATCTCCCAAACCACAAACACCACACTCCGTAGAAGTAAGGATCACATTTCTTTTTGCTAGATTATCTTTCGTTGGGAGCCTATCTAACCATACCCGCCACAATAAAAAATTGACTTTGATCGGAACCCACTTGACCCATGTGAATTTGTTTTCCAGATATTCTTATTGTGATTCTCGAATTTTTGTTCTAATCAACTTAACAACAAACTTTCTCAATTCGCTAGCATCATTTCTCCATAAATCACCTTCCCCAGCCCATGAGATAGAAGATATTAAATCAACCAGTGCAGAAACCTCGGAATGTTCCATCTGATTTAGTTGTCTAACCCAATGAAAGTGTATCGAAAGACCTCCATTATTCTTACTAATCCTATCCTTTAGAAAACACAATTTTACAGCCTCTATTTGGAATAAATTAGAAAACTGTAACCTCAATGGTTTATCCAAAATCCATGAATCATACTAGAATAGCAGATCAGAATTCGTACCTGGAGTCACATGAAACGAAGCTTGTAAATCAAATCCGGCATCCATTAAGTGATCAGAAATCTTGCATATCTGTTTCCATGGCCCCGAGATTGATAATTTCCTGGGTATAAAATTCCAAGATCTTGATGTCCGATGAAAACACCAAATGACTTTTCTCCACAACTTGTTTAGTTCGGTTTTGAATCTCCACCACCATTTAGATAATAATGCCAAATTCATTTCTGAAAGTGATCCAAGACCGATCCCACCGTTCTCTTTAGAGGAAGTAACCTTGGACCACGATACCCAATTTATCTTCTTTACATCATCGTCGAAACCCCAAAGAAACTGCCTTCTGATCCTTTCAAGAGTTTCGATTACTCCTACCGGGGCTTTAAACAACGAGAAGTAATAAGTTGGCAAGGCATTTAAAACGGATTGAATTAAAGTAATGCGACCGCCAAATGACAATTTCTTAGCCTTCCAAGACGAGAGCTTGTTTTAAAAACTTCGATCACCGATTTCCAATTATGGATAATATTCATATTTCCTCCTATGCTCAAGCCCAAGTGGATAAAAGGAAAATTACCCACTTTGCATGACATCTCTGTAGCCCATAATTGTACTTCTGATTCTTCTACTCCAATACCATACAGAAGGCATTTTTCCAGATTGATGCCTAGACCAGAACTAAGAAAGAAGCATCTGAGTAATCTTCTTAAATTGATCAGGCTGTCCGGATTCCAATCACCCATGAAAATCACATCATCAGCATACATAAAGTGTGACAGAACTAACCCAGAATCAGCACATTTAAGGCCTTGAAAGATGCCACATTCACATGCTTTCTTTATAACCTGCGATAAAGATTCCATGGCGAATAGAAATAGATAAGTAGACAAAGGATCTCATTGTCTTAAACCTCTTTGGTATTGAAACTCAGCAGTCGGGGAGCCATTGATCAGCACAGAAGCTCGGCCAGAAGAAATAATGGCCCGAACCCATTTTCTCCATTTATCCGGAAAACCCTTCTGTAACATGACGGAAT
This sequence comes from Logfia minima, assembly GCA_963921325.1. Classification (NCBI taxonomy): domain Eukaryota; kingdom Viridiplantae; phylum Streptophyta; class Magnoliopsida; order Asterales; family Asteraceae; genus Logfia; species Logfia minima. The sequence goes on from OY992767.1 coordinate 34,203,167, forward strand.
CAAGGAAACCCCAATTCAAAGAATCAAATACCTTTCTGATGTCTATTTTAAATAGAAAGCCGGATTTCCTGGATTTTTTTAGCCATTCGATTACTTCATTAATCACTAGTGGGCCATCCGTGATGCTTCGATTGGCAATGAAGGTTGTTTGTTCTTCTAAAATTAGATCAGCCATACATCCTTTCAGACGGTTCGAAAGGACTTTGGAAATTACCTTATTGATGCAACCAATGAGACTAATGGGCCTGAAATCGTCAAAAGATTGTGGATCCGAGGTCTTAGGAATCAAAGAGATGAAGAATGATCCACATGCTGGATGTATTGTCTCAGAATCATAAAGTTCTCGAATAATAGCCTCAAATCTTGTTTCATCCAAACCCAATTTTTCTTTATAAAGTTGAAGTTAAATCCGTCTGGGCCCGGGGCCCGATCCCCAGCGCAAGTCCACACTGCGTCTTTGATTTCTTCTAGGGAGAAATTAGCAATCAAGGCATCTCCTACTTCCATTGAAATCTGTCCTAAATTTGGACATGTCAGTGTTGGTCTTGGTGAAACAGGTTCCACGAATTTCTTCGAGAAGTATTCAACCGTCATGCTTTTGATTAATGATGGGTTAGTTATCCATGTACCATCCACCATAATTCCGTGTAGTCTGTTATTTGTGATGTTGGCTTTTATAACCCCATGAAAGAAAGAAGTATTTTCGTCACCATCACAAGCCCATCTCACCCGCGATTTTTGTCTAATGTCCATGGCTTGTCTATGTTCGTAATCATGGATGATCTTTCTACATCCCTCTCTTACAGCTAGTTCTTAATCAGACAAAATCCTTTCTTCAGCGAGTGAATTTAAATCCTCCAACTTTTTAGCTTTAACATGGTATAAACCCATATTAGAACTTTTGTGATTTGAAACCCAGGTACGAATCTTCGATTTTAACCATTTTAGCTTCATTGCCAAAGCTAGACCAGCCTCACCATGAAAGATAAAACGTCTACTTTGGAAATCGATGTATTTCATAAGCCCAAGGAGTTCCAACCATGAATTAAACACTTTGGTTGGAATTGAACCAAAATCCGTATCCACCGTAGATAGTAAAATAGGGTAATGATCAGACCCAATCGAAGAGAGACAAGTAACCGTAGCCGTTGGCCATTCGTGCATGAAATCCCGACAAACCAGAAATCTGTCCAATTTACTACAGCTAGAACCGTTATCAGCATGATATGTAAACTTCCTACCAGTCATGTTATATTCACCAAAACCCAATGATTCGATAAAGGCATTAAAAGCATTCGAATTCCCTTCAATAAAAATCGAATTCCAACGTTCCAATGGAGACCTAACCTCGTTAAAATCGCCCGCAATTATCCATCGACCTGCTATGGACTGAATTAAAGAGCATAAATCCATCCAAACTCTTCTCCTAAGCACCGGGTCATTAGGGGCGTATATATTAACAATATTTACAATCTGATTTGTGTTACTTAAACAGCCCATCACCACCAAGTAGTATCTATTTCTATGAACTCCTGTCTTTTTGAAAACACGAGGATTCCACACGCTAATCAAACCCCCCGATAGACCAGTAGCCAAAACCTTTTCACTTTCAAAAATTGATTTCCCCCAAAGAGCGCCAACATTAAACATAGAATTACCTTGGAGTTTGCTTTCTTGAACCGCTAAGAAGTGGACACCATGAGAAGTTACTAAACTTTTGATCTTAGAATTTTTGGTTGGACATCCAACCCCCCTAATGTTGATGGATAACCAACCCCCCCTAATGTTGATCTTAGAAACTGTTAACTGTAAGTCGGTAAATATATATACAAGTTGTGTTGAAAACAAGAAACCATCGACACCACGTGCGCTTGATTCCACTTTTTTACTTCATATCCTTCCGCCTAATCACACACAGTTTCTCACACTCTCAAAGAAAACACACTCAAGGCACTCCATCCCCATTAATAATGGCGAAACGACGTCGATCTCCATCTCTCACTCTCCTCACCATTTTGGCACTCATCGTCCTCCACCACCACCACATCTCCGCCACCGCCGATTCTCACTTCGAAGGCTTCGACGCCGACGACGAACTCGATCTCTCCGACGACTCGCCAATCTCCGATCTCCCCCGCCGTTCTCCTCCACCTGCCACTACTTTATCCAAACCCTCCCCCGATTCCCCTAATTTGCCCGATCTCACCACCAAAACCTCAATCTCACATTCATCGTCTCTTCATGATGATCTTTGGGATGAAGATGAATTTGAAGGCTTCACCTCAGCACCCGAACCCGCAGCTTCTAAACCGGCCTCCGCACCCGAACCGGCCGGCTCAGAACCGGAATCAATTTCGCCGAAACCAGCTCCGGCTCCTAAGCGTATCCGAAACTATATAATTGAGATAGTATCCGTTTCAATTTTAATTATATTCGCAATTAACTTTTTCACAGGTAAAAAGGAAAATGAAACCCTAGCTTTAGCTTGGGCGGCTAAATTCGCAACTAAGGATTCGATCTTCGACCGCAATTTTAGTTTGTTAGGTGTGGGAGAAGGTGAGGATTCACCGTTATTATTAAAAGAAGGTCAAAATGTGTTTAAGTTTTACGCGAGTGGACGTAGGTTTTGCGAAGGAGTGTTGGGAACAATGGAGTTGAAAAGTAGGCATGATTTGATTGCTAGGTTGTATAATATGATTGTGCCTTGTAAAGATGAGATGACATTTGAGGTTTATATGAATGAAGATGCTATGGATCATGTGGTATTTGCGTTAGCGAAAAAGAAGGTTGTGAAGAGTATGAATAAGGAAGTTAGGGATCTTCAGAGGTTTGGGAGTTTGATGGCTGCACCTAGTAATAGGAAATGGGTTGCGAGTGGGTTAGGTGTTGTTACGGAGTCGAAGGAAGTGGCTGGTGATTTGATCACTGAAGCTGTTCTTGATCAGGTTAGTGATTATAATAGTGTCAAATAGTGGTATTATATTACTTTTGTGCATAATTAGTATTGTTGAATTTATGATTTTGAGTTGCTTTTGGGGTGTTCTTGGTGGTTTATCTCAAAAGTGTGTCTGGGATATTGAATAATTGGGTTCAAATGATTAGGTATAATAGAGGGTAAATGGCACAAAAAGCAGTGAACTTTATCAAATATGTTTATTTCGGGTACGTAACTAGTTTTTGATCAATGTAAGGTATCTAAATTACCAGCAAGAAGGAAAGTTTTTGTATTTGTTTGAAATTTAAGTTATTGAAGTTTTCTTTTAGGATGTTAGAAGATGGATTTATTTATTAATTTATTTTGTGTCGTAATGCTTTAAAAGGTAAAAGGATCTCCTTTTTATAAAATATTAAAATCTTGTTAGAGAAAAAACCGCATGGATTAGCTTGTTCTGAAGAGACTGAAATCTACTATTGAACTTCGTTAACCTTTGTTTCTACAAGGACTTGGTTCAAAAATGAATGTTTTACTACTTTCTGATAATTCAATTGGGTTAAGAACATGGCATATGGTTGATATTGAAGGCAAATGAGGAGGCAATTAGAGTGTTTTCTTTGGTACGTATAATTCATGTTATAGTTTCATGACCCTTTGGTTTAGCAATGCGTTTTGTGTTTCATATCTGCAGGTATTTGGTGAAAAAGCATTTGAGAAATTAGGGAAGTTGTTCATCTCAATGCACTTCTCTGATCAGCATCCAAGTAACCACCGGAAGATTTTGATATTTAAATTTGCGCTTCCTGCTGCTGACCAAATGGCTGACATGACACGACTTGTGGCTCTAATACCCTATTACATTGACTTGATTGGCCGTTACAAACTCAGTTCACAGGTACATTTTGTTCTACAGGTGCAAAATGGGTGAGTCGGAAGAGTGGTTGGGTAATAGGTCAAAACAACGGGTCATAACAGGTAAATCTTGTGTGGGTGGGGTGAACATGAAACATAATTTGCCTCGTACATTTAGTGTGTCAAATATGACGATAATTATCTATATTTTAGCAAAATCATTTAGGACATTTGATGCATCAAAGTCACAGTTTGAACAGACCTGTTCAACCTATTTAACTAGTTTCTTTTTGGGAAAATGTTTTCTATTATACTTTTTGACCTGTTAGAGATTAAACATAACTCGAATTGACCCATTCTTAAGCAAAGTGGTAGAAATGACCGCCTCTACCTTTTGCCTTTACATAGCTACGGAACCTAAACCCAAGTCCTGATAATAACCATTCATGAACTTCGCAAAATAGGCTCGATCAAAACCCGAAGCAGCCAGAGCAAAACTTGCACAGGAAGTGTATAAGGAGCTTCACTATGCGAGACAAGAAGCCATTCAGAGAAAGAAGGCAGAGAAGAAAAAGATGATGGAAGAAGCCGAGTCGAAACTCAATGCAGAAGCTCTACGCAAGAGAGAAGCAAAAGAACGTGCCCGTCAGTTGAAGAAAGCAATGCCTAAAATTAAGATGTCTCGTGGTGCTTAAGTGCTCATATATGCAGGTCAACTTGTTAGTTCCCTGTTGTTATAGTCCTTCTTTCTTGTTTTTAGTATGTAACTCTTATTGCCCCTTTACCTAGAGACATGATAGAAACTGTACGAACTCACATCTATGTACTTTAGTGGTTTGATATAGGGAGTTTGGCAGACATTTTGGTTTTCAATATGTTTTTAGTTCTGTTTTCTGTCGGATTCAGCACGTAGAAAGTTCTCTTTCACTCGGTACCCAAAGTTTATGTATTCTATTTAGTCCAAATTGGTTTACTGGAAAATTTATGTACTCATAAGAAAGGATTCCATACATAAATTAAACAGTTAAGAGTGTTTCTATAATGGCATTGTTATACAAGACACTTTTTATAAAGAAAAGGAGAAGATTGTATATTGCATTACAGCTTTATATCTTTCCTAATCATATGTGCGTTCCACTTTATGTTCTTCACATTTTGGGCAAGTGGAGAGCTCAATAACAAGAAAAAGACAAATTCTCATTAGTTGTTTTTGAATTCACTCATCATTATAACTACTTCTTTCTTGGCTTCTTCCTTAAATATGTATTATCAATTAGCACCGTCTAGAATCAAAACTAATTAGTCTAATTTCACGTTCTGTCATCTGCTTTATCTTAACTTGTACTTTTCATTTGTTTTTGGTATTATAGGTGTGGATTTTAAGTAAGGATTGTGATTAGTAGTCCTAGTAGAATGCAATTTGTTAGGAATATTTACAAAAACGGGGTTAGGGTATTACATGTTTATTGAAAACATGAAGAATTCCATTTGGTATCAAATAGCTGACCTACCTCTTAAATATTGTTCAGTATTACATGTGTTTTGTTTAGGTTTCGTAATGGTGCTCGGGTCCTAACAACATACAACATAACATCCTAATATTCGAACTCGGGACCTTAAGTTATCCTTAGCAATCTCGAACGATCTTGAGTATGATAAAATGAGTTTGTCTGGGACACGAGAACATATTTGTAAATCTTACAAACTAATTATTCATTATTCTATACAAAATATACACCACTTCATATACTTTGGTGTATATATAAGCTCCAATGAAACAAATAACTCCCACCTTCGTCTTTCTTCAGATCTCTCCTACAGATCTAAAATTCTGAAGGAATAATGATCCCGTGGCTGGTGACGCCAACAGAAATAATGTGTGTATATATTATCCCGGTTGATTTCTCGCTAAAACTGATCCATGAACCTTTTTAGAAAGAAGAAAATACTGTCAAGTCTTGAGGGTGTCTCAGACCCTTGTGCATCTGAGATTGTTAAAGTTTTGGTCTTTTTCAGTAAGTTGTCTACATGTATCTGATTGTCGGTTTTCTTCACAAAACGAATATAAGCATCTTTGTCGATTAGTGACTTCTGAGGACTGACCCGGAGAGATTCTGGCATCTAAAAAAGAAAAATAATATATAAATTAACCACCACTATATGACAGTGATTTTCTCTGTTTCGGTTCATCTGAAATCTGCCAAGCTTAGACATTAGTACTTTAAGTCTTTGGTTTTAGTTCATATATTCTTACCTTATTTTGTCTGCGGATTATTGTGCTAGAGCCTAGAACAGTGAGGAATTCATCAACAGCTCTTACCCACCTGCACGTTGAAGACAAGGTGAGGATCTAAATCAATAATAAGCATAAACAATAGAGACGATAATTTGGCCCAACTTACATATTAATGGGTTGGTTCAGGTTATGGTTTTATCTCTAATGGTTCAAAGGGTAAATGAAAAAGATTAGCTTAAAAGGTAAACGGGTCAAATGGGTCGAAACTTGTCCGAGGTGTATCTTTAACGCATAAAGCCTTCTAAAGCATCTTTTTATAAAATCGTTTTATTATTGATATAATGTAGTTTTTTTAACCAAAGTTTTGCACTTATATTTTAAAACGCTTAATAACTTGGACAAGTCTTTTGAGAATAACATATTTGACCCATTACCCAACCCATTCATCTCGCCTATATTCACATCTCTGATAACCGGAAACATATGCCCTTTTGTGCTTAATTTGATCGTGTATGTTATGTTGTGCCAAAATTTAAGCTCGTATGTATTAGAAATGATAAGAAGGATATGAAAAAGGTTTTACCAGACGCCCTTAGCGTCCAACCCATCAAAATATCCCAAATGTCCTCCGTGTTGTGTAGTAGCTAAAATAACATTCTTGTTAATCCTGGATTTAAAGTAAAATAAAACCATATATCAGTTATAGCTATGGATATTAGAATGTCAGTATTTAAAATAAACTGAAGGAACAACATACCGGCATTCATCCCATATAAGGGCCTCTTTGGTGCAAACTGGATCATCTAATGCACTGATGCAAAGAAGGGGTACCTTTATGCGTCCAACATAACCGACACAACTAGATTCTCTGTAATATATGTCAGCCGTCTGAAAATAGTAATGAGGTCATACACAAAAGAGATTAAAGTGCGTAAATTAAAGTATAATGAACAGTGAAAAGATTAATCTTACATCAAACTTCCCAACACGGCAAGTGCCACTGGTGTCAAATTCACGAACACGCCGTGCCTGCAAATATACACATTGGAAGTCTTTTTATCTCAAATTCTACTGAAATCAAGATTGTAAAGAGGCATGCTCACCTCCTCCCAGAATATGCTTTAGCATGGGTTTACCAAGATTATAGTTTTTGAAGGTCATACAACGGATGGGTGCGGTCTTTTGGTTAACAGGTTTGGATCAAAACAAATATTGTTTGTACAGGGCGAGAGGTCTGTCTGGGTGATCCTAAATGCTTTTTGTCCAAAACTGTGAACTTTTTTTATATAATCGGTTAGCGTGTCAAAATATGATAAAAAAGGTCATTACTATTTAAATATTAGTTCTATTTTTTTGGTAAAATGATCTGAGGTAGGTTTTAAATATACGGGTCATAATGTTTTTGACCCGTTCGAGACAAAACATAAACTAAATCGTCCTAATCAAGTAGTAGAAATTTGTCCCCGCTAGTAGTTTGTAAAATTTCTAGTAGAACATAAGTTACCTTTTCAATGCCATCCCAATCCGAAAGGCGAGTGAAGAAGTCCTGATGCCTGCAAATAGATCAACAGTATCATCATAAATCAGAAAAGCCCACAGGCAGTCTTGTGAAGTTAAACTTTCGAGCATCTAATAAAAACCATCATGGGTTGTTTCGGAAAATCAAAATGATAATGTAGCGAATAAGTATTTATGATAATGCATACATACTTCTTTGCATAACGTTTTAAACCAGCCCCCAAGGCTTTGTCATAGAACCTCTGCACTGCATTTCGCCCAATAAATCTGTCACATAGCTGTCATGGGAGTGAAAGTGATTATCATAAGCAAAACTCTTTTAGATCGAAGTTGTTACTAAAGAATTGTTGTAAATACATACCAGGAGGTCCCAAGGACAGCAAACAGCTGCAGCCCCATCTATAAGAATGTCATCCCCATCTTCACCTAGATATTTTACCTGAAATTAGGAGTAACAATGTAAGTCAACCGTTTGACTCGTAGTGAGCATTTTGCCAAATGCTTAAATGGTCAACACAAGTTCACCATCATATTTGCTCCAAGACTGGTTCCAACAACGAACAAAGGAACATCAGGTGATTGGGAACGAATATGTTCAACTACTTTGCGTAAATCATTCGTCCATCCACCATTGTAGAAGAAATCGGACTGCATTGCAAAATAGAGACCTTGTTAACATTATTAGTACATTTATAAAAAGATTTTTGGAAGTTGGAATATGGGAATCAAACACTTACTGTCAATGGTACTCCCCCGAGGCCTCGATGGTTACTCACAACAACATTCCAGCCGCGTTTCGCCATGTAGAAAGTGAGATGTTTTATGTACTGTCACAACAACACTTCTAAAATCAATATCGACAAATGATTTACAAGAAAAGCAATGTAGTAAACAACAAAAGATCCAAAAACTTACAACAGAATCTGAATCACTTGTTAAGCCGGGGATCACTATGACAATGGGCGTATTAGCATCCTGATGAACCGCTTCATTTCCCATGCCTTCCTTTTCCATGACTGGAAAAAGAAATGGAATCGAAAAAAAAATTATCTTTGTTTATTACTGCAAACAGGTTGTATAACTGTAAAGATGTTTTTACTCTAAACGAGTTTAAAAGATCGTTACCGTCATATTGTGCCAACCAATCTAGAGCTACTATTCCACCATCACCTGTGTCAAGTATCTCCCTGGAAAAAAATATAAAAATATAAAAAATTAATAAAAGAATCATATATAAATTAGTTTGTAAACACACCAAAGTCCAAACAGATAAGAAGGAAACAAACCGTCTGTAGTTGAAAACAGGGGGCCTGCCAAAAAATCTCAAGAAAGTAGTCTGAAGATGAGGACTAGTAAGCCATGGTGTAGACATATACCTGCATATTCTTCCAACTTTCAGAACACAAATACCAAACTTAGTGTATTCTAATAATTTTAAGTCTTTTTTTTTTTAATTAATTATCATTTTTTTAACAGTAGACACTCGTACACGGATTATTTACACCATTTGTCTCGAGCGAGACTTGAACCCACAATCTCTTAGTTTTGGTTTTGGTTTTTTAAAAGCATGTTCATTTACGCACCTCTAACATGATCAACCAGCAATAACTAAGTGCAGATTGTAAGTATTTACCCCAAGATTAAATATACACAAGTACACAACATTAAACGAACGATTAAAAATTACTAAATTTGTTAATAACTTCTTTAATAACATGCCATAAGTGAATTGTTAGAGATAGTGTTGAACCTTCCATGAAGAAGTGTGCACTTGGAGACAACTTCATGATAGAGTTGAGAGCAAGAACTATAAGTCAACTCGACACGTTGTCCTCTAAATCCACTCAACAAATCCTGAACAATATGAAACTCTAGAAAATTATACACCATCACAAACAAAACTAGGGCCAACCCGATCACATAATGAGTGATCGGTATGTGACATAGAGCTGTGAACAAAAGCCCGTATGGCGAATCAACATACGAGCTGTTCATTTCCATTGATAGTAAGCTATATATGTTATTTCTCTCTGGGTGTATATGTAAGCCAGGGAAAGGGAGAGAAAAGTTTGAATGAAATTGTTAGTTGCTTTGAAACAAGTTAGTATTCTTATGGAGACTTGGAGAGTGTGTGTGCACAACATGTTCCAATTGTCTACATCATCACATTTTTGTCATTTTTCTTTAAGTTTTTTGTGTGGTTTAGTTAACTTTTAGTTAGCATATAAAATTGGTTACTAAATTACGGTAGCTTTAGTGATTTTAATTATTCTAATTATATGTTCTTATAAATTAGTTATCAGAAAATCTCTTCTGAATTTATGGATTACTTATATCTTAATGAAATGTAATTGTTAGTAAATCAAAATTATGATTGATTAAAAGTTAGTCCACTATAGAATTATATGATCACAATCTCCATAATTTATGTATTGTTATATACTTTTTTAGGGAATTTTAATATGAACATAACATCCACTTCATATGAGTAAAATATAGATAAATAGTTTTTTTTTTCTTTTTATGGATAAAATAATAACTTGTAGCACCTAAAAGAAATCAAATATTAGACTTTATGATATATAAAAGCCAAATCAAATATATAAACTTAAGGCTATTTTTCTCTATTTAGACCCCAAGGCCCTAAATCCTCATTCTCCCATAAATAGGAAAGGCGACTATTTATTGCTAAGTTGTCTTCAAAGAAAAGAACTCTATGTAAAATTTAATTATTCATTAAATTGTTCTTTTTGTAGTAACCAAATGACTTAATATAATAAAAGAGAAAAAACAGTTTCCTACATAAAGATTTACATAATAATATCATTTATCTTTTTTTATAAAATGGGCAAATAAGTATAGTATCATCTTCTTCTCTTAAGATTAATAATAAACTCCCAAACTATGTATTATGAAAAAAGAAAAACAATATCTACAATATAAATTAACAGAAAATAGACATCAAACAACTCAAGTTAAACCTCAAGTATCACATTTCTGTTTATTGAGGCTGGGATAAAATAACATTACATTCCAAATAATTTGGTGGCAAATAAAAGATGAAATACACGTGGATTTTAGCGGGTCAACAAAGTTGGGCGGATTAGAAATAGTCCACCAACCGCCCGGCCCAATGGCCCATTACTCCAATTCTCCAAAGTGAGACGAGACCCACCTGCTTTGTTTTCTCCCAAAATTATATCTACGGAGTAAAAAAAATAAAATATGTAATTTTAGAATATATAATTATTACAATTTATTTTTTAATAATTTAACAGTTTTACTTTTACTTTTTATACATATATATTAGAGATAATCAAATAAATTCAATCAATTATATATATATATATATTTATTAAAGATGACAATTAAATTGAGACGAATAAAAATATATATATATATATATATAAGCTATAAACTTCGTTTATTATCTAATGCAGAGTTGATAAATTTCTCGATCTCATAGTGCACTGTTTTAGATAATCTTACCGATTTGAAAAAGCTTGTATGGGCATCTAAAATTTTTGTATTTTGGTTATAAATATTAAAAACAATAAAAATAAAGCAGAGGGTAATCGAGCACGTGCATGTAGCCACCTTATCTGACCATCTTTGCTTTACCAACTTAGCTTGAAGGAATTTTGGTCTTAAAATGCTACATAAATAAATTCAAATTTTCTATATTATAGTAAGTTTCAGTAAAAAGACAACTCTACCCAATAAATAATAGGAATCGACAATGTGAATTAATGAAACGACGTCTAGCGGATCGGCAATATATTATATTTATACATGTATAATAACAATAACAATAACAATTAATAAAATAATTCAAACCGACTGACATTGTTACCGAATTTTGTGGCCTTTGTTACCAAAAATGGTCAAATTGCTGACTTTAAAATGTTGAAAAGAATATCCGAATTTTCCCTTTCAAAAAAATTCATTTTATTACTTTTTTTTATCACTAGACCAATTTTAATATTCTACTAATTAATATTCGTGTAATGTGACGGTTCAGGTAGTGATGATAAGTGGTGATAATGATGATAATAATGGAGTGAAAAAAGATTGAAAGTATGTATATATTTTTTTTGAAGATTTATTGTATGTTTTTGTGTTTATATATTTATATATATAGTAATAAAGTGAAATTTGATTTATATATAGTAATAATAATAATAATAATAAATATTAATAAAAAGTATAATTGTTAAGAATATTAAAATGCTAGTAATTATATAAAATTAATATAATCATTTGTCTTAATTAAATTAAAAATTAAATTAATAAATCAAATGTATTATAAGTAATAAAAGACGGTTTCTTGCTTTGCCTAAACAATCATTCTTGTTATTATAACTATTTAAGCATGCCTATTGGTAATAAAAAAAAACAAATTATAATAACTTATACCGAATAGGCTACGTTGTACTTGTTATATGTGTGTCATTTTCCAACTACTTTCTCCAACCAACTTATTTTTGTTTTTATTGGTAATGTAAAGTGTTCAATAAAAAACTGCATTATTTTAGTTATTTCTAAAGGGAATTGTTTAACAAACTCTTAACTAGAAAGTAACATCATGCTATTAATTATTTAATGATCACTGAATTGATGAATAGGTAGCCAATATAAAAAATAAATTCCAATAAACCAAAAATATTATGTAAATTGGGGAGTACTACTTAATTGTATAAACTCTATTATGTGGTTCATACATAATTCTTTACGATTGACTAATTTTACTATATACATAATCGTCTTGTTGTCTACTTAAAACATTCGTGTATGATTTATTCAGATGTTTGTAGTTGACCGATATTGTTAATAACTTAAGATATGCATTATCTGTGGTATTTTAATTATTTATCATCAACGACCTAAAATTAAGGCAGTTGTATGTAAAATACAACAATTGGTCACATTGTACTTATAATACGTGTGTTGTTATAAAAACAGTCAAATTATTATCTAATTATTCACTTTTAAGACAATAAAAAAATAAAAGTAAATGCATCTCTTAACTTCTTTTTATTCTTTAGAAAAGCTCATATTCATATAATAACTGATAACTAATATATTGTATAGTAATATGAAAATTTGTTTGGGAAAAAATGACAACATAAAAGAAGAAAAAAGATCCTTAACAGTAATAATATGTTACATTGACTAACACCAATTTTTCATTTGGCAAATCTGTACTAGTTTACATAAATACTAGCTAGCTCATACTCGAGTAAATAACTGTAAAATCATGTCTCTAGGCATTTTGGGCAGAACTACTGCCTGCTATACAGAAGAATTGAAGCCCGGAAATGACTGAATCACAGTAATTGAATCAGGTGCAAATCTTACTAGCAGCACATCTTGGAGTAGTTAGGGAAAGGGTTCGGAAACGGTAACGGGAGAATCCTGTTAGGCCGCATACATCAGAGTAAAAAGAGCTCGCCCTCCCCGAGTAACTTGAACATGGAAAACCTTCCCCCTTTTTACGGTAATTGAAATTCGGACTGATTTCTTGTTGACTGGCGAAAGCAAATCCTCATAAAGGCAATTTTTTAAACTTTTGCATTTGTTACGATGAATCATGTCTTGAAGTGATCTGTATGCAAATCTTTTTGTGTTAGTTTTAACTAGAGGTACTGGATAATCAGAGTGATTTACTTATGCATGCGTTGATTGAAATTTTATTTTTTATGCATATAATGTATCATTACTCACAGTTTGGATGGAAAACTTGACAAAAAACAATATTTTCTAAGATTGAAAGTTACTATATTTTGTTTAGGCAAAAGCTTCTGTACGTGCTGTTTGCTGATTGATGGGCTTGCATGCAGATTAGAGAGGTATTCTTCAACAACCCATATCCACCTGTAGAAGATCATATAATGATTACTTATGATATTTAGAAGAAAAAATTAATTTTCGCATCGATGGTAAACAGTCAAGAGGTTACAAGAGATACTCGCTATACATCTAAAATGGACACTATTCAATTCAGAGGGACTAGGATAAAGTTTTTACCACAAGCTTTTTGCGGACATTCCTTCAAAAAAGGCAACGTGGCCTCCATGTTGTGTGGTAGCAAGAATGATATTTTTGTTTAACCTGTTAATAATTTAAATCAGATCAGTCCATATATATCAGAGATGAAAATTTATCAAAGCTTTAGTTCAAGTTCAAGTTCATTGACATGCTTTTATTGAATTGGTATTCATTTTTAGCCTAAAATTTCATAATTAGAAAAAATGAATTCTTCGTACCGTATCTCATCTCAAGGAATGACTTCATCAGTACAGACAGGATCATCTATGGCATTGACACACAGAAGTGGGACTGATACATTGGTAACCAGACAGGCACTGCTAGCCCATCTATGAAATGCGTCTATTGTCTGGAGGAATGAGACTTTATCATTCATAAATTACCACAAAATAAGTGTGTACACTAGGGATATTTTTTTAGTAGAATAGATAGATGGAAGAAGAGGTGTTACCTCAAAGTTTCCAGCAATTTGAGCAGAGTAATTATTGAAGTCTAGAATTGAACGTGGCTCCAAAGAGAGGTTTAGGTTATTGATGACACAAGCAGTATTCTTGACCCATTCCCCTAATAGCTAAATTTCATGAATTGACCCATTAAAATGGGTCAAACTTTCCACCTCTAACATGCAGGATGCATGACTGCACCTTGTATAAAAACAACAATACTTCCTCAATCTCACACGAAAGTCCAATATTTGACTTTTGAGAATGAATTCTGATTAACTATCTTTGACCTCGGTTAGTAATTAATAGTTTATTGACAGAAGCCAATAGCAATATTAGAACAGATGACCAAGAGATTGAAAGTTTACACAATTGAGTCATGGATTACCTTCTCTATTCTTTCCCAATCAAATAGGTGGGGATAGGCTTCCTGGTGCCTACAAGAGAGTCAAATTTAAGAACATGAACATGTGGTCAAAGTTGAATGTATTGATGAAAGGTGATATGAGATAATACATACAACTTTGCAACACTTTTCAAGTGATTTCCTAATAATCTGCTATAAAAACTTCTGCATTATCCCACGTTCAAAGAATCTCTCATAAATCTGCCAAATCAAGGCATAAGTAATGCTACTTGAATATTGACGAATTAAAGTTGTAGCTGCCCAGAATATAATATACTTATGATACACAATAACAAAAAGGCAGTGTGGAAAGTATGATCAAAGGAAAAATTCTACATGATTAAAGGTTGAAAGATGTGTGGGCCACATGTTGGGAAACTGGCCAAATGGGTTCAGGTTGAACAAGCCATTTTCATTATGGGTCAAATAAAATTATTTAATAATAATTTCTGCATTAAATTATGATTATACAGCAACATTATTACAATAATAATCTAACTGATTAAGAGGATTCAAGAGGCTGTATGCAGAAAAAAATATGACATTGGATGACTTTCAGCCCGTTTGACCTTCAACCGATCTGGCCCATTCCTTTTAGCTAGTTTACTTTTTGGATTTGATACATTTGATCTCTAGAGATTAAACACAACCAAATCGATCCGTTCATAAGTAAATGGGTCGATATTACCACCTCCATATATGATCATGCGTATCAAGTAGCTACAGTAGAGATGACAAATTTTCCTCTAATACATCTAACCGGAGGTTCAACTGGCCTAGAAGAAGTTAATCGGAAACACTAACCAAGAGATCCCAAGGATTACTTATAGCTACAGCCCCAACAAGAGGGACTTTAATCCCATCCTCACCAAGATATTTACCTGTAACATTAATAAAAAATTTAAGACCGGTGATCATACACAAGTTCGACACAACATCTTAGCTATTGAAAGTATACGATATATGCTGATGAAAGTTGTACCATAATATTGGCACCAATGCTTATTCCAATAGCATAAAGAGGAGTTTCGGGATGTGTGGGATGAAGATGATTCACTATTTCACATAAATCATCTGAGTTTCCAGTGTAAAAGAGCTCAGTCTGCTCGACGTAGCAACAAAGTTGTTAGTTGTATGGACATGATCTTTTTTCATTCTTTTGGTTTTTTCTTTTTTAAGAAAAGGGCTATTTAATAAATGGAGTAAAAAAGTTACATTCAGTGGAACACCTCCTAACCCGCGATGATTGCTTACAACAACATTCCATCCATGTTTTGCCATCTTGTATGCGATCTCCTTGATATACTGGCACACATTTCATGCAAAAATACAGATACTTCTTTCTTAAGAGAGTTATATGTCAACTGTAGACTATCTTTCATTTATGATGAAGAAAACTGTTAAGTAGTTTTTGTTATAAAAATCAAGAAACATACAGGGGAATTGGAATGACTAGTTAAGCCAGGAATGACTATCACAAGAGGAATATCAGCAGCAACTCTATTGGTTCCATTCACTTGAAATCTCGTCTCCGAAACTAGGCAGTCAAACAGAATAATAATCTGAGATTTACATTATTCTTTATCTAGATGATATTCTCGTAAGTTCTTGTTAACCATTGTAAACAAAACTTATGGGTATCATCAAGTTTACTACATAGTAGCGTCGTATTAATGTGCTTTTTAACAAGACTGTGAAATCAAGGTGAAGTGTCATTACCATAGGAGTTCATCAGCCAATCCAATGCTATTGTTCCACCATCATAGTTACGAAATATCTCTCTCGAAATAGAATAATAACATTAGTAGATTTAGTATGTGGAACATGCTTCTTGAAGAGAAACTTTTTTATACCTTTTGTAAGTGAAACTAGGCGTCTTGACTAAAACATTTAACAAAATAGTCTGAAGATGTGGACTAGACAGCCATCAGCCATGGAGTGGCCAAATATCTACACCAGTTAACAATAAAATATCAAAAAAGTCATAAATTCATGTTCATTCTATTAGTAATTAAGAGTAACATTTTCTCCATGTATATAGTGAAGCAGTCCTTTTGTTTTTTAAAAAAGATTCACTAAAGTTAACTTTTTCCAAGCCAAATTTATGAACTCTTAAATTTGGAATAGTTTTAGTGACATATTTAAAAAGCTTGAGTGCTTCGAAATATATTCAACTAAGGTCAGACACTTACAGTGTGTATCAAACTATTTATTGTTATTGTATGCATTTTGATGACGTGACATCTTGTAAGGATGCCACGTGGCACCTTGAGACGTCAGTAAAAACACCATAAATTACATACAATAGTAATAAGTTGAAAGTTCATTACATACCATAGAAACTCAAATAGTTCGATACACATTATGAAAGTCAAACTTTAATTCGATACATTCTGGTGCACTTAACCCCCATTTAAAATAGGGAAAACATCAAGAAATGTAAGAAAAATCACAAATTTCACAAAGATGGGTTACCAAAGAGTTTCTCGATCATCAAAATAAGTAAAAAGTTTAATTTTACACACAATTTGCTTCTACTAAGTAATTTTTATTTTTTTAAAAAAGCTATATGTGTTTATGTTCAGAAGTACAAATAAAAAAGGAGAAAGTTACCTTCCATGAAGCAAATGACACTTGGATATAACTTGTGTGTACAAATAAGAAGACGAATTGAATGTCAAAGATAAAGCATTACCACCAAACCCAGCAAAAATGTTATGTAAAATATGAATTTCGAGTAGATTGTATACGAAAATAGTGAATAAGAAAAATGCTATGAAGAGGTAGTGAGAGATTGGTATGAGGGTTAGAGCTCTGAATAATAACTTGTATGGTTAAATGGATATTAACATTTTCGGAGATTTGAGTTGACTGAAGAAGTAAATAAGGAGGGAAAGTGGAAGAAAGTTAGTTATATAATGTCAACTAAGTCAACAAACATGGTTCCCTAATTCTACCCTTTAACAATAACGGCCTCTTTAATTGAGAGTTAATGGGCTGGATGGCTTGAAGGACTTTTTTCGGTCAGCTAATACCCATGTGTTTTTACTTTTTAGGACTTATTTGTGATTATTTGGTCAAATTTACAAAATTTATAAATTTACCACATGTATCTCTTGACTTCTTTTTTCCTTTACAAAAGCTCATATTCAATAACTGATTGTATAGTAATATGAAGAACTATTTGGGAGAAACTTGATGACAACATATATGGAAAAATGAAGATCCTTATAATAATAATTAATAACATGTTAAATTGACAAACACCAATGCATTTTGCAAATCATTACTAATTTACAGAAATACTAGCTCATACTTGAATGGAAAGAAGAATGAGAAGCCAAAACTGTAAACATGTCTCTAGGCATTGGGCAGATTTAGCGCCTGCTATACAGAAGAAATGAAGCCCGGCCGGAAATGACTGATACACAGTAGTTGAAACTTGGACTGATTTCTTGTTGACTGGAGAAAGCGAATCCTCACAAAGACGATTTTTTAAACTTTTGCATCTGTACAAGAGGATAAAAATGAATCATGTCTTGAAGTGATTTGAATGCAATTCATATATGTTAACACCTTTGTGTATTTGTTTTATCTACCGGAAAGTCAGACCAATTTACTAATGTAATGAGTGCTAATAAGCATTGAAAAGAACAACTATGGATGGAAAACTTGCCAAAAAAAGGATACTTTACATTTTTTTTAGTCAAGTTAAATGTTAAGAATGTTTTTAATAAATTGGAAGTTTTATATTTGGTTTATACAAAAGCTTCTGTACCTGCTGTTTGCTCATCGATGGGCTCGCATGCAGATTAGAAAGATATTCTTCAACAACCCTTATCCACCTGTAAAAGATCATATAATGATCACATATATATATATATATATATATATTTGTATTTATGTAAATTTGTTAAACTGTCAAGAAGTTATAAGACGTATAGATATCTAAAATGGACACAATTTAATGATACTAGGAGAGTTGTACCACAAGCTTTTTCCAGACATCCCTTCAAAAAATGCAATGTGTCCTCCATGTGGTGTGGTAGCAAGAACGATATTTTTGTTTAACCTGTTAATTGTTTACATCAAATCAGTCATATATCAGAGATGAAAGTCTATCAAAGCTTTAGTTCAAGTTCAAGCACTAAAGTTTAAAACCGTTTTTTTTTCGGGAAAAAAGGGTCTTTTGACATGCTTTTATTCAATTGGTATTCATTTATTCAGAATTAAACTAAACCAGGATCGTAAATTTTCAGAATTAGAAAAAATGTAAGCTTCATACCGTATCTCATCCCAAGGAATGCCTTCATGGGTGCATACAGGATCATCTATGGCATTGACACAGAGAAGTGGGACCGATACATTGGTAACTAGACGTGCACTGCTAGCCCATCGATGAAATGCATCAATTGTCTGGAGGAATGACATTCTCATTAGTAAGCTATGGTAAAATAAGTGTGTACATAAGGAATTTTTCTAGTAGAATGCATAGATAGGGAATGGATGTTACCTCAAAATTTCCAGCAATTCGAGCAGAGTAATTATTGAAATCTCGAATTGAACGTGACTGCAAAGAGACATTTATAAGTTATTAATTACACAGGGAGTACTTTACGACTCATTCCCCTAATAGCTAAGTTTCTTAAATTGACCCATTTGAGATAAAATGCAACCCAAATCGAACCATTAAAATGGGTCAAACTTGCCACCTCTAGCATGCAGGATGCATGACTGCAGCTAGTATAAAAACAAATTGCTTCCTCAATCTCACACCAAAAGTCCATTAGAACACATGACCAATAGATAGCAGGTATGCAGAATTGAGACATGGATTACCTTTTCTATTCCTTCCCAATCTGATAGGCGGGCATAGGCTTGCTGGTGCCTACAAGAAATTCAAATTTAATAACGGAAAACTTAAATCACTGTATCCTGTTCAAAGTTGAATGTCTCAATGAAAGGTGATGATGGCAGAATACATACAACTTCGCAGCGCCTTTCAAGGAACTCCCTAAAACTCTATTATAAAACCTCTGCATAATCCCACGTATGAAGAATCTGTCACCAATCTGCCAAAGCAACACGCATGTAATGCTACTTGAAGATTAAAAAATTCAAGCTGTATGTGCCCAGAATATAGTAGACTTATGATATGCAAAAAAGACTAGGCAGTGTAGATTGTATAAACTATATGAAAGCTTGTATATGATTAAAGGCTGAGAGATGGAAATTGGGTAAGAAGTAAAACGGCTTTGGGTTGAAAAAGGCTAACTTCAGTACGGGTCAGGCTGTGTCTGGTTACCCACTAATAGATTTGTAACAAAAATTTCTTGTAAGTTATGATTATAAAGCAACATTATTTTTACAATAATAACAATCCAACTCCATGAATAAAACCGTTCAGTAAGTTGTATACTTGTATGCATTAAAAATATTTCTTGGGAGAATTTCAGCCTGTTTGACCATTTAACCCATATGGTCTCTTTTCTTTTAGCTAATTTTCCTTTTGGATTTTCCCATTTGACCTTTTGAGATCAAACACAACTGAATCGACCCGTTCATAAGTAAATGGGTCGATATCTCCACCTCTATATATGATCATTTGTATTAAATATCCGCGGTAGAGATTACACATTTTCCTCTAATACATTTAACACAAGTTTAAACTGGCCACAAGAAATTAATCAAAGAACTAACCAAAAGGTCCCAAGGATTACTGATAGCTACAGCCCCTACAAGAGGGACTTTAATCCCATCCTCACCGAGATATTTTACCTGTAGCAATAGATCATTATCAATCAAAAACCTAAAAGAAGTAATCATACAAAAGTTCGATACAACATCTTAGCAATTAAAAGTATTAAAGATATGTATTACATGGTCCTATTTTCATGTATCAAACCTTGTGAATGATTATAATTAACTACTACATTAGTAAATTGATATTATCTCTTTAGAAATCATAAAAGAAATGAAAAGAGATCCAAAACTAATCTAGGGATTTCACACAATTAGGAAGGAAATTTGAGGAAAAGCTTCATTAATGGGGTTTTAGTACACACACGAGTAGGTGTTTACAAAGAGAAAGGAAGAGAGAATTGAGTAACATTTCTAAAACTAATGAATCTTATTACAAGGCTATGTATTTATAAGCTAATATATCTCAAGTCAACTAACTCTAACAATATTGGGGTGTTGGTTAATTCGGTTAAACTTTTCATGTGCACCTCATGTGCCATTTACAAAATGATCCGTATCATAAGTCTGATTGCTAAGTTGCAGTCCAGCTCATAACTTTCCTCAAAAATGAAAACCAACGTTTACAAATAGGTACAATTGGTGATAAAAATCTTACCAGAATATTGGCACCAAGGCTAGTTCCAACAGCATAAAGTGGAGTTTCGGGATGTGTGCGATGAAGATAATTCACTATTTCACCTAAATCATCTGATTTTCCAGCAGTGTAGAAGCACTCAGACTGCTCAACGGATAGAGCAACAAAGTTGTTAGTTGTATGGACATGAAGTTTTATTTTTCTATCGTTTTTTTAAGAAAAAGGACTAATTTATTTATGGAATAAAAACTTACAGTGAGTGGAACACCTCCTAGCCCCCGATGATTGCTTACAACAACATTCCGTCCATGTTTTGCCATCTTGTATGCAATCTCCTTGATATACTGGCATACATTTCATGCAAAATACAGATACTGATACTTCTCTTTTAGAACAGTAATAAATCAACTGTAGACTATCTTTCATTAATGATGAAGAAAATTATTAAATAATTCTACTTTACAATCAAGAAACATACAGGGGAATTGGAATCACTTGTTAAGCCAGGAATGACTATTACAAGAGGAATATCAGCAGCAACTGTATTGGTTCCACTCACTTGAAATCTCGTCTCCGAAACTAGGCAGTCAAACAAAGTTTACTATATTGTCATATTAATGTGATTTTTAACAGGACTACTAAATAAAGATGACAGTGTCATTACCATCAGAGTTCATCAGCCAATCCAATGCTATTGTTCCTCCATCAGAAGTGCGAAATATTTCTCTGGAAACAGAATAACAACATTGGTATATTTGAAATTTGCTTCTTGAAGAGGATAAATAATGTAAACTTCTTTTTTACCTTTTGTAGGTGAAACTAGGAGTCTTGACTAAGACATTTAACAAAATAGTCTGAAGATGTGGACTAGACAGCCATGGAGTGGCCAAATATCTACACCAGTAAACAATAAAATATCAAAAAATTTCAAAAATAAGTCATAAAATCATGTTCATACACTGCCAATATAATATAATGAATAATCTGCATTTTATTGATTCAGAGTAGCATTTTCTTCTTTTATATAAGGAAGTTGTGCTTTTGTTTACAAGAAAGATCATTCATAAACAAAGTTAACTTTTCCCATGCCAATTTCCCGAATCCCTAAATTTGGAAAACAGTTTAAAAGAATCATTTAAAATAGGGAACTGTCAAGCAATGTCATAAAATATTTCAAATTCGATAAAGTGGGGTACCAAATAAATTCCTACTCATCAAAACGAGTCAAAGTTCAATTTTTGAAACATTTTTCTACCCAAATCAGCGACCGAGCCAGAAAAAGTTGCATACTTTAATTGATCCATAAAAAGTTGGTACTCGAAATAAGCAATTTAGTTACTAAAGATGGTATATTTTGCCATTTCATAAAGCAAAAATTAGAACAGTGTACAAAATAACCTTCCATGAAGCAGATGACACTTGGATACAACTTCTGTGTACAAATCAGAAGACGAATTGAAGGTCAGAGATACAGAATTACCACCAAACCCGGCAAAAATGTCATGTAAAATATGAATTTCGAGTAGATTGTATACGAAAACAATTGATAAGAAAACTGCTATTAAGAGGTAGTGAGATATAGGTACGAGAGTTAGAGCTCTGAATAACAGTTTGTATGGTGAAACGGATTCTCCTGCAAGAGTTTCCATTCTCCAATCGTCGGTAAATAAGAAAACTGTTGGTAAGTTGACGAGGGAAGAAGAACCTGTGAGCGGTTGAGTGAAGAAGTAAATAAGGAGGGAAAGTGAAGTTGGTTAGTTATTTAGTCAACAAATGTGGACCAGTTGCCTACTTTGACCCTTTAACAATAAGTGTTTTGTTTTATGTGGTGGTGCACATTTTATGTGTGTTTTATAGTTGCAACATAAAACTTTAACAATAGAGATAGAACTTTTAAAATTTCTATCTCTATTATTTATAGAGTATTCTTTTTTACTCGATAATGATAAAAATCTAAAACTATTAACTCAGTTAAAACATCTCCATTACATATTCTATGTTAATAATCTACTATTAAGTTATTTTTAATATTGTTTAAATCTTTTACTTCCATTGCTATTCTTTATTTTTATAAAAACTGAAAATATGTACAAATCTCAAAAAGTGATATCAGAGCCGCTAATACTAATTTACTATATATAAATAAACATCTCTGTATTATATTAATATTACCATATAAATAAAATAATACTCCATATAAAATACATAAACAAACTACATTGACCTATTACATCACTATTTAGCATCAATACTTTTACTACCACAATACTCGAATACTATTTACTAAGCCATGGTGGATCACCTTACCTTCTTTTTAATCAGAAAGATTACAAAAATTTTAATACGTTGGATTTGATGATAAATCTTATTATATTATTTTTCATCGTAAAATAATAGTTGTTAAAAAACTACATAAATTTTTTGAATGTACAGTCCATCTGTTTAGTTAGTCAAGTGTGTTTTTTACTTTTTTTCATAAACCTAACAATTCTGTTAGAATTCCTTTACTTTTTTTTGAATTTTACATAATATAGTCACAAGGGAGTAACGACTATAGTTAATTTATGAGTGATTGATTAACGATGATTATAAAATTAACTTATATCGTTAAAGTTATAGTTAATGATTTCATATCATTTGATTGTTATTTATGGAACGTGACAATTTTCACGTGACGATTACACTCATCATCCTTATTTTGTTCAAGTTTAATCATCAGTGATATAATCCATATTTATTTTATGTTTCTCTCACTTGGTATTTTACTAATTAAAAATACAATACAACGTGATTCGTTTCCATACATTAACCACGCCAAATTGATATGCTTATGTCTTTAAATGATTATTGTGACGTCCAAGATCAAAATCAAAAGTAAATAATTGGTTCTGAATTCACGGTAACATTTCATTCCTTATCTGCTTCTCAAAATCTATTTTCACCAACAAAAAAAGAAAAAAAGAAAGAAGAAAAAAAGAAGAAGAAATTCTTCATCACATACTAAAAAAGTAACAAAAACCTTGAATTACATACAAAGTCTTGCATAACCTTCCACTTACATTCAGAAAAAAACTTTATTCATTACTCGAACTGATGACCTTGTGAGTAACCTCCGTCACTCCTATCTACCAAATAAATTAAACCAGAAAAGGAACCATAAATTTGCAGACGAATTTCCATAACAATCAATCTTTGGAGGTACCTTGTGAATCAGAAGGATCAACACATCTCCAAAAGAAACCCAAGCTGCTACCCATTATGTTCATTATCACAGCAGAAACTGCCGGTGGTAATGCAACCATCGGTGAGCTGAAATGTGATGCAGCTAGTACCACACCCAATGATGAATTCTGCATTCCAACCTGCATCAAAGACCAATAGTTAGAAACTCATGGTACAATGAGATAATTCACTACAAACGTTAGTTCCATTCCATGTAGATGTTCAAACAAGCAGATTGGATAACGGGTCAAAAACAAGTAACAAAGGGTACATTTTTTAGAACATGTCAAAATGGGTTATTGGTCAAATGCTTTAGGTCCACTTAGGTAATATGAGTGCTTCTTTTCAGGTAAATCAAAATGGGTTGTGAGTCACATTGACTTATTGAGACCTAGAAGTATTACCTCAATGGATACGGCTCGGCGTTGTGGCTCTTTAAATCCAGCCAGACTTGCTACAATGTACCTGCAGGTAGACACTTGACTCATTTAACCTATACACGCTGTTTTCATTTTAGCTTAACTTATTTAAAATTTCACCCAATTTGACCCATTTGAGGTGAAGTAAAACCCAAAACGACCCGTTTACCAATTATTGGGTCAAAATGGTCAGCGAAAATGATAGAAGCCTTACCCAACAAAGAAACCTGCAAAATGAAGTAACAGCACCGAAAGCAAAACCATTCCCATTTCACTTGACAGAAAGGCTTGAGCATAGAGCAAAGGAGAGGCATCAGATGATAATGACGTGAGAACCACTGATGACTTCAGACGACCAACGTTTTCAGAGAATACACTGAGAAACAGAAGAGCGGAAGAAAACATAAAACATCATTACACTTATACATTTACACATGCATGTGTGTGTGTAAAAATAGAATACCTGCATGCCAGTAGCGATGACATTAAAACGGCATATAGTGGTGCAAAAGGCATTACAGTTTTCACAGCCCGAGGAAAGGTGCTCTGCAAATAAGAACCTAGCAGAACAGGTGCAACAACCACCTAAAGAGTAAACCATCGAGATTGTTTAGACAAAACTTATTCATTATGTTTAAATAATGCGGCTTTGTCACAAACTTATTCCCATTTTTTTTTGTCTTATTATACTTACCAAAGTTTTCTCAGGGGGTGTTTGAATGTGCATTATGAAGGTTATTATCTGATTTTTGTGACTTAAAGTCACAGCAATGTGTTAGTGTTTAGATGAACTGATTCTCATTATGACTATCTTAATGTGATTATTTAAAGGTTGGAAAATCAGTTCCATACACTGAAAAATAATAAATAATAATAATAACAATAATTATTATTATAACTTTTTTATCATATAAGGTTGTATTTTTACGACTATTCACCCTTCCTTCTCTTAATTTAAAATTCTATGAGAAAACAAATAACTATTGGAATTATAGAGGACGATGTTTAAAAAATTATAACTATATAATTTACTAATTTATTTACGTCAAAAATTACATTAAGTGAACCTGCAAGGTGCTGATCGCAATTTTGATAGCATCCACATGAATATATGTTCCAGCCAAAACCATTGTCAGAAGAGGAGTAAGAATCACAGCTGCAAGAGTACTACATACTGTCATTACAATTGACAATGGTACATCTCCTTGAGCAATCAAGGTCACCTGTAACACTATTACATGACAAGATAAATGAATGTGTCTATGAACAAATATTATGAATAAATTTGGGAAAAAAACCCATAATTAAGCATGGAGTTGAGAAAATATACTTACCACATTAGAGGCGGTACCTCCAGGACAACAAGAAAGTAACATCAGACCAACCGAAAGAGACGGTGCGAGCCCCAACAATCTGCTTATCACAAATCCAAAAGCTGGCATAATCGTGTACTGACAAGCACATCCAAAGATTATCTAGAAAGAAAATGTTGTCATTTTGAGTACATCGGATTTTTAATTTCCACATTGTAATTTTTCACTTCATCTTGAATGATATGGCATATTCAAGAGTGATAAAAAGTAGCCATTCATAGAGATACCAAATTATAACAACTTTTAAGAGCTTATCCCACTTCAGTTTCTTATTATTATATAAGTTCGAACTTTAAACACATTAAATACAAATTTTAGGACGTTGAAAAGTCATTATGCAAACACAACTTTAACAGTGCTAGAATAAAGGACTTCCATATTATGATATATCATAAAAATTGTCACAACCCCCCAATTTTGTATTGTAATCATCCACGCAGTTGAATCTTGCTGCATGTTTTTCTCAACTCTATACTCAAAAGGAACTAAAGAAGAAAAAAATCAAAAAATAAGTAGTTGAACTTCAAACCAATATCTAAAGTAATATCTTTATC
Organism: Logfia minima; assembly: GCA_963921325.1. Lineage (NCBI taxonomy): Eukaryota > Viridiplantae > Streptophyta > Magnoliopsida > Asterales > Asteraceae > Logfia > Logfia minima. Next base: position 34,229,510 of record OY992767.1, read on the forward strand.
ACAATGGCAGTCAATAAACTAGTTTTATTTATATTCTAAACATCTTTTGCAATATTTCAAGAAAAAACCAAGTACATATATTGCATGATAGTCCCTCCATCTCATAGAAGGGAGAACTTTGATAATTAAAGGTCATTCTTCAGTGTTTACAGCTTATAATTGATACATAAATTCCATTATAATCCATATTTCCACAAAAGAGGTGAACCTTGACTATTATAGGTCAACCTGTTACGTTTCCAATTCAACATTGTTATGAACTTTAGTTCAAATTTCGCACAAATCTCAAATTTTAGTATTTGATACATGGTTCAATCTATTTTATATTTACTCACTACTAAAAGATCCCACATCAAATCTGAAACACCAAAAAAAATTTCAGTTTGACCCCAAAAGTCAAAGTAAAAAAACTTACAGAAAGAGGCCTTTGCATGAACAAATTGACCAAATCTTTGAACTCCAAAGTGAGACCCATAGACAACATAATAAACCCAAGTGAAAGACTATAGGAATTAGGTGCTTTCTCTACACACCATGAGAAAGTTGAAGGCTTTAAACAAGCAATAAGACCCCCCACTGTTACATACACAGGATACAAGCTTTCTAAAGTTGACAAGACAGTTTCCCATTTAGGTTTTGCTTGAGTTACAGTCACAGGCTCACCAGGGTTGTTTTGATGAGTTGATTGGATTTTTCTGAAGGTTTTAGGTTTGATTGAAAGTAGGTGTTTTTTGGTGTTTAAAGATATGGGAATTGTGGGTTCGATTGATCTGAGAAAAGGGCTTCTGACTCTTGATTGATGATGAAAATGTTGCTGGGTTTGAAGGGTGAGTGGCGAGAGGGACATAGAGATTGACATGAGGAGTTGAGTGGGTATTGTGAGACCGACCACTTTAAGTCTTGAACTGCTGAAGATTCAGAAAGGTTGAAATAGTTTTTGTTTCTTTATATAGTTTATAGTTTATAGTTTATACACATATTTTTGGGGTTATCTACCTAACCGCAATAATAGATTTTTGTCGTTATACCCATGTTTCATTAGTTCGGAAAGAAAAATATTTGCTATTCTACACAGTAAAAAAATAATTAATTAACCAAGAAAGAGAGAATTAATAGGTTATACGTATCATGATTGTATAGTTTATATTCAGCAAAACTCAGTCATAAAATAAATAGAGAATTGTCATCGGTAGATTTCTTGTAAATATATTTGAAAAATAATATGTAGGTCATATTTTTGAGGGCGATGTAGTAGAAATTTTTAACAGATTTTTCAATTTAGAAAAAAAAAAATTGTCGTTAGTATTTTTATACCTCTGACTGATATGCTCAAGAGAAAAAAAAATAAGAAAAAACTTTTAAATGATAAGTTCCTTACACATATTATATGATTGCAAATATTTTTATTTGACGTGTAAAATAAAGAGTTTGCTTAAGATAGAAATTAGTGGGATCTAAATACTTTATTTGTATAAGAAACTAAGAATACAGGATTGCCTATGAAATATCTAGGGGTGCCATTGCTTGCTAAAAAGTTTAGTGTGAGTGATTGTAAAAGCTTAATAGATAAAGTGAGATGTAGGATTAACTGCTGGAGGAATAAGACATTATCTTATGCAGGAAGAATCCAACTCATAGCCTCTGTACTCTCATCTATGCAAGTATATTGGGCATCTGTATACATGCTACCTCAAATTGTGATTAAAGACATTGAGATATTGTTTAAAGGTTTTTTGTGGTGTCAAGGGCCTTTGATTAGAGGCAAAGCTAAAATTGCGTAGAAAACCGTTTGTAAGCCTAAAGATCAGGGTGGTTTGGGAATAAAATCTTTGCAACAATGGAATAAAGTGTTAATGATTAAGCAATTGTGGAAAATAATAGCAAAAAAAGATTCATTATGGGTTAAGTGGGTACATGTGGTTAAACTGAAAAGAACAAGTATATGGGAAATTAGTGAAGGTTCTAATGATAGTTGGGGATGGAAGAAACTTCTTGAATTAAGAGATATGGTGAAGCCGCATGTATTTCACAAGCTGGGAAATGGTAAAACAACTCTAATGTGGTGTGATAGATGGAATGAGAATGGCCCTTTGATTGATGTTATTCCAAAGAGAGTCTTATATGAGGAAAGGCTTGCAGAGGATTTAACTGTAGCAGAAATGCTTCATGAGAACCAATGGCAATGGCCAAATGAGTGGTGCAATAGATTCCAGGTGCTTCAAAATATAGAGGTCCCAAGATTAGTTGAAGATACTACTGATGTAGTGATATGGGTCAACAACAGTAATCAAAAAGTGTCTTTTTCTACTAAACAAGCATGGCTTGATTTAAGAGAAAATTGGCCTAAAGTCAATTGGTATCATGTGGTGTGGTTTCCACAATTCAACCCAAGGCAATCATTTGTGTTATGGTTGGCCATTCAAGAGAGGTTATCTACCCAAGATAGGATGCAAGTGTGGAATCCAACGGGGAATTATCAATGTGCACTGTGTAATACTTGTGCAGATTCACATACTCATTTATTCTTTCAATGTGAATATTCAAGAAGAGTGTGGGTAGCAATGAAGGAGAAACTGTTATTCAAAGGTTTGCAGAATGATTTGAAATTGATTATTAATACGCTCTCCGACTACCCTTTCAAACACAACATATGGAGTGTTATAAACATGTTGCTAGTTGCTAATGTGGTATATTTCATTTGGCAGGAAAGGAATCAAAGAGTGTTTAAGAATCTGCCAAGGCCTGCTAATGCGTTGACCAAGATTATTCAAGAAAATATTAAATTTAAACTCATGAGCTTAAGAGTTAAAAACTCCAAGGCCGTTCAACAAGCTGCAACCATGTGGGGATTAAAATGGAAGAATATGCACTTGCAAGGGAATTAACATGAAGTAATTGAAAGATGTGTTCGTATTAGTGTTTGATTTGTTGATTGGATAAGAGAGTCTCAAAAATGGGTCTACGTATATTCAACAAATCCGCTCGGAAGTTGTTTTTTAAGAATTCTAATAGGTGTTCATCTTGGCTAGTAATTGCTTCTGTTGTAATTTATTTAGAATTGATATTTTGCATTTGGTGTTGATTAGGGAATGTCCTAATCCATCTATTTGATTCTTGTATGGTTTTAAGTTTAAGTTTTTATAATATTTTACCTTTAAAAAAAAAAAAAAAAAAGAAAAGAATACAGGATTGAAACGATATATTGAGATCTACATAAGGTAAATGAAAAAGGATTATCCACATAGAGTTATTACAGCTAAACGAGTTGAAGAATGAAAGAGCGATAAGAATTTAAAAATTCACAACATTGTTGGAATAATATTTGAATGTGAAAGATGAGGCTTAATAAAATCATGTTGGAGAATTCTGACGCTATAAAACCCCATACCAACATTAGAGTTTCATCGAAAATCTATTTTAAAAGTTACCAATAAATCATCACTAATTGTGATAAATAGTTGTTCACCTCTTGCGAGGCTGGACTAGCCCATCCTTGAATCAACCGTGTATTTCACTAATTTGGGTAACAATAACATGTATTCATAACTATAATTACGTACTTTATATATTTATCACCTTGGTGGAGGCTAATATGTGCACTAAAGACAAAAAAAAGTTTAAAACATGGAGTAACTTCTAATGTGAAAATCATCATGAATGGAGTAATTGTTTTGACGGGTATATAATCCACCGACTTAGGAACCGACCCACCCACCCGTATAACACCTCCCAAAAATACTTGAACCGTTAATAACCACGCTATTAATTGTTTTGTGCACCTAGGTTTCGGATATTTATATATCTACAACCTGTGCATATACGGTTTCCTGCAACCCCTCACTTCTTCAATCGATTTCTAACAAACCCTAACTTTCTCATATATATATATATATATATCTATATATATCGCTCGCTCTAACTGACAATTCGGTAGGTAATAATCAATTTCTTCATTCCTACATTTTGTAGTTTTTTATCATTGTTTTTAAATTACGAGTATAGAAACTGTGATTGTTTGAAATTTCTGTTGAATATGTATTTTTGATAGATCGAGCTGTTAAATTAGATTAGGGCTTAGCGTTTTAGTTGATGTTGTTTTTGTCACCGTTCATAAGAAGGCCTAATTTTCTTAGGGTTTACATATTGATTTTGGAGACGGGTATATATATATTTTTTGTTTAGTTGTGGTTAAGTAATTAGGCTTATTATAAGTCGTAGTTTTCCGATAAATGTTGTGTTGGAATAAAATAACGAAAACAAAATATATCTTAAATGCAAACAAATTTGGGAAAATTTTTACAAATAAACCTTGTAACACAGTTGCTGGTAAAACAAAATGAAGGGAATCATCACAGACAAATAAGTACAGTTTTCATATATGCTTTGATTCTTCTGTTGAGATTTGTAATGGTAGTCGAGCTGGATTGTATAAAAATGTAACAAAGGTTTCTAAATTGTAATTAGAAGTTGAATAATAAACGATAAATACAAGTTATATGTGATTTTATGGAATAATTATACGCCTTCAAATAAAAGATTTAGTGGAAAAACTAACTGAGATGATAAGTTTATCTATGCATGCAATATAATCAAATTAAGTTTATATGTGTTCATCTCGGCTGAGGTAATTAACACATGTTTGCTGATCAGTGGGAGCCAAGCACTGACCAGGCACCCTAGGGGCTCCACCCTTGCTTGTTTCTCTGTAAAGTTTTAGCCTTTTAGTAGTAAGTCTTGTACTTTGGGTTTTATCATTTTGTAAAGCTGTCAATTTTGTTCCAAAATCGAGTATTTTTGAGTTTGATGTTGGTGTGAAACCTTACATTTTTTTTGCTGTTTATACATGACACATGCTTGAAGCTTAGTGTCATCGTGAGTCTACTTCCTTGTGTATTGCTAACTAATGTGATGTTTTTAACAAGACTCGTTTTCGCATCTTACAGAACTCATGGCACATAGGATTTTAAGAGACGTTGAGGCTGATGGTTGGGAACGTTCTGACTTCCCAATCATATGTGAGTCATGCCTAGGTGATAATCCTTATATTCGAATGGTAATCTCCTAAAACTTGTTCTATACAGTAATTTAAGTTGCATATTTCTCATTTGAATGGATCACAACTAGCTTGACGCTTATTAATATTAGCTCCTTTACATGTTTAATTGTCAGTTTTTTGTGTTTTGGTTTATTAAAATTCTTTATTTTTTTTCTTCGCTATTAATCAATTATGATAAACGTGCAGACAAAAGCAAATTATGATAAGGAATGCAAGATCTGCACTAGGCCCTTTACGGTCTTCAGGTGGAGACCTGGCCGGGATGCAAGATACAAAAAAAGCGAGATTTGTCAAACTTGCAGCAAGCTGAAAAATGTGTGTCAAGTATGTCTTCTTGATCTTGAATATGGTTTGCCAGTTCAGGTTCGGGATACTGCGCTCAGTATTAATTCGAATGATTCCATTCCAAAGAGTGATGTGAACAGGGAATACTTCGCGGAGGAGCATGATCGTAGGGTATGTAAATTTCCATCAATTACCTCAATTGATTCAAGGGGTGGCATTTTCAACCTTTTTTATATGAAAAACGGTCCTATGCAGGCTGTGTTGTATTGATAATGGGTCGAATGGGTAAAAGTTTAAAAAGTTGGCTATAAAGGGAAATGTTCTATATCTTGATTAAAAAAACTACATTTTTACGAATATAACTTTTTATGTTTTGTTTTGTTTTGTATTGTTTTAGGATTAGGATGTTGTATGCATCTGAATTTGGATGACTTGACCCGTTTGACATTTTTGTTTTATAAGTTTTTTATCTTAACATGTTAGACGCATTAGACATGAAACATATCCCAAATCAACCTGTTTATAAGTAAACGGGTTGAATTGGCACCACTTGTCTGAGGTAATATTTAATATGGCTGTTGATTTATTTCTTATTATTGTTTCATTTTTGCTACAGGCAAGAGCAGGTCTAGACTATGAGTCCTCATACGGAAAGGAACGGCCAAATGATACCATTTTGAAACTGCAAAGGACAACACCATATTACAAGAGAAACCGAGCACATATCTGCAGTTTCTTCATCAGAGGTGAATGTACAAGAGGTGCTGAATGTCCTTACAGGCATGAGATGCCTGTCACTGGCGAGTTATCTCAACAAAATATCAAAGACCGTTACTATGGGTATGTGATTATTCTTTCCCTCTCCCTCTCTCGCTCCTCGCACCCCACACCATTCACACATAAATAAGACTCGAAACACTTCAGTTTTTATGAAGAGATTGATATCAGTGAAATACTACTATTGCTATATGATGCATCTGTGAGGAACATAAACTATTTACATGACTTCTGTCTTTAATTAAAACTAGTATAATTATTGTAGCTGTATATAGTGACATGTATGGAGGGTTTGTTATTCTGAAGCGGTCTCTGTATGATGCTTGTCTCTATCGCATCGTATACTTTTTCTTCTTTGAAGATGCTTTTAGAATTTCTGATAACTATTTTATATTTGGTTTGATGATTCAAAATGAGATTTTCATGAATATATTTACAGTCATACGGTTGAATTATATTATTATCACAACTTCAGGTAGCAAAAGACCCACATCCTAGCAGATTCAAACACTCTAAATCATTTGTAGTGACTGAAATTAATTTTATTAACATGGATCTTTCTGACGATTCTTGGTATGCATGTGACTGTATGTAACCTTTTCTATCATTATTACAGAATTAACGATCCGGTTGCAATGAAACTACTGAACAAGGCTGGTGAAATGCCGTCTCTGGAACCCCCAGAAGACGAGAGCATTAGAACCCTATATGTGGGAGGGCTCGATGCTAGAGTTTCAGAGCAAGATCTTAGAGACAACTTTTACTCTCATGGAGAAATTGAGTCTGTCAAAATGGTTCTTCAACGTGCATGTGCCTTTGTCACCTACACTACTCGAGAAGGGGCAGAAAAAGCGGCTGGTGAACTCTCTAACAAACTGGTCATTAAAGGTCTTAGGCTAAAACTAATGTGGGGCCGGCCACAAGTACCAAAGACCGACGGTGAAGGAGGTTCTGATGAAGCCAGGCAACAAGCAGTTACCCACAGTGGATTGTTACCCCGGGCTGTCATATCACAGCAGCAAAACCAGTTTCAGCCGCCAGGAACATCAGCGGGTCTGGACCAACAACTGCCACCACAGATGCATTATTTTAATATTCCCCCACCACCACCTCAACATGGTAGGGGTTACTATCCCTCAATGGATCCTTCTAGAATGGGGGCGGTGATCCATTCCCAAGATGGGAGCGGGGCTAGTGGGTCAGGTGAGAATAGAAGCGGCGGTTCAGATCAGCGGCAGTATGCTGCTTATCCACCGCCACCGATGCCACCTCAAGGTGGTGGTAGTGGCCAATACTATCAGCAGTATTATCCACCACCACCATATGCTTATGGTCCACCACCACCACATCCACAACCATATCAACAATACCCTTCACAGGCTCATCCGTCCATGATGGCTACACCAGGACCCAGCAGTGAACAGGCTAATCAACAGAAAGCACCCCCAGCAGCAGTAGCAGCTGCAGCAGTAGGGCCACAACAAGAATGAAGACAAAAAGCTTCTGTTATTGGTGTATTCTTAATACTGTAACTTTTGCTCATATCAGTTTCTTGAAATTGTTACCTTCGCTTCGTTGCGCTACAATGGGCTTTTTCAATTTTGTAATGCAGTTTGTTACTAGATGGTTGGATATCAAATCACTCATCTTATAAATTTGTCAGTTTGGATTTTTCTTCCTGCATTCGTTGGATCTGTTATGCATGCGTATTTTGTTGATAAACTTCCTTGGACATGTTTGTTTATGTTATGTCTTTGTGCTTGCTGAATGCATGCGCTGATGATTAGCAGTATTGGTACTTCTGAGTATTTTGGTTAAACTATGTGTAACAAGTTAAAAGGTAGTAGTTTATCGTTATCCTTATGATGGTAGGAAGCTGCAGCTTAAAGAAAGCTTAGGATGCATCAGTTTGACACAAATCTGGTCTAAGGTTGGAAATCCAATGACACCTTTCATTAAAAATTGAAAATTACCCTTCTTTTGACTTAACTTTGTTTAAAAACACATAATTTTATACTAATTTCTTTTCTTTTTTAAATAAAGAAAATTTTTATACTATGTTTTTCAGTTAAAATGTCTTAAACTCAATATAATCACATCACTTTATATATCAATAAAAAGCACATTACAAATATCATTCCAAAAATATTAAATATTCGTTTGATTTTTGAGATGTTTCAACTATGTGCTAATTGTGGTTGTAATTTGAAAAGAAAAATCATCATAATCAAAACCATTACGAGTATCAATTATATTAACACATTGACCATGCGGACATTTCTTGAGATTTTACAATGATCTCAACTTGTAAGAAACATCATGTTACGTACTAAGCTAATAAAATAATGTTATTTGATTAAATACCACCTTGGAGTACGTTCATTGACCAAAACAAATAAATGTCATGACATGTTGATATTAATACTAATATTTATATATTATATTTGTAGCATATTGACAATAAACAAAGACATGTCTCCATGTGAAATGAGAACCATTTTTATTATTATATTATTAAAACTAGATACATAAATCTTGAAGTCTTCAAAGTTGAAAGTTCAAACCTTTTGTCCTAACTGCTACGAAAACACCTAACCCCACTTTATACATCTCTATATATAAAAGTCTTCCTTTGATACTCTTATCATAAAAACACCGTTTCCAAATACTAATCAATAGCCTTATATTTTCAACGATTTCTGTCGTCGTCAATATCCTGTTTTGTAATACTGGTACCGCGCAAAATGTCTCTTAGAGCTAGACCGGTAACGAACACATCCTCTTCCGATGATGAGGATAAGAACGACGCCCCCGAAACCCCTAAACCGGCCCCACCACCACCCCACTTTATCACAATGGGCAATTTCACAAACACTAGCAAGCACAGCCCAATTAGCCAACCTTTTACCAACAGGCACCCTTTTAGCCCTCCAAACCGTAACACCAATCTTCACAAACCACGGTCAATGTGACACCGTCACACGTCCACTCACCGCTATTCTTCTCATCTTCCTAACCGCGGCTTGTTTCCTTGCAAGCTTTACTGACAGCTTCAAGTCATCAGATGGTCAAGTGTTCTATGGTTTTGCTACATTTAAAGGCATGTGGGTGTTTGATTCTCAAACTGCAGCAGCTTCACCATCCGGTTTACCAGATTTGAGAAAGTATAAGTTGACTGCAGTTGACTGGATCCATTCATTTGTGTCTGCATTTGTGTTGTGGACTTCGGCCATGAGAGACAGAAGTGTGGTGAGTTGTTTTTATCCAAAACCAAGTCATGAAGCTCAAGAGGTTTTGGACATTGTTCCATTAGGGCTTGGTCTTGTTTGTAGTTTGGTGTTTGTGATTTTTCCTTCGAAAAGACACGGCATTGGCTACCCCGTTAGCCATTGATCCAAATATGATGCATCTCAGCGATATAAATTTCTATATATTAGTCTGTTAGATAAGTCTCATTTAACTATTTAATGTCACGATTACCTTTTGTATACACGTTATAAGGAATAAATACACAGTTATATACTCTGGTTCTTTTTCATCATTTTCTCCTATTCTTTATTTTATTTTTGTTTCTTTTTTTGTATTCAGAATTAGCTACTATTTAAGACATGATGTTTTATTTTACGGTTAAATTTTAACTAAAAGATTTAAAGACATTATTAAAATAACTTAAATAAATGAAGAAAGTAATTGTTAACTGAATACAGTAACGACTGTCAAAATACTATGATCAAGTTTGATAATGGCTTAGCTTAGCTGTACCTGGCGGCTTGTACCCTTTTTTATTGGAGTTGGTAGCAAGAAACAAAATTCCACCTCATTGCGTAATTTCGTTACCATAAAGACATTTATTTATTATACTATTTTTAAAGGTAGAATTCGGGAGAAAAATCAGCTTACGAAGAATTATGATACTAACATGTGTTTTGATAAGTAGTTGTTGCACTAGTCTTCTTAGAGTCTTCTACATTGGTTGTAAAAGGTCAGTAAGTTATATTGGTGGTCAATGTGTGTACTTGTTCTAAGATTATAGATGCAAATGAGCAAGGTCAAAAAACCCAAGTGCATCATCATAACACAAATATCTTGGATATTTAGAAATATTCTGTTGAAAAACATGGACTACAATTCTAGAAGCTAATGTTCAATTTGGTGGTTATTGCGAAAAACAGAAGTCATCTGTGGGCCTGGAAAGTTGTAAAAATTTAAAATCAAATCATAGCCGATTTCTTTTTGTCCTCCTCGAGCTGTTGCAACTCTGCTAGTCTTTCAGCCCAGGCTCTATCCCTGGCAACTGCAGCCATTTTTCGTTCTATTCTTTGAATTTTCTTCTTGCGGTTGGCTTCCTGCAACTGAGCCTTACGTTTCTTCTTTTCAGCCTGTGTATCATCAAAATCCAATTCACATAAATAAAAACTTTCAAGGAGCTTTTAGCCAAATTGGTGGTCAGCAAAAACTTATTTACCACTATGGTGCCTTTTTTTAAATATTTACCTTTTATGTAAATTTTAACTCTACTTTTGACTTTCTTCTTTTTTTCCTAATCCCAATCACTAAATTCAATAACACAAGATACCAAAAGTTAAAAAAACCCCAGATCGCTTCATCTTTGCGACCCGCGTTCTCCACCTCCGGTGATCATTCTCCGTGACATCATCGCCGGCGACCACACCATTGTTCCCTGTAACCATCCACTCTTTCTCTGTAACCATCCACACTATATTTTTTTAAGAAAGTTAAGTTAAAGATAAAAAATTACATGAAATAAGTTTTAAAAATTATCCATTAGAAATTTTAAAGAAAAACAATACATTTTTATGTAAAAAACACCTTATTAGTTAATATTTTTTACAAAAACACCATAATGGTAAATAAGTTTTTCCTCCACACCAATTTGACTAAAAACTCAACTTTCAAGACTAGTGGTGGTTAGAGATGGAAAAATAGATTGGTACAGGTAACAGGTCAAATAATAGTGCAGGATGGGACTAACAAACACTTTAATGACCACTTCTTTTGTTTTTCCTTTTTTCAGAAATTATTAATAAGATAATATTATAATAAAAAGGGTGTATAATTACAAATATAATCTTTAATTTTGTTTGTTTAAGATGGGTTCATGAGATTTTATGCATTAGAAACGCCTAATCCAATCACTTTGTAACATATGTTATATGCACTTTCTTTTTCCTTATCATGTCCATAAGATTATTCATGTGGACTGATCACTTTATTAGGCCTATAATTAGGTTGAATTAGTTAGGGCAACCTATCATTTTCCTTTACTATATTCTGTCAAATGGGACAGTTTTATTTTTTCTAAATGGAATTAAAAATCACATGTATGTTCCCATAGAATATAAATGTGATCTTTTGAAGCATCTAGGCAATTCACCTCTAAATTATTTAAGTAGGTAACTTGTTTTGTTTAACAAACACATCATAAACACTAAGAGTGGCAACTTAGACTTTCAGCAATTAATGGGTTAACTGGGGTTGAGATTTTAGCTATAACTCGTCAAACAGGTTAATGAACACTTAAGATGGGAAAAATTGTAACCCAAATCAGCCAATTCATAAGTAAATGGCCCGAAATTGCCACCTTAACTTCTGTTATACACACTTTCATGTATTATTCAATACCGAATCAACTACACTTGATTTCATGTGCTCTATGAAATTAAGTTGACTTCAAAAAAGGTAAGACTGTGCTCATTAAATGTTTAATAATTCCACTCCACTTTAGCATTTTATCACGTGAATTTGTACATCAGGTATGAGTTTATATAAATGTGTAGTATATGATAACTACATGGTTATGGTTAAAGGAGAGCAAGATGACAGAAACTTACCAGTATGAAGGCCCGCCGCTGTCTTATCCGCTTTTTTTCATTTCTATGTTTGACACTTCCTTCATTCGGTTGACTTGCAGGTATTGGTTCACCAGGAACATGCTTAACCCAAGCATAAGGCCCTGCATTCCCACAAACAATCACATTGCATTCATCTTATGATATTCCAAACCCAATACAGCAAATGCACACCAAACTTCCATGATAACAAAAAGGAACTAAAATCGCTCTTTTGAATTTCTAGATTAGAGTAATGAGGTGTCTGGATGTGCATTTTCAAAATGATTCTAGTGATTTTCAAGGATGAAAATCGTATATTTAGTTTCAACAAAGAAGTTATGGATGGTTATGCAATTCAAATGTTCCATAAAAAATCAGTTAAAAACTATTTTTATGGACCTACATCAATCAAAACTCATAATCAAAATCAATTTATCAACATTGCAAGACTTTCAGATCCAAGTAATTAAGTTCCCTAAACACCCAAAAACCCTTATAATGATCAACGGTATGTTTGAAAACACGACAAAATGAAGTAAAAATCATTCAACTATAATTTCATCCCCCAATCTAATATTCAAACCTAAAGGTCCCAAACACTACCCTGATGCTTTCAAACGAAAAAAATAAATGGTTTCTGTAAAATGTGTACACTATTTCCATTTTTTTATTCTCCTATACAAACAAAATACATGAATGGGTAGAAAATTGAATAAAATATCAATAAATCGAGATCAACATAGAATGAAGACCATTAAATTCCTAAATGGACCACAAAAATCTGAGAGTCTAAACAATTACGGAAGATGAGCACTAACCTTTAGGCTTCAAGCTAGCCCTTTTCCTACGAGGCTTATCAACAGGCCTTCTCTTAGGTAAGCGGGTATCCGTTAGGCTCTGGATTGCCCTTACTGATGCAGGCATCCAAAACAGGTGGCTCCGGCAAAGTGAGCCGAAAAGTGGACGTAACTCATTGTTGTAGGTAGCAGAAAACAACGGCTTAGAGAAAGAAGATGAGGTTGTTGTAATAGAGCGAGAAGAAATTAGAGTTCTTGATACGGGTCTGATTATGGATCTTATCGCCCCAAAAAGCATGATTGGTCACTGATCAACTCTGCGAAATATCAGTAAAAAAAATCTTTATTAGCTAATCCAGTTACAATCTGTTCCTTTAGTGAATCACTTAAGCAATTTTAATTTTCTTGCATTATACACATTTGCATTTCAAGTGCTTAAATTTCTGATGTTTGTTTCTAGTTCTGCTGCATAAGAGGTGAGGTGGTTTTGAAGTATGAAAGCCGATCCATTAATACTATTGTGTTTTTCGAACTAATATAAATGTCTGAATGTATGTAACTCTCATATTGTTGACCTTATATGAAAAACGAATTTGACGAAATACAAAATTAAACATTTAAACTAACAAGACAAATTTTTTTACTCATAAACTCAACACCTCTAGCCTAAGAAGATGAATACACTAGTAAGCAATAGAGAAAACAACATCAAGGCTTTAAAAAGCAACTAAATTTACATTTTCTTAACATATTGCTTAAGATGAGCCTCTTTTAATATAAAAAAAAACAAGAATTACCTATCCATTTCCACTCATATTTATATAAGAAGAAAAAAAATTAAAAAAAAAAAAAAAAAAAAACCACACACACACACTAGGATTTGTAAATCAGTTTAATGATTTTTGCTCATCCATAGCTCAAAGCTATTCTTCCATTTTATGGGAAACCCGTCTCAACAAATCACTAAAATGAGAAGAAAAAAACATACTTTAATATATTCAATCATCGAACTGCTTGTTCCTGAACCCTTAACCCTCATTTTAGAGAAACCCCACAACAAGAAAGTAAAGAAAAGTGAATAATATACAAATATGATATAGGTTTCAGAAAGCACAATCAAAATAGAACAGAAAGAAAGAGAAAAACAAACCTAATTCGATATGTGGTTGGATCGATTGAGGGCGGCTGAGGCTCAAATATGATAGTAGCAAAGAGCAGTGCGTAGCGAGGAACTAAAACGTTAATAAATTTAATTTAAGTCTTCGAGTTATAATTTTTAACGTTTTAACCGTTCACTTTTTTTTAACAATTTAATGAATCTTACAAAATTTTGTTGACTTATTGATATAATTCTTAAAAAATTGAATCGCAAAATTGTAAAATATTAGATAAGTAAACTAAATAAATTTAAAAGATCAAATCATTATAAAAATAAATTTCAGGAATTAAACTATTAAAATTTTAAATTATAAAAAGTGATGTTTCTGTAAAAGATTAAACTATCATAATTTTAAAATTTTAAAGATTAAATCATAAAGAAAAAACTTTAATAGTTAAAATCAAAAAAGAATGAAATTCTGAGAATAAAATTATTGTTAGTCCTTTTATCAAACTCGCAACTTAGACGATTAAATTGTAAATTCTAAATTGAAAGAAGGATAAATTACTATTTTCGTCCCTCTGGTTTAGTGATTTTCTAGTTGAGCCCTTTTATCTTTTTCAATCTTTGGCATTTTAAGAAAATAACACATGTGATTATTAAATATAATGTTTCTCATTTCATCATGAATTAAAGACAGCCACACTGTCTCAAGACCAACTTTCAGCATCTTAATCAACTTATCAGTTTTGCTATGGCCACAAGCAAGTTTATGCAATTTTCTTCGATATCCTTAACTATACGAACTTTGCATTAAAAACAAATAAATATCCAAGAGGAATGAACGGATGAAGATGTGTACATTTACTCATTTTACTTGTAGGAGAGATCATTGGGGTGACAAATTCTCAAGATTTGGATGCTTAAGTGTAATCGTCACGTTTAGGGATGACTTCTAAAACCCAAGCAAATCGAGACGAAAGCTTCCAAGATATTCTGCTTCATCCTCGAAGTACAGCTGACATTTACTGTAAGAACCTTGAACTGAATCTAATTGGCACTGGCTGTTTTTATGTCTGTACGAACCAGGTTTGCAAGGTGATAAGTTATTACGATTTTGGTAATTGTCGGTGTGGAGCAATATTAAAGCACAAGTTACAAATGTCACCCCCTGAAGGGTTTTTTCCTAAAGAAGGTAGTTTTTTGAAATCAACTGCACGATTCGTGATTACCGATGATTTCAAAGTGATGCCTGTGGCTGACATGGCTGATTTAGCCATTCTTACCGAGCTTGGTAAATATGGGAAAATAGAAGAGAGGGTCGTTAAAATAGGAAAACATGAGGTGACTAATTAATATACTTGGTTCAAATACTAATGTTTTATTTTCTTGCTTGAATCATAAATTTTATTTAAACTAAATAAATTAGAAATAAAAGTGGAGTTCATTTTAACAAAGCATTTGTTTTCTGATTCTCCTTGTTTCATTTCCTAGATTTTGAACTTGCTCAAGCGTTCGTTAAGATCAAAAACACCTTTATCAGAGACATTCATAGAATCATCGACTGACAAGTCAAGCATTAATGAACTGCTTGGCATGAAACATAGCCCAGAAGGCATGAATCCTCCTCTAAATGTTAAGGACTTTTGGATCAAAAAAGGGAGCAACATCCATATTAAACTATTCTTCGACAAAGTCAATAACCTAGCCTTATATGCAGTCGTTAAGGAGGATTTTGTTAACCTTTTATGCTCCTTCCTCACAATTCCACTTGGTTACATATTCAATCAGTTTCCCTTTTTATCATTCGAGGGGTGTCTTGGAAACTTACATAAAAGCATCCAGGGGACCGACTTTAGTTTGTTTTCTTGCAAAAAGAGGAAGGAAATATTGGTTAACCCAAAGTTGGCTCCAGGTCTTCCTTACAGCAGTAACCTAATTGGCATTGAAGAAGCGAACATTGCGTCAGAATGCTCAAACTTGGTATCATCCCTTCTTTGTTTGAAAAAGAGGTATTATGGCTCATCGCCTAATCAAGGAAATCCAAGGCAGTTTGAAGGTTATTTGAAGGAACCAGCTACCTTTTTGGTAATGGACAACTTGGAAGTAAAACCTCTATCTCCTATCTCTGTTAAACTTCTGGTTGATAAAATGATGGTTCCCCTCAGTGATATCAGTGAGAAGGAAATGATCTTGGATGAAGATAAGGTAAACCATCTAAAATATACAAGTATACTCCCTTCACGATTTTTATAAGTCATTGAAGAGTAATAGTCGTGTTCATTTAATGATGTGTTCTACAGGCTATGCGTCTGTTGGCAGCTTCTTTGGCGTCGGAACATGCTCTGACTACTACATTCCTAAGCAAGAAGGAACGTGCAAATTGTGATTGGTAAGTAAGATGCTACTTGTATATATGTATTGGTGTTTTCAAACACATGTTTGTGATTGATGTCTGAGTTTTTACATTCTCATTCACAGTCATTTCATTTTCAAATTTCAGCTTGGATTTCCTTCAATTAATGTGGGGAGGAAAGAGGACGGGTTTAAAGGGCTGTTAGATGGTGTATAACGGAACCGAACACTATGTTAGAAGTAGCATCATCTTATTTACATCCTTTGTTTTATGACTACCCTATGTTTGTTCTTTTTTCTTCTTTTTTATTT
Source organism: Logfia minima (assembly GCA_963921325.1). Taxonomy (NCBI): domain Eukaryota; kingdom Viridiplantae; phylum Streptophyta; class Magnoliopsida; order Asterales; family Asteraceae; genus Logfia; species Logfia minima. Next base: position 34,246,043 of record OY992767.1, read on the forward strand.
GAAAATTGTTTTTGAACCTGTTATGTTATTTGAGCCTTTTGCCTATGGCTTCCCATGCATGTGCTTTACATATCTTTAGCACTAAATATCGTTACTCTTATATACCACAATGATCAAAATCACAGATCATTAATTATGTGACTTTGAAAGAGAGAATCACACATGCATTCAGAAAGGTTAACAATTGTGGCTTGAATGCTTGATGACAGATTCCATTTGAGAACACAGTAACGGATATAATAGCAAACAATAAGAAACTATAGATGAGCTCAACCTTGATATAATTAATAAGTTCCAAGAAAAAGCACCACAATAAAAGTGAGTACAACGATAGAAATGTAGACAAAATCAGACAGCTCGTCATTGATTTAGAATGGCAGTAGTTTCGCTTAAATCCATTCATATACATTGTTTTGATATAATACTACCAGTTATGAGAACGATCAATGGAGGAAACTGTTACCTCACTGTACATTTATGATATAGAGGCGCAATTGAGAGTCAAGTAAAGGAAGAACTTTTGGTAGATTTTCACTTTTTCTCCCATCTCCTTTTCCTTCCACGAGTCTGGAACATAAACTTGAACTCTTTAATAAGGTGAATGCTTGAAAAACATCTTATGGTTTTGAGATTAAATTAACAAACTGAAAAGGAGAACTACCGTTTTTACAGGAACTTCATGATTAGATATAGAGGTCGGTTCTGACTGATTTGGCATACTCACTGGAACAAAAGTGCCAGCACCCTAATGGAGGATGCAAAACGAAACTAAGTATAGCTAAATAATGGAGTGGATATAATTTTTTCATCTATGTGATGGATCACAAACTTACAGCATTATCGGCAGAGGTTCCCTTCTGCATGGTAACCATCATTGACATCATTGCAGACATCTGAGCAGCCATCTGTGAGCATGTTTGCTCCACTGATTTGAGTCTCTCCTTCATTTCAACAACCTCTGCGTTCTTATCCTTAACCATCCTCAAAGCAGCGGAACGAGTAGGAACAACAGTCCCAGGAAGAGAGGAGATGGCATTTAATACATCAGCTTGAGTAGTGGATTCTCGAAGTTGGGACTGTTAAAAAAATACAAATTTTTAATTGAAAAAGAAAAAGAAAAAATAAAAACATATCAACATAACATGACTTTCAGCGACATACAATGATAGCAGATGTCTCTTCATTCACTGGCTGACCATCTTTTCGTGTACGAGTCATAATAAATAGTTCTGCCTTCGAGGGTTCCTGCCCATCAGGCCTTTTTGCCCTCTGTCACAGTTGAACAGACCACTTTATCAGTCATTGTACTGGTTTCTATAAAGGAAGACCTTTAACAACAGAGTTATTTATAGGTGTATATATATATCATACCTCTTCCTCGAGTAATCTGGCAAAGCTTTTTGTGCCTGAGGTGTGGATGAACCTTACCTTTGCACGACTGGCCTTGGCTTTGGCACTAATACTCTGGAATCATACTCACAATTGACATAAATAAATTAATAAATCTACAAAGCTTATAAGCATCTTTAGATTCAGGGAATATGACACAAACCTGCCATTTCTCAGAGCTCCACTGAGAAACAAGGAATGACCACTGATCAGGAAGGACCCTCTCATCACGATCCGCAAGCCGCTCTACATCAGTAGTATGAGTATCATAATGAGCAACCTTAAGAGTACACTTGAAGTTTTTCCATTTAGATTTAAGGGAGTGCATCACCCAACTTCGACAAATGGGGTCAATATCAAACTTTGTCTGTAACAAATGCAACATATATATAGCATATAATTTTGATGACAAAATGAAAGAAGAAAAGAAACGTATAACAAATTCAAAAGTTACTCCCAATACCAGAACTTTCTGCCACAAGTTCTCCTTGTTCTCTTCCGGCATTTTGGTCCAACTAGTATAAGTAAGGGGAGCCAAGTTCCCGTCTCGTGCTATGAGGCCCAGGAAGCTAGTTAATTGGGATGCCTCGCGACCTATGGGCTGCCCCAGTTCGTTGGTGACGATTTTTATCCTTCCTACTGTCGTTAATAGTTTATGGCAACGTGTGTTCTCTCGAACTTGATACTTCTTTCGAATACGTATAGAATCTGCTTTAGTCAATCATGGTTAAGAAGTCACATATATGCTTCATTTATGTACAATAAAATGGAATTTAGTAGATAGCTTACCAGGTGTACCATTGTCAGGCTCAGCCTGTTCTGGGGAAGCTTGAGGTAGGCTACAACTCTGCTGAGGTTGACTAGTCAGCATGTTGATCGTGCCAAACTGATTTCCGAGTACTTGGTTAGAACCAGCCTCGTTTTGCTGCAATTGGGTAGCCTTGTTGGCAAGTTGAACAAGGGGGTGCTTTTTTTGTCGCTTCTTGTCCCTCAAGTTAGAAGACTCTGTAATGGGCACAACATCTGAATGTATCTCATTAGAAAGTCAACACACTAGCAGCATACATAGTAACCAAAACCATCCTTAAAAGAAAAAAAAGTTATGCTAATATTACTACATCAGATCCCTAATAGAGAGGATGATATGAAAAGTAAACGGATAAACGGAGGAGGTTTTCCCTATTCAGGTTACTCGAGGAGGGCGAGTAATTTTACTCAGATGTATGTGGCCTAACAGGGGTATCCCGTGACCGTTTCCGACCCTTTCCCTGGCCACCCCAAGATGTTCAGCTAGTGAGGTTTGAGCCTGAGACCTCTTGTGAGGATATCAGGATGCCAACCACTAGGCCACTGGTTAAAGAATATCAAACACATTTAGCACTAAATTACTTAACTATGCTCTCTAGAAAGAGCTTGTATCTAAAAATTAGCATTGTATTAGGATTTCATGGCATGAGAATGACACTGAGGGAATCTTACCAACAATAGCAGGCGACTGTTTGCTGTCTAATCCAGCTGCTTCCCAATACTTCATGAAGAATGCCTTCACTCGCTTCATGAGCTCCAAAATGTGGTCACCCTTCTTGTTATATACGAGACAATTGTACCAAATATATTGTACATCCTGAAACACGTCAGCTGAATTCATGTACTTGAGACCACTCTCAAGGTTGAAGCATATTGTACCAAAATCCATAGGTGTCTCGATAACATCAAAATAGTCCTGGTTCAAGCTCCACACAAATTATAACCGATCATTATTGTATGATACTAAAAATCATAACTAAAACAACATTGTATAATATGTAATAAACCTGATGCATAATTAACTCGGTAGATGAGTTACATTTCAATGAAAATTTATTATAAATCAAGATTTTCAAACATCAACAAACATGCATCAATAGCATTAAGTTATGTCATTAGTCTAACAGTTATACGTTCAAAGAACAGATAATAAGATGGGAAAGAAAACTTACATGGATAGAATTTTAAAGTATTAATCATGAACTTACAGGTGTAACTTCAACGGGATCTATAGGTCTGTTAAATGGATCAGCTGCAGCCAGTTTCATGGTCTTTTTTATCACCTAAGATAGAAAACATGGCATATTGGCATCTATAAGTGCAAAACCAAATTGCATAACTACTAGATAGATAGTCAGTATAGATTTAGGGTTTAGTATATATAAATCTATCAAACTTTGTTTTTCCTAAAAAAATTGGTATAGTAGTTTACCCAAAATTCTATTGTATGCATCAAACTTCAAAAGTATCTATTGTTTGTATCAAACTTTCAAATACACCGACGACCTGGCAAACATAATTGAAACTTTGATAACTACAAAATTGGGTAAATTTTATTCATTTTCATTCACTTATGCCTAAAATTATACAGTATAATATCAAACCATACCGCTAAGGCAGCATTTAGTTCTGTCTTCTTGTAATCTGGATTTCGATGCGCTTGGCTTTCATTTTCCCAGCGATCCACGTTAACATGATACCGCTCCATTTGTCTATCACTAACTGAATTACGTAACAAACTCCTTGACAGGTTAGCTAGGCCTCCAGATTCCTTGGATACCTCTTTAATAATGGTGGCAATCATTTTACCCAATACGTCTGGATAACTTTCAATAATCTCATGACCCCATTTTTCTGTCCCTAAATCTGCATGCCTGCCCATCATGACCGTACCAATTCTTCGAGTTTCAGTTTCCAAGTGCCACGAGCTCTTGGTTCCAGGTTCTGCCGCAACCGCAACATCGTTTCGAGGTGGCGATTTCTCCCGATATGTGTGTTTCCGCTTCATTGAATGTGCGTATTGCCTAATGCTAAATTAATTATGCACAATACGAATGTGTCACATACGTATAATTTTGAAAAGGCAACAGTATAATAGATCATACAGTTTGCAACATCTCAAGTAAACAAAAATCAAATAACAATATTATGTTGGAAACTTAGCAATTAATAATCAACAAATTGATGAATCATATACGTGAAGAATATACATACATATTTGTATAAATAAGTCCTAGAAGATTGAAAGCGTAAAAGTAGAAAGAGTAAAGTGTTCACCGGTGTTAGGGTTTCTTTGCGACTTGGGGAAGATGCGGAGAAATTAGAAAATGGTCAGTAGCAAGTAGTGACGGTTTAAGGAAATTGGTCAATAGCTGATACTCGTTTCTACTTGTTATTTACTTATTTTAACATAATAAGTTTACTATATATGTGTTTAGATTCAATGAGCTAATTTGCTTATTAAAGAGAAAAGGCAATCATAATAAGTTTCAGGATCATAAATTATTTAACTACATACAATAACCAACAAGCAATAAGTCATACTCAAACACTCCTTTATTTTAACAAAAGAAAAATGAGTTATGCTGAAAGTCCTAGGGGATTTGAATAGTTCAAAATAAATTCATCGATTAAGGATTCATGTTCCTTTTTAATTAACGTTTAGCTTTAATTTTTTTAAACTATACATTTAATACACTTGAACTTTCCTTTTAAACGTGTATTAAATTAAATGGGACTTTAAATTATTAATGAAATTTTGAGTGTAATTATGACACCTGATATTTCTTATCAAAATCCATAAATCTCTAATAAATACATCAATATTTGTACTCTTACCAAAATAAATACGATTCCCAAAATTTTGATCAACCTCCTTTGAATTTTAATTGAAGTATAATTATTTTATGCATGTTCAAATTTATATTGATAACTCTTAGAATTGTCATTAAGAGAACTCATATTTATAAGAGTAGTTAATGTTATATACATTATTTAAACAATTAATAAACAATTAAAATAAATTATATCAAACACTTGTGAAATGGTTATGATAGTTATTGGAGAGTATAGTGATCGACGATGGGATAAAAGAGGTCCGAGTGATTAAAGAGTAGTGACGGTGCAAGTAAAGTTAATATCGAGTAGTGACAACAACTTACCGTTATAACTATTGAAATGGTATGTATTTGTAATCTTACAAGTATGATGATTATTTACGAGAAAATCACCAACAGCATCTTTGTACTTCATGTTTAACAAAACAATCGATCTCTCTTTAAAATTGCAAAAACAATATTTTGACTATCGAGAAAAAGGTAATTGGTACAAACAATTTCAATGGTGTCAACCTTTTCTTACTTGAATGAAGGACCAATGAAAATTGGACTCAAAATCTCTTACTCTGGTGCTCTAAAATCCGTTGTTATACATAAAAGGCCGCCATAGAAAGATTTAAACATTTCGAAGAAAGATTTATACATAAACAATTAAAATCGAGTCCAAACAGTAAAAATGAAGCTTTAAAATTCAAATAAAACGTTAAGACTTAATAAAACTTACCCAAAATGAAGAAAGAAGGGTTGGGAAAAATGAAAAATGTGAAAGTAAAACACACAAACTAGTTTTTTTTCTTGCCATCGGCGAAATATTTATAGAACCAGCGAGACCGATGGAACCGTCGCTGGTACGTGACTCTCTTCCATTGGCTCTAGTTTAAGGTGCATTCGGAAATAGGTTCTCTTTCCCAACCATAAACTTTAGTCAAACCATCAACTGTGTGTCTCGCTTCTCAAAATTCTCGCCAGTAAAATTTGATGGCTGGCTGCCTTTTTGATGATTCGCCCAAGTTTCATTGGTCCTTTTTTGATGGTATGCATAAAAAAGCCGCCATATAACGATTATTTTGTTGAATATGAAGTCTGACAATGATCACTTCGGTGGTTTTCTCTTATTTCACACATATAAATCAACAATCAAGAGATTTCAAGCTATAAAAAAAATTGAACTAGATGTGTTATGGTTAAAGTATAATATTCGATACTTTTGTCTTTTATTTGAACTTAAACTAGTTATCGCAAATGGCAACCCATAACTCAATTATTCTTGTATTCATGTTTTGAAATGTATATTTGTATGTTTTGGTTACATAACTAACCTTTTTTTGTAGCTATCTACGTATTATTGTAAGTTAAATGCACATAATACACGTCACAATAGTAAAACGTGTAAAGTTTCATATGCTTTGAAATAATAAACCCTTTAATTTATATTTGTAGTTTCAATTATGTTATGAAGAGTTTTGACAGCAAATTTATCTACGTTTACATTTATAATATGTATATAGACTAAAGATAAATTTACGAGTTTATTTCTTTATCCCAGTTATACAGTGATTCAAAATTAAAGAACTTTTGCTATAAAATTAAGTCAAAAACTAAACCAACAATGTTTTTTTCACGTTTTTTTCATGTTTTATCTTTATTTTTATTTTTATTTAATTTTCTCGTTTGGGTGTTGTTTCAAAGAACTCAAAATTAGCTTTCTCTTTCCCTCCTATGAACATAAATAGGCTTATATATATATATATGTTGTTTCACGTTATATAAGCATAAATATATTATTTTGTGTTACTGATAAAATGCAAGGGTTAGAATATATGATTACACATATAGAAAGTGGAATACAACTGAATGTCCAATGACCATCCTTAAATGTCAGCTCAAAATGCCCAAAAACAAATTGTCACGGGACTTTGACCAAATAAGATAAACCATGAGATTACCACGTAGGTCAAAATTTTAACTTCTCATAAGATATGTGTCATCGCTAATGTCCTTCAAGCGTCCTCCGTTGACATGAAGCTTCTTCACTCCATCTCCCGTCCTCCGTTCTCTCCTTCCAGCTTCATGAAGATGATGAAAGACAGAAAAGCCATGGACCCACTTGCAGGAAAATAAAAATAAAAAAACTATTTTTTTATTTTGTGTGTATAGTAAAATGTATTATTGGTTAATGGTTGCACCCAATCTTTCTGAATAAGCTTTTTCTGCTAACACATTTCAGTCTTTCTTCGGACTAGTGCTGACATGACGCTAATATGGTACGGAAGAAGCTTTCCATTAGGAATGGTCTCACCTACTCATATCTAATGGATATAATCATGACAAGTTGCTCAAAATATCAAGATAAGATGCCAACTTACTTGGCAAATTGATTATAAGGGTTAATTAACTACGTAACTTAAGTTTGATAGTAGAAAATGTTGACTTAATGCGGGGTTTTCCTAATGAAAATAACGTACATATGTCTTAGAGCCTCTATTATGCATGTTCATAGAGCAAGTTATGGAGCTTATGTAAAGTTGAAAAATTGCATTATTAGGACAGGTCCATATAAAAAGAAACGAAATTATGAAGAAAAAAAATGAATTGAAGTAAGAGAAAATCGGATGGCTTTGATCGAACGGAGGTACGGTTCACAATCTGTTTAAACGAGTAATTTTTAATAAATTGTACAGAATCAGTTATTACATTTTTATGTAGCTGACTTACTTTACTCACTATCTGTTCTCTTTAATCTGTAATCAATCTGCATACAACTTTTTATAATTAAACCAACAGCTTCATATGCTAAGAATTGTATATATCCAAACTTTTTTTCTTTGTTTTGAATAAGATGGTTGAATCAGCCTTTTGCCTCCAATAAGTAACGGTTTAACTGAATTAGATCCACCAGCTAGCTGCATTATGGTTACACGCTCCATGTTCCTTTCGACAAAATCATCAAATCTTACCATTACCCTGAATACACAGTAGGATTGCCCTTTCTGAATTCCCCATAATTGAATCTGTCCTGTCTAGAGGTGTTATACGCCCATGGAAATATAACCATTAAGTGAGCACGATGATAACAGATAAAAAGGCAAATTCAGGGAATTCAGAAAATTCAGAAAATAGTACAGGGCGAGATTCATACGAGGGAAGTACCTTGCTGGTCATTCTACCTTCTCTTCATTCCACGGGTCTGCAAGACAGATCAATGCTCATTAACCATGTGAGTAAAAAGCATTTTGAGCTTTTAAGATCTAATTAACAAATTATACAGATATCCACCTGTCTTGCAGAAACTTCAGGATTAATTGTAGAGGCTGGTTCTGACTGATTAGCTCTACCTTCTGGAACCGAAGTGGCAATAACCTAACACACACCAAAACTGTATAAAAAAAAAACAGCATAGTGCCAAGATTACTCTATTCTTGTCACATGACTGATATCAATCTATCACGCAATTTCGACACATTTACTTATGAGTAGGTCACTGTGGGTTGTCTTATCTCGAATAGGTCATATAGAAAATAGCTAATAGGAGGAAAGGGTCAAACAAATTTAACAGTTCAAACGGGACAAAACCACTCAAATTGTTACTATTCAAAGATTTGGTTAAATATTTTGTATTATCATTATAATTGAAGAATGATTTATAAAAATTTATGAGAAAACTATTTGTGCTCAACGCCTCAACCCATCCTGAACTCATGACTAAATGTTATTACATAAGTTTTAAACACTACCATCCAGATATAACAGAAAAAGTGGAGCATCGTTTACAATTTCATACTCTATTGGATGAATGATAAACTTACAGCATTAGGATAATTCTCGCCAATGAAACTCTTCTGCAGGGTAGCCATCATTGCCATCATTGCGGACATCTGAGAAGCCATTTGTGAGCATGTTTGCTCCACTGACGCAAGTCTTTCCTTCATTTCAACAACTTCATTATTCTCCTTAACCATAGTCAAAGCCTCAACGCGAGTAGGATTTTTAGCCCCGGGGGTAGCCTTTAATCCAGAAAGGGACACACCGCCTTTTCTATCCTCTCCTATTACCCTATTGTAAGCGTCATCACTTCCGGTTTCACGAAGTTGGGACTGTAGTGAAATACAAGTGATGAGAAGACAAATGATATACATAACAAATACCACCATAGGTATTAACAATACAAATACTACACAAGTGTATAACATGAAGCCTCGTACAATTACTGCATCTGTCGTTTCATTCACAGGCTGACCATTTTTGCGTGTACGAGTCATTATAAATAGTTCCGCCTGTGAGGGTTCACACCCATCAGGCCTTTTTTCCCTCTGTCATGTTTGGACAGTAAGCTTCATCAGTCATTGTTCAACTACCTATAAAAGCAGAATCTTAAGTCTTAAGAAGAGTTACAAGTACAATACTCTAATGTACCTCCTCCTCAAGTATTCTGGCAAAACTTTTTGTACCCGAGGTGTGGTTGAACTTCACCTTTGCACGATTGGCCTTGTTTTTGGCACTGATTGTCTGGAACATCGGACACAAATATGTCATTGGCATCCTCTTTAATACTTAATTCAAGGTATCGTTAGATTCATGACATGTGACACATACCTGAAATTTCTCAGAGCTCCAGTGGGAAATAAGAACCGACCACTGATCAGGGGAGACCCTCGAATCACGATCTGCAAGCCGCTCCTCATCGGTCGTGTGAGTATCATAATGAGTAGCCTTAAGAACGGATTTGAAGTTTCTCCATTTACTTTCAAGGGACATCAGCACCCAACTTCGACAAGAGGGGTCTATGTCAAATCTCGTCTGTAACATATAAAGGTAATCTATTATTTGACAGGTACAAAAGAATTAAGAATAATGTTAAGACAAACTCAAAATGTTAATCCACATACCAGAACTTTCTGCCACATATTCTCCTTGTTCTCTTCTGGCATTTTACTCCACCCAAGATAACTAAGGGGGGCCAAGTTCCCATCGCGTGCAACATGTCCCAGGAAGCTGGATAATTTGGCTGCCTCAGGACCTACAGGCTGCCCCTGCTCGTTGGTGACAATCTTCATCCGTCCAAATATAGGTAATAATTTATGGGGACGTGTCGGCCTTCGAACTTTGTGCTTCTTTGGGGTATACATAAAATCTGTTTTTAGCAATAATAATATCTGATTTATATCCCAAGCCACTGTAAAAGACAACGGAATTTAGTAGAAGTATAAGAAGTGCCAATTTACCCTCATCTTTTTCTGGGGAAGACTGTGATGGGCTAGAGTTCTGCTGGGGTTGACCAGCTTGCATATTGATCGGCCAAGGTTGATTTTCTGCTACATGGTTAAAACCAGCCTTTTCCTCCTCCTGTAATTGGGAAATTTTTTTGATAACTGGAGCTACCGGGTTTTCTTTTTGTCGTTTATTCTGTCTCAACATAGAAGACTCTGTACACGGCGGCAATCAGAATACATTTCATCAAAAAGTTAGAAATTAAAAATTACTAACACTGACATCAATTCAAGTATTTAGGAACAAAAGTAACAGCTAAAAATTAGAAGTTATATAAAACCTAGAACCGAAACTGTATACAACACCACCGGAATGAAAATGGGGGTACATTTAGTCGTATCATTTCTACAACAATTACATAGAAAGACAAATTATTGCAGTGACCAATGCAACAAACATTTATAGTTAACAAGTTCTTATGACCATACAAAATTGCTAACCAACTCAAACTCTTGAAAAGAAAGGACATGAAAAGTTCAAACAAGAGCGGAAAAGAATTAAAGACAACTAGCCTAAATTAGTTCAATATGCTATCTCGAAAGGGCTTCTATCTATATCTAAAACCCTTATAAAGGGTTTCTAACTCTCTTCCTTAATCCTTAAATATGGATATCATAAATTACCATTTTATCCTTACACTTATTAAATATATAAATCATTTAATTAATATCATATCTCGCTTAATACCTTTAAATATCTTTTTTCTTCTTTTATATCATATTTTTGAATTTATAATTACAAGAATTTAAACTATAATTTAAACTATTATAAAAAATCATTTTCATTAAAGATTTAGCAATGATTCTTACATTCAGGTACCATTTAACATTTGTTTCTCAACATCAACATGCGAAATCTTCACCCGCTGCTGTGCGCGGGGTCTGATGTTAGTCTATGTTAAGCATATTTATATGATCGAATGGCATGAGAATGACAATGATGGGGTCCTTACCGCCAACATCCAGAGATTGTTCTGTGTGTAATCTGGCTGCTTTCCAGTACTTCATGAAGAATGTCTTCACCCGCTTCATGAGCCCCAAAATGTGATCGCCCTTCTTATTGTATGTTAGACAATTGTTCCATATATATTGTACATCCCTGAACACGTCGGCTGAATTCATGTACTTCAGACCATTCTCAAGGTTGTGACATATTGTACCAAAATCCATAGGTGTCTTGATAACATCAAAATAATCCTGGTTCAAACTCCATCCAAATCATTATGGAAAATCATTGTATGATACAACAATCTAGATTACAGTTCATGGTTATCTATCATATAAGATAATCCTGATTCATAACCAACTTCATAATGCTACATCTTAAGAACACTTATAAGAATTTTTTTGAATTGGGTAATTAATTATAAAGATCTTTAGAAAACGTCTATCATCAAAGCCAAATCCTGATTTGGTTGAAAGCAAGCTTCCCTAAAAGGCTAGAATACATGACATGGCCACATAACAGTACAAGAAACAGTTGAAAACAATGATTCCATAGCACTGCTACAGCTAACTCAACAGAAAAAACACATACTTGTATAAAAGGATTAAAAATACTAGTTACACTCGTACAATAAACTTACAGGTAGATCAAGTGCAATGGGGTCAACAGGTCTGTTAAATGAATCAGCTGCATCCAATTCCATAGTCTTCTTAATCACCTAAGAAAATTAGTATCTATACGTAAAAATCCAGGTCGTATAATTTGTACAAGTATGGCCAGTGTAAGTTATTAACCATACCGATAGTGCTGACATCAATTCTGCCTCCTTGTATTCTGAATTTTGATTTTGACGTGGTCTGCTTTCTTCTTCCTCATGATCCATGTCGACATGAGGCTGCACCATCGGTCCATTACTGATTGAGTTATCCACAAAGCTCCTAGACAGATTAGCTAAGCCGCCAGTTTCCTTGGATATCTCTTTAATAATAGATGCAATCATTTGACCCAATGCGTTCGGATAATTATCCATTCTCCCGTTAGTAACGTTTTTCTCTCTCCCTAAATCTACTTGTCTGCTCCTCACGCTGGTTTCAGGTTCATCTATTTGATCATCATCGTCTTCGTCGTCATCATATTGGCGTGTCTTGTTGAACTTAGCTGCACGTTTTCGCTTCATTGTTCTACGCCTAATACGATCCAGCTTAAGTTAGTCCTATTTATCTTCTACACATAAGAAATTATCATAATCCACAAAAGCAGTATCTTGAGTAACCGAACAAACATAAAGCTGATAAGCTATTAAAATGCTATCAGAAACATATACTTATAGAATTGTAAATATTAATTTGTTAGAGATAAACAATGGAAGCTGATTACGAGCTTATGCTCGAGAGATAGAGAGGAGAAAAAAGAAGGAACTCTAACAAATTGATGAATCAGATACAGAAAAGAACAAGTGATAATTGAGTAGGAATAATGATAAACCCTAATTGAATAAAAATGAAAGCCATGAAGTGGAAGAGCCAAGTGTTTACCGTTTCTAGGGTTTTCTCGGCGAATTGGGGAAAGATGTTGCAAAATTAAAAAATTAGTCCCAAATCGGTGACGAAGGTACTAAAGTCGTATGTATCGTGGATTTGTGAGTACAGTGTGTCCCGAGTTATTATTTTGCATTATAAAAAAATTTATCAAATGTTAAAACTTAAAAGTGAGACAATAATACAGAAGCAAAATGGCTAGAATTGTATCACCTTAATTAAATCAAAGAAATTGGTTAAGATTTTAGTAAAATCATCCTAAAAAATAGTTTATATTAATAAGTCAACAGTAAACATATAAGTATTACGATGATGAACATTAGAAGCTTTCTAGAACCCATAACCCAAAAGATTTTAAGAGATTAAGTTGTAGCTTTCATCATTGAATTATTATTCATTATAATTTATAGTCAATAATTTATGCTAGTTACAAATACTCATCGTCGTAGTTTTGGTGTTTTAAATTATGTGTTAGCAACTATAATTCTGGAAATTTGGTGTAGTTTCAAAAAGTGAAACGCTGAAATTTTAATACTTAAATCACTCATAGATGTAACCACAAAACGAGAATGACTACGAACCACTTCAATCACTACTAATATGGAGGGAGCTTACGTTTGAGTCTTCCTTCCCCCGCCCTTTTTCTTTTTTTCTTTTTTTCTTTTGTTCTTTTTTTACTATTTTTTTTTCAATTTTTTGTTTTTTACTTTTATATTTCTTTTATCTTTTATATACTATTCCAAATACAAAGATCGAAGACTGATATTGATTTATGTCATTTTAATTTTTATTCTTATTCCTACTAAAATGTTGTAAATCAATTCATTTTATTATTAGTATTATTGTTATCTTTTTTATTATTACATATCTTATTGCTTTCTTTTTAAATAGTTTATTTCATTTATCTTTTATATAGTGAGCACTGTCATTATTTATATTGCTCTATAATTAGTATTAATATTAATATTAATTTTCGTAACTTTATTTGATGTTATTTTGGGAAGTGTTTTATATTAGGTTAACAAGTTACTATGAGCGAATTATTTTATAAACTAAAAGATAAATTTGATATTCAGGTAGCATAACTTTTAAAATTTCTTAAAACATGTAGCAAATAATCATTAATTACAATACAAAATTAAAAGTTAAATGTTGTAAAAAATATGTAGCATGATATCAAATTAAAAAATCATTAACAACCACGTAATATTGTTTTGTAACCAGATACTATCTTATTTGTATATATTTGTTGGATTACCTGCCACGGAGTGCGAATTTTTCTTCCTCTTTATTATTAATGAGTAAATGAAAATTTACCTTTTCTTTTTTATTCTTTTCACCCGAAGACCAACTTTTACAAAAACCTAACCATTTAATGATGCATGTTTTATAAATAATTGTGATATGATCTTAACTAGTTTTATAATGCCCGTAAGTTGTAACGGGACATCCAAATAGGGATATCCAGATTAATTTGAATATATTTAAATTGTCCACACTTCGTGTCGTGATAAACTACAATCTATATCGGCTTTAATTTATATCATTTTGAATCAAATAGTCTTTGGCTAACAGTATCGAGGTGTTTTACATCAACTAGATAATACATTCAAATTTCGCTTGAAACACATATATGTACTCGTGCTAAAGTTGTATATATTTAATTTTCGCTTAAACACACATGTATATATATATGGATTAAGTTTGTCTAAGACAAATATATATTTTACTTTTGAAAAGATTAATAAATTTAAAAATTACAACAATTCATGTTATCTATAATTATTACATATATTATTTAAAGACGTTCGAAAATTATCTTTTGAATATCAGTTATTATTATAGAAATTAAAAGGTAAAGGTAATTAAAAAATATCTTACACTTAAATAATAATGAACTAGCCTTGTACCCGCGCAAACCAGCGGTGTCGAATGTTTAATCTGTATTTTTTCTATGGTGTTTATTATGTGTTTTTATGTTTAAATGATAAGTATGTAAGAGAGACAAATAGAGTGTGATAACACATAAAACTTGTAGTAATTGAATCATTATGTAAAAACAGTTAAATTTTTATTCCAAAAAATGAAAGAAAAAGAAATCGTCGAAAGTATATCATGTGAGATGTCTAATCGAAGAAAAAAAAACGCTGATTTTTATGGTGTAATTTTTATAATTTTTCGACTAATCATTTTTGAGATATTTAATTTTAAAGAATGAGGAGGAAAATGAGTAGATTTGATATAAATGAAGGGTATTTTAATCTTTTCAAAAGTGTATAGGGGAAGTCACGTCTACACCCATTATAAGGGAGTAAGATAATCATTTACAAGTAGAGACTACGTTCTTTTGTTGCAAAATAAATCATAAATAAATTCTAATTTTATATTACAAAATAGGGAATTGAAAAGAAAATGACAAAAGAAAGTTCTCAAAAAGTATATTATATTAATTAATAGTTAATAATTGATATTAATATTAATAATACAAATTAAAATAAAAATGGTAAAATGTTACGGCGCGAGACTAGAACTTGTACCACTTAAATGATTGCATTATGGTACATAACTCACGCATCACTCAATCTACTTACCTTTTGTATATATAATAACAAAAATGTCCTCGTGAAATCGTGAAATATTTTCAAGATCACTGCTAGTGAGTTCGTCACTTCATTTTCTTATCTATTGGTTATTTCATTAATAATATCATATAATATTATTAATTATTAATGTACACTACATAATTTTTAAGATGGTGAATCTTTTTATTCTAAAAAAGAAAAAACTAGTATTATATATATAGGGTGGAGATCAAGAGGGAAACAAAAAAATTAGAGAAGGAGGGAAGCAAATCTCAACCTTTGATTTCATCGTAAATGAATTTTAAAAATCATAAATAGTTTCAAATTTAACATTTATCACAAATGAATATTAAAAATATTTATTTATGAAAAATTCAAGGGCTAGGATTTACTTCCCTCCGTCCCTAAAATTTAAAACTTCCATGTTGATCATTTCCTTACATATATATATATAGTTATAAATACCTCTATAAGATGAAGTTAAAAGAACTAAAATAAAATACAATCAATAAAAATACAGTTACATTTAATGAGATGAAGTTAAACGAAAAGAAAGAAATGAAAAGGTCATAACAGTATTACTACATCAACCTAAATTACACGTCATCGATAATTTAATATGAGAATATTATAATTTGATTTGCCTTTTAAATTTTAGTAATATTACTTCATATATGTAAAAGTGAGTACGTTGTAAAAAAATAAAACCAATCTATTTATATAATAAAATCTTATTTGTTAATTATATTTATCATTTAATTTGTTGTTGTCCTTTTTTATCCTTTCATATTTTTTAGTTACAACTGCAATAATTTTAGCAAATAAATTTACAGAAAAAGTGTTAGCTTACAGTTTCCAATAAAAATGTCAGCTCACAACTGTAACTAAAGGTTGCAGCTGGTTTACCAAAAAGTGCCGTGTTATGCGGGGGGACACTAGTCCGTAATATAGTCACCAAAACGTGATATGATTTAAAGCAGCCGTAGCTAAAAACTATCCTTATTTTCTTCTTCTGACAACTTCCCGTAGTCACTGAGAAAACCCTAGCACAGGTAAACACTTCACTCTTTCTTTCAATCCAACCAGGGTTAAACGTTATTCTTAAATCAATCATCAATATTATCACTTTGTCATTGATTATCATTAATTTGTTTATCAATTGTTTATTTTTTTGCTTAGTTACAAACAAATCTGTATATTAATTTTAATAGTTTATGAACTGTTTATTTTTGTTACGAAATCTGTTGCAAACTGAATTCCATCGGGTTCAACATGTTGATATCGCATATACTAGCTTGATATTCTATTGCTTTACTTTTATAAGATAATTAATAATGAAGATGATGAAGTATATTGACCTAAATCAGATCTTGTCTGTGCTGTGAAGTTGGCAATGAAGCGGAAACGTACACATCGCGTGAAAACGACACCCCAAAACAATGCTGCTGTTGTAATGGAAGAGCCTGAGACCAGCAGAAGCCGTAAATCTGTATACGATGACAGAATGAAGTACGCTGAAACTCCAAGAACTGATGTTAATAGGGGAAGGCAAACGGATTTAGAGATGGAAAAAATTGGTCAAGAGAGTATGATAAGTTATCCAGACGTATTGGGTAAAATGATTGCTACCATTATTAGAGAGATATCTAAGGACACTGGTGGCCTAGCTAACCTATCGAGGAGCTTGGTTGGTAATTCAGTCAGTAATGCACAGATGGGGCAGCCCCGTCTTAACGCGGATCACCCGGAAGACGAAAGCCAACTACATCAAAATCCAGAATACAACAAGCCGGAATTAAATGCTGCCTTAGCGGTATGGTTTATTATATGATTTATATTGACTTTCTTTCTATGAATCATGCATAGTGGCTTTACAGTTATAGATGCCATTTTTTAACCCAGGTGATAAAAAAGACCATGCGATTGGATGCATCTTATCCATTCAACAGTCCTGTAGATCCCATTGCACTTGGAATACCTGTAAGTTTAGTTTAAGTACAATTTAGCATTCAATTTTTATTCATTCTACAAACATGTGTTTTTGTTGACAGAGTCCAGTTATAAGAAATGTTCAATAAGAGATAAATCATCCCATAGAGTTAGTTTTGCAGCAGGATAATTATATGACAGACAATCTTAAACTGCATTTTAGTTTCTTGTATCATACAATGATTTTCCATAATGATTTGGGTGAGTGTGAAACAGGATTACTTTTCTGTTATTGACACACCTATGGATTTTGGTACAATATGCAACAACCTTGAGAATGGTCTCAAGTACATGAATTCAGCAGATGTGTTTAAGGATATACAATATATTTGGAACAATTGTATTAAATATAATAAGAAGGGTGACCACATTTTGGAGCTCATGAAGCGGGTCAAGACATACTTCATGAAATACTGGAAAGCAGCTGGATTGCAAATGGAGCAATCACCAGATTCACAAGCTATTGTTGGTAAAGCCCCATTGTTTGTTTATAAATTAATTTTTCTTTTTCTGTAGTTGTCCGAATTGTTGTTATTGTTTATGAAAGTACAAATTTTGCTGTAGAAATGCTGTTACTTAATATTTTCCCCTTCTCATTTCAGTAGGCTAACTCTTATGGGATGATTTATATGAAAATTTGCTTTATATGCTACTCAGTCTATGCTTCATGAGGCTACCATAAATTTTTTCTATTCATAAATAAATGAGAGATTAGAATGTGAATGTGACTTGTGCTGGTTAGATCCCTGAGATAACTACTTCTCTTGGTCAATCTGTACCCAACTCTTGTAAAACAGTAGGCATAACAAAAATAGATCTCTGTAACTTAATGTTTACCATCTCATGTCAATTAGTATTTATGTTGTTTGTTTGTTAACTTTCTGATAAACATACATTTGAATGCCTTGCCCCATAGAGCCTTCTTTTTCGGGGTACAACAGACAACAAAAAGACTACCAATTGGTTCCGGTTGCTAGTAATTTCAGCCAGCTGCAGCAAAATGAGGCTGGATCTAACCAAGTAGCAGAAAATCGGTGTGGACCTACCAACATTCAAGGTGCTAGTAATTTCACCCAGCTGCAGCAAAACGAGGCTGGATGTAACCAAGTAGCAGAAAATTGGTGGGGACCTACCAACATGCAAGCTGATCAACCCCAGCAGAGCTCTAGCCAACCACAGCCTTCCTCAGAAGATGATGAGCCTAACATTGGTACTCCTTGTTCTCTATCTACTACTAAACTACATTTTCTTTCACCATGACTTGGGAAATATAGCATATATGTGACTTGGCTAACTATAATTGGCAAAAAGCAGATTTTGGAAGTACTCAAATGAGGCATCGAGGGCCCACACGTGGCCTCAAATTGTTAAAGACAGTGGGACGGATAAAAATTGTCACCAATGAGCATGGGGAGCCTGTAGGTCCTGAATCAACCCAATTAACCAGCTTTTTAGGACTAACAGCAAGAGATGGAAACTTGGCTCCCCTTACTTATCCTAATTGGAGCAAAATGCCAAAAGAGAACAAGGAGAACATGTGGCAGAAAGTTCTAGTATGTAGTGAAATCTTTCGAATTTGTTTCCATTCTTTTAGTCTTGTTTACATTTTTAACATATTGTTTATAAAAATATAATATATTTCCTGTATATGATACAGACGAAGTTTGATATTGATCCCAGTTGTCGAAGTTGGGTACTGGCATCCTTAAGAAGTAAATGGAGAAACTTCAAGTTTTATCTTAAGGCTAATCATTATGATACTCATGCAACTGATGAGGAGCGGCTTGCGGATCGTGATGAGAGGGTACCTCCTGATCAGTGGGCATTTCTTGTTTCTCAGTGGAGCTCTGAGGAATGGCAGGTTTGTGTCACATCCCTTGAATTTAAAGATACTTCAGAAAATGGGTTTAAGATAGATTTATATTTGTTAAGCTGTAAGTGGAAGGCCATTGATATATTTGGCTGCGTTGTTTCAGAGTATTAGTGCCAGAAACAAGGCCAAACGTGCAATGGTTAAGTTCAACCACACCTCAGGCACAAAAAGCTTTGCCAGAATACGCGAGGAGGAGGTACAATTTACTCATAAATGTGGAGTTAGGGTTCTTTCTTCATAGAGACCAGCACAGTGACTAATGGTGTGTGTGTTCAAAAATTTGACAGAGGGAAAAAAGGCCTGATGGGCAAGAACCCACACAGGCTGAACTATTCATTATGACTCGTACACGCAAAGATGGTCAACCAGTGAATGAAGAGACAGCTGCTGTAATTGTATGTGGCTTTATGTCCTGTTATACACTTTTTATAAAATAAGTTTTTTATACTCATGGTGCTATTTGTTTGGTAGACATTTTATTTGTGTCCTTGTCACTTGTATATTCATTACAGTCTCAACTTCGTGAATCCACAACTCAAGATGACGCCTTCAATCGGGTAATGGGACTTGATGGAAAAGGTAGTGCCTCCCTATATGGGACGAAAATTCCCACTCGTGCTGAAGCTTTGAGGATGGTAACACAGAAGAATGCAGAGGTTGTTGAAATGAAGGAGAGACTTGCATCAGTGGAGCAAACATGCTCACAGATGGCATCTCAGATGTCTGCAATGATGTCAATGATGGCTACCTTGCGGAAAGATTCACCTGGTGAATCTTTTCCTAATGCTGTAAGTTTGTGTTCCATCCAGTATAATATCTAAACGTAATTAGTGATCCATTTTTGCAGCATTACTCAACTCTGGTTTATATTCTGTCATCAAAGATTCACGTATATCTGGATCGTTAGTATTTAAAACATATTATATTGTATATAAGGAGATGTTAATTGATACCACTGACTCACTCAGAGTGGTGCTGTCAATATTGGGCTAAATTCATATCAGATTAAGAACAGGAATATATTCATTTGCGGTGCATACTAGTTCTAATATAGTTTCCTGTGTCCCCGTTAGGTTGCTGGCACTTCTGTTCCAGTGGGTATGCCAAGTCAGTCAGAACCGACCTCTACACCTAATCACGAAATTCCTGCAAAAAAGGTGAATATCTTTCTTATATTGTTATTCAGATCTCTAAACCTTAAAATGCTTTTCACCCAATCAGATGATTAACGGGCATGATATTGGCATTGCAGACTCGTGGAAGGAAAAAGAGAAAGATAACCAGCAAGGTTCTTCCCTCATGAGTTCAAGTAAATACTAGTTTATGTTTGTATACCATATCCGTATGAATATGTGACAATGTCTTCCATCGACCATTCTTGTAATTGGTAGCAGCATACCTAACTACCAACTTATAGGGAACACTTCGCTTTATTCATTTTACTAATGAGGGAGGACAGCACCATGAGTTATTATGTTTTCCGACTTTGAACTTCCGATCATCTGTAAAGTATAAAAATCCTCCACAAGATGATGAAAGAAAAGTATCGAGAAGAAGTCTACAAGACCCCTAGAGTCACATGTTTATTCGGCAAACGATGTTCACGGATGATCCACCTGCATTACTGCTAATTTTCTAGTAGCTAGCCTTTGAGAATTAAGACATCTTCAACACACATAGTTAATGCACCGAACGTCTTACAATTATGAATTTTCTGAATTGGCTTTTGTATACGACGTTCTGTCATTGTTTTACATTTTGGTTATATGTTCAAGGCAGGGTTTCAAGAACAGCTATCATATTGTGTATCATTATGTGGAGCTTAGGTAGGATTTCATATTTTGTTAGTTACTGTCCTCTATATATTGTGTATGATAGTGCTGAACTTATGATGTGATTTCATATATTGGAATGCAGCTAGCGCCCTGGATACTTTTGAGAGGCAAAAGGCCTTAGCAGCAATCTTATTCCGAAAATCTGGATATGTATAATTATTACCTCTCTACCATATGATTGTGTTATTTTGGTTCCTGTACTTTATGCAAAATGAGTTAAGAGCATCGTATTTACCTTTTCTAAGATACACAAAATTAATGTGTTTCTTTGATTTTCTCGTACATGCTAACTTGTTAAGAATACTACAGGACGCATAAATATGGTAAAGATTGATTGTATTCATGATTTATTTGCTCTCATCTACAGACCGTCAAAAATATGGTTTTTAGTCCAAAAGCTTGATTATTGGAACCATCTATAATATTGTTTTGTTACTTCTGTTTTGCATGTCATAATATTGTTTCATCCCAATTTTAACATTATTTATGGAGTACTGTTGCATCAGAACTTTCTGAAACAACGACAATGATCTCGTAACCAAAATTTCAAATGAATAAACATATTACATTGTGCTCTATTCGATAAATCGTGCACAAAGATAAAATCAGAAAATCTGCAGCTTACCCTAATTCTCCGAAAATCATCAAAAGAAGCCACCAGGCCATTTGTGAAGCTACTAATTCACTAACAAAAGAATCATGTCTTTCAAAGTAGTTTGCATACTAAGGTGAAGCAATCATGGGAGATCATATTTGACGTGTGCAAGGTACAGACCACAAGCAGGAGCCATAGGACCATTCGCACTTACTGTCTTAGCTTCCAGGATGCATTCCACTGAAAGGGCACATATACCAACTCAACGATTAGTTTAAGAAGCAAATAAATAGACTCCTAATAGCATATATTTACACAAAAATTAGAATAACTTTACCATCTGAAACTGTTAAATCTCCAGTGCCCACAGATTTTATAGCACCAACGAGAAATCTCACCTGTATTGAGCAAATTATGAAGTTAAAGTTTGTTATCATCATAGTATTACAATCAAATACTTAATAAAGAATTTTCTATTGTTTATCAGAAAAAATATATATATATATTTCCTCAGTCCAAGAAACAAATTTAATGTTTGACTTATACAAAGAGTCTTGCAGCAACAAAAATCAGAAAGGCATCAACAGAGATACACCAGAAGCATAAAACCAACCTGATGGTAAAGAAAAGAACGTGCTCGTGCAGTAACCACAAAGCAACGATGCCTTCTCCTCATGCCAAATCCTAGACTCGCCTCACCAATAGACCATTCAGCTTTATTTTGATTAGAACTACACAATGAATCACCATTTGAATCTGAGCAATTTAGTGTTTTCCTCTCCCTTGCTGATGGAAAATATGGAGATGGCAAAACCTCAATAACATTGAGTTCGTCTAAGTCTCTGATTGGTGATTTCGCCTGTGAACCATAAAAAAAGAAACAGTCATACATCACTGTGTAGTGTTTTAAATATGTTCACTATGAAAACGTGTCATCTGCTGATTAAAAATTGTCCCAGAAACATAAAACTTGGCATAAGTAAAATTATGTAACTTCAGATGAAAGTAGTTTTTTGGAACTTTGAAATATCCATCCATACTATCATATTTCTTGAATCACTTTTTTTTGAACGAATCATACATGATGAATATAATCAGAAGCTAACATACTTCCTTGAAAACATCATACGGCAAAGAAAAGAAGAGTAAAACAATGAAATCAATGTATTACATTTAGGAGAAGATAAATACCTGACAACCAGAAGCTCGGAAAGAACTGAAATCATGTTGTCCCTCAAGAACTTTGCAAGCTTTCTTTATCAACAAATCAAAGTTGCAGTTAATTCCCTACATTAATGTAAACTGGAAAGTCATTCTCACAGTAAAAATATTAGCATACCTGCATTGCTGAAAGATCTAGTTCCTCGGGTACATGCCATGCCCGATCCTTATCAAAGGTCGATAAATGTTCTGGACCTGATAGCAGCCGATAAAAGTAGCTGCAGGTATAAATAAACATATTAATAAATGTTGTCAAAATGAATCTTGAAGGTAAAAGAAAGCAATAACTACAATGTCACACCTAAACCTTCGGTCAAGATGGCATACATCAATGTCACACGAGTCTATCAAAATGGTCATTAACTAAGTAAAAAAATAATAGGCAGCATAGAGAGACAACAGACAAGTATGGATAATTATACAGTTACACCCCGAATAAGAAGTTCAGATTGATACCCACGTTCGCTCTTGAGCTTTGTATCTAGCATGAAAATCAGGTGCAACACATCGAACATCAGTAATCATTATATCACCTTCATTCTTCTGTCGCCAAAAAGGATACATACATCAGGATTTTCGGCATAAGATAAACAAAAGGTTACAGGTCATGAAGATGGCAAAAAAGATCAAGGTTGCAACAGGCCACATATACCATAGTTCTAGTAAAGGTTATATATTTATTTAACAAGTGATGTACGAGATCAACATATTAGCTGATAAAACTGGTTTTGGGGGGGGGGGGGTAACGATGCGGTCTTTGGGATTGAATCTTCCTGGCATCAGACGAGAAGACTTCGGTTGGAGACGGGGCAGCTATCTCTATTTCACATGTGAACTCCCACAAATGGACATACCAATGGAATAGAGCACGAACACTGGCATCTGAAAGTCTAACAATTGTAAAAACCTATTAGTTAAACCATACCTGTAAAAAATGATTGACGGCTTTCTTGACCACAGAAGGTTCATGAGGTGGCAACTGCACATCAAACAAATGATAGGAAAAAATTATTATAAGATATTGTTCTTCATATTTTTTATGTTGAAGTTCAAGAATATACATGCTCTCTTGACTGAACATAAAAAGTTTATATTAAGAAACACATCGATATTTGTAACATTAATGTTCAGAAAAGCAAAAAATAACTGATATATCGAAATATGTCACATATATACTTAATGCACTAACATAGAAATCTAGAACCTAGATCTGCAATCAAGTAACTGGATCAAAGAATAGACATGCAGTCATCTGTTTCCTGAAGAAGATGTTTAGAAATGCAACAACTGATGGCACCTATAACAATGGACATTTATATATGCTACAACTGATGGCAGCTATAATAATGTCAAGCTTTCATTAAGTAAAGTCACATGCACAGAAAAATCATAGAAATACTTTGTTTATAATTGTAAGTTACCACTTCACCAGGTTTTCGTTTGCTCATTCGTTCTACATCTACGTGACAAACATTTGATAAAGCATGAACTCCTGAATCCTGCACATGTAAAGAATATATGAATTACATATTCATAACTTAAGAAAGCATATGAACATAGTGTGTTCAAATTGGTTATCATTATACATATATAATGATGATGATGATAAAATGATAAAAGGTCAGTATGAACGTACCGTGCGACTGGAGCAGAAAATAGAAACCGGCTGACCGATAAACTTGGCAAACGCATTCTTCATCAAATCACAAACATGTAAAATTCATTAAGATTATTATCTAAGGTTTATCTTCTTAATAATAGTAACACAATAAATTTGTAAGGTTAATTAATGGAAAATATACCTGAAGAACACCAACGACGGTCCTGCAATTAGGAGCTTGTTGTTGAGCACCTGAGAATCGAGTTCCAATGTATTCAATTGCAATCAAATACCTTTGAATCGACCTATTGGTAGGGTTTTGACCGGCCATTTCGAATTCTTCTGTTTCTGTTTCTGTTTCGTCGGAGATTTTGGCGATCTTCGACGGCCGGTCAGGAGTTTCAGTTACAGACGGCTGCGATTGATCGGTTTCTGACATAACATTGTTGTTTTTCCTTTCCCTGTTTTCTATATATTTCATTGAAGTTGGGTTTTTGGTGGGTTTTAGGACTCTTAAAAGATTGTTTGGGTGTGCGGTTTTTTATACAACGGGCTCTAAACGGGGTGTTTGGAAAACAGTGAAAATGAGTGAATATTTATTGTATTTGTATTTGTATTTACGTATAAAATGACAATAAAAATTATATCAGACGTGTTAAAACGAAGACTAAGGTTAAAATTAAATTAGACGTGTTAAAATGAAGACTAATAAGGTTGAGAGGGGAAGACGCTTTACGAGGGGTAGAGTTTCTATTTCACTCATTCTACTTTTAAATTAAACATATTGCATCATACTTTTATATTAAACATGATCTATTATCGGTCATAAATACTGATCATACTTTTGAATTTAACACATTGCATTATGCTTGTAAATTAAACATATTGCATAATACTTTTAAATTTAAAACACTGCATCATACTTTTTAAAAACATCTTATCGTATGTATTCAAATTTTAAACATCCAACTTAAAAACATCATATCTATCGTATGCATTCAAATGTTTAACCGTACATTATATATATTTTTTATATTTTTAGCTACATAAATTAAGTTATTTTTTGTAAGTTCTATACATACAATAATAAGTTAAATACGTATAAAAGACGAGTTTAAAATTTATATATACACCATCAACAATTTGAAAATTAAATGCATATGGTGTAAAGGTTATCACTCTCAAAATATAAACCCCAAATTAAACTCATTTCACACATAGATAAACTAAAATACGGATTAATAATCATTAATAGTTCTAAGAATCTAAAACATGTGTTAATTTTTGAACATTCATGTTGGATTCATTTCATGAGCATTCGAATGATTTACTCAATAAAGCAAATTTGATTTCATGCATAAATCAAAACGTCATTTGGACGATGCCATTCAGTTTGGTTCGGCTCATGTGAAAATGGTTTCACTCGCATATCATAAGTAAAGCATCCCACTGATAATTTTTTGGCAACCATAGGAATGATCCATCTTAAAGGGATTGTTTCTATTAACCTTCTTAGACATAGGTCATAATCCAAGTAACTTCAATACACATACCATAACAAGAAACCAAAAGGAGTTAAATTACCAGGGGGGAGGATATCAAAACCTGATTTTTTGTACTACCTAAAACAAAATAATCACAAAAGGTAATCGAGTTTTAAAAGATCCGTAACAGTTTCATTAAGATCCTACCATCTACACAAACCCAAGAACAGATGCCTATGTTGAAGGCTTATCTTTTGGCATGATTGTATTAAGAGTCAGATTTCTCGTAAGGTTGATCAGAGATGAAGCTGGATCCAAAGAGTCTTTTGTGCTCATCGATCCTTCTCCTAATTTTAAATTCTTCTGCAAATACAAAGTCACCAGCACCAACTGTTAGTAATCAAAATTCAGGAGTACAAGTGAAAAAAAGACATAAATAGCAACAAAAGGTATAAAAATAGAGCGATTATGAAAAGTTTTATATCCAACAGGTCAAACAGGTGAAGTAAAAATAGCTATAGGAAATGTCCAAAGTAGACCAAAATGTACTTTTAATATATGAAACCTCCTAAATCATTTTACAGAAAATGATACAATTTTTCTTAAGACCTGACACACCTGTCGCTAATAAACTAATTTTTTTTAGACACGTTTCAAGTCAACCCAACCTGACCTGAGGCGTTTCAACCCCTTACAGAAAGTTACCAATTTCAACCCATTACCCAACCCACCCATCTTGCCAACACTAGAAATAAGCAATTTCAGAATGGGCACCTCTATTTGGAAAGCAAGTTTGCTGATCCTTCGGGCTTTAAGCAACTTCTCACGATTCTCATAAAAGCTCAAGTCTTCTAGCAGTGATGCCTTTGAGGGGTAACTCTTAAAATGTCGAGCATATCTAAACCCTTCTGTAATCCAACCTGAACGTAAAATAAAACACCCAGAAATGACATCTATTCTTCTAAAAATTATACAAATAAAAACAAAAGTTCAAGAAGATATTGGCTCACTTAATGTCGACGAGTATTGATTAATATGGATTAGAGAAACTTTTTTTTGAAAGGCAAAAACTCACACACACCTATCACGACTATAAACACTTGTCCATGAATATTCAATAGTACCACCCCAGGACTTGAACCCACAACCTCATGGTCGTTAGGTTACCTCAATAACACTAGGCCAATGGCCCTTTGCCCATTGCTTGCACAAATGATGTCTTTTGGACTAGGTTGTGCAGTTGAAACCTTTCGGACTCCAATTCTCAAAATTGAAACTTTCATACAAAATCCATAAATTTGGGTACAGGCACAGGGATGAAACTTGTAATTCGTAAATTACTTAATCCGTAAGTTGCTTAGAGAATAATTAGGAAAAAGATACCTCCTGGGTGTCCCTGGTGTATGTAACAGGCCGATTATCATTGTTTTTAAGGATAACATGTCTCGACTTTAGTTGGGTATGTCTTTGATGATATGCCACTTCACTGGGAAGAAGCCACTCCATTTATCAAGCTGCCAAAAATCCATATCTTTTTCATAACTGACACCGTCATTTCAGTCACACCCACAAACGGTCCACTCTCATTGACCTGCATAATCTCAACCTTTACATACGATGAAGAAAAAATTTCAACTAAATACAAACAGGTTGATTCCAGTTATGTTTTATCTCTATGAGGCAACATAAGACAGATAAGACGGGTTAGAGTCATCCAAACTGTACTTTTTATGCATAAAATCTAAATCAGGCTACTTCAAAAAATTGATTTTTTATTGAAATGAAGATAATTTGTGTCATCTTATTTCACACTCTTTAATTATACCTAATACGAAGCTTATACGCAGAATCTGTTTTATCTTGACCCTGTTTCTTTCATTTTTTAAACTGAGAAGAAGAGGAGAACTGGGCATTTTGACCCTGTTTCTTTCATTTTTTCTTCAGCCTCGTGGAAAGCGACGTCTAATTTCTTGTTCCCATTTGGAGTACTGGACCAAACATCATATTTGACACACTTTTGAACATCATCTTCAGTGTAAGATCTGATGATGTAGAACTTAGCTTGTTCTTATTTTGTCTGAAACACATCAAGATTATACTGATCACTTTTAGTGGAATTCCCAGATTCTTCATGGTTGAGAATGCTGCTTTAAGCCCTAGGACCATAGGTTAGCTCATTGGATTCTCTTCCTCTGGGAGATCGGATCATGAAATAGTTTGCAAAAAGGCCTTGCTTTTGGTAGGAAAATGACCACAAGTTTGGACATGGTTGATAGCATTTTGCAGCACCTCCAGAGTGGCAAGCAGCTCCAGTTTGCATAAGAAGCTTCTGTTAATATAATTTAAGACTTCCATTCTACCACCACAAACTCAAGATTTGGCATTTTATCTATTAAATATTATGATCTGCCAAACATATGATTATTGTACAGCCACACCATTTTCTACCACAAATTGTATTACAGCTGGTTGTCTAATTCTGATAATTCAATCACTTACAAAATGAGTAAAAAACATGTCTGAACCAACTGAGTTATCCCCATATGCATCTTCTTTTCAGTAAGATAGATTCCAACTCAAATCTACCTATTTGCCCACAAGATATGTGTTACACTAATTTTGGTCCACAAGCTTTACGTTGTATTATCAAGATCATTCTGGGACGAAAGAAGTATATTAGAAAAGGAGAATACACACCTTGTTCAGTAAAGAGAGATGGGGAGACTGCAGAGCCAACTGAGAGATATAAAAGTCGATTCTTGTGACTGCATGTCAAGAAGGTAATTTGGGGATCTTTCATTAGAAGTAGTCATCATGCTTCTTCGGGAGTTAACATCATTGGACTTTGATGAACAATTAGAACCCATACCAGATCTCACCCCCCAAGACGTAGGATGTTGGTATCTTGCATCATTGGCGCAGAATTCCACAAGTAGTACACCGTACATTCTGATGACAAAGGATGCGGATTTTGCCCATCAACACCTAAGAAAGTCTGTGAACCATATGGATTGTAGCCAGGCATACAATAAAGAAGCGAACCATTATCCATGTAGGAGGCCCCACACAACTTGGATGGCAAGAGCCATCTGACTGATGATAGGTTCCTTATGTCATGTAACAGAAATGTAAGAAGTAACCTTTTTATAATCCACAATACTAGAGGTCGCAACTTTGATCCGTTTACGAGTGAATATGTCAATTTGAGTTGTCTTTTATTTCAGACGGTTCTAACAAAAAAATTATATAAAACGTGAAATGAATTAAACAACTAGCAGGGGTAAAAGTGATTGAAAGTCTCCCGTAGCCTGTTTATTAGTGCATACAACTTCCTGAGCATCCATTTATTTATATAAAAAGAAAATGTAATCATATATACAACATTCATTATTTACACAGTCATTTGAAAAAATGTAAAAAAGTGTTAGCAGCCTGGCCCAGCCCGTTCCCATGCATAGTCAATAATGAGATCAATCAACCCAAACCTATTTTAAGTCATTACCAACAGACCTGACCCACCCATCTTGCCACCTCTATCGCTCTACACAATTCAGATGCAACATTCCGATAGCATCAAACTAGACAAGCTCCTAAGACATACTCTCGACATGATATTCATTTTTTTAGGGGCTTTGTGCTGTTCATGAGCAGTGAAACAAACTAGAGTACTAGGGAATAAGGATTAAACATTAAACTATTTAAGCCACGTCATATCACACCACCAATATTTATACTTTATGAGCTGTGGCTGGTCATATAGGATGATAAATGCATAATGGTACATAAAATAAATTTGAACCTGGAAAATGATGATCATAACACGTCGTAGAAGGATAACGAACACTTTGCTTGCCAACCCCACTATTTACCGAAGACGCCACATTCCCTGAATACGATAATATAATATCCGAAGGTATGCCAGCTCCTCCGGAGATCTAAACAATAAAAATCAGGACCAAATACTAAATGAGTTCGACGACATATAAAGTCACAAAATGTTGGTTTTCTAAACCTACAATAACAAAACTACTACGAAAGCAAGTACAACTCGATACACGTAAATTTTGTTCCTTTGTTAGTTTCAAACATATAAATATTTTGATAATGCATTTGTTCACCAATTCTGAATCTACAGCCGCAACAATTGTTATCCATGGAAAAAAAAACTGATGGAAAAGAAATAAGCATGGCCGTTCCAAACAAATTTGAGGACCTGGGCGAAATAAAAAAATGAGACTCTTTGATGGTAAAAGAAAGTTCTAATTAAAGATTGTAAATTATTTTTTTACACATTATATTTAGGGTATACAAAAATATGAGGCCTTAGAAAATTAGAGGCCTGACCATCGCCCAAATTTCCCACCCCCCCTCGTTCCCATTGGGCCGGACCTAGAATAAGATAGCTTGTATGTGTTCTTAAAAATAAAAAAATATAAAGAAAAAGAAAATAATTAGTTATTTATATTCTTGAGTTCCATAAAAAAGTAATTAAAATAAATAGTTTTACAATTATACTCTTTGTAATGTTTCAACCATTGAATTGAGTTATAGAGCAAATCAAATATATGAATGGAAATAAGTTGGAAATCGAATAAATAAATCTCAAATTAAAGTTCAAAATTGAATAAAAAGTCCATGACGAACACGATAATTATCCAAATATAGCATATCTTTATGATAAAATAATAATATAGTATGTGTAAAAATAAGAGTTTGATCTGGTACCTAATGATCGATTAGTTAACTTCATAAAATAGGAGAGATAAGTTGTTGAAGTTTGTTGGAAATGATAGAGGAGACGTGTGTTTGTAATTGTACGTTAATGGGGTCTATCAGATAAAAAATACGTGAAAAATTACATAGAGTAATTGAAATTATATTGGTAATTATTCAAACATATCATAACTTTTCCTTTACAATCAGTTCATTTTTGAACGAAAATGACTTAAATTTCAAAAAACTTCATTTTTGCATGTCTCTCATTTTTTTTTCCTTCATAAAAAATACTCAAGAATAATAAATATGTTTTTATTATTTGTTTTTTTCTTTACACCTTCAAAATGCATTTGATTAAGAAGAGTGTTTAAAATATACGGACAAAAAATGCCTACCGAATGGGGTGGAAATGGGAATGGTAAACGTACGTGAATTAAGTAATTGTGTAGGGGTTATTTGTGAAAATTCAGTAAAAGTGTTGACGGGAAAATAAGTAATAAGAAATTGTGTAAGGGTTAATTATGAAAATTCAGTGGAAGCGTTACCGCAAAAGATATGGGCTTTATCAGGAATTTGAACCCGACGTGAATCGAACACGCAACCTTCTGATCTGGAGTCAGACGCGCTACCATTGCGCCACGGATCCCATTGATGTTGATATCTCCATCCTATAGATATATATATTAAAAGGTTTTATATTTATCGAAAACTAGTTTATCGTTTCATAAAATATAGAAAGATAACATTTTAAGGTATACAGCGTACAATTTATGGATTAACTACATATAAAATGTTTTTTCATACTAAACATATGTAAATAAAACATGTCTTTTTGCAAAGTTCAAGTTGCAATACTATTGTTATGGTTGCATATTTCATATGAATATTCTTCATTTGTATGCAAAATCGCTAAGTTGTATAACTAGCTAGAAAACTGACCTCCAGAACCCAACAATATGAACTGTTCTTTTTTTAACATCTCAAAGGATGAAAACTTAAAATCAAATTAGACTATTAGAGACGCATCACACAAACAAAACATTATATTACTGTGCCATCTCCAAACTTGAATCCAAAACAACCAGCCAAATCTCATCTAAATCCCGACATTCTAAAATGGTTCCTCAGCCGCTTCTTCTTCATCGGGTAATACTACAGTTAGCAAAGAATATTTTACTCTAAGTGAGATTTTTCCTTTGTCTACCACGAGTCGAGCCCCCGAGACTACCCAATACCCGGGCGTCTCTTGTGGGCCCCGGGTCATCTCAGTGGTGTCGACAAACTTCAGTAGCTTTGGGGCTTGAACTGGAGCCGGTGGGCCCCCTGGGTATATAGCTGAATTTATGTTGACCTCAGCTGGCTGAGATGGCAGTTTTAGGGCTGCTGTGAAATGGTGGCTTATAAGAGTTGATATAAGTCCAGATTTCCGGGCTAACCCAGGAGATCCATCCCACTCAGGATTCTTGATTGCTGCTGCACCAAGAACAGTTGCAAACCGGAGTCGTAAAAAGAGGACATTTTTAAATCCGTAATCACCAACATGTAAGTGGGCCCCGGTTACGATTGCTAATTCGTCTTCAGATTCGACTGGAGCGGTGCAGACATGAGAGAAGTGTTTCCATTGAACTTTTTCATAGTATCTACGGTCGTGCGAATCCTCACTATAGTTTTGATTTACATCGTCTGCTAGTTGGAAGACTTTTGGAAGAGACGAGAGGTGTTGCAGGTGAATTGCTAAACGGTTGCTTCTTTTACCTTCTAGATAAAGTCGGAGGCCCGTCACTGGTCTCTTACCTACATCAACCTATTTAGAAAATTAGAAAATTTTGTATCACAATTAGAACATCTTTGCTCGTTAGCGTTTTCACGTATAAGAACTAGAGACTTTGAGTCAGACAACTTCGGCCACTTTTCAATAAATGGGTCAATTCAGGTAGGTTCATCTATGGGACACTCGGTAAAATATCGACAAATAGAGAAAGTAACTTAATACGAAACAGGTCAAATGGGTTGACAATCGTCCAAAGAGAGCTCTTCAAGCACGGTACTTCCTAAATAATTTCATTAAAAAATCAAAATCTTAATAAAGTAAAATAATGTAGTATTTGTAATCATATATTTTTATTTTTTGACCCACAAATTGTTTATACTTCAATTTGTTGGAGAAAATGTATCTCAGGTCAACCCAACCGGCACTAAATGTTACCCATTTTGAAACTTCGCTCAACATAATCGACTCACCTACTTTGCCATTTTTAGAATTAAGAGCCATAGTTATACTATGCATTTAGACGGTTGTAAGCTTTCAGAAAGAGTCACTATGTTGGTTTTCAATGTAAAGTTGCTTAAGTTCAAAAATTAGGAAATTACCGGATTGGTGTTCACGTAGAGCTTGGGACCAAAAAAACTGAACTGCAAAGAAGCATTAGTTTGCTGCTTACGTTGTGGACCAAGGGGGAGATCGCTAAACACAGGGGCCCATTGTCTCGGTAGCTGGAATTCCAAAAACTGATGGAGCTCTTCGACTGGTGGTTTATCTGTACAAACCTTAACTCTTTTAGATTTTGAATGTGCCAATTTGGGTTTGTCTATTATCTAAAAGGTCACAAAATGAAACGAGTAAAAAGGGTCAAACTTGTCTACACTCACCACAAAGTTGTACTTTTTTTTAATTATGCACAGAACCTTCTAAATTGTTTATTATTATTGATAATATATAATTTTTGTAATCATGTTTCACAAAGTGAATTTTTCAGAGAAACAACTAAATGTTTTTGATTATGAAGTGTTTTAAAAAATTACATGTTCATCTAATCGAGATATATGGCATGACCCCCTCGGCCCAACTAGCTTTGCTACCCCTTTGTTTTAGAACTAAGACATAATCACTAATCAGGTAAAATAGAACACAAAATGTTGCTCACAACGTAGATAGAGATTTATGGCATGACTCAAGTATCCACTTCCTGAAACACCATTCAGCAACGAGGTAATTGGAATGAAGGACATCGTAATGACATCGGGCTCTAACTGTACGCTATGCAACCAGTCGTTGTGTTTTAGGTTCCTATCATCACTCCCACCTCTTCTTTTGCAAATGCTTACAAGATCCTGCAGTCGGTTGCAACCACTGATTAACCAAATATAAAAATTCAAGCATACCATTAACCAATTTTTTTGTAAAAAGATACCTCCTTATAAGAATAAGAACTTGAAGGGTCAGTATCCGCAAACCTTAGACGTTGCTCTCTAATTTCATGCTGAAACAGAAATAACAAGAAAAATAATATATAAGCCAAGGGAAGAAGTCGGCTTCTTAGACATGAGCATAATAAAGGTTGGTGTAAAATTATATATCATTTTGTTGCATTTATCAAAACATTCACGAGATAGAATTTAAAGCGACAGCTATAATAAAGAAAAACAACAACATATAGGAGTAGTTTATTTGTACTCTTTTATATAAAAACCAGGTACCCCAGCAGTTCTACAGTCTATCAAAGGAACTTAATATAGATAGCAACATGAATTATCTTGCAGATACTTTTCTGAAAAATATAAATACATATTCATATAAGCTATGTGAATACCTTGTCATTTTGAGAAATGTGTTCAGAATCAATTACATATTTTCCATCAGAATCCAAAAATCTCTTGTCAGCCATTGCCTTTAACTTATTCTGTACATCAGCAGGCTGTAGGGATGATGCATGCTTCTGTTTCATATATATCACATCCTTTCCGCCCATCTTTACACCCACAATTATATGAGTGCCAAATTTTTCAATAAACCTGCAAGAATTAACAGACATAAACATGAATAATAAACATATAGATGACACAAATATGAATTAAGAATCCAAAAATTAATGTTGGTTATTTAAAGTGACATTTTCAACCCATATTAGTTAACAGGTTACAAATACGTATTTGAATGATAACAGGTTACACCTTCTAAACTCCTCACCTTGCTAATAAAGCAGGTTCCCATGAGGATGGAACAGCTTTTTTCACGTGATCACATAGTACCATTTGAGATTTTTCTAATGCAACGGAATACAATGAGATGAAAACACCATCCAAGGCAAGTGTTTTTGTACTCGATGCATCTTTCTGCCAACTTCCCGAAAATTCAAACATGGCGTTAAAAAGCCCTGAAGGTATTTTTCCAGTTAATGATATTTCCTGGTTGAATTGCTCCGACATCTATAATAATAATATATTATAAGAATAAGAACTGGTTGAAAACAAAGTATCAAGTTTTAAATTTAAATACCCATCTATATCTAAGAGTGTCCTTATCAACCATTTATTTATTTTACTTTATTCAAATAATCATAATTTTCTAAACATTAGAAGAGGTAGTTTCTACTTATTACAACTTCAAAATACATACATGGCATTTTTTCAGTGATGAATTTATAAACTTCTATATATTGACTACATGCAGGAATGCAGCTAAGATTCTAATTAAACAAAAAAAAAAAAAATGCTTTCAGAAAGCAAGATAAAAATGTGTTGCAATGATAGCAACAACTGAACAAAATGAAAAAATCTATCTCTAGGTTATATTATGTGATCATGTTATATGTTTCATCTACAGATACACACATTTCTCACATAAATATACCCTTTAGCTCCCCACCTACTCATCCAAACCCAAAACAGCAAATAAAACAAAACAAAACAAAAAAAAAGAAAAAAAGAAAAAGAAAAGAAGAAACGCAAACAAACCCCATAAACAAATCATCCTAGCACATGCATAATAAT
Source organism: Logfia minima (assembly GCA_963921325.1). Classification (NCBI taxonomy): domain Eukaryota; kingdom Viridiplantae; phylum Streptophyta; class Magnoliopsida; order Asterales; family Asteraceae; genus Logfia; species Logfia minima. Next base: position 34,281,492 of record OY992767.1, read on the forward strand.
TCAACATTAATGCCAAAAGACAATTATTACAAACACTCCCTTGCATTCATTTAATACAAAAAGAACAAATTTAACCATTTTCGGTAAGAAACAAGCATCAAATAAAGCTATAATTACCAGAAACAACATAATTGCAAATAAAGTAACAACAAAAAAAAAATAGAAAGTAAAATCATTCATACCTGTTGAAAAGAAAGAACATCAGAACGAAATCGAGTTCTTTCGCCTTTATCGCATTTAATTGATTTTGAAACATTAGGGATTAGAAGTCCACCAGGAAGCACAATGTCTCTACCTTCATCTTCATCAATTTCAATTAACCGGGAATTTTTATTTCTATTATTCGAAAAGTAATCACCTTTTCGATATTTAAGTCTTAGATCTAACGAAATATCATAACCACATCCAATTGATTGAATCGCAACATTTGCAGCTTCTTCAGCTGAAAGCTTAAGCGCCATTTTTTAACTTCAGATTCTTATAAACAGAGAAAAACACATAAATATAACTTATAAATGCATTATCAGCTCACTTTAGCCCTAATTAGCACCAAATTAAAGCCAAAAAGAGTGATTGCAGCAATTGATTCATTCTGTGAGTACTTTGCCAGATTTTGTTGTGTGAATGCATAAAAACTTCACTGATTATTTTCAGCTCAAGTAATGGATTATGTTTTGGAGAGTTAAGAAATAAGAACCCTAGATGGTGTTTGTACGTGTGTGCGTGTGAGATCGGCGGAATTAATTGGGGGAATTTGGGGTGGTAAGAAAGAAAAAGTATGAGGTTTAAGTTGAGTTGACTAGAATTGAAGTGCTTTTGACCAACATTTTTTTTCTTTTCAAATACTATAGACTATAGACTAAATGTATTTTAATGGTGGAATGTGACAGTTATGATTTAAATATTGATTATGGGCACACATGCAATTGAGTAGTGAACAACAATGGATGCTGAAATAAGTATATTTGTTTATGGTTGGAGAAAATGATGACATGTTTTCTGGATTTTTCTTAATCAAGGCTACTTTGATAAATCTATGATTTAATGTATTAACCTTAAGTAAATAAGTAAATATATAATATGTTTGATTTCTTTGGTGTAATATTCCTACATAAATATGTTAATAATAAAAATAAGGATTAATTGTACAAATGATTTACGTGGTTTACACATAGTAATCTCTGTATTTTGTTTTTTATTAATCAGTCTAAAAATTGTTTTGTCTTCCGTCTCTCCTCCATTAAATTTAACATTTCAACTTTTAAAGACAATGAAAAAAATCAAAATGCTCTTCTTTTTAAAATTTATAATTCATTTTCTTATTATTAATACCTCCTTCTTCCCTAACTCCATCTAAAATATCCTTATCTTTTATTAAGGGATCGAAGTTACAATAAAAATAAAACTTTAAGGATCAAAATATGAAAATTAAAGGGTAGATATCATTTTTTTTGTATTTAACAATTGAAATGTTAAACTTAATGAAGGAGAGATTAAAAGTGCAACGACTATTTAATTTTTGGACTATCTATATAAAAAAATAAAGTGCATGAACTGAGTGTTATTAAGTAAAGGGATGCGTAAAAGGATAAAATGATAAAAAAAAAATTCTTTTTTTTAAGAATTAGAAAAGAAAATGTTAAATACTAAATAAGAATTATAGATATAGATAGATAGATAGATAAATCATACTTAACTCCAAAAGTAAATACATTTCACTAAAAAATAATTTAACTACAAAGAGATAATGAAATATTAATGGAGATATTGTTATCAAAATGTTAATAGAAAAGATTGTGATCTTTTACTAAACCCAAAGCTCTGTGCAATGACTTATATCAGGACATCAAGCTTAAAACAGTAGATTTTTTTCTCCTAATATTCACTATGTATATATGTATAAGTTGAAACCTTGAACTTTAAATGATACTACCATCATCTATATGACATTGTGATGAGCACTATAGAGATAAAAATATACTCAAACATCCAATCATCGAAATAATATCAATTGATACATATACATTCACCTAATATTAGATTTAATTTAATACTTTAAATTTTAGTTTTTCGAATAATAAAAATAAAATGTATATGAATCATGGATGGATTTAATATCATGACTACGCTTTTCTAGTCAATCCCTTATCTCGGGCCGGGCCGGGCCGTGCCGTGCCGTGCCGTGCTTAACACGACCGAAAGTCTACCTGGAATTTTCATATGTGAGTATTTGTTTCCACGTAACGACAACCTTACGATATTTATTCACGAAAATTAAACCTTGTAGATATTGACTTTAATTATTTATTTATCTTAAGTATGGATGGAAGTTCTTCCGTGGGTGGGTTTAAATTCTACAAAATATATATGGTATGTTTGGTGAAATAGCTGTAGATTGTAGCTGTAGCTGTAGCTGTAGCTTTAGGTTTGGAGCTTTTCGCGAAAAGCTATTTCTAGTAACTTTGAGAATTTGAGCTTTTCGTTGAATTCTAAAGTTAAAGTTTGTACATGACAAACAAAACTTTTATTTTTATAGGAGCTTTTTGTTCAAAAACTAAAAGCTAAAACTTCGAAAAGCTCTTAAAAGCTTTATGCCAAATAGGCCCTAGCCGTCTAATAAAATAGAATACATTCTTTTACGCATTATCAAAACAACGTTATCATTTAGTTGGATTTGACACTCTTTACAATTTCACAATGATCTGCCATATTTACAATGGTCTACTAAGAAATATATATATATATATATAAAAGAATTTGTGATTTGTTAGGGTGATAGCCTTCGCAGTATTTGGATATTCTACAATTAGGAATGACAAAGAGGCAGGGAATGAACATGGTAAATTAAACATTCTTCTATTCAATGACCATTCTTCTGTAACAACTAAAAACCAAACAAAATGGAACTAATTGCAAGTTGAGTTATATCCCCATCCGTTATTCTTTAATAGCACTGAGAGTGGGCAAGGAGTTTTACGTTTTTTAACATGAACGCCGAGAAGCTCAAGTAATCGACTCCCGGCTGACGTTCTTAACCGAAGTTGAGTCATCAACTTTGATTTTTTTAACGTTAAATTTTTTTTTTCTCTATTTGATTGATTCAAAAATATTTTTATGAGTCTATTTTAACTCAAAGTTTAACATGAACTATTCTCTTCAAAATTGTACTCGGTGTTAAGTTTGACACCTAATTTAACATTGAAACACTTTTCCTACTCTAACAAATCCTTTATTTCATGTCAATCATATCAATACATATTAAATGGAAGCAAATGCCATGAACATTGTAAACATCCTTCAATCTCAATTTAATTGTTATTAATTATATTTTAGCTTTTGGCAAAAATAATTATTCATGTTCAACTTAAACCAACCAAAAAATATTAAAATTTTAGTAAATATAAATTTTATTGATGAACCTGTTACAATGTCATTATTATAATTTATCCGACACTTGCGTAATGGATACTGATTACTGAGGTAGTAATTTTCATATTATATTTACCAAACTTAATTATTTTAAGAAACATTTTTATTTACCCAATTTACTGAAGTTCACTGCCATCTCCAGATTTATTACTTTGGTCTGTAACAAAGATTAATCAATTACAACATTATAATATAATTAACACATTATCATGTGAAAAGAATACCCGAATTAAAACATGCATGCAGCGGCCAATCAAAGGAAACTAAACGCGTAAACTTCGAATATCTTCTCCTTTTCCCAATTACACATTCAATGCATTAACCATAATTAATGGAAGATTAAACCCACAATAAAACCCCAATAAACATAATTCACTTCATATCTCTTCACACATTCATTTGTAAATTTGCATTGTTCCCCTTGTCAGTTTATTCATCCATCATTAAATTAATGGGTTTCCTTTTATTTTTCCCTTTAATTGTTTCTTCATGCTTCTTTTATTATCTATCTCCAACATGTAACAATCTTTTCATTTTCACTAATTTTATCAGTTTTAGATTTATGTAATCTTTGAAAGTTTTGTTTGAAATGCTTTTAGATTTAATCATAAATATGTTTGACAATGCAGATGGATATGATGCATTGGATCCAAATGGAAATATAACAATTAAATGGGATCTTAAACAGGAAAATGATGCAGGAACACAGGATGTAAGTTTTTTTGTTTGATATATATTAATATATATATATAGGTGCATGCGCATATGCATATCATGAATTTATGCATTAATGGTTTGTACTTTTTGCATGGTGTACTCAATTGCTGTTATTCTAACTGATTACACATAATATATGTTCCAGTTCTCTTAGTTTTGAGACATGGAATGAATGTGTATATATGTGAAAGTCGAGGGGTAAAAATCATAAAATATAAATAATTCTTTTTAAGAGTTCGGTGCTGTTGAGAGCACATATGGCGCATATGCAAGATATGTACATACAATATATACACATATATTTTCTAATTATTTTGAACCATGTAGATTGTAGTTTCAATCTTCAATCATCAATTGTATCGGCACATAGAATCGCCAGGATGGAAGCTAAGTTGGAAATGGAGGGGCAAAGAAGTAATTTGGGACATGAGGGGGGCCGAGGCAACCGAGCAGGGCAACTGTTCCGAGTACTTGGGGAGACCACAGCTGCCACATTGTTGCGAAAGGGAGCCTGTGATTGTAGACCTTTTGCCAGGGACTCCATACAATATGCAAGTTCAAAATTGTTGCAAGTCAGGGGTATTATCGTCATTTATTCAAGACCCCGATGAATCCATGGCCTCATTTCAAATGAACGTTGGTTCTCTAGGAATGATGCCTTATGACTTCAATATCGGCCTTCCGGGATACACTTGTGGGAATGCTACCAAAGTTCCTGCCACAAAGTATGTTCTTGATAACGGTCGTAGAAAGACACAAGCACTTGGTGAGTTAAGTTTGTAAAGAATGAACCTATCAAACATGTGTCCTAACATTTTTTCGGGATTCTAATCCCTATAGTAGCAATGTGTTTCCAAAAACTAATGATATAAACAACCTACTTTTTTATAATTGTGTTTCAGGTTATACTAATTGTTTTCTGGATAAAAGACTTTTTATTACTTGCCACTTATGTGGCATACCCTTGGTCATAATCAAACTAGTTTTAAACTTTAATACTTCGGAAAGTACATTGCTATTGTTCAGCTTACAAATCCTTTATTAATTTTGCTAGTTTGCGATACAATCATAAAATGCTTTTGTTGATATCATGTATTCTCTACAGGGACGTGGAATGTAACTTGTACTTATTCGCCATTTCTTGCATCATCGGCTCCAAAATGCTGTGTTTCTTTATCTTCATTCTATAGCAAGACGATTGTGCCTTGTCCGACATGTAGTTGTGGGTGTCAAGGAGAACCAGGATCGAATTGCATAAGGTATGCCTTCAATTGTCGCAAAAGTTGTACTTGTACTATATTTTATCATGATAAAACATTATTTTTTTGGAAATTGCAGGAATGGTCAACTATCTCCAATGTTGCAACTCCCTCATAACGAACAAACCTGGCCAATTGTGCAATGTTCGTCACATATGTGTCCAATAAGGATTCATTGGCACGTGAAAATAAGTTACAAAGAATATTGGCGAGTTAAGATCACGATAAATAACCTTAACATTGTGAAAAACTATACTGATTGGAATTTGGTCATGTTGCATCCGAATTTACAAAGTTTGACACAAGTTTTCAGCTTCTACTACAAACCTCTTAGTCAATACGGGAGTATAAGTAAGTTGGTTGCAAACTTGCAATCTTTACATATAAAAGTATACAATTAATGCCTTTTGGTGTACAGTTCATTTTATACGACACTATTCTTTTGAGTTTCAGATGATTCGGGGGTGTTTTATGGGATCGATCATTACAATGACATGTTACTTCATTCCGGTGACGGAGGAAATGTACAAAGTGAGATGTTGTTTCACAAAGACCCGGGGACTTTTACGTTTAAAGAAGGATGGGTGTTTCCGAGGAGGGTTATTTTCAACGGTGATGAATGTGTGATGCCGCAACCACACGAGTACCCAACACTTCCAAGTAGTAGTCGATATATCAGACCTTCAGCATTATGCTTTGTGATTCTATTGACATTACTCATTTTAATACTATGATCAAATTTTAAGATACTTGGTATTCATTTATGTGTTTTGGTTAGGGTCATTGTGGCCTATATTTCGTTTTTAGGAGTTTCTTCTTCTTTTTTTTGTTTGGTGTTAAGATAATATCAATCAGTTGGTCATCTTATTTTAACATTGTAGCCTATTATTGATATATCATATCCTTCAGGTTGTTATAACTACAAATGCACAAAGTTTGTTCCAAAAGAACCGCTTATGTTGAAGAAATACACAATATGGATTTCTGATCCGCTACAACTTGCATGTATAGAGTTTAAGGAGGAAGAAAGTTGTACTTTCGAGACGTCTTAATTTTTGAATAATAAGAAAAAGCTTTTGAGTTTTGAAAGCAAATTTAGTTTTGACTTGAAAGATTCACAAACTTTGGTCTTTGATGGCTCGCGACTTCTTCTCTGGGTAGATGTAAAGAGCAGCCCATCTGAGTGTTAGATGAGTTTATCATTGGTGGCTTTGGGCCATATTGTCCCCAGTCCCAACATGCGCTGAAGTGGTTGTCTCAGTTTTTACTACTACTATCAGAGTATCAGTTACCATTTTTGAATTTTTGTTTGTAAAGGCGATTTACATAAAGCAAAACTAAAATTTATATTTGTAAATTAGTTATTGAAGGTTCTTTGTGCTATTTACTTTTGAACTATATGAATGCTAAAAACATATTGAATGTTTTAACTCTAATGCTGCTGCATCCATGTCAAATAAGAACATTGTTACCATTGTCATGCACAAACACAACAAACTAAGTTTGCAACAACGGAATGGGAATTTTCCCAAGAAAAATGGATTTAAAAAGAAAGTATATGTAACATAAACATGTAAACAAAATCCATGTAATGGTCACTCCCACCATCCAGTTTGTCTAGTCTTAGAGGGTCTTGTGCCTATATTATCTTCGAATTTTAACTATCCTATACTTTTTCAAAAGCTCACGTTAAAACAAAATTAACATTTCAACCACCCACAAACCCCTTTTTCAAACATGATTTGGAAGAGATGACACACCCAAAAAATCGGCTCTTTCAACTGCGGCTATTTCACTTGCTGTCAGTAAAATCTGCATCAATCACATCCCCTTCAGGTCCCTTCCCTGATGATTCAGATGATTCAGATGACTCAGCACCCGGTGTTGGGCCAGCACCTGGTGCACCAGGCTGGTTGTAAAGCGACTGACCAAGCTGCATGACCTCTTGGTTAAGAGCTGCCATGGTGTCTTTTATGGTTTGTGTTGAACCGCCAGAGATAGCCTCTTTGAGCTCACCAAGTTTAGCTTCAACCTTCTCTTTGACGGGTGCAGGAACCTTGTCTCCTAATTCCTTGAGCTGCTTCTCGGTCTGGTACACGACTGAATCAGCTTGGTTTTTTGTGTCAATGGCATCTCGTTTTTCCTTGTCTTCCTGCGCAAACTTCTCAGCTTCGCTAACCATTCTTTGTACCTGTTTAAATAAAGTGACAGTACAAAGGGATATCAGTTTGTTTTCATTGACAACTTGTTCGGTGCACACATAATTACACTACATACTCTAAGCACAATGAATTAATTATACCAAAAAAATTCGTCAAGAAATATACCTCATCGCTAGGCAAAGTGCTAGCACCAGTGATGGTAATATCTTGCTTCTTTCCTGTGCCTTTGTCAATGGCGGTGACAGACAGGATACCATTTGCATCTATGTCAAATTTGACCTCAATTTGTGGAACTCCACGAGGGGCAGGCGGGATTCCATCAAGACGGAAGCTACCAAGAGACTTGTTATCTCTAACAAACTCACGCTCACCCTGAAGGACATTAATTTCAACACTTGTTTGCCCATCAGCAGCTGTAGAGAAGACCTCTGACTTTGAAGTTGGTAAAGTTGTGTTTCGTGGGATAATCTTTGTCATCACACCACCAAGCGTTTCCAGACCGATGGATAATGGTGTAACATCTAGAAGAACAATGTCACTCACATCTCCAGCTAAAACACCAGCCTAGACATGAACAAAAAATCATATGACATTAATAAATAAGTACTTCAAACAAATTCGAACTCAAATAATGTAAATATGTTAAATTAGTCAAACGGATCATAACTCATTTCTAAGGATGAGTTCTTACTAGTATAATACTAGTAATATATTCAGAGTAATTATTTTTATATATTAATTATGGAAAAGTTACCTGGTTTGAACTGTACCAAGAACTATCAATAGAAACTGAACATTTCACCTTTCAAGTTTCCATACCCACCCATCTGACTAATTAGTAGTTGAGAAGGGTAGGATATATACCTGAACCGCAGCTCCCAGGGCAACAACTTCATCAGGATTCACAGTAAGGTTTGGTTCCTTTCCTGTAAGGCTCTTAACAACTTCTTGAACAGCTGGAATACGTGTTGAACCACCAACAAGGATCACCTCATCCAAATCTGTGAAAGATAACTTCGCATCTCTCAAAGAATTTTCAACTGGTCTTTTAAGCCTGAAAGGATGATCGGGACCCAACAGTCAGCATCAAACATGAACATATAAACATATTTAACCTCACCCATTAAGCGAAGTAAGTACCTATCCAGGAGGTCCGAGCATAGCTCCTCAAACTTCGCCCTTGTAAGGGTAGTGTCGATGTGTTTGGGGCCATCAGCAGTGGCTGTAATGAACGGCAAGCTATCCAAGAAAGAGATATAAAAGTCAGTTAAGCAATGTAATCGAGATGTGGTAAAACAATCATGACTGCTTCAACTGATGCATGTACCTAATATTAGCTTGGGTCAAAGTTGAAAGTTCCATCTTAGCCTTTTCAGCTGTCTCGGTCAATCGCTGCAAAGCTTGCTTGTCTTTTAGTAGATCAATGCCCTCATCTTTCTTGAAGCTTGCAGCAAGCCAATCAACAATTCTCTACAAAATATGAATTCAATTAATCGCATTATACAAAATATACAGGAACTGAACAACAATCTTGCATATTAAAACGGTAGATACCTTGTCAAAATCATCACCACCAAGATGTGTATCTCCAGATGTAGACAGTACCTCAAAGACTCCATCACCAACCTCAAGAACTGCAAATGTTTATAGAATTAGTTTTGGGTATACACACAGACGGAGATCATTTGTGAGACATATGAAGCTCAACTGTTGATAACCCCTCACCTGAAACATCAAAAGTACCACCTCCAAGATCAAAAACCAATATGGTTTCATTGTTCTTCCTTTCAAAACCATAAGCAAGTGATGCAGCCGTAGGTTCATTGATGATACGCAGAACTTCCAAACCTGCAATTCTTCCAGCATCCTTGGTTGCTGTTCTTTGAGAATCATTAAAGTAAGCAGGAACCGTCACAACTGCCTTGGTAACCTTATCGTTCAAAAACTTGGAAGCATCATCAACAAGCTTTCTCAACACCTACTCATCAACATAACAACACAACAAGATTAGTAATGTCAAAGATACAACCCATCATGCAAACCAACACGTAATATCAACTTACTTGCAAGTTACAACATACAAGGCTGCAAGCTCGTGCTTACAAGAGCTAGGCTCAAGCTAAATGATTGAGCTTTTCGAGCCTTAAGTAATAAGTATGCGTGTATAAATATGGAAAAGATTGTACAAATGTACTTAACATAAAATTGGAATGAATGAGTGAAAGTTTAACTTTTGACACACATTGGAGTTCGACATTTGCCAAGAAAAGAGTCGAAGTACAGTATTTCTTTTTATATATTGAGCACTCAAAATATATTTTGTCTTCCAAAAATATAGCACAAAAGTAAAAAATATTGCACAGAGTTGAAAAATATTGCACAGAGGTAAAAATATCGCACAGAATCAATATATTTCACATAAATTTAGTATTTCTCAGAATTGTCTGAGATATCTCCCTGAATTTGAGCTAGTTTTAATAACGTTAAATGTAGGTTCAAACTATGCTACTACTGAAGTGAATTTTCTCTGAACAATTTCGGAGAGTGAAGTAAGTACCTGAGCTGAAATTTCTTCAGCAGCAAACTGTTTACCAATAGCAGGACAATCAAGTTTAACATTCCCATTCTCATCACGAACAACTGTATACGAAACCTGTTTACTCTCATCATCAACTTCCGTCATCTTCCGTCCAATAAACCTCTTCACCGAAAAAAACGTATTTTCAGGGTTGACTACCGCCTGCCTTTTCGCAATCTGTCCAACTAACCTATCTCCGTTTTTCGTATACGCAACGACTGAAGGTGTAGTCCGTTGACCTTCAGCGTTAGTCACAATAACCGGTTTTCCACCTTCCATTGCACCAACAGCTGAATTAGTTGTACCTAGATCGATTCCGACGACTTTTTCAGCTACAACTCGTAACGGACCATTTCTTCGGTTGTTCTTTTTAAGTTTTATGAAGGATTTTTGGTGTGCAAGCGATACGGATTTGGTTAATCCTTTACCGAAGAAGATTGATTTTGGTGAGGATTGAGTGGAAGTAAAAGGAGTAGCGTTAATTTGAGCGGTTGATGACGCCATTATAAGGTGTTGTTACAAACCCAGAAATTGGGAGTTAAGGAAGTGAAAAATGAAGAAGAATGAATTGAGCTGAAGAAATGGTTGTTGTTGCTGTTGAAAGGTTTTGGGGGGATAAAAGGGAGACGGAGATTGTGAGGAGAGGGTTAGGTAGGGCCACGTGAGCAGCTCTAGAATCTTCTTTTTTTGAATTTTTTTTTCTCCAGAAATTACAGATTGTCAAATTGGGTTGTACGGTCAGGATTTTTTATTTTGTTTCTTGCAAGAAAGTTGCTACTCCTAATTAAGAACAAAACAAAAAAACTACACTGTATTATTAAAATTTACATCGTTTTTGCATATAGAAATTAATGTGATAGGAACAAATTGAAGTGAAAAATAGAAGAATTTAGTTGGTCTGTCATTTTATATACAAAATTTAGTAAATTTTTTGTAAGATTAACCTACTTTTTTGATTTTTAGTGTTTTACGAAGATGATGAGAATTGTAACTTCATTGTCTTTGTTAGGATGTTCAAAAACTGTTAAATGTTTCCACATGTGTTGAATGTAATGAACTAATGACCAGTTAGGACCTAAGCTTGCACGTTTAGAGCGCGTAATCAGTGTCAACTTTGTTATCTTGTTTTTGAGATATGGTTGAAACACGTATTCTACTTCTATCAAGCATAGAGCCGTTTTAGTAACTAATGGCCAAACGGCTCATATTTATCTAGTAAAAGTCGAAAGGAGACAGCATTCCTGATTATTCAGAACTTAAGTGAATCACATGTACAGTTGCTGTAACCAAACTCAGGCAATTCTGATTTACTGCCAAAGAGCCGAAAGAAAACCATCATTATCCCACTCGAATCAATTAAAAAAGGTGAGAACCAAAGAGAAGTTGGTAGCAAAATTGTACAAAGTTTCAAGGTTACAAAAGAAAGACAAAAAAGAAATTAAAAAAATCAGGCCATTCATCTTTCTTGTAGCTAAGTTATTTCATTTCCACCCACTAACAAATTTGTTACAAACTACGGTTACATAGAATCTGAACAGCTTCCAAAAATCCAAAGTTGGAGTTCACAAGTTTTTTTTTTGGAGACAGTAATGTCACATTTTTGACGTAATAATAAGAAAAAATAAATCACAATAAATACCATATTCCTGCAATATAGCAACATGCCTAGTCAATTTTTCCTATCTAGGACTCAAAGTCACATCATGAAAAATCTTAAAGACGTCTATATGCAAAACTCTTATATAATAACTAGCACACTAGAAAAGGTAATAACCAGATGGTGCAGATGGCTACATCAAAGAATCAGAATCATTAGGTGTTCAAAGCCATAAATAAGTTCTGCTTTCTAGCGTGTTCTGGGATCAGCCTTTGAAGAGTCTCAGGAGGGATGCTTGCGAGTTCTGCATCACAAAGAATCAAAATCACATGTATTTTACTCAGTCATAGAGGTGGAAAAATGAGAGGGTATGGTATTGGGTTGGAATGAGTTCAAGTTCGAAGGGGTAATATTTAAGTACTGATACACTGATACAACCGGGTAGAGTTGGCCCATATAAGTAACTGAATTCGTAAAATGATCACATAAACTATATTACTACAAAAACAATCTAACTTCTTGATCATGTTTTAATGAGGTTGTATACTTGTATGCATTAAATGTACAGTTGGGGTTGACTAGTTTGACCCGTTCCCTTTCTCCCTTTTTTTGCTATATTGGACTCACTTGAGCTTCTTGGGAGAGAGAATCTAAATCAACCCATTAAAGGTAAATACGTCAAAATTGCCACCTATACTTGTAGACCTTTCATGTATGCATATGCAAATATTGATGTCCTTTTTCTACAGAAAGGGTAGTAATCTTGCCCCCAAAATCTTTTGATTCTAATACTCCACATAGAGTTCAATTATTCATCAAAATGTTCACCAAAGCCTAAAAATTTGGGTCAATTTTCACTTTATCATGCAACTCCTTTTGACCGTCAAAAATCAAATGTGCACTCATACCTTGGGGTTTAAAATTGAAGAGCGGAGGAAGTGGGCGACCATTAGGAAGATGTGTAGTTGGATCTCTCAATTCATCAAAAAAGGGATGAACACAAGCTTCCAACTGCAATTCACAATATTTAAGAAAACATTCACCACTTCACTAGTGTTGCTACAACTTTTAATGACCGGATACAGCTTACAAGGAACTTACAGCAGTGCATCGCAAGTTTGGAGAATACTGGAAAAACCTACAAACTAAGTCGACTGCTTCTGGGGGTAAACGCTTCTGGAAAACCTGAAAAATGGAACAAAATGATTAATACTTATTCACAACAACTATAATTTTAATAATTTATAGTAATATATATATGTGATGATACAAGAAGGTATGCCTTGTGCCATGGATGAGGCTTTATTTGTGGGAACCTAAATTCCGTATAGTTTGGATTCATGCATTTTATCTCCTCTCGTGTTGGTGTCCCAAGAACCTGTAAAACAATCATAATGAAGTCAGTAGAGAATAATTTAAATAAAATTTCCATAGGTGCCAAAACACATGATTTTTTATTGCAACTTATAACCCGCTCAACCCATTTGACCTGTTTCCTTAGTTATGCTCAGGAAAGTGTGTGAAATTGAAAATTTGTTACCTTGATGATCTCAACGAGCTGATCGACACCACTTTCTCCAGGAAACAATGGCTGCAAATGATATCAACTAGTAATTTGATTATGCTGAGTGGCTGATTTGATTGGTATTAAGAAATTAAAGAAGAAAAGTACCTGTCCAAGTAGTAGTTCGGCCATCACGCAACCTGTTGACCAAATATCTATAGCTGTTGTATATTCGGTGGCACCAAATATGAGCTCTGGAGCACGGTAATATCTTGAACAAATGTAGGAAATATTGGGTTCTCCTTTTATCTATAAAATAATTAAGAGAACAGGAAAGAAGAAGTAAGAAATAAATTAGAGCCAGTAGTTAGGATATATTTATATGACTTACGAGAACTTTAGCACTTCCAAAGTCGCATATTTTCAGTTGATGTGTGTGTGGATTCACCTGAAAATAGCAACGAAGAGGCTCAGTAGCTTTAAATATCTGAAGTTTCAACCAGTTGTGGACGTATTTAAATTTGAAGGAGTATCATATGTGAAACTCATGAAACAGAATATTACTAGTAAATTCTGAGGCTTGATGTCACGGTGACAAATACCAATGCAATTATGAATATAAGCAAGTGCTCTGCATATCTGCAAACAAAATTGTGAGATCATAAATGAGAAAGTAAAAGTCAAAGGTGAAAAGTTAAGTAACACATGCCTGATAGGTATACAACTTGACATAAATCAAGGGCATTCTTTGGCTCATCCTAGTGTAATGTCGAGCAGTACGGCTAACCGTTTCAGGAACAAAATCTAGAACAAGATTAAGATAAAGCTCTTCTTTGTCAGTTGTTGAAAAGAAAGAATGTTTCAGCGCCACAACATTAGGGTGGTCCAGCATCTGCATTATTTGTAGCTCTCTGTTCTTGTAACGCTTGTCTTGAAGAACTTTTTTTATCGCCACAATTTCTCCCGTCTCTCTGCACTTGGCCTGCACCAAAAATAACATGAACAATTTACACCAGATAGTCAATTAGAAACCAAGGAAAACAACACCGAAAGATATAACTTTTATCCTTAGACTGTTATTTACATTTATATATCGGAAAAACACAGATATATGTAAGATCAAGAATCATCTAAGTATCTAACAATGACTTTCACTCACTTGAAAAACAACACCAAAAGAGCCCGTTCCAATCACATGCTCAGCTATGTAACTGACAGTCTGTCATAAGCCAATTTACAAAAATTGTGAAGTTAGCATAAACAAGGATTTTTACGGGAATTCATGGAATTCATTAATTCTAAAAAGAATTTACATCCAACCTGTTTAGACTGACCATTACGACCACCAATAGTTGTTCTTATTACATGCCCTGCTTCAGCACCAACTCCGTGAACTATCTCTGGCTCGCTATCCTGAAATAATAAATTTTATTTTTAAATAAAATTTCCCCAATGAGGCAAATTCGTGTGCAACCATTAATTGTAGGTGGTTTATTGATTATTTCAGTTTCGGGTTCAAGTTGTAATAATAAGATAATGAGTTTGATAATGCAAACTTACGCTGGCTTTATCATCATCACGGTCCACCTTGTCCCTTAGCCTCATCTCAAGCATCTCCCGAGCCAGCCAATCGACTGAACTAGATGATTCATTAAAGCCATTCACAGCTCTTGAACTGCCAACTCCACCATGACTAAGGCTGGCAGCAGAAGCCATCTATCTTAAACCTAACAATGAGAACCAGAAATGCTAAAAATCCCTACACTCGACATACGCTTCTAGAAACGCCCCACTCATTCCAACCATAAATCTGCCATCATGATAACATCAGATATTATACATTAACACAGCGTAAACATTGCGTAAAGCATATATACAAACAAACACAAGAACAAGGTTTAAAATACTCCTATATTCTACAGATAAAGTCTAATTTCCACACAAAAAAGCCTCAATTTGTGTGAAAAGAATCAAATAACATATCCAAAAATAATGAATTATAAATAAACAGGTAATTTATCATACTACAATAAACAGTAAAATCCAAATAAATTTCTAAACAAGTACTCTAGTAGATTATTTGTAAAGTACTTCAATTTCAATAAGCGTCAAACGTTAATCTAACAAACAATCAATCATAAAGCAATGAACAAATTTTAATATTAAAATATCATATAAAACACAAAATAAGCATAATTCAGTATCAGTCAGATCTAAGTCAAAATCACTCAATATTCAACTATCAATTGTTCTTCTCTACACAATCATCAGTCAGCAATTAATCAATAATAACAACTATGAGTTTATTAAATTGTTCACCTTTACGAACTTAGCAAAATTCCGAAGTGCATTCCACAATCAATCAACTGACAGAATAAACAATTTGCTGATCTGATTGTTTTCTTTTCTTGGGGAGCGTCAAATGAATTTACAATTATGATATTAGGTTTTCTTTTTCCTTTCTTATTATGTTTCTGTTGCCATTTGGGAATGACAGAGAAGTATTTGGCTTTTTGATGTTTTGGTACACAGTAGCTACTACTTCACTATTTTTATATACCATTTTCTCGTACTAATTGGTCTAATAATAAAATTATGACATATAACATGATCGAGAACTCGATACATTTACCATGGGAGTCAATGTCGTTTAATACATACATTAGTATAGTATATTTAATTTTTTAGTGAAAATTATTTTAACATATAGTGCTCATGTGGCATTTTAAAATAAAAAGAATGATAACACAACTAAAATGCATGCTTAAATACGTATTTACTAAAATATTTGATATATATGTAAAATTGATCGACAAATATAAAAATTTAAATTTCGTAAAATCTATATGTCAAAAAATAAATGATCATACCACGATAATTCTTCCGTTGTCTAGATCCCCAATTTAACAACACATTAGTCTTATTATCGTAATTCTGTTAAATTAGACGGTAAGTTGTCATAGTTAGCTAAGATCGTTTTAACAATAATAAGATAAGCAAGTAGAAGACTACCCATAACTTAATGATTGAGTAAAACGTATTAAATCACTAATTTAATAACATCAAATTAAACTCGTTATCAAAGAACAAGCTAAAATTATTAGGCTTTTGCTCCCATCTTGTAAGATGATTAGTGTTTATTAAGTAGGTAATCCCTACCCACTTTCTTTTTAGCTCATAAACACCTATTTTAAATAAAGTGACTATTTGACTCTTTGACAAATAAAGAATGTATTTTAATTTATGAAAAACCCATTAATCACACCTCCCCACACCATCAGTGTACCACTGTACCACCGCATCACCATCGCCTGATTCATACTCGTATTTTAAATCCAACATAGACAAATAATTGGAACACCGATTTAAGCTTTTGAAGATTATTGAAAAACAGTTGCCAACTCATTCGTAACATTCTCAACAACAACAAAAATAAATGCTTTATCAATTTCTTCCTTAAAAGCATAAGTTAGTAACTTATCGACCTGCAATTCAGTTTTTAAATATTAATCCGTAATAATGAAGAGCTTTGTGGATATTCACCAGATCCGAAGTGTAGGGTTGTGAAAGTCGTAAACAGATGATGATTAATGAAGAAAAACATTAAGGGTAGAGAAAAAAGAGGCTAAGGTTTTCAATTTCTCATGGTGATTATGGTGAAAAACTAGCCATTTTTCGTTGAAAATATAATTAAGAAAGAATTAGAATGGGACTAGGGGAGAGGGTTACCAAGATGTTGAGATATAGAGAAGAAAGAGAAGAGATGGTTCGTTGTGTGTGTAATTTTACGGAATATTTGTTTACCAAAATAAATTACTGTAAGGGTAAATTGATAAGTCTATGGAAATTTAGTGTCTACGGATTAAATATTGTGTGTGAGGTTTAATTTTTTTATTTATTTATTAGATTGAAATCGGTCAAATTGATATTTTTAAATTAATCTGATAATTAAAAAGGTTATCATAATTTCTTTGATGTAATCATAAATATAAAGTAATAGTAATACTATTAAAGTAACTAGTCTAAGTATCGACTTACAATCAAATTTTGGTTGACCTTCATATATATTACCAATTTTATACGTTAGGTTTTTGAAAAATTGAGCAAACCCTAGTGTCCAATAGTTCATCGAATTAACCGCCTCATATTCAGATCTTAACCGAATTAATTTATTTATTTATTAGTTGAACTGAACTATTAGTCAATTAACAAACTTTAAATTACGAGGGCGGTTTTGATCCATGCCCAACCCTACCCGCCTCATACTCGCTCTTACTTTTCGTTTTAGACAAAAATCCTTCATACATTCAATTTGTTTTGGACTCAAACTAATATCATCAAAAAGCCCGAATAATGATTCCTGATCAGGTCCATTAAAAAAATCCTTGTTAGTGCATCTCAAATGGAGTTTTTTTAAAGAGTTTCTTTTGATATTTTGTGTTAGAGGTTTTTTACGTTGAATTATTGGGTCCAATGGTAAAAAGGCTTTCAAAAGGTTTGATATAACATAAATGATTAAATTAATAAAAAAGATGGTGTATAATTTGATTGAAGTGTTGGAAGAGTTGAACTTTTCATTATCTTTCTTTTAGCATTTTAATAGTTTCTAACTATATTTTGAAGAGTTTTTCTTTCATTGGATTCGATAATTAAATATAAAACACATTTTTGTGTGTTTATACAAAATATAAAAAACAACTTTAAAATTCTACTGAGAATGCTCTTGGCTTCAACTAAATTGTCATCAAGACTAGTTCCAAATTTCTTGGGCCTCTTTAGCACTTATGTATGTATGTAATATATTATTTGAAAATGTTTCAATTTGCACACACATGGCCAAAAAGAAAGAAGAAATGGTCGTTATCAAACACACATGGCCAAAAAAACACCCCTACAAAATTCTGTTTCAAATATCACTTCTTTAGTTCTTAGACACTTGTACAATTTCTTCTAGTTCAACTTGTTTAGCTTCATATTCCTCTTCGACATCACTGGCTTCACCACCTCTCAGCATTTGTCTCTTCCACTCGTTGACCCACCTTTCCCAATCATCTTTCAACTACTTCCTCTTCATCTTGTACGTCATACTTTTCGCTGTATTTCTTCAACTTTTTAGCAATTCCCTTCTTTTTCTTAGGGTTCAACAAGGATGGTGGCCTTGGCCTCCACAACCACGGCAATCATTAAACAGTAAGAATATTTTTTTTCATTCATCAAGCTGACAATACTCATGTTGACTCGTACTAAAAGATTTGTCTATGTTATAACGATACTAATGAAGTATGTTATTAGCCATCAAACTAGAGCTCGGGACTTGTTTTAAGCTGACGTTTACAAGGCATATGAAAAGATTTACTGTTTGCAGAACAACTAAACAATAATTAAAGTAATATTTGCAAGATTACCTGAAAAAATGATCTTTCAGAATTCAGTAGAGTAGCTTTCCAGTAAATGACCATACGTTGAATCCATTTTACATATCATGCACATAAACGACTGAAGTTACAACAAGCCTATTGACGAAATCAATAAAAACATAAGTAATTTACTTAGCACATACATAAGTAATTTATTACATGAAAACGGACAACTGAGGCCTTGGCTTATCTAATGAATGAATGGGTGCTGAATTTTAGGAATTGATAGGCTTGATTTGAAAACATCCAGCTCCAGAGTTGACTTGGCATCAATAGTTTTTGGAAGTTATGGAGCCGCCACATCATATTTTTGCTGATTCGTCGATAAAAGAGACTATCCACATAGGATAAATCTACTTCTTCCTTAGCTATAAAGAAAAATGTTAGTGCATCAGTTGTTTGTTTTCCTTAAAAGCGTAACAAACTTATATAAACGAACTTACAAAACACCAAAACCTTGAAACGATGTTTTGTTTGAATCGACTAGCACCATGTTCGGGTAAATTGATTCTGGGTTCTTCCAAAATTGATTTTAGGCTTTTTCCAATATAACAATTATTTTTTAAATCTAAGTTCAACACACTTGTTTTAAAGGTGGTTCGTTTGTGCATACCCATATCATTTATCATGAAGCTTTTTAACCCTATATCAAATAAGGTTCATATTAATGCAACTTCAGACATTATAATGTGATTTCATTATTTGACTGAATAAGTTGGTTTCATTTGGGATTTTCCATATAATATACTTAGACTTTAAATACTTGGTGTATAATTTCAAAAGTTGTTTGATCAAATATTAAAAGGTAAAATTAAAAATTGAACCCTAACAATAAGACAGCAAAGTAAATGGTCAAAAACCACTAAATTAGTAATAAATGGATTAAAAATGTGTCTCTATAAAATATATTCCGTACTAGAGAAAGAGAAAAACATTCGCACTAAATTGTTTACTAGGTGGAGTAAAAATAAAAGCACAGTAAAATATATGTTTTTTATTGTTTTGAATCTCTCACATGACTCACATGGATAGGTTTTAGAGTAAGATCCTAAGGGGCAACTGCATTCTAAGAGGAAAGAGGGACATACAATCTTATCCGTTAATTTATGTGATCAATGGTACAAATTCGTTGCAACATAACAACACCACATTTTACGTAAAATGCAATATTGCGAATCTGAACAATTGATCACAAAAATCAATGGCTGAAATCGCCTACGCTCCTTTCCCTCAAAATGTAATTGCCCCTCTGATCCCACACAGGTTTCAAGAAAATAACAAAAAAAAAACCTTGAGTTGATCCACATGAATTCCAAACATTAAAGATTCACGTCGATGACATAGGTAAACTTAGAGCTCGTCAATGCTTATAAAGCACACTTATTAGTAGCTACATTAACTATGATTTCAAGTTTTCATTCGATATGACTACATAAACATACTCACAAAAAGATAATAAAACAATGGTTTGATATGAGCTATGGTCATTAACGTATACTTTGGATCAATACCGAAACTTGATGGACCATAATTTATACTCTGGATCAATGCAAAAACTTGATGGACTTGATAGGAACGAAGTAATAGTTAGGAAAATAAATTTTCTAGATAGGTTTTTTGAATATACCATTCTGAATAAGTATATACAGTCATCTTAAAAGGATAAAAGGTTCAAATCCACCTATATCGACAGCTCCACAGGGAAGCACACTTCCCGATTCAAAGGGAGACTTGTGCTGGGTATTATCATCTTTTCTATGGGTTACTTCTCTTGTTTAAGAAAAAAACCTTTTCATCCTTGTGTTCTTGATCCATTTGTAAGTAAGGTGAAGTTTCTCTGGATAGCACAACTGTCCATTCTGAGGTATCAGAAATTTTCCTCTTCTTCACTTAATGATGTTACGCCTTGATCACGAGTTGATCAAAAGTATACTTTCTGGGATACCAGCAGGTTTATGTTCCATTACCGCAACAACAAAAAACAAGTCTCTTCGCTGCTGCATATTGGCAACCATGAAGTAGAAAAGGGTGGTTTTCAGAATTAAGTATACAGGAATTGAAGGTGAGTAAAATAAAAATCTACGGATGACATAAGACCAAAACATAGTGTCTATTAAAATATTAATCTAGATGTGGCAAATGGGCAAGTTAGATAGCTCATCAAAAGGGTAATTTGGGGTCCAATGCAGCTCGGTCAGGTCAGGTTGGCACGTACATTTTCCGTCCACTGATAGTTGATCTTACCAACAAACTTAAAAAACCAGAACTTCATCACCAAATCGTGCTGCTCTTTAACTTTAGATAAAAATAAAGGGATTTTATAACAATTGTAGCATAAATGGCAATACTGCTCCTAATTTTAGCCTTTAGGTGTGTCTGTCCCTAGGAGTTAGGGATCATATTAAAACACAATAACTTATAATTAAAGTCATTGTTATAAATTGGAAAAAGAGTTTCTTAATTTGCTCTAAATCATTGGCATATTCAAATAAGACAAGAAACACATAGGATGTTTAAGTTTGATGAAAGTGTACCTTATTGACACACCTAAGAACCAGAACTTGACTTTTGAACCCACACTCTCTTCTGCATGGTCATCACATAGACCAAATTAAAATCCTAAGAACAAAAAATAAAATGCTAACAGAAGTTGGCCTCAAAATCTGACACATACCTCATGTGAAGCACCGACAGCAGAAATACCTCTTTTCGAAGGTTTTCCATCGTTTACATTTGAAGAGCCATCTGCATCCTTAGCATTGTGTGATGATACGCGTTGACCACTATGTTTATGAGAGCCTACATGATTATAGATGTGTCAAAAGGTCCCGAAAGAATGCAAGTCTTTATTCTTTCACTATTAACAAGAATTGTAAATCCAGTATAAACTTATTATGCATTTGCATTACAAAGGTTGCTGAAACTGAAAAATGTAATGAGTAGACCTTCTGCAGAATCTGGTAGCACTTTCGTAGATTGCAAAGTGGAAGATGACATGGAATCATCACGCCGGAGAGGAGTCCAAACACCATGATCAGGTTTATCTTTATTCCTAGAACGCTTATCCAGTTTTCCACTATAGGAGCCATGTGCATCATGCCCATGAATCTTATCATCTGGTAAATCATTTAAAAGTGGTTGCACATTCTGTGGCCTTGGTGGTCTTCTGTCCTTATCCTGATTTAAAGTCTGATTCCGTTCCAACTGAACTGCAGAAGATTGAAATTGTTGTGCATCCTTCTTGAGAAGTATGCTTCTGATGATCCTTCCAGTAGCCAGGTGTTGTTGATTCTGTCTGCCAGCACCAGAACCATATGCAAGTTTAATAGATGGTGAATTCTGCTGAGATATCACACCAGTTGTCACCTGGACCCAGATGGGAACTAGAAGAATAAGATTTGTATGTTTCACAAACCCCGTACTTCATAATTGATAGGTAAATAATGGAAAGTATACGGTTCAAAGAAGAAGAAAAATAGGAACACTGTAAGCAGAACAGCATCGGTATTAACATATATTAATTTTGTTAACATAAAAGCATAAGTTGAGCAAAAATAAACTAACAGAGATGGGGCATAAGTTAGATCAAAACTTACATGGGATATTTCCTTTTCTTTTCCCTTTAGTAACAAAATTTTCTTTTTCCTAGTTTCAGAGATTCCAATAGTACCTGCATGAATTCACTATGACTATTATTTCTTATGTGTAACCACTGAATGCATAAGAAATGGAGTAGTAAACTGAAGCAAACTATAAGCCTGAAACGTGACAGAATTTTATGAAGAGAAGGAAGGACTGCATATAAATTTCATTATGATACTCCCTCGACACAATAAACCAGCCATAGTTTCCTATATAATGTTCTGAGTATATATGATCTTATTTTCCTATCAAATGTTCTGAGTATATAATCTTTCATCATTCAAATATCTAATCAAACTTATTCAGTCGCACACCCCTAGAGAGTTGGTTGACTGAATGAAATTATATTATTTTTTTGATAAGGTATGCTTTTGAGACAAAGTCATTAGCTTATTTCAAGTGATAATCATAAAAAATATATAAACACACACCAAAACACCTGTAAATATCTCTTAATAAAGAAGAAAGCCAAAAGGGTCATAAGATTGAGGGGGAAGCATTGCTTTTTATTTTGAAAGGAGAAGACTCGCACACCCATTGTGCCTATCATATACTCCCGTGTCTCATATAAGACTTAAACCCACAAACATTTGCCTCGTATGAACTTTTTAAATTAGGTTAGAAAAAACAAATGCCAAAATTAATATATTCTTTAATCACAATGACAACCATTTGCATTACAAATATGGAACATAATTAGTCAATAATTATAAATGAAATTATACTTGCGTTTATAGATAATACATAAACAGATTGTTATCTTGATTCAGAACAAGGACTATGGAAAGAAAAAAAGAAGTAATGACAATGATGAGACATACCATTTTCTTCCTCAAGTACTACACTTCCGGATGCAGCAGATGACTTTTCAGAAACCTGACGATCATCTCGTTTCGCATATGTTGACTTCTCTTTAACGTTTGTGGTCTTTCTGCTATCCCTTAAAATGTACTGTCAATCAGAATATAATATGAGAAATTCTACCATCAACTTTTGCACAGATAAATCATATATATTTCTTCAATATCCACTAACATGGAAAAACATATTAAATAATTAAGATGGAATTTAGAACCCAGTGTATGTATTTATAGAGGTCATTTTCCAATGCAGATTAACATAATGATACCATGGTAGAAGTCCCTCTCTTCTCGGAACCACGTTTCACTACAGTAGCGCTTCCACTTGAAGACGATGATGCACCATTCCTCCTCACTAATTTTCCATCAGGCAAAGACCTCTGCAGTAGATCGGGAAATATGAGTCACCTTCTTAAGCATCACACAATCTCTATTAACTGAAGCAAGTCTAAAAAGGTGAAAGTTTCAAGTTCAACTTCCACATTGCCCGCTTAGGGGCTTTGCAAAGATAATTCTCCCTTAGTAGCATAAGAACCTGCAGCCTTTCTATTTTTTGATAATGATGATCTGTTTTCATGGTACTTCGCTTATTTAAGATCTTTCACATGTCTTTTGCAAATTGTGCAACAAAAGCATTTTATAACTTGCAACTGAAAGCACAAGCACCTCTATGCTTTCAGTTGCTCATAGATGTAAGTTCTTATACCCTATACAAAATTAACTATATGCTCAGAAGTAGAATCCCTACCCGGGGTCCACCCTTGGCAGCTCTTCTCAGGCGAACAAAATCCATTAACGCTGTGACTATCGGAGTCTCCTTAGCAGCACCTGGTAGAGCATAGTATGAAAATCAAGGTTTTTTAACCATTTTATGTCAGCTTACATGTCATAATTTATTCCCAATTCTACAAAATTAGATCTAAGTTGATTGAGCAAAAAGTTAAAAGAACTTTGGGCTGACCAGCTCGCTCAGCTTCTTTTCTTTCCAATTGTATCTCTGCACTGGGAAGATTCTCGACGGGCTTTGAAACAAATTCAAGAAATTCAACATATTCAGGATCTATATGTTCATCAAAAAACTAGTTGTGAGTGATACGTTAGGCGATGAGTCACATGGCAACCGTAACATAAGCCTCTTAATACCTTTTCCAATGATCCCTTCACGTCTATCTTTTGTAGACTTTTGCTTTGGAACGCGCTGTGATGGTGCATACTCAACAACTATTTTAAATTGGGTACCTGAAATAATGAAAAGATAAACTCATTAGAGAAAAAATATCGGTGAACAAAATAAAAATGAAATGGAACCCATATTATTTCTCTTGTCGGCGAGAACTCTAAGACTGCCTATGACCAGCAGCAGAGGTAGGTGTTTAATTCCAAAGATACATTTATGGCATTATAATATAGGATGAATTAACATATATTTGCAAAATAGAAGGAACATGATTGCAACATCATCCGATTACTTTAAAGTACATGCTCACGCATTACCCTTCTCATTTACAAAAACATGGCCGTCAAAGAACTCTGCAAACTCAATGACATCCTCTGCCCGCTTAAAGTCGATATAGGCTCTTGAATATGATTGACACTTAAGGCTGCAAATATAGTTCAATAGGAAATTGTTACTTTGCCAGAAACAGATGGTTCCAGCACATTCATGGAACAGCTAGAGATATGCTGATTCATGATTAGTTGATCACCGCTTGTAAGGGGGAACATAATCTACTATCCACTTAAAATCAAAAACTGGTTTTGGAATTGTATAAGCTAAAACGATAACAGAAAATAAAGTCACCAGTTCTCGAAAGAATAATTACACAGCCCTAAAATTTATACTTCTTTTTTCGCAGTACATCCATAAAATATATACAGAGCATATTATATAACCATCCTACCAATTTTATAAACTAGACAATTCAACGACATTCATTCATCAGTTAAAAATACAAATTTCAACATAACACGAACTCAAAAACGAAATGCACATAAAACCCTAACCTCTGCTTGCCGGAACGGAAACAAAACCAGTTATATCGACCGGAAAAACGAGCGTCAATTTGCTCCATGAGCGCCGACTGAGAAATCGTATGCGGCAAGTGCCGAAGCACAACTTTGGTACGATCTAATGGACCTTTCATGCGTGATTATCCACTCTATAAATTGATTTATTTAACTAAGAGAAAACGAAATCGAGTCCGTCGATGATGATGTTGTTATTTGGTGAGAAATTAGGGAGTTTAATCAAATTCTGATATAATTAGTAGTTAATTTGTGCCCTAATTTTTAATCTCAAACTGTTAGCCATGGGAGAAAGATGGAATTACAGAAGAGTGACGAGTAATGGGACTTTGGAGATATATCTGTATCTGTATATCATGATGTCATCATGACATGTGTATACGATGTTGTTGTTGACGTGGACTTATGGAAGATACTTCCTGCGAAATAAGAATATCCCCGGTGTAAGGAACCATGCAACTCATAGGTTTAATAACTTTTTCTCTTTAACTGCTTTTTCATTTTAATGAACCCTTTTTTGCTTCTTTTCTTTTTGAAGTTTTAATTTTTAATACTACAAATTAATAAACTAAATAAAATTATATTACATTTTACATAATATAAAACGTATTTAACTAAAAAACATTTAACCTTCATAAAAATTAAACACTACATACACGTAATATAATTATACTTTTAAAAACTGTTATTCATAATTTAAAAGTATCTTGTAGTATTAGTTTATTTGCACACATATTCTTATTGTTGCATATTAAATTTTAATTATTTTATTTAAAAATAAAAAACCCAACTCTTTTTATTTATTGAACAAAGCACTAAAAGAACTGAAAAAGCAAACAAATAAAAAGAAAGAAAAAATCAATATTTATTAAATAATCAACTTTAAATTATTAATAAATAAAAAGTTTGAAATTTAATTTTTAATCCTAACAAATTTATAAAACATTTGCTACTTGAAATGAAGAGTAAATTTCTAATGCCTACAAACTTATAGAAAACAATAATTAAAGTACGTTACTTATTTTATTTATAAGTGACCATATTTCTTATTTAATTTTTATTTAGTTTCACCACTGAATGTACGAAATTATATGTTAGACTATTTTTGTATTTTTTTTTTTTTTACATTCATTTAGATTTTAGATGAATCGAAGTGTTAGTTTTACTATGAAAATCTTACTAGCTTACAACTTCATGTGATATTACTTTTCTATTTTATATTTAATAACAAGATTATGGGAATGCATAAACATATGGAAACCAATTGATTAATAAATAAATTAAATAAATAAGTCATTGCAAATAATTTGTACATGTTTTATGTTCTTATTAAAGTAGATTGTAACATTCAGTTTTTTTTTTTATATACTTTATTTAATAACATGAATAACACTTTTCATACATACATAAACATTTCATTGTTTACAACTTTACAAATACAAATTTTCTCTTTCAAAATACTCCCTCAATATCCGAGCATGATTCAACGGGAGTAAACACTTACTACCAGTAGTAGCAAGCACACCACTACTCGCGCTGCGGCTATTTCCCAAGACCTTCTTTTCCCTTACTCGACCCACCTGTATTATAGCAATAACATAATTGGGTAAGCACATCGGCTTAGTAAGCAATAGAATCACATAAATAATGTAAGATAGCAATCTTATAAACATTTCAATCACAAGTAATCACTTTGCCTCTTTTAGAGTTCATGATTTTCCTGATGGGCCATTTATGATCACTCAGCATAAAGAGGGTCAATCACAATACGGCTAGACCATTTATGATCACTCAGCATAAAGAGGGTCAATCACAATACGGCTATACCATTTATGATCACTCAGCATAAAGAGGTTCAATCACAATACGGCTATTGTTAAATTAATACAGTACACTCAAGTACTCCTGCAATTTTGGATACTCTCATTCAATTAATTAATATCCTTCTATTACTTACCTGGATAATCGTGTGGTTGAATATCCTCGTCTATCACGTACAGAACACCAGTCTGTAATTCACACATAATACAATTAACTCTTTTATAAACTTATTGACACAACTATTGTGTCGCACCATAAGCACATGCGACACTACTATTGTGTCGCACCATAAACCCCTGCGACACTACCATTGTGTCGTATAACAAAATCCTGCGACATCATTATTATGTCGCAATACTCAACATTCCCGCCTTTAGCGACACAACCACTGTGTCGCAATGAAGAACGGACCAGACCCCATATTCGAAATTCTCGAATTCAAACATGTAATACTCAAATTAACTCGTTTCAGCCCGTTCAAATCACTTAATAACACTTGTAATATACAATAGTTGGAGTCTTACCTCGAATTCACGGTTCAATAGCCTCAATTTGAATCCCAATTTGATTTCTTACCTTTTCTCCTTAAATTCTTCGTTTTTCTCTCTGGAAACGATTTTTAGAAGTTATGGAAATGTCTGGAAACGTTTGGGCAGTGTTAATATATATATACTTCAAATTACACTTAAGCTCCTTGATTAATTTCGATCAGATCCGTTCTGCGACACTATCCTACGACACAATCATTGTGTCGCACATCACCATCTGCGACACAACCCTTTTGTCGCAAAACACTAAAACTTTAAATTTTGGGATGTTACATAGATATATTATAAACATATTAAAATTCACTTTATAATTGTGGCGAACTAGTTACACATATATTATTTAACTGGCTAAGCATAATATACAATAATAGTATGAAGAAAATATAAAGAACCAAGTTAAAAGAAACTATTCATAATAACTTCATTTAAATTATTGTCACATACATATTAATTTATGTCCCACAAACACAATCTATCATATGTTATTCCGTCTCACGTGTAGTCTACTAGTTGTAAAAAAACAAGTAAATTGCAAGAATATAAAGAGAGAAATTTTTTATATTCTTTTAAAGAAATATTTTATTTTATTTACTTATTTAATTGTATATTACTCCATATTAGCTATTAGTCGAAACAAGGATACTTTAATCGAGATTTGAATCATCATATTATTTGAAATGAGGGACAATATTTATGTAATTGATGGTTAAAAAGAAATTGTGAAAAAATGAAATATTTGTTTGTAAAAATATATAAAATGAGAATTGATTGAAATTTTTATATAAACGAGGAGTGATGACTCTTTATCGTTCATTTATTATTCATTGTGGTATTTTACTTATACAAGATGTATAGGCCCGTGCGATGCACGGGTTTATTAATTGTCAAAAAAAATTACTTCTTATATGTACGATTCAATGTTCAGATATACATGTTTCGACATTGACAGATCAACATGTTTAATTACCTATATCAATTTGAACACGTTCTAGAAATTAAACATGTTAAAAGTTTCGAGTTAACGACTTGACTTATCCAACCATAACTTGTTTAGTTTCGTGTCAATTTAGTAATTTCGCCAGCTTTTTGTTTTTAGTACATTTTATTTTTAGTTTAGATATATCAATATTTAATTATAAATATTATATATTGTAATATTTAAATATCCACTATCAAGGTTCAACGCTATTTATGGAACATGTATACTATTATAAGTTTAAAAGACATATTAACTAATAATATCATATAATTATAATTATAATTAAATATTATAGGAAAAAAAGAATTAAAAACTATAAATTACCTTTAAGAAACGTATGCGATATAACCATCACATTCTTTAGTTCTTTTTTTGGTGAAAAATTAAGGTAAGCTAAAATTGTCTCATTATTAATTTTTTTTCCCGGTAGTTACATATTATTAATTAATATAATAATTGTAATATATTTACAACCTTTACATCCTCTAAACGAATCGTGGTTCAATTCTATACATATGAACACTTGAGTTTTAATCAAAGTAGATGAGTCATTTTATTAAGCGGGTAAAACATAATGGATTAAAATAGATCATGTCAAGTTGATCTATCGATCTCTAATCACTTTAACGATAATAAAATATAAAAGTAAAAAGATATAAACTATTTGATTATTTAATTACTTTAATTGTGGTTGTGTTCAGAGCCTTATTATGACCTGATTAAAGTAATGTTATGTTTTCATCTACCTTGAGTTTTGCAATAATTTTACTTTGAAACAAATAAAGCTACAAAAGTTAACTATTATAGATTCTAGATGTTATAAAATTATAAATGAATTATGTTAAGTTAATTTAACAAGTGAATCTTTTATTAAGTTAATCTCTTTATTGTAAGATGAGTGAATCAACTAATAGGTCAAACATCTATATTTAAAACTAATATTTTTTTTATGTAATCAAAGATAGTCTAGTTAAAATAGGTCGAGAGAAGTTAAGCCGTTAATTTTATTATGTACGTCGTTAATTAACTTGAAACTTTTAGATACTTTATTATGTCATTTATCATTTATGGAAGACTCAGCTTTAAAACGTGTACTTCGTACAACTAATATTATGTAAGTATAAGTATATTACATTGTTTAAATAACGTATATAATACTATTACTTATTCATAAAGTCGAGTTTTATTAGTTAATAATAGTTATTATTATATATAGAACCATTATAAATTAGATAGAAAATATATATTGCTTGAAAAATATACTTAAAATTATTAATTCTACAACTATATAAAATATGAACATAAAATAGGTAATTAGTATTAAATTATTTTAATAATTTATTTAATACTATCATTTATTATAAAGAGATTTAATGTTGTTAAATAAATAATTTATTTAATATTATTATTTATTATTATAAAGAGATTTAATTTTTATAGTATTATTATATTATATATATAATTATAAATATAGATTATTTAATACTATTATTTATTACAAAGGGACTCAATTTTTATAGTATTATAGATTATAGATTATAGATATGTATGGAAAATAGTCTATACCCTTAATAACACGAATAGTTTTGTGTTGTTAGCTTTAAATGAAGTGCTAATTATATGTTATAAAGTTTAAGGATAAAAATGTAACGGAAAAATATTTATTTAGATCCATACTGGTTAACAACAATTAATAGTTGTGGTGTTGACATCATGCATGTTGTCCCATATATGTATGCGCCTCTATTGCAGACCATGTTAGCGGTTATTTGTAGGATATAAGGGTGACTTATGTTTTTTTAAAAAAAAAATGATAATTCACTGGTTGTTATTGGGACCAGCCTCTAATGATATGTAATGATGAGGTCTTGTCGAATAAGTCGTGGGAAAGCTTTTCTTGGTATGTATGTAACTAATATGACAAACTTGTATTTGTAATCGCTATCTCTATACATTTGGTATCCCAATAATGATATTATAAAATTCTATCAACTCCTATGGTAATTGATGAATCACAATCAGAATAAGCTGCAACATTGATCTTTATTGAGATGATAAGTGCTTGGAATCAATATGTCAAGATTCACAATGTTGTTCTAACTAGGCCATCAGCTTGGCATTGACCCGTAACATGCAATCTTGCTTTATCCCTAACTGATTGCTTAAAAATATCTCATTGCTCAAATAAACCGATTAAAATTCTCTTTATCCCATTATTATTTACTTTAACTGATTATATATTATATATTGAATTGAACATAAGAGTAAAAATAATATTTAATGACTATCATCAATTATAGTATTTTTTTTTTTTGTTAGGGGACAATTAAAGTGGAAAAGAGAAAATATTGTTTTTAATTTATTTAGTATATAATTAATTGATTATAATAATCAAATAAGATAAATTAAAAGATATAAAGAGAGTAAAAGGAAATTGGTCCTTTCATTTGAACGATAACAATTTATTTATACAAACAAAAAAATATTAATAGAGACCGTTAATACAAATGATTTGAAGTAAGGATGGTATATGCGATTATCGAATCACATGGACCATTTGTGTAACAATCAATGATTAAAATTAAAATAACTAATCAATAATGGATGCATTTAACCTCATTTCTTTTAGCACATAGAATCTGATTTTAAAATAATAAAATAGTTCCAAATCTAATCATTCGTATCCTATGCTATGATTTCTCGTTACTATTCACAGTAGAAATACAAAATCATATACAAATGCTACAAACCAAAGAATCTCTTCATTCAATTCTGTACAGTGAGGTTCTTTCTTCCTTACCCCCTACCCCCACCCCCACCCCCTTTGTCATTTTCTTCATCTCAAAAGGGGTCCAATCAGGGGAAACAGTTCAAGAATTCATCACCCCCATTTCCCTAATTCACAAATCCTCTTGCTTTCTTTTATTTCTGAAACTTACAGCTCAAATCAAGATTGCTGCAAAGTAAGTCAATCTCCATATATTGTATGTATGTATTTATGATATGATTATACAGACCTTTAATACTTATGGGGTTGTGTTTTTATAGGTGTTGACTGCCAAAAGCTTGAATCTTTAATGGATAATAGGATACCACCAGGAAGTTACTTTCAGTACTCTCCTACTGGTGTTCATGGTTCACATCATAGGTCTTCTTCACCTTCAGATCGTGAAAGGTTGCAACTTTTTTAATTTTGATATGTTTTGGATCTCCGGTTTTTGTTGTTTTGTGAATCTTTTGATATTAGTACGAGTACTATTTGGGGATCTAGTGTTACTTACTAGTTATTTAGACTGTTGATTCTGATGTGGGTATAGCTTGTTTGCAGTTTTTGATTTTGTTTTGAGTTTTGTTAAAAGCAGTGAGAAGTATGAATAATTTGTTTGCCATTTTCATAATATTTTTTGAGTTTTTTTGGTGATTTTATAATTTAGGAGTTAAGAAATGCATTGATGGATGATTAACAGAATTGTGGTTGCTTGGTCAATGTCGTTGCCTTGATAATGAAGAATAAAAGAAATACATAAGTTTGGGTTAGGATGCAGTTTCTATATGATAATGAAGCTGTCTATTCATGATGTATAAAAGTCTTAAAATGCCATTATTGGTGGATTGAATATGACATTTGTCAACATCAATATCTAATTAAGTTGATTAAAATAATCGTTCGCTTAATCAGTCTTATCTTGTTCATGCTTTTACATCCTTTCATTTCTATTAATTGCAATAATATTTTGTTTCTAATGTTGTCAACTTTGAATTGAAAGAAGATTAACTCTTGATTGGTTCAAAAAACTTGCAATTTTAGATGTAAATGTAAATCTATTTACTCTTTCATAGTTTTTTCCGAAATTTATTTTAATATCATCATTTAGTCACTCCAATGAGAATAAATAAAAATGTGATTCCGGGTACCATTTGCTTGACTCAGTGAGAAATAAAGATGGGACCCCATATAGAAAGTTGTATAAACAAACAAAGCCTTGTCTGTTTTCATTCTATTTTCTTTGTTCTGATTTTATTTGTAACAAACAGATATTTGGCGGAATTGCTTGGAGAGAGGCAAAAGTTGGCACCATTTATGCAAGTTATGCCAATATGCAGCAGGCTCCTAAATCAAGGTTCATTTAGTTTAAATGATTTTATTTTTTGGTTAAGGTTATCATATTTGCATTGCAGACAGAGCAAAAACTCATTTTCGATGTTCTCTATGCAGATATTATTATTTTCTGCTTGTATATATGCACATTTTGGTTCTTGTGTGTGTTTCTAGTAGCAAGTTAAAACCAAAGTTGTTGTATTTCTATTATTGCTATAGAACGCACTTCTCCTATGAGATTTAGAATGGCAAGCTTTGTTGGAAGTTGATGTGTATCTTGAAGGTGATATTATGATCTGCAATAATCAGAAAGTGATTTTATGGCCGCAAAGATAGTTTTTGGATGTGCTGTTGTTTGAAGTTATAATGGTCAGATGCTTGAGTTATTTACACATCTGATTATTTGAGGTTATATTTGATAAGATTAACCAAAAAGGACATTAATCCTATCCATAGAGTTGCTTTGTTATGCAACATGTCTGTTGCCTATTGTACTAGTTAACCTGAAAATACGCAAGTCTAATTAGCATAAGTGGGTCTCTTGACAGTATACCTCAAATATTACTTGGTCAAATGCTCATTCTTGGGATACTTGATATTAATTTGCTTCTTTTGTTTGTCATCTTTAATCTTTATGCAGAGATCATGAAGACGTCAGGCATGGTGTCCAATCATAATTTTGTGGATCATGAGAGAATGTTGCGTGAAAGGTCATATCGATCATTTGGTCAAAAACCTAATGGGGGTCCAATGGATGTCGAGGGATTTCCTTCAATGCAACAAGAGGTATTGATATATATAACTTTTCTGGAGGTTTTTAGTGGGTACCTCAAGTTCAAAGGTGGTAATTTCGACCCGTTGATAAACAAGTCAGTTGATTTGATTATTCTTTATCTCTAGCATGTCAAATGGGTTAAACTAAGAGATTTAACTAAAAATGAAGTCACCCGTAATGTAACCAAATGCTTACACCCTCTAAAAATTCAGAACAGGCTTTGACTTGTAACCAGACCTGCCCAACACACCCATTATGCCACCTTTAGTTAAAATGGTAGATCATGTGTTGGTTACCTTTTAGCTGCTGCTTTGTATTAGAGAAGGTTGTAATGGTAGTTTTTCACATATCCCAGTGACCCGAAAACCATTACTCACCATTACAGATTTGTATTACGTTTTTACGGAACTGATTATATGATTATTGATAATGGTATTGTTTCAGGATAATCGGCTTCTTCAAAGAATGGCCTCGTTTCAAGCTTCTGCTATGGGTTGGCCTGCAGCCCCAGGAATGGCAACCCCTACAGTTGTAAAGAAAGTGATCAGACTTGATGTTCCTGTGGAGAAATTCCCAAATGTAAGTAAAACATTTATGCCACATGCATTGTATACTTACTTTTTCATCTCGTTTGTATTATATTTTATTTTTTATTTTTATGCGTTACCTCTATTCTTTTGTTCTAACCTGGAAGCATGGCAGTATAACTTTGTTGGCCGAATTCTGGGTCCACGTGGAAATTCCCTGAAAAGGATAGAAGCCATGACAGAGTGTAGAATATTTATCAGAGGCCGAGGCTCCGTGAAGGATTCTGTTAAGGTATAATTCTCTTACTAATCATTTTGTGAAGGAATTTTAGTGAGGTTGAAATTCGACGGGTTATGTAGCAACTCAGAATGATGAGTTATGGTATGTGTCTGGGTCGTGTTGGGTTGGGTTGACCTGAAACGCTAGGTCCGAAGTTTTTACTTTGTTTATAAATAATTAGTGGGCCAAATATGATTACAAAAATTATTTATCAATAATAATCTAATCTTTTGAATAAATTTTTCTGAGGAGGTTTTACGCATTAAAAATAACATTTGAACAACTTCCAACTCATTTGACATTAATTTATTGATTAGTTTCTTAAATAATCATGAATGAATTTGTCACACTGAGCTTAAACGTCTTTAGTCTTTACTATTAATATTTCAATTAACAGAAACACATTCAAACACTATTTATAACAATTCGTATTCTAGCAACTCATTGTCTGATTCGGATTATTCGGCATAATAATATCACTTTGAAAACACAGATGACACATCTAAACATTCGTTACATATTGCATGTATGATGATATTTCAATTAACAGAGACACATTCAAACACTAATTTTTACAATTTGTGTTATAACAACTCATTGTCTGATTCTGATTATTCGGCATAATAATATCACTTTGAAAACACACATGACACATCTAAACATTCGTTACATATTGCATGTATGATAAAAATATTTCTTTAATGCCTACACTTCTTGAAGCACATCTCTTTTGGTTTGGGATTAGGAAGAAAAGTTAAAAGATAAACCAGGATATGAACACCTCAACGACCCACTTCACCTGTTGCTTGAAGCCGAATTTCCTGAAGATATAATAGACTCACGCTTGGATCATGCCGTGGCACTCCTAGAAAACCTCCTAAAGCCAGTGGTATAGATTACCCTTACATAACTATTGCTTTGTTTATGTCTTCTTTGTTCTAGAGGTAGAAAAACCGGTGGGCCTAACGGGTAAAAATGGTTTGGGTCAAAGCGGTAATTCTTTGTTATCTGTGGGGCAGATTCGTGTTCACCTGGAACACTTGTCCAAAATTCTTGATAATTGTATAAATAGTTATCGTGACAAAATTTGATCACAGATTTTATGCTGTTTCAATTATAATCTTATATTTTTGAATAAAATGATTTAGAAGGTCGTATGGATTAGAAATACAATTTGTTACACTGGTCCACTTTCGACCCATTTGCCCCGTTTGACCTGTTTGACCTCTTAGAGATATAAAAATGAATTAACTGATTAATAAGTAAATGGGTCCAAATTGCTACATTTACGTTGGTCTCCAACTCTCTTTATTACTAGGACGAGTCAATGGATACTTATAAAAAGCATCAACTAAGAGAACTGGCTATGCTGAACGGTACATTAAGAGAGGAAAGTCCTAGCATGAGTCCTAGTATGAGCCCAAGCATGTCTCCCTTTAACAGCAACGGGATGAAGCGAGCCAAAACAGGAAAATGACGGGCTGAACCGACAAGCCCAGGAACGGGATTCAACTCTATATAGATGCTCACTAGCATCAACCAGAGACGGGGTTCACTCATGAGTATATGGTCAGGAGACGTGCCAGAAATCCTTGAATGAATGCTCAAGAGAAGAAGGTTTGCTTTCGTGGCATATGGTGACGGGCTTCAGGCAATGTGAAGCCCGTCACCAAACTGCTATTGTAACTTACGTGTAAAAGATTTATATGTCTATTCTTTCCTGTGTGGTTGGTTTTGATGTTTATTATTCAGTTTGCGTAGTTTCCTTCCTAGGTTTGATTTCCTAAATAAGCACCAATTGCATTGCAACAATCTAGCTTTTAATAATAACCTAAGGATCCTAGGAGAGAAATAACTTTGTATAATACTCATAGTTTGATTGTATTAACCCATTAATTCAATAATATCAAGTTGTCTTTTATCTTGGAGCTTTGTTGCTTGATGCTGTCTTTGTAACGAGAGGTAGAAAATTGATGGTATCTCATAAAACCCATTACCAGAAGTGGCAAAATGGGTGGTAGGTTGAATCGAGTTTCAGTCAATTTTTTGGTATGGGTCAATATGGTTTGAGTTCCCTAAAGTATTACTTGTCGAAAATGTTCATTTATATTTATTATTATTTTTATTACAGTATTAATTTTTTGTATACATTATTAGCATGGTAACTATGAAAGTAAATATCATATTGTTACGATAAAGAAACAATTTGCATCACCATTTTTAAAACTAAAAATAAAAATAATAAAGTTAAGTACTCACACACATCACTACCACGAACATATATATTAATCCACGAAACAATGTGCATCAGCCTTTGACATGCAACTTTTGGAGACTTTGTGCATAAATGTGTATCTACATGATCTTTCAGTCAGTTTCAAATCTCATCGATTCGCATGTCTATTACAGCATAAAGAATCAACAACCATTTGCCGATTCAATCTAGTTTGCAACATAGCATACAAAACAATGTTCTTCCCATACACCGACGAAGAATGAAAAAAGAATATGAAAGTATCTGTATGAAAACTGTTGGATCTTGGTCATATGAATACAAATGATATGATACCGATGAGAATTTCTGAAGCTTCCAATCATGTGTATATAGCTAGCTCCATTTTCTGTTTGGGTTTGGGTACTCGAAAGTCCCTTTCTATTTATACCTGTGTGAGATAGGCCGACCATTAATACAATAATGGCTTTTTAAACAATATTAAAAGAAATTATTAACGAGTAAGCTAAATATATCCATATTATTATCTGGTGCAGATGTTAAAAGTTGATCAAATATGGTTACAATGTCTTTTATCTCAGGGGGTATCGAGTGACACTAAAACATAGGGAGTGCACTTGGAGAATAAATCACTCATTTCTAGAGGTGACAATTTTGACCCTATACTTTCTTCTGAACAACAAACTCACACCCACTAAACATACAACTACACATCTGTCTAAATTAAGACTTGAACCTACAACCACTTTGGTTGATGGGCACCTATTATGCCGCTAGGCCAAAGACCCATTGGCATGACCTATGTACTTATATGAATGGTTGATTCGGGTCATGTATAATCTGTAATGGGTCAAACACATAAAATAAAGCAAATTAGGAAAAAAGGGAACATGACAGATGGGATAAAACTTTTTAAATCCTCTTTTACCAAATATTTAGATTATCATCGAAATAATATAATTTTATGTAATCTGACACTCTTTAACTATTTATGAAAAATTTCAAAAGCTTTGGACAAAAAGTGTGCCGGGACAACCCAACCACTTTGGCACAAACCAAAAATGTATACCAGTTTTGACTTTTATCTCCATTACAAAACCCGCCCATTTTGTCACCTCAATGATCATCACATGATAAAGTGTAATCAACTACCAACCAATCATAGTATCAACCGATAAATCTTAACATGTGTAAGTTTAGCCAATGAATTTGGAGGAACAACAAAAGGAGATTAAGTTTACCTTCATGGAATTGAAGCAGGTCAGTCACGGAGACCAAGTCCAAGCTCAAGCTCATCATCTTCTTGAAAAAGCTTTAATAGACGAAAATACTGCTCTTCACATTTCTACTTTTGCCATTACTTGAAAAGGAAAGATACCAAACCAAGAACTGCTGCAAGAGCAATGCATATTATGAGTATTTTAGATCCATTTTTCCTCCTTGAGGAACCATGAGCCTCAGCCTTCGTATCTATATGGGCATTTGGATAATTTGAAATGCCTGAAATTATTTAAGATGAAAAGTTACTAAACGTAATAGAAATATTAACACACTGAATTGAACTCTTGTTAGCTCAAAAACCTTATCATTACAACATTATCATCACATACAATTAACATAATACAATGTAAACAAACTAGCTTATTCTCTCTCTCTCTCTCTCTCTCTCTCTCTCTCTCTCAACAAGCAAATAAGCTTGTTCAAAACACCTTAGTTTGTCTAAATTATTCCTGACATTGAAAAAAAGCACAGGTAATGCTGCATGCATGAGATTTTTTTTGGCAAGGAACTAACCTTAAAACACATGTTTGATCACCATTCTGATAAATAAAAGTACATGCTCACATTGCGCTAAATAAATTAATAAGCTAAACATGCAATAAAATTGAAAAAAATGATGCAAGGGAGAAACAAACCAAAGATAAATTGTAACAAAATTGTCAACAATAATAACAAGGATCTCTGGCATGATATCTCAATCATCTCCGTATACAGCCTTGCCAAATTATGAAACCCACAAAATCATATGCACAGGTGGGTATGTAATATTGTTGATTGTTAACCCTAATAATAACAACTTGTTTTCACTTTACGTAATTATGAGCGTTATCATATTCATTTCAAACCCACAAAAACTAATCACTAAACTAAATCTTTCATTGTTTTGTTTTACGGGTTTGGGTGTTTTTGTTTTATCGTTTGGACTTCATATTTTTTTTTATAGAAACTTTGTAAATGTCATCTTTAATAATACGAGTCTTATTTTCCTTTTTTGAGAACAAATAATTTTTTGTCTCTGTTTGACCTTTTACCACAACATAACTTTTCAATTCTATCAATCAAAATTATATAACTGCTCTGAAGTTCAAAGAATGTCAATCTGACATGTTAAGAG
Organism: Logfia minima; assembly: GCA_963921325.1. Classification (NCBI taxonomy): domain Eukaryota; kingdom Viridiplantae; phylum Streptophyta; class Magnoliopsida; order Asterales; family Asteraceae; genus Logfia; species Logfia minima. The sequence continues at coordinate 34,320,339 of OY992767.1, forward strand.
AACGATGACCAATGCCATAATTAACTAATATTTAACAAAGGAATGTTACAGCAAGTTCCAAGACTTGGATTATACATTTAAGCCACAAATGAGACTAAGTCGAATACTTTCAAGCGAACAACAGCAAAAAAGATATTAGATAATGGGTAATTTTGGTAATAGGTGAGGGGTAAATGTTTCTCACTTGAAACACTTAGCATCCAAAAGAGCCTCCCCCTCAAAAGGCTCGTGATCTTCAATCATTTGATTCACACGCTCCTTTTGTGCTTCATCAGACAGATCCACCTTTGACCACTCGTAAAGTTCCATGTCATAGCACTCATCCAGTACAAACTTTGGAATCTCTGGGCCACGGAACATCCACAAACCTTGCACCTTGAAGGGGGGCTGGGATCCAATAATAAGCATCTTTCCAAAAGCGTATTTCCTTGCTAGATCCATTCGTTGTAGGAAACCACCCACCTTGTTCATGGTGACAAATGACACCATATTTTCATCGTTGTATTTGTAGTTACAAAACCAAAGGGAGTAGCCCTCCGGATCAAACATCTCCCAAAAACCTACAAAAAGATGGGACAGTTTGTCAATAACATCTTAAGCACATATTCTCACCAAACAGCCCTGGAAAACAGCAAATATCATCGAGAACTAATTTATACTGAAGCCAGAACTAATCAACATAGTTACACAGAACAATATAATTTGTATGAACTACAAGAAATTAAGAAAACCATATAAAAGATGGACAATCTTTACCCAATTGTTCATCAACACATTAGATCTGTAATTAAGAATAACAAATAAAATTGCCAATATTGAGCCAGCCCATCTGACCCACTCATTTTGCCACCTTAATGAACACGAAAGCTTGGGTGAGCATACCTTTAATGGCAACCTCACGGAAGTTAGTCTTAGTGTTGGAGTAAAGCCTCTTCCAGTCATCCAAGATCATCTTACTAGGTGGCAGCAGATCAAGAGGGTTCTTTGGCTTCGGCTTTGGTGCTTCCTCTTCATCTCCAGCAGCTTCAGCTTTGGGCTTAGGAGCTTCTTTCTTTTCTTCTTTTTTAGGCTCGGGCTTTGGTTTAGTGTCCTTTGGTTGGGCTGGTTTCTTTGCCGAAGCAATAGGAGGAACAGATTCAGTCTGTTTCACCTCACCAATTACCTTGCTGAAGTTGGGTTGATTGATCATGGTCCAAAAGTACCTCTCAACGTGAGGAAACTCAGATGTGAAGGTTTTTGTCATCAATGCTTTAAAGCCTAGGTACAGATTACACGTCATTATGATGTCAGCCAAGGTCACACCATGACCAACCAAGAAAGTATGTGCAGCAAGATATGTATTTAGGGCACCAAGAGCTCTTTTCAAAGCAGCAATGGATGCCTCCTCAACCTACGACGCAGGTTCAGAGCAAAAAGTATTCAGTTCAGTGCCTTTCACAAATCACAAGACAACATTGATAAACAACTACAGGCAAATGAATAACTAAATTATACGGAGTAACTATTTATTCCAGGTTTAAGTTTTTAGGGGAACTCAAATTGTTCTTGTACGCATGGCCCAGAATACGCGAACATACAAGAGAGATTAATAATAACTAAATAGGGTAACATGTGACGGATGTACATACTTTAAAACTTAACACAATAAAGCATGTTAAAAGAATGTACGATCAAACACGTATTCACATGTGAGGAAAAAAAGGGGAAACTAACTGGAGCAACATAGTTAGCAAAACCAAATCTCGGCCTCAGCCATGCAAGCAAATTTGTATCAATCTCCAGTGAGGCAAAATCAATCCACTGCTCAACTTGGCCCTGAAAAAATATCAAATGAACAAAGAGCTTCAGATATAAGCATAGTGACTCCATCATGACTTGACTCCAGCATTACATAGAAGAAACAATGCTTATAGTAGAAGACGCTGATAAAATGAATTGAAATTTATATCTCTAGAGAAAAATATATATGAACTTCTTATTGTCTCTACCCATTTAAATTCAATTTCTCATTTGTCTTTTCATTTGCCACTGCCCATGAAAAAGTGATTTTCACCTTTGGCTTTCAGGTTATCTACACTAACACCCTTTTTACTATAAAAAATCCAACAGACAACCATTAAAAATGATAACTGATAAACCCATTAGTTTTCACAGGCTTGTTTATTGCCTTTGTTGTTTTTAATAGAATAGAGTTTGGCTCTCTCCCTACAAGCTCTCATGGTTACTCTGCTTCTTTTCTTGATGACACTCAACCTCTTGAATGAGGTTGACATACGTGGTACTTATGTTCAACAATAATTTTTTAATACCATTTGTTTACAGTAATTAAAACTATCTGCAACTGCTCGTCATCTTGTTCAGCCTATCTAGCCAAATTTCATATTCATCCTAGTCATTTTCTGATATGAATGAGTTAGTGAGTTGACTCAACTAGTACCAAGTCGGTCAATAACTCACAAGTCAAGGTGCGATTTAGCTATAAATACAAGTCAGGCTACGAGTCACTTCACTCGTATGAGTTTAGCGATAAAAAATCATAACTACGTTATCAAAGAACAAGAACACCACAAATGAAAAACTTACGTATTCGATAGGTGAAGATCCAAAAAGAGAAGTTTCAGTCTTCAAGCGGGCAACTGCAACAACCACATACCGCCACTATGAGCACCAGCAGCAATTCATATAAACAAAAACTATATTACAATTGCCACATGAACCCTCACCATAGCGAGCGATGGCATTACTCTCGAATACAGGCCCATCAGGAGTCTCCAAAACAGGAACCTTCAACAAAGACAAGTAAAAGGTGTTAAATCAATTGAGAAAAACAGGTTGCATACATTGAAGTCAAATTCAAACCTTTCCAATAGGGTTCATCTTAAGAAACTCAGGGGTTTTATTTGACATGCCCATTTCAAAATTATCTGCCCATTTAACTTCAACACCAACATATTCAGCAGCAATCAATGACTTGAAAGCATTCTTGTTAGTCTTTCCGGCATGCAAAACCTACAATAACATTACACTATTAATAAGCTATCTCAAAATGAAACAAAAAAAACTAACCATCACTATATCCAATGCCGTAACAGATTATTTGAGTCCAATACACAATCCTGGACCTTTCAAAATTCCAGAACTAATATTTCCTACCACTCTAAAACAAAGTAAAAAGGAGGAGAATGAAAAAGAATTTATGACTTAATGATATAAAGTAGTAAAGATGGCACACAGGCCAAATTCACAACCGCAATTTCACCGACATCACCATACCATCACGTCAACCAAAATTGAAAGGTATTGCTCATTGGACAACTTTATGGTTAAAAAAACATCAAATAGAAATGCTATAAGGGTCTATAACGTTGATCACGAATAACCTAGATTCAATAAATATTATACTAAGTGAATAAATTTACTAAATTTTGTTCTGGGTTGCATAGCTGCCTGTTACCAACACATATTATAAAATACAAAAAACAAACAAACTCTTCATGCCATAAAAAACCTTATAGTTACGAACTGTCAATCATAAATTGATATAAACCAATTGCAAATACGAAGATTGAAAAGCTGATGGTTTTTATAAGTAAAATCATGACAGTTATTAGTAAAACCTAACTGATGTAATAATCACGACAACCGAATCATACTACAATTATCCACATAATTTCAACAAATCAAAAAGTAGCTTGAATTAAACAAGCATAACTCTGTCTACCTTGTTATATTAGATACACAAACAACTATAAAATGAAGCAAAAATTTTAAATAAGATAATAATCGCATGAATTAGCAAAAAAAAGCTCACCAGCGCCATGCTTAACGGAATAAACTTTCGTTTTTGTGATATTAGATCTGAATAATAACAGAAAAAAAAATACAGACGTTCAATAAAAAGATAGAGTTTTATGAACAGTAAAGTGATTAATTATATTAGAACCTTCGAGAAATAACTCTACGAGTGCCAAGCAGAGTGCATAGATAAATGACTAGGGTTTACTTACTGCGATTAAAGAGGTTTATCAAGTCTTTTGGTTTTCTTCAAAACTTGTTGCCTAATTTTCATAAATAGTCCCTGTGGTTTACCTATTGTTTCGGTTTTGGTTACTCGATATATTTCTTGCACGATTGGTCCAAAAATAGGTTTCGTTACATAAACTGGTTCCTGCTCCGCTAACTTTTTTAAAATGACAATTGTACCCTTTTTCGTCTTAGTTCAATTTTAGTCCTTATATATAAAATTAATAAAGGTCATCTACATGATGAATATGAATAAATTAAAATAAACTGGCATTTTCCAATTAAAAAAACTCAGTTGTAAATCACTAACATTTACAAAATTATGAGAAAAAGACTCGTGAAAAACTGATATTCGAAACAAGTGATTTAGTAGGAACAATATCGACACTTGTTATAACTTTATTCGATGCTCAAATGGTCAAATTTGCAGGATTCGGTTGGCATGACAGATTTCATACATGTTCGCAAAACATATAATCATAATTGTGCAGACCACATTGATGGGTTGTACGTTGCATGATAACCTATAATGGAAAGGGATTATTACATCAATCAACATCGTATATATACGAACGGTTTAAACAAAAAGTGCTCATTGTGTTACTAGAAAGTAGAAAATCTAATCTAATACTAGTCATTTCCCCCCTTTTATTTTACATGCTCTCAAAAAGAAAAGATTCAAGATTCTTATAAGAACAAGAATCAATAGAAAGAAATGAAGAATCAACGTTTTAAATTCAAGTTTGGTGGAATAAAATCTTAAGGGCAAAAAGGCTTGTTTGGGTCATCTCTGTGGCTAGGAATCCTGAAATGCCTTAACCTTCCCTCTTGTTTCTTCATATACCCTTCACACAAAAATGCATTAGAAAACTTATCTTCAACCACTCTATTCACATCATGCACAAATACATCGGTCTCTCCCTCTTCTCTATTTCTAGCCATCATGCCCGCCGTATAAATGGCACTCATCCGGCCCGGTGCCTCATCGTAATACCCTGTGGGTGCATCCACCATAATTAAATCCCATGTTGTCTCATAAACTTCACTTGGCAAACCCTTTAGTGCTAATTGACACATTGAGTGCCTAGTTTCACCAACTGCAGTACATTCTGACCCTTTTCCTGCTTCCATAAGGATATCGGCTTGGTTAACTTTACTATCATAAGTTACATGATATGATTCTAGCATGGGGAACCTTTTCTTGATTTGCTCGATCCATGCCTCATCTTCTTCTAGGAACACAGTACGCCCATTATAGTTTAGAGTACTCCACATTAGACTATCATGACCCAGGCCAAAAACTAGAAAATTGCAAGGCGATTTCTTGTCTAGAATCTTTTTAGTAACCGATACTTCTTTGCTAGTTTGTTGTGGGGTGATGGTAGAAGTCGAGTAGTGGACTAGTGCTTGAGCTAAAGAAGGTGGGATTTTAGTGCACGTTGGTGAGCATTTTGTCGCTTTCTGAATGTTTCTAAAAGATTCTGAAACTGATTTTGGGATGATCGTTTGTGGAATTGTGGATGAAACTTGGTCGTTAGAAGATGAAAATGCTGATCTAAATACAAAGAGGAGAAAGAAGACGACAATTAAGCCAATGGCAATTTGCTTAGTGTTCACCGGGTATTGTGTTCTAGACCTCATTTTTCCACAATTATAACCAAATTTCGTATATAGTTGGCTATGGGGTTTCATCCCAGTATGTATATATATAAATCTTGAAGATGGGTATGGTGATGCTTAGAGGTAACGTGATTATATATTAAAACTCTATGATGAAGACATGAAACCTAGAAAGATTCTGAATGAAGCAACAAAAGGGTTGTTGCTAAGTTTGGTGGATTTTTTTCGTTCTTTTTTTGTCATTGACTTGTAAAGTTATTAAAGCCATTCTAATCATTTTGAGTTTGGTGAAGTCAGTTAAATTTACTTAAACTAATATGTTGGCACTCTTTATCACCTTTTGTGTATGTGTGAGAGACAACGCAACCTTGCCATTTTCAAGTAATCATGACGGATTGTTGTATTGTTAACAAGTAAAGGAAAAGCAAGATTGGGCCTTATTGCAACTCCTGCTATAATCACATACAACTTATGTTGTTTGCTGCAGATTAAAACATTTTTTTTTTTTTTTTTTGTTGGGAAAAATGTTTTAGGTCGACTTAATACGACTTGTTTAGAAAATTACAGGTTTTGACCGGCCATTTTGCCACGTGGAATTTCCGCTCATGAAGTGTCCATGTTACCTTTGTTCTCGATGCACGCACTCGAGCATGTTTTTTTTCTGTATATTACATATAACAAATGAGTATTGCTATAATGCATGCAATATAGGCCTAAAAACATGTCTAACCATTCATTATTTGACATTTGGATTTCACCGATTCTTTCTTCCTATATCTACCAATCATGTTTATATATAAAATGATTTGGTAGATTTTGATGCATTAAAAATATGATGAATTGTATAGAAAGATAGTGAACTTTGGCAAAAGGGAGCAAAACTTGTTTGTACCCTTGAAATGCATGGACCTTTCAAAAAGTTAATTACATTATAGGTAAGCAACGATCAATGGTGTGCGTAGCTCAGTTGGTAATGGGCGGGGGCATCTTTGTGATCAAATAAGCAGAAGGTTAGGGTTCAAGTCATGTCACCCCCATACCCACAACCGTTGAGTGAGTTGGGTATGCCCCGCGCATTATGGATAGGCGGCCAATTGTGGGCCGGTTGGAGTTGCTGGTTATCAACTGTTTTTGCCATCAAATTATAGGTAAGTAAAGTTATACGTGTTTTCAGATCTCTAATTAGTGCCATGGCAACACCGCATCAGCATCACATCCAAAAAAATATCAACATTATCATGGACACAATATAATACAGGTTTGACCGGCAGAGTTAAATTTCCTTGCAAAAGAGAAAAATAAGTTATTGAAGTAGCCCGCCTAGTAGAGACTTTCTTAGCGAAAAAGTATACTCATGGATGGATTAGGGGAAAGAGTCTTCACCTTACTTTCAAATGTTAATTATTTTTATTGAACTTTCTTTTAGGCTAGCTCTGAGAAGGGCGCATACACACTAACCCACTTTAAGCTCCGACCCGCATTGAATGCCGGGTCATTCATGGATGGATTAGGAGAAAGAGTCTTCACTGTACTTTTAAGTGTCAATCATTTTTATTGAACTTCTTTCAAGCTAGCTTTGGACAGGGCACATACACACGAACCCACTTTGAGCTCCGACCCGCATTGAGTGTCAGAGCCATTTGTCGAAGATAAAAGTATACCGAACTCATCTTGAAAGTAAGTCATTTTATTGAAAAACTTGAGAGTGCAATCCAAGTTGTTGTTTCAGACAAACTTCGTTTCATTAATAATCCAACGAAGGTTCAACATCTTTTATGCAACTTTCTTACACATTTGACCCTTTTACTTTTTATAGACGCATTCACAAGTAAATTGATCGAAAATGTTACTTCCAAATAAATCTGGCTGTACTTGTTCTCATTGAGGCGTTTCGCCAACTAACCAAGAAACAAATTACATCACTTTTTGCATTGAGGATCAGCTTACCAGAAGCGGAACTGACCAGCAATGTTTTTCCTAAATATTCTTTTGACCTTTTACATTAAATTATGCAAAATCCTCTGTACAAGAGAAACCCCCCGTTTTCCATTATAAAACTAACTTGACCTTGAAACTCTGAATTCACATAATGTGTTTTTATCTAAATTTACTCCCGTGCTGCAGTAATGATTCCCTTTGACCATTATCAGCGTAGTCCTTCTGGGTCTTAGGTTTGTCAAGACGAGCTTTGCGTACAGCATGTTGAATCTGTCTTTCATGCTCTTTAAGCATTTCATCCATATTGCCACCAGGCAGAACTAATGGTCCAGAATAGTGGATCCGGTTTTTCTTTGGAGCATAATCCTGTAATCAAAACACATACGACAACTATATCATTAACATGAAGTGGATGTTTGCAACGAAGTTTTGAAACTGATTTTTATGATATTGAATAACCAGAATTAAGCTACTAGTTGTAACCAAATGTAGAGTGGGCGATGGTATTTGGACGTACTGTTGCTGTTTAAAGTTGCAATAAACAATAATTAATTGTATGATTTTATTTCCTAGAAGTATTAGTAACAATGAAAAAGGTGGGTGAAAATTTTTTTACATCGCGTATTGATTTTAGTTTTGTTGTAGATAGTAGGAAACTGAGATAACCATAATCGAAATCACTTTATAATGGAAAGTGTTTATTTTAGATACCTTTGAGGGTACATGCTCATGCTTCTTGTAAGAACAATTTGGGCCGTCCAACATATGATGAGATGATTCGGCATCATTTAGTTGGTGATACTTTCCATTTGGACGATCTTCCGGCCAATGTGAACTTGTACCTTTGCTATGGTCCAATCGCGAGCTACCATGCCAAGCTAATGAATTTGAAAACTTGGACAACTGAGCTCCACGATGTTTATGATGCTGGGATGAATCTTGCCCCATTGGAGGATCATCTGATTTGTCTGCTTGTTTTATCCGGCCATTAAAGCTACCATATTCTAATGATCCTCTCGAACGTCCGATAAGGAACCCAGAACCACCATCTCCTTCATGATTGAATTTCTCACTTATACTTTTAGTGTTTTGTTTCTCTAATCGTTTCTGAAAGGCATCAAACAAAATCATCAATTTCCAGCCTTTAAACCGTTTTATCTTTCAAAGATCACATTACTATTGTAAAAACATAACCTTTCTAATCAAATTTAACACATTAACTATTTATAAAAATTGGACAAAAGAATGTTTGTAGGATCAATCCAACTGGACCCAGCCATGTTTTGACCAGTATAAAAAACCCATTTTGACACGTTACCCAACCCGTTCATTTTCGAACTTTATGTGAAAAATTGTTTGGATGGACCTATGATAGAAGAATTGATTGACTACCTTTATAGAGGCATGCAATTCTGCATTAGCATCAGGGTCTGGCTGAGCTCTAGATTGTTTTGTACCATTTCTCAACGGTTCCATTCCACGTGCTTTCCCGCTACTTGCCTTATTCCTACCATCACCATAGAAGAAAAAAAGTTCAATATAACAAAGCGGGAACAACAGTCCTTTCAAGTCAGATGAAACATGCACCAACAAATAAAATTAATTAAACTACTTGTAAATGTAAGCAATTTCAGAAACATAGACAACTCGTATGAAAGTGAAAAATTAATGTTGCTGTATAGCCTACATAAGGGTGTTTGGTATTTGGATTTGCATTTATAACATATTATATGAGTTAATATAAATAATTGCTAATACTAAACTAAATAGACTCTGCTTATGATAATCTAATTATTTAGGTGTCAAAATAATCAGTTTAATTCAGCGGGAACAAAACTGATAAACTAAACATTCACCTCATCTTTTAACCTAACTTGCGAGAGTTTGCTCCTATTTCACAAAAAGCCTCTCCTATTCCAAAAACATGGTCATTTCATCAATTCATCTATTAATTTCTGGAAATCGTACTTTGCCAAATGCTCATACATCTGACTATTACAACCTCAAACATTAGAATACTAAAATCACATCCAAACACTATGTTCTACAATCTGTTTTTTACTACAGCTAAATATCTCATTCCGATCATCTAATCATCAAAGATTCACTTTTAAAACAGACATCCAAAAACCCCACGTAAGATGATTGATAATTCATTACTATCACTAGTCGTGTAAAAGACCAAAAGCAAGAAAATTTACCTTCTTATTTCATCATCCCGCATTTTGGCATCATACTCCTTACTTGGTGGGTACTTGGGCAAACTTGAAGGATGGCAAGGAAGAGGCTTGGTTGTGAAGAACTGTATTGAACAATTTAATTGTAAGTAGCTCGCTAGCAAGTAGACATGATCATTTTAGCCCATTTACTTCTGAACGGGTTGATCCGGGTTATGTTTTACCTAAGGGGACAAACGGGTATAAATTTAAAATATATATAGCTAAAACGGAATTGGGTCGAAAGACGCCCAAGTCTATATTCTTATGCGTAGAACCAACTAAATCGCTTTATTTGAGCAATTCAATTATCATACTAGTCATAACTTTTGTAATCATATTTAACACGCAAACTATATGAAAAATTAAGAAATGGCCAAAAAGAGTTTTTAATCACCAGGCAGGGACCTTACTTATTTTAATCCGTTACCCACCCTGCCCAACCTGCCCATATTGCCATCAAGTCAAGGACACAAGGGTACCTCACTCTGCAGTGCAGAAGAAGAAGATCCCCGATTGTCAGGTTCAACTGCAAGGAGAGAATCCAAAAGTGCTAATGCTGATGGTGGGAAATCATTATATATATCAGCCACACAGCGTTTGTATGGCTGTTGAGGTTTAAAAATGGTAGCATGAGGCAACCTTGATTTTCTCCAGTACTCTTCAGATGGTGAACCACAAAGTTTAAAAATTTTATGTAGTTGTTCCACCTGTGAATGATTAATACAAATTATATAAATAAACAAATCAATACAGAAATTGAAAGGCTCGCATCAAACTTTCAAAGGATATTTGGATAGCTTTATAAAATTGATTTCAAATTTGATTTTGCAAGTACCTCTGTTCTTCCAGGCATTATAGGCTTGCCAGCAAAAAGTTCTGCAAGGATGCAACCAGCACTCCACAAATCAACAGCTACCCCATAATCAGTAGCACCTAATAAAAGCTCAGGAGGGCGATACCACAATGTAACAACTCGACTTGTTAGAGGTTGCCTCTGATTGCTACTAAAAATGGTGGCCAGCCCAAAATCACCGATTTTCAAAATACCATTGTTGTCAATAAGGAGATTTGATCCCTTGATGTCACGATGCAGGACTCCACATTTGTGACAATGTTCTAATCCACAAAGTAATTGCTGCATATAGCATTTGATCTGCAGGTCAAATACATAAAAACTTTATTAGAAGGTAAATTGTGGGGGTAAAATTGTAACAGCAAATTTTATCTAGCTAAACAAGATGATTGCAAAATATAATTATATATACCTGAGATTCGGTAAACTTAATCATAGGGGATGCTGCAAGCCCGGCAAGATCATGCTCCATGTACTCAAATACAAGATACAAGTTTCCCGACACCCTAGATGTTAATAGACCTTCAAGTTTCATAACATTTGGATGGTCTAGCCTACGGAGAACAATAATCTCCCGTGCCATAAAGCGAACACTTTCTGGATCCATTTTAGCAAACCGTACCTTCTTTAAGGCTACAATACTTCCAGTTTCAAGGTCACGAGCTCTATAGACACTGCTGTAAGTCCCCTGTCCAATCTGCATTGAATTCCCAAAGTAATTTATGCTTTCATTCCAGCTTAAAACACATAAGATAGAACCAGTTCATTAGGAAGCATATATCTACAGATCAATAGTTATATGAGCAGTGTTTGAATTTGTGCTACAATTATCATAAGTGACAATCTTCAGTTTTAAGGGTATGTGTTTCACAATGAAGCCATTTTTATCTAATAATTCCTTATATAATGACATTTCAAAACAATATTAGAAACTATAATTAGCTAGAAAACCGCATTGTATCAATACTTTCCTAACATAACATAATGCATAAAAAAAAAACATTTTCATAAAGATGTAGGCAGACCTTGTCCAATTTCTCGAACGAATCAGCCCTTCGGGGCAACCATCCTTTAATAGCTTCCCCTGCCACAGCAGTTAACCAAGCTGGCCAACCAGCAACCTCTTGTGCACCATCAACTCCATTTGCAGTACTAAACACTCTACAAATTTCAGGCTGGTGCACCACCATACCGTTCCCCTCGGTCTCAATCTTCAATGGTTTTTGAACCACTTGCACGAGTGGTTGCCCAACTGGTTGCTCATAAACCACAACATTGTTCCTATCACCATCATCCCACAATGTTTGTACTGAACTTGCTGCTGCACTTTCTATATTATTATCACCATCTGAAATAAGCCTAGTAGTAGCATCATTGCCACCATTATCAACCTCAACTGCAACCTCATCTCTTCTAGAAGACCCAAGAAACCGTCTTGATGATCGCTTTGATTCCTTCTCTACATACTCATTAGTCGAAATCCCTTTCGAGCAAATGCACCCCATAACTGTCACAATTCACTCTAAATCCTCAAATTTTCAGACCTTCATTTGAATACCTAATTACCTATAAATCATAACATTGTTGAAATCCTGAAATCCCAAGTTCCTAATTGCATTATGAATGTTTAAAATTACCCATGTAATAAAAACCCTAAATTTACAAACAGGGGTGATAATTATGATCCAAAGATGATTCAAGATCCCAAATTGGGGTATATGAAAACCTACCCATGAGGAATTAAAACCAGAAATATGAAAATGAGAGAGACCCAGATCGAAAAATCAAAACTTGATGAAATTTGAGAGGGAATAATGGGGAGATTGAAGAATCTTGCAAAGTCAATGGGTCAAAACTGAAAAAACTTACAAGGGAAGGTTTAATTTTTATTTTTTTCACTTTTTTGTTTTATGAAATGATATCAAATGAAATGACGTGGGCAAATGGAGTAATTTTCGGATCTACGTGGGAATTGGGACGAGTCTAGAATGGGATTGTTGTAACTGATGGTGAGGAAGGTGATTTGTGAAGCAAGGGCATTTTGCGAAGGAAGGGCATGTTTCGCGGGTTGGTTTTAGAAGTTTTCTAATTTTTAAATAAAAGATTATTATAAAAATAGAAATTTTATTTATTATGTACAAAATGTACTTTTATAATTTAATAAGAAGTTTAAGATTCTGAAACTATTGAAAGTATTTTTTCATAAAAAGTTTAAAATCTAAAGTTACAACTTACAGCTCATAGTCTACAGTTAGGGCCTACATCTACAATTACAACATACAACAACTTTACCAAACAGATTCTAAGAGCCTGTTTGACATGAAACTTTTAAGATTTTTAGCTTTTAGCTTTTTAATAAAAAACCTCCTATGAAAATAAAGTTTTGTTTGTCATGTACAAATTGTAGCTTTAGAATTTAATGAAAAACTCAAGATGTCAAATCTATTGGAAGTAGCTTTTCATGAAAAGATCATCTAAAGTTATAGCTTACAACATATAAGGTAAGTTTGGTGAAATAGTTGTAGCTGTATGTTGTAGCTGTAACTTTTTATTTTGAGTTTTTAGTGAAAGCTACTTCTAATAGCTTTGAGATTTTTGAGTTTTTCATTTGATTATAATGCTACAGCTTCTACATGTCAAACAAGATTTTTATTTTTATATGAACTTTTATTTAAAAACTAAAAATTAAATCTCCTACAGTTACAGTTTACATTTAAATTTACAACTACAACTTATTGTTATTTTACCAAAGAACTCTAAATCTGCTTCTTCTTTTATTTTATTTTATTTTTATAATTTATTTATAATACACAGGGGGAATCTTTAGGGATACATCGGCAAATTTTCTGTCATTTTCCTACCTCATATGCATGTGGGTCTCATTTGTCTTCAAAGATCCAAAGATAAAAGCATCACTCAATTGTAGAAATTGCATTACTTTAATCTCTTTCAAGGTAGCTTGAGTGTGTGTTTGAAAAAATTGAATAGAGATGAAGAGAGAGATGGAGATTGTTTTAGAAATTAGTTTTATAAACTTTTTGAAGAATTGTTTTTTTAAGGACAATCGAAGAAGCTGATTAGTGAAGGAGGTTTTCATTTCAGAGTTTCGTAGACACTCCATCTCTCATTTTTGTATATGTCAAACATAAATTGTAATAATAAATTTTAAAACAAAAATCTCAATCTATAAAAGTTCTCTAAAATATTGTCACCAAACACGCCTTTAGATCGCCTTTAGCCCTTTAGTACTCAAAGATCCGGTCCACGTCACATTTATATCTATTTGATGTTTAATGTATAAATGTATACTTATTATCTATTACTAATATATAATGCATTTTCATGTTTTTTTTTTAAGATAGAATTAACTAATTTGCCCTTACAATTAATAAGAGATTTTTTTTAAATTCATAAAAATTACTAACATACCCCTAATTATTAATTATTAAATTCTCATTAATACAAACATTATTAAACCACATTCTAATTAATATATGACATTTAATTAACATACTCCTAAATATTAATTATTAAGTTCTCATTAACACAAATATTATTAAACCATAAACTAATTAATATATGACATTTAATTAAAATACTCCTAAATATTAATTTTTAAGTTCTCATTAACACAAATATTATTAAACCATAAACTAATTGATATATGACATTTAATTAACATACTCCTAAATATTAATTATTAAGTTCTCATTAACACAAATATTATTAAACCATAAACTAATTAATATATGACATTTAATTAACATACTCCTAATTATTAATTATTAGTTATAAATTTCTCATTAATAAAAATATTATTAAACCATAAACTAATTAATATGACATTTAATTTAACTTAAACTTCTCTATATATATACACTATTACATTTAAGGGTTAATTGTTTCGTTATGTATTCAACTTTACATTTTTTACTATTGTATGTAACCACCTTTTAAAAGTGCTATTGTGTGTATTAAACTATACAACTTCGTATATTGTATGTAACGGGTGACCGGATAAGCAGGTATCCGGTTTTTTCTCTTGAAAAAATGTTTATTGTATGTATCGAACTTTGTAAAAATGTCTATTGTATGTATCAAACTTTGTAAATTAATATCTATTGTATGTATCGAACTTTGTAAAAATGTCTATTGTATGTATCAAACTTTGTAAATAAATATCTATTGTATGTATCGAACTTTGTAAAAATGTCTATTGTATGTATCAAACTTTGTAAATAAATATCTATTGTATGTATCGAACTTTGTAAAAATGTCTATTGTATGTATCAAACTTTGTAAATAAATATCTATTGTATGTATCGAACTTTGTAAAAATGTCTATTGTATGTATCGAAACCGGTAGTTCAGGTTATCCGGTCACCTGTTACATACAATATACGAAATTGTAAAGTTCGATACATACAATAGTAAAAAATGTAAAGTGAGATACATAACGAAACAATTAACCCTACATTTAAAGGTGCGAAATGAGTGGGCGGGTCGGGTCGAATAGTTGGACTAAAACGGGTTTGGGTCCTAACGGGCTTGGGTCACAACGGGTGCGGGATATAACGGGTTCGGGTCAAAACGAACTTACATAAATAAAAAAATTTTGTGGCATAATTTTTAGTTTCAATTTGAACTTATTAGGTTATGTATCTTAATTAACTCCAAAAAGAAATTACAAATAAAATTGCAAAGAATATGATTACTAGGTTTCAAAAATAATGAAAATTGCAAAATAGAACAGTATTTCATAAAATTTGTTAAAAAGTGATTTTTCCACTTATAAAATAGTATTCTTCGTGTATTGTAATGTAGTTTTTTATTTTTAAAATATTTCAGAAAACACAATACTGTATATCAAATTAATATGAAATTAATAAACTTTTTCTAACTATCTAACACTTTTCAATTTTTTCTTTTTTACCTTCTAAAATTGTCTTTCGAATGAATTGCTTCCATATCCAGTTTTCATTAATATGTTCCTTGTGTTGGAACTTTGCCTCATTAGTGGTCACCAATATGGTTCAATCTCTCGTTGTCTTTGGGTAGGTAGTTAGACTATGCCTCCTTTACTGGTACACAAAAGGAGACCTTTGTTAAACATATTATTCAGGTGTTGAGCTCGAATTATATGTAACGAACCTAATCGAATTTTTAAACTGATAGTGACCAAAAGAGTTTTACTTCTATTCTCTACGAGATGTTATCAAAGTAGATATATATATATATATATATATATATATGGATGATCCAGAAGGAAGAGGTAATTTTAGAGGAAAGAAGGAAGCTAATTTGGGCCGTCCGTTAATATTCTTCACGAACAATGTTAAATCAAACTCCTATCCACTATTTTTAACATTATTCGTAAAAAATGATAATTAACATTCTTTACAAAGAATGTTAACGGACGATCCAAATTAATTTTCCCCTTCCTTCAAAATTACTCATTCCTTGTAAATCAAGCCCATATATATATATATATATATATATATATATTATTTTGAATATAATATAAAATGCCGGTCAATAACATAATTAACCAATCAAAAATATTAGTTTAGTTTCAATTCCACTAAAAAAGTTATCAATGTTATATACTTATATTAACTATTTATTTTATTTTATAAGTTTTTTTTTTATTTTAATTTTTGTATACGATTCAATACGATCTACTAAAGTTTATACAAAATTTACTATTTTAATTATCTATACTGTTTTATTAATGTGTAGTTAATTATTATTATTAATAAGTAATAAAGATAGCAATAATTATTATTATTATTAATAAGTAATAATAATAGCAATAATTATTATTATTAATGAATAATTATTAATAATTACCCTTATGTACCACACTACAATTATTATTAATGAATTATTATTAATATCACCCTTATGTATCACCGTAGTGTATTTCATATCACTTTTTTTTTCTCAAATAAATTTTCATGTACACATATTATATAGTTAAATTGTTCGATATACATTTTTATTCATGATACAATGACATTTTACTAATTTGGATATATTGATTATTTTTTATTATTTTTATCCGTGTAATACACAAATACATATATGCAGTGAGAACAAATATTATAAAGAAAGGTATTAACACTTTCCTTTTACATACACATTTAATTTTTATTTTTGAATCTTTATCTTTTGCTTCATATAAAAATTTAATTGTGAAATTTTATTATTTTTTGAACTTTCATTATCTTTTGACTTCACACAAATTTATAAAGAAGTGAAGCTTTTAAGTTTTTTACTTCACATAAACTTTTAACTGTAAACTTTTATTTTATTTTGCTTCTCAAACTTTTTTAATTATGGACTTTTATTATTTCTTGGTTTCATAGAAATTTTTTTAATTATTTTTTGACTTCATGGAAATTAACAAAAGAGCGAAATTCTATTTTTGTTTCATCGTTTATTTATTAACATTGTATACTCACTAAAGCTTAACACACACTTTCTCTCTGTAGATATATATATATATACACACACACATATATAGAGGGATGATTCAAAAGGAAGCGGTAATCTTGAGGGAAAGGGGAAACTAATATAAGTCGTTCGTTAACATTCATCAAGATTAATGTGAGTTATCATTTATTTGAATGAATGTTAACTTGGAATATTTTATCAAGGAATTTTATGATTTAATATTCATAGTATATTTCGTGCTTAATATAGATGTCATTTGCTAAGACAAGGACGGATATTTCGTGCTTAACATATGGATCAATTCTATTCGCTCTAAAAACAATACCTCAATATATATATATATATATAGTTGTCGAATGTACATAATTTAGTGGTCACATCACTTGTGAACTCTCTTTTAATAATGATGATGAAATGAAAATACGTTGATTTTTTAACTTAAACAAACAACTACTCCATTATTTAGAATAATCAGCTTAATACGTGGGGTTTGTGTGAGAAATGAAGCCTTTGTAAAATTTATGTAACATCTCATTCTCAATCGGATGCAATATATGCTTAAGGTAGAATTCACCTAGTGGTGCTAGGGGTGTACATAAAACGGTCTCAAACCGTCATAATCGATAAATCAAACCTGGACCGGACCATTATGGTGCACTCGCCATTTGGGTTCTTATCTATAGTCCTACATATATGGTTAATAGACTATGGTTATAAATAGGGGTGGAAAAAGACTTTCGTTAACGACAACTGGAATATCACTAATAGTTTATTACATGCGTTGGATAATTATACTTGGATCATTTATCATCAATTATCAAAACGTTGTTATATGTATGTACGTATATTTATGCATGTAATAACGTAGTAACAATAGTTTTAAGGTTGTCTTTTTTGTTTTCCTTAAATGCAAAAGGTTTAAAAGTAACATATCAAATAGTTATTTGCTAAACTTCATTTCAGAATTAAATTTCATGAAATCAAATAGATTTTGATAGCAACCGTTATTTTGTCTCGGTTCGCTGTAATTGGCAAGAGTTTTTTCATCATTTTTGTAATCATCGCAGTTAAAGTCTCGGATAGTATTTAGAATGTGTTGTTCGTTTCATTACTAGATTGGATTGTGTATGTTTAACTTCAAGTTTTTTACTAGTAGCTCTTTTTATTAATATAATTTTGTCGTTAAAAAAAATAAATCTATCATCTTCCTCTCCTTGTTAAGAGACTAATGATATAAGGGATTTACGTAGGTACCTTGACTTGAACATCAATTATTTAGCTTAAAATCACATATTCAACTCACCGTGTATTCATTTCATGTACACGCCAAATAAAAGTTGTATTTTAATATAATAAATAAATAATAAATAATAATTAAACTATAGTTGAGAAAACAGGCAATTCGGAGCTGGATTTTAGCCTACATGGCAAAGTGTGGGTGTTGCGTCGTTTACGGGTGAATGTTTTTTCCACTTGATTATTTAATTTAATTGTTTTTGTTGTGTTCTAAGCTGTCAACGGTCGACAGCTTCTCTTCGTATCCTTTGTCTCCAAGCCTTATTGGTTAGCTATATAAACATTGAAATGTCAATCGTGTAGACATTTTCACCGCAAAAGAATCAAAAAACAACTTAAGCGAATAAAAATATAATTTTTTATACTCTGATAATTATAGTATGCGATAAATTACTCGGAATTATATCATAATGAACTTTCATTTTATTATCATTATATGTGTATTTGGTGACATACCAATTTATAAAGGTGACATGTGACACTTTATATAACTAATACATAAATAAAAAGTATCATAAATTATATACAGTAGTAATGAATAACAAATTTATTACTTACAATTAATGAAAATCCGAATAATTATTTCATACTATAAATATCGTAGTATAAATTCGTTAAATTTCAGTGCACTTAAGTTAAAAAAAAAACTTATACAGGTGCTACTATTTGATGATTTCATTTTCAAAGAAACACAACAACCAAACCATACAAAAAAACTCAGTTGTCATGTTAAACAATACTATGCACCAATTATTTTGCCTACCAATTAAAAATACAGTATCCATTATACAGGATACCGACCTAGCTGTAAGAGAGATTTGGTCCAATCAATCGTTCATTTGTTTCTAGCTAAAAAATAAAAGTCATCGACTCTTCGTTCATCTATTACGACTTATTTATATTATACTTATAATCATAAATAATACAATTCCAAAATGTACGACGTTTTAAAAAATGACATGACCACGATGTGAAGAACCACAAAGAGAGATTGAAGAAACTTCGATAGTGAGTTAATTAACAAAAGTAGTTGGAGAATAAATTCTTTGATAACGAAATTTTAATTATATACACTTGTTGTTAGAATTACGTAATGCTTAATATACACGTCTCGAAGAAAACACTCAAATATAAGTTTTTTAATTTTGTTAACAAATAAAAATATTTATACAACAACCATATAGAAAATAATTACCCGTAATATATTTTTATGTAAAAGTCTAACAATAACTTATCGTGCAATAATCGTGCAACTATTGAGGACATGTAGCATTAGATGGAATTAATATGTTCAGATTTTCACGGTCAAAAAGTAACCTATCGAACTCGATTCGACTCATTTAGAATACGCATTGATAGGTCGACGAGTTTCCGTGAAATATGTTCAGGCACGGCTTAAAAAACTTAACCGTTTATACTACATAAAAAAATAAAATGCCCAAACTTAATTCATAAAATTAATACCAAAAATCATTTCAATTTCAAATATATATAGGAAAGTTCAAATTTGACTTAATACATATTCCGAGCTCTATTTTTAAGCTCGACATTAGGTGCAAACGAGATAAAACTTTGTCTAATCGATAAAAAATGGACTCGTTTGCGACCCTAGTTAAAGACATTTAAGAAAAAATAAGCCTCATGGATGCAAATCAAGCACCATATATGTTTTTGTCACATATCATTATTTACTTTAATTACGTTGCTTTAAAGTTAAACTTCGATACGACTGAATAATTCATAATTCAAATCCCAGCCTCATATTAGTGGCAACCCTATGTTACACTAACATGAATATTAGGTGTGGTAGTTCATGTTGTGTCCAGATTTTTGTGAAGGTGAGTTCGTATATCATAACCCTAATTCCCCTCGTTTAGTGAAGTCTATCCTTAATATGTAAATGTTTACTAAACGGTCTATTCTTGACCACCGATTAACTAACTCAATATAACAAAGGTATACCGTAAGGTAAAATCTCAATCTTAAAGAAATATTGTTGTTTAGGATTAAATTAAATTTAAATTTAAATAAATTAATTTATTAGAATTCCTATATTTAGATTTATTTTTTGTTATTGTTTTTCCATGAATGGTGTATTTGCTGGAGACAGGCTGTCATCAACAAACCACCCCTCTTCTCTCTATTTGCTTTCGTCCTCCCCTTACCTTACGTTCTCTTTCTCTCACTCTGTCTCTATTTCTCTGTATCTATTCTAGGGGTTTCATTCCTGTTTCTGTAATTCTTCAAAATCAGCTCTATCGATCCGTTAATTCTCACTCTACATCGTAAGTATGATCCCTCAATTTCATCATATAGTTGTTTTGTTTTAGTCATATCAATCAACTGCTTCGTTTATTCTTTTTAGGGTTTTAAGTAAATCTGTGCAAATTGTTGTTTTAACTTGTAATTTATTTGTTATTGATGTTAATTGAGTTATAATTATGTGTATGTTGGATGAAGGAATTCGGTTTATTGTGTGTTTTTGTGTTATCTGTGTTAAAATGTTGTAACTTTTAGGGTTT
The DNA here is from genome assembly GCA_963921325.1 of Logfia minima. Lineage (NCBI taxonomy): Eukaryota > Viridiplantae > Streptophyta > Magnoliopsida > Asterales > Asteraceae > Logfia > Logfia minima. Next base: position 34,341,266 of record OY992767.1, read on the forward strand.
TGGTAAAATTACCTAGTTACCTATTGTGTTCTGTGGTTTTATTGTTAATGATAGATCTTTTGCTAAAAAGTTTAGTTTTTTATAAACATTATAGGTTGTTTTCGAACAATGATTATAGTTGGCTATCTTTAGTGAATTTTGCTAACCACATTTTCTTTGAAGAGATAGTTTACCTTCACGAGCTTTCGTAGTTTTTGACTCGTTTTTCGATGGAGAATATTTTGTTGGCCCTAGGTGTCTTGGAAAATTATCTTGGGATTGTATCAGTCAACGTTTACGAACAACGATTGCTTAAGTTTTTAGATTTACTAGAGTTATCTGCTTGCATGCTAATAAGAGTCTTTGTCGTGGACGTCCATTTGGTTCTAGATTGCATTGTTGTTTGCAAACCATGTTAATCTTTTTTGATGAGTGTTATGGTAGGAGATTAAAATGATGTATGCTTGTTGGAAACGGAATGTTACATGACGTAGGGCTAATGTCGTTATTGACATATTCTCTCTTGTTTCGTCATAGGGTTTACTACTAATTTACTCTATCTTTACGTAGGTACGTAAGGATAAAAATTGAGTTAAAGTCCCTGCCAGAATGAAATCCCGTAACTCAATTTAATTTACTTTATCTGTTATGGTCCCGACAGTATAATTACCTTATTTTTTAATGTTTATTTCAATCAATTGTGGCTTTGAACACGCATAGGTAAGGAAACTTATTGAAAACCGTCTTTTTGGGAGTTTGTGAACTGTCTAGTTCTAGAATTTATTAAACTTTAAGTTATCTGTAGTTACTCGCTAATAGAATTATATATAGATATCTTCGGCATGCAACACTGTAGTCTACAACAGATGATATACCGTGTGAGACCATGGTCTGTGGATCACATATTAATAACTACTCGTACCGCAAATTAGGTAACATTGCTTCTGCAACAAAACACTAGGATCCCTTATATACGTGTTATGCTCATGGGGTTTATTTTCTTATGCATACATCTTTAGGTAATAATTATTTGGGCACACTGTACCTCTCTATTTCAAAGTATGAGAGTGCATAAGCGTATTGAGTTTCAACCAATTAAAATTAGTTACGATGCTAAATCGTTACATACATACATCTTAACCTCTCCGTATCTTGATTTTATACCGACATTTAACATAAAAGATGAACCAAACTTAAATTAAAGTTCAGAAAGGTATTGGTTGTGTATGTGGCTAGCTGAGAGTGTGCTTGTAGAGATTGCTTTCTTGCTTAAAAGTGAGAACCTGTTATACTTGAATTGTACGATGTTGTGAATATATCAATGTTTACATTAGAAGTAGCACCATTATAGCGTTGTAATAGTTTTTGGTTATTAAATGTGATGATTTGATTATCATGATCCCTATCTGAGACCTAATAAATGTATCTTGCCTTTTCCTTCTGAATGTGTTACATCTGTCCATTAACTGATAATACGCTTCCATATTTGTCATTGTAGGCGGTTTAGCTGGCAATTTATTGCAACTTATATTATGATAGAATCAGATTGTCTGTGAAGGAACAGCTTTAAGAATCTACACCGATAAGTTTCTACTGGCTACTGGCATCTATAAAGTGTTTTTCTCTCCGATTCATGTAGTAGGAACTCCAAGTTACCTAAAATTTTTGCGCATCCATGCTGGCAGAGAGCATGCGTGGAATCTGTGTTTTGGGTGATGCCCCTGACAAGATTAGTTGCTGATGCACTTGGTGTGGTCACAATATCACTCGTTGCTGTTTTGGGTCTTATTGGTTTCCTCTGCATCCTGTACTCCTTTTACTTCCGGTCTCATATTCACACTCAAGGTTATAACAGGCTCGGATATTTCAGTGGTCCGTGGGTTATCCGGATCATTTTCATCTTATTTGCAATCTGGTGGGGTTTTGGAGAAATTTTACGCCTGGAATTTCTTCGGCAAGAAGGTCGGGTATTACATACCCTTAACTTGAAATGGCAAGATATTGTTTGCAAATGCTACATAATGTCAAATCTCGGGTTTGCAGAACCGTGTCTGTTTCTCACCCTCGTATTTCTTCTGCGTGCTTCCTTACAAAAGACCGAGTCAGGACCATTAAGGAAGAACTGGAACTTGAAAACCGCCATGTACGTGCTTCTATGTTGCTTTCCGATATTCGCGCTTCAAATGACAGTTGTACTAGTCGGACCTGTCTTTAAAACCCACATGCACACAAAAGAATGGGGTTACTTTTTCAAATTTACATCCAAGCACCAAGACGACATTGCTCGCTGCTACTATCCTTTAATGAGTACCATATTGCTCGGTGTTTTCACCATTGTGCTAACTCTCTATTTGTTCTGGCTTGGGAGGCGAATATTAAGTTTGGTTATTAGCAAAGGGTTACAAAAACGGGTATTGATATTGATAATCTCGGTTTCTAGTTTCTTTCCATTACGGGTTGTGTTACTCGGTTTGTCCGTTCTTTCAAAACCTGGAGACGCTCTGTTTGAAGTCATTGCATTCTTGGCATTTCTTTCTCTTTTAGGTTGCGCTGGACTGGGCGTTTGTATGCTTGTTTACTTCCCAATTGCTGATTCATTGGCATTAAAGAAATTACAAGATATAGAGGATAGGAGAAGGATTATTGAAGAATACAACGATACTCTTTCACTAATTGCTAACCAAGGCCCTCTTGATGAATTAAGCGGGAGAAACTCTACTGCTTCTGGAAAACAGGGGTCAATCTCGTTCCGAACCATGGAAAGATATGATAACGATCATTCAGGAGCCTTTGTGGAACTGAGCCTTTTTTCTCCTAGCCAGCATTCGACCCCAATTGGTTCTCCTCAACTTCTGGGCTGGCCTATGCTTCCCTCAGCGGTACCTTGAGTGAAAAAGGCTCATTTTTGTGGTAAAACAGTATGTAAAGGGGCTTTTAGAGACTTAATAAGGATTGCTGTTTTTCTTTTTGCTTTTATGTGTTATCTGAGATTTTGAGATATGCTGGTTTGGATGCGACACCCACCTTGTTTTTTTCGGTGGAAATTGTGATATGTATCTCATCATATTTTGTTACTTCTATAAACCCTTGTAAAATTCCGTCGATCCTCATAGCTTCAATTAGTACATTCTCTTTATGGGTTTTGAACTTGCTGCTTTAAATTTTGTGATAGTTTAGTACTTTGGTAATTGAAGGTTAATTTTTTTTCCTTTTTTTTTTTGGTTAAAATTTAGGCGACAAATTTCTTACAATTCATGTAATTTCTACGTTTCTGGGTTGCTGTTTGGTTGCATAACTCAGGGGATGGTTGGCTAGGGGATTTTAGAGGCTAAGAAATGATAGTGAGTAATGATCGTATACATAGAAAGAAAAACGATATAAAGCACCAATATGTTGTGATGTCTTTTAAGGTTTTGATTGATATTAACATATTCATATTTTTAATTTTGATATCAATTTGGATAAACGCAACTACTATAGTAATATATGCGGTTTTAGTAAAAGACTATGTTCTTAATTAGCTGTACACTCATTTTTCAAACCAACATTTTTTTATAATCCTACACAATCATACATCTCAAACATCAGCTGTTAAAACAGTCTTTCTTTCTCACTCCCAACAGTGACCCAATTTTCCTGTGATATCATCTCATTTTCTGTACACTACTTTTGTGATGACCTTCTCTTTACATAACGTCTAACCAAAAATGGTATTTTATTTACCGGTCATATCCACCAACTCGTCCGAGTCATCCGACTCATAGCCTTCATCATTGAGCCCAACATCCAGAACACTCCAAGACGAGTACATCTGTTCTTAAACTTGTTTTTCTTGTGGAATTCTAGCCTTTGGTTAACTTTTAATAAATGGATGGTTTAGAAGTTCATCAATCGTTTGATCTCCGCTCGGGAACCCTCATTACACACTTTTTAAGAAGTCCAAACCGTCTTTCGAGAACTCTTTAGGAAACGAAGGCTTCTCGTCACTCGAAGCAATCTTCAAAATTGCAGCCATTGGATTCGAGACACCTAGTTCGCGCCACGGGCTTTTTCCACGTGCCATTTTGATAACTGTGCACCCTAAAGACCAAATGTCAGCTGATAAATTTATCCCTTCATTTCCTAGGACTTCTGGAGCCATCCATAACAGAGTTCCACAGATGAAAATTCCATACATAGCACCTGGTGGTCCCATAGAAGGAAGCACTCGTTAAAATGACACAAGGCATGAAATATGGGCTCGCTGCAAAGGTGAAACACAGCATCCATGGTTCAACCTTTGCAGCAAGTCCATATTTCATGCCTTCTGTCATTTAACGAGTGCTTCCTTCTCGAGAGTGGGGACTCATTCTTGTGACTAGTGACTTGATGAACAGATACATATGGATAAGTATATCGGATGATGACCCTTTTGTGAATCTGAGTGTACAACATCTCCGTGTAGGTTATGCATATGGATATCCAGCAGCAGGTTTAGTTTGAGATTCACGAGGTAATTGAAAGTTTGAAACATGGTGCATTACGGCTTTAATAGAAGTCACGGACGAGCTCCTTCCAGTCAGGGCCGACTCTAAGAATAAATGTAAGTTCGTATTCCCAATGACATTGAGCATACGGAGTATCATAAATTCTTAGAGTTGTACCTGACCCATAGAACCTCTCCCATGGTTTATATTCAAGTTTTAATGCTTCATGTTTGGATTAGCTCACAAATATAAAACCAAACCTGCTGTTGGATATCCATATGCATGACAATGTGGAGATGTTGTACACTCAGATTTGCAAAAATCCATCATTCGATATACATATCCATATGTATCTGTTCACGTGTTGATATGAGCATAATGACAATCAGAGTATAAAAAGTGACAAAATTACAATGCTGTGAAATACAATGATCGCATTTTTATAGAAGGATCTTGGTTAGGCTTATTTAGGAATTTATATTATCATTCAAGTTGGTACAAAGAAACAGTCAGACTATGAATATGCTTCTTATTCTTCATGATATATAAAATTGAGAGTAATGATATATATGCCTAAAAATCAACCTAAAAGTCAAATATTATTCTTCTGTGGTCTGAACTAGTTCTGATAGTAATTGATATGAAAATGGTAACATTTCTACTGCTTGCTGCACATGTTTTTTCTTAAGTAGATGAATGGTTGAAATATGAAACATACCTGATATGATGAATGTCATCAACTTGCCCAAAGGTATCAAGATGAATTTTAAGGATGACATACTTTATCAAAAAATTTGAGCAGCTCGACTGGAAGTAATTGATAGTTACTTCATGCTGTAATATTTTGTATCCTAGCTGTCGTATATCAATCTCAAGTATCTGCAAAGAGTAACAAACGGTCGAGTTCATATTCTTATGAACAAAAGAAAATTCATGATTTGACAGATATCAAATCACCCTCTTATGACTTTGAAATTTCGTTACATAATAAAAATAATGTGAGCCCATACTGTTACATATACGGAAACAAACTCTTCGTGTGAGTGACTGTGGGTGAGGTGGTTTGGAGGTATTTAGCTCAATCTTCTTTTAGAGACTTTCACGGCTCACACACCGAGTACAAGTGCCTTCATTCGAGTTAAACATTGGGTGTTAAATTGTGATCCCAAACACTGCAATAGATCATCCATCGGAACCTTATAATAAACCTATATAAGGAAGGACTAGCTCTACACATGTAAAAGCTATAAGTGGAACAATCTCTTCAGGATTGATAAAAAAGAAACCGAACAAGAAATGGAATTAGAAAAAATGATATAGCAATAGCAATGATGATATCAGTAAAGGGGAAAATATAAAGAGAGTATATGACATTAATCTAATTAGAACTATCCATCCATATTATAATGATTTAAATATTTACATTACCCAACAGTCATAATTCAAATTAAAATTTCAATGATTTTTGAATTGAGATGACAATTTTGGTCATGTTAGAAATACTTGACCCTTGGACAACGTTTAACGTTTCGTGTTACTCTATTCAACGTTTAACAAGTTAATGATATTTGTTGACCTTATTCAACGGTTATATAAATAATTTTAAGTTAGAAAACAGTTGCATTCCCAAATAAGAATGTACAAACAATTGAAACATGAGTAAATTACATAAATTGTTCATGTAGTTTTTTATTTTACAACTTTTGCACCCTTTAGTAATAAATTACATTTGTGGTCCATGTGATTTGCACTTCTCGCCAAGTATGTCTTCGGGCCAAATGAAATGACCTCAATGACATCATTCTTATTTTGTTTCTTTCTCAAGTTAAAATTTCCTTATTCATTTATTTTTCAGTTTTACTATTAGGTTAAGGGTTTCGAATGAGTTGCAAGAGGTTTGATGGTTTGCCTAGTTACTCTATATGTTTCAAAATAATTGCCCCCAAACAAATTCTTTTTTTTATTTAAGATAGATGAAAAAATGTCAAATTTATTCTCATACATAAAACAAGTTTGACAAAAAATTTATAAAAATTAAATAATTAAAGTTAAACATAGAAATATAGATAAAATTCAAAATAAACAAAGAATTTTGATTATTTCAAACGATACATAGACGAATTGGAAAGAAATTGCAACCACAAGGATAACGTACAGGATAACATACATAGGTGTATTCTTATAAGTGATTAATTATTACGTAATTGATTTTGTATAATAGTACTATATTTTAATTAATCAATGTTTAGCTGAATTTATTATAAGTGGTTAGTTGAGGGCACAATGAGTTTTTTCCATCTTCCCTTTGTTAAGTTTTAAGGTAAAAGAGGTAAATGTTTAATAAGTTTTAAGTGTTTTAGATATTTCAATTGAAGTATTTTTTTTTTAGTAACTAGTAACTACCCATGGCGGCGGTGTACCATCACAATTTGAAAACCGATTGGCAAAGTCGTTCAAACCGAACACCAATTTGGGACTTTCAAATCGATTTCAATCGATTTGAAAGTCGGTTACATAGTGATACTGAACCTTATGTTAGAATGCCAACAGAATTACCCCCTTACCATTTTTATATGAATTGAAATGTCTGCAAGAAGAGCAGACACATCAAATGATATTTAATGTTCATACCAAAATGATACATACAAGATGTTTTAATCATGTGCACAAGATGAACTGATGACCTACTGTCCCACTAGTGACTTTTCATACAACAATGAAGTCTACAAACATGCACAGAAAGAGGACCCTAGCTCCACATTTCAGCAATGAGTTTTAGCATGAATGCTAGTGAAACTTTAGGGATGACATGGCTCTTGTCACGTACTCCATGCCGAAGTTGTTACATCAGCTGCCTGAAATGAGCAATGCAAACAAACATGAGAAAGTGGAACACATTGATCGCGTATATAGAAGCTATAGAGCATTATTTTCATTGATTTATCATGATGATTATAATACCTGACTTGCTCTACAAATACAGGGAAACATGAAGACAAAGTTACCAAAAAATCAAAGAAGAAATCTTGTTGAAATATGATTTGGTTTAAACTTATATAGCAGAAACCATGAATTAGAGTAGAAAGAACAAGGATTAAACGATATACAAGTTAAAACGCATGATCCATATGGACAGCATGTTTCGACTAAATATACGCATCAAGGATCCAGTTAAAGTGGGAGGAAACCCAAAATATTAAGAAGACACGAAGTAGATGAATGGGAAACTATCCTAAAAGGTGCTTACCTCTGAAGAAAAAAAAGCTACGTAAAGGAACAACATGGATCAAGCCGTTCTTTGACCTCAGAATCTGGCCATCGCAACGCTTCCCACCAATTCTTCTCTACTTCAATGGTTTGAAGCTTCATTGTATTATTGCTATTAAAAGGTAATTCTTTCAATTTTGGACAATCATGTATCTTCAATCTCTCTAAGGACGTCATGCAGCATATATTTCTTACACTTGGCATGTTACGAAGAACCAGAGTAGTTAGCTTAGGGATAACATGTGGACCAATACGCTCAGAACATCTAACAATCTCTTCAACCGTACAGCATTCTTGTATTCTTAGATATTCGAGCTCCTGAAGTTGCTGAACTATAGCACAGGTAAATACAACTGTCATCATGGGGCATAGACACAGAACTAGAGTCTTCAGTTTGGAGAGGCTCCCTAGTTGCACATGGCCCTGCCAAATTTTTACCAATTTAGGCAAGTTTTTTAAATCCAACCTTTCCAAGTTAGGCAGTACTGACCCGTCTCGTGTGTAATCATCCCCCACAATTGTTCTCATTTTGTTGCAGCTTTGTATTAGACAACCTTGGACCTTGTCCATGCTTTCAATGACATTGCTAGATAGGTGTTCAATGTCATTGTGGTTTATCAACTCAAAAGCTTGTACATTGGTCAGTACTGTATTTATCAAGTCGTTGTGACCCATCCCATTGCAATATTTTGCATATCTACCATAACGATAAAATTCAGGAATTTCAATTCTGTGGGTAGTGAAGCATCCAATGTAAACTTGAAAAGAATGCTTTTGGAGAACTTTCCTTCGCTCAAAGAAATTTGTCAGGTGGTATTCTTTGGGCATGTAGATCTTCACAGTATCATCAACAACTTGTATCACGTCTATAACTTCATCGTGAAAACAAAGCTGAAAAGTATTCACGCTTGTCAGTGTGCTAACCTTTTCAATGAGATCTTCGACCAACTTGATGCACCAATCTTGCACTTGCGAATCCACATCAACGATCAACTCTTCAAGTCCTGACAGCTTAAAAATTGCATCGTAACTGTCTTGAGTTAACATGGTGAATGATACCAATAAACGCCTCATCTGGGTTAACTCTTCAAGCGGATGTGGTAATTTACTAACTCCACTGTCACGAATATCAAGAACCTCGAGAGACTTAAGTTTTCCTATAAAATCAGGAAGCTCCCTTAACACAGTACAACCATTCAGATTGAGAACTTTGAGATTTGACAGCTTACATATGGATGATGGCAGTGTCGTGATCTCTGTCTTGTAAAGGCTTAAGACCAGAAGTCTATCCATGTATTGGAAGAACGAATCAGGAATTTGTTTGTGCTTTGAATATTTCTGGACGAAAAGTGTTGTAAGTTTGGACGAATGGGGGGCTTCAGGTGATACATCAAGTGAATTGTTGGCCAAAGAGATCCATTCCTTATCTGTCCACAAATCCACACGCTGACGCTTTGGTACCTTGGGTTTTTGTACGGCTTCACTAGTTTTCACCAAACACCTATCTTTCATTTCTTCAGAAAGAATTCTTAACGCTATTGCTCGGATCACTTTATGCATTCTTACGAACTGATCTTTTGCACCTTCCTCAAGTAAGATTACATTTTTGAGGTGACATATTATATTTCGTCCAACAATTTTTGCATCATAACCACTGTTGAGCAAATTTTCAGCTTCCCAACAGTCCAATAATCCTTCCTTCGAAATTTCAGTGTCCTCTGGATGTAAGGCGCTGTAAAGAAAGCAATGCTTTTGTTCATGATCCAAGTGGTCACAACAGAATTTTAGCAAGTTTTCCATTATATTATTATCTTTCTTATCGGGCCATCTTTTAAACATTTGTAATCCGTCACTCCAACTTCTGTGTTCAGGTTTCTCTATTGCTTTGAAGGTACGTGCCGCCATTTTTATCATCGATGGGAGACCGTCACAGATTTCAAGAGTCTTGCGAGCAATGCGTTCGAGCTGTGGCTTCTCTTTGATATCATTGGGGAAATCCAATAACTTTTGGAACATGTTCCATGAATCACATGGAGATAACTTCTTCACTTCAACGTTATGACATAACGAGAGCTTAACATGTCGAAATTTTGTAGTCATGACTATCTTGCTGCCTTTGGCACCTTCAGGAATACCAATTATGTCCAAATCAAGATTTGTCTTAACATCATCCAAGAGAAGCAAAAACTTTACTGCCTCTAGTTCTTCCTTTATTCTTCTTGCGACTTCAGCAACATCTGTGTTGCCTTCCATGTCAATTATCAGTCTCTCTGCAATCACATGCTGCAGCATTTCCGTGCTCAAATTCTCCATATGCTTCTCTTCACATGAAACTGTCACCCAAATGACTCTTTCAAAATTACGACCAACCATTTCATGGTTATTCAAATTTTTCAATATTACTGTTTTCCCCACTCCTGACATCCCTACTACCCTGATTGTTCTATAATTTTCATTTGGCAAATGTTGCAGTATTTGGTTCAGTACGTCTTGTTGGCTTAGAACATAGGAGATATCGGTTGCTGTCACCTTCAAAACATGATTGGCAACTTTTTGGACTAGAGTATCCCCCAATTCAATGCTTCGCGTTACTAGTTCATCCATAACCGAACACATACTTGCCATTTCTTTGCTCAATTTTCCGGATGGGGAAAATATACGACGCCATGCTGAGGTGTCTTGTATCGCTAAGTAACAGCTTTCAAGTCTTTGCGCATGCTTTTCAACATTCTCCACCCTGTGAAACCAGTCGTCCATGGTGTGCTTCCTTGTCGACTTGTACTTGGTAGATCTATCTTTAAGATCGTCCCTTACAGCACGCATCGTCTTCATTTTTGCCATAAAATTTGAATAGTTCTTATCTATACATGTTGAAACCTCTGCACTGTCCCATAGCTTCTCAACAGCTTTTGGCAGCACAGCTGCAATAACTTGTTCAACCATCTTCTCCATTGTAGCCTATAGTATAGAAACATGAAAAGTCAAAGCAAAGCAAAAGTGATTGGTGATACAAAGTGATATTTAGGGCGAAGGTTTGCTTTGGAGGTATGGGTTTGATTACCACTAAAGGAGTTTGGTTAATGGGTTTGGTTTTTAGATATGGGTATTAAACCCACAAATATTGGCATAATCTAAAACCATGTATGGTGGTGGTTTGGACATTCATACCCATTCCCATAGGAAACCATTACCCATAGTGGTAGCATGTTTCAAACCAAAAACAGCAATGTCTAAGATCAACGCATCTAGAACTGCTGTTTTTCAATGGATTGATTGTAATTCATTAGCAACACAATCTTCTTTTTGCAAAAACAAAAATGCATGCACAATGCAGTAAGGTATATTTTGTGCAGTAATGACTACAAACTACAAAGATTTCAGTCCAAAATAAAGATAGCATCCTTTCGAATATCCTAAAATAACTTTGCATAATACAAAATTCCTATAATTGTGTGACTATAGTTAATACAACCGCTTTTGTAACACCCAAGCCACTGCATTGCATCAGAACTAGAAGAATTTTTTTAGTAGAAACAGAAACATCTAATGCAAAACACTCACAGTACATCAGTAACTTGTTACTTGTACATAAAGGCTCGGATACTCTAGCTTACACATATATAAAACACTCACTCACGAACATTACCTTATATTTTTAAAATTTCACCATCGCATTGCGCAGTACAATGTTAGTTGTAATCAAAATAAGTATTCACCCAACCGAAACTAGTATCAACTATTTGCAATCCAAACTCAAAGCTTAAGAAGGAAAACGATACTGTAATATATGTTAGCACAAATGTGTTTTGGAAAAAGAAAGACCATCTTAATATACATACCTAATAAAATATATGAATGAATATTTGATCTTTTTAATCGTATCTTTAAGCACGTGAATTAGGCATAATTATCATTTTCCAAAATAAAATGAAACAGTATTACCCAACAACAACAATACCCAACCCCGCATTGGCGGGGTATGGGATACGGGGAGGTAAGATGTATCCGAGGGTAGGGTAGAGACTAGAGAGACTACTTTCAATGAGGTCTCCGGCAAAAACAATATTAAATAGCGAATATATCTTTGAATTGGCCGTAACTAAAGCAATCCATACCTGATTTTAGAATCTCGGCAGCATTCGAGGTTCTTAATCTCTTTTGGAAGTTTCATTAGTAGAAGAATTGCATAAATCGTCGAGACTTCAGATGAGTGGACTGGCTTTTGGGCACAAATTATTGTCCAAACAAAAAGCGACGACGAAGACAATGATGAGTTGACTTACTTTTGAGCACAATTACCATTTTGTCCCTCGGGTGTCTGTAAGTAATTTAGGCATACGTTTTAGTTCAGAAAAACAATACGCAAAAAAGATTAAAAAAAAGAAAAGGTTCAAATTACTTTCTTTACAGTCGTCGGTGATGGAGTTTTCATTGTTGATTTCATCCATAACGAACGCCGTTTATGTTGCGGTAATATTTCTCTGATTCGATTCCTTTTGCATGTTTACTGTTGATCGATTAAATTCATTGTATATCAATTTAATTTATTTTTCCTAATCCTTAAGAAGTACTCGTTGATTAACACGGCGTCAGTAAGATAGGATATGAATATGATACTCTTATCTTTTACTGAACCATTTTTCTATTTTATTTTATTTTATTTTATTTGTATCGTTGACCATGAGACAACTGAAGTTTGCAAACCGCTTGACTAACAGTTTACTTGTTTTTCTTTTCTTTTTTTCTTTTGTTAAGAAATTTTTTATGTACACGTTCCTTTGAATTAACGATCTCTATTATATAAGTAGTATGATGACACGTCAGCATGAGTTTGATGTGTCTAATGATGTCATGTGGCACATTATCACACATAAGCAAAAGTACCATTAATCCCTTCTATAAACAAAATAAACCAAAATGAAGTCGGATATACTATAGAGTTTGAGCTAAAGTTAAATATAATCACACACTAATCCCATCTATAATCAAATACTCCGAATGGTATGAATTTGAATTAATAAGTTAACAAAAGATTGTTGGAAGAGAATTGTTATATATGCCTAAATAAAAATATATGCCTAAAATCATGCCTAATTCATCTATTGGATATGGAGTAATACATAAACTCCCCTTATTCTCTTTCATTACATTCACCAATCACCTTCAAATATACACCAATGATATTGTTAGGCACTTAGGCATACATTTTAGGCATATGTATCATTTTTCTTGTTGAAAATCTTGAGAATCTACTTCTTATAAATAAACTGATCAAGAACTTGAATTCAGCAGTACCTGTTGCATACAATTGCAATTAATCCAATTGGAGTTAACTAATGTATGGTTGCATTTGAATGTGCAGAAATAAATGTAGCCGTCCTGATTGAATAAAAAGGATTGCGTCACAAGGTGTGTATGATAGTTGAAGCTATATGATGGTATGACCAGTTTGTGGGAAATTATGACATCTGTTATACTTTCTTGTTGAAAGCTAAACGAATTAGGGTTCTCATAGATAACTAAGACTGATGGAGACTTTAGAAGGGGATTTATGCGATTCTGATATGGTCAACTTGGAGTCTAGGTTGCTAAAGTTAATATACAGTAATAGCCTCCATCTGTTTGAGAACATATCTACCCTTCAAGTAGTAGATGTGTCTCGCACAAATATACAGTCGTTGCCTCCATCTGTTTGTAAGTTAAGTGCTCTTGTGAACTTTACCTTACAAGAATGTTCATTGTTAACGGAATTACCACCTGAGATTGGAACGCTTAAGAATCTCAAAACATTTGATCTTGAAGGAACTGAAATCATGTATTTACCAAAAGAGATGGGAAACTTAGAAAATTTGCAATGTTTGAGAGTGTCTTTATGTACATATGCAGATGATTATAAAGACAGTAACGGGATAGAGAATATAATTCCAAGGACGATAATATCAAATTTGATGAAGTTGGAGGAGTTGAGCATTGGTGTAAATCCAGATGCCAAATGGTGGGAGGTTGAACTTGTGGAGGCTATATTAGGAAAGCTTCATAAACTGTCGTGCCTTAAAACTCTGAAGTTGTACTTTCCAACAGCAAAAGAGTTGCAGTACTTCCTACGACTTGAGAACGGTCAACCACCGATGTATTCAAGTTTAAGAGATTTCAGACTAAAAGTTGGTCACAGTGAACAGCTTACATCTTGTCTACCAAGTAAACTTGTGGAGAGTTTTGATCAGCTGGAGAAATGCTTGAAATGTGAAAATGGTGAAGCAAGTATCGATGAAATTAAGGAGCTAATCGGACATGCCAACGCTCTGTTCATGTGCCGCCATTGGACACTTGAGAAGTTATCCATATTTGACATAAGTAGGCTTAAGTATTGTTTGGTTGCGGAGTGCAATGAGATGCACACCATTATTGATGCAGACGAGTTGTATGGAGACAAAGGTATCACCTTCGATTATGATCATAAGAAGAACGCATTTGAATCTCTCGAGTACTTGGCCATTCACTCTATGAAGAACTTACAGAGCATTTGGAAAGGGCCAATTGCTATAAATTCTTTCTCCCTTCTACAAGTCCTGGCCTTGCATACATGCCCTGAGCTTACCACTGTTTTCACAGAAGGTATGCTTAATAAACTCAATAGGTTGACAGTGCTTATAGTTGAAGACTGCCCCAAAGTCAACAGTCTTGCAAGTCGGGAATCCACGTCCACCCATGAGAGTTACGGTCCTTTTCTCCCAAACTTGAGGAATATTCTTCTTTTAGATCTACCTGAGCTGGTGAGTATATCGAGTGGTGTGTGCATTGCGCCACGATTAGATACTCTGCTAATTTTTAACTGCTTAAAGCTTGATGATCTTTCTCGTGCGGGATTAGCAAATGTACGGGAGATCAAAGGAGAGACCGAATGGTGGGATGCATTGAAGGGTAGACAGTTGGGATATTCAAGAGCCTTTGTACCACTCAAAAGAGATGGAGATTTGATGAATCAGTTATCTGAAGACGCAAATTCTCTCCAACAATTCTGTAAGCTTCAGTGTCAAAGTAAGTTTCTGTCTAGCACTTGTCTTTCATTTGCCAAACTCGTTCTTTATTGTACATTCTCACACACCTGCAATAATGTCGGACACTCAAGGTAGTCACCATCGAAATAGGTCTGCTTATTCAAAAAAAAATTGTTCTGAAAAATATTAAAAAGAAGTTACATCCCTAAAACAAGATTCCCTGGATAGGATACAAACACAACACCACATTGCACCACTTAACAATGTTCTCTAAAGAGACGCCGATTAAGATAGCCAAAGGACCCCCACTGCTACCATCCATGTTATTAAGGTTAAAACATTGCAATTATGATTGAAGACTATTCTTCGTATATACGGTGGATATATCATTAGGATAGTTTAGGTTGCACCTGTATGATTTGAGAGCTAATTGCTATTTGATCTTCCTTTTTAATGCTTCCAGGTTTTACCAGAACTATGAGATAGAATGTGTTTGTGCATGTACTTTTGTGAAGCATTTATAGTTTTGTTAAGCCTTAGGAGGATCATGCATGCATATGTAGTGTGTTTTTATCTAGTTCTATAATGGTAAAAAAAGGGTTACTTGTATGTTCGAGTATGTGGGTATACAAAGAAATGACAAAAGAGTGAAATATTTTTGCTTATTTAATGTGCTATAAATTTCAATACTGAATATAAATTTCTAGTCCATATCAGAAACAGAATCCATAAACTACATTTATATAGTATTGGGTGAAGCAGCATTTGCGTCCAGTTCTAATTTTGTTTCTCTTGATTCACAACCGTTACCAGATCAACAGAAGAACGAGCCTCCTGTGATACGTGCCAGTATTTCTGATGTCATGGGTGAATATATGACACGAATGAAGATCTTCAATACAGGTGAATCTTAATTTGTTCTTATTTTATAATGTGCATAAGAAAAAAGGATGTAAATTAAACATAATTCTGATTAGTTGGTAATATCAAAGTGATGTTAGAGTTAAGTGAAACTATCAACATGAGACACGAAGTCAGTGATCTTGTCATCATTGAGAACAGGAAAATTTTTGGTTCTTATATTTTCATATATGATAGTATTTCAAGTACCTTGTTATTTTTTTATTAGAAAAATGGCATACGTGCCAACTCATGTCTAAAAGTGTGTCTAATATGGGGATTAAGATGCATGACAATAATAAAGGTGAGAATAAATAGAGAGAAATTGTGTAAGTCATACTGTATAGATTAAGCATGTTGTTAGGCCTATATTTTAGGCCCGTAAATAACTATTTATTATTTTTTTCTGATGGCGAATGTCGTTCACTGATACTATACTGGCTTTTCTAGAATATTGGTGATCCTTACACACCAATTTCATAGTCCATATACAGCAATTTATATGAAAATACAGTTTCTCCCTTAAATTAATTGGCTTTTTCCGGTCTTTATACAAGGATAAAATGGTGGATATATCATTAGGATAGTTTAGGTTGCTGACACCTGTATGATTTGAGAGCTAATTGCTATTTAATCTTCCTTTTTAATGCTTCCAGGTTTTACCAGAACTATGAGATAGAATGTGTTTGTGCAAGTATTTTTGTGAAGCATTTATAGTTTTGTTAAGCCTTAGGAGGATCATGCATCCATATGTAGTGTGTTTTTATCTAGTTCTATAATGGTAAAAAAAGGGTTACTTGTATGTTCGAGTATGTGGGTATACAAAGAAATGACAAAAGAGTGAAATTTTTTTGCTTATTTAATGTGCTATAAATTGCAATCCCTAATATAAATTTCTAGTCCATATCAGAAATAAAATCCATTAACTACACTTGTATATTATTGGGTGAAGCAGCATTGCGTCCAGTTCTAATTTTGTTTCCTTTGATTTACAACCATTACCAGATCAACTGAAGAACGAGCCTCCTGTGATGCCTGCCAGTAAGAAAAGTGTTTCCTCTCTCATGAATGAAAATATGACACAAGGGAATATCTTCAGTTGGAATATCTTCAGTGAAGGTGAATCTTAATTTGTTCTTTAACTATTTTATAGTGTGCATAAGAAAAAAGGATGTAAATTTAAAATGATTATGATTAGTAGGTGAAAGCAAAGTGATGTTAGAGTTAAGTGAAACTATCAACATGGGGCACGAAGTCATTGATCTTGTCATCATTGAGAACAGGAAAAATTTTGGTTCTTATATTTTCATATATGATAGTATTTAAAGTAGAATTGATCATATTACCTTGTTGTTTTTGTATTAGAAAAAATGGCATACGTGCCAACTCATGTCTAAAAGTGTGTCTAACAAGGGGATTAAGATGCATGACAATGATAAAGGTGAAAATAAATAGAGTGTAAGTCATACTGTATAAATTAAGCATGTTGTTAGGCCTATCTTTTAGGCACGTAAATAACTATTTATACCGGCTTTTCTAGAATATTGGTGATCCTTACACACCAATTTTCATAATCCATATACACCAATTTATATGAAAATACAGTTTCTCCCTTAACATTAATTGGTTTTCCGGTCTTTATACAAGGATAAAATGGTACTTTAAATGATGTGTGTGGATTAATAAGTGGTGTGTAAAAATCACCTCCCTTTGTCAAAGTAAACTATGTTGAGTTTTTCAGTTGGATGCTTTCTTATCTTTATGATAACCAACTATTAAACAGGCAAAGATGATCTAGAGAGACCAGTTAGTTTCACAAAACTGAAGCCTACAGAATATCCCCAATCCGCCAAAACAATCCCAAAAGGGAAAAGAAAAGTATCAGATGCAGGTATCTTGCAAAAGTGTTATCATAATTGGACACTTGTTATTACCATTCTAATTCAAAAGGATAACCTGGTTGCGTAGTGCAAGATGACATGGAAAAAGGGGGCAGCTGGAGACGAGTAACAGAAAGCAAGGAACGCGTCAACCCTATTGATCAGGGTAATGCCACTAACTTTTAAAATATATACGTTCTCTTCGGCAATCGTAACTCCCAATTCAAAAGGTTGCAACTGTACTGTATTACATTACAGTCATCCATTGAATACAAAGTTCGGTACAATGCCTATATCTGTGCTGCTAAGCAGACTTGTCCAGTAAAACCAATCCACTTTAAAGACAAATGAGGTTTACTAAGTTATATGGACTTGTACAGTTATACTCTTTACTCACACAAAATTAACTTCTTTATAGAGATTTAATAACCCTATTACGAACCTCCTTTGTGAAATTCAGACCTACATATTGTCTGTATGTGTATGCTAAATACTAAACATCCTCGTCCTTCGGGCAAAGCTTGTTCCAAATTTGTTTAACAAAATTCGCTTGCAATGGTTCTTCTGTGTTTACCACCGTAACTAGGCAATGAGTAAGGTGACTGATCTGTTGTTTCTATTTTCAGCAGTGGACCACGGCTTGTCTAATCCATGGTCTACTTTCCAGTTGATTATGGGACAGCATTCTAGGAATCGTGAAGTGCGAGAAGATGATTATTTAAAAAGGACCACAATGAGTCTAGAGGTGATTAGTTGTCTTCGAAGTATTGCTGAGAAGGCAAGTTCCACCGGAAATATAGAGCGTTGTGTGGATATTTACATCTATGAACGTAAAAAAATCTTACAAATGATTCTACCGTTCAATTTTAAAATAGGAACCAGAGATGGTGCTCAGAAATTCGAGTGGGGAGTCTTGGAGTATCTGATAGAAGATTGGATCAATTCGGTCAAAGTATATTTAGCTTACCTCTTTGCAAGTGAGAAGGAATTGTGTAAGAAAATCTTCCAAGGCCTTGGAACAACCATGGAGGATATCTTGTATACGGTGATCATTAAGGATTATGAAATACAAGTGTCCGACATTATGTACGCAATGAGTCTCGGTAATCCACCACCTGATAAGCTTTTCATGATCTTAGATCTGTACGAGACATTAGATCGTTTTTTAAGTGAGATGCGTGTCGTCATAAAACCCTCAGAGCCTACGTTTGGTACTCAGTTATTTCCTGTACTTGCTGATAAGATTACTAATAGTCTGTCACTGTTCGAGATGGTCTTACTGTATCATGAGTCTTCAGTTATATTTGTTGGCCCAGTCGACCCATTGCCCGAGTATGTGATGAGTTACCTCTACCAACTTTGTGACCACCAGCATGCTTTGATGAAATTGTCTTTGCCTACTCTGCCATCCATTGATGCGGATGATCTGACGAGTTTATACCACGAAGAATTCAAAGGACAAAGTGACCTGTCACGTCATGTGATTTGGATTATAATGATGCTAGTGTCGAATTTGGAAAGTAAAGCAAAACAATGTGAAGATGGTTCGGCAGGCCATTTCTTCGCTATGAAAAATATTGGTTATATTGTAGAGAAAAGCAAAGGACATTCGGAACTGATGGAAGTGGTTGGAGATGATTATTTGGGTAAGTTGTTTCAGAAACTGAATTTGATAAAGGTCAAGTACCTGATGCTAGAGATTGAGAAGATGAGAGACATGAGAAATTATTCAGTAATGGTTTGAAGATGAATAAACATATGAATGTTGTTGATTAATGAATTGATTGTGATGTTGTAAAACCAATAACGTTTCCATTCGTATTTGATGATTAATGTTTGAATTGTAATTGAAAAATAAATTGTGAGTTGTATATGTCATGTTTCAGTTAATTAGCACTTTTAAACTATAACATAGACATCATGTTTATCTTTTACAATATCTACAAATTATGACAATACCATACAAACTAATCTAATTTTCATTGACAACTCATTTCGCATATTATGGATGGTTGTAAAGGTGCAACACAGCATCCATTACACATACATTTTCCTTAAAACAAAGTATATAGTTTTACTCACCTTGGCCCAACATTGATAGTTACTCCATTCATTTTGCTTTTTATGAAATGTTTCGCTCAAAGGACTATCACAGTCTTAACGAAATATTTCATTAGAAGCAAAATACAAAAATATGAAATTGCAAAAGTATGGTATAGTAATGATAATAGTTAAATGGGAATA
This sequence comes from Logfia minima, assembly GCA_963921325.1. Lineage (NCBI taxonomy): Eukaryota > Viridiplantae > Streptophyta > Magnoliopsida > Asterales > Asteraceae > Logfia > Logfia minima. Next base: position 34,361,000 of record OY992767.1, read on the forward strand.
TAAAAATAAAGATAATGCATAAACTAATATTGAGAACCTCTTATGTTCAACTTGAATATAAAATATCATGTTTTCTCGCGTTCAAATATCTTAAAACTCATATTTTAACATAATTTAATCTCTTTATATGATGTAATGTGATAAACATCCTAGTTGCTAATCAAATGTGTACAACGTTAACCACAATATGCATCAATATCAGTCTAAATAGCAAAAGGAAGTATATATTTAGAACAAAAGTTCACAAAAAAAATACTCCGTATATATTTAGAACAAAGGTTTGTTAGAACTCTAGAAGTATAAAAAGAATCCATTTTTACAAAGAGCATCTTCTTATACTTATTTAAACCAACAAATTACATCACTCCATTTGTTTAGCTTATAAAATAAACTGGAATATGGACGAAAATGTATTATATGGTTGTTAATTATTATTAATCATACTGGAAAGTCAACTAATTAAACGCGTAGCCCAACTACCGTTGTTAGTTATATATTTATTAAATTAAATAGGGAAAAACATTTCGAAGACGATAAAATTAATTATTATTTTAACTTTAAATCATCAAAGTCATTTTATTAGTTATGCATAAAAGTTATAGATTAAAAATAGCATCGACTGCTTAATTTGATTCACACAGATTCTTTTTATATAAATTTTATTTTATATAATTTTAACTTACATGCAAACATTTTCATTGTTTATACAAACTATTAATATTTTAAAATAATTGGTACATCATTTTCTCATTTGAGTATTTATTAAACTATGTTATTAACTATATACCTAACAAGCCACACCTTGAAAATACCATATGAGAAGCTATATAACTTGTATTTGTATATCATGAAATTCAACGTTTATTTACCTGTCCTGAAAATGACTATAAAAGATTTGAATATTACTTTAGTTTTTACATTTAATTTAATTTAATATATAGTGTTAATGAATTTATTTTAAATATTAATTGGAAAACTATTAACTTAATTATGTTGATTACAAAAGGGTGTTTACCCAAATAAGTTATCTAAAGTTATTAACCATTTTGCTGCTAATTAATTATGTTGATTATATATATATATATATATGTGTGTGTGTGTGACAAAGATTTAAACATCAGATTTAAGTCACTTTTGCAAAAAGAAATATAAACATCTAAACATTTTTTTTTTTCATGATTCGCCTTAATTAATACTCGATGCATTACACAGCGGTTAGGTTAAATATTTTTTCGTACATATGGTCATAATAATTAGATTGTTATACACGTAATTAATGATGAAATAACTTTACTCGAACCCCCTTAAACTATTGTCATACTTACAATCTTGTCCTTCACTTTACATATAAATGGCTTTACGGTCCCTTATTTATGAACATTTAATAAATTTCTTTCTATTGTGTATTTGGTTCATGACAGGAATATTAATGACAAAGACATAAATTAAGGACGTGTTAGTAATCACGTATTTTGTCCATTTCTTTATATTTTAAAGTTAATCAATTCTTGCTAACGCGATTATCATAGTAGAAAATGTATTTGTATAAAACCAACCAAGAGAGGAAGAAGACATTACAATTATAACCAACTATGATTGGACAATTTGATCAATAATTTCATTTTAAAAGACCTTGTTTTAATAACATATAATTTTTTTACCAGATCTACATATATCAAATACTTGGGGACTCATTGTTGTAGTTTAGTCTTAAAAAATGAAAAAAAAAGACCATTAAAAACTCAGTCTTGCTGGCGTCTTCCAAGAACTTGCCGAGTGTAAACGTGAAGGAGAATAGAATATAAGCTTTTTTGTTTTAGGACAGTGGCTAGAAAAAACCCAGGAGTCATTACATGTTGTCAAATAAAACCATGAAGTTTAAAGGTGGTCTTTTTGGACCCTGTACATATGTGATTCACATATATTTATGACATCGTACAGTATAACACAAAAAAATAAGTTAAGAGTATACAGAAAAATGATAGTAGTATATGAATTAAAACCCCTTCTCAATGTGTACTGCTCATTTATTTAAGTAACTACTATTATTAGTTACTCCCTTTTATTTTTATTTCATGTCAAAATTTTGGTTCGTAATTTAGTATCATGAATTTTTGAATTTAAAGAATAATACCGATATAGAATGTATGGCTCACCATTACGCGAATCTAGAGGTATAATTTTAAGAAACAAATGCGCATTTTTAGTAAGGCGGAGACTTTATAACAACCCTAAAAAATGAGGGGTAAATTAATGCATGTTTATAGGTTGCTTTGGAGCATTGAAATTAAAGGTAAACACACTGGCAAACTTTTGTATCTTGATTCCTATGGGTTTCTAGTGCATTAATAAAAGAGTTGAAAGATAGGCTAGAAAAGGAATTAATGTCTTATTATCCCAAACTTGACCGATACTTCTTAACCGAATAAGCAACTATGAATTAGAGTATTACTCATAATCTTATGAGAGGTATGACTGGTTCACCGAACTTCTATAACACCCCTCATTTTATTCAATATTAAATGTGTCATTTGACTCGAAAGCAATGGATAAAATAATATTATATATTATATTACAAAATGACTACAAACTTTTTCACGAGTTTTACAACATTTAAATATTCCTAAAACAAAACATATATTGTTATTTTTCGAAATCTGCATACATGGTAACTAACAAAACATCTAAAAATATTTATCAGAGTTATGGCACGTGTCAAACATTCCTTCAAAAAGCCCATCTTCCTGCCTAAACCCACAAACTTATACAGAACCTGCAGGAAGAGAAATGGTGGGATTAGCACGAAGCTAAGTGAATGAATGTACAACTAATAATTCAACTTAGCATAACAATATGTTTACATTAAGCACAAAAACACATAAACTCAAGAGGATCGGTGGTTACTAAGAAACCCTACAGCCGCGGTGGCCCTCAAATAACGCTTATCACAATCTGTATTGGCCCATACAAGATTTACCGATAACTTGGTACTTCTAAACAACAACACAGTTTCCAGCAACAACACATGTTCCTGGAACCTGTGTTGATCACTATTAGTAACCAAGTCCAATCGCAATTGACCTCTGAACAACAAAAATGCCCGAAGGCCACATGTATAACAAGTAGATACACAATCACATATCAGACTAACAGTCTATCAATATCTACGTTACTTGTTGTAACCACACCGTTACAACTAAATCAAATCATGAGTTGCATATCCACTCACCTGACTTGTCTCATCCCACACTCAGAGATCTTATATTACTGAGTCTTCTGCTGATTTGAGAATATAATAATTAAGAAGTTAGTATCTCTTTTCATAATCGTATAACATATTTCACTACTTAGTATCAAAATGGCAAACAATCACCAAGTTGCAATTATCGGATATAATCGCTCTACAACTATCAATTTGTATTAAGTTATAACAATTCGTTTGTTTAATTATTTATTCAATTAACAAATTTCGAAACATTATTATAATCTATTAATCCAAGTAGGTGACCCTTGTAATCTAGGAAAATAAAAGTCCGATCCGCAGTTAATAAGAATCTGTTAAGTTTTGGTCGCTAAAAGTATAGCCTTTTACTTATGCACTTTTAAAATTTTCAAAACTCAACTCGCAGATCTCAACTCGCAGGTCAACTCAACTCGCAGGCCAAACTCAACTCGCAAATCTCAACTCGCAGGTCAACTCAACTCGCAGGCCAACTCAACTCACAAGACCAATCTCAACTCGCAGGATGAACTGTTGCTACCAAAATCGAACTGTTTTTTTCAAAAACACAAAAACTCAGTTTCCTATCAATCTAACAAGCTTTATAACCTTTCTAATACATCAAGTAACATCATTTAACATCTTTAAACATCAATTACACACCATTTCAAGGATTTGACCTATTTCAAGTTTAAAACCCAAAAGAACCAAATGCTTACAATTAAAACAAGAACAAGATGAAGATGATGATGGCAAGTAAGCTAGATTCACAGCAGATTATTACACACTCAATTTATGTTAATTTGGTGTTTGATGATTTTTGGGAAATGAACTTTGAAAGAAAAAGGAAACAAATGAGTTGGTGAAATGAGATGAAAAAGATGAGTTTGGTGATTTATATCACCAACCAACTCAGATGTTGGTTAATTTTAATTTTGTGTTTAGCTTATTGTCTGGAACCTGAAAACCGTTTTGCGAGACAAGTTATTTTATTTTACCGACAACTATTTTAATTCAAAACTATTAATATTCTACAAGACACAATTAACAATTCGACTTTTATATAATTTTCCTATCCAAAAAACATGTTAATGTAACATAAAACTTATAATTAAATATAAAATTAGAGAAATTACCAGTTTACCCCTAGGCCACAAGAGTGGGTGTTACAACTTCTTTATGAAAAAACTTAATACACGTTAATGACATTACATCTTTCTAGAGAAAAACAGTTTTTGTGAGGTATGGTTGTAATCGAAACATGAAATCACATTGTCACTTTATCGCGAGGCTTGGACCATTTTACCCTCAAACTTGTATGAATTAACTGAATCACATGTTTTATGCCTTAAAAGAATTGACATTTCAAGGAATGTGAATTCTTTCGAGTAAGGATTTTGGTGAGTTTGAATTCAATTAAATTTTGAACCAAACACCCTTATGAAATGAAATGAAATTGAAATTCTAGCTCATAAAGGAGAAGATTGCGGTTTACTATTTGTTGTTTAAGAAACATATAGACAATTTCATTTGACCAAAGTTTCTTAGTTAATTGAGGATAAGAGTTAAGCTACTAATTTGTAGATCATATTAGCTCTATTGTCTTAAGATACTATGGAATCATTAATCCCATTTCATCATGTTACCATCTTTAGAACTTATTCACTCATTGATATCCTTTAGATTCTTTAGATTACTTGTTTGATGCTTCATGAAGCTTTTTAATGGACTAAGCATTATTAACTACTTATACTTACCAAATTTCCACATTTTTCGAGCAAGAACATAAATTGCAATGACAAACATATAACTATCCAATATGAACTAAAAAGAATGGTTTTTTCTTTTAGTAAATTTATCAAGGCTAAAACAACAAACGTAAAGTGAATCTAAAATTCGATACTAGATTCAAATGTAACTAAATTATATTAATGTAATTAGATTAACATATACTTGAAGAGAGAACCTAGTTCACTAAATTTATCTCCACAAAACCTAAAAAATGATTTAAAGTTATTATCTTTCGTTTTAACATTGAAAACCTTCATACTATAAATCACAACTCGAGCACCATGTCCCAAACATCGAATCATGAAAACGTTTCCGTCTATTGTCCAAAATCAAAATTTTCTATAATAGCTCCAAATTCTTTCTAAATATTCTTTAGAAATTTCACGTAATATTTCAACATCAGTTAAATTATAAAATACAAATCATATTTTCGTATCACAATACAAAATCAATTTGACATCAACTCAACTATTTCATCCGATCACCAATCTTAACCTAATTAACTGATACCGCTTAGTTTTCTTTAGATATAATCGTTAAATGCTTCACTGAAGGATTTTATACTTCATAAAACTTCTTTGGACGTAATTAAATGGTAAAATACAAAGCCTGATTTAAACACTAATAAAAGTACAAGGTTTTATTTAAAAGAACTAAAGTCGAAGGGTATAAACAATCATACGAGAGTATATAGCGGATCTTGGATGAATTAATGAATACATGTTTAATAGAAAACAAAAGCAAAAAGTCAAAATGTCAACTTTTTGACCTAGCTCGATTTCTTGGATCTTTTTGAATCTAATCAATCGTCTTCACTTCAATTGTATTGTTTGTTAGGGATCAGATCCCAAATAGGTATGAATTCATCTCTATAAATTCATACATAGAATGTTCATATCTTTATTGATATTTATATTTTGTAGGTTGTCATCTCATCATTTTCCGATCCTTTTTTTCAGATTCACGCTGATTGACCGTCAAACGAATTCGCATCATCATCTCAGATTAGGTAACTTTTTTCCTGCAATTCAAATTTTGTTGTATTTGTTGTTAAATTGTTTAATCTATTGCATATACATCAAACCCTAATTTACATGGGATCTTTTTATTAATATCAATAAAAAAAATACGTTGCTCCCTTTGTTTGTACAAAATGTAAACAAAAAAAAAGGAATTATAAAGCTTGAATTTTGACAAATAATCGAAAAAAGTTAAACATGAAGCTTAAATTTATGGGTTTGGCTTATTAAAGCTGCTTATGATTTTTTTTGAAATGATTAGATAAGAAATTTGGAATAAGCTGTTAGGGAGCTGATTATAAAGCTCCTTAATGATCATTGATTGTGAATTGAAGTCAATGTTTTTTTTTTTTTTTTTGTTTCATTAATATCATTTTTGTATAGTTGATTAAGATCTATGGTTTTTATAGGGAATTAATTGAATATGGGCTATCTGAATTCGATATCATCGGCCACACCGGATCAACCCAATGGTGATTCGCCCGTTAGTGGTGGTGGGTTGAGTGAAGATTCAAAATTCAGCTACGGATTTGCAAGTTCTCCAGGAAAGAGATCTTCAATGGAAGATTTCTACGAGGCAAGAATCGATAGTGTAGAGGGTGAAACCATCGGGCTTTTTGGAGTTTTTGATGGTCACGGTGGTGCTCGAGCTGCAGAATATGTGAAACAACATCTGTTTAGTAATCTCATTAAACATCCAAAATTCATATCTGATACCAAAGCAGCTATATCTGATGCATACAGTCATACCGATACTGAGTTTCTGAAATCGGAGAATAATCAGAACCGAGATGCAGGGTCAACTGCTTCAACTGCCATCCTTGTTGGCGACCGTTTATTGGTTGCAAACGTTGGTGACTCGCGTGCTGTTATAAGCAGGGGTGGGAAAGCTTTTGCTGTTTCTCGTGACCATAAGCCAGATCAAAGTGATGAACGACAACGTATTGAGGATGCTGGAGGTTTCGTCATGTGGGCTGGAACTTGGAGGGTTGGTGGCGTTCTTGCTGTTTCTCGTGCGTTTGGTGATAAACTGTTGAAACAATATGTGGTTGCAGATCCAGAAATTCAAGAGGAAAAGGTTGATAACTCACTCGAGTTTTTGATTCTTGCAAGTGATGGACTTTGGGATGTTGTGACTAACGATGAAGCTGTTGCGATGGCGAAACCGATTGAGAGCCCTGAAGAAGCAGCGAAAAGGCTGATGGAAGAAGCTTCTCAAAGAGGTAGTGCTGATAATATTACAGTAGTCGTTGTTCGTTTCTTGGAAAATCATGCTAGTGGTTCGACTTCCTCACATTGAAATGGAAGTATGCTGTCTGTGGACTAATAGAGAATATAGTCAGCCCTGTTGTTCTTGGCTCTTTTATAGATTGTCTTTTAAGTTACTAGCAATGTTTGATGTGAGTCTTTACTGACAAACTTTCTTTCTTTCTTTCAACTTTTCTGTTGCTGTGTTTCATACAATTTCTGTGTTGTAGTTGTTTAAGTTTGTTTTAAGGGTTGGTTCTGTGTGAGTTGAAAAAATAATAAAAGTACAAGTACTGTTTATTTATATGTCAATTTTAGGTAATTTTGACAGTGCAATTTGTTTATTCTTTAAATGTATGACTAAATGTATAAAAGAAGCATATGTGCCTACTTTTATGTCTCTTCTCTTTGGAGCTGTTAATGTATAAAAATAGTTACTAAAATGTATTTACTAACACCCAAATTACATGGCTATTGCTATGGTATATAATTGAAGGGTTCCTTATTTATATAAAATGGAACTGCCAAAACACAAACCAAATATTTTTATGTTGATCACCGCCAAACCACGTTTCAAACATTTTTCAACCGCCAATTTCCGTTACTCTCTCAACCAAATTAAACAATCACATGCCCATCTCATTTCCGCTGGTCACGGTGGCGATAGTCACTTGCCGCCCTAGCTCAATCTCCATCTTCAATTTCATTTCAGTATTCTCTTTCCATTCTTCATTCAACTCAAAACCCTTCTGATTTTGCAGTCAATAGCATTATCCGAATCTTTTCCAGGAGCGGGTCGGCTCATGAGTCACTATCCCTTTACTTATTATTGTATTATATAATGTGGGGATCAAAAGGAAAAAAAAAAAATTAGGAAATGAGGGAAGCAAATCTCAACCATTGGTTTCATCATAAATGAATTTTAAAAATTACAAAAAATTTCAAAATTTAACATTCATCACCAATGAATGTTAAAAACGTTTTTTAATAAAAAAATCAAGGGCTAAGATTTACTTCCCTCCATCCTCAAATTTTGAAGCTTCCCTTTGGATCCTTCCCTACTATAGAAGATTGTTATCAATTAATTTTTTTATAAAAATCAATAAATAACCAAATATAGATAGATTACGATAAGCTAATGACCTTTAAATTTATTTCAAAATGTATGTATTTTTTATTAGATGACATTGAGAATATTGAATTCTAATTATATTTTTCATAATAATTAATTAAATATTTAAATGCCTTAAATGCATTTTAACAGCTGTATTTTTAAGACACTAATAGTCAAAATCAACTACCCATTTTAGTTTTATTTTTGCTTCTTTTGCTTTAGCAACATTTTCTTGTACTTCACTTATTTCAAGATATTTTGGGAAAGCAAATGAGCATCATTTTCTATTTTTAATCTTATAAGTTGGATAACATTAATGCTAATTAAGTAGTGTAGTATATTTCCGACATTATTAAAGTTCTTCATTTTTTTATGCATTTGTTTTGTCAAAATGAAAAAAATGAAAAAAATGAAAAAATTGTTTGTGCTGTAAACAGCACTAACTTTTAGATACTGTAAATATATAAGAAGATGTTGAATATGTATATATATATATATAAAAGTTGATAGGTAAAAGTATAAAAATAAATAAGTTATCTTAATTCTTATTGGGTCACTCTAAAAAACATTTGTATTGTACACAGTACACTTCTAATCCCCCTTTTTTACATGTTAATAACTAACTAACTAAACTTGTTTGAGCGAATTTTTATACGAAAATAAACCTAAAAAATGTTTAATACATTAGTAATTATAATAATAATAATTTCCATAGGTTATATTTATGACGCATTTGGTTTGGAGATTTTGTTGCAATCTAATCTAATAAAATTAAAAGTTTACTTCATTTCGTGTTTTGTTGATGAAACATGAATGAATAAAATTCTTACAATTCCATTGGCGTTTAGTTGATACGTAGAATATAATGTGATTCTATTATATTTTATGTCAATGAAATTTAATTCATTGGGTAAAGTAGACTTATTCAAAAAAAATTATCTATGGAATTCAATTCATTTATGTTATATTTATACTATATTACATTATACATTTATGTTATAATCTACTTTTAAATTATATTATATTATATTATATAGCATTTAAATTAATATAATTATAGTTATTGTTAGTTATGGAATACATGCATTATAAACATGCACAACATTTGTTTATTAAATATATTTTGATGTATAAAACTCATCCATATCCTTTAAAAGTAGATGAATAAAAGTGTAATTATTATTTTATTTTTTTTAAAAGGGAGAGAAAAGTAATGTTATTGTAAATCATATGGAAAATGTGATATCCACACTATCAAGATTACGCTTAGTTGTTTAGGTGAGCTTATTTTAAAAGTTTATTATTTATAAGTAAATACATTTAAAATTTAAAGCTTATTTTAAACTTATAATATTATTTGGTGTGTTTTACACCTCTATTATTAAGGTTTATAAGGATTTAAGTTTCTAAATTTTATAGATTTAAGCTCTTTGTAAAAGATAATTTTTGTCTGGTAAACCAATATAAGTGAGATTTCATAAATATATATAAAAAAAAGAAAAAATTAAAGTAATTTCTTATTTTTGAACTTACTTCAAGTAGTTTATAGAAGTCCCTGGTACTTCTTCAACTCCAATCGTAATCTCCAACTTCAACAAATTATTATCAAAGATACATTTTCTCAAAATAAGCTAAAATAAATAAACCTATCCAAACACTAAATCTCAATGTTATTATACTAAAATTATTTGAATCACCATGTTAACATGTAACTTCATAATGCGTCACATTATATAGGTGCGCTTATATATCATTTCCTTTTGATGAATACCAAAATTTAAACTTGAAAGTTATCTTAATTTTGTAAAGAAACACTTAGAGCGTGTTTAGTTACAAAGAACTCTCGCACTTTTTCAAAAAAAATAGACAACTAGAAAATTAGAAATGTGATCAAATATGAGTTTTCTAAAAAACTTTTCTAAGAAAAGGAAACTCATATTTTCCTTTTTACAACTAAAAAGTTAAAAACTACTTTTTATAGTATTCTATGAATTCTATATTTACTCTCTATCGAAAAAGAAAAACTTCATCTCTCACATTTGAACGCATTCTTAAAATTTAAGTATTTTTCTAGAAAAGTAAAACACTTCTCGTTCCCTAGAAAAATGAAAAAAGAAAAGAGGGAAAATCTTCAATAACTAAACACACTCTTAAGGTGTGTTTAGTTGAAGAAAAATGAGTAACATTTTGAGAAAGTCTTTTTTAAGAAAATTGAAAAAGTTAAAAACGCGTTAAAAATGGTATTTTCTATAAAAGTTTTTCGAGAAAATGAGAAACTCATTTTCTTCATATTATAACTATAAGTTGAAAAACAAGAATTTTCAGGGTTGTTTAATTGTGAAATTTTTTTCACAATTTTCTAAAAAATGAGAAGAGTTCTTATTCTCTATAAAGTTAAAAATATGTTCAAATGTCATTGCATTTTTCATTTTAAAAAACTAGTTACGTTTAAAAGATTTTAAAATTTTTAAAAAAGTCTCAATTTTTCATTTTTTTTCCCCTTATAACACTACCTTGATTGATTTTTCTAAAATTTTAAAAAACATTCTCTCAATATCACTTTTCTAAAATAGATCAACTTTCAAATACATTTTTTAATTTTCAATAGTTTTCTAAACAAAAAGGAAAAATCTTTTTATGTTTTATAATATTAAAAGTAAAAAGTTATAAAAAAAATAAAAATAAAAAAAAATTCCACCACAAAATACACTCTTAATCTCTAATTCCGGTTATAATTATTTTCTATTTAAACCCCACCCACCAAACCAGAAACCCTATAATTATTATTCTGCAAAAATAGCAGAGTCCAGTCTAGTCCTTTTTTTCTGCTCTCTCTCTTGCTTTTCCTACAAATATATTGTGCTTATTTTTTCCGTGGCATTGTTTCACCAGAATTTCTTGATTTTTATGCATTTTCTTCAATTGGGTTAGTTCTCGTTTTCTTTTTTTCAAGTGATTTTGTTCAAAGTAGTGAGCTTTTTTAGTGATCAAGAAAAGGTTTTTTTTTTTTTTTTTTTCAAGAAAATACAAAAGATCATCAGAACACACATTGACTTGTAGCGATGACAAAGAGAGGGAGAAAACCTAAAAAAAGTGAAGATGATTATGAAGATTGGTGTTTTCATTGCAAAGATGGTGGTGAACTGATCATCTGTGAGCATAAGTGAGTTTTACAGCACTCTTTTAATTTAATTTAATTTAATTATTATTTAACTTGTTTCTGTCTTTTTCGTAGAAGAATTTGACACTTGGTTGTATACATGTTTTCTAGACTAAAGGGTATTTTAGTCTTTTAATATGCATGAAATCCCCAAATCAGTTTATATCTAGGATGTTGATCAGGATTAATATTTGGAATTTTCATTTTTTTTGTTCCGTAATAGCCCTTTGTCATGTGCTTACTTTTATGACATGTTCATTGATTTGTGTAAGTTTGCTGGATATCATATCTCAATCTCTCCATTTTAATATTGATTATGTTTTATTTTCGATCACTGTGAAACTTATTTGCAGGGATTATAAATCAAGGGTAAATTGGTCCTTTTTTCCTAGGAACGCAATCCTACGACTAACTTATTCCAACATAATATATGTACATTGCATATAGATCTGAGTTCAAATAAGAAACCTATTTCAAATAAGAAACCTAAAAATAATGGGAACGTAGAAAATGACTTCAAAGTTATATTTAAATATCCAAAACACATTATTTTACAAAATTTTCTTCGTACCTCCTTATTCATATAACTTTTAGAAGCTATTCTTCAAATAAAAAAAATTCGACATTTTTTTTCCTTTTTAATTATTTTTTATTAATTTTTTTATTTATGATAATCACATTTTATAACTAGATAATCACATGAATATGTGATTATCAAAACCCTATTTTGTGATTATCTCAAACACATAATAATCACATTATATTAGAGAATAAATAATCACATGTGATTATCATGTTATATTTTGTGATTATCTTGAATAATCACAACATTAACGAGTTGAATAATCACAACAATAACGACCGTAAAAAAAGTTCGAAAAAAAAGTTAATATTTTTAATTAAATTTTTTATCATAGCTTGCAAAATTTATTTTAATAATAATCATTGAAAAAGTTTTGAAGAAAAATATGTTTTGGATATTTAAAAAGTGATTTCAAAGTCATTCCATATTTATGTTTTTTATTTGAACTCTCCCCTGCATATATATATATATATATGCTAGTCACGACCTCGTGCCATGCACATGCACATGCACGACAATTATATATATTTTATATGTTGTTGGTGATTTTCAAACTTATATCTATATTTATATTTATAGATTCTAATAGATTTGGGTTTAATATTATATTTCGGTTTGTGCTTGAATAATATTTCGGTTTGTGCCACGTGGCATCTTTGCCTACGTGGCAAATTTATGGAGCAATTATTTATTCTCCTATAGTATATATATATAGAATAGATAGATATAGATATGGCTCCCTTGAACTCACAACCTCTTGATCAGTGGACTCCTTTTTTTTAAGTTGCTCATGTTTCTTCATTATATCTTTTTCTTTCTTTTTCTTTTTCTTTTGAGAAGTTTTTTCCATGATTTCCCTGTCACATGTGCTTGTGAACTTATGTTTACTTATATTTCAGGGATTGTGTAAAATCGTATCACCCGGACTGTGTAGGATTGGATGATGAGAAAGCGAAAACACGGTTTATATGTGGTAAGCCACTTGCACCTTAAAGACCAACTTCATTAAAACAAGTATCACTTATATAGTAATGTATACAGATCAAGTTGGTTTTCATTCTCGGTGATAGTTTAATGTGAATAATGATGACCAACTTGTCTCCTATTAATCTAATACTTTTGTATATTCATGGATTTATCATGGTGATTGTAAAATGATACTTTATAAAATTTGATTTTTTTATTTTTCAGATTGGCATAAGTGTGAGGATTGTAAAAGAGCTTCTGATTTTCAATGTTATGTCTGCCCAAAAAGTGTATGTGGGAGGTGTATCAAGTCTGCTGATTTTGTTCGCCTTAAAGGAAAGAAAGGGTTCTGTGGTCACTGCTTAAAGCTTACATTACTCGTAGAAGAAAAGAAAGATATTGACTCTGATGGGGTATTTTTTGAAATTTACCAATTCTAATATTCTGTTTGATTAATGGTGAATGAAATATGACCAATCTATAGAGTCACGACCTTGACAATAACCTAAAAAATGTGTTGAGACATCACTATATGTATTAACATTTTTGACATATATTCTATGTTCTATCCTTAACTTGAATAGTGATTTTGCAGGAAAAAGTAGACTTTGAGAATCGAGATACTTATGAGACCCTATTTAAGGAGTATTGGTTGATTATTAATGAGGAAGAAAAGTTGACTCTTGATGATCTAATATCAGCCAAGGCCCAACTGAAATCGCAAAATGATAATGATTCAGACAATGATGAGGATGTTGACGTGTTCGAATGTTCAGATTTTGAAGAGAATGAAGAGAATGAAGAGAATGAAGAAATTGAACCACATGACTCGGGAAAGAAATTGAAAAGATCAACACCTGGGTCATCTAAGAAGAAAGTTAACAAAAAGGTCAAAACGGAAGCCAAAACAATGTCAAACAAGGAAGAATTTAATGGATGGGGATCGACCCGTATCATAGATTTTCTAATATATCTAAAGAAAGATACAACTAATCCATTATCTCAACGGGATCTAGAAACCATAATAAAGACATATAGCACTGATAACAATTTACTCCAAAAGAAGAAGACAATTGAATGTGATGAATGGTTGAAGTCTATTTTCAAGAGGAAAACAATAAAGCTTAATAGAATATATGACTCTTTGGAAACTCATTTGGCTGAGAATCAGGTTTCATCATCAGATGATGACGATGAATTAGAACATGATTCAGAGGAAAAGGATCTTGACGTTGATGAGGAGACGGTATTCCATAAGAATAAGAAAAAGAAAAGTGCAGATAAAATAATAGAGAAAAAGGAGGAGGTACACTATCGGTTTGCATCGATTGTTCCTGAAAACATTAGGCTTGTGTACTTGAAAAGAAGTTTAGTTCAGAAATTTGAAAAGGAACCTGACACTTTTGAGAGTAGGGTAATCGGTAGTTTTGTGAGAGTTAAAGAAGATTCAAATGGTTGCTTTTCAAGGAGTTATCAACTTATACAAGTAACAGGTTATCTTTCGAGTTCATAAATTCCGTTATGATTTAACTTTGCAGCATTCATACAATATTCAGTTTTTAGCTTCAAATGATCTTATAGTTGTTACGTCTTTTACTTTTGTTCGAAAACGCTATTTATAAAGTCAATTAATTTTATGTTTGTATCAATGTATGATGATTTGTCTTTGGTATGATATCTTTTCAGGCGCAAAGAAATGTTCAGTCGGCAAAAATGCACAAAGTTTTGTGCTGCAAGCGTTATATACAGATATCTGCATCAATTCACTTTCTGATGATGATTTCTCTGAGGTAAGGAAGTAGATAAATTCACCATAGACCTAAGGTTTAAGCAATTTAATGCTTATCGAAAAAATTTGTTGTAAAATGGGCATTGAATGGTCACGTTTGGATCATGGAGTTCTTTCATAGCACATATTACCAAAAGAATGCTACGGCAGCTACACTTGTATAAAACAGCCAAATTAATGAACATAACAAAGCTATCAATACCCAATACATATATAAAAGACTATTTATGCATACCCTCTTGACTACTCTTTTTTATCCTAATGTGTTTCTCTTTTATGTAACAATGCTTAACAAATTCATGCCAGTTTTTAGTGAAAATACCTAATTGTTTCTGAACCATGTAATTACAGGAAGAATGTCAAGAGTTGAGAAATAAAGTGAAATCGGGCCTACTTAAAAAGCTTGAATTGGTAAGTTTACAATTCTACTGCTGAACTGTTGTTATATTGCTTTTGTCTTTTATATCAGTATTCCTAGATCATTTAGTCATAATTATCTTTCTTTATCTATGACCTAACATCAAACCACACGAAGATCGGTACTTTTATCAAGCGTAATATATATTAGAGATCTATACATACTAAAAGTAGGAAATATTAGTAACTTATATGGAGACCTAATAGTTGATATAATCATTTCCTGATATGTAACATATCTATTTTATCTGAGTTCCTTTTTACTTCTTGTGTCCATTAATTTTCAGATGTTTTAATTAAATGTTAATTATTTCCGAGAGTATTGATAATAGACCGACTAAATTGACTTCTATGACAGGTTGAACTTGAAGCGAAGGCTAGGTTCCTGCACAGGGACATTGTAACACACGTACGTTCTGAAACATGCATTCACATTTGAATAAGTTTATACACGTAGTTAACTTTGTAATTGCAAAACCTTTGTCATATAATTACCTATTATATTATAATAATCTTTTGTCAATCAGTGGATTCCCCGACAGCTAACTTTATTGAAGCACCGTATCGATCAAGCGAATGAAAAAGGATGGAGAAAAGAATATCCTTCTTTTACAATTCGATATAATTTTCGACATAACAACTTATAATATGTAATACCAACTTAAATTACCTGTTTTGAGCTGGTACTAAATCCTATAATTCAATGGTAATGTGGTCCTTAACATATGTCTCGATTGTACGCTGCATAACTACTTGGAAAGTAGGGAATTCTTACAAAATCCAGAAAACCAGGAAAAGTTACTGGAAAAGGTCCCGAATGTGGTTCCAGATAGTGAAGAAGCTGAACATATTGAAGATGACAAGAAAGAAGTTAAAGAATCACCTAAATCTATTCTAACACATACATCTTCCGGAAATTTTAAAGACATTGGAATCTCTTCAGGTATTATTATAAATGCTTTACCTGTATCTTATCCTATATTCCAGAGAAAACCGTTTTATTATATAGAGAAAATTTCTGTTTGCATATTGCAATAATAAGTCTTTATCTTTCAACCAAGCTATTTCAGTTTTGTTATATAAGATATTATAGTTAACTATATAGTTTCATAACAGCTGTAGCAAAACGGATTATTTGATGGAAATCTAAAAGTAGTTATTTACCCTACTTAAATACTTTTCAGTGACAATTCGTGCTGTTCTTATTATGACAGAAGATAATTGTTGCTGTAATTTTTTAATTTTTTACATAGTTAACGGTAAATAAATTGTATTCTTTTGTAATAAAAACTGTTCATTTCATTTGTAAAAAGAGAAGAGGTTAAAATAATATGCTATGCAACTGTGCAGAAGAGATTAAACAAGAAGTGCCTGCATCTGAAACATATGAAATGGCGATGAAACTAGACAAATTCTTCACTTCACTAGAGAGGAAAGACAAGTACAAAAAAGCATCTGCAGTCAAAAACCCAACTCAATTGTTTGACTCTAGTGATGAAAAGTCAACCATTACAAGTAAGGAGGATCTTGAAGACACTGAAAGCTCTCAATGGTATGTTACAAGCTCAAGTGGTGATACGGTCGGGCCCGTTTCATTGTCAGTACTTAAGAACTGGATTCAAGCCGAAGCTGCATCAGAGTCAAAGATTTATAAGACAGGTCAAACCAAAGAACAGGCCAAACCGCTAACTGCTGTGCTTCGTCTTGCTTTTCCTAAAAAATGATGTTGTCAGGGGTTGGTTTGAAACTTCTGTTTTGACTCCACCATAAGTCAAACTAGTATGTGCAGTTTTGTTGTCTATTAGCAGTTTATTATATAAGACGTCGAAAAGTGTGGCTATGGCCTTATGGGATTAGGTTGTTTAGAATCAAGAATGGTAGGGTGTCATAAGGGACCAGTAGTTTTGGGAATAAGGTGTTTATGGTCAAGAATATGCAATTTGGTCTCCATATGCTAAACTTTAAGTAGTTTCTTTTAATTGTTGTGCTATGGTGTTTGGTTTTTTTAGGGCTGTAAGCTCTACTTACAGGGATGAAACAGCTTTGCTGACGAGTGCTCTTATGCAGCATCTGTGTACGATTATAGTTTGACGATATGGGCAGGTTGTTACAGGTTGGGACGTGGGGTAAGTGAAAATAGCTTGCTAGTGAACAATTCATAGGGGGTCAAAATGGGTCATTTTTTGTATTGATATTTGAGTTCCATAAATAATATTTGGGTTAAATCTGATATTAAAACTATAATCATTTGATAATAGTTTCTAGAAACAAAGCGATCTTTGGAAAATACATGCACCAGAAACACTTCGCAAATCCAGATAGCCTTTTCTTTTATACACAGTTTTTAGAATGACAACCTGTGACAAACATAAAAGCATGATCCAATTCAACAATTTTATAAAATTCAATTTTGCCAGATCTACAACAATTTTAAAGACAACTGGAATGTTGAAAAACATAAGCATACTTCTAATCGCACCAGCGGCACTTATGTTTTGTGTACAAAATAAATCTTCCCAACTTTGAACCCATACTCTTCACAAATCAATACAAACAAACTTTTGAACGCACAACACCTCACAAATTCAACAGAAACAAGCTTTGAACCCGTACCCATAAAATGAAAAGAAACAAGCTACAAAGTTCAGTGTATAGGATTTGCAACATTCCATAAACATATCCACTAACGTATTTCAACATCATTTGTAGGTTGCTTTTAATTATGTGTATATCCTCAGTCTCCAACTACGACACCGAAGCTTATCTGGTTATTTAATGAATGTTCTCATATTTCAATGCGCCACCCGACAAAAAATTCTCTGGTGTTTATAAGTTCTCGGTTTCAGCAGTTTCTTTTCTATAAGCTTGTAGTCTCTCTTTCAATTTCTTGCTCTCTTCAAAATTCACCTTCCTTTTCACAGCTTTCTGCCAAGAAAAGCATAAGAATTGAGAAAAATAAACACATTATGAATACTTGACTTTTCAAAAATGGCTTTAATTTCAAATATTGTGTAGAACAATACAATAAAAACAGGTCTCTAAGAACCTTACTTCCTGCCGGAAACATTTATCGAGCTTTATCTTGAGATCTGTGCACTCACCAAAGAATTTTCCATAAGGATGGTCCATATGACATTTCTGAAATAGTTCAATTATCTACATCAAACACAAGACAAATGATGTGTAAGTTTCATGGTTTTAGTAATTTGATTCTTCACCCAATATGAAAAAAACTTTCAGCATAAGACCTATACGAGCCATCCTAAATTTGTTAGAAAGACCTAGTATGATGAACACTTAACTCAAATGTAGAAAACAAGTTAAGGAAGAAGTTCTACTCCCTAGTGTGTGTGTATATATATATAGGAGACTATTCAATGGGGAAGTAGAGATCTAGGGGGAAGGGGGAAGGGGGAAGGGAATTCTGACCATTAGATCATTTCACTAACAAAAACGTGGAGGGGCAGGGGCAATAAGATAATTTTATAATTAGGTTATTTTAAAAATAAAATAAACAACAAAAAGAAAGAAAAGTTGGATGAATGCGTAGCTGAAAAAAACCCATCACACAATTAGGATTTCAAACGAGAAAATAGGATTTCAATTTCCTAAATCGAAGATCTAACTATTGATTTCAAAACCTGCGAATTGATCACAACTTCATCCTGGATTGATTACCGAATTTCAAAATATCCAATTTCCTAATTTTTTTGATTTTTCGATTTTTCTTGCATAATCTTTGATTTGTAGACAATAACATGAAATTAAACTAATTTCATCATACAAAACATAACGATAAAAAAGAAATCAAATTATATACGTCATTCATCACTGAATTTCAAAAATCGATAATTTCCATACTAATTTGTAATTAACTTAGTCTGTAAGGATCAGTCAGTGATATTAAATGTTCCTACTACTACTTCTTCTAGTTTAATGTTATCTGGTGATGACTTTGAGTTGTAATAGTGATGATATTATTGATTATAAATGTTATGTGTTTTAAATATATGTTCAGTCTGTGGAAGCTCTCAGTCTATTGGACTTAATCTATACATTGTAATGTGGTGGAGATTGATTTGTTGTTTGGTTAAGTGAGTCATGAAAGATGAGATTACTTCCATTAAACGAATCCGTTTGAAAGATGTGCATAAAGAAATAAGATATGTGTTCATTTGGGTGGAAATTGTCACTGTTGTAATGCACTTTAGTATTCATGTTTTTGTATTGCTAGTTGATTAGGGAATGTCCTTAGTCAATTGTTAGAATATGTTTATAAGTTTTGAGACGTTTCGAAAAAAAAAGTTTCTGGTAGGCTTAGTTTGTGTGCACAGACTGAGAAAATACAGGGACTGATTTTGTAATTAACTCACTTTGAATAGCTAAGTCTGTATATGTACAATCAATAAATGTTCATCAATTGATATTTGTAGAGAGTGATTGTGTATAATAAGGTTTTCTTAAAGTCTTTAACATGCACCATGATCAATGTTAATTGTACAGTATGAGACTAATATTCATTGGTGTATATTAATATTCATGATCAATGTTAATTGTACAAATTGACACCCACAGACTGAAAAGAGTAACATTGATCATTATGAATATTAATATACACCGATGTATATTAGTCTCATACTGTACAATTAACATTGATCATGGTGCATGTTAAAGACTTTAAAAAAACCTTATTGTACACAATCACTCTCTACAAATATCAATTGTTGAACATTTATTGATTGTACATATACAGACTTAGCCATTCATAGTAAGTTAATAACAAAATCAGTCCCTTGAGACTACCATAATTTATTTATTTTATTAAAGGTGAAAATTATATTAATCTGGTAACTTATAAACATACAAGAATTGTTACAGTTAACTGAGGACATTCCCTAATCAACTAACAATACAAAAACATGAATACTAAAGTGCATTACAACAGTGGCAATTTCTACCCAAATGAACACCTATCTAACTTCTTTAAGCACATATTACACAATCACTGAGTGACAAATATTAATTAATGAATATTTATTTATTGTACATTACTTATAAGAAGGATTAAAATTTATTGCATAATATTAAGTTATTTTTTTATTAATACCATTTTCAATGAATATTAAAGTTCTAGAATGTCTCAGTCTGGAGCACAGACTAAGACTGAAAAAAGGATATGGATTCTAAGATTAATGTTACATTTATTACATTGATTCTTATAATTGATTCTAAATAGAATGAAGCCCAAGCAAATTCTTCAAGGTCTATCATAAAATGTTGAAGCTAAAGAACAAAGGATGAAATAGTCCCAAATTGTTGATGATTTCAATAAAATAATCTAAAGAAGAACGATACAAATCAATTAAACGAAATCAAAAATGTACGTACAATCAAAACTGAATGAATCGAGAAAAAACCAAGAACAAGTGAAATCGAAGAAAAATCTCAATTAGTAACAATTGAAATCACAATTAGCAACTCACTCTGTAACAAATTGAGAACGAATTTGAAATTAGAAGACCGAATTGATTAATCACGAACGAGAATTGAAATCACAATCGGTCAGATACTGATTCATACGTTTCATTAATAATGATATTGAATTAAATTAAAAAATATAATGTAAAATGACTATTATAACCTTGTCCCTATAAATAGACAACAAAACAGAAAGCAGAATAAAAGAAGCGTCCAGGAAGAAAAAAAGCAAGAAATTAACGGTGATAGATTAACTTCCCCCCTTCCCCAAGATCATTTTGTAGTTGTATAACTGTTAAACATATAATAAAACGGTAAAATGAGTCTTTTAACTTACTTCAGCACACATTGGGTGTCTATGCAAGGTCAAAGGAGGATGCATTTTCGCGTCTTACAATCAAAAAAGAGAGCACTGCATCAATTAAAACATTAAGAGATTCCACTTTACATCATCATAGAAAGAAACAAGACACAAAGTAACAAATAAAGCCATAAAAAAGTTGCATATCTACATAGTCATTTTGACATCAAAAACAAGTTCCACAAATTCATACAAATCATAATAATAGCTTAATCAGACCTAAAGAAACTATCTGAGAGATAGTACTGTTCGCTTTATTGAGTTTCTAGAAAGAAAGACACTAAAAACATTGCATACACGTTTACCCAATATTAGTAGGTAAACTAACCTAATGGTAGTAAATTGGCAGGTCAAACATGAAAGGTAACGAGCCAAACAAGTGGCTCAAATGAGGATTATTCTAGAATAGCTCATGGATTCAAAGATCAAGCTTGATGGGTGCCCTCTAAACTAAACGATGTTCGCTCCAATTTAGAGCATGAAGTAATGATATCAACTATTTTTCTTGTTTCATATATTCGGCAGCTAAGCTTGTTTTCAAGGCTTACAGGCTTATTAATTTTGAAATGCTGATAAGCTCATTACTTACCGAGTACGAGCTTTGCCGACTTGAGCTTATGGACTTAGATAAAGTCCAAAAGGTTACAACTTTGAGCTCATAAACTGGTAAAAAAGAGCTTATCAGCTTTCTAAATTTCTAAAAGTAAACCCTAAAATCAAGTTAAGCCAAACACCCCCTAATTGCCTAATTTATGTGTCTATGAACAACGTAGCCTAAGGGCTTGTGGACCAAAAACATACAATAAAAGGTATCCTTAATTTAAACTTGAGAATCAAGTAAACATGATTATGATAACAAAATTTGTAATTGAAGCAGAACTTATTCAATCTTTTAAAACAATTTACCCAGCCTTCCCCTCATAATAACTCACATAGTTATATGCAAACCACACATAACGATTGAGTTGTTCATACTTCAAATTGAGATCCAATTGGAATAATATCATGCACCAAAAATAACAAATGTGTAATGAAATTAAAAGCTTTAATCTCACCTTAATTCAATTTGGTGCCCTAGTTTCCTCTCCAATCGAAAACCTTTCGTCAGATGAAGATGGAGTGTTTTATTTGCTAACACTTTTTATTATTCTATAGTTTGGCCACATAAGTTTGGACAAGTGATACTTTATACCCTCAATTTGATGTTTCGCTATTTTCGCACCAATAACTATAACTATAACTATTGTACTATAAAAACAAAAAGAATACTACATATTTTAACAACAAAATGTCACCACCTTACACCACCAATTTATACTCTAATAATCTTATGGCATTTCAATAATTTATTATGATGATTTAACGTAAGTAAATTATAACTGCATCCCTTACTTATTTGTTATTTATTATCTTAAAATAAATTATCGATTATATTTAGCGTAGCACAATCATCACTTTTTGAGGTTTGCTACATATTTCTTTACATTGTTCCTCTGTTTTGTTGCATAATTTAATATCTGTACAACAACAAAACTGAACTTTCTCAACTTCGATCTTGTCATAACAATGCGGTTTACAAGACGGTGACTCTAAAACACCAGATACTTTCATGTCAATGATTTCATTTTCGTTACCTAGAAATAGCTCGATTGAAGATTACAACAAGATTGAATATGAAGCAAATTATGTTAATATTGACAAATTACACTTATAACAAATGAGCATTGATAGAAAGCTAATACAAAAGAAAATCAGATGTGATTTGATGAGTTTGACATGTTCTTGACACTTTTCGGAAGTCATTTTCCTTTCCTTTCTAGTAGAGAGATGTATATAAAGTATTCGATTAATCTGAAGCGGATATTGTACTTTTAAGCATACTATGATTTATAACAAAAGGTGAACTATGTAACGAGAGGGTTTTAAAGAGACGTAACGCGGTTATGAATGACTAGTTGGATTATTGAAGGTCATCAAACAAGGTTAGCAACGCATTTTTCACATATGCTCACAAGAAGTGCTTTTTAAAATTTTGTTATTAATAATGAAGAAACAACTCTGCTGGGGATCGAACCCAGAATCTCTTGTACATTGGGCCACAGAGTCACTTTGTTTACATTTTAATAGTTTATTTCATTTCATTACATATTTATATTAAATCTTAAATTTATATAAGTTACATTCTCATAGCACAATGGTCACATTTTTTACGTTTCCTACATTTGACATTACATTGTGGAAATGTGTCTTCACATAAACTTTTATCACGACAACAACAAAAACGATATCTTCCATCGATGTTCAGTTGCCAACAAATCTCCGAGCAAAATGGTAGTTGTGAAATCTCTTGCGTTTTGATATCTGTTTCGTTACGGCTTATGATCATTCTTAAAATATGTGATGTGAAAATGAAGGAAATAAAAGGAACTTGCACTCATAACAAACGAACAATACGAGAAAGATCATACAAAAGACAGATCGTTTGTAGTTCAACAAGCTTGACCATCGCGGTATAATGTTGTTCAAATCACTTTTCCATTGTCTTTCGAATAGGGATAATGTGTAGAGAAGTAAAACATAGATTTCATCGTAGTCGTAGTATAGTGTATAACAACAACAAATAAAAATACTAAATTTAATGATTAGGATGGTTATATTTTATTCATGTTTAGGTAAAGTATTTAAACATAGTATAAGTTTTTGAAGAGACGAAACTAGATAAGGAAGTCTTCACGTACTGCATCAGTTTCGTTAACAAAAGATCATGAGACATATCGTTTTCGTGATTCCGAATTGAACATTCACAAGAATTGAGTTTGTGGACACAATATCTTCATGCATATAATCTTTAAGAGCGAGTCTAATTTTGTTCTAGGTATTTTCATCTTTAACTACAATCGATGATTTTATTTTTTCCAACATATAATCGATGATCGCCCCTAAACGACCTATCGTTTTAAGACTAAAATCTAGTAATCATTTGCTTCTTTTAATTGCAATTTTGATTTAATAGTGATTGATTTGCTTGATAACCTTAATCATAAGTTTTATAGTTCCCAAAATCCTTAGTAAAGGATACTATGTTCTTAATTTGAAGAGAATAATTTCATAGTGATGGTATTTTCTAGATCTCATAGTTAGGTATAATATTTTGTAAAATTTATATATTTGTGCACTTTTGTGTCTAAACATCCAAATCTTGATTTAGATTGATTGATTGCAAAAACTAAACCACTTAAAAATTGAAAACAAAATCAAAAGAAATAATGACAAAACTATGTGATGTCTTGGAAGAAAACAAGTTGATCTTGATAGGATCCAACTAGCCAAAAAAGAACAAACAATTGTCATTGTCTAAAATATCCAAACTATTGAATATTGATGAATGTTACTTATAACGTGCATGATTAAATGCTTCAAAATTAATTCAAACATGACCCACTTCTCAATGAACTTGGTGAACGTCATGCCTAAAAAATCCCAACAACATCCATTAATGTAACATGAACAATTAATAAAGAATGTAACAGAACTTAAGCATGTGAATAAAATTTTAGACCACAATCTTAAATATAGAATTCTATTTTCAGTTCTAAAATAAATGTCACATTCTTTTCTCTAGCATAGTTTCATACTTCCATCGTGTGTTCTTTTGAGTACCATTAAGATACCAATAAAATTGATTTAGCATCACCGGGGTATGAAGAAGTAATTGGGAGAAAGGGTATTTACATATACATATTACTTATATATACTGTATATACTAACAGGATAATGATTTATTAAATCTAATGTATATCTGTTGACATGAGAAAATTCTGTATACGGTTACAACTTGATCAATCAATGCCCATAAGTACTAGCAAATTACAAGTATAATAGAGAAAAAGAATATCAAAATCTACAACATATGGGGAATACATTTGACAAAACTTCCCATCCCAAAAAGAAGACACGTTAACTTTAATATCCTAGTGTCGATGAGAGGCCGAGTAAAGGATCAAGTGCACTCGGATGAAACTTCCGAGCAAACAAGAAGCAAATGGAAGTTCTCCCTTTATTATAAGAGCAGTTCGTCCCGTTATTCCTGATAGATTGTATCAAATTCGATGTAATGTCTTCAGCCCGAAACATTGCTGGATGTGGGCCCCCCAATGACCAGTCAACGTAAGTTACTGTCCGGTTGGCATTTAATGATCCATGAAACATGTTGACGAATGTTGGCAGGTAATGCTCATCGGGGTAGCAAGAAGGTAAGCAGTATGATTTGAAGAGACTATAATACCTGCATCAAAAATTTGTATGGTAGTTAAAATATCACCTCGAATATACTCTTTTTTTTCTTTTATTGAAGGGGGCAATTTCTGCCTATTTACTTATGAAGAGGTCGATTCGTGTGTTGTTTGTTCTATCTCTAACGGGATAAAAAGGAAAAATCAGTAAAATAGCTACAATGGAAACGGGTCAAAGTCACCCAAATTGTATTCTTGACACATATAACCTCTGATAACTATTTTATTTAATAAGTTAAACTACTACTGATATAATATAATTTTCTAATAATATCTCACACTCTAACCATTTACAAAAAAAATCAACATTTTTTAGACAAAATGAGTTGCAGTTTAACCCAACCCGTTTTGTCATCTAAAGCACAAGACCCGTCCACCTTGCCACCTCACCTCTACTCTCTTTATCAGTTAATGAACTTTTGACATTTCGAAAAAAAAAAAGAAAAGAAGTACCTTGTATCGGAGACTATTTTTATGGCTAGAGTACGGTGCATCTCAAACCACTGAGATCCTTTCCTCCAATCATGAAGTTTGATATCGGGTCTCATACGGCGACTGTAGCGGCCCCGCCCATATCGAGACGGATCGTCAAAGGAGTCCAGAAAACTGAAGGTTGAACCAATGAGATAATCATAGATGGTTGGGAAGTTGTATATCGGGATGCAACTTTCTGATAAGAGAACAAATCTTTCGTTGGAGAAATCGAGCAAGGCATTACTTAAAAGTCGCCTCTCAGCATCAACAAGTGTGACAGTTCCCCAATACACTTTCTATAATGAAATAAAAGAAGCACATACATGTATTAAAAAGGAGAAAAAATAACGGTAAAAGGCGAGATTGGAAGTGATAGGTTCAACCCATTTTACTTGTGCATGGTTGTATGTTATCTCAAATAAGTCAAATAAAAAGATTACCTAAAGGAAGCACGAGTAAAATTGGACAATAGTCGCTCAAAAGTCCTTTTTTTGTAAAAAGAAAAAAAGGTTCATTCATAATGTTACTTAATAGTGATGGTCAACCCAACCAGACCCGTTTCAACCCATACAAACCACTACAAGTTTTCACGACTACAAAATGTAACAGTCTTAATAAAACCCGAAGAATTGCACTCTAAAGCACTAAATACAGGGAATCAGTCATTCAGCAACAGGATACTGCACCTCTGTTTTCCTAAATTGTGTCCAAAAACTAAGCAATCCTCTATTCAGACAATGATTTCGAATACAATAGCAGTTGGGACACACAATTAGGGGATGTCTGGTATTTTTTTATGTTAGTGCCCATATGTTTACCACATATCTTTACAGCATTAAACAATCCCAAACACTTCTTTTAAAACCACTTATCTCCTTATTTCAGAAGGAAATAAATTAACAGGTTGGTACTTAATTTTTTAAGCAAATAAGCGTTCTACAATGAGTAATCCCAAAGACCCCCTTAGTACTAATTAACATTATATGCAAGCATCCACATACCAACATCAAATTAATCATAAGCTAATAAGCATAAAACAACATGATCCAACTAAGAACAGATCCATACCTGGCTAGGAATCACACGATTGTAAAAAACCGAAGAATTGTCAAAACTCACACGAACTCCAGGGTTCGTATGCACATAGATGGAGTACTTATTCACATCCTGCCCATGAAAAAACCGCTCCCACAACTTCAAAAACGGAAGAGGCCCTCTTGTCAAGAACATAAAAGCAACCTTAGGCACTCTCTCAAACGGATACTCGGGTTTCTCAGGCACTAATGAAGCTCTCCAAAACAGCTCATTATCCGTCATTCGATGAGTCAAATTCTTAGGCATTTTCAAACTCTCCATACTCAAACAATCATCATTCTTGCAACTATTCAAATTAGTACTACAATTATTATGATCAAAAGTATCCTTTTTCGCAATGCTAGTATCAGAACTTGGAGCAGGTGCAGTAGTTACATAATTCATATAAAAATTTTGAGGTTGTGATGTAAAGTACCTATCTACATGTGAACTTGAAGTCAAACCAACTATTATACCAATCACAAAAAGTATTAAAAAACATAAAAGTCTCATTAATCCAATTGATGAATCTTTGAACACAAATTCATCTTTTTCCCCTCTACCCCTCATCTTCAATGCAAGATGATTAAATCAAATTAAGGTTGATAAGTGACATTGTACGGATGGGATTTAGGGTTTGATGGTGATGATGAAATCAAATCTGTAAAGATGATTTGAAATTAAAGGTGACCCATGTTAGGGTTTATAAAGAATTTAAAAACCCAAAAACAGAAACATGGAAACTTGTGTTTAACAAGATCAAGATCGAAAGTTGAATGTGCGTTTTTGTTCTGGGTATCTGAAGTATTGATGATTGTATCGAAAGCAGAGATGTGTTTGTGTGTTTGTGTGTGTGTGTGTGAGAGAGAGAGAGAGAGAGAGAGAGAGCTTTAAAAGGTAAAAAACTGTCGAGAATCTAACACGACATGATCGTTTTTAAGACTAAAAAAAACATGAGAGTCGTGTTGTGTTGTGAATGGGTTCTCTGTTTTCTCGATTTTTTCGCTTATTGAATTTAAGAATTAGATGTTGACTTTTTTCTTTTATTTTATTTTTAATTATTTTCTTTCAACCAACAAATTGTGAATATTGAACGTAAGTTTCATATAACTATTAAAAAAATAAGTCATTATAAATAATAAATAAATAGAAGTAAAATTTGAAAGTTAATAATCGTTATATTTTACAAATAAATAACATTTTCGAAACAAACAAAAATAATAATGTAGACAATAAGAATGAAATAAAAATAATATTATATACAAATTTAAAGGTTTGATAACTAATACTCTTAAAGCATTGGTTAAGCATTTTCAAAATAAATATTAATTATTAATTTAACATTAACTTGCCAGATATATAATAAATTGTCAACTAATATTATTATTATTATTATTATTATTATTATTATTATTATATTTATTTATATATATCATATCATTATTTGTGAAATGTTTATATTCTAAATATGAGAGGTTAGTATTTAATAAGTAGTTGGAATTTATTTAAAAAACTTAACCAATGCCCCTAAAGACTTCTTATCAAAACCCAAATTTAAGTTATTTCTATATGGTTTGAATCAAGTCATACTAAAAGTAATCCGTTCAATGTACCCAAATCCTACTAACAAAATATGTAGAGATGTGATCGTTTAACAATCCAATCTTGCAAATGGGCTTATACTTGTTACATCATTAATTTCTCGAATTAAAATTAGATACACGTTTATTTATATATAATAAATATTATTTATATTTATATAGAACTTGAATTCATAATTATTTTACTAAAGTTAAAGGGCTATTAGTTTAGTAATATATGAAAAAAATTAGATATAGGTCCGCTCAATGCACGTATATTTATATTTAACAAATTTTATTTACATAGAATTTAATTTTTATAATTATTTTACTAAAGTTAAAGGGCTATTAGTTTAGTAGTATCGAGGTGATCTTGTACGCATAAGATTTTAGGGTATGGAAAATGTATATATTTATGATACGCATATGTAGGTATTTATCTCTCTAAAAAATAAAAAATATATGTATTTTACTATAAAATAGTACTTAAAATACATATGTCATGTCTTGTTATTATTCCATCATTTTCATTTGTTTATCTATATCTTGTATGGTTACTTATATACACTATTTAGGGAAGAATTCAATGTATTACAACAATTTATACTTGAACTTAATTAAAGCCTAATTAAGAATTAATCAAGTCATAGACTAACAATTTTAAATATATAAATGTCTTTGAATTTAATAAAGTTACTTGAAAGTATTGATCGAACTATACTCTCGACTTTTACAAATAATTAGTGATTTTTATTTTAGATTCATTATATATGATTTTTGACTTGCTATTTATTGTATTCTATAGCTACAAAAGTTTTACGGAATATTATAACGGAACAACTTTATTAACAAGTTCTTATATTTCGTTCAAGAAAAGCTTATAAGTTAGAAAGAAATCAATTGATTGATGACTTAAAATCTTCGTGACATCATAAGTCACAACGCTATTTATATATCTTTAAATGTAGCTTGTGATTGGTTAGGCCGGTGGCAAAGTATATAGTCTTAAGTAACTAATTTGATTCGTACCGTGCACATTTTAATGAACTGCTAAACAGAAATGGGTGTTTGATTTATCTCATGACAACGGGGCTAAGGCTTTTAACTTACGAGTTAAAAAATCCTCTTCGATAAATCTCAAGGAGTTGACTTGACTAAAATGGACATATCAACGTTGACAATAAGCTACAAAATGTTTAACAATAAAAATATAACCTATTATGGAGTTTGTTTTGAGATTTGGAATTATTATGAGTATCACTAATAATGAGAACAAATTAGCCTAACTCATCACCTCACTTGAGTTTAGTTTATATAAAATTGGAGAGGTTTATTACGTTTTCAAAATCATACCCATTAATAAAACTCGTTCGGTGAGAATGAAGCCTAACAGTTGTATACTAAACAAGTTAAATTTCTAAACTTGTTCTCGTAAAGTTTATTAAGTTTATCAGGATAAATTTGTGTATTTTGTCACGTGTGATTGTGAATATTTAATATTTTTGTTATATTTTATTTTTTTCGTTGTGGCAACAATCAATTCATTTAATTGAGACGTTATTCGTTGTAATATTAGTCTTCGAATGTCGAAATCAAGAATAGACTAGTTGCAAAGATAACTCGTAATGACTAATGAACATTTTATATGCAATTGATATAAAGCATGAGTATGCATTGAAAAAAAACAATTTTTGTAATTAATCACCTAACGTTTGTAATAAAAGAAAATTATCTCTTAGTAAATGTAACATTAGGACTATATATTTATATATTAATTAATAAAACTTAACTTTCACATGAACTTGTAATATTGTACCATTAAACATAGAAAACCATCGCGTACAAGTTTGAAGTTTGAGAGTATATATACACATTTGCATTGGAATTTATTATTCATTTATATTTAGAAATTCCACGTCAGCTGTGGCAACTCCACCTCCACCGGATAAGATCCAATCAACTGGCAATTCGATTATGGCTGTATGACACACTGGCATAGATCTGATACTAGTTCCAAACAGGAATACAATGTCTCCCATCCAATTGAATAAAAATATTACTTTTTTTATACGAGTTTTTATTAGTTTTATATACCAAATAGAAATAAATTATCTACAAATTTGAAATTCATAATATTGTTTTCATTTAAAATTTATATTTTGTATTTTTAGTGAATTATTAATATCAACCGTTAATTACTCTTTATAACAGTAGAATCCTATTTAGCACGAGTTAACAAATAATGGTAATTTGCTTACTATGGTTCATTAAATACGTTACAAAATGTAAACATATAAAATGGTGTAAATAACTAATATGTCTATCATAATCTATCTAGTGGTTATATATTCGTTGATTAGTATTTCGAGCAAGATTAGTTCTTGTTCGTTATCTGGTGGGCTAGTATCTTGTTTTATACAGTGTTCCTGAATAAAATAAAAGGATTATTTTTCCTTTTTCTTTTAAACATGTTATTTGACCATTCCTTATATTTGAACTTATTTATCAAAACTAGCGTAATACCCGCACTATGCAGCGGAATACAATATTTTATTATAAATTGTGACTATGTGATAATCTAATATTATGTTTGTTCTTTATGGATTATCTATAATGGTAACTCAATAACGATAGTTTACTCGTATGTAGAGTTAATGATTCAAGATATGGTGGTGATTCTTATGAGTATAATAAACTTAATATTAAATAAAAGTTATATAAGTTATATTTAAAAATGTTAAATCTTAATTTTAAAAGTCTATATATATAAAATATCAAAATGATTTATATATTAGTGCAGATAATAACGATACAAACAATAAATATTTAATATATATATATATATATATATTATGATGATGATGATATGTTTTCCTTGCTAGTGGCGGATGGAGATGGTGAGTGGGTATTTCGAGTAAGAATGTTGTAGTGTTAAAAAATTGATTTTATTTATTTTTATAGTTAAATTGGTGTAATGAATACCCAAACAAAAACGTTACACATTTTGCCAAATCCAGCCTATAAAAAGCATTATTATTAGGGTGAGGTCCGACCATAATAACAAAAATATGATTAGACCGTCAAACACAAGCAAGAGAATGATTCTAATTTCATGTTAAACTTACAGCAAAACTAACAACTAACCAGGTTAATTATATGTACAAAGAAGTTCTCTTTTAGGAACCCTTGTCTTCGACTGCCGAATGAATAATTAACGATACCTTTTTATCTTACCCGTTATTGAAACACAAACTA
Organism: Logfia minima; assembly: GCA_963921325.1. Classification (NCBI taxonomy): domain Eukaryota; kingdom Viridiplantae; phylum Streptophyta; class Magnoliopsida; order Asterales; family Asteraceae; genus Logfia; species Logfia minima. The sequence continues at coordinate 34,392,821 of OY992767.1, forward strand.
GAGACGTATCAACCTTTAAAGTATTAGCTGATGTCACGGGTTTACTAGAAATTCAATTGTATTCGGTACATATATAAAAAGGAAACAATGTTTAGATAAAAATTGTATAGATTAAGTTGTGTAATAACAATTTAATATTTAATTTGGATAAAGTTAAGTTTCTTTATAATTTTGAAATGCATTTTTTACTTTTATATGGATATTTTTGCTTAACTTTATTATATTAAATATGTAACGACATGAGGTTTCGGTATTTGATTTATACAACACTTTTTAACAAGTCAATTTTTGTGTGTATGTAGCTAACCACCAATGCAAAATAACCGAATTCGGGTGACTCAAATTGGAGATGATAATAGGTCGCTAACGTCACCTGAAAACAAATTTAAATAACTTGAACCTAAAAAAAAAAAAAAAAATTAAATAACTAGAACCGTAAAAATCGAACCCAAAACATTTTACAAGAACTAGTACAACTTATAAAAAATATTGACTCTTTATAGAACATTCGATATTAAAATTCTAAATTCGTCACTGTTATCTACGTTTTCTTGAAGTCTATAGTGTACTCAACTATAGGCTTATAGCTAGCTAACATATGAACATGATAAATAAAACTAGGAAATATCTATCGTGAAAGGTTATTTTACAAAATATAGATCGGAATAATCATTGTCTGTTTAGCAAATAAATAGAACTGCCATTAAGCATGTTTTTATATAAATCTTATGTTCATGTCAATTCCATGTGCCAAGTTTACTTTGAATCGAGGAAAGTCGTAACCATGTGACAACCGTTTTTATTTGTGTTTGCTTTCAATTTTCAATATATATAAGTTGTTAATTATTGTACTGTAATTGTTTGAGGCTTACACGATATGTTTGTTTAAACACGATATTGTAAAATTGAGTTAGATCCGTGGAATTCCAAAACCCACATTATAAACATAAAGTATTTACAATCCTTGCATATACTTATTTTCTTTTATTAAATTTATAGCATTTATAAAAATAAAAAGTATAAATAAATTTTTACTTTAGAATATTTTATTACATGTTGAATTTAACCATGATGTTTTGATGATATAGTTAACAAATCTTTATTTAATATAAAAAATTCTAGATACAGAAGTGTCAATCACTTGTAAACAATAAGATAATAGATACATAAAAAATATAACAATTTTTTAATAAATAATAAAATACTAAATTAATACTGCTACCTTGTACTCATGTAGCGAGTCATTTAAGAAAGAAGCACGTGGATGAATCATCCCTAGTTTTATAATACGTGTGCTACACAGTTAAAATTAAAAGGATCATGTTCAATTTATTAGTCAAAACTCACATGACACAATAAAAAATACTTATTTCTCTCTCTCTCACAATAAAGAATCACAAAATTGTTAATTTCTATTACTCTTTTCACCTTCACCGATACAACCACTAATCACCACCAAATATCCGCCACAAACCACCCTAATTCCCCTACCACAATCCCCACCATTCCACCACCACAATCCACTATTCTATAACAAAAATCAAAAAACATTGTCGACATCTTAATCAATCCCTTGACTTCACTTCATGTCCCTATGAATAGTAGAAAACGACGATAAACATACCAAAACGACATCCAAGCCTCCGGCTAATGTATATAGTATAATTCGTACACATTTTTTAACATTAAAGATATCATTACTACTTCATTATATTAAAAACTACAAACTTTGAGAAACCGACACGTAAGTGTTGAGGTGCACAAGCCCGAGCCTGGCCGGGCTTAAAGAAATTTGAGCTTTTTCGGTTTAAAAAAGTTGGGGCCTTGACAAAAGATAAACTAGGCCTATTAAGGTATGAACAGGGCAAACAAATTTAGCTCATACCTTTAAAGCTCAAACCGACCATTTTCGGACATTTTTTATTAATAATTGTGTACAAATAGTTTTATATATTACTTTTAATTTAGAACGAACAAAACAAATGAAATTAACAAATGTCTTGAATCACTAAGGCATATATTATTATAATCAATTGAGTTCAATTAAGTAGTAATAAACTAAAGGACTATAAACATTACTTCAAACCAACATACAGTATTTCAATATATTAGACTATTAGTTAAATTAGTTATTAAGATCTTGAATCACTCGTTAATAATGTGCATATAAATTTACATAATTATTGTAGTCATCAAGGTGTTGTATGAAAGTTCCAAGAGTCACTGGTAGACTAGTACTACACTAGTACTACTTACCAATGAAATTAACAAAATGTCAAAATTTCAAGTTGGTCTTCAAATTCTTCACAATCTTCAACAGAATGTAGAAATGTCAATCTAGTCTTCAAATTCTTCACCATCTTCAATAGTCTTTCTCATCTTCACGTTCAACAAAAGTATGTAACCTTTTATTGTTTACTTCACTAGGGCTAGGGATCTCTACTTCCTTCATCCTCAATGATATCTTCTCCGATCTCCACAAGTGAATTTTTTAAAAGCTTTGTCTTGTTGTCATTTTACGTTATCAAGGTAATTCTTTAAGCAAATACACATTTCCATTGGTTGGTTTGAAAGGTTTGTTCTCCTTATGCTTAGAACCCTGCCACTCATTGAATAACAAGATTCCGAAGCTATGGTAGAAGCTGGAACAGTTAGTAAAGCACGTACCATAGCGGAAAAACGCATATTATAGTGATTTTTCTATCAAATGATTCAACAATATCATCATTTACAAAATTAGTAAAATTGGTTATTTTAAATCAACCTAATTAATATAATGTAGAACTTGATGATTTAGAATTTTTTGTTTTCAATAAAGATGAAAATACCCTTTTTCTTTTTGTTTAGAATATGAGTTTTCCGTATTTTCACTTCTACCCATTTGGTAGGGTCCTTCAATTTTTTCATATTTGTTATCATAAATCTCGTATAGCAATTTCAAATTCCTTTTAAAATATGCCGTATTGAATTTATTGAGTTAATGCCCTCATCTTGATTAAATATTGTTTAAAAATGTTCAATTAAAGTTGTAACACTGGTTACATTTACCATGAGATTTAATAACTTTACCTATTATTTCAATAAGTTTGCTAATCACATCTCTTATAGATATTATTAAAGTTCCTACTTGTTAAAATAAAAACTCAGTCCATATAGACATAAAGTATTTACATTTATTGCCCATACTTATTTTATTTTATAAAATTTATTGTATTTATATAAAACTAATATAAATGTTGATTTTATATGTTTAAAATATTTGATTACATGATGATTTTTAAGTAGTTAGAACAGTAAAAAACACACAAATAAATGGATGTAAGATTTAGCCCTATTTTTTATTTGTAAATCAAATTAGTTTTCTTCTAATATATTTTATTTTATTAATTTATTATTTTGTACACATCATTCATCCCTTAATGAGATATATAGATCATATAAAAATCGATATTTTAATTACCCGTATTTTATACAACTGAAAGCCGTACTTAGTTATTACATATACAATATAATAATAATAACAGTGATATAAATTATTATTATTATTATATTATTTTACGCTTTATACGTCAACAACATAATTTTGATATAAATATTAATATTATTAAATAATTACAGATTACTTTTCATAAAAATCACCAATACAATTACGCAATTAGAATGATGACTTGAATAAAGACTATAATTTTTCTTTTTATTAAAATATGCGTAATTATATAAGCTTATATCTATGCGTAAATATTTATCGATTGACATTCAGATTTCACTAACTCTCTCTTATATTTACCGATCAATGTAATATTTGCACCAACAAATTTTGAAGGCCTACATTTCGTGTACACTTTTAGTTATCAAAAATAATAAATTATGCAATATAATTTCAATCATTAATTATTCTCTCGTTTCAAATTAAATGTTTATATTAATGTTATTATTTGGACTTATCTCAAAATAAATATCTATTTTTATTATATAAACAATCTCAAGTGTTTGTAATTGTTAAATCCTAGATTTTATTCTATAACATTCAAATATTGTAATGATTCTACGTTTTTAAACGTGTGTGTACCTCTAAAGCCTTTCACTAAAAAATAATTACATGTATTAATTGTCAAACTTTTTATGTAGATGTAGAGATATTTATGCACATAATAATTTGGCGTTATAATTTTCCTTCAACTCACTAATTGTAATTAGAAAGTAGTGGATTAGTACCGGATTAAACGTGACGAGAAGGAAAGTTGATCACGTCTCTTGCGTCTGATGACAAAAATAAGATTCGTGAAGTAATTCGCTGCCTTATACCCATTTAAAATGTTTTAAATCATTAATTTCTTTCTATTTCTTTCGTCTCGCTCTAAAATTATTTGATTTTTTAATTATTATTTATTTATTTCATACTCTCGAAAAGATTGGCGAATCCCTGCTCTTCCTTCAAATGATATAGTTAACAACAAATATACACTACTACTACACTACTACTTCTGAAGATCCGAAGTTACAAGAAACATAAAAACATGTTTTGTTTCTAAACTAACTTCAATCAAGATTCTGTTGTGGGTTGAATTGTAAAGATGGAGAATAATAATAATAGTAGTGTTGATATAGAAAGTGAAGGTGGAGGTGAAAAGATTGAAAGAAATGGATCATCAATTATGGAAGATATAAGACAACCACTTTTGTTAAAAAGCAGAGTCAATACTACTTCTCAGATTGCTATCGTTGGTGCTAATGTTTGTCCCATTGAATCTCTTGATTATGAGTATGTTTTACTTTCACTCACTCAATTGTCTTTTTTCTTTTTTTAATTAATTGGGCTGATGTTTCTAGTAAAATTCTGGATCTCTGTTTATCATTTTTGGACTGATGTTGTTGGTGGTAAAGTTTTAGATCATGTTGTCTGCAGGGGTTCTGGATCTATTTTATGATATTAATTATAAAAGTAGAAGTTAATGAAAACAGATTACTTTTTTGGTATGAACAAATTGTGATTTTTGTGTTGGGAATAATTGATTTCTGATTTTGACACATACTATATGTTTGCTTATACTTAGTGGATTTGTTTAATAAAGGAGGATGGAATATGTGAATGAATATAGTAATACTTAACCAAAAGGGAATTTGGCTTTAAAAAGTGACAACAAAGTAAATCTGATTCTTTTTGTGTTTTTAAAATTTTAACTTTTTCCCATCATTGATTTCAGAAGCTAATGATTTGATTTAGGGGATAAACTGAACAAGTTAATATACTAATTACCATCTTTACTGAGTTGACCTTGAAAAGATCGAATCTGATATTCATGAATTGTGAATACAGATATAAAATTTGTTGATCTTATTGAAATCAGTCAAGAACCTTGTGTTGATGAAGAAGGAAAAAGGTGTTAACTTGATGTAGTATTTATGTAACTGAAACTGATGTTATCATTTAGCGAACACATGAAACATGAAAATAGTTTATAAACAGTCTACAATCTGTTTGGCTTATTAAGTTCTGAGGTCATCAATCATATGCCTACTCCGAAAGCATTTCTTTTATACAACAATAACTTGACGTAAACCATATGACAGTTACTGGTTCCTATAATCCAGTACGCATTTTGTGTTAGTGATGCTCTGAAATTCATTATGCTACATAACGAGTGTTATTTCTTTTTCTAGTAATAATGTTTTTTAAATATTTCTGCAGGATTGTAGAAAACGATCTATTTAAACAGGATTGGAGGTCTAGAAAGAAGGTGCAGATATTTCAATATGTAGTGATGAAGTGGACGCTAGTGCTTTTTATCGGATTATCTACAGGGCTTGTGGCCTTTTTCAACAACATTGCAGTCGAGAACATTGCTGGTTTCAAGCTTCTTCTCACAGGCAATCTTATGCTTAAGCAAAGGTAAACCTGAATGTTTTCTGCCTGTTTGCTTTGATATATAAACTGCATCTGCCTTTAGTTGAAGTTTGGATTTTTGTAAGCTTAGAATTGTTGCTATTTGAAAATAAATAAATCTAGAACTGACTTATATTTTTACTGCAGTTATTATCAGGCATTTGCTGCATTGGCTGGTTGTAATGTGGTTCTTGCAACTTGTGCCGCAGTTCTTTGTGCTTATGTTGCACCTGCAGCAGCTGGTTCTGGGATACCTGAGGTTAAAGCTTATCTCAACGGTGTAGATGCCCATTCTATCCTGGCTCCAAGTACCCTCTTTGTAAAGGTTTGTACCATATGCATAATGATGTGTACTCTCTCTTTCTTCTTCTTTTTTTTTTTTTTTTTTTTTCCTTTTGTTTTGTAAAAGAAGGGCTGAATATTGGTACTTGAATTGTCATAATTCCAAAAATAAAAAGATAAATATAGCGCACTTCTATGCATATGCGTTGCAAGATGCTATACAATTTGTCATGTCAGCATTTGAGCCATGGTCACGAGTTTCACAAAAGATGCCCATGTTTTTGTAGTTGGCAAGTCTGATGTTGATAATGGTTTGTTTGATCAGATATTTGGATCAATATTTGGAGTTGCTGCTGGATTTGTTGTGGGAAAGGAAGGACCAATGGTTCACACCGGGGCTTGCATAGCCAACTTACTTGGACAGGGAGGTTCTCGTAAGTACCATTTGACATGGAAATGGCTCAGATACTTCAAAAATGACAGGGACCGAAGGGATTTGATCACATGTGGCGCTGCTGCTGGTGTTGCTGCTGCTTTTCGTGCCCCAGTTGGTGGTGTCCTCTTTGCTCTTGAAGAAGCAGCATCATGGTCTCTCTCTCTCTTAACAATATGCAGTATTCATCTGAGAGGTAGCAATATGGGCGGGTCGGGGTTGGTTAGGTAATTGGTTGGGGTTAAAATGGATTTTTTTAGTATGGGTTGTATCAAGCCAACCCGCAAAGACTTCTTGTTTTTCACACTCTTATAATGTTTCAAGTCTGACTACTGAGAAATATATTTGTAACACGATTCAGGAGGTTTCATGTGTTGTAAATACACTTTGGTGCTTTCACATCGTTCGACACATTCAGCCTGTGTTCATTTTAGCAGAGTTACAAATATTAGCCATTTGACCTGGTAAAGGCAAAGTATGACCCAGATAGTCCATTTGTTGGCAAAAGCAGAACATGAAGAAGCATATTCTCAGAATTAGAAACACATATAAATAGTAGTGATCTGCTACTTGCACTTTCAATAGGGCTTTTGGCTCAGGAAAAAACCATTCAACTTCCAACAGTTTTCTTAAAAATGCTGACACTTCCAGAATTTTGATGTAAGGTAGTCCGACTTTGAAGACATTTAATCTTTTCAGACCTTGCATTGACATGTCAGTAACTCTGACCATAGGCACATTGGGAGCAGAAGTGTTTGTAACCAGATACATATAAAACGGCAGCAAGGGATGCCAATCCCTGGATTTATAAGTCAGCAACTTTGACCAAAGTTTCACTTTTTCTATCACGACATTGATGTGGTGTTGACGTGGGACCTGGGAACCACTTAATTTAGAAGATTAATTAAACAGAATTCTGAAACATTGATGGCTTTTTTCTGGCCTAAAGAGTAGTTCTTCAAAAGAGAGACCCCAAAACTTACAAGCATTCTTTCTGGTATTTACTATTTGCCTCTGCAGTATCTAAATCTAATTCCAAAATCTTATAGGTGGCGGAGCGCTCTTCTTTGGAGAACATTTTTCACAACTGCTGTAGTAGCTGTTGTCTTGAAGTCTCTTATTGAATACTGTAAAAACGAAACGTGTGGATTATTTGGGGAGGGAGGTCTCATCATGTTTGATATCAATAATGCGATACCTTCTTATAACACCACAGATCTCCTGGCCATCGTGCTACTTGGAGTTATTGGAGGAATTTTTGGAAGCATCTACAATTATCTTGTTGACAAAGTCTTGCGTGCTTATAGCATCATAAATGAGTAAGCCTTATATTTTGTTGATTTAATGAATTAATGAATGTATTATTTTCAAAGTTGCTTTAATTGATTCTTGAATTAAATTGCAGGAAAGGTCCTGCATTCAGGGTGCTTCTAGTGATTATCATTTCGATCTTAACTTCATGTTGTGCGTTTGGTGTTCCCTGGTTCGCAAGGTGCATGCCGTGCCCCGAGCATTTAAAGGAAGAATGTCCCACAAAAGGACGTTCTGGGAGCTACAAAAGCTTTCAATGTCCTGATGGTCACTATAACGATCTCGCCTCACTTTTACTCACCACCAATGATGATGCCATTCGAAGCTTATTCAGTTCCCTAAATACAAATGAATTTCGCATAACAAGTCTAGTTTTCTTCTTTTTCGCCATGTTCTTCCTTGGTATCATAACGTATGGTATTGCAATTCCTTCTGGGCTTTTTATTCCAGTCATATTAGCTGGAGCATCTTATGGGCGGCTCGTCGGGCGGATGCTTAGTCCCATTGCAAATCTTGATGTCGGCCTTTTCGCGTTACTAGGTGCTGCCTCGTTTCTTGGTGGGACGATGAGAATGACGGTATCTTTATGCGTTATTCTTCTCGAGCTCACTAATAATCTACTAATGCTTCCGTTAATGATGCTTGTTCTCCTTATTTCAAAAACCGTGGCCGATTGCTTCAACAAAGGAGTGTACGACCAAATTGTGATAATGAAAGGGTTACCGTTTCTCGAAGCCCATGCCGAACCTTACATGAGGCAGTTAGTTGCGGGTGATGTTGTTTCTGGGCCTTTGATAACTTTTTCGGGTGTTGAGAAAGTTGGTAATATACTACATTCCTTAAGGATGACGTCACATAATGGTTTTCCGGTGATTGATGAGCCGCCGATAACTGATGCACCAGAACTATGCGGGCTTGTTTTGAGGTCTCATTTGCTTGTTTTACTAACAGGGAAGGTATTCACAAAACATAGGCGTTTAAGTGGAGCTCGAACGTTAGAAAAGTACCATGCATTTGATTTTGCAAAGGCAGGATCTGGAAAAGGGTTGAAGCTTGAGGATCTGGAGATTGAGCCCGAGGAATTGGAGATGTACGTTGACCTTCATCCTATTACTAATACGTCACCATATACCGTGGTGGAGACCATGTCTCTCGCGAAAGCTGCAGTTGCTTTTAGGGAGCTCGGACTTCGACATTTGTGTGTGGTACCAAAGACTCCTGGGGTAAGCTTTCTTTTCTTTTTCCTCTCTTAACTTGTGTGTCTTATTGGTTCTGATTAGAGGTGACAAGATGGACGGATTGGATGGTTTCGGTGACTGGTCAAATGGTTATATTTTGTATGGTTTAGATTGGGTTGACCGAAAACACTTCTGTCTAAATATTTATTTTTGTTTAGAAATCGTTGATAACCAATCCTGAGAAAAACTTGATAAATTGCCAGCAATAGAAGCGGCTGCTTAAACCAATATTCAATTCAAATTGAACAATTGTAATAAACTTGGCCTTTTTAAAGGAAGGGGGTGAACAATTTTGAGAACTACAGGTCTAATACGCCTCTTCATATACATCTTTGGATAACACGGGCTATAATTTAGGAAGGGATATAGAAATTTTGAAGTTAAAGAGTTAGGAATAATACATCAGAGTTGAAAGTGTTACATGGCATCTCCAGATTCTGGGAAAGCGAGAAAGCGACAACTAAGAAAAATGCTAATTTGTGAAAAGAAGGGGCATGCCACATAGGATATTCTTTATTCTTCCTTAGTTATATAGAAAGACTAGTTTGTCAAGCATGTCTTTGGCCGATGGTACTAAAGGTACTCAACTGATCAGAGGTTGTGGGCAAGTATTTGGCGCTAAAAAACTATGATCACAAAATTCATATTTTTCAGCATCGTATAGTGCTAATGTTTGGACAACACTAATGATTTAGCATATAACATTAATCCACCAAATAACGAAACGATTTGAATTTGTCACCTCTGGAGTTTCTAGTAGCTCCATCTTGCACACACACAGGTTAGAAGTGGCAATATCAGCACATTAGGTGACAGGTGTCAAATGTGACTACTTTATATTATTTCGAATAATAAAAGAATAGTTTTAAAAAAAAAACTGAATGATGACGTTTTATTCATTAAAAATTAACTTGGGTTAACGTCCAACCCAATTAACTCTTTTCCTTTATAAATAAAAATTAGTTTTCTATTTTACAAGTTTGCTTTAAGATAACTTGAATATACGTAGTCATAAGTAAATGGGTCGTTATTCAACCTTTTTTTATTTACATGTTTTCCTTCAAACAATTTCAATTGATTGATACTATGCCATGAACTTTGCAGAGGCCACCAATAGTTGGTATCTTGACACGACACGATTTCATGCCAGAGCACATTTTGGGACTCTACCCACACATCGACCCACACAAGTAGTTCAAAAGACACCATACAAAGGTGTTGTGTATTATTTGGTTTCGACAAGCGTCGAATGCCATCGTTGAATATACAGGTAACTTAAGAAAGGTTATACCTTGTTTTGGATCCTGGGACGCTAAAATTCTTTAGTGAAAGTGAAAAAAATAAGTATTTGGGCAATTAGTCTTTTTTGCATGATTTGAAAGTATTTTTGAGGGAGGCAAAGGAGAAAAGGTACAGAGATGTTGTATTACAGAGAGTGAAGATGAGTATTTTTTTCCTTGTAAGAACACAAACTTAATTTATGTTAATATGTATTGTAAACGCTTGTAACTTTCATGTATTTGGTATCACGTTTTTTTATCCATGAGATTGTCTAATAGATAGAGGTGCAAGTTGGGTGACAGAGGTAACATGTCAAACTGGGTTGGGTCAGATTGGAATGAATTAGTTACAAAAAGATTTGGACCATAACACAGTTTACAAGGTTGTGCACATTTAAACTAATTTTTTGTGACTTCTTCTTGTGTGACATGTTCCTCTGCTAGCGATATTTTTTTAACTACTTTAATCCGCCTAAAATAGAATGAAGCCTGAATCATCGTCTTAATGAAGATAGTTAACTAGTTTGATTTGTCTTTCACATGCGCAATATAACCTCGATTTTCGTCAGTACACAAATGAAACAAAATCGGTAAGTGGTTTAATATGTTTAGAATGATGATGTATACAAATTATACAAATTAAACTTATCGTAGTCAATTTGTGTAAATGTGTTAAATTTGAGCTAACTCCAATAATAGTTAGTAGTATTGAACAAGCGAGTCATCGGTCTGGGGAAAGAAAATGACCGCCTTTGAAAAAATAAAAAGGAACTCGCAAGGCCTTCGGAACAAAGAGATGAATAGATAAGGCGAAGTCAGCCGAAGGAAATACGCTAATGAGCAAGAAAACGGATGTGCTAATGTAGTCCAACTTATATAAAGTCCAATTCATTCTCAAAAACTATCATAAACTAGCACCAGATTGATGTGAATCTTTAAAACAATTCATAAAGTTAGTTATACCCAAGTTGTATCTCTAAGGTAATATGATATAATTTAATAATAATAAGAAGAATAAGCCTTATAAAATGTTCATATGAAAGGCTTAAAAATTTAAAGTTTTGAAGATTGAAAATTTCCGAGTTGCCCTTTTAATATAAATGAAAATTATTGCTTTCCTTTTTCTCAAATATTTGTCTTTTTTTTTTTTCTTTTACCTATATATCATTTTTCTTAAGCAATCATATAATTACATAGATCTTTTTTCTTCTTGTTTTTTGAACCAAAATCGTTAAGAATTAATTCTCCAAAAACGTATGATAATAATGTTGTATTATACGGAGTGTGCGAATCTATTACACACAATATGCTACAAGTAGCACCGATATATACTAAGGAATTTCTTATCTTACAATTAATATGATTGATTTTATTATAAAACTATTTCAAGACAAACGGATTATTTGACTTAAGCATGTGATTTACCTTCGAATACATAACTTTAATTATGATTATCCGAGTTTAGTAATCTGTCATGACACTTTAAACTATTTCTCGTTCGCTAGTACTATTTAGTGTGAGTACCGTACTAGTAAATAATTAGATGTCAAATAAAAAAATAAAAAAGTAAGCGTGTACCCTTAAAAAATTAGAAAGGGTTTATTTTATTGTTTTCCTTACCTAACTAAAATACGCCAACAAATCTTAAAAATAAATAAAAAAGATGTCAAAAGTGTAGTAGTTTTGATAGTAGAAAACTGCAATCAAAGAACGGCTGAGGATCGTATCTTTCCTCATTTCTTCTCCATTTTCCGTCCAATTTTCACGCACAAACACAACGAATTCAAACTTCAACTCGTTTTCTTTTATCAAGTCTCAACCTTAAACCCTAGACTAGATCCACCACCGTTCTAGGGTTTTATTCATACAAAATCTTACTTTTTCATATTCATTTACCTTCGATCTCTTCCATAATTATACATATACATACATACAAACATATATATACAGGTACAAAAAATGGAAGCGATCGAAGAATTGGTCCAGTTATCGGATTCGATGCGGCAAGCGGCGGCTTTACTTAATGATGAAGATATTGATGAAAACTCATCATCTTCATCATCGAGACGTGGTTCTACATTTTTAAACGTTGTTGCTCTTGGCAATACTGTAAGTTTGTTTGTTTATTTAGTTGATGATGAATTATGATTTTAACTACGCTTATAATTTATAAACTTGAAGTTACTTGTTTAATTGTAGGGCATGCATATATTGATTGAAGAAATTGATCTGTAATTTGATTGTGATATGGTCTGTAGTTTTATACTAAGGTTAATGTAGTTAGAAATTACTTTTGGCGCTCTGGTTTCTCTTTCTGTTTACAAAAACACATTGAAGATATTGATGGGTTGATAGACATTATATGTTACTTGCAGGAAAATTTTAGGATGGAAATTAGAAATGTGTTAAGCATTTCAACTCTCTCCCTTTTGTTTGAGGTGCTGTAAATCCCATGACAGGGTTGGTGTAGCAGAAGTGCAATACTATGCCTTAAATTACATTTGGAAGCCTTGTCAATGATATTAGGTTGTTATTGAGGAATTGCATTACCCGTTACTGTTATCATCACCATTTCAACTATACAAGCATCATGATGTAACATTAGAATCTTCAATGCTATATACTGATGTTACCATTGCATCTATGCTTGTCATGCAATTTGCATTTTAGGTGTTGTATTCCATGAAAATAAATGGTCCTAAGGGGGTGTTCGCTGTCCCAGTTTGAGTTCCTGATCATTTTGTAACTTAGTCTGTTAGAGTTGTATTTCGTTCTACTAAAAAGAGTAGAAAAGTATCAGGCTTGAAAGCTCATGGAGTTTTGCTTTGTTTGTTTGTTGTGTTCTACTTCCCTTGCTATATTTTTGGGCTTTTGAAAGTTAGAGCTTGATCTTTAAGTTAGTTTGTCTGGACTACTATCTAATAATGGACTAAATATTGTTCAGGGTGCAGGTAAATCAGCAGTTTTGAACAGCTTGATTGGACATCCTGTTTTGGTAAGAACATCCGTCATTTTTTATTTACTCTCTAGTACTCATATTTGTCACCCTGGCTAGCTCAATTGTTATGATGTCGATATATGGACTTACTTCTTGTTTGTAAATAGGTTGGAAGTTAACTTTTTGGAAATGTTAATTCGGACCTTGGATGTACTAATTTCTACCTGTGCAGCCAACTGGTGAAGGTGGTGCCACTCGTGCACCTATATGCATTGACTTAAACAGGGATGAAAACTTAAGCACCAAATCAATTGTGCTGCAGATTGATAGTAAATCTCAACCAGTGTCTGCAAGTGAGTCCTCATCTTACTTTAAGGCTGTTGGATAACAAAGGAGTTCTATAAGAATTGTATTTCTTTCTTAAGCTTATAAAGTGTCTAGCTATTGACACTGATCTTCTCTTATTGTGCAATGATAGGCGCTCTTCGGCATTCTTTACAGGATAGACTTAGTAAAATATCAGGCAAGAGTCGCGATGAAATATATTTGAAGCTTAAAACGAGTACAGGTTAGTTCGGATATGTCCTTTCTCAAAAGTAACTAAGATTTCGAAGGCTTATGTTTGTTCTGATTCATACCATCACATCGTTTATGCATTTGTTTTCTAGTTAATCTCGTGATGCAGTTATAATTTTTTTTTATCTTTGGTGGTCAATGTCTAGTGCTTGTTCTTTAGTAAAATACTAAAAGATAGGATTTCAGGTAATGTACTCATACTATATGGTTTTTTTCCTTTCTAAATTAAGTAAATGTATCTTGCGCTTTTTGATTTTTAGTATCTTGACATAGATGAAATGATCCCTAATGATAAGTTCTGCTTAGATATTTGCTTGATGATCTCGCATGCCTTGACAACTGAGTCACTCCTTGACTTTCCAAACAAAATTTCAAAGTCATGTTTACCCTGTAAGGGATCAAAATATCATGTGTTCAGTAAGAAATTTTCAGCATCTAAAGTCACATATTTTGAACACACATAGTTACCATAAATTTGTAGGATTGTGATTGCATTATCTAATGGAACAGGTCCAGTTAGCTTAAGCAATTAACTTGTAAAAATCATCTCTATGATTAATTGCTTCTTGGTGTAAATCTGCCAATAAGGGATCTAGGAATTAAAGTCTGAAAGTTTTTATAAGGAGGAACAAGACACAATATTATAATTATATGACAATTATTAAGGGCACACCACAAAAGCTAAAAGAGAAACGTAATATAAGGGGAAGAGTGGAAGTGGTACATGATAATTGTTTTTATTGCCGAGTAGCTTGAGTTTGGTTCATACCGAGTAGGGCTAATGTCCTAGGTCATTTTCATTACATGTTCTTTTAGCTTTTCAATATGTACTAGTACTTTTCGTTTACCTTGTCATGCTTTATCATACTAGATAGTTGTTCTTACCTAAGGGTCCCATGTTGGCTAGAAGAAGCCGCTGGGGTAGATTTGGTGCTTCCAGAATTCCTGTGACTTTCAGTCATCTATCTTCTTTTCAAAATAGTGCGAGGAAAGAAAAGAAAACGACTTTCTTTGACACATGTTCTCCCGATAGTGCGAGTATCGACTCTTTAGTAATATACTAACATATCTAGAATGCTGCCACCACTTAAAACTTAGTTTGTAGAGCTTTTCACATATACTGTGGAGAATCTAAATGCTTTAGTTTCATGTTATAAGCACCCTCTGCCTTGCTTTCATTAGCTTTGCTTCTTGTTGCATACATGGTCTTTATAGGAGTATTGTTTTTATTTGTTTTGTTTTGTCTTCCTTAATGATTCTTTATGATTTGTATTTTGTAGCCCCTCCTTTGAAGTTGATTGATTTGCCTGGAGTTGAGAAAGGGAATCTTGATGATTCATTGGTGCGTTGCTGTCATAAACAGTTTGCTTCATTATGAATTATGTATCTTTTACAATCATAATTTTCCTTTTGAACTTTTCTTGAAAGGAGATCTAACACCCTGGTAATCTTGCAGGGCGAATATGCCCAGCATAATGATGCAATTCTGTTGGTTATCATACCCGCTGCTCAGGCACCTGAAGTTTCCTCTGCTAAAGCTCTCAGAATAGCAAAGGAATACGATGGAGAATGTGGGTTCACTGTCGATTCTGAATTTTGGCCTGCTAATTTCTTTTCTTATATATTACTTCTAGATGTGGCAAAATGGGTTTCGGTCAGAGCAACTAATTTTTTTTGTATAGGTTGAAACGGACTGGGTTTCCGG
This sequence comes from Logfia minima, assembly GCA_963921325.1. Taxonomy (NCBI): domain Eukaryota; kingdom Viridiplantae; phylum Streptophyta; class Magnoliopsida; order Asterales; family Asteraceae; genus Logfia; species Logfia minima. The sequence continues at coordinate 34,408,468 of OY992767.1, forward strand.
CCTTGGTTAACAAGGAATACTTTTTGTCCTGAAAATTTAATTGTTCTAAAGTAATTAGGGTGTCAAATAAGTTTACGAGTTCTATAACATTTTAATAATAATCCACTTTTTTGAATAATATATTCTAGGAGGTTTTATGCATTAGAAAATCACTGGGCGACTTTTTTACTTGATCGATTGACTCATATGACCCATTTTCTTTTAAGCTAGCTTAGATTTACCAGTTTGATCTTTTAGCGTGTTGACCCATTTATTAGTAAATGGGTCCACATTGTCCTCTCTAATTACCCAAAACTATTTAAAAGTTTTCAGTTTTCTTCCCACCTTCTTAGTGATGTTTAAGTTGTAAATATGTTCTTTTCCTGTTAAATCTAGGTACAAGAACAATCGGTGTTATTAGCAAAGTAGATCAAGCATCTACTGATCCCAAAGTCCTTGCTGCTTGTCAAGCACTTCTTTTGGGTCAAGGACCACGAAGTACAGCTGACATTCCATGGGTTGCTCTGATTGGTCAATCAGTTTCCATTGCTTCAGCACAGTCAGGTAGCGTGGGATCTGATAACTCATTAGAAACTGCTTGGCGTGCTGAAAGCGAAAGTCTGAAATCTATATTGACTGGAGCTCCTCAGAGCAAGCTTGGTAGATTTGCTTTTGTTGAAACCCTAGCACGTCAAATCCGTAGCCGTATGAAAATCAGGCTCCCGAGCCTTTTATCAGGGTAAGATCACTTCACTTTCCTAGCTCATCAAGTTTGTGCACTTTATGACTGTTGGGACATTAAGTCAGTTTATGTATAAAACTCGTACAGGCTTCAGGGGAAATCTCAGATTGTGCAAGATGAGTTGGTAAGGCTTGGGGAATCAATGGTTAGTAGCTCTGAAGGTACAAGGGCTTTGGCTTTGGAACTTTGCCGTGAATTTGAGGACAAGTTTCTTCAACACATTATGACTGGAGAGGTGATAGTTCATAACCAAAATTTACATCAAAATATTCAAGAGATGGCAATGATTATGCAATATTATCATTCTAAGTTAATTTATTTGCATTTCATTAGTGATACTGCTCTGATTTATTCACCCTTTTTGTTAATTATTTAAAAGTTCCCTTTACAATGGTAGTTACAAATGCATATGATGTTCCATTATCATAGTCATTTGAATCATGGTAATGTTATGCAATTAATTGTGGATGATCAAATGTTAGCCTACAGCAAACTCTGGTTTGTACTTATCATGTCATATTGCCAAAATCCGAATGACATTTTCTGATAATAGCTATTTTAATGTATATATTAAGGGTAGCGGCTGGAAAGTAGTGGCGAGTTTTGAGGGAAACTTCCCTAATAGGATCAAGCAGCTTCCTCTAGACAGACATTTTGATATTAATAATGTCAAGAGGGTGTGTAATTCTCGTTTTACTTCTAGTTCATTTTAGTTATGTTTTATACCTCTATGATATGACCACGGACTTTGGTATCAGATTGTACTAGAGGCAGATGGTTACCAACCTTACCTTATATCTCCAGAAAAAGGACTGCGGTCTTTAATAAAAACTGTTTTAGAGATGGCGAAAGAACCTTCACGTCTCTGTGTTGATGAGGTAAGACTACTCATCCTTTACGTACATTTCTCATCTGCCTGTTATTTCCAGTTTCAATCCCCTTTCGTAAAATGAACAAACACATTTGTGTCGGAAAAAGAAAGCATAGCAAACATTACAAGTTGTCGATTGCAACCACCAGTTCATGGAAATTTATCTTGCGTGTTGTGCAAAGCTATATTGTTATGTCATGCTTTTTCACATATTGGCATGACGTTGTTACTAGTAAAATGCCCGAGAGTCAGCTGGTTGGTTTGATGTCATCTTTTCTTGCTACTAGTTGGGGTCTTCCATTCATTTGTGGTTCTGTTACTTCCATCTGTATTTAGAGGTTGCTTTGACTTGCATATTGTGGTTAATATAATGTCTAAGTGTATGTGTGCGCGCGCGTGTGTTTAATGATAATGCATTATCTTCTGCCTTTATTTTTGAATACAAGTGTGTAACGCTGTGTAACTACTTATAATGCATACAGGTGCATCGTGTGCTTGTGGATATAATTTCAGCATCAGCAAATGCAACACCTGGGCTTGGAAGATATCCTCCTTTTAAGAGAGAGGTACTTCCATGGTGTTCCTGAAAAATGTCTATTAAATCAACAGCTTCTTGATTTTGCTTCTCAATACTTCGGTCTGGCAATTATGTTTGTAAGTAGGTTGTGGCGATTGCAACTACTGCCTTGGAGGGTTTTAAGAATGACGCAAAGAAGATGGTGGTTGCTCTTGTTGACATGGAGCGGGTGTTTGTTCCACCTCAGCACTTCATCCGTTTGGTCCAGAGAAGGTATGCCGATTTTTTTTTCTGGACATCAATTCTTAAATGATAATAATTTAAAGGAACCTGCATTTTTTGTATTTGTTCGTATTGCCAGAATGCCAATATAATTGTATTCTTGATATGACGCTGCTTGTGTTTGCTTTCCATGAATTTGATTGATGTCATTAATTCTGGCTGGGGTTGTGCAAAATAATTTTGAGTTCAAGTTTTGTTCCTTTCTTCATATCTTCTTTCTTTTATTTCCAAAAAAGTTGTTCTCATCGTCAAATCAGATGAGCCTTCTTTGGGATTTCAATTCTTTAGGAACGTTTTTTAATTTTCTTATCTTTATTTTATTTTCATCTCTTTCTTGTAAGTCGATAGCTGTCTTCCATCTTTGCTCATTCATTGGTTTTTCCCCCCTTACAGCTATCTAATTTAACCAGTGGCTTCTGGCGATTTTCATATTTAAAGAAGCTCTCTTGATAAATATGTTTTATGGAAATGGCTTATCTGTTATATGCTAGCAGCAATGTACGTAATTTTGTTGCACTTATGACTTGTCCTCAATTTCCATGATGTTTAAAAGCTATCATCAATGGTAATTTATGAGCAAATTTCAAAAAATAAAATAAGTATACAAATTTCTTTTGAGTTTGTAAGTTCCAAAGATCAAAAATAAACATGAGACCTTTTTTCATTATATTCAGTATTGCCAAAAAGGGAAGAGCTCCTTCCCAATCCCATTCTGTTTTGGGTAATTAGATCTCTTCATAGTCTTATATTTGAAAACACATTCTCATGTTTTTCTTCTTTACAGGATGGATAGGCAGAAACGAGAGGAAGAGATCAAGAATAAATCTTCCAAGAAGGCCGTGGATGCAGAACAGTCTTTACTAAATAGGGTACGCTATCTTTTTGTTAACTGCAGCATTATGGATGCTTAATTTTCACAAAACAAATTTCTTTCTGTGATTTATTTGGGGTTACCTTTTGGTTCTTGTTTAGCATCAAGGATTTTGCCCCACTTATTGACTTTTCTTACCATTTCGTGCTTTATGTAGTCAGCTAGTCCTCAGATAGGTGGGAACTTAAAATCAACAAAGGATAATAAGCAAGACAAGGATGCACAAGAGGGACCTGTCTTAAAAGTTGCTGGATCTGATGGAGAGTTAACAGCAGGTATTTGCTTTGACACATTTCTTAGCATATTTATTGTTTCATGTAGTTCTGTACTCTTTGAACTTGTGTGTATTCATGATTTTATGGTTACTTGATGTTCTTTTCACTTCTTTAGTGGGTGAAATGATGGTTAGTACAGAGTATTATGTGAGAATTAGGTAAAAATTTATACTGAATTTGTACTCTATGATTTAAATCTACTCGTCTTTGGTCTTGGGAAGAGCATCATTCAACATCACTTATATTTCATGATGACAAGTGATGTGAAGTTGCTTCGGCCACGAGTTTGCTTGATTCCGTGTTTTGTATATCTTACTTGATACTTGATAGTGAGTTGCATATGCTTATTGCATTTTATGTCTTAGCTCGTAATAATATGTGAATGAGTGTTTTATGTCTTATTGCTGTCAATCTTATATAATGGCAACCAGCTTTCAGTATTGGTCTGAATTTGAGGTGTATGTTTTAAATATGACTACAGAAATTCTTTTGTTTTGTAATTTGTCGCTGGATGTGTGCTGTTTCCTTTGAAAGTTTATTGGACACTTTGTTATAACTTCTTTTAACGAGGTATCTTTTACTTATTGTTTGTGTGGCAGGGTATTTATTGAAGAAAAGCTCAAAATCTAATGGTTGGAGTAAAAAGTGGTTCGTATTAAGTGAGAAAACTGGGAAGGTTAGTATCACTGTATGAATTTTGTATACTGGGTGAAAGCTGTGAGCTTATGTATGTTAAAGAATGACAATGTAAGTGGTTTCTCGAAAGATCTATACCCGATAAGCACATATAAGTTCTTGTTTTGGTTTTTCACTCTTTCAATTCAGGTATTAAAAGTAACTGTAGTTGGTACAACAATGGATCCATATGCACTTGTAAATACCAAACCTTGGCTGAATACATGAGTTGGCTTCTGAATGATGCTTTGATATCCCACTTACTTGTTGGCGATTGTCATAAACTTGTTGGGATGTGACTAAAGTTTTTGATTGGATATATAATCGGTTTTAGTCTTTCTTTTTGATGTGATAAGATCTTCGTGTCTTCTTTCTGCAGCTTGGATACACTAAAACACAAGAAGAGAGACTTTTCCGTGGCTCGATCAATTTGGAGGTATGTGTTGTGTTGGCAATAATAGTATGAGAATAAATGCTCATTAATCATTCATATCTGAAAAAGGCATGCCATTTTTATTTCGATACTCATTAAAGTCTATCTTGTAAGCAATTTTTATTATCTTATCTCAAACCTATTTGTAACTTATGCTACGATTTCCTTGTTCAAAGTTGATCAGGTCAGAAGTTAAGAGTATATTAAGTTAATTGTATGAGTTTAAATTGTTACATTGATCAGAACCGAAGTTACATAATGCTAGTTGAAGAAAATTGAAACTGAGTACTAGACATGTGTGTGTGTGTGTACATTGAAGTAGTAACATTTGGCATGAATACATACAAGAGTTGAAATTGGATTTCAAGTCCCATGAGGAATGAATTGTGAAACTGTCGGTAGCTTACTGAGTTCGATAAAAAAATTCAGGATTGCAATATAGAAGAAATTGAAGAGGAAACGCCCCCAGCCAAGAGTTCAAAGGATAAAAAATCAAAGGTGGAAGAAAAAGCACCCAGTCTGGCATTCAAGTTAACAAGCAAGGTTGCATACAAGACTGTATTAAAAGGTGATTTAGTGGGTTTTTGTTAAATAATGTTATATTAAGATATGCCATGTCAATGCTAATTTGAAGTATATATTAATCCACAGCTCACAGCGCTGTTGTGCTAAAGGCTGAGAGCGTTGCAGAAAAGGTCGAATGGTTAAACAAACTAAGAACTGTAGTTGGTGCCAAAGGAGGTCAAGTGATTATGAAGGCAGATGGACTTCCTATTCGGCATAGTCAATCAGAAGGGTCTCTTGTAAGTTAACAAGATGTATTTGTGCATATCTTCACATCAGTATAACATATTGCTCACCTCTATCTTGTTTCACTAACGTATGCCAATAGCTTTTATACGTTTAATCTTTCATGGACAGTATGCCTTGCAACTTCATCTAATCATACTTTTCACACCTTAACAAATTAAACTTAACTTGACAAAAGGTGTCTGAACCTTACAGAAAATTGCCTTTCTTTAACCTGCTGCCCAATATGCATTTCCCGCACATTTTTTTGCCACATCTAGATTCTAGTATTGCTTGGTTTTCTATCTCTAGTGACTGAATAGTCGTGATTTGTTTAGGATACGATGGTCAGAAAACCAGCAGATCCAGAGGAAGAACTTCGTTGGATGGCTCAGGAAGTACGTGGTTATGTTGAAGCTGTTTTGAACAGCCTTGCAGCAAATGTTCCCAAGGTATATTATGCAGCGCATCCATGTTTACAGTCTTAGCGTATTGCTTGTTTTGTGACATTTGTCTCCTTGTGGTTGTGCAGGCAGTTGTTCTATGCCAAGTAGAAAAAGCTAAAGAAGACATGCTTAATAAGCTGTACAGTTCTGTTAGGTATGCTGCTCTATTTGGTTCCTTACCCCCCTATTATGCTACAAGTTTTGAAAAACTTCAGAGTCAACCCCACTATTGTGAATTTGTCAAATGCTTATGTGACTGAAAGTCCTCAAAACTCTACGACTTGCATTGTAAGGTCTTTTTATATTCATCGTCATGTCGTTTCTTACATTAAATATCCTGTGTAAAGTTCCCAAAGTACTCCGAGGATAGAGGAGCTGCTTCAAGAGGATGGTAATGTTAAGCGCAAAAGAGAGAAAATTCAGAAGCAATCCTCTCTGCTCTCCAAACTCACTAGGCAACTAAGCATTCATGACAATCGAGCAGCTGCTGCCTCTGGCGTGTCAAATGGTACTAGTCCTGCAGGTAATTGATAATCAAATAAAGCTTCCTCTCTTTCTCATTTAGGATAGGTAGTGTTTACAGTTTTTAAATATTTAGCGCGTCAAAGATGATCAGAAAATTTATGCAATAAAGTTATTTAGAGGAGGTTCTATGCAGTAAAATACACTTTTGTGGATTTTTTACTATTTTTCCCTTCTTATGTAGTATTTTTCTAGAAGATTTTTCTCGTGTGACCCATTAGATTTAAAAGATAACCCTAGTCGATCCATTCACGCGTAGAATGTTTGAAATTGCAACCTCTACTCTTACTTGACGTTGCCTTTGGCTGTTCATCCAAATCTAACCTTTTTTACTTATATACTTGACTTTAACAGAGAGTCCAAGAAGTAGTGGACCATCATCGGGTGATGACTGGAGATCTGCTTTTGATGGTGCTGCCAATGGACCTTCAAGCCTCAGCTCTAGGTATGGGTTTAATGGCCATAGCCGCAGGAATAGTGACCCTACCGAGAATGGCGATATGGGTATGGGATCAAACTCTGGCAGCCGCCGCACCCCAAACCGGTTGCCACCAACACCACCTGGTTCCGGCTATAGGTTTTAGACCTGATTATTAGTAAAAAGGATGAAATTGATTGAGGCAGTTGTTAGTAGGGGTTGGTGTTCTAATTCACTGATCTGGTTACTTAATACTTTTACAGTAAGTCTTTGTAGAGTTGGTACACTTGTTTTGTAGATATGACACAAGAATTACTGTCTTTTTTGTACTCTTAATGTTGTAGTTTGTGGATCGAGGTTTGTGTTCTGTTCGTTTGCTTTTGTATACGTAAGACAGGCATTGGCTATCCAGGCCTCATACATGTATGGTTCCTAATTTTACAGATTGAATATAACTAAAACTGATTTTTAGTACGCATCTTTTTTGGTATAAACAATAGTTAACAAGTGAATGACCAAGCATAGTAATCGATGGGAGTCTACCAGTACAAACAAATATAACACTCCCGAAGATAATTTAGCATATCTAAATGTACACTCACGAAAGAGATCTAAATAATTTTGAATATTTTATTGTTGTATAATACATCTCTCATTGGAATTGTAATTATAACTGTTATGCAACTGTAATGACCCAAAACTCAAAGTAACACTGATTTATTACAGACTAAATTACGATCGTTATTTTACATTTATAAAATAAGTTGTTGAGAAAAATGTTTGAACTTTTGTGTACTTTCCGTAAGTTTTTGTATTACAAAATTCATATCAAGAAAACCATCAAAACTCTTATGCTCATGGTTTTTGGGCAAATACTAAACTTATGCTGCATTATGGTTTCTTCTTACCCACTGGAACAAAAAAAATCTTCTGTATTAACATGAAAGCAACTATCAACATATTTAGTAATAGATGTTAGATAACATCACTTTCGGTATTACTTCATTCCCAACAATAGAACAATTTGATACATTTTAGTTAGGCTTGGATGAAACAAAATCCATATTCCACAGAAAGTAACACAAGCATTTAGAGCGAGAATGTATGAGCTAAAATATGAGGGTCGGCTTTGAACTCTAGTAAGGTAAAAAAAACTTGGCTCAAAAACACAGTTCTGAAAATCTTGAAAATTCAGTTAATTATACCGAAAGAGATGCACCATTGTCAGCCATTGTGAGATTAAGTATCATATCAGCAGCCTTGGAATTATACCGAAAGAGATGCACCATTGTCAGCCATTGTGAGATTAAGTATCATATCAGCAGCCTTGGGAGCCCTGTAGACAAAGGATTCAAATAAAAGAATTAAGTGAAGAAGTAATCACATATGTAATGAAGGAAACATTTTTACACACCAGCTTAAGACTCCACAAATATAAACAAAAAAAAAATATATGTACCATGAGTCAGGTGCCTGGTACAGACTGGATGAACTACCAAAGCATGATTGAAGCATGTCGGTATTTATGACCCCGGGATTAAGTGCAACAATTGCCATTCCAGCGGGCAACTCCTTTGCCACTGACTTGGTCAACCCTTCCACTGCCCATTTCGAAGCACAATAAGGGGCCACCTGTTGCCGTTTAACCATCCATCTCAATAACAAGCATGAATTCATGTGTGATATGCAGGACAAGAAACAACAAAAAATATAAATCATTAAACAATTTGTTTGGTTTTTTTACCTGTGCTGCAGCAGACCTTCCCCACCCAGATGACATATTGACAAGAACGCCTTGTTTTTTCTCAATCATGAGGGGAATGAAGTGACGCAAAACATTTGCAAGTCCCTTGAGATTAGTATCTATGACAGCATTAAATTCCTCCTCTGGAACTTCCCATAGTCTGTTGTTTTTGTTTATGGTACCTGCATTATTTACTGCACATATATGCTGCTTCCATAAGCACATTTCCTCATGAAGAAACCATATAAGTTAACTGCATTACATAAACTCCTACAGTGAATGAATCTCGGTCCATATTACATCATTACATGTAAGTATCTAACCATATCTAAACATTAAACATACAACAAGAATGATACGATAGAAACTGTAATAGACCTTAATATCCAGTCGACAGTTATTGGAACGAACAACGAAACTTTACGACAGCTTTTTCGTCCACGTTCACTTGCGTCACATACACAAGTGCTAAGAGGGACACCATTAGAATCTAAATTAGAAAAGTAATTTATAGATCATTTGTCCACTCTGTGAGAAGTCCTCATCTTCTTGAAGTATCACAAGTCGATATAAATTGTTTGTATAAACATTGGTGTCTAAACTGTACAATGGAAATTGGGTGTAAGACATACATGAAAATCTAGGTGAAAGAAAAAATAAATGTGAGACGTGGTACAAACAACTACTTCTTTTAACAGACTCTACGTTAGGATCAAATCCCCCTCCCTCAAAATGTACCAAACTCATTTCTCAACTGACGATAGCGCCCTTTAGCCTTTGTAATCGTAATGGTAATCTTAATCTAAATTCAATAATTTGAGGCCTTAGTTCTTGTGCTCAATGTCAAATTTGTGCGCTTCAGCGTTTGTAGATTACATCCATTCACAGAATGTATGTTACTAAACAAAAGATAATAAGATTAAATATCAAACAACAAGAAGTGCTCAAAAGTAAGTTAAAAAGAGCTGTATGATTACCAATGATATCTGGAACACCTTTCTTCTCTATGACAACTCGTGCTAACTCTTGAACACTGCTATTTGAACACTGAAAGGACACCATAAAAAAGATAAGTTTCATCAACAATTAACTACTGCAATGATCTACAAATAACAAAATGGACGTAATTCAACAACATAATCAACTTCAAAATCTTAACTAAAGAGGCAATTGTCTACCTTAGACACAAAATTCTTAACTAACTTCAAAATCTAACGTGATTCTTTTTTTTTTTCTTTAAAAAAAAAAAATACTATATGAGCAAAACAAAATAATTAAGATCTGTTGTGCTTATTTTAAACTCAATTTAGAACTCTCGTAGCTATTAGATCCAAAACAACAATATCATAAGAGTAAATTGCATAAATTAGACAACAGTAATAAAAATATATGTATGAAAATGAGTAAAAAATATGGAAAACTTACGACGTCAACATTCAGAAAAATGTGTTGGTTTTCAGAAGAAGATGATGAAGAAGAGAGGTCTGATTGGAGAGAATTGAGTTTGTCCTGAGAACGAGAACATCCGATTACGGAATGACCTCTTTTTGCGATTTCTAGGGCTAGTGCTTTCCCTAGACCTCTGCTTACACCTGTTATCAACACCGTCTTTTGGGCGGTGGTTACACCTACACCTTCTCCGACGCCGTTCATCACAGCCGTCGTCATATCCGATTTCCACCCGCTAGTTGCACTTGTGTTGTTGTGTTAGTTGTTAATATTTGGACAACAAGTAGTATATAAGTTTGCCAAGTAACATAACATTAAGTTAATGTCATTAACTAATTAGTGGTTCATAAATACTCTTTATCAACTTATCTTAAAAAGTATAAAAATAATTAGATACTAAAACTACTATGTCATGAGTGTTATTAGAGGTGTTGGATCGCTTCGTTCCGGACTTTGATTTAATAGAGTTATTAGGTTTGAATTATTCGGATATGAACTTGTCGTCCAATTCAAAACACCGGAATAAAGTAAAGATTATTCGGTTGAATTTTGATTTACTCTGACAAAAAGGACTTAAGATTATAGTTTACATTGTCGAAATAAAAGAATTCGTCAAACCCCAATTTAAAACATTTTAGTTATTTATATCATATTATTTGGATAAATGAATTTTTATTTAAGGTATTTGAATTTAGTTATACAAGTAACTAAAGTAGTATGTTAGTCATTCGGATTGGATTATCAAAAATAAGTATCAATAAGTGATGTTTATTCAGATTTTTGGTCGTCCCCAATTGAGTAAATTCAAAACCAAAATCAACTATTAATTTGATTTCTTATTTGGTTTCACCCAAAAACCAAACCAAATCCGAATAACTCAATTTAAAAAATCCAAACAACAAATGAATTGTTCGGTTTATCTGGTTAAACTAATTAATGAACACCCCTTGCGATAAATGTATGTCTGATCAAAAAATACAAAATCATATAAAACAAATAGATCAAATTTCAAAAAATTATTCTTTTCTCATTTCTAGAAAAATATATAACGTATACCATATTAAGAGGTAGAGTATAAATTTTTTAAAAAGTAATAAAAATAATATAAAAATAGATATAGGTTAATTAAGTTCAGTTTTACTTATAAAAATGTAACATCAAATGAAAAAAGGTCTATGCATGTAATCGATTTGTGATTTGCATCATACATCTATCTCCAATTTATAAAATTGAACTTTGACTCTTTTTCGTTACATTGTGTTCTTGAGTTTTTTTAAATGGAAAAGGAAAGAGAAAAAAATGACGGAAAATAATGTAATATAAAATAGCTCACGTGTATTATTGAGTTGAAAGGAAAGTAGAAGAAAAAGAAGGAAAATAGTTAGATGTGTTGTTTCCTTCACAATCATCTCAAAATTGATAAGAAAAAATTTATAACTAAAAACTCGTTCTTTTCTTTTTCTTTCCATTCATTTCCTTCACACTAAAAAGTTCGAGAATACCTTTTTGTTATTTTTTTTGTTAATTTTTTTCTTTTTACTAAAAAAACTCAAAAATTTAGCGTTAATGAAGAAAATATTTGTTTATATTTAACGTGCTAATTTAGTTACGGCATATAAATTTGATTACTTAAATTATGTGTTATTTGGTGGATAATTAAAGTTAAATACCAGAGTAGCCAAAACTATATAATTTTCTTTGTAACTTTCAGTTTATAATTAAAGAACAATATTAAATATATTTAAATTGCATTAATAAACGTATACTTAAAATTCATATAATATTTTACACAAATATTAAAGGTTTACGGTGAATATAAGAAGGTCAAAAATAGTACTCCAAAAAAATAGTGAAAGTTAATTAAATCTGTTAGTCCGGATTATATTTAGTCTCCCCTTGGATTAACTAACCCTGTTTACAAAATCATAAACCCTCGTAAGTTGACGGAATCAGTTACCACCGGCGATCAACCACCGGATAGCATGGCGGCGACGGATCAGAACGCGGCGGAACAGCCGAAATTTGTCAGCCGGAAGGAGAAACGAAAGGCTTTGAAGAAGGACAAACGGAAGCAAATAAGGAAGGAGATAGCGGAGAAATCACGCGCCGAAGAGGAAGCCCGAATGAATGATCCTGAAGAGCAACGGAAGATCGAGGAGGAAGAAGGGAGAGAAAAAGAAAGGTTAGAGAGAGAAAGAAAGGAGTTTGAAGAGAGAGAAAGGAAGTTTCTAGAAGAATTGGAAATGAAGAAGAAGAAACAAGAAGAAGAAGATCAAATGAATGCTGTTCAAACAGAATTGAAGGTATTATAGGTTTGCTTGTTTGCTACAATATGATTTTATATCATTTAAAGCTACTGATTTAATCTCAATAAGACTTAAAACTAGCTCACTTAGACTTGAAACTAGTTCATGATTGATTTTATAGTAATGCTTTTGCTAGGTTTTATCTGTTACATTTTAATAAAGATGAATGCTATATTTTGGTTCCTGCAAATGGTTTTGAAGCCTTAGGAGTTTTTCGAGATGCATAATATATGGGTTGGAGATGTTGTAAACATACATATGTGACTGTTGGTTACAGTGCGTGTCTCTTGTTCGAGCCCAATACAAGTTTGGTCTTTTTTATTTCTTTGAAACTTGATTTGCTTACAGCTAGTGGGACTGTTCTATTTCCAAACGTGTACAGAATCAGATAGCAGGCTTAGAAATTTAATTTTCATGTGGTTTAGGATGTCAGTATAATCTTTGTATTGACCATTTATGGCATTCTAGCTTTGCAGAGCCGGTAAATATAATATTATATGTGTATATGTGAAAAAATTGGTTTTTGTAGTTTATAATTGGTGTAACTCTGAAATAATTTTACAGGAAGGAGCTGAGGAAGGTTCAAATGAAGATGATGAATGGGAATACGTAGAGGAGGGGCCTCCTGAAATCATTTGGCAAGGAAACGAGATAATAGTTAAGAATAATAAAGTCAAGATGAAAAAGAAAGACATCAATCAAGATACGGGAAAAGAGGTTCAAAAGTTGACTTTTAATGAATCGTTTTTTGTTTTCATCTGTTGCAGCGCATGCTTATGACTTTAAGTTTTACTCTTTCCATTTTGCAGGATACTAATAGACCAACATCAAACCCACTTCCTCCACAATCTGACGCTTATGCTGCTTACAAGAATGCACCCATGACGTCAGCAGACTTGCTGAACACTGTTGCCCAGCAGGTCCCAAACTTTGGAACAGAACAGGTTGGTCTTTGGTGGCCTCTTTCTGACTTATTGTCCTGTAGAGGTGGCAAGATGGGCGGGTTGGGTCACAGTTCAAAGCGGGCTTGTGTTGAAATGGGTCATTTTTTACACTGATTGTAAAAACTCCAAGTCGGGTTAGGTTGACCCTCAAATACTGTTTCTTTTCTGTCTTTTTATTTTATTTTTCTTTAATTAACTAAAGCGTGTATCAAAAGCAGTTTTGCTATCGATGGAGGAGGTTCTATGTATTGAATATAAACTTTGAGAACTTTCACCTCGTTTGACCCGTTCCTCTTTTATCATTTTTTTTTTACATGACCCATTTTTTGAGCTTTATAATAAATGACAACCTATATCCATCCATTATAAGTAATTGGTTGGAATATGTCACCTCTGCTATCCTGTAGTGCTCAACTATTTCTGCATGGCCCTTGTTTCTTAATATTGCAGGATAAAGCTCATTGTCCGTTTCACATAAAAACTGGAGCATGTAGATTTGGTTCGCGTTGCAACCGAGTTCATTACTACCCTGATAAATCTACCACATTGCTTATTAAAAATATGTACAATGGACCTGGACTTGCCTGGGAACAAGATGAGGGACTTGAGGTCTGTTGTTGGCTTCGGGCTGTGATTCTAGTATCCTAATGATAACTCTGATGAACAATTTAATAGCTTTCTTTTATTGTGTTTCTTTCAACCAGTGACCAACAGAACTAACTTGTTGGCAATCATGGTGGTATGTCAATTCTAGGAAAAAAATGTTTCTAAAAATGCAACATTATGCTAAACTATTCATCTGCTGAGTATACGCAGATAGAGTGTTGAATTTTATATCAAGAATCTGTTACAGTAACCTTACAGAGTTACTTTTAAAAATGATAGTTTACATTATATATTAAGTTTAGCTTTTGTACTTTCTGAGTTGTTTCAACCATATGTGAAATTTATATGTGACTTAGATTGTTCAGTAGAAACTGTGATTTACTGTTGTTTACTCTTGTTGCGCTTGACTCCATGAAATCAGAATTTGTCCCAAGAGTCATGGTGGAGATTCGTGGCTTTGGCTTTTTGAGGATTGGAGATGAAAGTTATTAGCAATTTGTATCCTACTCTGTAATTTGGTTATTTCATAATATGGTTTTCATGGTAATATGTTGACTATAATAATACTACTATGCAAATTAAATGGTTATGTTGACTATAATAATGCTACTATGCAAATTAAATGATTATATATTTTATTTAAGATGTTGGCAAATAGTAATGTTTGTATAAGCGCTGGCCCTTCAAGTATTTCTCATATGGGATGGGAGTTTGTAACCCTGGTTTTGGGAGAAATTCATTTTGGTGTTTTTGTTAGAAATGTCCATTTGGTCTTTTAAGTTACTAGCTAGGGAAGATTTGAAATGGGTCACTAAAAATCTATGTAGACATGTAGTTTTCTGCTTCTCTGAATTCTAGTTCCTTAATTACTTCCGATGACATACATATCATGCAACGGGAGACCTGATGCTATGATTTGGTAGTATATAAACTTCTGCTTGCAAAAGACATCAACATTGCCACTTACGGGTGCAGTTATTACCAATGTGGTAAAAGTCGGCCAAGTCGGGGATTAGTCAGGTTTTGGGACTAGTCCGACTCGACTAGGCCTAAATCGGGCTAAAAAGTCGGTCAACGCTAGTCAACTCGACTTGGCCTATTAGTTCCTTCAAGGTCCTGGCCGATTAGTCCCCGACTAGCGACTTTTACAACCTTGGTTATTACAAGGTCGATATTTAGAACAAGAATCCATTGGAGACGGACTCATGCCATCTGATCTGTATGTGAAGTTACTTAAAAGATACATAACATTAGATTTTAGGCTCTGAATTCACATTCACTGTATTTGGTCCAAGTAGTTAGATAAGGTATTTTTGGATGAGCATAAATTCTTCTCTCTCCCTTCCATCTTTTTTATTCCAAATACATGTATCTTCTCATTGTCTTTTTTCCAACCCAAACTTTCATACAAAACCCCCAACCTAATGGGTTATAAGATGGGTTTCATGGTGTTCTTCTGTGTTTGCTAGGTTAGCTATCATTGACTTAATAATATGATGAACATGTGTTATTTTCGTCTATTTTTCACTATCAACTGTTGTTAACAATTGACTCTTTGGATTTTGCTGACTATACAGTATACTGATGAGGAGGTTGAGCGCAGTTTTGAAGACTTCTATGACGATGTGCACACAGAATTTTTGAAGTTCGGGGAAATAGTTAATTTCAAGGTCTGATTGATTAAACTATTTGTTCGTTTCTCTTTCCAATTCACCAAGAGTCATTAATAATCTTGGATGTGCCTGTATTTTTCATCTTGTTGATATTAGCGTGCTGTGTCTATACAGAAAGTAGATTGAGTTGAGTAGTAGACTAGTGGAGCTATACCTAATTACCTATTCATCCGAGGTGGCAAAATCGACCCATTTCCTTTTGAATGCTTGGATTTCGTTTTGTTATATATAGAACGGGTCCAATGAGTGAAAAAGAACTTTAGACAGAAATGGAGTGAACAGGTCAAACAAGCTGAAAGTCGCCCAAAGTGTAATCAAAAGCTATTAACTATCTCAATCATTTTATTCAAAAAATTAATGCTGTTGAATAATATATTTTACTATTATCGTATTATACACTAACTATTTAAAAAAAGTGTTTTGGGTTAACCCAACCCAACTCACATCCAATTTCAAACTTTTAGAAAACAATAAGCAGTAAACTTTAGCTAATGTTTTGTTGTTACTTGTTAGTTTTTCATGTTTGATGTTAAAGCAACATTATTCGTTTTCAGGTGTGCAGAAATGGTTCTTTTCATTTGCGAGGAAATGTATATGTCCACTATAAGTCGCTGGATTCAGCTTTGATGGCTTACAACTCTGTACACGGTCGTTATTTTGCTGGAAAACAGGTATAATCGGATTCCTCTTAGTTCAGTCCTATGTAGCTTTCATAGTCCCTCTCATATTTTTTTAGCCCAATAATAGTCGACTTTTGCTGTTGCCATGTACTGCTGTCAACTCTATTACTGATCTATTGAAGTGTTGAATAATAGAATTTCAGCTTGAAGGCTACTTTTCTACGTACGCCATTTAATGGGTTCCCTGTTTTCTTCCTTTCAACGAAATATAAAACATGAACACACAAAAATAAAATCAGAAATGAAAGGCCTATAAAATAGCTCTTAGATTTCCTGATAAGTAGGTTTTGGTATAAATTATAGTTTTTCAGATCCAGATTTTCGTTCCATTAGATTGATAGTTATTGAAGAGTATAGAGTGCCTGGATATTTCACACCTTCGATGATGTTGACTATAATCTTGACTTGGATTGCTATGTTTAGGTTAAATGCGAGTTTGTTAGTCTAACGAGATGGAAGGTTGCCATATGTGGGGAGTACATGAAATCAAGGCTTAAGGTACCAAATTTCTCAAACGAGTTTTACAAATATGTTGGTATATATCTTTGGTTCACATGTTTTTTGTCTTAAGTTTAACAACTGAAAGTTAATGGATTGGTTCAAAATATGTTTTATCTCTAATAATGTGTCAAAAGGATAAATCAAAATTAGCCTAGAAGGAAACTGGTCAATGGGGTCAAGCTTTGTCACCTAAAGTGTATTTTAGATTCATACAACCTCTTAAATTGTTTAATTAAAAAATAGGTGATGATTGGAGTGGTTTAATTTTTGTAATCTTATTTAAACAGAAGTTATTTATAAAAAGTTCTAAAATAATTAGACAAAAAGGGTCTTGGTTCAACCAACTTGATCCTATAGGACCTAAGCCCAAAAAGTCACCTGTTTTGCCGCCTTACGCACTCTGTCTATTTGTTTAGTGTTCATGGGTAAATCGCTTTCTTTGATGTTAAATTTTCTGCCTAATAGACGTGTTCCAGAGGGTCTGCTTGCAACTTTTTGCACTGTTTCAGCAACCCTGGTGGAGACTATGAATTGGCTGATTGTGATAAACCGCCCCCAAGATATTGGGTGAAGAAGATGATTGCTTTGTTTGGTTATTCAGACGATATAGAGCAGTCGAGTCCAAAGGACCGTCAACACTCCAGCAGGATTTTTACATCAGATAGAGACAGGTTTGCTTTAAATTTGCAGCACATAGCTGACAAATTTCATAATTGCGTTGTGCTTTTTCTTGTTAAATATAACTTTAGGAGCCAAGTAACATACATTGGCAACTTCAATTTTTGTTAAATACAACCTTACAAACTTAAAAACAATACTGTTGTGTCTAATGTACTTGCTAACAACGTGATTGCTGCAGCAGAATCTTGAAAGCTTCTCACTTCATTTTCGAATAAAAATTATAGTAATGCTGAAGTATGATCTGATTTAATGTATGCAAATTCCCAATTTGTCACTCACCCGTCAGACGGTTCAATTTATTTTCTGTGAAATAATTCTTATTCCCTAGGATGCCTTTGCCTTTAATTTTTTTCATTCCATTATTGTTCATAGAGCTGGGTTGGTGGATTGGAGTTTGTTTCACTTTTTATGTTTGTGCTCATGTGCAGTTATCACTACAAAAGGCATCAGTCTGTTGAAACAGATCGACAGAATGACATTTCCAGTAGAGACCATTACGAGGAAGACCGTGTTCGAAAGAGCAGACGAAAGAGAGAAGATGAAAGAAGTTATAAAGACGAGACAGAATATATCAATACTACCGATTCTGATGGAGACCGGTTGAATGATAACACACACAAGAGACATCGTCACAGTTCAGAAAGTCGCTCTAGACACATTAGCCGAGAGAGCAAATCTAGAGATTATTATGGTAGAAGCAGAACTCCTCATGGTAGCAGTTCTGATGAAGATTTGTACACAGAAAAACAAGTGAAAAGGAGGCCACGAGACAGAAAGAAAGCCGCAAAATCATATGATGATGATGAAGAATCAGATGATGCAAAACATGAGTTTGGCGAACATAAATCTAACTCCTCTAGATGTCGTCATCAAAAATCAAGAAGACAATCACGATGAAGACATTGATGAGGCGGAGCCTCAAGAATCTAAGAATGAACCATTGACTAAGAAGCCAAAGAAACACAACATAAAACCTACTACATACAAGATGCTGAGAGACGTAGTCGGCATAAGGAACACAGGAGTAGATCACGTGATAGTGTGCACATTTTGGACAAAAATGACACGAGTGACCGTTGGGGTCCAGACGGTTCCCCGAATGAACATGCTAGAGATTATCAGATATCTGATGATAGGAAACATAGAGACGAGAAGTCAAGTCGTGAGACTCATTCCAGTAGCTTAGAAAAGGGTCGAAAGATCGTGATGATCGTGATAATGGTTTATTAGAGAACTGGTTTTAGATGCATACCCAACACTCTGTATTTTATGATATGCAAATGATAAATAGAAAATGGTTTTGCTTGACATAAAATTGTCGGAGAGTTTGATAATTACACCATCTTATCCGTATACACAAAAGTAACAAGAGGAACTTAGTTAGCACCAACCTAAATTAGAAAATAAAAATTTCAGAAAGGTATTCTTTTGAAACAGATGCACAAATCAACAAGCAGCTTATCACTATTTAAAAGAAAAATTCCACAATTATATATGAAGAGTTGAAACATGAAATAATCTAGATATCCCTGATCCAAAAACAGGGGAAGAAGCACCGGAAGAGATGGGCACCAACATCAAAAACACATCCAACTGCACCACCAGATCTTTCTGTTTTTATCAATGGCAAAACTGGGACTCCATATATTGGATTTTCAACCATATACTGCTGATAAGAACATCTTGTTTTGCATATTGTACCACTATCAGATCCTGCTGCTGCTGATGCTGATGGTTTCACCACATAGGGATCATGTCTAGCATTGTTTTTAGCATCTTGTTCTGGATTGATTTGCGCTTGATATGAAAACGGTAATCCTGGAGACTCATTATCATATACCTCATCAGATGCCGAAAGATGTTGATTGTAAGTTTGTTGTTCGTAATCTAGCCACGAGGGTAACGGTGGAGCAGAAGGCTGAGCCACAATCGTGTGCATATTGTCATATTGGTGGTGGTGGTGATAATAGCAACCTTGTGGCGGAGAACTGTGATTGTTGTTGTTGTTGTTGATCTTTCGTTTCTTTTTCTTTTTGGACCAAAACTTGAGTTTTTTTAAGGTTTTTATTACTTTCATGGCATTGAGTGATTTTAAAGAGACTAGAGTGAGATCAAACCAGGTGTAGTTATTAGGAAAATTTGGGATCAGGAAGGGTATAGATAAAATTTTTGATGGTTTTTTCTGGTCTAGATAGCCGTTGCCAAAGTGGAGGTAAGTGGAGCCTTAACTTTCAAATTCATTTGTTGAAAGATGACAAAAAACTCATCTTTGTTGAAATATATTTTAAATATTTATATACATTATAAATTATTTTCATTTTTTCTTTTAATCAAAAATGACTAAATTACCCTTAACTAATTTTTGCAACAATTACAAAAGTGAAAATAAAATGTAAGTCAAAAAATATATAATTTGAGAATATATATTCTTTTAAAATTATTTCTATAAAATTAAAAACAATCTACAAGTTAAATTACATTCCTATTCAATGTAATCTTTTTGTCTATCCTAAAAACAATATTATTTTTAATTATTTACCGCTGCATTGCGCGAAAAGTTTATTAATATAGATAATATATGTTTGACTAATCTAGCTTTTCCATAACTAATTTGCTCAAATTAGTTTCATTATTAATTAAAATTAATTCAATTAGGTTTATATTAGTTCTACAGTTGACTCATCTAATTTTTTCATAAGTGTATTGCTCTAACTATCTACACTTTAACTACAATCAGTTAAATTAGGTTTTTACCAATTTGACTCATCTAGCTTTTTATTAACTATATTGCTCAAATTATCACTTTAAATTCTATAAATTCAATTGTGTTTATACTTTGTATTAGTTTGACTCGTCTAGCTTTTTCATAACTATATCTCTTAAATAATCTTCACTGTAATTTCAACCAATTCAATTGGGTTTATATTAGTTCGACTCATCTAGCTTTTCTCATTTTAGAATTAAGTATTGTACTTACATATTGTTCAAATTTTAGATATTTTATCGTATTAATCTTATATTATTATGTAAATGTTCAGTTTACGATATTTGAACTGGACAAGTAAAAGTTTGAATACAATATCTATATTATTAGTATCTTTTAGCGATTATAAATTAATATGGTTTGATTTTTCAAAATTGATATAACTATATAATTATTTACCTCATATCCACACTCTTTTATAAAATATTTACTTACTTGGCTTAATGTTTTACAATAGTTTACATGTTAAAGATCGAAAATTACTTTTATATGCCTCGAAAGTAAAATACGAAGAGTTGTTTATCTTTATTAATCCATTGATTATTTATATCTTCCATGATTAACATTTATCCAATTTTTAGTAAAACTTTATAATTAATATTAAACAAACTAAATGCATTCAAAAACTACCTAGAGTATAATTAACTGAACAAACTAAACTCTATATGATATACGATAACTTATGATATGCTTGTACAAAGGTACAAGGATTAACAACTGAAATTAATTGGAGCTACAAACAACTAGACAAAAATATATTATGTTAATAAAACTCTAGGAAGTGAGTGTCCAACACACTTAAATATGAAACGTGACAAATTAAGCTTGATACTTATATATGGAAGACAACATATTTATTAATAATATAATTTTCTTTTCTCATTTTAGTGGTGTCACATAAATTAAATAATTTACTAGTTATAAATTAATAGATATTTACGAGAAGTTATGCTCTAAAGACTGTCAATAAAAAGAATTATGCATAAAAGTATTGTATTTTGTGATTAGATGTCATTACCGTTATTACTTTGGTGATTATGTTCAGCAATTATTACATGAAAAGAATTTGTTAAAAAAACATTATAATTATTATTATAATTAAAAATAAAATAAAAATAAAATAACTAAACAATATACGATTGAACACTAATTTCGAAAAAATTAAGAAAATTTAGGACGTATAATCGCGGTAAATAGAGATAGACCACTGTATACAAGCGGTGGTGGTGATGTTGTTAATGGCGGTCAATATTGAACAGATGACGGCTAACCTCAACCGTATCACTTGTCACCGTCATCCACCCTTTTATAATCATTATTTTCTTCCATTACCATTTAAATTACCATCATTTCTCTGCTATAAAATTCAAACACCATAAACCCTAACCCTAACCCTAACTCTCTTCGTTGGCCGTTTACATTCAAGATCCCGTGCTTGAATTTCGTTTAAGGTAATCAATATCTGCTAAATGTTCAATCTTGTAACTTTTTTGTTTTTGCTAGCTTTGTTACTGTTATTCGAATTAGGGTTTATTTAGGGTTTTTTTTTTTTTTCTATTTAAATGTTTTTCGCGTGTTAAAGCAATTTTTGTGTTTATTTATTTGTAATTTAGCTGAATTATTGACGATTAATGAGTAAAAGAGGCCAGTAGTCATCATAGTTGTTAGGATGGTATTTTTCATAATTATATTTTTATTATTATTGATTGATTGATGGTTATATGTTCGTAAAGTACGGTTGCCTGTAATTAAGTGGTTGTTTGACTGGTTATGCTGTGGTAGATCTCCCTAAATAGTTGACTCTTCTTTGTCTGCTATTTTGCTTCCCAAATCAAGTAAAACTTCAATCAGATACGTGTCTGAAATATGTATTTGTCTTGTGCTTTTGCTACTTGGAACTGTAATAATTAGATAATTAGTTGTCTGATTGTTTGGCAATTTTGATTATGTGTGGAACTAATAGATAAAATGATTAAAACAGATGTTATTGAAGTTTTCAAATTTAGAATAGTTCAATATATTTTCTATCAAGTATACTAATATAGTTAAGAAAATTCATTGTATATGACTATGATGATTATCTTGTATCTTAATAGTATCGTTTATAGTTAAAATGTGGGTGAAATATATCCAAAAACAGGGATATGAATATAGTTTTCGTTTTGTCCTTCTAACAATCAGTTTTCTCTCAGCTTTTAGCTGTTAAGAAACTGAATATTTGACCACCAAATAGTAAGATAATCGTAATTAGATTCACTTATCCTAACATTAATATACACTTTGATAATTGATTTATTTCATCCAATTTGCTTATGAATTAAATTCTATTATCCAAATTCAGGCTGTGCCTGCAAACCATGGAAAGTCACGGAAGTTTTAGCTTTAGTGATAAGAACCAAACAACGAGGAAGAAGAGGAGTAATCGACGTCCGCGAAATGACATTCAACCAGAAACTGGAAAGTCATCATTGTCATCTTCACCTTCAAACAATGGGAGTAGAGGACTAAGTGATGATAATGTTGGTGGGAAAATACTTAATTTGAACCAGTGCAGTTCTTCAAGAGCTTCATACACTAACCTTACTGATGCTGAAATGGCCCCAAATTTTGGTTCTGATTTTGGAACTCAGGAAAGTGGTGATGATAAAGACACTGGTACGGACACTACTGAAGTTTGTACATCTAATTATAAAGACATAAAATATGATACCTCGATGACTGATGGTCATAATTCTGGGTCATTGGAAGTTGATTCAAACACAAAAGGTGTTGATAATGTAGTGAAGAGGGTAAAACTTAAAGTTGGGGGTGTAACACGTACTTTACATGCAAAGCCTCCACAGCATTCCACTAGCAGCCGCTTAAAGCAGAATATGATATCTCAGGTAAGTTATACTCCTGATTTTGTTATATTTATGTGTTATATGATACAATTGTCACATATTAATGTTTGTTGTACTGTTTCGGAAGGATAGTATTGTGGTCGTTAATATATTTCTAAATATTTATAATTGTTTTTCTATGTCCAATTCAATAAGTAGGTGTCGAAATTTCATGTCTGATATTGTTATTTCTATTGGTTGACATCAATTAAGCATTAGCAGTTCTACTAATATGAAAATTAGAAGTCTGTTGCAAATTTTGGTTTTTTCTAGAATTCAAATGTATTGTTGTTTCTATCTCACAGCTTATAACACATTATATGTAGAGATGACCTAGATGTAAATGAATGAAGTAGTTTGTATATATGCAATCAGTGTTATGAAATTCCATCTCTTTGGAGTTTTTTTTTTAAAAACTATTGTGTACCGAGCAGGACAACCCAGATCAGGATTATTTCAGAGCTCAAGACCCTGGAGTTGGATTCCGTGGGATCCCATGGAAGGATTTCTCTAACAGTGGTTTTAGTGTCAGGAAAGTCAATTCTTCAAAGCGCAATATAACTGAAGAAAGCATATACGATTCAGTTAATAAGAGTAAGCGTGTGCCTAAGAGCCGTGTATTAGCTGATGATGATAATGATGATGAAGAGGATGCCGAGTTACGTTACCTTGCAAAAATGAAATTGAAATCTGCCAAAGTGGATGATGAAGGTGAAGGGAGAAGCAAGAAGCAGCGGAAAATTACGAGTGTTCTTAGAATGGAGACTAGGAAAAAGTCCAAAACAGGAAGAGAATATAAAGATACTGAATACACAGGTGAAGAACGGGAATCTGCTGACATGGTTGGTGAAGATTCTAGTAGGGAAATAACTGTAACCACACGACGCCAAGCCCTTCAATCCGGCAGGAGCACATCCACCGACTCAAGTGTGGTTGAGTTCCCCCATGGTTTACCTCCTGCACCGCCGAGAAGTAAGCGTGCATTCTCTTTGTTTTACATGCTTGCTAGGCTTTCCCTACTGTCAGTTTTGGATTTGCATTTTGGAAGTTATTATATTTGACCTGAAGTTTTAATACTCGGTTTTTAATGTTTGATGAACAAGTCGTGTATCAACTTAACTTCATGAGAGATTAGGCTATTAATGCTTGCATTCTTTAATATGGTTATAGAGCAAAAAGAAAAGCTCTCTGAAGTAGAGTATCAACTTAAGAAGGCTGAGGCCGCAGAACGGCGAAAAATCCAGGCTGCGAAGGCAGCACGAGAGTCTGAGGTCTCTATCTGTTATACTACTTTTGAGATGTTTGTTCCTTCGTTTATTGGTTCTTCCTACTTGTATCTACTAATGGATAATGATAAACTTCGTCATCTTTTAATCAGTTTGATTCTTATAGGCTGAGGCTATTAGGAAAATACTGGGGCAGGATTCTAGCAGAAAGAAGCGGGAGAATAAAATGAAGCAGAGGCAAGAGGAGTTGGCCCAGGTTGTCTAGCATTTCTATCTCATTATAAATTATCCAACTAACTATTTCGTTTCTGATGAGCTTTTTGTGGTGTAGGAGAGGAATTCAAATGCTGCTACACTTGCCTCAAATACTGTTAGATGGGTGATTCGCCCCACTGGAACGATCGTGACATTTTCTGATGACATCGGCTTGCCAAACATTTTTGAATCCAGGCCTTCCAGGTATTTCAATATTTTATAGAGGTGACAGAATGGGTGGGTTGGTTAATGGATCAAATGGAGTTCAGGTTGGAATGGATGAACTTTGTGTGAGGGTATTTCAATAATTACTTTCAATTTGGGGGAAATTCCAATCAGTTATCTTTTATATTTAGATGACTGTTAGTTTGACAACCTTTTTAATCTAGTCACATACCTATAATATATAGCATGAATCCTGGTCGTTTTTGGGCTGATCTCATTTTGGTTCCTGCAGTTACCCCCCTCCACGTGAGCAATGTGCGGGTCCATCCTGTTCAAAACCATTCAAGTACAGAGATTCAAGGTCTAAACTCCCGTTGTGCAGCCTACAGTGCTACAAGGCAATACAAGAAACGACGCAGACTGGGCCTGTTTATTGATGTGGCAGAAAAATCAGAGCTGCTTCTGCCCCGATTGTTGGATAATTACTCTAAAATGTTAATAAGAGCATCTCATCCAGAGGCGGATTCAGGAATCTACATCGTGGGGGGCAGAATATTATTACTATAAAAATAAAAAGAACTTTAATACCAAACTAAAAACTAAAAATAAACCTAAAGTATGTAAAAAATTTCTTAAAAACAAGTAAAAAATGGGGACATTTTAATGTTTTATCCACGTAAATGGATTTTTTATGGGGTTTAGTTGCACTTGGACTTGAATTCTACTAAAAATTTACATGTATTTCTACTACTAAATTCAATAGGATGGGGGCCGGGAATCTCGTGCTAAAGCACTAAATCCGCCACTGATCTCAGCAATGTTTCCACCTGTGTATAGTGTCATCTTCAGATCATTGTTTTGGTCGGCGCATACATGCATTACTGGTCTAATGTGACTTCTATTAAATGATGGTTGTTACCTGTGAATTTATTAGTAATTCTAGTTTATCTGCATATATTACCTTCTAGGAGAGATCAGCTGCTGTTTTTACTTTTTATTTTTATTTTTATTTTTTTATTGATACTGAAGTCATATGCTTAATCTCGACTCAGTATATGCTTCTACTTTTTTTAATAGTCAGACTCAGATATATTTGGCCCAATAGCTTAGTAAGATATGGCCATCTTAACTAGGCTAGCAACATCTCTTCATGGTATGACTTGATTAATTGAAGTGCGTAGACTCTTAAATGATGTGCTAGTGATAAAATTAACAAACAAGAACAAAATGAGAAAAAATGAAATTAAGGCTTCATCACTTCTTTTAATTATAAACCGTTAAATTAATTATAAATTATTAGCATACTTATATTCAATTTAAGATTCTTATAAGCAATTGAAGTGCATTTCTTTGTAAACATTATTTCCCGAGTTCGAAACTTTCATTCGTATAGCGATATCTATTAAAGTAGTAGAGTTAAGATGAAAAATGTAATATAATAACATTAACTAAGCTAACATCCGAATAAAACCTAAAATAACAAACACGATCTACCAATTTAAGGGATGAATTTGTCATATAATGAAAGAAGAGGGACCAAAATGACAAATAAATTTAGTTAATGTTCTTAAACCCCATTCGGAATGACGCCAGAACCAACCCGATTAGACTGAAGAAAGCATTTACTAGTCAGCAAGAGATCATCGCTAGGGTTCCGAGCAAGTACCACCGCATGGTAATCCTTCCATATTTCTCTACTTTTATTCAATTAGTTAATAGCAAATTCATCTGTTATCCAGCTGTGAGCTGTCACTATATTATTGAAAAGGGAACGTTACTTCATTTGCGTATTTTCACCTACATTTAACATTTTAACACTTGAAATAGAAATTAAAACTAGCTCAAATTCAGGCAAATGTTTCAGGAAATTCTGAGAAATACTAATTTCATGTGTAGTTTTTCGGTTCTGTGCGATGCTTTCTGTTCTTTCCGATATTTTTCAGTTCTGTGCGATGTTTTTCATTAGTCCTGTTCAATATTTTTCACCTCAGTGCCATATTTTTCACTCCGTGCGCCATTTTTTACTTCTGTGCGATATTTCAGCTCAGGCACTTGCTTCACTCTCCAAAAATTTTCCCCTGAAATGTCCAACTTTTAGCCAACTTTTCAGTTTTTGCGAGATCTTTCAGTTTTTTTTGGTTCTTTATGCGAAATTACCAATTTGTTGCGAGATAAGTTTATGCTGATTGGTGTATGTCTTGCTGACTCGATTTTCACGTTAATTTATGCTAATGAGGGAAAAGGCAGAACAAGAACAATAAGTAATCGGTAAATTAGTATTAGCGTTTAATTGATAAATTTGGAGATTGTCCATGCTTGAAAAGGTGATTTAAGGTTGGATCCATTTGGGTTATTTTTTAGTTATGAGAGAATCATAAAGGGTCACTTTGGTCGATTTCGCATAAATCTATATATCTCATCTGAATTCGCATATTAATATGTGATTTATAATGCTGTAATGTCAATGATCATGATCTGTTTCGAAGTGTTAAATGTTGTGTGTGATAGTGTTACCCAGGTAATTTTCCCTATAAACGTTCGAATAAATATATGTTTGTCTTAGCAGGATTTCGAGGGATTTTTAAATAACTTGCAGGACTGGGAAATTTCGCTCAAGGATAAACAAGACAAGAAGCTTAAATCACACTCTGACATTGAAAAAATGGTATATAAAGTTTAATATCTGTATATATTTGTGGGTATTCATCGTGTATCTTCTGGAAAGAATTATTTATATTTACAGCTTGCATTGTTATGATGTTGATACCCTCCTTGGTTGATTATTTTGTCAACAATGTTTATGGCTTGTCATTGTGTTCCATTTTTTAGGAATCTGTAAAGGTGAAAAATGCTGTCAGTAATTCATCCACACTTGGAGTTAATGGAAGATCACGTGAAATGAAAGAGCCTTCAAACGGAAACTCACAGGTAACTGGACTGGATGCTCGATGTGAAAATCATTTATTTTTTAAGATAGTCTATAGGTTAATGGCTTGGTTTGCATTTCAGAAGATTGGAGCGGTTGTTGATAGAAGAAATACAGGTAATTCCACGTCTTCAAATCAGCCAAGAATTGCCAGAGATGAGGATTATTTGAAAAAATACGATACAGTTAGCCATTTATCCAGTGGCTTCATGGCAGATGAAGGTTCTATAGATGCTAATTCAGAGAAAGAGCTGGTATGGATTGTTGTTGTTGTTGAACATAATTTGTTTTAATTCTTCGCCATTTTTGCCCCAAGGCAAGAGTCAGTCTTGTGACACACACATGACTAATTTTACAAAAAATTAATGGATATGTCAGGTTGGAAGAGACTGTTGTATCAGTTTATGTTTTTAGATGAAGTGCAAAATGAGAAAGCGAATGACTGGAAACAACCGCTAGCAGAATAGCCAGCTGGGCTTTTTTGTAATACCCTCAATTTTTTTTAATTGAATCTCTTTGTATGATATCTCAGGGTAATGAGTTCTTCAAGAAGAGAAAATATAAAGAAGCGGTTGACTGCTATTCCAGGAGTCTTGCATTATCACCGACTGCAGTAGCTTATGCAAACAGGGCAATGGCTTATCTTAAACTTAAGAGGCATGTCCTTTGTTATTTCAGTTTTTATGTTCACATTACGTATTGTAATATTATAGTATTTGTATGTTACTTTAAATTCAGATTATAGATAGATTTTGGACCTTCATCTTTTATCCACTTACTGATGCAATCACTACCTATAAGTGGCTTTGCTACTTTAAACTAAGTTGAGTGTTGGAATTCTTTCAGACTCAGTCATGTACTTGTTTGTTCATCTGATGTATCCACGTCACTTGTAAGATAATGACTAGAAGTGGCAGGATGGGTCGGTTTGGTAACAGGTCCATACAAATCAAGTTTAATACTGGTCGATTTGTGTTGGGTTTACCTGCAAACACTTGTCTGACCATTTTATTTTATGAATTACTAAGTTGTTAGTTATGATCACAAATACAATATTGTTGCAATAGTAATATAATTTTTATTAACAACAGGCCTTTGGCCAAGGATGTTGTGGGTTCAAGTCCCTATCAGGACAAGTGTTTATGAGTATTTGACATTCATATAAAAAAGTCCAAATCTTTGAATAAAACCATTTAGGAGGTTGTATGGATTAATAACAAGTAATTTAACTCTAGAACAATAACTTCATACATGAGATTTGTGTATCATTCATGTAATTCAAATCCTTCAGACACTTGATATGAATAAATCATTTTGCGTACATTTTTTTCCTTTATTTTTGTACCCTTATTTGTCAATTCTTTAGATTCCAGGAAGCTGAGGACGATTGTACAGAAGCCTTAAATTTAGATGATCGGTACATTAAAGCATACTCAAGACGTTCAACGGCTAGAAAAGAACTTGGTAAACTAAAAGATTCCAAGGAAGGTATGAATATTACCTTATATACCACCGTATGTTTGATCTAACTGAAATTGATACGCATATAACCTGCCATTTGTTCAACTATATTGATTTTTAGCTAACTGCAGATGCAGATTTTGCTTTGAGGTTGGAGCCACATAATCAAGAGATTAAGAAACAGTATGCAGATGCAAAATCTTTGTATGACAAGGTACATATTTTGGTTCATTTGCTAATCAGTAATGTCTTTGAACTTCTACGTGTTTATTGTTTGCTTTCTGGTTCCACCTTACATTCATAATAACATGTGAACAAATTTCTAGGAACTTCTTAAGAAGGCATCTGCATCGTTCGAACGACCAACAGAAGGGGTGCAAAAAGATTTGAAGTTGGATATTGGTCCACGATCGACGCCAAAAATTTCTGAAACGACTAGAGTCACGGCACCTATAACAGAGAACCCAGAGGTTATCTGATATCATCCTGCTCTCTATGTATTTAGAGGTGGCAATATGGGCGGGTTGGTTAACGGGTCGTGAGAGAGAATGGAACATCTCGTCCATTGATTACATATTAAACCAGAGAAGATTGCTATGTGGCTTTTTAACACATTCATAATATGATGATTGCTGTGCTATTTGGTTAAAATTTCTATAGTTCTGTCATAATGTAAAACATTTGTGTTAGGATGAACATTGCAATCTCCATAATAGGCTTTTATAAGAGTTAACACTTCACCCCAAAGGGCCCATATTGTGGGCATCCCCAAAAAGTAGTAACTGCATTTATGTTGGGACTTGGGACATCGGAGATAATTAAGGGTTAGATGTTGCCATGTAGGACTTGTCTTGGGTTCCTTCCAATACTTAACTTTGAGATACATGATACACATTATGCCGAATCTTTGTGATGGTCCACCTTTTGAATACTACCAGTCTATATTTTTCCTAACGCAGTTCAGTCATTTACTTCATCTCAGACCAATCAGAATGCTGGAAAGAAAGCTCTAAAACAATCAGTTCAGGAGCTTGCTGCTCGGGCAGCTTCTCTTGCCACTGCTGAAGCTGCAAAGAACATTTTGGCTCCAACTTCGGCTTATCAGTTTGAGGCTTCATGGCGAGGATTCTCTGGTGATCGTACTCTACAGGCTCGTTTGTTAAAGGTATATATGATTTTAATCATTTTACCGCTTAAAAAATCACGCATCCTTATACATAATCTTTGTGCGTATGTGTTGCTTATGAACTTCAGATGTGACATAGATAGGGTTGTTCAAAGGAATGAAACCGGAATATCAAAGTTTTAGAATAGTAGAACTGAGAATCGGACACGTACTGAAGTTACCAAATACCCATACCACACTGACCTGCTCATTTTTTCTACCTCTACTTTCTTCTAATCATTATACTTTTGCGAGCTTGTTAATTATCCTATTTTCCGATTATATATATTTGATTTTTGTTTTGGCCTTTTCATTTCCAACTAGGTCACAAATCCCGTTGCCTTACCGCAGATCTTTAAAAATGCTTTATCAGCACCACTCTTAATTGATATTGTAAGGTGCATTACCACCTTTTTCAGGTAAGTAAAAGTTTTACTTAATAATTTTAATTGTGGTTCCCATGTTTGCTGAACACAACTAAATTCTTATTATGTTGGTACTTGGACAGTGATGAACCTGACCTGGCTGTCAAATATCTAGAAAATCTGCCCAAGGTATCAAGGTTTAATATGATCATCATGTGTCTTTCACCTGCAGACAAATCAGGTATGCTGGAATAATCAGTTATGCCAGCATTTTGTTATAAGGGAGCTTCTTTCGTTTTAGTAAAGTTTATTTGTTCTAGTTGCACAAACATTAATGCAACATGGAACTTCTAATGACATTCCTTTATGCTGGCTAGATCTTCAGAGAATTTGGGCTGAAGTCTTCTGTAACCAGGAAGGTGCCCAAGATTATATTGAGATTCTTCAGCAGCTACGTCCAATATACTGCATCAAGTAAAACAGTAGAGGTATTTCTCTTGTAAATTAACAGATCACTGTTGTTAGACACAAGTCTTCGTGTAGAAGCTATCACTTCACCTTTCTACACCGACTGAATTTTATTATAATCAGTATTATTCGGTGGATGCATGCATGCCATTTTGTTGATTCTTGTACTAGTCTGTTTCAAGTTCAGTTCATGTCTATGTCGTTGGCATACATGAGCTTAAGTTAAAATAGTTGGAAGTTGATGTTATTTTGAACTGCAGATTGATCAAAGGTGATGAACATATATCTACAAGCTGTAATCATTTTATTTTTTTAATTTGTTTGTGTGTTTGTGGAAAATGTGAGTCCTTGGCGGTTTAAACTTAATATAACGAACTTTGTTGAAAATGTGAGTCAATCGAACTTTGTATACAATTAACCAATTTTTTACCTAAAAAAATAAAATAAAACAAAACAAAATCCAGTTTCGAAACCAATTGAACTTGTTCTGATTTCTACAATATACTGGGCTTGTACCTGAGTGGTAAATTCATACAAAACAACAATAAAAACCAATTTCACTAATAATGAGGTATGAGGAGGTAAGATTAGTCGTACTTTTACTCAAAGGTAAAGAGATCGCTTTCAATGAAACTTTTGACAGATTCATATACAAAATTCTTCGTTTTCTTTTTTGATAAAAATGATAGTAGCAATAATATATATTAAAGAAATTTGATTTGTTAGAGTATATATAAGATCTAAAGGGAAACTTTAAATTTGGAGAAAGGGAAAGCGTTAACATGCTTTTTGGAGTAGTTAACATAAAAAACAATATATATTTTTTTAATAAATATAGTTAATATATATTAAAGAATCGATAGTATGAATGTGAAGCTTCATTGATTAATATTTATGTAAAATTATAACATTAATGGATGAAGTTAGATCTCAAAATTGTTAACATTTATCTTGATTGAATGTTACCAAAATCAAAATAAAAATTGACAAATGTTACGAGCAATGTGTATTTGACTAACATTCATTGAAAAAAATATCCATTGATAAATGTTAACGGTAAAATCAGTAACATTTTTTTGAAAAGAATATTATCGAATTTATCAATTAATGAATAATTTTTCAATAAATATAAAATCAAATACATAACTATTCATGATTTTAATTGATACTATCCATTTTGGTTAACATTAAGTCGGGATAAATGTTGACGATTTTTGTTAATATTTATCGAATAATGTTATAACTTATGAAAAAAACTTATGAACAAATATTAGTAGTCATAGCATTGATTTTGATTAATATTTATTGTTAATTTTTTTTTTAATATTTTCTGAAAAGAATGCTGACTACCCGAAAAACATGTTATTGCTTCCTCCTTTCCCCCAAATAATGCTTCCATGTAGATCTCTAGCGAGAACACAAAGGTAAAAAAAACAATGAAAAAGCTTTCGTTTTTCATTCACATTTTATTTTTATTTATGAGCTTTTATTTTTTTTGTTTCACATAAAGTTTTAATTGTTAATCTTTATTACTATTTTTCTTCACATTAAATTATAATCGTAAACCTTCGGTATTTTATGGCTTCACAAAATTTACAAAGAAGTGAACCTTAATATTTTTTTTTTTCTTTAAAGAAACTTTTAGATTATATTCAAAGAAGTGAAACTAATTAATATATGACATTTAGTTATATAATACATGCATACATATATAAGTGTTTGAGATAAAAAAATGTATTAATTTATTATTATTATTATTATTATTATTATTATTATTATGTTTGGAGCTATTTGCCTTTGTATCAGTTGCCTAGCCGTTGCCCCGGTCTCACTTACCCTCGTTCTCGTTCCTTTTTGCAGAGCACGAAGACACCAGAACAGTCCCCGATGACATGACCGTGCCGATGGTGAGGACGGAGGACAAGCTATCATGTAGAGGCATGACGGAGAATGGAGGTGATAGGAAGCGGTCTTATCATGCATATCTCCAAGTATTATATTATATATCCTATAAATACATCTTAATTGTGTGGTTATAACATTTGTCTTAATTGAAACGACGTCATTCGCAACTGGAAGAGAGAATTAATTAGCGGGAATGCAGTAAAGACTTTATATTTTTGAGTTTGTACGTTGATTTTGAGGTAATTTTTTACGTGCAACTTCTATATTAATGTCTAAGTTACATCGATTTTAAGGTAATTTTTCACGTGCAACTTTCAGGTAGGTACATAGAAAATTATCATGAATTTTGATTTAAAAAGATTATAGGATTTGTAAGTTTGAATCTGTCATAAAACATATTTAATCTAATGGAGATAATGAAGAGAAGTAGGTTGATTAGCACACCCAATGTTTTAAAAACCGGTTTTTAAGTCGGACCGGTCGACCTTTCGGTTCCGGTCGGACCGGTTGAACCGGTCGAACCGGTCGGTCGGACCGGTCTTTGACTTTTCTTGACTTTTTAAGTTTTTACTATTTTTATGAGTTTCTATAATTATTTTTTTTACTTTTCTTAACTTTTTATAACTTTATTAGAACAAACCGCATTTGTTTGTCAACAAATAGATCTTGAAAAAAATATACTAGTTAAAAGAAAAAACGGTGATTTAATCTGAATTACGAGTGAAAATATATGACATTTCAAAATTCATACCTCAAACTTTTAAAACTACAATTATAAATTATGATATTTTGAAATGAAGCATATAATGACTATCAAGTTATTATAGGATTGTCAAAATAATCATTAAAAATACTATTTAAAAAATTATTAAAATAACCATTTACAAACAAGTAAGAAAATAATAATAATTACAACAATGTCACAAAGTAATGGCTAGATTAGTTGGTAATCAAATCATTCAACAAGCATAAGGTTAGAGGTTCAAAACATGGGGTAGACATTTTTGTTGTGTTTATTTTCCTTTAGTGTTGAATTTGTCCCACATTGGTGGCAAGACAAACCAAAGCTTACCATCACCTCCTATATATTCTAAGCCAAGCACACAAAGTAATTCCAACTTGATCACGGTTGACTTACTAATTTAGAACGTTGACCAACGTGGTTTCGATTTAAAAAAAAAAAAAAATATATCAAAAACCGGTTCAACATGCAAGTCCGGTTCCGGTCCGACCCGGTCCAACCGCCCGGTCCGAGCGGTCCGTTGACTAGTCAACTTATGCCAAAAACCGGTTTTTTTTAGACCGGTTTTCTTGAAATTTCCGGTTCGACCGGTCCAACCGGACCGGTCCGACCGGTTCTTAAAACATTTAGCACACCACAAATAGAAGTTCCGGAGTTGATCTAGATCACGTTTTTGCCTGTAAAAGAAGTCGCTCGTACTAGTGGGTTATCCAAGTCGTGGCTAAACACTTGGTCTACCATCCTTACCCTCAGGTTTCGAGTTGATAGTCGATTCAAAGGAAATCAAATAAGGTACATGAATTTATTCAATAGACCGCACTCGTATGAGGTACTTCAAAGAAAGCATACCAATCGAATCTTTTGAACTTCGATTAATTGGCATCCAGAATCATGAGTTGGCTTCTTATGCTGAATCAAGGATTGCACATGTAGCTTCCAATACTAGAAGTAATCTCAAGGAGATTTACCTCACAATTTGGTTAATAAGATTGATTTGTTTACATTGCCATATGAGATATTCTACGGTGAATAAAGTACGAACAGTGTAAAATTTGATGCACGGTTTAGCAATATATGTATTGCCTGCAAGACCAATTCCCTTTGGATCGATAACAATCCTGTGATCAGACGTGTGTCCCTCAAGTGTTAAGAGAGTTGATTGATGCGTGCATAAGTGAAGACGTACTACATAACTTATTGTCTATTTGTACCTTACTCGAGAAGATAAACATTGTATTTTGCAATTTGTTGGAGACAGTCACGTTTAAGAGGTTGCGTTGTCTTCAATAATGAAAAATAACTTCAAATTAAAAGGACAAAATAGTATTTAGGATATTTAACTATTAAATGGCATTTTCTGCAGGGAGGATCATACGTATTCGTCTCAGTTCTTTTATAACAACAAACGTACATTTGACCCTCATATAATATGTACAGTGACAAATATATATATATATATATATATATATATATTAGTTGTCTTATGATAAATTTGAAATTACAACCTCTCGATTAAAAAGCTCCTCGCACCGATAAGTCAAATATCTTTTTATATGCTCGAGATTTTAAACTTTAATTGGGAAACTTAATTGGCCTTACCTTACCCATTTAAGAAACATATATAGACAGTAACATTTAAGTAATTCTCCAAGAAGGAACATCAATTGGTAAACGAAAAAGAAGGAATCTTGAATTTGGATTGACGTACGTACATATAGATGACAAGTGAAAGTGGAAGGCAATTGCCTTAAAGCACGCTTTAAAGTTGAAACTACCATACTACTTATGATTCAACAAATGAAACCAAAAGAAAACAGAATGCTCAGTAGCGACCCTACCATACTATTTATGATTCGACAAATGAAACCAAAGCCAAATTTCCATGAAGCATCAACTAAACGTACCGTATCTAATTAATAATTAATCTATATATAGTAGTTTAACAAAACTTAAAATGATTTAAATTGTCTAAGAATTTAAAACGCAAAAGGATCCCAAGAAAAAATGAATTACAACACGAGTTAAATAAAATGTAAACATGATACTATTAAACCATACTTATAGGAACCACATTACATGAAGGGACACAAAAAAAGCACACCTAGAAATAAAAACGGAATGCAGAAACGTCAAAAGGCGGTTGAGTAATTAAGTAGTAAGATGTCCTAATTAAGTAGTAATTAATTAGGACAATTAGCGTAGATGATGGGAGTAATTCCAGCAGCAGAACATATGGCGTACTTTAGTTGTTCATCACAATTTACTAAGGTGCATGTAGGAGGGGTGTTATCACTCACGAACATTGCAATTTCGACAACGCAAACTAATGAAGCACATGTTTGCCGCCAGAACTGATTTGGTGGAACGCAAATAGGATTATCAACTTGCTTTTGATATAGTGCACAGAGATGTGCAATTTGTAAGTAACGTTTGCTTTGTTTCCATCCCCATGTAAAACCCGTTTCACCTTGTGGTCCAAAATACTTTTTTGCCAATTCCTTTCCAGTATACTTGGCTAAAGTCACCACTCCCTTTTGAATTCCTTTGTCAATAGTAGAATCTTCGACCTTGTTACTTGTAAGATAATTTGCAAATCCAGTGACTGCTTCTTCTCCTCCTTTCCACAGTTTTTTAACTCCATCTAAAGAGATTTCCCTTCAAAAACTTTGACATTTGCAGTTTTCAGAAAGAAAAATAATAATGTAATGGTTAATAATAAAAAAGAAGAAGAAATTAAGCTAATGTATTGAAGCATAATAGCTTAATACAAGTGTATGATTTCAGGAAGTTACTTACCCATAGGAAGGAGAAATTAGAGCCATAATCAGGATACAGAAGGTCAATTTGATGGTGATGATTGCCATTGCCATACTATGAGTGAAAAATAGTTTGTGTGAAAATTATAGCGTGTTTTTTCGCTATATATAGTGAAAAAATGCGTGTTAGAAGAGTGTTCATGATGGGCCCCAATCGAACCATACAGTAACATTACCGCACTTTCCCGGAACCGTTTAGCCGTACCGTTGTCTCCCACTCCAAGAGACTGGAGATGAGCGTTGTTAACACTTAATATGATGAAAACCTTTAGTTTAGGCCAGATCTAAAAAAGGAACCTGAGAGTACTTTATTTGTACAACGCATCAATGGAACATTATCTTGATCAAACTAAACAGGTAGAACTGATCAACTTACGTGTTTTTGTAAATACATAACATGTTTATTAGCATTAAAAATATTTAACATTTCAATAAAGTAAGTTTCAGTACAAATAAAATCATAACCACCTATTTTTTTCTTCGCAATCCAAACTTAACCTTTCAGAAATGTAATCCACTAATATACGGTAAAATTTGTAACCGGCGAAAATTAGATTGTATCTAACCGGTTTACAACTTTTGTAGTCGATTACATGACTCACAAATTGTAAAATAACCTGAATAATTATAAAAGATCTTTCCGTCAACTACAATATGAACAAATTATGTAACGAGTATTCTTTTTATCCTCGCATTGCAGTTGGACGTAAGATTAATTATTTGTGGATGAATATTAATGAGCAAGTGTTGTAATATAAAAACCACGATATATGAATCTAAAACTGTATGGTTGATATCCATCGTAATAACACGTCTAATGCGTAACTGCTACTGATTGTTGTTAAATCCTATATTTTGTACAATAGAAACCAGGAATGCGTAACCGTTTTAGGCTCTATCATTGAATTACACGTTGTAAAATTTGCTTTAGCAACTTCAGAACTCATTAGCCAAACATGTTGCACAATGACCATTATCTTTACAGTATACGTTTTTTGAATTATAATGCATTAGACATTAGTCGAAGACTTAGAAATCAACTGAAAAATAATGTAAATAATACGTTCTTTATCCGCGTAAAGATATTTACAAACTAATAAACACTGTAAAAGAAAAGTGAAAAACAATGAAGCAGCAAGTAGCCATGTTGCTACTAACTTAACTTTATAGCCTTGTAGGTCCCGTTCCAGATTTGACACCACCAAAACTATTTCATGATATGGTAAATTTCCTGGAACAACGGTGGGCAGTATGCCATCTCCAATAGTCCTTCAAAAGGGGTACTGTATCTCTAAATATAGAGACTAGAAAGGATAATACATTTTAATGATTTCTCTTTATTTAGAAACTTTTTTTAGAGGAAGCATAGTTTACTTTATATATATAAAAATATTATTCATCACTTAAAGATTTTAATCAATACAAATACTTTTAAATATTATTAAATGTATACATCATATTTATATATTGTTAAGATTATCAATAATTGATATAAATAAGTATTGTTATTTATTAGTTACTATCAATAAAAAGTTAATATGAGAACTAATAAATTTCAAAATAAATATATTACGTAATCACACTACAATAATTAGTATTCAGTTGTTAGGATAGTGCGGTCATCATCAACGATTAGGAAATGTAAGCATCGTTCTAATTAAATATTCGACATTTCATTGACCTTTTTTATATTGAAAAACCAGTTTCATGTTCTTAGGATAATGCATTATAGAGGTTATAAAATAACAAGTTCTTTGTTTGTACAATTTGGATAGTCCTTCATGTTTGTTTGGAGAATATAACCTTTTTAAGAGCTTATCTTTTTGGCCCAAAAAGTTTTAAGTGCATTTCCATTTCGGCCCAGCCCAATTTCTTTGGGTTTTCGACTTTGAATTGAATTCCTTATATTGCCTTCCTTTTTGACTTCCGTTGCTTTTACTGACATAATAAAACGATGTTTTGAAAGAGTTTTTGACCAAACGCATATCGCTACCGATTCTTATTTACTAAACCCATACCACTTGAAAAATAAATCCCTAACCTAATTTTTCTCTATTTTCAACCCTTTTATTCATCTTTTTAAGTTTTAACCACGCTATCATTTACTGTTATGTATAACTTTTTAAACCCATTCACACCTCTCTTATCTGATTTATCTTTTAACCCCGTAGGCACCATAGCTTAATTAAGAAGCTACGAAATAATATCCTGGTAAAAAAATTAGTACATTAAAAACATATGAAGTATAGGTTTTGGATTAGTATCAAAATCAGTAACCAACAAGACAAATTTTTAACTTATTACCGCTCCAAAACCACAAAGTTATATTTATTAAACTACAAAAAGTAACAGTATGCATTCACACTCATTTCTCCAAACAAATTCGACAAACTGACAAATGTTTCAATAAAATGCTCATAGAGGAAACCTATTATCACAATCAATTTTTTTGTCAAACTAAAATAGAAAGCTATTTAAGAAGTTAAAAACTATTTATTTAATGACCTTATAGAAAACTATGCCAGGAAGTTGAAGACGAATTGGGAAGAGAGGATAGGAACAGGGTCGGTAGGGTATACTTTTTCACCGTTTAGTTATTTGGTAGTAACATAAATATATATATTTCTTCATTCAAAAAAAATATGAAAAATAAGGTGTGTGTTAGTTAGGGATATACTTTTTAAGTGACATGGGTTTAGTAATTAAGTTTTGTAGTGAAATTGTCATGCATAAATTACTCATAATTTAGGGAGTCAACGTAAATTGAAGAATGAAAATACAGAGTTTGTTATGATTTTAGTACAACGTTAATTGTATGTCTAAAAGTTTTGATGGAAATCTTACGGGATCTTAGGGAGCATTTTCCTTTATGGTTAAATGTTTATTGTTTCATAACGACAAAATGAATGTACGTGTCTTTGTGAAATATCGTCCTATTAGAACGTTTAATCATTACAATTCTTTAATTAATGCAATATGTTTGATATTTCATAGCAGTGTAAAGTTTATCAGAAATTTCATACAAGTGAATAATAATAATTGTAAAGTAGACTGATCTTTGATCGATGAATTTGACATAGATGATAATAGAGGAAACGGTTCGAAAAGATAATCAATTCAACAAAAGTTATATTTTTTGTATTGTCAAATTTTAACAAATTAGTTCACTTTTCGTATCTTTTACCCATAATAATACATGGTTCATTGTGTTTTCTTTATACTATGATTCCGTCAACACACGGATATAAATTACATGGACATAAATTACTCATTAAAACTAACTAGTTCATTGTCCATGTTTCCTACATATGATATTACTTAACAGCAATAAACGATAATCCAATCAAAGGAACATTCTTACAATAAGTTTCAGAAAGAAAACGACCAATCTTATAGTTCTAGGTCTCATAGGTCGAAACATACCACTTCAATATGTATTTTACTTTTGTGACATTTTTCTTGAGATACAAAACTTCCCCTTATATTCAGAAAAAGAAAGTTAAAAGATAAGATAAAATGAAAAAACTTAAAAACCAAATACTGTATTAATTTCTCACCCATCGTTCATCGTTGTATGGGGTGAAAAGTTAATGGAGTCTATTCACCAAAAGGCTCTGAGTTGAAAAGTTAATGGAGTCTATTCACCAAAAGGCTCTGAGTTCAAGTTTGTGGAAGTTATATATATAATGTATATATTATATGGGTTAGTTAGTTTATAGGGTTGCCTTTATTCAAAAAGAAAAAAGAAAAGAAGGAGAGAGAAGAAAAGCACCCCACTAGCTTCGATCTCAGCCATCGATGATCAGTGTATGAAAGTATGAAACTGTTAATGACATTAGTCAGGAACATAAGATTCTATAATAGTCAAAGGACCGTATTTGTA
This sequence comes from Logfia minima, assembly GCA_963921325.1. Lineage (NCBI taxonomy): Eukaryota > Viridiplantae > Streptophyta > Magnoliopsida > Asterales > Asteraceae > Logfia > Logfia minima. Next base: position 34,448,895 of record OY992767.1, read on the forward strand.
ATTTTATAACTCCCTTTTCTTTTGGAATAAGACCCGCCAACGATACCAACGGTCTTCCTTAATCTAAGCCTATATACCAATACTTTTTCTCCACCAGATCATCGGTTCTCATTTGAAGAATTCTTGGTAATTTTTATCTTCCATTATAGGATTTCATTTTCTTTCTCTATTCGTATTAATCATATATTATATGTTCTATTTTCTGCTGTAATTATTCAGGGTTCTTTAACCTACTATTTTGGAGTTGATCTGACTGGATTCATCCCACCTTGTTTTATTTGGTAAGATCTCCTAATAATCATGACTTTTTCTTAACTTAGTTTCATGTTGATAAATTTATTTGAATCTATGGTCCTTTTTGGCATAGAGTTTTTAGGAGCTTTAACTTTTAATTTTTGAACAAAAAGATCATATGAAAATAAAAGTCTTGTTTAGCATGTACAAGTTGTAGTTTTAGAATCAAATGAAAAGCTCAAAATCTCAAACATACCTATGTTACAACTACAACATTCAACTATTACACCAAACATACATATGTTGTCGATCTTAGTAGTCAGTAAACAGGGGTGAGCTAGAACTTCTGACTAAGGTGGCAAAAAAAAATTATTTTTAAAATGTCATTAATACTTTTAAAAAAAATTCTTTAATAATTTGAATTTTTTTGAGGGGCAGCTTCCCACTGCCCAACTTGTAGATCCGTCTTTATCAGCAAAATAAAATAAAAAGCTAGTTATCTTAGAAATGAGATCAATGCACTTTATAGACGGAATGTACAACGTCTCGAATATTTTTAACACTGAGTTGACATGAACCGTGTTCATTATAGAATCCTGATATGATTTTGATGCTTTCAAATGTGTGTGCACAGATAGTACGTTTTGTTTAGAATTAAACAAAGGAGAAATGGTTGGAGCTCCACCAGGGACTGCAAAAATGATAATCAAGGAAATAGGTATTGCGACTGTGTTGGGTTTCATTTGTGCTGGTGCATGGAAGTACACTTGCCATAGTGACCTCACTAGAAGGACCAAGTCTTTCTACAACATGCTCGATAAAGATGAGATCACGGTAGTTGTTTCAGAAGACTAAATATTATCTTATTTCCATAACGCTCTAATGATTAGTTATAATAAGTACTTTTTATAGTTGGTTTGCATCATTTATTGCTCGTTGACACTTCTGCAGATTGAAATTATAAATAAAAGCGCGACCTTGTAATTGTTGCTAACAAACGATGATGTCTTGATAGATATGACTATGTTTTTTCTTTCTTTTGTTGAAAGTTACTAGATATATTGCATAAAATCTAGGGAATATATCATGAAATGTTTGAAATCCCATTTGCAATCAAGCACACAAGCAAGGGTCATTTGCCCCTCTTTGGGTGTTCAAATTTCCAATTTTCAGTTCATTGTTTTCATACTAATTGGGGATATATGTGCAGTCATTTAGATTTTATTATGCTAAAGGCTAATATAGTCGAAATTCCCAGAAAACCAATCTGTTACCTACTTGAATGTGACAGACCGAGCTTTTATCAATTATGTAGCAAATGTATGCAGTGGATGTAAGAGTTGATTTCCTTTCCATATTCCTAGAGCTTTTCTAAAATATTATAAAAAAAGATAATGTCTTTTTTGCAAAAGCTAGAATGTCTGTTGGTCTAAAAGACACTACTAATGGACTTGTTTAATTAGCCTTTCGTTCCTAGCTAGAGTTTATTATGTATGTTCTTCATATGACATAACTTGTGAAAAATATATTCTGTTGAATTTATTACGATATACTTGATCAGTTTTAACTTATAGTGAATAAAAATGTAAAATTTGGATCATATCCATTTGCAGGCTTCCATATATAAGGAACCTAGTCGTGTAAAATTTACAACATAGTAATAAGCATATATAGAAGAAGAAAACAGAAACTGCATGTATAAAACTGAGACTAAAAACATAATTATAAGGTTCTTTATTCCTCCATCTTTTGAGTTCATATATATATAGAAAGCTGGCCCAAATCAGAACGTACACATACATACATATAAACTATATATGTTGCTAGTTTATAAAAGTACATATCTTTTTTTTTATAGAAAAATATAACAATACCAATCTGATCAGTACTTATAAAGGGATTGTTTAACCTTATCAGAAATTAAGAGAGAAAGTGACAGTTGATCTACTCATCCTTTGCCAGTTCCTCAACAATGTTCATCTGGTTGAGTGGATTGTTAAAAGCCTGAAAATCACAATACTTGCAACTAGAAGATAACATTGATCCAATTCCAAGCTGATGATGATGAATATGATCAACCTCCACTATTTCCTGATCCTTACGTGCGATCACAACCGAGTTAATTACCTCATCTTGAGGGTGAAAGATGGACAAAACCTCAAACCCTTGAAGATCTTCCGGTTCAACAACTGGGTAAAGAAAAGCACGAGCACCATGAGCACTCCTGAGCATCAAAATCGCTCCAGGAGCCATGTACTTAGCCAAATGTTGGATCACTTTAACCTTATCACTAATATCCATCCCTACAAGTGCTGCCAAGAAAACGACATCGTACTCCTTCAACTCATTAGTCACTTCCATAATATCCGTTGAGTGGAACAACATTCTTTTGGACAAATCAGGATCAGGCAAAACCAAACGAGAAGCTATGAGATTTGCCGAATGGTCAATGTCATAATTGTGAAAAAATGTGTCCTTTAGATGATAAGAAGCCAAGACAATGGAAGTAAGAGGTAACGGGCCCGACCCCACGAAGGCTACACGTTTAGGGACGACATCTGGTTCAGTCGAGTAGTGTTGTGTGAGGATATCGAATTCGAGTTGGCTAAGTTTGAGGTAATTAGAGTAGTAAGGGAAGACATCAAGGTGGTTAAGTGGGTTAGGAAAAGAAGCTAAAATTGTGGAGAAATGAGCCTCTAAATGACCCTCAGCCTCACCACAAAGTTTAATGAGTTTAGACCTTGTTTCTTGAATGTTTTTAGGAAGATTAGGTATGTTGATGGAACATGGTGGGATGCATGTGAGTACAAGTTGGGTGAAGAGAGTGTTGACATCTTTTGAGGGTTTGAGTGTTTCAAGTTTGGAAATTTTGTCATAAATTTGGCACACTTTTTCTACCAAGTTGGTTTCTTCATGCAGAGAACCCATGTCAACACTATGAGGTTCTGAACAAAAGAAAAGATTCTAGCAAGTCAAGTTGACAATTAGGCTAAAGAAGTCAGAAGAAAGAATTATGTTTCTGTGGCTTTGTCAAGGGGAGTGTGGCCTATTTATGGGCACTATAATGGGTCCCACAAATATTTGGAGAAAAAGAGGCGAACCTTGCTTTATTTAACTTGACATAATTATAGAAAACTCATAATTCATTATTCTTAATTACTCTTTTTTAGTACTGATTTTGAAAAATCATTGATTGTACCATTCTTATGAAATAGTTATAAGAGTTTTGATACATGCAAACACGTACAAAAATATGCAACGAGAAATCTACAATTCTTATAATCCCCAAAGGCCAACTCTCTATTCTTCATGCAAATGAGAACCGAAAAATTCATAATTTTACGCTTTAAGCGAATGAACATGTGACAAAATTATGTAGTTAGCTATTTTGTTGTATGTCTATCGAAATTTATGTTATATTTTACGTGGAGATTTTTCGTGCATTTAATAGCATACTTGTTAGACCATATTTTATTAATTGCATCAATCAATTAGAATTTGTGAAGTATATTTGTCGTGTGTAGAACGCGTGTTCGATTTGTAAAGGTCTAACACATATTCAAAAAGTGGGCATATTCGGGATATGAAAACGATTAGCAAATCCAACATTCGTTTTTGATATAAATACGAATAATAATTCGACAAATGTATTATTCATTTACAAAGTCTAAGAATACTTTTAATTTAAATGATAATATTATATAAAGATTCTAAAAACAATAGGGATATCTGATTGATACATCTAGAAAGAAAACAAAGCAGCATGATACTCGCAAGAGAGAAGTCATCATAAGTTGTGGTAGATTTTTAAAATGTAGGAAAGTATATTTACACATTTTAGGTAATTAATGATCATATTTATAGTAATAATTAGGTACTTTGAGGCATTATCTATGTATTTATTTGGTTACCAATCTATTGACTTTCTATTTATGGAGTACCATTTTGAAAGGATAACTAGAGATAATAGCTGGTGAGATAATAGGATTCTCTAAATATAATGCCAAATGACTTTTTTTGTTATTCTTTTTTCAGTTTTCATTATGAACCATCCGTACGTACTCCAATTGATTTCCTAATTCTTTTTTATATGAATCATTTTCTATTAACCAATTTTTCCGAATCGGTGATATAACACGTCGACTTTGACACCGGCTGGTATCCTAGCTATGACTAGTTTTTAACGAAGAACTTTTCACATAGATCGGATGAATTAATTAAAATTAGGGGAAACTATGGTTGTTGAGTAGCATCGAAAGTAAAGTGCCGCGACTAAAAAAGGTCGATTATATAGAATCCAACAAATTTAAGGTTAAAATTGTAACCTTTCATGAGAAATTGTCTTTGCATCATGTAACTTAAATATAGCTATTTCTGTAACTACGTGTATGCTAGTGCATGTTTTGGGTTTGTCACATAATTGTTTGTCTTTTCGAAATAAATTACTAAAACTAAACAGAGTACCAAATCTTTGGTTAGTTACCAAAAGAAACAAAACATGAATCTCCTTAAGAAACAAAACATGAATCGCCTTAATAAAAAAGTCAATTAAGATGTTTATAATGATGATTGCTAGGTACAAGATAGTGCAGTCAATGACTAAAATGGAAGTGATAGATTTCACCTCACGTCAAACATCCATATAGTTGAGTGTAATCTTATTATTCGCATAATTTTATGTTCACACTAAATTTTATAGAGTCTGTGAGTTTATATATCACCAACTTAAGATTTATACTTCAATGATTAAATTCACACACACAAGAGTTACATATCTATCATCTCAATCATTACATCCACCCTCACAAGGGTCACGTCAAGAGTGTACAAACCACATGACCCATTTCTTATTCTAATGGGATAACAACTTGTTTTAATTGCGGTTGATTAATAGGATCAAATTTATGTCTGCATCAACACGTACTTATCATTCTTTATTCATTTTCGTATGTTTTCCGTAACCTTAATGACAACTAGTGTTAGAAATAAATCGTTCACAAAATGTTGCAAATTGGCCCTGATTGGATAGCAAAGTCCACAAGGTAAATGCGAAAAGACTTGTTTCTTCTATAGTTCTATTCATAACCTCTTTGATAGGTGCCAAATTCCTTAACGATACAAGCCAAACGTACAGATAGAATCTTTTCATTTGAATAAATACATTTAAGAATATGCATCTTTATGTAGTTTTACTGATTTTGGAAGAAGTATGTCTGTCGTTTCTTTATTGGTGCATTTTATGAATAAAAGTGTTGGCCAATTTATCATCACTCGAGTGAAAAATAACTTGATAATTTGTCCATAATAGAATATAGAATGGATTCCAATAATCATTTGGTAGGCATTAAGCATGGCAATTATAGTACGACATGGTGGATATCTATTATATTTCATCCGATAAGGCCCACTTTTGAGTGTTGGACGAAAATAAAGAAAAATAAGTGAAAATAAAATGCTAAAAATAACAGAAAAGGAGATATACTTCTTATAAAATTTGTATCGAGTTCGAATAGAAAAGAAAAGAAATTTACTTACTTAGTGTTCCCAAGTTAAAAAGAAATAAAAGGAAGTAGCGATTTTGTAACTGTTTTATATGTTATTCCTTTCACTTTTTCTCAATTTTGGAAAAAAAATTAAGAAATAAGATATTGGATTTTTCATTCTGTTTCTTTTTTTTTCTCTTCATAGAAAAAATTCAAGAACACAAACTTAATTTGTTTTCTTTCTGATGATCTTCTATTCTCTAAAAAAACAAACTCGAGAGCGAGAGCGCTAGCACTTTCAATAAAGTTTTTTTTTAACAAAAGAAAAAAGATTAGAAGTTTTTCGAAGACTTTGAAATGAATAATATTTTTATCGATGGGTAGCTAGGGAAGAATAGTGTCTTTGTCTGGTAACGTTTTTGCCAAATTATGTGTATCAAGAATCGAGATAACATTCATGCAGTTAATTGTAAGAAGTTTATGTGTTACTAGTTAGGAACGATTACGAACGATTTTTTCCAAATATTTACAAAGTGAGTTAGTTATTTTAGCCAAACAGCAGCACATAATGTTACATGTCATTAGTTGTATCTAACATTTTCCCATATAGACAAATACCAATGAAACCAAAAGACAATACCAAAAGTATTTCTTGTGAGTGTCAGGTGCTTTTCTTTCTTCTAAGAAAATCATTTTATTCAATAATAGAAGTGATTCGCATTCCAAGAAAATAGCTTTTGTATGAATTGGATGCACGGTTGCCCGGCCCTTAAGTTTAAAGATTGTGTCGAATTTTCATGTCATGAATTAATGGGTTTCTTCGTTTTGTAATAAGATCGAGGAGATGATATTCATAAACTAGTGCTTTTAATGGATCAATTATTCTCTGTCTTTTCCCCTTCAACTTCAGTGGTGCTAGAGAGAATACCACTCAACTTCATAATTTCAGATTATGCTTTGACTTCCACTTTTGAAACTGGCCTTTTGGATTGTTTGTAAGGTTATTTTCATCTTTGCCCAAAATATCATCGTTATTTATATATACATTATGATGTGCTTACTTAGAGGTTGTTTGAGATTATTTATTTTAAAATAATTATTTATTTAAAATATTATTATGTATTAACAATTTATATTTAAATACTTATTCCGTATATAATAAAAAAATAAACAATCTTGAAAGAGTGTTACAATCAAATTATACGCGATCAAAACAATATATTAGCAAATTCCAAGCACCTCCATAATCGGTCAGGGTTTTTATGTTACAAACCTTAATGTTCTGATATCAAATATAAACAACTCATGTTAGGGTTTTATGTTACAAATCATAATGTTCTCATTTCAAATATAAACAACTCATATGGTATCGATGAATAAACAAATGAAAAAAAGTTGTATCTCTCGTGTATATTTTCGAACAGAAAACTGAAGGTATTGCGTCGTAAATTTTAATTAGTTTATTGTCCCGCGACTTTGCAGAAATAGATATAAAAATTGTAATAATTGGCTTATTATAAACCCGTTGTGATACATACTTAATCTAAGTATAATAAATTACAAACTTATTATAACAATAAAAATGACTATTGCTGATGTAGAATAATACAGGGTAAATAATATGAATAAAACAATGTTATTTACCATAAAATAAGTGTTAACTATTTATTGTTTTGTGTTTTGAGTGATGAAAAATATTAATTAAAGTGTGAGGGTTTAACTGTAATTTAAAGGTAATTAAGTGTCAAATGAATAAAATAATAATTGAGTATTATGAAATTTGTAAGGACTGATTATGTTATTTTTTAAAGCTCATGTATATGTAAAATTAACTTTGACCCCTAGTATTAAATTTCCGTCCGTAGATAAAAGAAAAAAGATAACGAAGAATTAAGATCCTTCTATTGTATTATCTTTTAATTAAATAAATAAAGATAAAGATTAAGTATATACTATGACTACTTACACTCTATTTTTGGAATATCGAAACTTTAATAAGGTAATTCAGAGATAACGTATAAAATTTGAACTGGATATGAATATTATCATCTCGACAAATTCGAAATTCAAACTACCAAGGAATAGTTAATGATAAAAATAGTGTTGTTATCCCCACTTCATATATAGCGATGGATGTCCAATATACGAGGCCACGATTTTAAAGAAAATTCTTATATATTTCTGGGGTCACAAATATTCTCACGTTATTACACTTGTAGTACATCGGTAATATTAAGTAACCAAAGATTTAATTAATGTCTTCTCTAGCTACAAAAATAGTAACAACTTGTACTTCTTGATATATAATTGATTTTAGGTGTTAGTTTAATCATAATGATTTGTCTTAAAAATGTTATTAGTATTGAAAGTATACAAATACTAAAAGCAGTTAATAACGGCCAAAGCTGTTTTGGAAGAACCACTCATCGTTGAAAAGGTGAATGGTGAAATATGTTGACATCCCAAGTCACCTTTTATAAATTTTGAACAGTAAATTAAAAGGTATGTTTTTTACTTTATAAATAATGCGACGACACGACAACGAGAGATATAAAGCATTTCCATTATATTATAATTATAATATAATAATTAATTAATTCATTATAATATAATTTCCAAACACTTTAGTTGAAACTATATAATTTTAATAATTTCATGACGACATCCTTACGAGTATCTATTATTTAAGAGTATTTTAAACTAACGGCTAGCATTTCGTTCTTCTTTTAGCTAAGCTAACGGCTAGCATTTCGTTGTCACGAATTCATACGTTTAGAAACTAAAAACGGTATAAAATCCACTGTATTGTGAATGTTTAGGAGACATAATAGTTTCTTTGAAAGAAAATTTATTGAAAATCAAGTTCTAATACCATCTTGTTGGTAACAATATACAAAATACTATATACAGTGACAATGTGAGTTCAAGTCATTTACGAATAAATATGTATACGCCACTACAAGAAAAAAGGTTCCAGTGACGATATTTATTTCTGTCACTATCCATTCATCTTAGTGGCGGTGAAAACATGTTGACACTAGTTAGTGACGAACATACTTGTTGTCACTAATCGTTCACTAACCACGTGTATATTTTTGATGATTAACAATTTTATACTAGCATCTTATATCTTTTGTAAATTTTTTACTTTATTTTGAGCTCTATTTTTGTTTCCCACTGTCACGCTAGCGGTTTTCCTAGAAGTTGATTTACAACCTGGTTACGGTTTTCTTTCCTTTTCCGAGGGTTTTTATCTAACAATTCTTAACGTATAAATATTGTTGAATTGGTTAAAATTGCTTGAATGTATTGATCTAGTTGTACCATTGACCTACGACAGTTCCATTTTCTAGTCTAATTTTAAAGATATTGTGACGACACCTCCTGTAAATATAGTGGTCTAAGTTCACTGATACATTATGTTGTGCCGCCTTGGGACCTATATTTGTAGCTTTCAACACCAAAAATGATGATCGTGCTGGCCTAACTTGCAAGCAAGAAAAACTTTATACTTATAAACACGATTAATGTACTAAACAAACCAAACACATCATTATAGGCAAGAGCACCTATCGCAATTATGGTACAGTGTAGTATAGTAATTTAATTAAGGCAGTCGCAATCAATGTTTGAAAACCGGTCCATTCATCAAACATCGGCATAAAGGTGCAATGGTTCAACCACTAGGACCAGTTTTCCTGACAAGTTTAAGACCAATTTTTTGATCTTAACATTGTGGGAATACATTATAAAACATACAACCAACGACAGTTTAATCAAGACAACTGCTTCAACTTTAGCTATAATCTTTTTGACTGCAAGGTCATTGTCTAATTTCTATCCCTACAAAAGAAAGTACAAAGCTTTCAAAATCTTTTTGGTGCCATTTGCAAACCAATATAAACTTGAAGTGCGTTGCACTTGAGTAATATTATATCGTTCAAAACATGCCCAAGGTTATTTTGTTTTGGGACGAAGATTTTCAAAGTATCACATCTTATAAGAATAACATCTAAAATGCATTTTCTAAAGCGAAACTTGAGCCTAGTTAATTCCTTCAAGGTGTCGATATTTTCTATGATATCTATTATCACCTCGTTTCACTTACGCTCATCTACAGTCAATTAACTCCTTCAATGAAGAGAGTTTGGATGTCCTAAAATTATCCAAAATTGGTATTATACCCTAGCTATTTTATTGTACGTGTTATATATATGAAAACATTAGTAAGCATCGTGTACTCAAAAGGTATAAAATGGTCCACATCAGCTTAAGAAAATTAGCAACATATCATGTGCAAATAGGCATCGGTTTCAACGAATGGACCGTTGGAATCTCCAAAAGGTTACCAAATTTATTGGAAATGGATATTGAAACTTGTGATGATTTAGTTACATTTCCTAGAATATATTGCAGTTTAGTTTACCTTAGAAAACTCAATATCACTGATTTTTGACAAGCTGACTTCACTTTCTAAAGGATTCGAAGGCCTAAAGAATTTGGAAGTTTTGCGGCTTGTATCATGCTTGGATCTTAAAACATTACATGAATCGATCAGAAACCTTCCGAAATTGACCATCATCAATATATCTTACGATATACATTGAAGTAAGTCATCGGTGCATATAGGTGAGTTGAGTTGTTTGCAAACAATTCATATGACAGGTGCACGGGGCTGGGTGAGATTCCATCAATGATTAAGGAATCACATTCGCTGGAAGTGGTATGCGATGATAAACTTCCCAGTTGTGAAATCATCACCCCAATGTGATTATCCAAAAGGTAGAAAAAGATACATCTGGTACCTATTTGAAGATCGGTTCAAGTAAAAGTTTCAACAAATAGATACTAATTAACATAGAGAGGCATTCATTCTATATTTATAATTCTCGTTGTTATGTATGTACTGAATTCCTAAGGTGTGTTTTTGATTCTGTTTTCTTGATCATCCATTTCAATTGCTTGTAAACCTTTTGAGAATCATCTTCTGTAAATAGTTGTTTACACTTACAATGCTATTAGACCGTCACTCAAACAAAAATTTACAGCGTTTCTTCGCTCGAGTTTTGCTCATGTGAGAATAGTCATATGAAATAAGAGTCTTTAAGTTAAGCTTTCATCTTTGTATCTATGGACTATAATGAGAAAGTACAATTGTCCTTCAAAATCTAACCAACTTTATACTAAATTAATTTCCAAAACGAAAAATTACATTTACCTCATCAAAATACTTACGAGCTTCCACAGCAACATAGATTCGATGCTAACGTCTATATTTATTTAATAATAAATTAAAAGAACCTAATTGTCTTTTTGTTCTTTAAATGTTACTCCACACGACCCAAATGCAGCAAAAACTGCACACCATTGGCAACATCATATGCCATAAGTCCGATCTTTCCCCCAATCCAACTACCCATTGTACTTCCAATCAAATATCCAATTTTCCCAAACTTTTCTTCTCCTAAGAACCCTACAATATACGTCCCTAATAATGTCCCTACACCTCGTAAAAGCCCTTCTGTTACAGATCCTTGATAATAAATAACTTCAAAAACATCCCATCCAGAAGAAACAATTGGTCCTAGTATCCTATTAGCATTCTTGTCGGCCACTTTGGCAGCTTTGGCTCCAGCTTTTTGGGCTTGTTTAGCTGCAACTTTGCTTTCAACGCCTTGAGACAGTGCGTCGGCTAATGCTGATTCAATAGCTTTATTTCTTGCTAGCTCAACATGTACTGTTCTGATATTGTTGGTGTATAATTTAGCACTCTCTTTTACACCGCATACCAGTGTTCCTGTACTACCATCGAAACAGTCAAAGATGCTAAATTTCCCAGCTTGGGACGAACCTGTATCTCCAACCATATCTCTACATAATCCGGCTTCCGAGAAAAGGAAAAGAGTGAGAAACAATATTTTATAACCACCAATAATATATGGTGATTTAAAGATAGTCAAATATTCCAAATGATTAATATTGTATATTAAGATACCAAGTGATAAAAATTTAAAGAACAACAATATAGTTGCGATAACTGGTAATTACAGCAAAATTAGGCAGGTCTGGTAATCTTATGTGATGGGCTACCCAGTGCTTTTAGGTCAAACGATTGAAATTGTGAATACATGTGAGAAAATTATAAAATGATAGCATTAACAATAAACAGTCATACTTCCGATACAAATTTAACGAACTGCTAAAAATCTACGTGACGTCAAATTTCGCCTTTAAATTTCTTGTATCAACAAATGTCATATGTTTGACATTAATTGTGTCAATTTTGTTGAATATATCGTGGATCTAAGTGACTAGAAAACCATAAATCTTGTCCTAATTTGATTTATCACACATAAAAAAGAAGAAGAAAAAAGAAGCAGATATGGGAAAATGCATGAATGTACGTACGTACCAATGAAACTGAGGGACATATAGCCAACGACAAACGCCAGAATCTGAAATCTTCTTTTCTGGAAATCCATAAAACGGTCTAATCAATGTAATGGATTTATTTTGTATCTCAAATTGTGTCGGAGATTAGCCTTCCAATTCACTATGTCCGATTCTCATATTGCTATCTTTATTTATTATTATATTATTTATTTATTTATATTTTGGGTTATCAACCATTAGAGTTAGTTAAGAACAATGAATAGTAGTTCTGAAAGCCAATTACTAAACTACCCTTTCATAACTCATTTTATGACAAATTTATTCGAAATAACTTATTATGTAATCCTTAATTAAATAATCGAATATCCTTATTGATTGTGCCCCAACAAATATAACTTGCTTCTATAAACTACGTCCCTTATGCGTAGTATAACAAGAGTACAAGACTCAAACCGTCATTCATAAAATATTTTGAGACCACTTCACGATAAAATAGGGTAGTCCATCCTCTCACGACGCTCACTACCGGTATAACATTTAAAATCGGAGAGTGATATCGTGATTAAAGATTCATCTGAATGAGCATTGAACTCATAACATCTGCTTTTATGATGCATATCTCTCATTATTAGGCGATAAGCGTGAATGACAATTTTTTCACAACAAAATAGAGTTCTTTAATCTATTATCTACTTATAAATCAGTGTTCAATACATTTAGGAGACAATCAAAAAACTAATCATTGCTGATAAAATATAGTTACTGTATGATTAATTATAGTTATTGTCATTGTAATTGCATTTCAAATAAAATAAATTGAGATTCTTTTTATTTTTGATATACATAGTAGTAGTTTATTTACTTGCAGCTACGCGAAATTACACATGAAATTTTTTAGTAACGTAGTCATTCATATAAGGACACTTAAATTTTTATTAATTATATGTAATTTATTGTTAGTATAAATATAAATAGTTATATGTAAATCATTGGTAACGTAATGTTACTTAAGGACAATAATTTATTTTTAAAATATGGATTGTCATGTTTATATATGTAATAAATGATGTACTATAATAAAGATTAAAAAGTATGATTAAGTGGAAAGATAAACGATAATTTTATGCATATGTATTTATAAGTGTTCATGTTGAATTAAAACCTTTGGTAATATGAATTTGAATCTAAATAACAAGAAAAATAATCTAAAACTCATATCTCCATTCGTTTTGATTAAAAACATAAATCTTAAAGAGAAAATGAACGCATACAAATGAATTTTATAGATTGTTTACGTGAATGAATAAATAAAGGGGAGTCATGAATTAAATTTAATTAAAAAGGGAAATACGAAATTCGATTAACTTTTTCTTTACTATTTTCTTTCATATATTTTATTGATGAAATGTACAAAAGGTCAAATGAGAATACAATCTATTATAGAGGTTGCTCAATAAGATGATTTCCTTTTACTTGATCATAGATAATCACAAGGGTTCCTTCAACATCTGAGAAGTGTCACTATCATCATTCATTAGTTGTTTTATCACATCGCAAACCTACATTTATAAAAAAGGGAAAGAGTTGAATGACAATCGGTTAGAGCACAAGATATGTATCAAGATACAAATAACCAAAGTTGAAATTCTGTTAAATTTGTTCACAATTTACCAAATCACAAAAAACATAAGACAAACGATCAAATGTCAAAACTGAAGTAGCAACCTCTCAAGCAACATATGTTTAGCTGATACCCATTTGCCTATTGTGATTCAATACGTGAATCGTCTCCACCACTCGATTTTGTAATATCGAATTAAACAAGGTTTTTACTACACCCTAAACCGTACAAAAGAAAAAAAAATAGCCAAAAATTAACGACTTACTTAAAAAAATAAGTTAGACTTTATTAAAATCAACTCGTACAAATACTTGAAGGTTGTTTGAGGTATACGTGTTTAGGAATAGTAATACAATTTTGTGAATTAATGGAAGGTTATAGATGGTTTAGGTAAAAGTGTAATCATCACCATAATTTATTAAATTAATTGCATCGTGAGAAGCGTTATGTATGATTCACATGTAATAACTTGTAATGTTATATAATGTAGACAACATATATCTTATGTTATCAACTTATTAAGAATCTATCTAGTCTCTTTAAAAATTCAATAATTAATATAACCTTTTTGGTGCATTCAATGACTTTAAAGAATCTAGAACCTAAAAAATGTAATATTAGTGAATGTCAATGAAGTCATGTAACTTAAACTTACAGATTGATATGTAAATAGGAAGAGCTAAAACGGACTATTGGACAAAGTCATAGGTACGCCTTTAAAGATGAAATTTTGATCTAGAAAATAACCACAATCGTCATATCAAAAGCAAGAAACTTAATTTAAGACTCATATTCCTCCATTCTATTATCTTTTATCTATACTAATATATAAAACATTTATCCCCTCCCCATTTCATCACTTTTTAAGACTAAGTAAAGTAAATCTTCACCATTGTATCTATATCACTTTTAATCTCATCAATTCATTTCATTTTAACCTACCTATATAATAACACACCTAACAAATAAACAAACACTTTAAATAAAAAATCTCAAACAATAACTTTATTTATCTCCCTTACATACATGTCGTATGAACATAAAAACACCTAATAAACATCATAGAAAACATATACATCGAACACTAATAAATATGATGTCGAACTAATTCAAGACTAGTATATTTAATATATATTTTACCAGTAAGTTACTCGCACAATGCAGCAATACCTTACACGTAAAATATATTGTTAATTAATATATGGTAGTGGGTAATAAAGGTTGTTTCATACTTACATTTGAAACCCAACATATTTTACTCATATTAAATTATTAAGTGTTGAAACATTAATTGAAGTTACAATAAATTCATATTCATTATTATTACTGTGATTGTTTTGCTTAAGACTTATGTGATATGTGTTATAAGTGTATGAAATTAGTATGTACAGTGTTGTTGTTAGTGAAATATACGATTACAAATTATAGTTAACATTGTGGTTGAGTCAATCATTTAAATTTAAAATTGATTTATGTAGTTTTTGGTTATTGGTCTACTGGATTTGAAGTTGAAATGGTGAGTTTTGATAGTGATATTTTATTTTATTTTTACTTGTTTTTGTTTATGGTATGTCTTGATGACAGCTATATTTTTAATTGATTTTATGTGGTATTATGAATAAACTAATTAATTTGTTGACTTATTATTATTTATAAATATGTGTTGTTATAGTTTTCAAAGGACTCAATTATGATCTTTAAATTGTAAGTGAATAAGAAATGAGTGAAAATGCTTGTAATGGGTTAAAGTTAAAATTAAAATTAAAATTGAAAATTAAGATTCACATTCCTAAGATCTTTTCTATTGACAAATTCAAAAAATAGTACATGCAAATACAACAAAATCAAATTGAAAACTAAAGTACTTATCACTTAATATCATTTATTCTCTTTATATAATTTCTTTTTGCCCTCACTTTCAAACAATATTCTAGCATATAATAGATAAAGTTGAAATACTTTTTACTTATTTAGTTGTCTTGTTTACTTCGATATCGATTTAAATGCTTGCTACTGGTAGTATGTTTTAAATTTGAATGAAGAAGGGTATTTATGGAATTTCCCATCTTTAAAGAATTAAGGGTTAAGCCATGACGAGAAATGTATTGTAAGGATTTTAGATTTATTAATAAAGGAGGGAGTAATTCGACATATTTTTAGGGATTATTTATAAATGCTTTAAAGATTCTAGAACTCAAAAAAGTAATATTAGTAGATGTAAACGATATCATGTTAATTAAGTAACGTTAAAGTCAAATGCTTGAAAGGTAAAAAGAATATAGATTTCATGTTAGAAAATATCATGTAACTTAAACTTAAATTATTAATATTTAAAGGGAAAAAGTTAAAATGGACTATTGTATAAAATTTCAAAGTACACCTTTAAACATTAAAATTTAATATAAAAATTAACTACAATAGCTCATCAAAAGAAAGAAATTTAATTTAATTTAAGGTCTATACTCTTTCATGTGATTCTCTTTTATATATTTGAATCATTATTGTTAAAAAATATTATAATTATTATTATTGTTAATTATTATTATTATTATAAAGAAAAGATTAAATAGATTGGTGTAAGCGTGTAATCCTCAATTAAGGGTGCAATAGTTAGTTTATTTTGAGATTG
Source organism: Logfia minima (assembly GCA_963921325.1). NCBI lineage: Eukaryota > Viridiplantae > Streptophyta > Magnoliopsida > Asterales > Asteraceae > Logfia > Logfia minima. Next base: position 34,465,255 of record OY992767.1, read on the forward strand.
GGCCACATAGATCTTAAACACCATCCCATTTAGAATAGCCCACACGAAACTACCAACCGGCCCATTAAAGCCAGCAACAGCATACGCAACATTTTCCAAAATTTCACTCACTCACGACGGCTCTGCGTGTTTCTCTGCGTATTTTCTACGTTCAACTGCAAGTCTACAACCGCTCTGTTTCACTAGTAATTATATTCTCCATATTTTTTATAATAATTATTTCTAACAATTATCCGAATCAGTTTTTTAGGTTAAATATGCGCTGTGTACGAATTACTGTAGTAAGCTATGTCCATTTGATGGTATATCAAGTTTTCTTTTCTGCTTTTTGGCCTTTGATTGTTTTATTTAATATCAACATATTAGACTTCTAAGGGTTTTACATTGAATCGTGAAGCCATTGTATGTTGTAATTAATGTTTTATATCTAGCATATTAATTCACGAAAAAGCGAATGGTATCTATGAGCATTAGGAAATTCTTGATGATTTATTTTAGTTTGAATCTGTTATTTGAATTATCTCATCACATTGTTTCAGGAATTTGAAGACTTTATTTTAAGTAAATTCAGTTTCGCAAATCGTTGGACACGTCTATATATTAATGTATTTGTAAGTAAACCTTTTACTTTAATTATCATTTAATTTATAAACCTCCAAGCAAGCTTTTTGAAAAGATTGTTAACCACTAGTCAAGTTTTTGTTAATTTAAAATAATTTATTTGTGAACAAATTGAGCATAACTACTTTTGTAATACATTATTTTGGTTGCTGATGTAAATTAACCTTCTGCTACTGTGTTGTGTCAAGGATGCTGAACCCAAGCAGTTTATCACACAACGGTCCCACGCATCAAACTGGTGTTACTTCAGCCTTTCGTTGCAACCGAAGGTCTCTAGTTGGATTTAAAGCCTACAGAAACTCTTTGTGCTCTTCTTCATGTTCGATGATCAACCAAACAAGTGCTCATTCCATTACTTGTCGTGCGTCCATGGAAAGTGACGTTGCACAAAGGTTATTATGTTACATTTTATATATGATACATGTATTGAATTTTGTTATTTGATTGAAACATGTGGGAATGGATATTGTTACTTACTGTATTACATTAACTATTTACATTAGGAAGGAGAATACAGCAGCAGCTCATGGACTTTCTGAAAAAATTGTCGGTGTTTTGGGTGGTGGACAGTTAGGGCGAATGCTTTGCCAAGCTGCTTCTCAAATGGCAATTAAAGTTAACATTTTGGATCCTATGGAGAACTGCCCTGCGAGTTCTCTATCCCATCATCATATGGTGGGAAACTATAATGATAGTACCACAGTTGAAGAATTCGCTAAGAGGTGTGAAATACTCACAGTTGAAATCGAGCATGTTGATGCAGATACTTTGGAGAAACTTGAAAAACGAGGGGTAGATTGCCAGCCTAAAGCTTCCACCATTCGCATTATCCAGGTATTATGATCGTTCCCTTGTCATTTTTGACATAATCTGGATCGTTTTAAATGTTGGATTTCAATTTAATCGGGTCATGATTGATTTAAATCTGCTAAATTTTAATTATTGGCAAAACGTTAAAAGCAATAGGTTCAAGTTTTGAAAACATAAAAGTTGTATGCCTATTGTGGGGTCTGGAACTTGTGGTGAACTTGTTTCATTTTGTAGCATCGCGTCATACAGTTATATCTGGATTTCTCAATGTCATAGTGGCTTGTTATACAAACAAAACGTGTCACTACCTCAGTTCTATAGACTATAGACACTTGGTTTGACTGGATTCTTCTACTTTACTTGATTTTCAGTCTTCTAACTAGCACCTCAGATCATCAAAATCTCATACAAATAACTGCTTATGTATTTCATTTTGGAAAGCAGCATTATAGTACGATTCATATGCAGTTGTTGCATGACTAGTATTTATATCCAGTGCTCTCTATTGTGGAGTTGACCTTTCTAAATTGAATATTACCGTTTTCTTCACAGGACAAATTTCTTCAAAAAGTCCATTTTTCTCAGCACAACATACCGCTTCCCAAGTTCAGGCAGGTTTGGATCATCATGGAATATTTAATTCCCAATCTCTTTGCCCAAGAAAAGATATCTTGCAATGTTAAGTTATTTGGCATCGAAATTTGTTGGAACAGATAGATGATCTTGAAAGTGCCGAAAGAGCAGGTCAAGAATTTGGCTATCCTCTTATGATAAAGAGTAGAAGACTGGCCTATGATGGCCGTGGTAATGCTGTTGCTAAAAGTGAAGAGGCACGCACTTCTGCAATCAACGGTATTTGATCTACTAATCTAATGTTGGTCTTAAAATATGTATGCTTGACCTTAGATTCCCCTTGTGTTAGGATCCGTAAAATCTTGCATTTGGATTTTTCATCTAGAAATTTTTATTTTTTATTTTTTCAATCCAACCTGTACTGAGCCTTGTAGAACAAAATATTTACATCAAAATTTTAAGGACTCATAGTTGTTGATAAGTTATGTTGATTTCTTTAACTGATTTCGTGTTTAACTATCTCGAAGTTCACTACTTATTTAGGTGGTGCTGGTATTTTATTTTCTCTTTAGTCTTCATTTTCACTTATTTTATGTGACTGACTAATTTGAGTGTTTGTGGTATTATATATGGTATTATATAAGGGTATGTCACTGACAAGGTCAAATAATTCCTCCATTTTCAGCTTTAGGAGGATTTGGTCATGGTTTATATGTTGAACAATGGGCTCCTTTTGTTAAGGTTAGCATCAATTACAATAACAGTAGGTTAGATTTCATTTATTTTGTACATGTTCTTTGTATTATTATTTTTCTCATTAAATGTTTATTTTCGTGTGTTTTAGGAGCTTGCTGTCATTGTTGCAAGAGGAAGAGACGATTCTATATTGTGCTATCCCGTTGTTGAGACTGTACACAGGCAAGATGATGTGCTTATGTCGTTATGTATATGTCATTTTGTTTAAATCTGGATTAATGATCGTGTAACATATATCAACATATTTTGATATGATATGATTCCTTTTATCTTATGATAGGGAAAACATTTGTCACATTGTTAAGGCACCTGCAAACGAGTCATGGAAAATTATGAAACTTGCAACTGATGTTGCCTCTCGAGCCGTCGCTTCATTGGAAGGTGCTGGTGTGTTTGCCGTTGAGTTGTTTCTGACAGAAGATGGCGAGGTTAATACTATTTGTCGTAATGCTTTTGTTACTTTTGTATAACTAAGCTTTTCTTATGTGAATATATTAGTTTGTATATGAGGTTGTGTTTCAAAATACAGATTTTACTAAATGAAGTTGCACCTCGACCTCATAACAGTGGGCACCATACCATTGAATCTTGCCATACATCACAATATGAACAACATTTGCGGGCTGTTGTTGGTCTTCCACTTGGTGATCCATCAATGAAGGCTCCAGCTGCCATGATGTACAACATACTAGGTGAAGATGAGGTAACAACCATCTATATATTTCATATATTTTTCATTCACAATATTACTTATGAATTGTTTTGGTTAAAATCTGATCTGTAAAATGCACGTTTTGTGAAATTAGAGAAGAAAAAAAAAGAGAGTGGCTTCAAAATTAAAACTAAACTTCAGATTATGATCAAATCAAAGGAAAAATAAGATAGCATCAGGTAGTTACTTTTTGTGATACTTTGGAACCCCATGGAGATGATAAGTAAAACCAAGGTTGTATAATTTGCTAGGCTGGGAGTACTCGGATTGACTTTTTTTTTTTTTACATTTACATAATAAATTTCATAACTGTATGTTTAAATATAGACTAGAGTGTAAAGAACATTGGTGAACGACACTATAGAGTGAGATCGAAGGAAAATAAAGCGGCCCAAACATCTAATTGGACTTAACACCCTAATTTTAAAACATATTATAATGTTGACCGAGTTTGACTTTGACCTTGACCAAGTTCTTCAGAGTTTTTCCGATTTCCCGTTGACCGAGTTTTTAGTACGAGTCAGACCGGATCGCCTCGGACCACCCTGGAGTCACGAGTACTCAGCTGAGTTGGCCGTGTTTTACAACCATGAATTTAGCCACATAGGTTTTACTTGTAACATAACATATAAATTATTGACAAGCCTTTTTCTTTTATTATTTGGTTATAGTTTCATGTGTGCTGCCATTATGATAAGCAACTTGATGAGGTTTGATTGTATGACTACTGTAGGGAGAAGCAGGTTTCATTATGGCACATCGGATTATTAAACGGGCATTGTGTACTCCAGGAGCCACCATTCATTGGTATGATAAACCAGGTTGGTATTCAATCAACTCTCACTCTGATACCATCAACCAATTACTAAAAACTATCATTCATGACACTGCAGATATGCGAAAGCAACGGAAGATGGGGCACATCACTGTCGTTGGCCCTTCTGCAGGCATTGTTGAATCACGGGTGAAATCTTTTCTGAAAGTAGAAAGTACAGAGGAGATTCCAGGTATGTTTTCCATGGTATATGTAATGAATATTAAGGCATGTAATTTAAACTTACTGATCTAAGGATTGCATGTTTTGAAAATTTCCAAATGATCTAACTGATTGCATGTTTTGAAAATTTCCTAAATTTAACTGCTTTGATTTAACAATTACACTCAAAAGGGAGTTTGCATTTGCATTTTGGAAGTCATAGTAGTCAGTTTATTAACGTTCTGATAAAGAAATTTTGCTTGTGAGTGTCTTATACTTACTTAATTTGAAAGACATGTGAAATTTACAATACACTTTATTAGTGCTTAGTCTCTCATAGAGTCATCATCTTCTTGACACAGTTGCTCCACGTGTTGGAATCATTATGGGTTCTGATTCTGATCTTCCAGTGATGAAAGAAGCTGCCAAAGTTTTAAGTGATTTTGATGTGTCTGCTGAGGTGATTTCTTAACTTTTTAGTTTACATATTAATAGTGGTGGCAAAATGGGAGTGTCGAACGAGTGGCAACAGTTCAAAATGTGTTCAGTTCAAAACAAGGTTTTTTTTTTGTTTCTTTTTTAACTATAGCTCGAAACAGATTGGGACATTGGCTTGGGTTGAGCAGAAGGTTAGAAGTTCTATATAATTAGTGTGTTAATGATCTAATTTTATTAATCTCTTGATTTGGGTTGATAATGACACTTAGCTCTGATTCACGATTCACCTCATTACATTTGGGTTGTATGATCAGATCCTAAAACATAAAGCTTCATGCAGGTTAGAATAGTGTCAGCACACCGGACACCTGAACTGATGTTTTCTTATGCTACATCTGCTCGAGAACGAGGTATTCAGGTTATCATTGCTGGTGCTGGGGGTGCAGCTCATTTGCCAGGTTTATTATCCTTCACTCCTTTTTTATTTCATTAACAAACTTAAAATCTGGTTATATGATGAGCATGCATGAGTAACTTCTAAGCTTTCCTATGGTTAGGCATGGTAGCTGCACTGACACCCTTACCCGTCATTGGAGTTCCTGTACGTGCTTCCGCATTGGACGGCCTCGACTCCCTTCTCTCCATTGTGCAGGTACATATGTATAATTAGAGGTGGCAATTTCGACCAATTTTGCTAATGAATGATTTATTTTTCGGTTATGTTTCCTCTTATGGATTCAAATGGGGTTATGCTAAAGAGTAACTAAAAGGAAAATGGGTCAGAGGTGTTGAAAGTCATTCGAAGTTTAATTAAATGCATAACAACCTCCTAAGTCACTTTATTTAAAAAAGTTAGACTGTTCTATTTTGATAGTGTTTGTAGTCAGTTCTAGCACATTATATATATATATAATTCTGAGAAATAGATAAAAATGTGGATGCAGGTCAGCCCAATCTAACTAAATCCGTTTCTACCTGTTCCTTGAAATTACCCGTTTTCTTACCCAAACCCATGTTGACCCGTCACTAACCACCCGTTTTACTACCTGTATGTAAGAAAGTTCAAGAGTGAGTCCATGTTCCCGGAAATCAAAGAGAACTTGTTCTCTTGTTTTCTCTCCAAATTGCTGTGTTCAACATGTTGTCACCTTGTCTGCTTCAGATATATCATGTGAAATTAAAGCAAAACAAAAATATCACAAGTGGATTCTGGATTTAATCTGTGAGCTAAATGAAATTTAATTTGCACTCTTACTGTTGTAGACTTGTGGGATCGGATTATCAGTTGCAAATATCCTAGCATTTGTGATTAAACCTTTTTGGAATTCAAGGGTGGTATTGTCACTTGTTTAATTAGACTCTTCTGTCTTGAATTTCTATAATCCTGAGTACATATGTACAACGCATGGCCTTCAACTGTTATTTGTTGTGTGATGCAGATGCCTAGAGGTGTTCCTGTTGCAACAGTTGCAATAAACAATGCTACTAATGCTGGTTTGTTGGCTGTCAGAATGTTAGGGGTGGCTGATACTGCTCTCCAAGCAAGGTCTCTATTTTTCTCCCCTCCACACACACATAAATACATGCACATACACACATACTAGAGGTGGCAAAATAAACGTGTGCATATTGTGCATAGTCATGATACAGTCAAAACAGGTTAGTTCGGGTATTGTTGATATGAAACACTTTTTCTCTAACAATTGTTATTTTAGAATAATCAGTGTGTCAAATATATCATAAGGACTGTAGAAAATGACAATACTAGTCTTTGAGGTTTTATGGGCTATTTTGTTTTGACCCATTTAGCGTCACCTTTAAGTTATTCTTTTACTGATTTACGTGTCGGACCTGTTTGAGATGATGGGTCTGTTTGGTAAAGTAGCTTTAGAGTGTAGTTGTAAGTTGTAGCAATAATAACATCAATTTGAGTATGCACACTAAACTGGGGCATTCTATCGAGGATTCTCCACCATTTCTTTAAAATCTCAAATTTACATAAATATATTAAGTACATTTACATAGATAAAACATCTAAGCAAGCAAATTTGATGTTAGTTATATATATAGTCCATTGCCAAATTTTGAAAATATAGTTTTTTAGCTTTATTGTAGGATTACTTAATGCATCAAATTAAACATTACTTTTATTTTTAATAATTAGTCCATACGAATCAAGAGGCATCAGGAACTGCATGGAAATGAAATACGAAATTGAATTAAGTAGATCAAGGTTGATGATGTGACCCACGGGGGTATTAGAGTAAATATGTGGTTTAAAAGCTCCTTCCAGTTTCAAACGCTTCTCATACTAGTGTTTTGTTTTAGAGCTTTTTGTTACAAAATAAAAGCTTAAAGCTCCTCGTCCAACAAGTTTTTTTTATTTAATAGGAGCTTTTATGTTTAAAATTAAAAGCTTAAAGCTCTCAAAAGTTCCTAACACTATGTTCTTGAGTTGAAAATATGATGGAAAGGAAAGGAAGTGAAAGGAATCAAAAATGAAATTGTGTTCTCAAGTTTTTTCATGGAAGGAAAAGAAAAGAATAGGAAGGAAGAGGAGGGAAGCTCCCCTTGTATTTTTCTTCAAATCCTTTCCTCCTATTTTTGAGATGAAGAAGAGGGATCATTTCCTTCCTTCCATTTCCTTCATACTTAAGAACACAAATAAATAGTTTATCTTCTTTTCTTCTCTTCTTTTCTTTTCTTCTTTCTTCCTTTCTCTTCCATTCCACTTAATTTTAAACTCGAGAACATAGTGTAAAAGCTCCTCACCAAATACACCCGATATATATCCCACAATGACCAATTGTTAACTTGTTAAAACTGCCACCACTAATGCACCCCGTGCCACTTACATATGAAGTTGAGTTAAGCATAGGAGAGTGTATCTTAATACACATGTGAACATTATTGACGTATACAGAATGGCTCAATTTCAAGAAGACGCTAGGGATACAGTACTGGAAAAGACACAGAAGCTAGAAAAAGTGGGTTGGGAAGATTACTTGAATTCTCGAGAATAATTTCTCAGAAACCACAATTTTGAGTGTAAGTGTGCAACCATTATCTATCTCAATAGAGACTTGCATAAAGTCTCTTCACTCGGAAGAAACACTTGGCAATTGTTTCTTATACAAGTTGTTTGAGGGTTTTTGTTCATTAGATTTGTAGTCCAAGTCTCATGTTGTATAATTACTCAATTTAGATTTTTTATTTGTTTTTTAGTTGTTTAAATGTATTAACAGAAATCTTGAAAAAGGTCAATTATTGATGAGTTGCAAGTCATCTTTTTAAATGAAAACTACCTTATTTTTCATTAGCTCGTAAAATAGATACAAACACCTATCAGCCTCTGCACCAGATTTTGATGATGTCATTTATAGTGATACTCATGCTGTAGTACTATTAAATAAGTAACCATTAAAAGTACATTTCATCATAAAACCCACGTTGAAAATTAATTAAATGGGTATATAATAGTTTAAGATTTTGTATAAAAATATACATAGGGCCCTCAGTGATTTCTTTTTATCATACAACTCAAAGTCATCTTTTCTAAACCAGTTAATCGTGATTAGATCTCTCAACCCGGCCGACTCATAATAGTTTTCATGTTCGAGAGGTTTTGTGATGGTTTTAATGGTATGTGAGTGCGTAGCAATATATGCCTTGGAGTAAGAAAGAAAAAGGACACTCATTATTGTGATTAACAAGATGAGTTTCATCATCGTATTGTGATTAACAAGAAATGTATACTAATATATGATTAATACTATCATAAATTTCTTAGTAATTTTTTGGAATGATTTAAAATGGATAACAAAACATACTAGTTTATACTAGTTTATCTAATACTAAGATGATATGTTTATATGTTGGATATTAATGTTTAATGTTGATTCAAAATGATGGAGTAAAAATCAAAGGTGAAATTAGAGATGAATTACGTGGACTTCAAATTCTCTCAACTCCCACAAGCCAATGATGACTAGGAACTCCAATTAGATTTAGAAGACTTATGACATGACCTCACTTCATGGATAGACTTTGCTTCAACACCCATCACATCATCACGTTTTTTTTCTTTTCATTTCTTAATTATTTCGGTGATTGAATCATTAATTTTATAGATCTCACTTTACTATATCACACTAATATATTTGTTAATGAATATTTAAAATGAACAAAATCCTTGTTAATGAAATTGATGTCATCACTCCTTGATGCACTGTCTTAAACCGCCTATCTTGAAACTGCAATCACAAGCATTCATCTAGAAGAATCGAGCCATCAAGGTGTGCGTGCAAAATAAATCAAGACTACTTTTGTATGAGTTAGAAAGATTGTACTTTGCATTATCTTATTAATTCATATGCAAAGATAATGGCCCCAGCTTAAAAGAGAGAACTTCTACAAATGTTATCATGTTTCACATAATAGACGGAGATTCTTCATAACAAATCACCTAGTCAGTTTTAATATTGTCTTTCATATACGTGAAAATCATCCGTGCAACAAACTGTACTTATTAGGTGCAACAAAGTATAACGGAGGGATTGATTCTGTATATTTTTAGAAGTTTGAGAACTGAATGTGTAAATCTACATCTAACTTATAGGCTTTGTTGCCTATATCATATACTCGTATGTTGTTAACCGCATATATGATATCCTCATAACGACTAATAAGTCAAAATGTTTGGGCCGACCGGTATTTCAATTACTAACGTTTATTAAAAAAGTATAAAACAATGTATATTAGAGTCGTTATATTAGAAAATAAGAAGAAAGGTTTAGACAAATGACTCCCTTTTCCTTGACTAGCCATCCAATATTTTGTGTGCCCATCCGCCATCGTATCCACTAAAAGTGATAAGGTCATCAAATTTAACTTTATTTCATGCTAAACAAAGATATCAACTTCTAAAAAGAGATGTTGTCACGTTTGGTTATCAATTTTAAATATATAAATTTAAAAAGTATTTTATAGGCTAAATGTCGCAAATCAAAAATAAGATTTTAAAAGCATGACTCCCTTTCTCTTGACTAACCATCCAATATTTTGTGAGCCCATCGTATCCACTAAAAGTGATAACGTCATCAATTTTCAACTTTATTTCATGCTAAACGAAGATATCAATTTCTAAAGAGAGATAAATATTCTTCTCGTTGCCGAGCATTTTAAGTTGCTAGGACAAACGTGTACCAAAGCTAGGTTTTTAAATATGCATACAACAAAAATATTAATAATTATTTATCAATTTAAGTTTAGACGATAAACACTTCAAAATAACGTTATTTTGGTGACAAACATCTCAAAAATAACATCGTTTTACAAAAAATCACATTAAAACTAAATGTTTTGTGATGTTTATCACCTAAGCTTAAGCATATTACGACACCATATTCATTTTGCCTTAATTATAGTTAGCCTCGATAATCTATGATAGCGTATAGGCAACTTAGAACGGAAATTAAAAAATAAGTAAAAGAATGCACTACCTAAAACATTTACAGAAATAGTATTATTCTGTTTTTTATGGATAGAATCGAAGGAAATGGCAGTGCTCGAATGTTAAATTTCATACGTGAGAATATTATTCTTTAAAAGATAACCATGTATTTATGAATAATATTTCATGAACCATTGCTGATTTTCTTGCAATCTCAATTAATTTACGTCAATCATTTTAGACTCATCACGTGAGAAACAAATCAATTTTATACGAATCAAGTTTATATAAAAGTTCGCTATTCAGATAATATTATATTTAAAATAATACATATTTTAATTTAAAGGCAATGGAAATGGGACTTTCAATTGTTGGTAGGTGCATTTATTTGTATATTGCTTTGTAAATGAACACAAATATAAGCAATCATTATGAGAATGCATGTTATCAAAAGATAAAATGTCAATTTTGTTATCTACAATAATACAAAAAGGAATGATTGGTTATAGGTGAAAGCGTGAGGTAACAATAGTTGGGGTCTTCACAAGATTCTTTCTATATTTTTAACTCATTCAAACAGAAAATTCTCATTTTCAAAAGTTAATTCACAATGAATATTAGTTATAAAGTAGTATTTTGTACTTAATATTTTGTACTTAAAGGCTTAGAGCCGACGTGTGCACATGGCAATACTAAATTATCACAAATAGTTGAGGTAGACGCAATGCGACAATACAATATAAAAAGATATTTAATAATTTATAATAATAATTAGTAAAGATAGTAATTATATTTACTTAAATTATTATTATTTATTTATTATTATATATTTTTAGTTCATTTATAATTTATATTATATTATTAAAAAGAGTTTGAATAATATAATAATAATAGAACAGCAAATATATTGATTAATTAAGGTTTCTAATATATATGCAACCGTTTTAAAATATATATATATATATATATATATAAAAATGATTCATAGGGAAGCTTAAAATTTCGGGGAATGAGGGAAGTAAATCTTAGCCATTGATTTTTTTATAAATAAATGTTTTTAACATTCATTTGCGATGAATGTTAAAATTTAAAATTATTTGTAATTTTTAAAATTCATTTACGATGAAATCAAGGGTTCAGATTTGCTTCCCTAATTCCCTAATTTTTTTGCTTCCGTCTTGATCCATACCCTATATATATATGATAAATTAAAATCGGATTTATCGAATCTAATAAATGATTGGATTATATTTGCTATTTATTTTTAAACTTTAAGTAAATATGAATATAAATGTGTTGTGTATACAATGAAAGAAGCAAATAAGTATATATTGATTTGTTTTTATTGGTTTATATAATTATGTAATTCATAATGAATATTAGTTACAAAGTTGTATTTTGTACTTAAAGGTTTAGAGTCGACGTGTGCACATGGCCAATTATCACAAATAGTTAAGGACGGCGCAATGCGACAATATAAAATATAAAAAATTATTTAAAATTATGCAATATAATGAACGTCGTAATAATAATAATTGTATTAACATATAAATAAAAGTTTATTAAAGTATAAATATTTTCAAAGTATGATAGTACAAATTTCAACTATCCATTTTCATCAAAATTAACAAATCTTAAAAATTAAATATCTCAAAAATGGTTAATCAAAAAATTATAAAAAATGCTTCATAAAAATCAGTATTTTTTCTCTTCGATTAGAGATCTCACATGACATACTTTCAACGAATTTTATTTTCTTTCATTTTTTGGTGGATTTTGGAAATTGGTAACACATGTGTTATATGTGTTACCACCGACTATCACATGTGTTACTATCGCTTGTAACAAATGTGATAGTCGTTGATAACACATGCGATAGCCGCGGGTTACATATTTGTAAGTTAATCGTAACACATGTGTTAACCCACAAAAAATGAAAAAAAAGTTTTACCAAAAATACATATTGTGAGATGTTTAATCGAAGAGAAAAAAAATGTTGATTTTTATAATGTAATTTTTATTATTTTTTAACTTACCATTTTTGAAATATTTAATTTGAAAAAAAGTGAGAGAAAGTAGGGTTTTTGTCAAATAGCACATTCTTATTGGTACTCTCATTCTTTCAAAAAATATCATACTTTAATGAAGTCCCTTCTTAACTTATATTATTATTATTTATTTTTTATTATTATATACTTTTAGTTCATTTATAATTTATGTTATTACAATGATTTTGAATAATGATAATAAAACAAAAAATATATCGATTATTTAAGTTTTTAATATATATGCAACCATTTTAGAATATAATTATAAATTAAAATTGGATTGATCGAATTTAATAAATGATTGAATTATATTGGCTATTTATTTTTAAGTTTTAAGTAAATATGAATATAAATGTGTTGTGTATACATTAAATGAAGTAAGTAGGTATATATTGATTTGTTTTTATTGGTTTCTATAATTATGTAATTAGTGATATGAATACAAGAGTAATTTTCGATATCTACTTTTATAAAGGTTTAAAATTAAAATTATGAACAAAATAATAACAAAAACAAACAATGAAATAAAAAGCATATAAAAGAGCTCGAACATGTAAATACGACGAAAAAGCAACATCTTATAAAATATGCCTAGAAGTATACATACAAACAAATTTGTAACTATACAATGTTTGTCGTATAGATTTCACATATTTACTCTCTTTATATCTATTAATCATTTTACGATTATTATCAATTAAATTTTTAATCACATTTTTAAACTTACATTTTAGGTACATAGAATTTTTTTTTCTATATAATTACATATTTCAACACTTATAATAGCAAATACCTTATACATGAACCAAATCAACTAAACCACTTCTGAGAAAAGGTTTGAGTCATTTATAAAAACTGTTATAAGCAAAAATAAGCATGAATTTTCTATAAAACTAATGTGTTAGTAGCAACCAGGTATGAATTAATATCTTAAAGAATTAATGGTACTCACAGTGACAATGAAAGTGTGTAAATTGACTTTAAAAAAGAGGGTTAATGCAAGTGTTTGGAAGCCATTTGCAGCCGCCTCCTCCACTCTTAATAATAAACTATTAGATTTTATGTCCCACTTCTTTACCACTTTTATAATGGATATTGCTCAAAGAAATACTATCTTGGTAAATATAGTTTACGGTGCGTTTTTACTGCATGCAAGTTATGTGCGGCATAGGCATATCTATTTTAATTATTTACATGTTAATTCTTCAACTATTATGAATGTTAACGGTTGATTTTGTTAAAATACACTAATTAAATGCAAATTTATGTACAATTTGATGCACGAAAAATTTATCTATAGTTTATACAATTAGTGGTTATGTCAAAATTACCCCTTAATTGAAGATATTAGCCCTTAATTGAAGATATTGTTAAAAGAATATGATTATCTCTGAGGTTATCTTTAGATATGGAAAATCTCCACACTATTTAATTGATTGTGATGGTTGTTTACATCATGTGTTCAGTTGATGTACGAGTAATAAATTTAACAAAACATTTTTTATTTCTACTGCTGTATAGAAGACAATTAAGAATTGGTCATCCCACTTGAAGCTTATTGAGTACTGAAACACAAGGAAGATAAGCATCGATTAATTTAATGGTCCTGTTATTATTTTATAAAAAAGATTGACAGATACTCTACTTAGCAGACCGTTGAGTGACTACAAACTGTATGTTTAACATTACTTTTTACATATTATTCACGTGACGGAACGTAATTATCATTGTCGCTTATCAACGTTTTTACATACATAGATAAAATATTGTCTTTTGAAGTGTTGAAATTAAGCTAAAATTGACTATGTGTTCAAATGACTGATATTCCATGTAAGATACTTACAATTTTTGTGTACAGAAGAAGTAATAGTTAGTGATTAGATTAGAAACAAAGTTAGTTTCCAATTATAACAATATAAACACTAAGAATAATGTCAAAAATGGAACTTTTAAATTTAATTTAATAATATAATATATATAGTGTGATGACTAATCAAAAGTGAAATGTGAAAATTAGGGACCCACAAACTCACTCATACGCATCCTTTAAATCTCCCTCCCTTTCCACTCTATTTCTTCCCCCCGAATCCACATACCAGAATCCAAGTCACAATCATATAATCATCAATAACAACATTTCTCGATCACAATTGATTTTGTTTCTTTCTGATCAATTTCAGCATCAATGAGGGCTGATACTTTTCAAAGTCTTTATAGTAACTGGGAAGACAACTCCCACTTTGATCATGAACAACACTTTGTTCATGATCAATATCATGAAGAAAGTAGCAACAATAGTGGAAGAATTACTTCAAGTTTTGATCATACCCCAACCAACAGTCTCAATCTGCAACCACAGGTCTTCTTTTAACTTGCCAAAACAAACTCGTGTCAGCTTATCTATATATCGACGTATAACATTTCATCTAGTTTTAATCATGTGAATTAATGACGAACAATATGCATTTGGTTTAATTATATAAAAGAAAGATGATCCACCAATAACAGAGAAATGCATGTTTGATCAGAATGTGAGAGGGGGCATTTAGTTATAGAAAAATTGAAGTGATTTCTATAAAAATACAAAGTAATCGAATATGAATATTTCTTTGAAAATAGGGAATTTGCTTTTATTACTTATGACTGCACTTTTTAGAACTCGATGTTAAGATTAATGTCCTTCGTTCGTAGGGTGGCAGTCCGATCGGTTTGACTTTGAGAAAGTCAAACTCTCTACTTAACTTAGTGGAAATGACCTTATCTAAAGAAAGGGAACAAAAGAAGGTCGATTCTAAACCAACTACAGAGAAGTTAAAGGCCTCTAACTTTCATGCTGTTCTTTTACAAATTGGTTCTTGGAAGGTTTGTTTACTTTCTTATTTTCTTCTAAAGTATAAATTTGGTGGAAAAAGAAAGCATGTGAAGTGGCATTTTATCACATGTATGACACATGTAAAAAGATATGTTATAGAATGATGCATGGACCACTTGTGTCACAATATTAAAAGAATGTGATAGTACATCATTTGGTAGTTAACTAAAAGCTAGGCATTAGAGAAGATAATTTATAAACTCTTTAAATATATTTTATGTGAAAAAGATAAATACCTAAATTAATAGATTTACTCTCCCTTTCAACAAAATACGTCAAATTTTGGGTTGTCCCTTTTCTTCTGGCAACTTTTCAATATTATTTTTCACCTATTAAAAGTGTCACCTCAAATCAATAATTAGTCTAGGCTTAAGGTCTTTTATGAGCCCAACCCAAGATTTGACCTAGTAAGCATGTGGCCACTCCAACACCAATTAGGCCCAACCCGCCAGGGATGAGTATTTCTTCGAATACATATTTAAAAACTGGACCGATTAGACATGGTTTACTTATTTATATGAGTTGTTAACATTTTTTGAATTTTTAAATTTTAAACAAATCTTATGCAAGATTTTACTATAAGAATAAAGCCATAAGAGGTGCCCCAAAACAAGACCATATTTATTTAAACATCAAGTGCTTATAAGCCAAGACCACTTTATGCCCAATTTTTGTGTATCTTTTTTTTTTTATCTATTCGTTGAACACCTTACATTAAAAGACAAATCATGTTTGGTGACTAATATTTGAAAATTTGAGCAGAGAATTTCAAGAAATGAAGGAGACTTAGTAGCCAAACTCTATTACGCCAAGAAGAAACTCGTTTGGGAATTTTTAGACGGCCCTCTCAAGAACAAGATTGAAATACAATGGTCTGAAATTTCAGCCATTAGAGCCTTCATATACGAAGGCGAGCATGGGCGTCTAGAAATTGAGGTTTTGCTCATATATTTTATTCAAATGTATATGTTTTTGCTTATGTGTATCTCAATTTTATGACATATAATTTATTATACAGTTAAATCAACCACCACAGTTCGGACGAGAAATAAACCCCCAACCACGAAAGCATACACAATGGAAACAAACTACAGATTTCACTGGAGGCCAAGCATCCGTTTGCAGGTGCCTATCTAATTCTTGTACAGTAAAGTTGTCTAAGACTACGTGTTAAAAATATTTAAATGTATCACTGTTGGGGGTTTTTTCATAGGCGACACTCGGTCATATTTCCTCCCGGAATCCTCGATAAGCAATATGAGAAGCTTCTTCAGTGTGACAACCGGCTATTTAATTTAAGCCAACAACCTTTCCCGGTTAACAACTACCCATATTTTTACCACGACTTGGATCATTGCATAGACTACTCCTATACGAATGTCAATTATCGACCACCCACTCAAATTCATGGAGATCCTCATTCCAATTGGCTAACGTCAGGTAGAACTCGTGTACTTTTCAGTTTGACCCTTTAGAGATATAAATAATTCTAATCAACTTATTCATAAATAAACGGTTTAAAGTGGTTATCTTTAATGAAATCCATCTTATTGATCTACTATTCCGTTACAACAGTTATGACATCCCAATATTCGAATGAAGGAGCAACGAGACACACAAATAAGAACCCGGAAAGAGGAAACAATCAATTTGAAGCGATTCCTACAACTTCCATACAAGATCATTTTCTACCATGTTTTGGGCTAGAATCTTGGATACCTGTTCAACAACCTCAAACAAAAACGCTACATGAAGAGATTGATTCAACAGGGTATGAAATTGATATCCAAGAACCTAATTCTTGGGTAGGTGTCCCAGATCTGTATGGGCTTCCATGGGAGCAAGGAATGGAGGATGTTGGAAGCTTATATATGAACCAATACTATAACTCTAACTTGACATAGTAAAATCATGTGTTTTCTTTAATAAATTTATGTGAAAAGAGAGTGTAGCAATAGATTCACACTTTAACCTCTTCATAATGAGGATTGTGTGTTCAAGATTTTTGTAATAAATTATGATAAAGGTGTGATTGTCTTATAATTAAAAGTTGCCTAAAATATTTTTTGTAATATCAAAACTTTTGAGATCAAATGCCAACTTCTTTACTTGCTCTCATAATGCCCCCGTTTAAAAGGTTTGAATAAAAGAGGATTCAGATCCTAATGTTTTATTGGGAGTAATTAACAAAATATATAATTAAACAATGCATCTCATCTTATAAAAGAATAAAAATATACGATTAGTACTTTTCCTGATTGTACATATTAGGGAATCTTTGTCACCAACGGTGGTTAGTGAGTTAACTTGATGTGAAATAATCATAAACGGCAAATGAGATAGCTGGAGTTGTGTATGAGGAATTCTTCAACAGTTCTTCTAGCCAACATTATTAGGGTCATATTTTAACCGAATTTTATTTAAATCTCATATCATCTTTTTAAATGCATTTTTTCTAAGTGAAGCCTTGCACGTCTAAATACACCTTCGTCGGATTTTGTCTATCGCCACCACCCACCACCACCTTTTTTCATGACATACAAACGTGTCACCCACTGGATCTTCGAGTCAAAACAAAGGATTAATTCGTTCACTTTCGGCCCGCTTTATAAACAAGTCCCAGATTGACCGATTGAACTGGCCAAGATCGACCTGAATTTAAAAACATCTTAAATAACTAACCAAACAGAGTAACGGAAATACGGAGTATCAATTATCTTAACAAAACAAATGGCTAAAGATGTAAATTCATCCTTTCATCAACCAGTAATATCTATTTTGGCAACACCCAATGGAAGTCAACCACGTTGTACATCATGACACGTTTATCTGACATGCCCATCTTTCACTCGTCCACGTCACCCTGTACTCAAGCGTGGAGTCAACTCCTTCGAGAAACGACACGGATCCAACCACAATCACCAAAATACCAACTGACTTATAAACCCTAGTCTTTCTCTTTCTCTCTACTGTCTGTTTAGTCATGGTGACTCAGAGATTAAACACTAGCTGTATCGTTTTTCTCTCTTTACTGCTGCTCGTATCGATAGTTTCAGCTAAAGTCTTCTTCGAGGAACGTTTTAACGGTAACTCGTGTTCAATTATCTGCAATTTTTTATTTAAGATGCATTTTTGCTTGTATTTTGAATTCCTTCCTCTGTCTTTGGCGGTTTAATTGTACAATCACTTGATCTGTTCTGTTAATTTTTGTTGATAGAGAAGTAAGTTTGTAGTTCGTTTTTGAGATTAATGTGAATTTGAACTTGCTTTTTAGGCTAGACTGATTTAATTTGAGTTTGATATGTTACTGTAGAGGTGAAATGCATTGATTTTGTTACCTTTTTATCACGTATAAGCTCGACTAAGTGCCTGTTCGCCATTTTGAAGATTGTTGTTTTTTTAATTAGAATTAGACTTGCTCTTTATGAGGAAATATCGGCAAATATTGTTTGAATGTTGATTTATGTGGCGATCTACACCACTGTTAAGATTGCTGCTATGTACAGTAATCAATGATGTTGTTCTGATTAGAATTCTCAATAGTGAATCACTCTTTTAGGTTCCATTTCATGTGTGAGTGTGCATTTATGTGATGATGAATCGAAAAATTGACAGTGATGAGAGGAGAAAAAGTGAAAGGTTTAGTATCTCTTATCTTTTTGTTAACTTAAGAGGGGACCATGCTAATGACGAGTTAGAATTTATCAGCATTCAGCATGTTGCTTACTCAAACTGTAGCGTTTTCTAGTCTAAGTTCTACTCTTGTAGACTATTAACATTGTTAGATGAACAAAAGGTTGATTATAAATTGCATGTTTGGTTTTATGATACTTCATCAGATGGATGGGAAAGTCGGTGGGTTAAATCTGACTGGAAGAAAGAAGATAACATGGCTGGGGAGTGGAATTACACTTCTGGTAAATGGAATGGAGATGCTGATGATAAAGGTAACAACTTTTACACGTTTGTTTTTGAAAGAGACTCAATGTTTCTCCATAAAGGTATCTGTTTAGTATAATTTGCTGCTGATATACTCTGCTATCTCACAATCTAACAATAGGTATACAGACGAGTGAAGACTACAGATTCTATGCCATATCTGCTGAATATCCTGAATTCAGCAACAAGGATAAAACACTAGTCTTCCAATTTTCTGTCAAGCATGAGCAGAAGCTTGATTGTGGTGGTGGCTACATGAAATTGCTTAGCAGTGATGTTGATCAAAAGAAATTTGGTGGTGATACCCCATACAGGTTATTTACATATATAAATGTCAGTAAAACTTTACTTTCTTTTTTTCAGTTACAACTTCTAATAGGCTAAATTGTTGACTGCAGTATCATGTTTGGACCTGATATCTGTGGGTATGCCACAAAGAAGGTTCATGCAATCCTCACGTACAATGGGGAAAACAAATTGATCAAGAAAGATGTCCCTTGTGAGACTGACCAGCTTACACATGTTTATACCTTCATTCTCCGCCCTGATGCAAACTACAGTATCCTTATTGACAATGAAGAGAAACAAACAGGAAGTGTCTACTCCGATTGGGATCTTCTCCCACCAAAGCAGATAAAGGACCCCGAGGCCAAAAAGGTACTTGCAACTTCATTGGCAATGCTTTCTGGATTAAAGAGTGTTACCATTTCGTTTTAATGTTCACTCATTTTCATATCTATGGTGATAGCCTGAAGATTGGGATGAGAAGGAGTTTATTCCTGACCCTGAAGACAAGAAGCCTGAGGTAGTAAACCGTGTATTCTGATATCCTTTCTAAAATTCATTTGGGAACCTAAAACTGAATGTTTTCAATGATTATCAGGGTTATGATGATATCCCGAAGGAGATCGCCGACCCAGATGCCAAAAAGGTACATATTTTCCGTTTTAATTATGGTTTATATGACCTCATTGCCTCAATCTATTAGTTAGTTCCTGATTAAGGTGAGCAAATATTTCAGCCAGAAGATTGGGATGATGAGGAAGATGGTGAGTGGACCGTCCCAACTATTCCAAACCCCGAGTACAAGGGTCCATGGAAGACAAAGGTTTGTCGATATCTATTATTAGTAAAACTTTCCGTCTTAATCAGTAGTATATGTTTCATGAGAGTATTACTTGTGTTCTCTACAGAAAATCAAGAACCCTAACTACCAAGGGAAGTGGAAGGCACCTATGATTGACAATCCAGGTTTGTGTCCCTTTTTTTTTTTTGAAGTAATTGCAATTATATATTTTCGAAATTCTAACTGACAATCAATTTCTTTCTGATCTTTAGATTTCAAGGATGACCCTGACCTTTACGCCTTCCCCAAGCTGAAGTATGTTGGCATTGAGTTGTGGCAGGTTGTTTTCTGCTTTGGATCAAGTATGTGCAATTATGCAGTTTAAATATTGATCCAATGCTCAAATTAGTGTTAATCTTATCATCCAGGTGAAATCTGGAACTCTCTTTGACAATGTCTTGATATGTGATGATCCTGAATATGCCAAACAACTAGTAGAAGAAACTTGGGCCAAACAAAAAGATGTAAGTTACTTCTCTATATGTAAGCTTTCTAGTTTCTTTTTGCATCTTCTCCGGCTTACTATACTCGTGATCTTGTTAGGCTGAGAAAGCAGCATTTGAAGAGCTGGAAAAGAAACGGGAGGAGGAGGTATGATAATTGTTGACGTTTCCTCGTTCATTCTTTCATTGTATCGAGACCAAATCTTATGAGGCCTCTAATTTTTTTTTAAACCATGTTAGAGCATAAAGGCTGAAAAGTTTGATAAACAACGGAAATTTGTAGGAGTGGCAATTTCAAGCTGTCTATATATCAAAATGGATCTAATTGGGGTGAATGCGTTTAATGATGGGTCAAATTGTTTAAATAGCTAAAATTTAGAAGGAAATATGTCTAATGCTTCAATTTTTTTAAAAGATATAAAATTCTACTTTGATAGCATAGTTGGTATATTCATATAAAATACATCAAGTTTTTAGAAAATCCATAACAGATGTGGACTTGGAGGTTTTGACGGGTCAACTCAACTAAACCTGTTTGACCTGTCTGGAAATTATCAATATTGACGTTCTACCCGACTTACCTGTTTTGTCACCTCTAGGATATTGTAGAGTTCTTGTTACATCAGTTTACACTTAAGGAAGTCTTGATACCCATTTACTAAGTGTTTTACTCTTTACCTGTTTCCCTCATTCTCAGGAATCAAAGGCTGATCCCGTTGATTCTGATGTAAGTCTCCCATTCACTATTTTAAGAATCTCAATGGAACTTATTAAATCTCAAGAGACTAATTATGATATAAATTGGTTCAGGCTGAGGATGAGGGCCATGACAGTGATGATGCCGAACCTGAGGATGATGAGGAAGCCGATGGAAGTGATATCAAGGTAAGAAAACAATCCAGTATAGGGGGCTCTTTGTCAATGCAACCTTGGTGGTAGATAAAATTTCTCACCTCCTGTTTATTTATTTATTAATATTTGCAGGATGAACTATAGGAGGCTCTGTGTCAATTGCAAACAATCCAATATAAACGTGTGATTTGAGCTCTTGAGCTATGAGACGTTGAGATATTTTTGTATCTTTTCTTTTTTAGAGCTTTGTGTTGTTAGGCCTTCGGATAGATATAAAACAGTTGGAGGTTGTATTCTGATCTTCTGCCTTTGTTTACAATTGCCATTAGAGGAGTAGTGTTAGAAAGAAAAAGGGAAACACGTGTCTTTATGGATGTGGGTGAAATAGATGATCAAAGTTCTACTTGACATTGACATCCATATCTATCTATCTACTCTGCATCTGCTTGCCTTTTGTCTTTTGAAAAAGCTGGATTTTAAGTATTGCAGTTTAGCAAGAGCCGGTTCATAGTGCTGATTATATTAGCGTTGGCATTGTGTATACTTGTACAGTTACACCTACAATTCCAACTTGACCTACTGTGGTCAATTCGGCTTTTAAAAAGTTCAATGAGATGGTCTAGTTAAAAAGTAAATGTGTTATTTGAGTTGACTTGTGTGAACTGAAAGTGTATTTCTTAATAAAACCTGCAAAAGGGTACAAAGCTTAAGATACAAACTGTGATCATCACATTGGTATATCAGTGAAGACCTCTAAAATCAGAGAATATAAGGTAATGCATATTGCCAGCGGCGTGTAATTCAGTTGGTAATAGCTAGGAGCATTTTTGTCACAAAAATTATAAGGTTAGGAGTTCAAGTTCTGACACCCTATAGTAACAATTGCTAAGTCTACATTATGAATAGACAATGGATTGTGTGACGGTCTAGGTTGCCGGTTATCAACCTTTTACCACAAAAATAAGGTAATGCATATTGCATAGTTCGAAGGAGACTGATAATTTTTATAATAACAAACTTTTAATTCGTGTCAATTTTTACTAGAGATGACCATTTTACCTTTACATGTTAAAAGGTATAGAAAATAAATATTAACAGTAAATACCCGATTCTTATAAATTAGTATTTAATCCTTTTAGGCTAATGATTAGCACACAACTAAATATATTTAACGGTGTTGTATAATATCACAAAATACATTTAATGGTGTACGAATGAAAAATGAGATAAGCTAATTGATAACAATTCAATTTATATCATATCTATTTATGAGGATTTGTCAAACCATGAGTTATGTTTTGATACAAGATTTCCTCTAATTGTTCATTAAGTTGAATTTAGATCTGATGAAAAGGTACAAGAAAAATTGAAAGGTGTATTCGTACTTTACTTGTTGGATATTCTAAAAGAAGAAGATTTAATGTGGGGTCTACCTTTTATTTTATTTTAATACATTCCTATCAATAGGATGCTTAAACTTCACTCATAAGTTTATTGTAAGAGTTTAATATTTTGGGTATGGGTTCGGATAGGTTTGATATTTTGGATAATCATCTGTTTAGATTATGAAAATTAATGTGAAGAGTGTGTTACATAGTGATTTCTTTGAAATGTTATGTCATTAAAATTGTTCACAAATAAAATTAATAGTCTTTTGTTTTTGCTTGTTATTATTCTTTTTAATAATAAAGCAATATGATTAAAACGTGAAATAGAAGATGAAATCAGAAATTGAAGAGTAAGATGTTAAGTTGTCAAAAACACCTTTTCAAAACTTCTAGAAAATAATTTAATTAGATGGTTTATTATTGTCTACTTAAATCACTTACAGAGCAGTTCGTGATGGTATTCGTAGAGTGAACAAGTGGTGATCATGGATTGAGTGCAACCCGTGCTCACTCGTTGTCGTCAAAAAATACTCCAAATCAAAATGACGCCAAAAATGTGGATTTCACTCAAATTTTTAAATATTGATTTATCTTTTTCTTCACTTTTTCTCTTTTTTTTTAAATAAAATAATGAATCTAAATTGTTGCAGACAATCGTGACATTTAACATTATAAGTAATTGTGAAGACAATATGCAATCGTGTCTCAATATGTTATCACCAATGGAAGTGGTGTTATGGTATCTAATTTTAGTGACCAAGATAATAAGAAATTGCCAGTTTGCCAGTTTGGACCACGAATCCAAAAAACCTACCGATGGAATATACTTGCAAGCTAAGGATTTTTCGCATTGTTAATCTTCTTAAATTATATATTTTATAAATAAATAAAATGGTACATGACTTTTAAGTCTAATATATATATATATATATATTAGATTAGATTTAAACCGTGCGATGCACGACAATTAAATTAAACAATTTTTATATTCATAATTGTTATAGGTTAATAATTAAATATAAATTTTCAATTAGTGTTCGAATA
Source organism: Logfia minima (assembly GCA_963921325.1). Taxonomy (NCBI): domain Eukaryota; kingdom Viridiplantae; phylum Streptophyta; class Magnoliopsida; order Asterales; family Asteraceae; genus Logfia; species Logfia minima. Next base: position 34,489,305 of record OY992767.1, read on the forward strand.
AGATTCAAATTTTTTTTAATTAATTATTATTATATTCAAATATTATCCAACTCTATCTAAATTTATTTTTTTATTTATCTTTTAAATTTAAATTAAATAATTATTTATTTTTAAATTATGAGAGGTTGCGTGACATTTTATCTATGTCACAAAATATAAAGTAACTTTTTATATATAAATATATATATTTTTATATATAAATATATATAGATAGAAATAGATATAAATATAAATAAATAGATTATCTAGCAAAGTGTAGGTGAAAAACGATATGATTATTTTACTATTTGTTAACAGAAATTAGAAGGTGATTAATTTTTATCTGATAATCAAGGATATATTAAGAATATTAAGAATATTCTATTAAAGATAACTATAAATTAAAAATACACGAAAACCTTTAAACACAAGGGCTGTTATCCTAAACATCTAATCCCGTAACCGCAACTCTACATCAGTCGTAGCCGGCTCGTAGTAACACCCAATCAATACCCTCCACGTGGCACCCATGACACAGGTCCCTGACATGTTAATCTCCCATTCGTCCACATCATCCTACACTTCACACGTATATTCCACCCCATCTAAAAAACTCAACGCAAATCCTAACGTGATTACCAAAGATAAATCACATCACATCACATATATATATAAACCCTACTCTGATCTCACTCTCACGCACAAACACACTTACTCTGTGTATCAATGGCGGATCGAATGTTAAACCCTAACTCTCTCGCTGTTCTCTCATTACTGTTACTCTTGTCGGTCGCTTCTGCTAAAGTTTTCTTCGAAGAACGATTTGAAGGTAATTACCGCTTTTTTTGTGCAAGTTTTTAGCTATGAATTTACTCGCATTTTGAATCTGTAATGATGATTTGTTGTGATTTTGTGAATTAGCTTTATGTTGTGTTAGTTCTATCCGATTAGGATGACGTGATCTATTTTATGTGAATTTTAACTAGATTCATGATTTTGATTCTGTGAATTAATTTAATTTTGTGTTAGCTCTATTTGATTACGATGATGTCATCTATTCTGAATTTAAAGTAGATTAATGGATACAGTTATCGAGATCAGAGTCAATTTGATTTGTAGAATTGTAAACAGAGTTAGGCGTGTTTAGATCGGAGCTTAATTGTAAATGGATCTGTTTCTGTTTACTATTGATTGATCAGGGAATGATAGTCTGTTAGCAGAAAATTCTCATCTGTAGATGATAATTAATTAGCATTTAGCATGTGGATTGTGATATTTGTAGTTCCTTTATTATAGTTTTATATTAATGTACCTAATAATGTTTTATGTATGATATGCATTCTTGTTGTATTGATATATGCATTTTGTTCAATATTTAATGTCAGATGGATGGGAAAACCGGTGGGTTAGATCCGATTGGAAGAAAGATGAGAACATGGCAGGGGAATGGAATTACACTTCTGGTAAATGGAACGGAGATGCCAATGATAAAGGTAGTCTTCTCCCTCTAGTTGGTTTTAAATTGTTATATATATAAAAAACAGATGTACGTTTCACTATATATCATTAAGTTTAATATATCATTAAGTTTATTAGAAGCTGCCATGAACTGCTCTTGTTTGTTGTTATAGGTATCCAGACGAGTGAAGACTACAGATTTTTTGCCATATCAGCTGAGTATTCTGAATTCAGCAACAAGGATAAGACTCTTGTCTTCCAATTTTCCGTTAAGCATGAGCAGAAGCTTGATTGTGGTGGTGGCTACATGAAATTGCTCAGTGGTGATGTCGACCAAAAGAAGTTCGGTGGTGACACCCCATACAGGTTGTTCATCTATTATTCGCTTGTTTGTGAAGATTCTTTTTTTTTTATCTTTGGATTTGGTGTTATAGCTAATTTGTGATCTTACTGTTAACTACAGCATCATGTTTGGACCTGATATCTGTGGGTATGCCACAAAGAAGGTTCATGCAATCCTTACATACAACGGGGAAAACAAATTGATTAAAAAGGATGTACCTTGTGAGACTGACCAGCTTTCACATGTTTATACCTTCATCCTTCGCCCTGATGCTACCTACACTATCCTCATTGATAATGTAGAGAAACAGACAGGAAGTTTGTACTCTGATTGGGATCTTCTCCCTGCAAAGCAGATTAAGGACCCAGAGGCCAAGAAGGTAAATTTAAACACACGGGCAGTAGTTTGCTTATGTGATGATTAGGTTTTTCTTTTAATGCTAACTCAAATTCAAATTGATATTGACAGCCTGAAGATTGGGATGAGAAGGAGTTTATTTCTGACCCTGAAGACAAGAAGCCTGAGGTAGTAAAACCAAGGATTCTGATTCTCTCTTTAAAATTCAAATGGGAACCTAAAACTGAATGTTTTTTTCTCTTTATCAGGGTTATGATGACATCCCAAAGGAGATCGCCGACCCAGATGCCAAAAAGGTTTGCATTTTTCATTTTACATTCTGGCTGATTTGAGCTTAGGCTATTAATTAGTTCTTGATTAAGACTAGCTAAAACTTTCAGCCGGAAGATTGGGATGATGAGGAAGATGGTGAGTGGACCGTCCCAACTATTCCAAACCCCGAGTACAAGGGTCCATGGAAGGCAAAGGTTTGTCGATTTCTGTTTTCAGTTTAATAATCCTTGAACAGGAATACATGTTTCCTAAATATGTTTTCCCCCTGACAGAAAATTAAGAACCCTAACTACCAAGGAAAGTGGAAGGCACCTATGATTGACAACCCAGGTATTTGTCATTTTCTCTGAAGTTGTTACATATATTTGATTCTTTTCAATATCTACTCCTAGTTTGTATTAACAAGTTTTTTTCTTCTAAATTTAAGATTTTAAGGACGACCCTGATCTGTATGTTTTCCCCAAGTTGAAGTATGTTGGTATTGAGCTTTGGCAGGTAATTGTTTTTTGTTTTAAATTTATACCAAGTGTGCAAATATGTATCAATGAGGCTCTAGTTCTTAAATAAATATGATGCTTTATTTTCAGGTAAAATCTGGAACTTTGTTCGACAACGTCTTGATATGTGATGATCCTGAATATGCCAAACAAGTGGCTGAAGAAACCTGGGGAAAACAAAAGGATGTATGATGCTTCTCTATCTATAAGCTTTCTATTTTGTGTTATCATTTTCTCTTTCTTATTATTATTATTTTGCTTATATCATAGGCTGAGAAGGCAGCATTTGAAGAGCTAGAAAAGAAGAAAGAGGAGGAGGTATGATTGTTGCATGGTTTTATGTTCAGTCTTCTGACTCTTCTCACTGTCTTCATAATTGCCATCTATCTTTTAATCAGTATCAGATATACCATGAGAGCGGTATTGTTGATTACTTTACCTTGGGAAATGTTTACCCATTTACTTTGAATGGGTCGATTTTGGGTTATGTTCAATTTCTAACAAGTCAGATATAATCATAAGTGAATGGGTCAAATGGGTTGATGCCCCACCTAGAGTTCATACAATATTTTAAGTTGCTTAAATGAAAATAATAGAAGGTGGGCAAAAAGTGTCTTGACCTTATTTAAATTGGGCTACAAAGACAGCAATTTAAAGAAATCTGACCAAGAAGGTAAACTATCAAATCTCTCTTCTTACCTCTTTTCCTTTTTCACTTTCAGGAAGCAAAGGATGACCCAATTGATTCCGATGTAAGTCTTTTTCTCTACTGTCATTTTAAATTACATGGGTGATTTGTACCCATCCAAAAAAGTGTTTTGACTTGTATGGGGAAAAGAGTTAAAATAGAATTGTTTGGTACATAAGAATCACCGTTTGCTTCGTATAAAGCTCCTCTTGTTCTTAAGGTTATTTAAATCTTAAGGATGATAGTTAATGTGATATTATGTGGTTCAGGCCGAAAATGATGATGCCGAGCCAGAGGATGAGGAAGAATCTGATGATAACGATGTCAAGGTACAGAAGATTGAAAGTTTCACATGACTGGTTGCAATTTGCTTACATAATTACCATTTTTTAATCTTCCTTTTATGACTTTTATTAATTTTTATTGTGCAGGATGAGCTATAGATGGGCCAAAAATACTTAAAATCTGAGCTATGAGCAGTTAGGGTTTTAAGAATTTTTTCCTTATTTTTATGACTTTGTGTTTTTAGGCCCTTTTTAAATAGAGATACAAAAACAATTGGGAAGTGTAATGCAGTTTTTCTGCTCCTCATTTGAATTGCTTGAGCATTAACTATCGGAACATTATTAGAAGTTTTATATATCAAAACTGTTATATGTATTGAATACAAAGAAATACTGGTTCAAAAGATATAAGTAAACAAAAATTGTGTAGAAAATAACCATTGTTATTTACTGTGAAATGTTTACTGCATAAAACCATAGATAGCTTTCTTTAAAGAGGCGAAAACCTGGACTGTTCAGTCGAGAAGTGTTTAGATCTCAGAGCAGCATCACGTGTGCATCTTTTCTCATTAAAATGCATTTTTTCCTATTAGAGGTAGTATGATGGGTGGGAGTGGCAAATTGGGTAAGGTCTTAAAGCTGGTTTCAGTTGAAATGGGTCAGTTTTGGTATGGTTAAACTGGTAATGTCGAATTGACTGCAAACACATTATGTCTGCACTTCAAAACTTTTTATTAATAATTGATGAGTTAACTACGATTTACACTCGCAATATAATATTTACAAGAACAATCAAACTGTTTTAGTATATCGCTTTAAGAGGTCGAATGTATTAAAAATAGACTTTTGGTGACTTTCAACATCTTAGACCCAATTGACATGTTCCCCTTTTAGCTGAAAATTTACTTTGAGGTTGTTTGAGATAAAATAAAACCTCGACCCATTCATAAGTAAATGGGTCAAAATTTTCACCTCTAATTCTATCATTGTTTTCTCTAGCAGCTTAATTACATATGAAATCTTTTTTGTGAGTATGTTTTCAAAATTTGGAGAAAATAACATGAATATGATGTTTGATTATGAAACAGATGTTGCCCTTCAAGCAGGAAAAGAAATTCAAACAATGTTGTACTATTTTGTAATAGACCTGTATATGTTCCCCTTCCATAGTTATTAACTATGATTCTTCAAGACATCAACTTTTGGGAGGTAAATTGTTCCTGGATTTATGCTTGCTCTAAACAGATATAAAGGTGCATGCTCGTGCTCATGTTTATAGTTCTAAAATTCCTTTGTTATTTAAAATAGTATATTGCAACTAAGAGATGAAGTGTTAGTCAGATTCTTCTTAATGTAAATCTGATTACTAGATTAAAAATAAAGGGAATAGCAACAACTTTTTCTGCAATTGTGAAAGAGTAGGAAACATCACTAGCTGCACATCTTGGGATGGCAAGAAAAATGGCTGGAAATGGTCACGAGAATACCCCGGTTAGGTCGCGTACATCTGAATAAAAAATACTCACCATACCCAGATAACTTAGAACATGAAAATTCTCATCCGTTTACCCGTTTCTACTACAATTCTGAGCAGTTTATGTTGCTGTGTTGATAGACCACTAACCCCACGAATCCCAACAAATGCATCTCTTAAAACATAAAGTTCTTTAACTATTTCCAGGATTTCTCTTATGAATTTCTATACAACTCATCAAAAAGTTACACCCAGTAACCAAAAGTAATTAGGAAAACAATGTTTCTATAAGTATTTCATAAAGAAGTTTTGTACGCATTTAGTTTGTGTATCAATATCAACATGAAGAAGGCGTGGGTGGTGGCGCTAAATAGGTTAATTATAATTTTATAAATATATTGGAGTTGTTAGAAATTCAACCTTTTGTAAATTCACATAATAATAACAATATTGGATCAAGCTTATAAATGGATGAATCATATACATCAATAGAATTTGCATATGGACGTTGTTGTTTAGAGAAATTAGCAACTTGTAATAATAACATCAAAACATTTGCAACTTGCATATTAAACGCTTGAATCAATGACATCAAAATACTTACATCACTATCATATAGATAAACATAAAAAATGGTTACCTGCAAATAAAAAATTTAAAGTCCTGTATATACAAAATTATTCTGTTAAAACTTTTGAACTAATTAATTCATGTATAGTAAAGATTAAACAGGCAGGCATTAGATTGCATAATTGAGTCCATTGGCAAAATAATTTCTAATATGATGGGCCATTGGTTTGAAATTATTGGTGGGCCAAGACTATTATAATTAATAAATCTATCCCAGCATAAACATATACTACTAGTCTACTACTGCTATACTAAAAAAGTGTTGGGCCATCTACTTTCCAGGTGTGTTAACATACTAATTGATTTACTCAACTTATCAAGTCAACTCTTACGTAACATAGTTTTCAATGTAGTATCACAATTTTAAATGCGGTATTCTCTTTATTAAATTGACATGTTTAGCAATACCCTTTGAAAAGGACTTTAAGAGTTTTGTGAAATTAAAATTATATAGATAAGGATTATGCTAATGAAAGCCCTAACGGTATCCCTAAGCTTTTGATGTCCGAGAATCCTATGTAAGTATCCGAGATGGTATCCCTAATCTTGAAAATCTTGATAAAAATTATACAAAATAACATCAATAAGGTCACTCTCAATCATGACTAAAACCGACCGGTCACTTTCTGCTAATTCAGCATCACGTCAGCTTTTTTCAAAATGAAACTGACTAACAACTGACTGACTCGTGCCAATGGTCGCCGGTCAATTTTATTTTTCACTATTTAATTAACATACTTAAAACACAATAATTAAAATAAAACACATTTCATTAAAATAAAAACATTACAATAATTAAAAAAAAACATTACATTTTCTAAAAAAAATATTACAATAATAAAAAAACACACTAAATAATTAAAAACTAATCTAATCGGAACTCGATTCTTCATCTTCGGCATCGACTTCTTGTTCGTCTGAATCTTCATCTTCTGTCGCAAACATTGAACCATACATGCTTACTGCATTTTTCCGAGAGGCTTTGATCATTTTTAGTTCCTTTTTTGAAGCAGGTTTTGGTATTTTTTTACAATGAAAATTCAACGCTTTGAGAGCTAACTTTTTTGTCAAATTTTTTGTAATCGTTTGTATTGCGGTTTGTTGGAGGCGAGCAATTTTTTTAACTTCCTCAAGGGCTTCAATCTTTTCGTCTCTTAAACTTCTTAATGAAGTAGCCGCGTCTGATGAACCCAAACTTTTTTGAGACTTGAGGCCGGTTGGACAACGTAGTGGGTTGTTTTGAAACAACCTTTGCATGTTAGCCGCAAGACTTGAGTTGGTCGGTTGAGAGTCACCCGCTTCTAGATTGACGGGTTCCGAGTCGGGTTCAAATATACGTTTGTTGCTCATTACCCTTGGCTCCATAAAAAATTTCGGGTAATATTCTAGTACATTCCAACATTGCTCGTAAATGAATTTACGTTTAGTGTTTTGTTGCTTGAAGTGCTTTCGGGTGGCTTCTAACACGTCTTCATCTCGCTCATTGCTTTGAGGGTGAAGCTCGGAATAGTTTTTGTAGATCGCGTTGAACTTTTTCACGTAAGGTTTTGTTCCATTTTCTTGTAAGTTGATTAAGATTACGTTTTTCAGCGACTAAAGAATTAAAGTCTTTTTGTATTTTTTTCCAAAAACTCTCGTCGGTTTGCGAGTTTCCGTGTACGCCATTTTCGGAACAATGTACCCACCGTTCGGCTAAAATTCGTGCATCCTCATCGCTCCACCGAACTTGTTTTCTTTTTTTGTTTCATGTCAAGTTCTACTTCTTCTTCACTTTCTTCAACTTCGGTGTTGGGAGCTTTAAAATTTGATTGTTGGTGTTGGTTTACAAAGTATGGATTTGGTGGGTTTGAGGTTGGTGAATATTGTTGTGTTTGGTATCACCCTTGTTGAGTGAAAGGGTTTTTAATGGGTGCGTATTGTGCACGCCCGAATTATTGAGACGATGTTGGAAAGTTTGATTGAGCGGACGAATAACCGGATGGTGAATTTGCGTTTGAGATTTGAGTGTTTATCAAATTGTTCCACATATTTTGGGATATATTTGATGAAGATGTCCTTTTGTTTTGGTTGTTAGACATTTTGTGTATGAAATGGGTGTAGTAATATTTAGTTTTCGTGTATGAAATGGGTGTGGTGTTGTGTAGTTTCTGTGTATGAAATGAGTGTCGTGTTGTGTAGTTTCTGTGTATGAAATGAGTGTGTAATTGTATGAGTTATAGAGTGTAGTAGTTGTTTTTGGTGTGAATTATAGGTTTTTGGAGTGTGTATATATATATATATATAAGAATAATTATAAATAAATTAATACATAAAATAATTAAAAAATAAAAAAAATGAATTTTTTTTGTTTGTTTATGAATTTGGCCGTTTGGCGCAACTTTTAAGAAATCAAAATTTTGAATTTTGAAGAAAAAGAGATGTTTGCATAAAAAACGAAATGAACTCGCATAGGATATTCGACTAAAACCAAACCGACGGTCGGCCGAGGACCCTGTGCCAATGGCGTCAGTTTCGTCTGTCCAAACTGACGACAATTCCGACGATCCATTAGGACTGCCCTAATTTAGTTAATAACTAAAATTACTAGAATCTTGAATACGTAACTATGCAATTATTGTGAGTTTGTATGAAACTAAACACACACATACTTTTCCTGGTTCAATCATGATAATAGCATCACTAAGAATCAACAGATTTCTTGAGCAAGAAACAACTTCTTTTTGTGATGGTTGTTTTAAATTCATGTATTGAACCTTTTCATAAAAGAAAATGCAAATCATCTTACCAAATTAGAATTTCATAGTAGTATTCAACAATCTGTTAATCAATCAGAAATTAGAGAAGTTTAACTAAAATTTTAAAAGAGAAGCGTCAAGTTAAAGGGAGGGTAACATCTACTCTACTTAAATAATTAGTTTAGATGCTTAATATAGAATTAAAATGTTTAAGTATGACTTATATGCCTATTTGATACTTAATTAGAAGGACATATTTTCCGGAATATTAATTTTTGAGGATTGTATATAATTTTCTTATGAAAGCGTAGGTGAAAACCTCATCAAAACTGAGTTCCGAGCGAAAAGTTATGCAATTTTTAGTATTTAGTGGTCAAAATGGGTACCAACCGGGTCAAACTCGACCCAACCCGGATTTTAGTGAATTTAAGCCCAAAATTACGATTTTGACCCCATTTTCTTCCCCATTTCATTTCTAAACCTCTAGAGAATTTTTAGGGCACACACTTGGGTGTTTTAACAAGAAATTGGAGAGATTCTTGCAAGATTATTGAAGATTCAAAGGTATAATTCCATTCTTTAACATGCATTGTATTTGAGTTCAAGAAACCATAAAATTAGGGTTGATTGTTGAAGTTTATAAGCTGAAATCTAGGGTTTATGTAGGATAGATGAGTAGATTATGTTAGATATCTTGTTTTTTAGCTATAGACATGAGTAAATTGCAAGATATGTCTCTTATTAACATGTTTTCTGCCCTGTTTTTGAAAATTCATATAAAATCAAGGAAAAATTGTTTATGGGTGAATTCAGTGGCATTTGAAAGGTATTAATGTCTATTGTGTTTTGGATTTGAACCTTGTAACCTAATTTTAGCCTTAGGATGGGTAAAAGTCGAACTTTTTACAAGAATGTGCTACTGAATTTAAATATGACAACATGTTGTTGCTGTCTTGCAATATTCATTGAAAATCGAGGAAAAATTATAAAAATATTTATAAATAGCCCCTGGAAAGGTAAGAGAAAGATCTACAATTCTTATTTAGAAATGAAATGATGATTTTGAGTCTAAGAGAAAGTAAAGTCGATTTGATAGAAACAAAAAGGATTAGTTAGGTTGATGTTATGGAATGCTTATGGAACTTGTTATGTAAACTCCGGGTGTTGTTTAAGACTTTTTGGAAGCCTTGGGAGTGTTATTCGGTCATTGGGTTGATGTTGAAGCAAATTCTTCGTTTTGCATTTGGTTTGACTTAATTGAATTAGACAGTGAGTTTGATTGGATATATGTTAATTATGTGTTATATACGTATATGTGTTATCCTTTTTGCTATGATTCATGTTATATAATGCTCATTACATGAATTGATAGGTTTGTATGTTGTAAATTGAGTCGGGCGCCGATTGGTCAATAACCCATGGAAGTCCGGGTGAGACGGCTAGAGGGGCTGTTCCCTACTCATCAGACCCGGGGAAGGAGGATGGTTAGGCAGGGGGTGAGTAGAGGGTTTGGGCAACATTTGGGGAGGAGGATCACGGATTGTGGTGCCAAACCTCATGTTCTTTCTCTTGTGCTATACATTCATCCTTAGAGGATATACAAGTTATGCATAGTAAGATCTTGAATAATCGGTTGTGCTTGTTTGATGTGTTTACGTATGAGAAGTCATTGTAAGTTAATTGTTATTGTTTCTTCCTTGTGAACTTATGCCTTAATAGTATATCGGTCGAGAATTGATCCTTGTGTTTCTTGAATACGCTTGTATGTGTACTTATATGAGACATGAGGAACATGATATCCATTTTAACTCACTAAGCTTTGTAGCTTATCCTTTTAGTGATGAACATTTCAGGAAAAGCGGATAAGGGTAAAGAGCAAGTAGTTGACCGTTGATTGTTCGGTTTGGAAGCAAAGATTGTTATCTTTTGGTACATAGTAGTTTATGTTTTTTGGGTTGTTAACTTGTTTATTTTATCATATTCTGGGTTGATGTTTCCCCGAAGCACCTACTTTAGGCTTATTATGTATAATGAATTGGTACAAAAATATTTTTTTTGATGGTTTATATATGTATCTCCTATCTTCTAGTGTTAAACTTTATTATAACTTTTAGGAGCTTTTAGTCAATCTTGGAGTGATAAATAGCGTGTTACAGGGAGAGAGATGATTACAGTCGGTTGAAAGATCGAAAAAAATGCTGAACGAAAATTTATGATGGAATTCGCATATTACATAGTTACGATGATGACCGAAATCATTTGTTCTGAGAAGTCAAGTGACACATGAAACTTATATTTATACGTATGTGTAGAGTGTGGGTATTAACTCAACGACCCACATCATATTTTATACCCGAATCCAAGGACATATGAGACGACTAATTTAATTAGGTTAATGTTGATTTTTGTAATATAACATGTATATTATCATTAGTTGATGTTTGACGGAAACATAAAAAAAAATAAGTTTTCTCATCGATGTACTATTTTCAAGCACCAAACATATTCGATAAATGAGTTAGGTAGCAGCGTTAATTATGATCAATGTTTTAAAAACCAGTTTTTAGACCGGACTGGTTGTCCCGTCGGTATTGGTCGGACCGGCCGATTGGACCGGTTGTTGACTTTTTTTTTTGACTTTTTGACTTTTTTTCAAGTATGATTGATGGTTAATGTTTAACTACACTTCATATTGACTGTAAATTTTACGAATTTGAAATTTAAATTTTGTATAACAATTTATGAGTGGTCAAAGTGCGTTGAAAAGTAAAATATATATATATAAATTGTCAAAATTGAAGGTCAAGGAGATCGAATTTCAAAAAAAATATTGGGAATATATCTCCAAAAAATACATAATTTAAAAAAAACAATGACTTAATTGGAGTTACGAGTGAAAAAATGTGACATTTCATAGTGTACAAAAAAAAAGTCAACTTGGTCAAAAGCCGATCCAACCTAACCCAAAAAACGGTCGGTTTCTAGTCGAACCACCGGCCGTTGACCTGGTCAACATCTCCCCAAAGCCGGTTTGTTTTGAAGCGGTTTTCTTCGGAATTCCAGTTCGACCGCTTGGACCAATTTTTTAAACCATTGATTATGATGCATTGAATTTTAAAACCCAAATATAAAGGAAAAAATATATGTTAATAGTCTAAGATGAACTATGACGTAAATATAGTAAGAATGTTATTAGTTTAAAGTTTAGAGCACAGGGAGTGGGGAGTTCCGGACAAAGTTCCAGTCGGGAACGCCGTTCCCCCACTCCCGGGCGGTGTTCAGGACAAAGTTCCGGTCAACGTACAGCGTCCCCCCTAAGACGTTGTGTTCCGGTATTTTTTTTATTTTTCTCTTTTTTCTTCAATTTTCTTCTCTTTTTCTTGTTTAATTTTTGTTTGAAGAATTGTATGTGTGTGCAAGTATGTGTGCAGGTGTGTATGTGGTTGAAGAAGAAGGAAGAAGGAAGAAGAAGAAGTGTATGTGTGTTTTGTGCGTGCCGCAAGTCAGGGAAAATAAATTAGGGTTTAAGTGGGCTCAATTTAATTAAGTGGCCTCAATTTATGTGGGCTCAATTTAATTTCTTTGATTTAATTTATTTTATTATTTATTTCTATTTTTAAAATTATTTAAATATTTTAACAATTAAAAAAATTAAAAAGAAATTTTAGGACTAGTAATCTTTATTTTATAATTTTAGGACTTGTAATCGTTATTTAAATTTTTAAGATTTGTAATCGTTATTTTTATTTTTAATGAACTTTTAATTTTTAGGACTTGTAATTTTTATTTTTAATGAAGTTATTTATTTTATTTAAATTAATTTGTTATTTATATGTATTTATTACATTATTTGAATTTTCTGACAAATAAAAAAATCAAAAAGAAATTCTTAAACACTGTTCTGAACACTGTCCCGAACACTATTCCCACTCCTACATTTTTGAGAACACTTTTGCTGAACACTATGACACAAAGATCACGACTCCTTGTGCTCTTACATATAGATGACAAAACAATGTAATTAGGTGAAACAACATGTTAGTTAGCATGTTTATCCAATTTCATATGTTAATATGACAATGACAATGAGTTTTTTCAATTCAATTTGTTTTCTAATGGAGATAATATGTTAGTATGATAAAGAAAATGATTTAAAGTATTTATGTGCATATATGAATCCATGTGGTTTATGTTCTTTTATATACTATATATTTATGAAAATATGAATTTCATTCATATATAGCTACTATTATCAAATAATCAAAATGAATGTACTAACATCTTCACATTACAAATTAATGAAGATTTTTAATAATTCTAGACTCAAGCATTTAGAAAACTATTTTGTCAATGTTTTGATGAAGATATAAATTTACAAGTTTAGTATAAATGTACTTTTATATGAGTAAAATAAGTGTTTTTTAAGAAGAGAAAAACTTATTTGAACTATAAGATGTCAAATTTCTAAGTGTTTAGGTGTCAATCAAAAGATAATCATGTTCTTTTTATACAAATGTAAAAAATATAAGAATCTAAAATTACTAAATTAAAAAGACTAATTTTTTATTAGTGAAACATGACACTTGTTAAGGTGTACATGTGTCAAATTTAGAAAACTATAGTCTTCCTTATATAATAACTAAAGATAAAGATATGTATATAATCTTACAAAATAAAAACATTTACGAAGTAGATCTAAAAACTACATTTTTAAGATTAGATTTTCTGGTCATAACAAACCAAACCTAATGTATAAACACTAATCAAGCCATAAGAACACAATCAAATCTGAAATGAACATACATACGAATCGAAAATCGAAACTATTTGGGATCTAAACCCAAAACTTACATATGAACCAAAACATTGCAGATCTGATATCAACATTTTAGATATGATCTAAACATACATATGAATCAAAAATTTCAGATTTGGACATAAGAAAATGGATAAAAAAAGAAGAAAAAGAAAACTAAATGACCAAGCGGCGACGTTTTGTAACTAGCATCCTTTTATTGATGTCTGACCGGAAAAAAAAAACAAAAAAACGATCCTAAAAAGTTAAGTCTCTCCAAAAAAACAATCATATTTCGAATTGTTCCTTATTTCTGTCCCAAATAATAGACCTTAAATTTTGACTTAGTATCAGATGGGTCAATTTTGAACTTTGAGACAACATTATCTTAATCCTTTTATGAATGTGTGAGAACCTTGCAAAGTAATAACATACACAAATGTAGGTGGCAAATCTTGGTACCAAAAATCCAGATAACTTTTGCATTGGAAGGTGCCTTATATTCCAAGGTTTGGGGTCAAATATTTTATAGGCATTTCATCAAAAAGCTATAGCGCATGACTTTTACACCGAAAGTATTCACCCCATATTCCTAAATAAACCTCACATGATGATGCACATATTCTCTAAATATTTACAAGTCAAGTACGCATACGCAGCAGTATAGACGAGCTTGCGTAACTCGATGCTTATCTACATATATCTATATATCCCTGTTCTTTAGAAATTACGCAGTTTAAGCCCTAATTTTTATTGCATTAGAATCATTAGATGTCAGACAAGTAATGAGAATACCAGTAATTTGCAGATAAAAGGATTGCGCTGTCGTGATTTTGAGTCGATGATCGGTTTCTCTGCTTGCGGCGGCCGGAGTTAACAACCAAGGAGAAAAACACGCATTTAAGTTGTTGGTTCCTTTGAATTTTGATTGTGTTAATTATGTGCTTTTAATTTTGTTAATATTAACTTTATAGAGGTGAGTTCATGGAAGTATGAGTTTTTTTAAAGTATGAAAGTACCAATAGAAACGCGTCACGTGGTAAAAATTCACTTTCTCTCATTTTTAAAAAAATTAAATATCTCATAAACGACAAGTCAAAAAATAATAAAAATTACACCATAATAATCGTCATTTTTTTCTCTTCGATTTAAGATCCCATAAGGCATACTTTCGACGATTTTTTTTTTTTCCATTTTTTGGGGGTTAACACATGTGTTATGATGGATTAACAAAAGTGTTACCCGCGGTTATCACATGTGTTATCAACGACTATCACATATATTACAATCGATAGTCGGTGCTAACATATGTGTTAGTCGCCCGTAACACATGTGTTATTTGTTTATAACACATATGTTACAAATTTTCAAAACACATGTGTTATGATGGATTAACAAAAGTGTTACCCGCGGTTAACACATGTGTTATCAACGACTATCACATGTGTTACAATCGTTAGTCGGTGCTAACACATGTGTTAGTCGCCCGTAACACATGTGTTACTTGTTTATAACACATGTGTTACAAATTTTCAAAACCCACCAAAAAATGAAAAAAAAAAAAAAATTCGTAATGTATACCTTGTGAGATCTTAAATCAAAGAGGAGAAAACGCTGATTTTTATGGTGCAATTTTTATAATTTTTTGACTAACAGTTTTTAAGATATTTAAATTTAAAAAAAGTGGGGGAAAGTGAAAAAAAAGTGGGGCCTTTGCCAAATGACACAATTCTATTGGTACTTTCATACTTTCAAAAAATCTCATACTTTAATGATCTTTTGTCTAAGTTTATACTGTTATAATGTGATCAAATATTTATTTTATTTTTAGTATTTTTTTTTCAAGTTAAATAGATTTATCATCTATTTATACCGTTTGACATATCCAACCATATGAGATTTTGTATAATCAGTTTAGAGGTTTAGTTATGTTCTTGACTAAAAAGAATAATAATAAATACAATAAAAAAAAAAAAAGTTACGTTCTTGACTTTTTTCTGTATACATTTCATGCCATAAGATAAAACCCTTTATATTTTGAATTTATAAGTACTTATTTTTAAACGTTTATTTATTTTACATTAAATAAAGAAATTATTTTTGTTACCCACTTAAAAGAAAAAATATAAAATACAATAAGCATATAAACACGCTGATTACATTAATGGATCGGCCTATAAATTTATAATCTGCCAATTTGATATCTGTTTGTATCCAGAGAGGCTTGCTATATGAGATCTTTTTACATATATTTGTTTGTCACAAAATAATAAAATAATAATAATAATATTAATAAGGGTTAAAATCACCAAATAATAATCAAGTTTAATAAGTGTTCAGTCAAAATCACTCATACTTTTATTCTTTTGATTTAATCACTCAACTATTAAGTGTTCAAATATTAATAATCAAATTTTATGAATGTTCACTTAAAGTCACTCATACTTTTATTTTTTTAATTTAATGACTCAACTTTCATTAAGTGTTCAAATATTGTGAAGTCAAATTAATTTTATGCATTATCTTATGAATTAATTATTTATTAGTGAATTACTATTATTATTAAAATATATGTATATCTATATCTATATATACTAAAGAAGAATAAAATGTTGTTCTATATTTTGTCATATAGACAAAATGATACGTGACAGTCTCTCATAATTTAAAAATAAGTAATTATTTAAATTTAAAAGATGAATTAAAAATAAATTTAGATAGAGTTAAATAATATTTGAATGTAATAATAATTAATTAAAAAATTTATGAATCATACTCAAACACTAATTGAAAAATAATATTGAACTATTAAATCTATAAAAATTGTGAATATAAAAATTACCTAACTTAAATTGTCGTGCATCGCACGGTTTAAATCTAACATATATATATATATATCATTAAAAATCCTTACGTAAATCAATTCAATATTTTAATAATAATAGTCATCCATTAATCAATAATCAAGATAATGCATAAAATTAATTTAATTTCATAAGATTTGAACACTTAATGAAAGTTGAGTAATTAAATTAAAAGAATAAAAGTATGAGTAACTTTAAATGAACACTCATAAAACTTGATTATTAGTATTTGAACACTTAATGAAAGTTAAGTAATTAAATCAACAAAACAAAAATATGAGTGACTTTAAGTGAACACTCATAAAACTTGATTATTATTGTATGACATAAACCCCTATTAATAAAACTGTATAGTAGATTTGTAACATGTGCTTGTTTTAGTCTCACGATGCTAACTTCATTATTGGGATCTTGTAACATGGCATTAAATGCACAATCAACTTGATCGTCAAGAAAGTGATATAATTAATGATGTTATCAACTTCATATTGAAATTAGTTAAACAAATTGTCACAGTAATTCTTAATATATAATAATCTGAGCATGTAATACGTGATGTTTACAATACCATAGTTAAGATGCAACTTAATATATACAGATTTATGTATTTATTATACACTTCAGATGTTTAATTTTATCTTTTTTCACACACACATACACATATATATATATATATATATATAATAATTAGCTCTTCATTTTTTTCTACACGCAATCCACATATTATTAACTGCACGTAACCTTTCCCCATAGAAAATAATGGTAACTCACAAATGCAATGGCAAAATTTCTTTTATTTTAAGATATCTTGAAACAACATGCCCCTCAATGAACATCTTTGACCAAATAACTCTTTTATATATATATATATATGGGTTTGATGTATAAGTAAAAGGGAAGCAAATATAGGCCGTTCGTTAATATTTATCACGGTGAATGTTAAGTAACATTCACCATGATGAATGTTAACGGACGACCAGATTTGCTTCCCCTTTCCCCCAAGATTAGCCCTTCCCTCTGGATCATCCCTCTCTCTCTATATATATATAAATATATACTAGGCACGGTTTTGGCCGTGCAAATGCACGACCTACGATGATTGTTGTCTATCTTTCAGAAAACTTATGTTGTTACAAATTCAAATGTTAAAGATATTTGCATCGAACAAGATAAAAGGATGTATGTTGGGCATAGATCCCAATCAATAATTACATATGCAACTACCAAATAGGACTATAATTATCTGTTATACTTGCAAGGATCACCCAAGGACAATATCAAATTTCAATTAGTGTTTGTTCATGTCATATTGCATCAAGTTATTAAGGACCACTACTGTATGAAGCTTGTGATCCCGCAATCTTACTTCTTTATCACACTGTAGGCTTGCCCAAACAGTATCTTACTTTTATTGCGAGTCAAAAAATCTTGAGAAATTTCCCTTTCATAGGAATCGTTGTAGCATAAACTCATTGCTGTCTTTCCTCACCCCCGCCTTACCTTGTAATGGAAACTAATCGGTTGAAAGCGGTGAGGCATAGTCAGAGTTGGTGCCTTCTACATGTATTACATTTCAAATTTAACACCTACAAAACAAAGAAAAAAGTTCAACCCATCAACATAAAGTGTTTGGCAATTTAGGCTATGGTTAAAAAGAAAGATAAGAAAAGGAAATATTATCCAGAAGTCTCACAGTATTTCCGATTCTCAGAACTCAGATGTATTCTCGATGATCGGTTTGCGGTGGCCAGAGTGTACAACCAGGGAGGAGAAGAAGACGCTTTTTAGTTTTTTTGGTTGTGCTGAATTTTACTGTGTTAATTATGTGCTTTTACTTTTGTTAATATTAACTTTTCTATTGTGATTAAATATTTATTTTATATTTAATAGTATATAGGTTAAATATATTTATCATTTATTTATACCGTTTAGGGTTGAGTTCAAATGAGAATGAAAATTTTAGTAAAAATGAAAGAATGAATCATTGTCATCTTTTGCAAAACCCAATTTTCCTCCCAAGTTAAATATCTCACAAACGGCTAATCAAAAAGTTAAAAAATGGCACTATAAAAATCAGCGTTCTTTTCTCTACGATTAGACATCCCTCATGATATATTTTCGACGAATTTTTTTTTTTTTTTGGGATTGAAAACCGATAACACATGTGTTAGTGGTTGGTAACACATGTGTTACTCGCGACTAACACATGTGTTATCAGTTTTCGAAACCCACCAAAAAATGAAAAAAAGGTTCATCGAAAGTATACCTTATGATATGTCTAATCGAAGAAAAAAAATGTTGATTTTTATGGTGCAATTTATATATTTTTTTGACTAGCCGTTTGTGAGATATTCAATTTTTAAAAATGTTGAAAGTATTATTATCTTGATGAAATAGATGGTTGAGATTGGTACCTCCATTCTCACAAAAAACCTCATTATCATTTGAACTTAATTCATACTGTTTAACATGAGCAGACATATGAGATTTTGACCTAAAAGGGAAAAAATAAAACAAAATTAGTTATATTCTTGACTTTTTATTATACATTGTGTGTCTAGTAATGTTAAATATATATAAAATTAGAGACCTAAAAACTCAACTTAAGACGTTTATTATTTAATACATTCTTTTATGTATTTTTCTCTTAATTTTTACCTATTATTTTATTACATTAACCAATCAAATTTTTAAGTTTTTTTTTTTAAACCTGTAATTTTAAATCTTCATTATATTTTCAATTTCTAATTACTTATTGTAGTAGTGTTTATTAATTTAACATTGAGTAAAGAAATTGTTTATGTTATTCACTTCAAAAAAAGGTACAATAAGCATTGAATCTATAATGTGAGATGCACTTTGATATTTGTTTGTATCCAGATACATTTACTATACGAGATCTTTTTGTGACAAAAAAGTAAAATAGTAATAAAACTGTACTTTAGATTATGGAAGTTTAGATCTGTAACATGTGCAAGTGCAAGGATCATGATACTAACTTCATTATTGGGATATTGTAACATGACACTAAAAAATGGATAAAAATGCCTCTTCAAATTTTGTAAATAAACAATACACTATTTTTTATTTTTTATTTAGAACGTGTCCAAACCGTTATCGATGGAGGGTTTTTAATTAGTTGGGGGGGTTGGACTAGCTTGTTTCTTAGTTGAACTTCAAATTTTGAAATAAATGAACAAGGTTATTCCGTGAAGTCTAATGACTCTATGTAGAGGTGGGCAAAATCGATTTTGGCTCAAACCGAAACCGGTTTTCAAACCGAACCGGTTTGGGTCAATGCCGGTCAAAACCGGTTTGACAAAAACCGGATCGGATTGAAACCGGATTCAATCCTAAAAAACCCAAACCGCCCAAACCGGTTTAGGAATCGGTTTCAAACCGATTTCAAACCGGATCGATATCGGTTTCCCAAAAACCGGTTTGGGAGAAACCGGATTTGACCCAGATTAGCAGGCTATCCGCCGGATAGGTTAAGGCTATCCGCCGGATAGGTTAAGGCTATCCGCCGAATAGGTTAAGGCTATCCGCCGGATAGGCCTTTTCTGTTGAAAAAAAGAAACCCATCCACAGGTCTATCCGCCGAATAGGTAAGTCTATACGCCGGATAGCGGCACCCTGGGGCGTATTAACAGCCCAAAACCCTCATTTTCTTCCAAAAAAAACACACACACACAACTCTTTTCCTCTCTAGTCGACTTCAATCATATTTGGGCGATTTTTCCCGTGATTTCCATCCACATTTGCTTGGGTTTTTCATCTTCAAATCATAGGTATGATTTCCATCCACATTTGCTTGATTATCAAGTTTCACGGTTTAATTTGTTGTAATTAGGATTTATAACCGTTTTGTGATAATTAGGGTTTATAACACAATTTGGGGGTTTTGTTCAAAACTTGTTTGTGATGGTTAATTTGAGTTGTAGTTGTATATAATTGGTTGAATTGCTTGATTTTGAAGTTTCACGGTTGAATTTGTTGTAATTACATTGTTTAATTATATATGTGATGTTTAATTGGATTTGTAATTGTATATAATTGGTTGAATTTGTTGTAATATGAGAGTTTTTATCCTAATATGTGGTTTATGGTAATTGGTAATTTGAATGTATAGATACGTGTTCGGTTTGTATTTTTGTTTTAATGAGGTTAGGTTTGATAAAATGTTATATTTTTGCAGACATGGCGCCAAAAAAGTCACGAAAACGTGGGGAACCGTCTACAAGCCACAATGAGGAGGCAACGGAAGTGTATGACCTTCCGGTGCCAGCAATAATAAGGAATCACCAATTTTTAAAGTTTAATAACCGGCATTATAGTTCAAGTGAAAAAACTGAATTTAAGTCGAGGTTGGACATCAACATCAACAAAACAATTCAATGTGATGATGTTGTTGATTGGGCTGTTCTTGATCAAATAAGTGCAAGACAGTCTAATACCACCGGTTCCGAAGAAATTAGAAACATCTTGCGGATGGAATATAGGTTAGCTGATGGTAGGTTATGTTTCACCTCGAGAGCTTGGTCGATGTTATTTAGTATTCGGGAGTATATCTATCAGGAGGCAACTCTCGAGTTTTTTAGCATTTACTTATTTGATGATGTCAATACGGATGTCGAGGCACGTACTATTCGGTTCCAATTGTGTGGGGTGCCTCGAGAGATGAGTGTGTCCGAATGGTTTGGCTTTAGGTTTGTATACTCCGGAGGAGGTACGTATGGATTATTATATAGATCACTTGTTTCATGGGATTCGGCATCCACAAGATGCCGATCTACCGGCTCTTTGGGGTCAGATTTCGTTGTATCCGTGGACATCTAAGCCCAAGTCTTCTACACAGCTTTATGATCCAGTCATCCGAGTTATTCACCGGATGCTTTCTACATCTCTCACCTGTCGGAGAGAAAGCCCAAAGAAAGTCACCCAAACAGATTTGTATTATCTTGGGTGTATCGTGAATAGAGGGTTGGTGAATGTTCCGGGTTGTCTTGTCCGGTCGTTGTGGAATATGGCTCGTGGGTCACGCTGATCTAGTAGTATCACTGGCGGGCAGTATGTGACTCGTTTGGCCCGCTACTTTGGTAACCAAACTGGATTGGGAACGTGCATGATCGTGCAACCAGAAATGCGGTTATTGGGTGTGAATTGGTTTAGGCATTGTCGGTTGATAGATGGATCTGTAAACCTACAATGGGCTCCGTGGGTATATAATCATGATCAAGAGGAACAAGATGATGATGATGATGAGGAGGAGGAGGCGCCTGCCGGCCCTGCCCAACATGTCGGCCCTGCACCACCTTTAACTATTGACCAACGCTTTGCTTATTTTGAGAATAAGTTCGATAATTTTCAATCCAATGTTGAAACACAGTTTAATTGGCAATGGGACATGATGGAATCGCTTTTCGGGCATATGGGTATTGATTACTCGGCTACTAATGCTCGTTATGGATATGAACCAGGATCATCTTCTCAACATCCGGACGACCGGCAGTGATTAACTTTAAGTTTGCATACGTACTTAGATTGTAATGTGGACCATGTCTTTTCATTTGTAGTTAACATTCACTTTGAACCTTTGTTTAATCTTTAACTATTATGAATTAAGTAGTTGGTTGACTTTGTTTGACTGTGGTTGACTCTCATTGATTTGGTTAAGTACAATTGACAAATTACTAAGAAATGTTAAGCACTAAATATGTTACAAATACACTTTACATAATACAATAATAAACTTTCAAATATGTTACAAAGTATCCTTGACTAATCGTCGGTATGAAAGTTGTGTAACTCTTCTTGATAAGTAAGCTCTTGTGCGGTAAGTGGTACCGACATTCCCATTGCAATCTCTTCCTCATGTATCTCTTGTTCAACCTTTTCCAATTCCCCTTCAAGCGGTGAAATGTTTTGTATCCGTTCAATCCCATCTAGATAGTCTTTTAAACAAATACATACTTCCACCGACAAAGGGGTGAGTTTTGTTCTTCTTGGTGAAATTACCGGACCACTAACCGAAAAAGCGGACTCCGAAGCAACCGTAGAAGCTTGAACGGTTAATAGGTCACGTGCCATAGCCGCTAATATTGGAAATTGGGATTCATGCTCTCTCCACCAAGCCAACACATCCAAGTTCCCAAACTCTTGAACCGACATAAACATTATAAAGTTGGATTTTGTATATCTTGAAAGTTCGCTACTAGGAACGGTTCCTCGGGCTCTTTTCGAAGCATCATTTATCAATGTGTTGTATAATATGATGTCATCATTGTTGGTGTGCGAACTTGAACCACTTGCGCCTTCATTCCTTATAAAATCTTGAACGGGTGTGGAACCCCCATACTTCGACGCATAAACATCAAACAAACTTGCAAACAAATCATTAAAATCATTTATTTCATCGACCGCCCAAGCCGGCTTGATAGCCGTTAAACCCAAATCATTTGCAATGTTAGTTAGTAAAGTTTCAACTCCATTAACATTTAAAACGGGGTTTAAAGCGGCGGCATAACTTATAACCGGAGGCATATTTTTAAAATATTTTACTAACTTTTCCTTCATCGGTTGTACCATATTTTCAAATATTTCGCCTCTCATTTCAAAAGCGCTTAATTTTTGACACATTAAAAATATTTGTTTTAATACTAAAGGACTAGTCGGATAATAAACACCCAACAATAAAGTGGTTGCTTCTTTAAAAAGTATAAGCATATCAGTTAGAACTTGGATAGTATACCAACTTGATTCAGGAAAATGTGTAACAAATCTATTACGGTCCGCAAGCAAGTCATGGAACAACCTTAAAGTGTCCTTTTGTGTAACATCCTCCCCAACGGCCTAGTATTTTTCGGTAAATTTATTACCTTATTTTACTTTATTTAATTGAATTAATTTATATGAAATGTTTGAATGGGTAATTGTTAGGAATAATTAAATGGGAATTATGGTATTTTTAGTTTAAAATACGGATAGGCCTAAGTATTAGAACTAATACCATCGTGTGCTAGATTAATGATAATAATACATCGTAGTATACGTAAATCAAGTTATATAAACCAAAATCCAGAAAATTCATCATCATCCTCATCTTTAAACCGCCATATACAAACACACACACTTAAAATTGAAGCTCAAATCAAGACCAAAACACCTTCAAATTATATGGTTTAATTCGGAATTCATCAAGAATCATTCCTGCAAATCGTTTCAGTGTATTTAATCAATTCAAAGGTTAGTTTTTGGTTAGTTTTTGGTTTTTCAAAAAAAAAGAGAAAAGATAGTTGGTTGGATTTAATTATGTGTTTTTATGTTAAATTGATGCATTTCGAGTGTTTGCTTATGTATTTACGAGGTGTTGGAACGTTCAATTGGTGAAAAACGATGTTAGAATTAAGATTTGTGATTTTTGAATGGAAACAGCCCTGTTTTCTGCAAGTTCGCAGGATGAACTGGTTTGGCGATATTAGTAATGTCGCGGCTAATGTCACGGCTAATGTCGCTGGTAATATCGCTTCTAATGTCGCAGGTCAAATTTGTTGAGGTTTCGGGGCCGCAGCCAGGGGTCAGCCCCTTGGACCCCGTCAGTCGTATTGCCCCTTAAACCTTCGCTGTTTAGTCGACCCCGAGTGGGTCATTGCGAATACCATATGCAGTATGATATATGTGTGTGACTATTTATATGAATATTAAACATTGAATTATGTTAACAGATTACTGACTTATATTCCGTTTATTCTCAGAGACGCAGAAGACTCAGTGATATAAGACTACTGAGCTTGTAAGCCGATATACTCAGGTGAGTGGATCTGTAACCCTCAGTATGATTTGGTTGTAATTGGTTTGGTTACAACGGACAAGCGTAATTTACTATGTATAGACTGTTTAGTCTGTTATGATTATTGATTATTGATAGACTGCTTGTCTGATACATGATGCCATGACGATTATGGATCATGTGATACATTATCATGATGATTATGGTTTATGTGATACCGATGGTCAACTGCGGTTGGGCTTGATTACTAGCTGGAGATCAATGCAGAGTCTCGATACATGTGTTGTTTCTAGGGCTCTGAATTGGTCAAGGTTTTAGCGTCAAGCTATCGGTTATCCACTGTATTGGCCTGCAGTGGTGTAAGTGTTCCTCAGGGCCGCCATGGCAGTAGGGTACCTCGGGAACCACCGATCCATTGTGTGCATACGTGTTTACGTGTTATCTGCAGTAGTCAGATTATGTTATAGCTAACTCATATTGTTGATTACATATCTTCTCACTTAGCTTTGTGCTAATTCCCCCACGTTAGTCCTCGCAGGTTAGGATTGCTTTGGGTCGGACTAGGAGTAATGGGCGAATGTTTGACCAAGCGCTTACTCTGATTCATTTTGATAACTTATATTATGATTATAACCTTCTAACACCGGTTTAGTATCAATAGTACAACTTAGTACTTTCGCCTGTAAATCTTATTACTTTTGTGTATATATAATGTATAATTAAATAATATTATGTTTCCGCTTCTGTGACATTTTAAAAAAAAAAAAAAATGGTTCTAAATTAAGGGGTGTTATATTTTGTCTTAAGGCACTTTCAAACATGTTACAAGTCGAATTCCATCTAGTAGGTACGTCCCAATTGGGACCTAACCAAAGTGCATTCGAATCAACACAAAATTTCATGTACCTATGGTATCTAGCGTTTGAAGAACTAAAAATATCACGTAGCATTTGTTTAAAAGCTTCTTTTATTTGTGCAATAAAACTAAGTCCATCTTGCACAACTAAGTTAATGATATGTGCAACACATCGACTATGAAAGAATGCACCTTCGCAAGGCGGTTTGTATTTTAGTTTTAATTGATTAACGGCGGCGGTGTTATTGGATGCATTATCAAAAAATATTGAAAATACTTTTCCTTCCAATTTAAAACTCTTTATCACGTAATCTAAAATTTGATATAAATTTTCGCCGGTATGCGGATATCCAAACAATTCAAACGCAATCGTACGCTTCATCATTTGCCACTTTTAGGATTAACCCAATGAGAGGTAATGCAAAGTTACGAATCCGGTGAACCATGTGGAGCCGTCCAAACATCACAAGTTAAATTTACACCGGTTTCTAAATATTGAAAACCTAAAATCATTTCATCTTTAGCCATTTTCCACATTTTAATTACATCTCGTCTAAGAGTCGAACGACTTACATGGTTATAACGAGGTTGGAGAGTTTCTTGGATGAGTCGAGTCAACCGAGGATTGTCGAAGTGGTCAAATGGCAAGCTTTCTTGAATCACGAACTTCGCCATTCTATCCCGCACCTTAGAGGCTTCGTATTGCCACATTGTACAATCATTCGCCATTGTTGATTGATTATGCCCCGTTCCATATTTCACCGCTTTACAATACGTGTTTGCATGATTTTTCAAAGTAGTATTGCCGGTTTCTTTGAAAAATGCCCCACATTTCTTGCACCGAGCTTTTCTAATACCGTTCGACATTTCACACAAGTCGTAATTGCACCAAACCGCCGAGTTTCTTTTCGTTTCTATTATAGAAACAACCGTAGCATTGCTAGATGATTCTCCAACACCGACGGAAGATTGTGATTGCCCACATGATGATGCCATTGTGTTAATGAGTATAAATTTGAGAATTAAAACTAAAAGTGGAGTGTTGAGACTTGAGTTTGAGTGTATACAATTATAGATTGCAATTTGAAAATTGAGAGTATATGCTTAGATTGAGAGTGTTGTAAGTTGTGAGTAAATCTCAAGATCACATTTACATATATAGTGATTTTTCTGGAGGTTTGGCTCCATAAAGAGTCCAAAAAAGGGGCCAAAAATGAGGATAGCCGTTTGAGAAAACGGCTAGTTTTCTGTGCAGAGATTTCTGCAGAAAGTAGTTATCCGGCGGATAGGGTAATGCTATCCGGCGGATAGCCTCAATTACAACGGCTACTTGGCAACAGAAACGGCCTATCCGCCGGATAGCCTTACCCTATCCGCCGGATAGGTCAAACTGGTTCGAACCCTTTTCCATCCGGTTTGAGACCGGTTTCAAACCGGTTTTTGAACCTAAAAACTTAAACCAATCCAATCCGGTCGGACCGGTTTCAAACCGAACCGGTTTCAAACCGAACCGGTTTGGTCAAAACCGATTTTGACCAAACCGATTTCCGATTTGAAAACCAGTTTCGGATCAGAATCCAGTTTTTTTGCCCAACTCTAACTCTATGCAATAGTTTAAAAAATAGCCATTAGAGATGAAACGATAATTCAGATGTAAAATATTACTTGTGAAAAATGTTATTTGTTACTTACTTGATATTTATGTTTAGTTTTTATCAAAACGTACTACTACTCCACGTGTATAGTTTTCTTGATATACTCCGTATTATCAAAAATATGTAATAACAATAAAATTATAGTTTAATGTAAGAAGTTCACTACTACACAAATATGAATAGGGACCCGTGATAAAGACTGGATTTTGATGCCTTAAAAAAAATGGACTCTAAAATGAATAGAGTCCGGTTAGTACAACAGTGAGGCGGTCTCTTTTTATAAATCCGATTATTTATAAGTTTCCCGGACCCTTTTCTCTCCCTTAGAATCCGATCATTTTACCGTAACCGGACTCCCCTTTTATATCTTACAAAGTCCGGTTATTTATAACTTAACCGGACCCTTTTCTCTAGTTTAGAATCCGGTTATTTTATCGCAACTGGACTCTCCTTTTCTCTAGTTTAGAATCCGATTATTCTATCAATTTAATTGGAGAGTTATCTTCCCAAATCTGTGTATAGTCATTCTTAGTGAAAAATATCGAATCTACGTAGGCTAATTGTCAAGAAGAAATAAAAACGCAACATAATTTCAGTTTTGTCTATTTTTAGATAAAGAATATATCCCATCTAGTGTTACTTTGTTCGTTTTATGTACTTTTGTTTTACTGTAGTTTAAAAATGGTGTCATGATATGAGTCGTGATTATAAGAACATGCCGGCTATTATAAATAATAATTTAAAATGTAAGAAAAATAGAATATAAAAAGAAAAGCAGAAAGTAAAAGAGATGGAGGTTGCTGGTCGAATATCTTATTATATTTTAGTGATGATTATGATACACGTCATTCACGATATAGATCCGTACTTACTCTATAATATACAATTAAAATTATTTGAATATTGAATCGAAAGGTTATTTAAAATGTTGTCATACACAGTTGTTACTATAACATGCGAGCTGTTATCAAAAAGATTTTAATGTCAGGGATGGAGGTTGCTTCTCGGAAACATTTATATTTTTTATATAAACGCATGTAATAATTGGTTTATCATACCTTCTCCTTCATTTGTAACCCACTGTTTTTGCGCTCCTTAGTTTAACAAAGTTATGACCTCTACAATCACAAACTTTGTTCACTTAAAAATCCCACTTGAAGTCATACTAAAGGCAACCTACAACTTTTCTGATAAAAATATCATCGGGAAAGGTGATTTTGGAAACGTCTATAAAGGGAAACTCAACCACAACAGGGAGTTGATAAAAATTGCTGCTAGGAGGTTGGATCGTAAGGGGGGGCAAGGAGATGTTGAGTTCTGGAAGGAGATTTCCGTACTTTCCAGTCTTAATCATACGTATATAGTCTCTATGATTGGATTTTGTGATGAGAAAGGCGAGAAGATCATCATAAACCGACATTATCCCAAGGGAAGTCTTTCCATGCATTTAAGAGACCCGGCCCTAACATGGTCTGACAGATGGCGTATATGTTATGGTGTTTCGGGTGCAATAGGATACCTTCATGAAAAGATGGAGAAGAGTCAATATGTTATACATCGTAACATTAATAGCTCTACAATTTTATTAGATGACAATTGGGATCCCAAGTTATCCGGATTTGAATTTTCAATCAAACAGTCAATTGATCTAAAGAACAAAGTTTTCCTATGTGACCCGATCGGCACACAAGGGTATATGGACCCAGCAATTGAAAAGAATGGGGGTGTGACGTACAAGTCAGATATCTACTCCTTGGGTGTTATTTTATTTGAAATCTGGTGCGGGAGGAAAGCAAACGAAGATGGTATGTTGCTAGCTCCATTGGCTAGATTTCATTATGATAAAGAAACACTCAAGAATATAGTCCATCATGATTTACAGAATGATCATCTAATGGGTGCTCGATCATTCTTATCGATTGCTAAAATAGCATATCATTGCTTAGACGAGGACGAAAAACAACGCCCAGATGCGTACAAAGTTCGCAACAATCTCTTGCGTGCACAACTCAGATCGTATCCTAAAGGAAAGGAAGTTCAGGTACGACCATCCTTTTGCTTTCGATATTACCCTTAATAATTTGGTTTCTCTTTGTCAATGGCCCGTAGATCCTTTGGTATTTAGTGGGCATCTTTGCCACAAAGTACAAGTTCAGGGGTTAAAGTCTTGACACCTCATAGTAATAACTGCCGGATGAGTCAAGTATTCTCTACATTATGGATATGCAGTCGATTGTTGGCCTCTCTCGGTTGTCAATTATCAACCTTTTGCCAAAAAAATTTAGTTTTTCTTTCCTACTAATTGTTTCTTGTCTAAAAAGCCTACATAATTTGTCAAATTAATGATTTAAGCACTATACTATTTTCTTTGTCAGTAAAATCTGTTAAGTTTCTTTATACATGTTGTATGTTGTAACAACTCTAACTTCGTAAACCGGTAAATTACACCTAAATGTACGGAAAATGTAACAAGTTATATAGTTTGTCAAAACTGTCGATTTAGTTAGTAAGAAACTTTTTTAACTGTTGATTTAATTCAATACATAAGCGAGAAACTTTTGTGCTCCAATAAACAATTTTTTTTTTTCAATACATACATTTTTAAAGAACAAAAGAACTTTTCAATTACTTAAGCGATAAACAATATTAAAAATGGCTAACATTTTCTTTCTTTTAACTAAGTTGTATTTTTGTGCTCCAATTTTATTCCTCTGTTCAAGATTCTTAGTTTCTGTTATCTATTTATAGGGGATATTTTTCTGTTATGTTTCTTGTTTCAATATGCAATAACGTTTCATTTTTTGCCTTTAAAAATGGTCTTTGCAACTTATTGATCTTTAAGGATTTAACTAAGATGTTACATAAACTTTTTATCCTTTACATTATTTAAAAACTAAATTACAAGATACAAAAATAAAATAAAAATACAATTTTTTTACATGAATAGCAAATACATTAAAAAAAACTTCATATCAATATGAAAAATACTTAAAAATATTGTTATCTTTGACTAAACTATAAATTGAATTACGATAAAAAAAACTAGGCTTAGTTAAAGTTTATTATGAAATTAAATATTAGTTAAATTTAGATATATAAGATAATTTGTGTTTGACAAAATGATCATGTATTTTTTAGTATGAAGATGGCGCAAATGATTATTGGGAAGAGAAAGATAAAGATGGAGGTGAAAATGAAGAGAAGGTAATAAATTTCTATATATATTCTAATAAGTAGCAATTACAATTCGCCATGATGGTGAATTGGGTGGAGTTTGTTTGTTGCTATTATATCATACTAATTTTCAGCTTATTAGTTATTAGTAAAAACCAATCCCATATGCTTAATCTTAAACTAGACCCCTTTCTTTACGCCATTAACTTCATCTTCGACACTCTCTTGACCACTTGTTAAGTCTTAGTATAAGAACCCATAACTTAATATCGTATTTTAATCGATGATAAGTATTCAACGTTTAATTCAAACACAATAACAAATAAAAGTAAGTTAGATCTTCGCAAAATTAAAAACAGTGAATTCACCCATAATATCGTATTGTGTATATTTAATAATTATATTGCAATCACATTCATACTTTTACAATGATGACCTACATCTCTATTTATACACCTAATTGATAATAGCAAACACAATCCTTCTCAATGTCTAACTCTATCTATTTTACAATTAGAATAGAGTAATATATGAAATTCAAATTAATTCGGATCAAATTGAATAGACCTAACTAATATGATATCTTTGAAATCATTAGTTGATTATATCTTGATCTTCAAGTCTTCTAGAATATCTATCTCTAATTTTGCCCTTTTTATCTTCAACTATTCATTCAACTTGAGATGACTAACGTAAAAATTTAGTAAATTTTAAAACGATTCAGACTTTAACTCGTCAAATTTATAAATTATAAATATACTTTTTTTTACTAACAATTTTCCTAACATAAACCCCTTTGTTTACACCATGAACTTCATCTTCATCACTCTATTGGCCAGACACCCACTTTATTGTAATCTCTACGCATTTTTCTATCTATTTCAATTTTCTTCACATTGATTTCTCTATTTTCACACCTCGATCATTATCAAGTTGTAATCTTTCATGCTTAACTTTCAAGCACACCATGTCTTTTTCCACAAGTTGATAATTTCTCGAATTTTGAACTAAACGGGGTTCGATGATATCCAACCATTTTTTTTTACCACACTCCCGATATTTGCAAACACCTATCTTTTGCCATAGTTTAACAAAAGGACACTTGATAGAAAAGAATCAAAGATGATCATGAGAATCTTTTTAAAACTCACAAAACATACAATTGGCGGCTTGAAGCATATCATTATCATCATAGACTGATAGGACATCAGATATACTCCAGTGTCCTGCTACCAATTTTCATTAAAGAAAAAAAAATGCTCATATTTAAGCCTAGAAGCCCTATTATTATTATCACCGGATTCTTACTCAGAGGCCGAAGATACAAAGAATCACAATGGCTCTTCATTTCTTTTAACTGGCTATCTTTATGAACCACGTATCTGAATGGTTCTCCCGTTGGGACTTGCGAGCCAACTATAAAAGCATGTCTCAGGATAGATTGTTTAAATCAAACTAGCGAAGCCCATGAGACTTCCACCCACTATGTTCTATTGTTCTCACCGTGAATGGGGCAAACTCACCGTTGCCATCTTTTGATGTTTAACCAACCATCTTTCTGGCTATGTCCAATATCCTTCCTCTACTAATTCACTTACTATCAAGTAAATGTTGAAAGTTGAAACACCGTCATTACTGCCATTTCCTATTTCCTTCCTCCACTGATTTTTAAGTCACTTCCAACCATATCACCCAATCAATCAAAGTTTCATGATCGAAGTGAATAAAAAATGAATCTAGTCAACCGTAGAAAAAGAAAAGAAAAACCAATCAAAGTATTGATTACTATTGATTTCGAGTTCATGTTTCTATTGGCTATAAATAGGGGAAAGAAGCAAATCCGTGTGTGGATGTAAAATGGACAAATTGGATCTTCAATTCTTGTTTCCTTTATCTCCAAAATTGTCCATAGAAACCATGCATGTACCTTGAAAATACCAAGTATTTATAGCGTGGAGGTTTGCACAATCAAACACGGGCTATTTACTTGACCCGTGTGAGCATTAATCCTTGATGAGATGCTAACCTGGCACACAGACACGGCTTATGTAGGTTTAACTTCCAAGGAGGTGGTCTTTTAGACAGAGGAAGACAAGAGCGGTGTATGGTACCATAGGCTGTTTATGCGGCTGTCTAAGAAACTCTTGAAATTTTCACATCTTGGTTTAATTTATCTCCAAATTTCACTTGATTACATCCGGGCTGCGTTCCAAGTCCTAAATGGCAAATATAAAGGGATTAAAGCATAACATCCAAGTTTTTTTTTAATAGAAGCACTTTACTCATTTGCTGATTAATTAGCTCCTATTCTAGGGTTTGGGAGTACATTTCATTTGTTTGTAAAAGAATCAACAAAATACTGAAGACACCATTTCAATCAAGGAATTTGGTAAAGCATTAGCCTGTCATGCAAGTCAATAATTTTTTTTCTAATCTTCCTTCTATTCTCCCATCTTGAAAAGGAATGTAGGATTTTTTTTGTATTACTCATACCATTAACCATTAATTATAGAATTTATTGAAGTGTAGCAACGGAATAACTAGGATATAACTTGATGAAGGTTCAATATGCATAAATAAAATTGTCTCATGTAAGTTATTTGAAATTTTAGAAAATAAAAATATATATATATGAGGGATATGTATCCTGCAAATAAAAATTATGCTATTTATGGTTCTCTTTAAAAACCCAACTTATTATCCATCTCATCTCCATTTTATAATTATCCGCAATAATTTTGAGAATTTGTATTACCAATTTATGGTTTTTCTATGATAATTTTGGTGGTGTTAAAGTTTTTGTTAGTTTGGGTCTTTTGGATGGTAGGTCAAATTTGAGTTGCATATATTGAGTTAATAGCGTCAAAAACTAAAATAATTGCCGCATCTAATAGTTTGGTTCAAATTCAGAGTCCTATTAAAATGTAATACCTTGATGAAACTTTTATGTTAACGTTAATTTAACATTAGTAACTTATACTGTATAACATTTTAGAAAGTTAGCAGCAACTTATATACTTGTATCTGGGAACATCCCAAACAACAACTGTTGCATATAGATTTACATCTGTCTAAAAGTTTTATGTCTAATTATATTTGGAACTTTATGTGATTGCTAATCCGTTAATGATTGTAGTTTTATACGTTGTAATTGCGTCTTGTTAAATGTGATAAAATTATCGGCTATTGGAGAACTTGAAAACATTATATATAGCTTATAAATATAAATATTTACATTATTATACACAAATATATTTATCTAGTGCTGTATGATCCACAGGAAAACAGTGAAGACACGTTCACAATGTCATTTCAAGCCATTAAAATAGCCACACAAAACTTCTGTGATGAAATTGGAGGAGGAGGTTTTGGGAGGGTATACAAGGGAGAAGTCGCAGATGAACAGGATAATAGCCATTATACCATTGTTGCAAAAAAGTTAGACACAAGTCATGGTCAAGGGGAGAAACAATTTTACACTGAGCTAGAAATTCTTTCTGTTTATAAGCATAAGAATATTATTAGTCTTCTAGGCTACAGCAAAGAAACGGATGAAAAAATAATTGTTTATGAATATGCAGCTCGTGGAAGTCTTGATAAGTGTTTGAACTATGCTAGCCTTACATGGAGGAACCGACTTAAGATATGCATTGACGTTGCAACCGGATTGGCATTTCTTCATGGAGGTGTTGGAGGACAGGTAGTGATACATAGGGACATCAAAACTGCTAACATTCTACTGTTTGAAGATTGGAATGCAAAACTCGGTGATTTTGGACTTTCTTTGATAAGTGCAATAGATGAAGAAATAGACTATTTCATTGACCATGCTTGCGGCACACAGGACTATGTGGATCCAATGTACTTAAAATCGGGCTTCTTAACCTTAGAATCTGATATCTATTCATTTGGGGTGGTTTTATTTGAGATATTGTACGGAAGACCAGTGTATAGAATAAACAAAGATAAGAGTGTGTCTTTACTCAGTTTTATCAAACAAAATTTTGAAGAAGGAAAGCAAGATGAGATGGTGTTTAAAGCTATAAAAGAAGAAATTGTGCCAAAATGTTTGACTATCTTTCTAAAAATTGTCTACAAGTGCTTAGAAAATAATAGAAAAAGACGACCAACTTCAAAAGCAGTTTTAGCACAACTCAAGAAGGCGCTGAAATTCCAAGTAAGTTATCACAACTTCACTGAAGTTTTATTTGCTTTTTTACGTACAAAAAATGTGATGTATAAAGAACAGAAATACGCAATTGCATCACAATATTAAACAATTGTTTACATGGAAAATTTATGATTTGACAGTGTTTATCAAAACACATATAGCGACCTTCCATAGAATTGTCATTAGATGAACCGAATAATATTAGTTTTACCTTTGATGGTATTAATGATATATGCAAGTAATACTAAATAACGGGTAAAATAATGATGTTGCAATTGATTGTTGTTGATACGACCACATTACACATAATGATATATGCAAGTACTACTAAATAACGGGTAAAATAATGATGTTGCAATTGATTGTTGTTGATATGACCACATTATACATCACCGTCTTACATAATAAAAAATATAATTTTTACTTGTGTTAGTATTTGGTAACATAATTAGATTTTGACTTTAAAACGATAAAAATAATGTCTATTACATAAAGTGACAATTCGTTAGAAACCGAATGCAATTTAGGCAATAACCCTGAATTATTGTATCTTAAAAGATGAAATATGGTACAATTTTTAAGATACGTTGACCATAATATTTGGAAGCCATGGTTTTCCGTATATTTATATTTATATTTTTAGAAGTACAAAAAGGCTCTAGTAGCAAAATGTGAACATATTCATTACTTTTAAATTATTTAAATTAATGTTCCATTTATACACAGGAACAGAATGAGAATGTAGATGACGATGAAGATGAGAATGATAAGGAAGATAAGAAACATGAGTATGTTTCTTTTAAGGATAATCGGAGTCAAATCAGGAAGATAGTGAGGTTGAGGCAGATGTTGAGGATGTGGAGGATGAAGGCGACGAAGTTGATTGAGCATAAAAGTACAAAAGTCAAATACCAGAATGAGCCACGGTCCAACCAACTGGTAGGACCCGGTTGAACTGGACCTGGAGACATGGCAGGGTGAACCATTGATCATGGTTTCAAAACGTTGCGTCTACGTGTACTGAGACCAAAAAGTTCACTTTCTTATCTTTTTAGATAAGGTATATTTTTATGTCCTAGATATGTACTTTCAAGTTTTCTCTATTTTTAATCATTATGTAACTCGAAATCGATTAAGCCACTACATAGAATCTTAGGTTGCGTTTG
This sequence comes from Logfia minima, assembly GCA_963921325.1. Lineage (NCBI taxonomy): Eukaryota > Viridiplantae > Streptophyta > Magnoliopsida > Asterales > Asteraceae > Logfia > Logfia minima. The sequence continues at coordinate 34,524,493 of OY992767.1, forward strand.
GTTCACGGAATTAATTGGAATTTAATGGAATTGGAATTGAGATTTCATTCCTTAGTTTGTTTGGTTGAATAATTTATAAAGTTAATTTCCATCAAATTCCTTCCACTAAAGGAATTGAAATTTCTTTTTCTTTGATGAATTCCAATTCCTTCAAAAAATTCCGCGAACCAAACGCAACCTTAGGGTTTATATGATTGTAGAATCAAAGTGCCTTATAAGAATTTGTATAATCCTCAAAGGACGGAATACATTCCATCTAGTGTTACTTTGTTCGTTTTATGTACTCTTATTTTACTGTGCTTTAAAAATGGTGTCATATGATATGAATCGTGATTATAAGAACATTCTTCGGCTATTATAAATAATGATTGTAAATGTAAGTAAAATAAAATAGAAAAAGAAAAGTAGAAAGTCAAAGAGATGGAGGTTGCTGCTTGAATATCTTATTAAATTTTAGTGATGACTACGATAAACGTCTTTTATAATGTAGATCCGGACTTACTCTATAATATACAATGACAACTATATGAATATTAAATCGAAAATTTATTTAAAGTGTTGTTATACATACACAATTGTTACTATAACATGCTAGCTGTTATTAAAAATATTTTAGTGTCAGAGATGGAGGTTGCTTCTCGGAAACACTTATATTTATATTTTTTATATAAACGCGTGTAATAATTGATTTATCATACCTTCTCCTTAATTTGTAACCCACTTTTTTTGCACTCTTTAGTTTAACAAAGTTATGGCATCTATAATCACAAACGTTGCTCACCTACAAATCCCACTTGAAGACGTACTAAAGGCAACCTACAAGTTTTCTGATAAAAAAATATTCGGGAAAGGTGGTTTCGGAAACGTCTATAAAGGGAAACTCAACCAGAATGGGGAGTTGATAAAAATTGTTGCTAGGAGGTTTCATCGTAAGGGGCGGCAAGGAGATGTTGAGTTCTAGAAGGAGATTTCCGTACTTTCCAGTCTTAATCATACGTATATAGTCTCTATGATTGGATTTTGTGATGAGAAAGGCGAGAAGATCATCATAAACCGACATTATCCCAAGGGAAGTCTTTCCATGCATTTAAGAGACCCGGCCCTAACATGGTCTGACAGATGGCGTATATGTTATGGTGTTTCGGGTGCAATAGGATACCTTCATGAAAAGATGGAGAAGAGTCAATATGTTATACATCGTAACATTAATAGCTCTACAATTTTATTAGATGACAATTGGGATCCCAAGTTATCCGGATTTGAATTTTCAATCAAACAGTCAATTGATCTAAAGAACAAAGTTTTCCTATGTGACCCGATCGGCACACAAGGGTATATGGACCCAGCAATTGAAAAGAATGGGGGTGTGACGTACAAGTCAGATATCTACTCCTTGGGTGTTATTTTATTTGAAATCTGGTGCGGGAGGAAAGCAAACGAAGATGGTATGTTGCTAGCTCCATTGGCTAGATTTCATTATGATAAAGAAACACTCAAGAATATAGTCCATCATGATTTACAGAATGATCATCTAATAGATGCTTGATCATTTCGGTCCTTCTTAGAGATTGCTGTAATAGCATAGCTTTGCTTAGACAAGGACCAAATGCTCAAGGCTTGACACCCTCATAGTAACAACTACACTGCTAAGTGAGTTAGATATGTCATTCACATTGTGAATAGGCTGCCGATTGTGGACAAGTCTGAGTCCACAAAAATTTGGTTTTCTTTCCTACTAATTGTTTCTTATGTGAAAAATGTCTAAAAAGCCTTACATAATTTGTCAAAATTTCTGATTTAAGCAATATACTATTTTCTTTGTCAGTAAAATCAGTTAAGTTTCTTTTTACATGTTGTAACAACTCTAACTTAGTAAACCGGTGAATTACACTTAAATGTATGTTATAGAGTTTGTTAAAATTGTCGATTTAGTTAGCAAGAAACTTTTTAACTGTTGAATTAATTCAGTATATAAAAAGATGCTTCAACGAGTTTAGCTACAAAAAGACATATAGGTGCTAACTCGGTAAATTTGAGATTTTGACACTATTTGGGCTTTGAGGCCATAGTATATATATATATATATATATATATGTTTCTTAAACAAAACAAAAAAAAAGCTTTTCAATTACTTAAGCGATAAACAATATATAAAAATGGCTAGATCCAATATTCTAACATTTCCTTTCTTTTAACTAAGTTGTATTATCTATTTATAGGCGATATTTTTTTGTTATGTTTTTTTGTTATAATGTGCAATAACGCTTTATTTTTTGCTTTAAAAGAAAATGGTCTTTGCAACTTATTGATCTTTAAGGATTTAACTAAGATCTTACATAAACTATTTATCCTTTTAATTGTTTAAAAACTAAATTACAAGCTACAAAAATAAAAAATACAATTTTTTACAATAATAGCAAATACATTAAGAAAGCTTCATATCAATATGAAAATTACTTAAAAGTATTGTTATCTTTGACTAAATTATAAATTGAATCACAATAAAAAAAAAAATTAGGCTTTGTTAAAGTTTAATATGAAATTCAATATTAGTTTTGTATTACTTTCTAACTTATCATAAAATTTAGATACATAAGATAATTTGTGTTTTACAAAACGATTTTGTATTTTTTTAGTATGAATACAAGTGATTCTTGGAAAGATGAAGATGGACATGAATATAAAGAGAAGGTAATAAACTTCTACATATCTATTACTAATATATAATGCATTTTCATGTTTTTTTAAGATAGAATTAACTAATATGCCCTTATAATTACTAAGAGATTTTCTAAAAATTCATTAAAATGACTAACATACCCCTAATTATTAATTATTAAATTCTCATTAATACATACATTATTAAACCATAAACTACTTAATATATGACATTTAATTAACATACCTCTAATTATTAATTATTAAGTTCTCATTAATACAAATATTATTAAACCATAAACTAATTAATATGACATTTAATTTAACTTAAACTTCTGTATATATACACACTATTACATTTAAAGGTGCGAAGTGGGCAGGTGGGTCGGGTCGGGCAGTTGGGCTAAAATGGGTTTGGGTCCTAACGGGCTTGGGCCACAACGGGTGCGGATCATAACGCGTTCGGGTTAAAATGGACTTACATAAATAAAAAAATGTGTGGCTTAATTTTTAGTTTCAATTTGAATTTATTAGGTTATGTATCTTAATTAACTCCAAAAAGAAATTACAAATAAAATTGCAAAAAAATATAATTACTACGTTTAAAAAATAATTAAAATTGCAAAATAAAACAATATTTCGGAAAAATTTGTTAAGAAGTAATTTTTCCACTTATAAAATAGTATTCTTCATGTATTGTAATGTAGTTTTTTTAATTTTAAAATATTTCAGAAAACACAATACTGTATATCGAATTAATATGAAATTAATAAACTTTTCCCAATGCAACACGGGTATTCTACTAGTAGTCTAATACGTAGCAATTAGAATTCGCCATGAATGGTGAATTGGGTGGAGTTTGTTTCTTGATATTATATCATACTAATTTTCACCTAATTAGTAATTAGTAAAAATATGAAAACTTAACCAATCCCATATGCTTAACTTTAAACTAGACCCCTTCTTTACACCATCAACTGCATTTTCAACACTCTTGACCACTTGTCAGGTATTAGAATAAGAACTCATAACTTAATATCATATTTTAATCAATTTATAAAGATTTAACGAATCACAAGTATTCAACGTTTAATTCTAACACGATAACAAATAAAAGTAAGTGGTTCTTCATAGAATTAAGAACAATAAATTCACAAATAATATCGAATTGTGTATGTTTAATAATTGTATTGCAGTCCCCTTCATACTTTTACTATGACGACCTACATATCTATTGTGTCTTTACTCAGTTTTATCAAACAAAATTTTGAAGAAGGAAAGCAAGATGAGATGGTGTTTAAAGCTATAAAAGAAGAAATTGTGTCAAAATCTTTGACTATCTTTCTAAAAATTGTCTACAAGTGCTTAGATGATAATAGAGAAAAATGACCAACTTCAAAAGAAGTTTTAGCACAACTCAAGAAGGCGCTGAAATTCCAAGTAAGTTATCACAACTTCACTGAAGTTTTATTTGCTTTTTTACGTACAAAAAATGTGATGTATAAAGAACAGAAATACGCAATTGCATCACAATATTAAACAATTGTTTACATGGAAAATTTATGATTTGACAGTGTTTATCAAAACACATATAGCGACCTTCCATAGAATTGTCATTAGATGAACAGAATAATATTAGTTTTATCTTTGATGGTATTACTGGTATATGCCAGTATTACTAAATAATGGGTAAAATAATGATGTTGCAATTGATTGTTGTTGATATGACCATATTACACATCACCGTCTTACATAATAAAAATACAATTTTTACTTGTGTTAGTATTTGCTAATAATTAAATTTTGACATTAAAACGATAAATATAATGTCTATTGCATAAAATGACAATTCGTTGGAAACCGAATTCAAATTAGGCATTAACCCTGAATTATTGTATCTTAAAAGATGAAATATGGTACAATTTTTATGGTACGTTGACCATAATATTTGGAAGTCATGGTTTTCCGTTTATTTTTATTTTTCAAAAGTAGAAAAAGGCTCTAGTAACAAAATGTGAACATATTCATTACTTTTAAATTCTTTAAATTAATGTTCCATTTATACACATGATCAGAATGAGAATGTGGATGAAGATGAGGATGAGGATGAGGATGATGAGGAACATGAGGATCATAATGATGATGATGAGGAGGAGGATCAGGATGAGGAACATGAAGAGGAAGAGGAGGATCAAAATGTGAATGTGGATGAAGATGAGGATGATGAGGAACATGATGATGATGATGATGATGATGATGATGATGATGATGATGATAATGACGATGACGATGACTGTAACACCCCAATTCCTTTAAATGTATTTTTTTAAACTATGGTTGACATAAATTTCATGACATTTAGTCATGCATCAAAATATGGTTTAACTAAAACCACAACCATACTTAAGAGTGAATTTATTATAAAAGCCAAGTCCATACTAGTCTCCAAAAGTCTTCAACTAATCTCTACCCTTCTATTCCTCACCTCCAGATCCTGAGTACATAGCAATTTTGAAACAACCAATACGTAAGATGTAAAGCCTCGTGAGATATATGGGTTTAGACCCAACAAGATATAAAATTTATGAAAATACTTTATAAGAAACATATAAACTGAAACTTTCATAAAAACAATATCATTCTCATAAACATAAAACTACGAACCTCTCCGTTGGAAAATTTCCCCGTTTCCGGGTTAACTTAGGTAATCTGCCAAGATAGTTGGAATGCCTCCAATCCTATCAAGGGCACGGCCTCTCCCGTTTCCGGGTTAACATATCTATAGACATCTACCTTGCGCAAGGAGGTACCATCCCAGTAGAGTCTCATAGTCTTCCCGATTTATAGGTTACCTAGTCTGGACAAATAAAATAATGAATGAATTCATGTCATAAAAATCAAATCTCAATCCATAAACAACTTAACCAAATCAATCGAACTCAACTAGCATGATATGTACTTCCATAACAATAAATCATAGCAGTGCACATAAAACCATTCGAAATATTAGATCAAATAATTTTCAATACTAACATAGGTTGATATGAACATAAGACTACAATAGAAAACCTTGTTTTGCTATGCACCCATTTGTAAATCCACATGTACTCACCTGTTACTTTAGACGTTGACAATTCTTCAATGTACAATTCCACTTCCTTAACACCTATCAATCATTACATATAGTTTCAATAAACACATTGATAAACTAATTACTCAAGTCTTACAACTCTTTTTACTATTAATTCAATACCAAATTATTGGTATCATCCGGTTAGACTTTTAAAAGTCAAACTAACTCTATTTCAATCAATTAAATCCTTTAATCCTTTTTATGAATTAGTGATACTTGATGCCACTAAATTCATCATTCATAATCCTCATAATCAACATATAATCAACTTTCATCATTTAATTCAGCACCAAACTCATGTTTTGGACACCACTTTTGGACCCTCTAAACATTTCCGAAACGTACATATATTATACCGTTTCCAATATATTCGAACATACTTTAATGTACAACTCTTACATTTTTACAAAATGAAGCACACACATATTTACACCCCTTCAAAAACTGCCGAAAGTCATTTTTGTTGCTGGAAATTCAGCAAAATAGCCCAACAGGCTGTTTTTACGACCACTTTTCAACCTCTTAAACACATCCGATTTTAACAAATCTTATATTAATTGAAAGAAATTCGACCATACTTTCATTAGGTTCTTTCGGTTTTCTCCAGAACACAACACATTAATCTGTACAGCCTCTCAAAAATCACCAATAGTAGGTTTTCAACTTTTTACCCAAATTACCATATGGCCCATTTTCGCACCTTATTCAAACCACACATTCATATAACATAAAACATGCATTTTCACTTCAAAAAGGACCACATGTTTGACACTTTAACATATAGTCTTCAACATACAACTCTAAATCAAAATCTACCACTTAATTAATGCTTGAACATGTTCAAATTACTATAATCACCCTTTAATTCACACATGCAAGACCCTTAATGATTTTAGGGTTTATTAGATGTGTTAAAAATCAGAAAATTCAACCATTGAAAGAGTGGATATGAGCTATTACCTTGAATTCTTGGGTTGGATAACAAAAGGCCTTTGTTTTCCCTTTGATTTTCCTTGAAAATTGACTTCACACAATGGTTCACCAAGAACACACACGCTTAAACTCTAGAGAGAGTTTTGGGGTGAAAATGAGAAGAAAAATGAGTGTTTAGCTTTTTATATTCGTGGTCAAACATGGTCAACCCGGAGTCAACTTAGTCAATATTTTGGACTGCACTAAAAATGAGTCTGCAGCCAACTTTAAACCACTATAACTTCTTCGTACGACCTTCGTTTTTGATGAATCTTATATCCCTGTAAACCTTGAATTATGGAATACAACTCTCATGTTTTACGCTTGGTCTAAATCTCAAGAGGTTATGAGTTATAGGGCTGAAAACAGAGGGGGTCGCACACAAATTTTCTTTTGGCAGCACCTAAAATGAAGTTGCAGTAACTTTTAAACCACCATAACTCTCTCATACGACATCCGTTTTGGATGAATCTTATATCCCTGAAAAGCTTGAGACATGTACTACAACTCTCGGTTTTAGATTAGGTCTAAATCCCTAAGGATCACAAGTTGTAGAGCTGTGAACAGAGTGGGCTGCATAACATTTCTAAACTTTTACAAAGACACTTATCATTCATTTGCATAATAAAAAACCATCAATTACTAAAATTATTAACTAGTATCTTAGACCGAATTTAGGATGTTTCAATGACGATGAGTTTGAGGATGAGAATGAGGATGGTGATGTTGAAAGGAGCAATATTAAAAAAATATAAAAGATGATCAACAAAATTTTATTACTTCATATATCATAACATTATAGATCTTAGAAGTGATCAAAATGAGATACCTGATTGGTTAGATTTTTCAAAATGACCAAAACGCATTTTCCACCTTTATGTGTGTGTGTGTATCAAGTTGAAACATATCTCTATTTATAGAGGAAAAGTTGAAAAATTCAAGCTCGTTTTGATTCCGTAGATAAACCACCGGGATAAAGCTTGTAGATGTATAAGATAAAGGTTGGAACTAGGAGGTGAATGGCTTTAACACCGACATGATCAAAATGGGGAATTTGAGTATGGGTCGGGCAGGTTGGGCACATCCAGGCGAGTTCACGACAGGCTGGGTTAACCTAATACACTTTTTGTCAAAATCTCAAATGACAATTATGTTGCCAAACAATATTCCAAAGTTTTTAACAATATGACTTAAGAGGTTTTATCCATTAAGATACAATTTGGATGACCTTCAGCCAACTTAGTAAATCTGACCCACTATTTTATAAGCTAATATTGTTTATGACCCATTAGGAATCAACCCATTCATAACTAAATGCGTTGAAATTGTCAAGGTTGTGGGTTACTTGTTATCGGGAATTGCCGGTTAAACACCTCTACTGTATGAGCTCAACTTTCCAAACTTTAGACCATATGACCGGTAATTCCCTGTAACAAATCAACCACAACATACAATAGAGGTTTTTGAAAGTTTAGCGCATAAGAAACAGTTATCCCAATATTAAATTATTTTAAATTCCATGAAAACTGATTTTTTATAATAACTACAAGTGGCATACTGATCAGGTTGTGTAACAGTTTAAGCAATGTTTTGAAAATTGGTTTTATACTTGAATCGATGCTCCCTCCGGTTCTGGTCGGATCGGCCAGTTCAACTGGTCTTTGACTTTTTCTTTGCCTCTTTTTTTTACTTTTATCAAATTGATTGTGGGTTAATGTTTAATGACACTCTTTATTGACTGTAAATTTAACGAATTTGAAAGTATAATTTTCTATAGCAAGTTATGAGTGGCCAAGGTGCGTTTAGAAGTCAAAATAAGTGTAAATTGTCAAAATTGAATGTCAAGGAGGCCGATTACAATGAGTATATATATCAAAAGACACACATTTAATCTGTTCAAATGGGCACAACTTGATTTTAAAGGTCAGCAAGGGCACATATGAAAGTTCGATATGATTTCCATGTTTACTGCAAATTCTACAGAAAAACCACAAATGAAAAGGTTTGGGTATTAAAGAAAACCCACATAAAGTTTTTGGATTAAAAATCGTAGGTTTGACTTAAAAATCCATGCTCGTATCTTCTTTTAGAATGACTCCATAATGTACATATTGAAAGTCCCTGATACCATTTATAAGTTAAATATAATCAAGTTCAATATTATAGTTTGAATTGTAGAAGGGGTGAATACAATTTAACTTGTTAATTATAGTATGTTAAAATTCTTAACAATTATTAATCATTTTAAAACACTTGTTCAATAAACAGAGTAATAAATTACATCAACATGTCAAATTTTAAAAGAGTAAAAGCCTATGCTAAAAGTAATTCAATATGATAACAAACTAAAACATTACTCGCTGTGAGAATAGATATTTTATTACTCACTGACTTAATTTGTAGTTAGACAATCTTTATCACTGGTCGAAATCAAATAATAGCTACAAATCAATACAATATGTCACTCTATTTATAGACAGAAATTTCTCGTAAATATCTCCATCAAAACTAGTTATAAAATTTATACCAAGAAATACCGCAAATAGACTATCACACAACCGGGCAGTATACCCTGTCGAGTAGTAATATACCTATGGTAAGTTCGGATCAAACCAGGAGGACCGTGCAATTAAGAATGAATAGCAAATGTGTAATTAATCTAGACAAGTAAGTAAATTAAGGGGGGTTTTGGAAACCGAGTTGTTGCCTTGCAATTGTCACTAAATTATAAGTAAAATTAAAACAAAATGGCAAGTGGATTTATGAAGAAATCAAATTAGAACGACACTCACTTGGACTAGTTCACTAATGATGTCAAGGTGTTGATTAAAATGAGTTTACCTATTGTGAATTACCAAATTGGGTAAGATTAAGAGTTACATTTGCTACTCCTGACTGAATGCTTAAATTCACCTATTGCGTTGGCTTTAGGTTTCTAAACAAACTAAATATTACTTCAACCTGTCAAATTATGATTTAATCATGTAGATTACGTTCACAATCTACCTAAACCTAATCAAAGTTCTCTAACTAGGTTTAATTCAAACACATTCTAGTTTAATTCTATTGACTTGTTCAATTCTTACGTTCGCAATAAATCAATAATTAGTCATAGATAAATAATTGTAATAAATCATTTAAATGAAACGACGTTGGCTATAAACATCAAATAATTTACTAGCAAGTCAATCAAATATCTAAAACTTGAAGACACTTCGTTCTTTGATTAAACACAATTTATCAATGCGCAAACATCAAAAGATAAACTCCCATAATCATTAGCTTACATCATCCAAGTGAATGTAAATGCAATTAGCCCATAATCAAACTAATAAGAAAAATAAACACCAAGGAATTAGAAATAAACATTGTTTAAAGGAAAAGAATGTAAACCGAATCCTGTAATGTTTGATTGTTGTTATAGCCTTGATTCTTGAATTACAATGGATTAGAAGGGTTGTCAATCCTCCCAAAATCACCAAAAATCGCTCAAGAACAAAAGAAAAACGGCCACCAAAAGCTTATGTGAAATTAGGGTTTAATTTAGGTTAAAAAGTCAAAAATCCTGCATCTGACAGCTACCCGACCGAGTAGGATAAGTACCCGGCGAGTACTATTTTTCTGTGACAAATTACCAGTTTAGAACACTTTTACCCGACAAGTAGGCTAAGTACCTAGCGGGTACAAGGCTTACCCGGCGAGTACTCCTATCTTTTTAGCCTTGACATCTGTTTGAAAGTTGTAGCCCTCTGAGTTTCAAGAATTTGGGTTTTTGAATCACCTCAATTGGAGTCCGTATGAGGGAGTTATGACCAAAACCGTGAAGCCTCGCCGAATATACAATAATACTTCTTTCTTGATCTTTTCTTCAACTTTTTCTTCTCGTATCCATTCCTAACGATAATGAACACATTCAAAGCCTATTAAGCATCACAAGTTTATTAAACTCATGAAAAATACGGATAAAACGAGAGATAATATGTACTGTATCAATTTTTGACAATTCGATGTTTTCTTTTTATAATAAAAATAAAAATAAATATTTATACAATTACATTGAATAACTTTTCTCAGTACTATAAATATAAGATAATTGTTAGTTTCTTAAATTCTGTATCTATAATAAATTTTCTCACACTTACTAATTTTATTAAAATTTTAATAGTTCTTGAAATCGTCATATGATTATGAAAGGAAATTTACAATAATTGGTCTAAAACTGTAGAAAATAAATACATATTCAATAATTATTATAAATTATACTAATATCTAAAGATAGAAAAATAGTTTGTGTTTCAATGCAATTACATTAATAAAAAAGAAAGCATGTAAAATCTCATATGTTTAAAAAAATCATTTACACTTGAATTTTTTTATTGCAAAAAAGCTGCTCATAAAAAAAATTACAAAAATAAACAAATAAAAAATCATTTGTTGAAATTACTATTCATCAACTATTGAATGAATAGTGGCTCGTCCAACATTTACTAAATGTTAGTAGTTTTAATTTAATTTTAGTTTAATATGTTGAAATTGGTGCAGTTTGAGTTTTGGGGCAAAAACACCACACTTCAAACTGCGTCAGCTATATGAAATACTTCAATTTTGTTGTATGAATATCATATATATCATAACTACATAGAAAAAGATAAAGGCAATTGGAATTGGATATACCAAGTTTGGCATCAAAACTCAATGATTCATAAGGCATAGATACATACCCAAAAGTTGATCTTTGCATCAACATCTTTCAAGGAATTATCTTTGTTGTCAAATGCAGATTGTCTTCTATCAAAGATCCCAGTTGACGAAGTTTTCATATACCTTCTTCTACTGATACACTAATGTCCCTAAATACAATCTCACTTAGTAGCTTGAAGGTTTCAAGTATTACGAAGACACACAATAACAAATACCAGTTGATAAAGAATATTATGGTACCCATTAGAAAAAACTATAACGTTGAAGGAGTAGTGGAGCCATAATGAATGGTTATTATCTGTATCAAGAAGAGAGTTGTGAAACTAGAAAGCAAGGAACAGATGAAATGCTTGAGTACTTTAACTTACACTTTTATCCGGAGGTCCCAGAAGAGTACCAACAAAGATACACAATGCTAAGATACCTAGAACTGGCCACTGTTTTCTGGAAAATGCGTTACAACTCCATTGGACCAGTCTGTGATTTACAATGTCATTATTGTTCCAAACATCACACAAAGAAACAGAAAAGTAACTAATGGGCACCATGGTTTATTTAGTCAACAAGATGAAGTTTAAAGGTGTAACTTACTCATACAGAGTTGATCAAGAAGAGATTTGTCCAAAATCATCTCCAAGTTCAGATTCCATTGATGCTGATGTAAACTCTGACATCCATGTTGCTGGATTATAGATTAACACAAGCTTATCATTAATACAACGGAAATATCTTTAAATAATAACAAAATGGCATACATGAATCCACATACTTAGCGATTTTCATCTGTGAATGAATTTGGTGGTGATGGAATTGGTGAAGTCATCATCAACCCACCACCTACTTATAACCGAAGGCAACATTTACCGTTTTTCCATTACAAAGAGGAGACAAGTCACCATATTAGTTCTCTTTAGCATCAATCATAGAGTCAGCTAAGGCCTTGACAACTGAATCTATATACTACCAAAAGAATATATGTTAGTTTTGTAAATCAACAAGGGTTAGTTGATTGCTTCACGAATCGTGTATGTTCACTTTATGAATTTGATATTTCGACCCTTAATGCCGGGGTTACACGAAATTCAAACTATATGGATAAGACGCGAAGATCAAACAAGATTTTCGGCACAAAATCAGTTAAATTCATATATAATGTGTGAAACAAATGATGTCAGTTTTCTGTTTATGAAACCAGAAACGGTTGGCGGTTGAAACCATGATTACATTTATGGTCCCTCGAGTAAATTCATTTTGCAGCGGGACCCCTGTCAAAGGCGCTGCCCCTTGGACCCCGCAAGGGGCCGTTTCCCCCCTTATCCCACCATTTGAGCCGTACCGGGATTAGCCTAGACTAACACAAGTGTGCACTCCGCACCTTTTAGCTTGTATCATAACTAAAGCCAAACCACTTGATACACATATCATTTCCATTTTACTAAAATGATCAGGTGACACTAAAATCACCAACAATATAAACTTTACCATAAGAATCAACCGAATCGTTATTTGAGATCAAAGATTCATATAATAGCCAATTAAACACTTGACCACAAACCCGTGATTTCACATAGATAGAGTAAAGTACGAATATGTATACCACCGTCAATTTTTTGAGATGGTATCATGCTTTGAGAATTGGCAAACATAACCAAGTGCCTGTTATGGTCTAAACACATAACCACTCTAGTGGTCCTACTATTTGAATATAAGAAAATCTCAAATTATACCTACCCATTCTCTTCTTTTCGCAATCATCGATCTTCGTACCCAAACTTTTCTCCAAATTATCCTAAAAACACTTATAAAATAAATAAAGCTGATACTAAAAGAGAGAAAGAAACATTGTTAATCCTTCAACTGCTTTAAAAAGTTTCTAACGTTCTGAAAGTATTGATAAGCAGTGTAGTACTTGAGATGGAATCCTACTAGTCTTGAAGAGTTAGTAAAAGTCATAGAAAGGTTGTAGTAATTGAACCTGTGGGACAGGCTTCTATTGTGGTTCAGTGCTGCAGAACTAACATCATGGTTCACTTAACTGCTTTTCATTAAGTTTGGAACATATGCAGTGGACATCACCAAGTACTTGGTTGCATCAGAATTCAGGAAGGCTCAATCCGTTCTCAGCTGTGCACCTACGGATCTCCTGTTTGTTGATGGATGCAGAACTGCAAGTGAGAAGATCTCTGACTTGCTTGTTGTATATTTCCACTATTTGTACATGAAGCTCGTATTTAATAACATCTTTTCTTCAATGTGACAGATCAAAAAAATCATTGAGAGCGCAACAGAACTACCCAAGAGAAACTACAATGTGAAGATAAAACGCATCTACCCTAAATATGATTTCAATACAGAATTAGAGATTCTTAGCCATTGTAATCATCACAACATAGAATCTCTTCTTGGGTTTTATGAAGAACATAATGAAATGATACTCATCTACGAGAACAGTAATCATACTGAACACCTTTATGGATATTTGGGTAGTCGTATTCTTAGATGGGAAAAGCATTTGAATATATGCATCGATGTTGGAGAAGGCTTGAGTTACCTCCATCATGAGATTACAGACCAAAAAATGGTAATACACCGTCAAACATGTCATGATAAAATTAGTAAAATTAGGTTGAATGATTATTGGAGTGCACAGATTACTGGATTTGAAATCTCCGAATTGCCGCTTCTGAATCAAGGTCACGCTAAAATTTGGTTCGACTATCATCGTAGCATAGATGTTTACATGGATCCAGAATCAGTTGAGACATATTAGTTGAAAAGAGAATCAGATGTATATAGTTTCGGGGTAGTTATGCTTGAAATCCTATGTGGGACTGCTGCCTATTCTCTAATTTCCGGACATCGTAGTGAAGAAGAGTTCTGAGAGTGTAAAAACAAGTAAATCAACAAGAAGAGAAATACCATAACTCACTTTAATCAACTGCACACGACTAAAACCGGGTTAAACACCCAAAAACAAAACCAGAAAATACCTCACCACATAAAAAAACTCTGACGCTCAACACTATCCTAGTCATTCAATGTATAAACCAGAATGAATTCTACCTTTTACAGAACAAGAAGATGAATAACGAGAGAGAGAGAGAGTCGCAAAGAACTACAACAACATAAAAGAAAAACTAAACTTAAAAATAAATAATAACAAGCCTTTATTCTTTTAGTTTCAAAATTACAGAAAGGCCCCTTCATGTTTGCTCCATGTACCTGCAGAACCTTCTAATAACACTATACTTACCTTATAACCCTCTGAGCTTTCCCGCATACACAACAAACACAAACTAACAAGAAATAAATTAATTTTATGTATCTAACATGTTTCATAATAATATTACTTGTTCTCACAGAGAGTTGGCACGTCGATGGTTCAACGAGGGAATAGTAAGGAAAAAGATAGCTCCTTCAATTATGGAAGAAAACAGTGAAAACAATTTACTTTTATGAAAATTGCCTATTCGTGTTTGGCAGACAAACAGAACCAGCGTCCAACGATGAAAGTCACTGTCAAGGAACTTACTAAAGCATTAGCCTTTCATGTAAGTTAATAACTTTTTCCTACTCTTCGTTTAATTTTTTTGACCCCGGCCTAGTGGTAACCGGTGTGCTAATTTATCTTGGGAATGTAGGATACACACATTGATCTGTCCTAGTGTTTTATACATCTAATTATGTTCAGAAAAGTATGTAATTTCTAATCCGTTGATGATTATAGTCTTATTCCATAGACTAATTAATGGGAACATCTGTGTTTTTGTTTGACCATATGTTCAAAACCTATAGGACATTGATATCTATTGAGCTGACTTTTGCATTACATTTTCACATAAAAGAAGTTACATTGAAGAACAGGTTTGTATGCTGATAGTGACTAATGTGCACATGAAATTGACCGAACATTGCAAACATCACAATCGTACTGATGATGTCACGGACGCACATTTTAAGTTGATTAGAATTGCAAACATCACAATCCATACCAATGATGTTGAACCCATCAATTGATTATGATCCCACTATGAGTAGCGCAGTTGGATCTGTCTTAGCTATGAGATGAGATCAAAATAGATTTCAATGATGAGATTTTGTAATTCGGCTGTCAATTAAATTGTAACACCCCTTGAGATCCAACTGCTTTGAGCGATTCTATTCAGTTATCTGTCAATTGTAACACCTCTCAGGATCTCAGAAACCCTTGTCTAGATTAGTTGCTGTACCAACGAAACCAAAATCCCAACTGCAATCTCATCAAAGACAATTCAGAGCATCTTAATCGGGTCATCCTATACTTTGTTAGTAACAACTGTCTCTTCACAATTGTTATTTGTGTCGAAATTAAATTGAGAAGGTACTTGGCGTAGTATATATTTCACCTTTTTAATCGATCCCCGCTATGGTCACAAAGTTCTAAAATCTTAGGGTGTGTTTGGTAGGGATAATGGAATGCAGAGAAATGGAATGATTCCCCGTAAATGTTATTTTACTAGTTTGTTTGCGCATGAGAATGGAAACGGAGAATGAATTTTTGATTCTCTTTCCCCTTGATTGATTCTCTAAAAAAAAGTAGAAAAATCGAGAAAATGAGTCAACAAATAAGGACATGTGCGAATGATTCTCAAGTCCATTTTTCTATTTCGATTCTCTATTGGTACCAAACAATAGAATGAATTACGTTTTTCTGGACTCATTCCCTTTCTCTTCGATTCCATTCTCCAATTCAATTCCATTCTCTATCATTCCCTCCTACCAATCATGCCCTTACAGTATTATTTATGATTTTCACTTTGCAATTCTTCAAGTTTTAGAACAAAGTAACCGAGTTTCATTGAACATATGCATGCGGTTGGTCTCTTTCAAAATGGTTCCCGACATAGAATCATCTAACCTCGTATGTTTATACTGTCTAACTGCATCAAGAAACTCTGTATACAGAATGACATGTTCATCTTAATTCGGAAATGTTCAAACTAAAGTTTGACATGTTTGCAAGGTTTTTGAGGGAGACCATTTTATCAAACTGTTTATAATGCGTTTTGGTTGAATAAAGCGTAGCGATAACAAAACACAATTATAGTGCAACGGAATCCATATTTAAATTATTTTTATTTTTATTTTTATTTCATTATCGAGATATTTTTAAATAAAAATTTATTTGATATACGTTTAAAAGTCACAACTGTCACGTTTAAAGTTCTCTCGGTACATGTCAAATTTTCAATAGTTTTGAAGGTTACACTGCAGCATCACACGTGCTTACAATAAATTAACGTTTTAATTTATTTAATTTACAATAAATAAATCCTGAGTTAGTTGTGACAAAACTCAAATTTACTAACTGAATTTAGAGCACAAAGTATTCTTAAGAGGGTAAGGGTAAGTTGAAAATATGAAAGAACTGTGCAAAGTTTACTTGTTGACAAAATCAATCTAACGGCTGAGATTCCCTCGATGACACAATAATTCCATTTCTCTCAGATCTTATTGGTCGCAATATACTGACTCTTTATGATCAACCGGTCTTAATAGATCCAACGGCCGAGATTTCACCACATCAAATCACCCGCACTCCCCACACACACATATGTATAACCAAAAAAAGGCCCAAATTACAACACAAAAATTGAAATTCTAATCTACTTTTCTTGTTCTAGGGTTTACTATATATAATCACAGTACGCTAAATCGTTCCAATCGAAGAATCTGTGTATCCTCGTGTTCGTTAAATCAAATGAATTGATCAGAAATTTGTAAAAAATTAAAAATCGAGGTTATTTGAGTTTGTTGTTGTTACTTGTAATCAATCATGTTTTTGCTGGATTGGTTTTACGGAGTATTGGCATCGTTAGGTTTATGGCAAAAAGAGGCAAAGATCTTGTTTTTAGGGCTCGATAATGCTGGTAAAACTACTTTGCTTCATATGTTGAAAGATGAGGTTAGTTTAATTAATCATCATTATTATATATTAGGTATGTATGTTTATGTAATTGAAATTTTTTAAAACTGTTTTTGTGTTGGTATAGAGATTGGTGCAGCATCAGCCAACGCAGTATCCGACTTCAGAAGAGCTGAGTATTGGACAGATAAAGTTTAAAGCTTTTGATTTAGGAGGTCATCAGATTGCTCGTAGAGTTTGGAAGGATTATTATGCAAAGGTATACTAATTCTTTACTCTGTTGAATTCGATTTATTTTTTTATCATTTAAATTACTTATTAAAAGGGTCAATTCCAGAAAAAAGGTAACATAATTCTCAAACTAAGAAGTTCAATTCCATGGAACATAATCAAAGAAATTTCAGGAAAAAAGTAATTTAATTCTCAAAATTACCTATAATTGGGAAACCAAAATGATGTTTGGAAAAGAAAATTTCTTTGCATATTACCTTTTGTGTCCTGAAGTTTAACTTAGTAGGGATCATTTTATGTTCCCTCAATTAGGAAATTTTGATAAGTATGATCCTTTTCAGGACCTAAACTAAAAATGCAAAATTAAATTTTCAGTGATATTGGTTGTAGATAGCAAAACCTTTAATTTTTGGTAGACAGAGATGTCTGATTTGCCAGTTGTGATATACGGTTGTTTATTATTCTTCTAGTATTACAAAAGTTGAAAGATGATGAGTTTTAGGTTAATTGGGACATCTACTGTTTTTTTTTTTACTTTTGCTTTTTGCTTATGGTGGTATGTGTTTGAGTACTTTTAGAAGATTGCATCATAACCTGTTGTTGGTTTTTGGCCTTTGGTGATCAATTAATTTGCCAACAATGTGGTAGTGAAGATGTGCTTTCTTTTCCAGCAATTCTGTATTTAATACTGTTTTGTTGTAGTTTTGGATAGGATTTTCCCTCAATCCTTATGCTTTTATAGGTTAGTGGATGGTGGCGTTTAGGATTAATATTCATGGATATAATATCGCAGTTAGGGTTTTGCTTACTTTTCAACTTTACAAACTAAGTTTTGTACTTGTGGTGAGAGACTGAGAGTTGTTCACATTAGCATCATCAAATGGGTTTCTTTTTGCAAAAAACTCACACTTAGGTGCGTATAGTTACATTAATATCACTCTACATAAATCTATAGCATTTAAGTAAGTTCATAGGACTTCAAAAGTTTCTTTGAAAACAAAGTGGAGTGGATACTCTTTATACGGGGTATAAAGAGTAAACCACCTTTTAAGTCTTCAAGTCCTTGAATTTATACCAAAATGGCTCTTATAGCTTACACGTGAATTGGTTGTTTGGTCTATAAATGTTAACTGTATTTTAGTGAGTGTAACTACAAGACTCTGGCCATGATTTGCAGTCTTCATAGGATATGTAGCAATAGAAGGTGAATACCGAGTTCAAAAAGTGGATAAACCAACGCATACTGCATTGTTACTGATGGTTTGAAGTTATGAGTAACTCCTTACCCATTGCTGTCTTTAAGATTTAGTTGTATTTTGCTCTCAGTTTCTAAATCAAGGCCGTACTGATGAAATTATACATATTCACAATATTTAATATATATATATATATATATGTGTGTGTGTGTGTGTGTGTACCCAATCAGCGTATATACTCATACAATATTCATATTCACACACATATGCACACTGTGTATGTATATGTTTTTGCGCATGTGTCTGTATGTATTTATATACTGCATGTATACATGCAATAGGTTGGGTGTAGTTGCTGGTTAATTTTCACCTGGTTATGATTTAGGTACCCTATCATCCGAGGAATAATATCTAATGGTCATGTCTATTCTTTTCTTTGATGTCTTAGATTGAACAAGTAGGTTTCAGATTCTTTACTTTTTACAAATTCAATGTTATGGTTGCATACTTACATTGATAGGATTGACATCTATGCACAAATTTCTACAATGGCATATCCGTTAATGGGCATGATTCAATATTTGATTTTGTTGGAAGTTTTATTAGTTCTGGCCATGTTTTTCGTTAATGTTTGGTCGATTTTCAGATTATATATAAATTTCAGTGCAAAAAGCGTTAAGCAAAGAACTTTTGCAACAAAGAAAGAAATATTACAATAAAAATTGTAAATTCCACTCATTTTCGGCACAGCTATTTAAAACTTTAAATCTTTTCATTAAATTTCTTTCCGAGTTTTGTTCACAGTTGAACATTAACTACTTCTAAAAACCCTTTGTACCCTAATTGGTACATCTACAATTAATGTAGCAGTAGTGTGTCATCATAAGTCTCGTACAATAAAGTTCATTGACAATTTGCCATCGGTCACTGCTCTTACCTAGGTATGCTTGTGTGTATTTCTGCAATTGATAAAATAACACAAGCTATTTTCTTATTTGAAGGTTGATGCTGTGGTTTACCTTGTGGATGCATATGACAAAGAACGATTTGCGGAGTCCAAGAAAGAACTAGACGCCCTCCTGTCAGATGAATCATTGGCTACAGTACCTTTCTTGATTCTGGGCAACAAGATTGACATCCCTTATGCTGCCTCAGAAGATGAGTTGCGTTACCACATGGGACTCACCGGTCTCACTACTGGCAAGGGTAAGGTGAATTTGGAGAATTCAGGTGTTCGGCCTCTGGAGGTGTTCATGTGTAGCATTGTCAGGAAAATGGGTTATGGTGATGGCTTCAAGTGGGTCTCTCAGTACATCAAGTAGGAAATCAGATGAAAAAGGAACCAAACTTTATGAGTAGAAAAGTAAGAGATTCGGTTTTTAATGTTTTAAAAATGTGTTCTGTCTGGATTTGAGTTGGAGGTTTGGCTGTTTGAAATTCAATACCATGTTATATATATTTCTCTTGTTGCGGTTAAGTTTTTCTTAACTTATAGAGCAGGATATATGGAACCACCGTGAAAAATATCACGGACCAAAACCAAACCGGGACAGATTGGAATTGGCTGACTATATTCAGTTCAGTCAGGTCTTTGTTCTGAAGTTTTTCAGAATAACAAGTTCTCGCTTTTGTCTGCGTTGATGAAAAATTCAATGGTTTTATACTCAAATAGATTTTACTAGTTAAAGTTGGATCATTTTTGTTTGATCATTGTTATTTAACACCAAAGTAGATATCGATAGCATAATACTAATTTCCTACTAAGGTTATAGTTTTCTAGTTCAAGTGAGATACCTAGCTGCATTCTCAATCAGATTGATCTTTTTTATGCATTGTTATAGACCATGATTATATTCCCTTCTTTCCAATTTAATAATTTAAGTGTTGTTAATGACATGTTTAAAAATATGTAATGATTACACTATTAACCGATAAAAATTCATATTCAATAAAAATTCATAAATAATCATATTGGGGAGTAGTTTAAATTGGAAGCAAAGGTGTATTACTATTTATCCACAAGAAAACAAAACAAACAAATTTGGGGAGTAGTTTATTCTTCCCAGGTGTATTACTATTCATCCAAATCTAAAGAAAACAAACAAATTTAGAGAATATTTTATCATTCGGGGAGGGAGAGTTTTTTTAATTTAGATTTTAACTTTTTTCTAAATGATCTCAAGATGTTTATCTAGTGAGGTTCGAATATGATGAAGAGACAAAATTTTCATCTATAGATGAAAAGAGTTCATATCTTATGATTATTGATTGATTAGCACTATCTTCAAAATATCTTATGATGAACGGTCCAATCCAATGCTTTATTTTTGTCTTAGTTGATTCCGATTCGATATTAGAAATATATTGATTTTTACCCAATAACTAAATACTTTTGTTTTAAATACTGCATAGCTAATTCCATCTATAAATCGACATGATTCCCTATTAGTTCTAGTCTCAATAAAACTATTTATTCTTACTCTTTATATAGTATGATATGAATATAGCACATCAATTCGTTATATATGGATCATGTGATTTCATTAATACGGAGCTAATTTCAATAAACTTATTGGAGGGTCTCATATACGTGTATTCAGTAGGAATTGAACTTACGAATTCTTCAATTGTAAGTCAGGTGCTTTAACTATTGGGTCACGGATGCTTTGAGGGTCATATGACATATGTGGAATGACTAAGACAACATAGCATATGGTTAGATGTATAATATAGAGGGGATGTACCTCAGATGGTAGAGCGCTCGCTTAGCATGCGAGAGGTACGGGGATCGATACCCCGCATCTCCACAATTCATAATTCTAAACATTTTTTCGACCATGCTAAATTAATGTTTAAGTTTTGTCCATCAACTTTTGAATAAGTTTCCTATTTAGCAAATAATTCATCACTCTTCACTTTAATGTGACAGAATAACATTATACTCCGGACTATCCAACTGTCAAATCTCCAGTCGAGAAAATTTTATGCACTTCTGAAACTTTTCATCAAAATTTTCTTGATAGTTTGGTTAATTATCACTGAGCAGTGAATTATAATATTATTTTTTCCATCATAAACATTTATTTTTCCATTTCATTATCAATCATACGCACTAATAACCTCTCATTTACAGTTCACATTACGCCAAAATGATTACAAAGTTGCTTGATTATTCTCCTTGTTAAACTGACTAATCATGCTCTGCCCTGATGCCTTC
Source organism: Logfia minima (assembly GCA_963921325.1). Classification (NCBI taxonomy): domain Eukaryota; kingdom Viridiplantae; phylum Streptophyta; class Magnoliopsida; order Asterales; family Asteraceae; genus Logfia; species Logfia minima. The sequence goes on from OY992767.1 coordinate 34,546,506, forward strand.
TTAATGTCACTCTCCATCATCAACACTCTAACCTTTTCAACTTCATCCCATTTCCCTCTTTCTGCATATATATTCGACAGCAACACGTAATTCCCAGAATTCCACGGCTCCAAAACTATAAGCTCCTTAACCGCGACTTCTGCAATTTCCGTATCCACATGATTACGACAAGAGCTTAATAAGGCACCCCATAATGCAGCATTTGGCTTCATCGGCATATATTTTACTAAATCATGAGCTTCTTTCACCAGTCCACCACGTCCAAGAAGATCAACCAAGCACCCATAATGCTCCAGCTTTGGCTCGATGTGATGGTGTGAAACCATTGAAGAAAATAGGTCTTTGCCTCTTTGAATCGACCCTGAATGTACACAACATGTTAACACCCCAACAAAAGTGGACTCGTTAGGTTTTAATCGCTTCTTAATCATCTCATCAAATAAAGCTAATCCCTTTTCACCATTCCCATTGAAAGCCAAACCTGAAATCATGGTGTTCCAAGAAACTACATTTTTTAATCGCATATCGTCAAACATCCTGAAAGCTGCATCTAGAAGTCCACGTTTACAGTAAAAATCGACAAGTGAATTGCCTACGGAAATATGAGTTTTATAAAGTCCACTCGATTTAGCATAATTATGGATCCATTTCCCTAGACTATCTTCACCCATACGTGCACAAACAGGCAACACAGTAACAATTGTCGCTTCATCGGCTTCAAACCCATCATCCAACATCTCACGAAAAAGCTTCAACACTTCATCATCTAGCCCACTTTTCGATAAACACGACAACATTGTATTCCAAGTAACAACACTTCTTTCTCTCATTTTCCTAAAAAGACCATATCCCATATCCACGTTCCCCATCTTACAAAAACCACGAATCATCAAATTCCAAACAATTACATCTCGTTCACGCATTTCATCGAACACGTTCCATGCGTCATCCATCTTACCACAGTTCACATACAACTCAACTAACCCAATTCTAACACCACTAAAAGAACAAAACCCAAGTGAAATAACCTCTCCATGAACCGTTTTCCCAAACTTAACATCACAAACATTCGAACAAGACTTGAGAACAGGCACAAACGTAAACTCATCAGGCCAAATTCTATCGTTTTTCATGGTGTGAAACAATTTAAGTGAGGTTTGAGAATGTGGTGATAAAGAGTAGGCTTTGATGATTGAATTGTAGAGAAGTATGTTTGGATGTTGGGTTTGTAGAAAGATAAGATGGGCGTATTTGAATTTGTGAAGGGACCCACAAACGGAAATGAAGTGGGAGAGAATGTGATTGGATTGATGGAGGTTGTGGCGGATGATTTGAGCGTGGATTTGAGTGAGATTGATTCGTGTATGAAGGCCATGAAGATTATGGAGGATTCTGCGTTCAATCTGTTTCACACTCATGCATCTGCTACTCATTTTCTTTTTAATCGATTTTCTTACGACTTCGTTGCCCGTTGAAAGAAAAAAATAAAAATACGGAGTAAAAAAATTGGTTGGTTGTATCGTTGATGTAAGTCATGTAACTAGTTTTAAACAAATTCGAAGTTGGCGCCAGATTTACGAAATGGGCTTAATTCGGAGCCCAGTTTAAAAGAGTAAAGGCCCTTTTTTAAAAGCCCAATTACCCGGTGATGGTAGGATTGAAGTTGATTTATATATACTCAACACTTATTGAATCAGATATTCAGATCTAATGAAATGTTTGGAGCAAGTAGTAGAAACAAATGTTAAAGTTTGTATTTATTAAAAGGCTAAACAACTTATATTTGTAGAACAAAAAGGTATAAAAATGACGATAACAAAAAATTCATTAATAACTTTGGATGATTGGAGCTGGATACAAAATTAAAGAGATCGAGTTCTTCCACTCGATAAATGCTCAACTGATTTGCACCCTCGATATTGTTTTCACCAAAAAATTTATGATTCGCGATATATTGCATAGAAGTCTTCAACTCCATTACTCCGATATGAAAAATAAATAAAAAATAAAAAAGTAGTATGCTAGTTAAAAAGCTGTATAAAAAGAAAGCATTAAACCGATAATATGGTGACAAATTATTATAGTAATTCTAGGCTCCGTTTTATTCGCATAATGTTTTTGAAGGATTTAGAATCTGTCAAAGAAATTGAAATTTGATAGGATTGAAATTCCAATGAGTTGAAAGCTTTCATATTTTGTTGATAGCAAATAGAACGAAATTTAAATTAATGGTAATAATGTAAAAGATAATAATAATGACACGTATTAATAATAAATAATTATAAATTTATGACAAATGAATAGTTATTATATTTACAAATTTATTATTAATAATTAATATTAATAATAAAATTAAATTAAATATTGAATTAATTTAGTATATAATTAGTTATATACATTTATGAAGGTAATGACAAGCATTAAGAATAAAAAAGTTACAATGTATAATTCTTTATATAAAAATTATTATTATCTAGTTTTGTAATTTACATAATATAACAAAAAATATAAACATAACATTAAAGTAATATTATTTAATAATATTAATGATAGTATTAGTAAAAAGAGTTTATAAAAGATTTTTTGTGAGCACTTTGAATTCCAATGAGGTTGTAAATATTTCATCAAATATGTTAAGGAATTCGAAGGTTGACTGCATTGTAAATGGCATTTAATTTTTCAATTATGTGTTGGTTAGTTGTGTCTCTCATTGGATCCGTAGGTCTTAACTTTCTAACTTTGACAAAGGAAAAATTAACTACACATTACATAAAGGTACTCTTATCAATTTGTACACATCACTAATTTTTTCTACAAATCAATGAAAAATAAAAAATAAAAATAAAAATAAAAAGGCAGTCAAATCCGAAACGATGACGGTAGTAAGTAGAAGGTAGACATGAACACAACCCAACTTCAATAACGCACCATTAATGTGGTGGCTCTCCCTCTAACCACCATCTTTAATATCTATTATCATTACTCCTTCTACTTGAAGTACTATTTATTACTCTTTATTTATGTAGTATTTCATAGTTGTAATCTCCGAACATTAATACTTTAACTATGTTAATATGGGGAGGTTCTTTAGTGAAAATATTAGTTCTAATCTAAACCCATTAAAAATTGGGTTGACTTGATGGAGTTATTATGTGCCTTAAATTCAGCATTAGCATGACAACTACATGTAGGAAATTTGATTAAAGCATCATATTCTTTTCACAAAACATTTAAGTACTCCACGCTCGACAAGCTAATAGTAGATAATAACAACGGAAGACTGAATGAATCTCTAAAAACAACCAAAAGATAAAAGATCTAGAGTTTCAAGAGAAAACCCTAAATGCACTAGATGAACTCAAACCCTAAATTTAAGAACACAATCACCTTAATTAACAATCTAATTACTACCGGTCACAATTGAACCTAATAGATCGGTAATACAACGTGAATACCACCAGACCTGTAAATAGCATATCAATTAACCAAACCCTAGAGATTAAGGTATTTTAACCAATACTTGAGACTAAATCAAAATTGATCGATTATGTGCTCTGATACCGTGAACAAATTGCAATTGTAGACAAGAATCAACAAAAGAATAACAAGATTCCATACAAGATTACTGAATAACTACTTAATTAAAGGAAATAAATCAAGACTTGGTTTTCAACTCAAAAACAAGACAAAACCCTCACTACATACTCAAAAACACTAAAGATCAATCAACCAACAGGTGATGATCTTATCACTCAACATATACTAGATTTGATCAAGATGATTAATAACAATACCGAAGAATACAAAGAATACATATTATCGCATATACAGACCAAGATAATACAATAGAATGAACTAACTAATAATACAACAGACACTGATATATATAGTAAAACTATTGAACACTTGTTATTATGAACCCTGCAAATTGAGATAGTTTCAGTCTATACACCCTTCTGACTCACATAACTTCAGCCTGTACCCACAGACTCAGAAAGACACAAACTAATAACTTTATATCTTGAATCCTCTATACTGAGACAACATCATGAAGACTTCAAATTCAACAACAATCAACCATTAACTGAAACAGACTAGAATCCAAAAAAAAAAAAACAAGAACAAACATGGATAAGATTGACTTTCAACACATGTATCTAAAAGTGGTAGATAAAGTATCAAGCTTTTGTAACACATCATTTACCTCAACAAGTTTCTGTTTGACCAATAGCATAAGTTACTTCCATTACTACGGTGGTCTCGCCACCTCCGTTTCTAACTGAGAAAATTGTAACAACTTTTTGTTAACATCTTTTAACTTCAATGAGTTAGTGAACTTTTCAATAAAGTTTCTCTTGATTTCAAGCATTCTCGAACAAGTTTCTCAGCTTCTTGCATTTCTTCTATGAACATTTGGGATTCAACTTTAGTATGATAGAGTTTTTGATTCAGGTTTACCATATATTGAATGGCTGGTGTTATTCTTTTCAAGGTGTTTTAGAGTTGACCCAATTCAGGTTTGAAATTGGTTGTTGTTTGAGCTGCATATATTACAATCTCAAAAAGTTTTGTAATGGCATCAGAAAGAAGAGGATCTATCAGTGTCGGTTCGATGTCACGGGTCGGAACTACCTTCACTTCTACCCGAAAAAACTGTAACAACTTATTGTTAACATCTTTTAACTTCAATGAGTGAGTGAACTTTTTAATAAAGTTTCTCTTGATTTTCAAACATTTTCGAACAATTTTCTCGGCTTCTAGGATTTCTTCTATGAACATTTGGGCTTCAACTTCAGTACGATCGAGTTTTATATTCAGGTTTACGATGTCTTGAATGATTGGTGTTATTCTTTTCAAGGTGTTTTGGAGTTGACCCAATTCAGGTTTGAAATTGGCGGTTGTTTGAGCTGCATATATTACAATCTCAAAAAGTTTTATAACGGCATCAGAAAGAAGAGGATCTATAAGCAGAGCCATTGAAAAAAATGATGAATTTACTTGGATTTAACATTATATAGATGTAAAGTGAATCAGAATTTCCTTAGTTATAAATTATAAATTATATAGTTTAAAAGATATCAAAAGAGTTAAACTTCAGGGAAATGAATAGAGGCTTCATTATTGGAGCTTATGGTTAACGCGTCGTCTGTTTAGAATGGTGTGTAATGATAACCAATGAAAAAGACAAGAGCCAAAGAGATATTAATATACCACCCCCGTGCTACTCCTGCTACTACTAGTCTACTACTACTACTACTACTAATTATTATTATTATTCTTTACTTTTTATAATAAATTGTGATAAAAGATAAAAGTAGAAGTGTTCAACATTCGGTTTGAAAATGTTTAATTTAAATATCGAACTAAATAAAAATAAAAGAAAATCCCAACTAAATTTGAATTCGATTTTCAGTTTGGTTTCGGTTCAGTTTACAAATCTTAATTCGATTTTCGATTTAAAATTTTTGAATTTGGTTAAACTGAAAACCGAATTCAATTAATAATATACTAAATTATTAATATCTTTAGTATATATGTGATATCTAAATTTCCTAAAAAAGTCTATTCATATTCCAACTTTAAATTAACTTCACGTCTTTTACTTTCCACACTAGTGAAACCGATTTTACTTTAAATTTCCTAAGACGTTAACAATTACAAGCTGAAATTGATTTTTTATAGTAATTTTGGAGATATTTTGAATTTTTCGGTCTAACCGAAACAGAATTCAAATTTGGTTTTCGGTTCGGCTCTCAAAATTTTCAAAACCAAATAAACCGAGGAAACCGTAAACAGAACCGATGAACATCCCTAGAAAAAAGTATACCTTATAAAATGTAGAACTTGCTTATATGTTTGATTTATGGGGAATTCACCAAAATACATTAAAAAAAATTCAAATATAAAAATATACACAAAGAAATACAAAATTGCCAAAAACTACCCCCCACACGCAAACCTCAATTTGCGGTTTGCATGCGCCCATAGCCGGGGTTGTTTCCAAGGTCCCTAGTTTTCTTGTGTAAATTGTCTTACTTTTTGTCCGTTTTCGATATAATTTTTTGAACTTTTTAATTTTTTTACAATTAATATGACCCTAAGATAATATGATTATCAGGGGTGCATGTTCCTATGGATAATTTTTAGGAGAAAATAACTGATCTCAAAAGTACGGTTTGGATAAGATTTTAATCTTGATTAACAAATTATTGATTACAACAACTAAAACATTTTATTAGATATAGATTTAAAGACATTACAAGAAACAATATAGCAAAATAGCATCCTCAAACTACATGTGTGGAATGTTTAAAACGTGTTCACGGATGGGATGAAAGGAATGTGTGTATGAAGGACCGGTGTCGAAGGAGAAACAACGAAACAATTTAGTGAGCAACATGTCATATGGCAAGGGATTATTAATGTAGGTAACGACATGTTGTGTCGCACCCCCAAGACGCGTGGCAGCGAAAGGTATGGGGTGTCATGGGGGCGCCGACCAAATCAAATATCACAACACAAGAGTTACAACAAACGACCTCTATATGAGACGTTTTCAAAAATCATTACATTACAAACTTAAAAATGTTTACATAAAAGCTAGGAGTTCGCATCCGATTCGTAGAATCACATAACTATTATTACAAAATATAGTAAATGCAATCTAATTCCTTGGTTGTTTCAAAATATGCGACTCGAGCTATTGCTTCCAAAGCATCCTACTGCGGCTGGTCACCTGAGAATACATACTAAAAGAGTCAACATAAAGTTGGTGAGCTCATAGGTTTGAAAACAATTGATATTATATTATATGGAACGTGTGGAACACAAGATTTCCTGTTTGTATCATCCAACAATGATAGTAATGTATTACAAAAATGTAAAAGAGGTGTATATTGTTGCCATGAGCCCATAGTTCGAGCTTAACTGTTGTGTCGGGTCACAATCAAGTGCCACGATCGTGGTGCCTCCCAGCGAGTGCCTAATCCAACACTCGTAAGAACAAATGATAATGCGTCCGTTTGACCAGTTAGTGCGACTAACCCGGACGGGGGGAGTCAATCCCAAATAGTACTATTCATTAACATTCACGCTATAACGATACTAACAAACTATGTGTGGGGGACTTCCAGGATTAGTTAAATAACTCATGCAACCAATATATCGTGTTTTGTACTTGCGTTCACATAAAATAGCAGTTGTTAAAAGCAGTTGTATGTATTCTCACCCCTGAGTGGAAATAGTAGAAAAAGGGGCTATGAAACTCACCTGAGATTAGCCTGTTACTTAGCAAATAACAAGTAGCAAGCAATTCGTGTTCCCAATAGTAATCTTCTAACGCCCTAGACGTATAAGATTGTGTAAGTAGATGTCTCAAAAGACCATCTATAGTGATTGTATAAGTGGAGGGTTAATGTCCACTTATAAGTTAGTAGTTCACTTAACTAGTATGTCCGTTCTTGTTTACTTATCGAAAGACGTGTACGAAACGTTGGTGAAAGTTTGTGAAAACATAATGTTGCTTAGTGTGGGAAGTGGGTGAAGCCCACGGGGGTCCGAGGGCAGCGCCCCTGGTGGCGGGGTCCAAGGGGTGGCAAGGTCAGCGCGAACAATTTTTATTTCAACTTATATTTCTTTTAGCAAAAATGTTTTGATTTTTGGTCATCAGCGACACAAGGCTTGTGTCGCTAATGTGGTGTTGGCGACACAATTTTAGTGTCGCAGAGGTGACAGTTCAAATGTTATAGCGACACAAGGGTTGTGTCGCAAATGTGACGGTTCGAATGATAGAGCGACACAAGGGTTGTGTCGCAAATGTGACGGCTCAATGCTATAGCGACACAAGGGTTGTGTCGCAAAATGTGACGGTTCAATGCTATAGCGACACAAGGGTTGTGTCGCAAAATGTGACGGTTCAATGCTATAGCGACACAAGGCTAGTGTCGCTAATGACTACTGGGCTTCTGCGACACAGGGTCAGAAACAGATCAGTTTTGTAGATTTTGTTTCGTAATTCAAATATTCGAGAAAAAATCCAAGAAAAATATATGTTGTTCCTTAGTATGTTAGGTACTTAAAATAATTTTTTCAGAATTTTTAGACAAGTTTAAGTATTTATTAAAATTGTAAGTTTCCACAGAGGACAAAAAGTGGCCAATCAGGAGACATGCAAGGAGATTGAGTTTCTGGGCAAAATGCGTGCACATTTGGGACAAAGTCATCTCTACCACTATTATTCTTAACACAATTTATGAAGTTTTGGCGTTGGTTTCAAGTCGTTTGGACATGTAAATCTTGAGTTATGACTAAAACAATAAGGGATAAATTTCTGCCTTTTTACCCAGCCCGCCTACATGTTTTTGTAAAAATTATTTCAGGTATCAAACGAGCTCCAAAAATTATGATACCAGTGGAAAATGAAAGATAACTTCTTAAACTTAATTTTAACCTTTTGAATCGTTGATTTTGGTCAAGTTTTGAGGTAGATATCACCTCCCAAAGTTGGACAAATTTTCTGGCCGGATTGCATGCAAAGTTCTTGCATGTTTAAAGTTATGAAAAACGATTTTTATGTATTCTTTTGGACATATATTAGTTAAGTGAGCACTTTAACATGTTTATAAGTGAATTACAAGTATTATAAAAAGAGTTATATGTTCTTACAAGATTGAAAACGGATTGAAATGGAGAGGAAGGTGAGGAAAGAGCTTGATTTCTTGACTTTTCTTTGAAATTATGGTGGCGGCTTGTGGTGGTGGAGTGGTGGTTGGTGGTGGTGATGAGGTGGTTGATGGTGGTGGAAAGATGGCAGATTTTAGAGAGAGAGAGAGAGTTGAGAGTGTAGAGAGAAGGAGGAGAGAATTGGTGTGGGTTGTGTGTGTGAAATGAGGTGTAGGGGAGGTGTTTTGTGGGGTGGGCTTGGGCTTATTTGGGGTGGGCTTCTTGGATCAGCCCAAGCCGAATTGGGCCTGGCCCAAAAGTGTTTCGGGCTCGTGACTCGTTTTCTAGACTTCGTGTTTCGTTCCCCGTTCGTTTAAACGTTAATTTGCGGTTTAAAAAGTTGATAATTTACGTCGAGCTTTTGTATATACTTTTAAATTTGTGAATAATATTCGGGATAAGTAAGTATTCTTAAATTATTAAATTGAGTTACAAAAGTATATTTCGGGTGTCAATCGGGTGTTGGGCTCGGTTTGCGCGTTTTTGTCGCGTTTGATACGTTTTAAACAAAACGTCAAAGTTTTTCGTGTATTAGTATTTGAAATAATAATATAAGGTATATACCCACCATTTTAACTATAAATATGATTACGTTATCTATGGAAAGTTTTCACCAACGTCGTATAAATAGTCGGACCACGTCCGGTTGTTTCGCGTAATTACGAAAAATTACGAAGGTGTAATTCAAACAATTACATAAGTGTACATACACATATATACAAATAGTTGCAAATAATCACAAGTACTTAGCCTAATACAGAACTAAGTACACGAAATTTGAGTTCTAGTTTAAGGTAATCATTACCCTAAAGGGTCGGGTGTCACATGTTGTGTTACTGATGTTATGATAAAAGCAACATCAAACTGAATGTTGTTTTTGATCCAATAAATCATGAGGGTTTCGATGGCATATGTGGACCAACAACAGATATTATGACAAACAATATCTAACACAGGTGAACGATTATAGCCGATAAACATCCCAATCAAGATCCACCTCAACATCACAATTGAGGTCTAAATCAGTAAGTTGCTAACCTTTAGACATCTTAAAACTAAAATATTCGTATGTCTAACATCATCTTTAAATGTTACTTGTAGAAAATCTCCGGAAAATCAAACGTGAACGTCGAAGCAGAAGAGCCTCAATTTACTCAACGTTTACCAAGTGTACATTTGAGTCACCCTTGAATGTATTATAATGAAAACATTTATGTTCTTTACTATTAAACGATCTTCCTTTTTTATTAATTGTGCTTTTGAGTTTTTAGCCAAGAAAAAATGAGAGTATATTTATTAGAATCTGAAAAATAAGTTGATCATCATATTGTTTTAGAGTCATTATTTGTAGAAATTTTAAAAATTCCAAAAAACTTAAAAGTCATATCGAAAACGGATAAATAATAATCAAATTTTCACAAAAAAAACTACGATCTTGAAAGTGATCAGCCTATGATTCTGGAAATGACCACGGCTATGGGCACACGCAACTCACAACCGGGCGCACATAGCGTGTGTAGCGTAGTTTTTGACACTTCTGTATTTTTTTTTAATATCCTTTTGTATTTAGTAATTTTTGAATGTATTTGATGAATTTTTCAATAATAAATATGTATCATGTATCTTAAGGTAATTTAATTCAAGTCCAAGATACATACACATGCACTTCACTTGTTCTGTTAAGCTTGTACCAACCAAATATTAATATTAAATGACCTAATTGAATATATTCCTAAATAAAGTTGTTCATGATTAAATAGTCTATGCCATCATCAATTCTAGATAACATGATCAAATAGTCTTCGCAAACATCAATTGTGGATAAAGTACGGAACCCCTACTCGCCTAAGAGACCCAAAAGTAATAATTTACAAGTATAACAAACAGATAACGTGTTTTTCAGATGTGCGTCTAGTGATACTTCTTAGATTCTTATGAGTTATTATTGAATCTTTATAATTATGTGTGATTCTTTTGAGTTTTGTACAATTTTTACAAGTTAAAAAATTAAATAAACTTTTAGAGTAACATAATACAAAAAATAACATGTTAAAATAGAAAAAGAAATGACTATAATTTATTTAAATTAAATATTTGTATTAATTGTTAGTCAACGACTTCACTATCAAATTTTACGTTTCTTAAGAACAAAAAAATCAAATAATAATATACATATATAAAAATAATTAAGCATTCATATTCTTTTATATATAATCAAAGTTTTATTTTTATCAGTGGTTGTAGATACTTTTTTCTTCTTAATATAATTATTTATATTCTCATCGGTTTAAAATAATTATTTATTTTTTAATTTTAACTAATAAAAAATATTTAAGAGTGTGAAGATGAGCTGCTATCGAGAAAGAGTGTTCTTAGTGTTTAGATCATGTGAATTGCCTCGTAGATAATTAATTGGGATAAATGAAGTAATTATTTTTTTTTTCTACTCCATATGTAGATTATTAACTAATTTCCTTTGATTATGATGTCACCACATAGGACCATATATCTTATGAACTTTATCTATATCAGTCCAAATCGCTTTCTGAATGTCAGGACTATTAATCTTAAACAAACTTTGTATTGCCCACAAAGTTTATGTTACAAGATTATCAAAATTTCACACAAAATAATAAGAAAAGGTAAGATATTAGTTGGAGAACCATAATTTACAGAAACAATGACAATTTTATTATTACAAAGAAGAATCACAATTTGATGGGTCACCTAGCTATTAAATATATTAAATTAAAATATATATTACTTTAAAAATTATAATACTGTACTGAAAATTATATATATAAATAATTAATTAATAAAATTAATAAAAATTTTAGTATAATTAACTTGACCCATTAAAAAGGGCAAGTTTACATTTTATGTGACAACTATTCATGCATCACTGTACAAGAAATTCCAGAAACAAATATAATTAATGCAATCATAACCTAAAAAGAGCTGTCACTGTCACCATGTAAATATTTTATGAAAAAGAAAATACATTAATTTAATACATTCCAATGAAAAATAATCATATCTTGAAACTAATCCAAAACAAGGAAATTAAGCAATCAAATTATACATATCCAAAACGGAAAATTAAACAGATAATTTATACATGCATAAACCCCCAAATTAACTTACTTTAATTACCTTGATGAAACAGGATTCAAAGCTCTAGCAAACCCATTCATAGCTCCATAGCTTTTTGAACTAAACCCTAAACACCCCAACAAACCTTGTTTATACGGTAAATACGTTTTCTTCCTCATCTCTTCAGCTTGTGCTCGATTCAACGTGTAATGCCGTTCGTGCGCTGACCGTCCCACACGCCTCATTTCTACACCGTTTACCGCCTTTTTTTTAACCGCCGTTGTCCCTTCCTCCTTATTCTTCGTTTTCGCTAACTTCTTTTCATTATTCGGAGAAAATGATAATGAGGTCCAAAACTTATTATTATTATTATTATTGTTGTTGTTACTACTAGTACTATTACGTCCCTCACTTTTACTTCTATATAAAAATTCCTTTAAAAACACCCAACGATTCGAACTTCTACCGACTGACGACGACCTTGATGAAACGCCAGACGATGTCGTTTCATTATTATTATTATTAGTGTTCGTTTCATTAGCTACTACTTGATCAATTTTGCTTTTCGGCTTATGTTCGGTTATTTCGTCTTCTTGTTGTTGTAGCCATTGAAAATGATCGTCGCTGGTTCGCATTGGCGACATAGATCTAGCTCGTCTTCTTAACGATTTAGATCTATATCTACCTCTTTCTTCTGCGTCATCGATTTCGTGCAATGGTGAAAGTAGGTTCATCGGTCGGATCTGGCCGTTTAGAAAGAGTTCGTCGGCGGAAGTCATGGATCCGGTCGGCGGAGTTCCGGCAGCAGCTTCTTTCTTGGTGAATTCGAATTCAAACGATGTGTTACTGTTTTCGAAAGGCGTGAAAGTAGAGTATGATGATGAGGATGATGAGAGCATGAAGTGAATTGGACTAGCTGGAGCGCTGTAGAAGAATCCAGAAGGTGAATGGCCGGGACTGGATGGAGCACTGACGAAAGGAGTGGAGCAAGCACTGTCGAAATCGTCGGTGTTGGCCGGAGTTTGAAGGTCATCGTGTTCCATCTGAAAATTGAGAGAGAAACAGAAACACAGTGATGAGTAAAAAGCTTTGAGTTGAGGGAGTTATTGTAAGCATTTATTTGCGTTATCCACACATATTTACATCGTTTTCTCTGAGTCTAAAATAATAAAAAATCTAGTTTGGTGACCGGTGTTTATACGGACTTTTTAAGAACATTTGTTTAAAATTTTATCTTTATAATAAGTAGACATATGATTTTATATATTAAATTTTCTTTCATTATGTTTTCTATACTACTTAGTAATTATAAGTATTACAATACAATTAATGTCTTCTCGAGAAAGCAAATCCATCTACAATAAGTTATGATTATTCCAATATAATTTTATTTAAAATTTAAATTTAAAATTTTAATATAGTTAATATTCAAATTTAATTAATTAAAAATTAATAAAAAAAAACTTGAATCTGGTTAAGCCATATAAATATCACAGATTATTTTAGAAGATAATATGTCAGTTTTAAATTTCTTGAGCATTGATATTTAGTATATATAATAGATGTGCTGATATTTTGAAGTGGTTTATTTTTTAAGAACAAGACAACTTAGATCATGGTTAGTGTTGGTGTCTTGGTGTTAATATTAAGCAAAATAAAATAATGTAAAGGTGTGTTGACATAAATATTGAAATATGGGCCTCAACTTTTAATACTAGGTTTCAAGTGTTATAATTGGAGTGTAGCATTTTAAGATGCTTTCCATTTGACATTGCACTTCTTTTGATTCCTAAATTTGGGGACCGACATCCCTACAAGTTGTAGATTACACTAAATAATACTCCGTACCTCTTAATTTTTTATACTCTAATAATGATGCTACTAGTTTTTTTTAATAAATTTAATATAAAATATTATATACCTTTTAATTTTATAAAAATGTTACTAACTTAAAACTTATTTACCTTTAAATAAATAAAAAATAATAGAAATGTCATTTTTTTGTTGGAAAAAAACTGATATGGAGTACTTAATTTGCCGTCTTTAATACTTCATAAACACTCAATTAAGTGTGTAATTAAGAAATAAAATTTATTTATGTGTTAAACTAAAGACATCTGCGTAATTTATTATTTCTCTTTTATGTATCCATATACTAGTAGTATGCATGGTTATTTATAACAATAATTAGTATTATATATTATGCTAGTGCTTATTTACTATTATTTTTTTTATAAATTTGATAAATTAAAAAGAAATACAAATAACTACATTCCTTTTAACAAGTAACTAGCGTCGGATCCCACGCATATCGGTAGATGGAGATTTTGCATGTTGATGTTGAGAGACAATTATTTATTAACACTTAAATGCATTAATTATTGCTATTTCTTTAGTGAAAGTGATTTTTTATAATAGTTTATAATTGTAAATTCAAAAATGTAATATAAAAGAAGAAAAAAGATATTTAAATGTATTACGAGAAATGTAGTATTAATTGAATTATTTATATATTTAATAAGTAGATGAATAAGTAAAGGAATAAAATGGTAATTTCTGGTATCCTTATTTAAGTATTAAAAAAGAAAGTGTGAAATGATTAATAAGGATCATAAATTATAAAAATAAATATCATGAATATATCTTTCTTAAGGTAGTCGAGACTCAACTCATGGCTGCGCATGCAAGTCTTTCGAACATTGTTAAGCTCATTAGAGGTGGGAAAATAAATAACAAAAGTTTGTCACATGACAAGAAGATGGCCAATAATGGGTTACATAAGCATAGATTCAAGAATACAAAAATTCATCTCCCTCGTCATCTATCGGACAACAAATATACAAAACGTTTTCAAATGTCTTTAGGTCAAAGAAGTTAAAGTCAACCCACTGGATCACCTGGTTGATTTTTCGGTAGATAGATTGTCTCCAAGCACTCTTTCCCCCTGTGAACTTTTGACCGCAGATAAAAACTACCGCTAGTGGCATTTCGCTCAAATAACTTGCCATATTTCTGTAGAAGGTTCAGAGAATACGTCACTTGGTTGTTATTAAAACATAAAAAAATGTAACAAAAATTTGACAGCATATTGGGATAACTAAGCACATTGAGTTTTAGCATATCCCTGTGTTGTTGCATAACATGCTGTACTTTATTTATATAAAATGTCCGATGCAACTAATGGCTGATGAAGACCCCTATGGTTTATGTGTTATCTGTATCTATAAAGCATACGGGTCATTCGGGTCGAAAGTCCTCCAAAGTGTTTTCACATGCATAAAAATCTCCAAAACCTCTTTATTAAGAAAAAAAAGTTAATTATTGGTCTTTGTAATCGTATTTCTAATTTAGACAACAAAAGTAACAGCGGTGTTGTGGGTCAGCCAACCTGACTGTCCCGTTTCAACTGATGCTAAAAGATTACACATTTGGCCCATTACCAATCCACTCGACACGCCCATTTTGCAACCTCTAGAAGCCGTGTCTCAATAATAACGTAACTAACCTCTGCAATTTCCTCCCAGGATGACTGCTCGGTCACACCAAGAATTTGTCTGGCCTCTTGTTCAGTCAAAGCTTTGCTTCCTCTACGCACAGCATTCTGTAACATTTCTTGAGCTACACCTGTTTTTGAGGCATCTGCAATTTTGACCGCGAAAAGTAATTAAAGCAAAATAGCAAATGTAAGCCAGATACACACCTTACAAAATAATCCGAGAACTGTTTTCTTCTGATTTATAAGAATTTTAGGAAGGAACTTTTTGGATTCAAGATATCCAAAAGATTCAACCGAAGTTAATCAGAAGAAAAGAGAAGTGATTCGTACAACTTTTTAATGTAAAGAGCACTCAAACAGAAGTTCAATATATTTCAAGATTTAACTCTAGATTTTGATCCTCAACCAGTGGCAGACCCATCACTCCGATCAGGGCACAGCACATCTTATCATTGATTTGAAAATGCAATACCAATAAATACAGTTATTTTTATGGTTTCAACTCCAAAAGTACACATCATATAACCGGGCGATGTTATCTTTCAAACTACTACTTTTTAACCTACCAAATGCTAGTTAAGAGGAAAAAAACACCGTAACTCAAAAGGTAATAGCTCCTAATAGCATGTGAATATCCCTAGACAGCTATACCTTCTCCCTATAGTTACATACAGTATTAATTTTATTCCTGTATCCTGGTTATTATTTGCACGTTCGCTGTTCTTTCATGGTCCATTGAATCTTTTATCCCTAAGTACAATAACAAAAATTAGATAAAATAGTGTAGCCTATGTATTCAATCATTGTACAATTACTATATTTCTAAAATCGATGGTGATTCAAAACCAGTAGACAGCAGCATCAGACGACGAGTTCATCAAAACTCCAACAAAAAGCACATAATTCTTAGAACTTCTAAGTTCTGACACAAAAACTATATCATGGGTTAATACATAACCACAATAATCTCCATAAATCTTTGTTCACAAACTAAGAATTTTAAAATCTCCCAACACTGTCATTACTAACGTTTTGGACTTGATTTTTTTAGTGTTTTTCTCTAAGTGGAAAACAAAGTGGCAAAATGTTGCACAAGAAACTTACTCTGAAGGGCCTGACGATATGCTTGAACCACTCCCCTAAGTACTATTCCGGAGCCCATTATTATCAAATTAGCAAGAATCTTAGAGGCCAGCGAAAAAACAAATTTTTCAGCGAAAAGTTAAGATTATTCAGAACTCACTAGAACGTGTATAATGTACTTTCCATCAACATTAAACCGTAACTTTTAGAAGCAATAAAGTAATCAAAAGACTTGAGATTCTTAAAGATAAAAAGGTAATTATATGAACCAAACAGAAATAATGATAGATTTCAAATGCGATGTAATAGATTGGCTAGGGGAGCTAGTCGCCACTTAATGCTTATAGCTATTGCAAAAACTCATAGCAAAAGAGTTCTTATGCGTGTAACACGACGTTTTACTTCAAGGAGCAACTAATTTGGCCAAATTTTAAGACAACACCCAAATCCAAATTAATTATAACACTACACTATTGTTAATGATTTCCAATTCATATCAATCAAGTCTAGATAGAATCTGCTCTTTTTGAAATAAGTGTATGGAATATAAAAGATGCATTGCTTCATTCATCAAAATGTTGTTAATCCATTAAACTGACACCAGTTGAAGTTGAAGAAGACCAAAAAAACTTGAATCCAGACAAATGAGAAATTTAGTAAAGCTGGTACCTTTTTATATCATTAACACAAAATAAACTATCAACGTAACTTTTAAGCCAGCTATGAGATGGCAATTTCATATATCAGGATAAAGTTGATTCATGTCAGTATTGGTATGGATTCGTTAGCACCTCCAAACAAGAAGATGAAGTTGATTCATGTCGTAAGTCTTTTAATCTTCTTCTTTTTATTTAGATTGATTTAGTCACAAGTACATATATCATGGTTAAACGGTTTTTGATTTAATTAATTTTTAGCAATAGTTGTTTGTTATTTTAATTAAAAGTAACTATAAAGACCCTATATTCTAAAGATTCTTTCTTCAATATATTTTTGTTTGCCGAACAAAAAAACAAGAATTATTTTTTAAGAGAATTTGATCTTCTAAAAATTAATATCTCAACCCTTTAAAATCTGTTAAAAATATTATGACAAAAGCACCCAAAGTCAATCAATTATTTTAAATTTACTTATGAAAGTCAATAATTCTCATAATCCCACGATTAATCGGGTCGATGTCGACGAACAATTTGTAAGGTTGAGTGTAAGTAACATTTTCCCTTCTTTTCACAAACAGTGGATGCCCACAAACAATGACCGAACACATGGCCTACACTCTTCAAGTAAATCAGTAACCTGTCACGTTTATTTTTCAAAAATGTTGGGGTAAAAAAGTCTGCAAGACATAAATGAATTGCTTTGTGAAGAAAGAAAACTGGTAATGAACAAATTTCACAAAATAAAATCTACTACACGTCGATCTTTATTTGGAAAGTGCAATTCCCTTTTGTACTAATAACTTAATTTCAAAATGAAGGTTTAAGAGCTTGATATACAACCACATATATGCAAATTTTGAACGGGTAATGGAGATAGATCCACATTAAAGGTACTCGGGAAAAATCAAACATTTTTAGCTCAGATGTACGTCTAACTAGTATTTTCGTGACCATTTTTGAACTTATTCTCTGACATCCAAAATGTTTACCCAACAAGATTTGAAGTTAGGTATTTTCTAAAACCTTTAAGGACACCTTACCATCATGCGTATTACAGGTGGTTCCTATAATAATTATATGCAGCTTTCTCTAATCTCTATTCTCTATAATAATTAGAGATAAAGATATTGTAATATGGTCAACTCAGCTACACCCCAAGTTAAACACTCAAAATCAAAACCATCTACCAGTGTTGCAGATATGTAAAATAGATTATTACGATGTACCAAATGCAGCGGGACTTGTACGCAAAAACCAAAACATATCCATCGAACATTAATAGGTACAGTTAAAATTAAAGCATGTGAAAATGCATTAGAAAGTTTTGGAGGATTTGGCAACAAAGTAGGCATTCTAACGCCATTGTCAATGAGCCAAAACCATTGTTACATTGCAAGTTTAATTAGAAATTATGAGACAAATTAAACGTTAACATATTTTTAGCAAGATAAAAAATCATCTACTATTTCATCAATCAGCAGAGTCAAGATGCCGTTTTCAATCACAATCCCTTCTTCTAAAGCTTCAGCTTCAAAATCCAACCATTTCCCAGTTCCACGACTCATGTCCATTTCCACCAAATCATCCCCGTCGAAATCTTCCATATTTGTCCAACCACATATCTCTCTCTGTATCTCATCTGCCAACAATTCCCTCTTGTAGAACATTTTTGACCATTTTGACCATTCTTCATAGCTGCCACTGAAGGCACGTTCACATCTACCTTCCAAACACAAACTCACACAGTCAAATAAAGCCTTCCTTTGTAGCTTCATAGACGGGTCCATATATTTGTACTGGTTCTGAAGTTGATCAAATAGATTGACACTTATGATATATTGGGTTTGGCCAAAAGCAACATCCTCTAACACAAACTTTGCATGGTTTACGATTTTTCTGATATATTCCAACTCCCATTGGGATGACGATCTTGCCATTGATGTGAACTCAAATATGGGGGTGGAAAAAGATGTAGCAGAATCTTGTAATTCTATCTCTTCTGCCAAAAGTTCCATGTTTCTTGAAGACATATACGGATTGATTCCTGTAAAATGAAAAACATTCATCATATTACATATTGTCAATACCATATTTCAACAATATGCACTAAAGATTGCAAAAGGAGTTCGGCCAATTGGATAAACAAGTCAAATCAGGTAACCAACACTTCTTTGTCTTTCGTTTACTAGTTTTTACATATGACCATGACTTCAATCATGATTATCAAACCATATTTACTAAAATCACAATATAATACTCTGAGAAATAATTCAGGAGGTCTTTTGCATTTTAGATACATTTCAACCGACCATTCCATTTACAGGCAAGTATAAACCAAATTGAAATTTTTATCCATTAGAGGGTCGTAATTGCCACCTCTACAATGCACAATGGCAGATTAGGGCTCACATAGCATTCATCATCGGATATCACTGGAAACAGCAATAAGCCATAGTTGCCATTAATAATGTACAACCACTTCATGTTTAATTAGAAACCTGATCTTGGTAAAAATGAAAATATCTTTTTAACAGCAATCTCCTAAGTCCTAATGTAACAGAGTCATGTTTTCACATACACAAAAAGTTAGACCCGAAACTACGTAATTAAGTATGGTTACCGTTGCTGGTTAAGGTGGTTGTGCTGTTGGATGTTATGCAACTATCTTCTGATACAGAGGGTTCCAGACTTGGGCTTGTGCAAGGATGCTGATACTTATGTTCTATTCCACCTTCATAGTTTTCACTGTTGCTGTTACATTCTGTCACTTCAACTCCCTGAAAACAGAATAAGATCTATGTAAAGATTTCATTGTTTATATGATACGTTTTCAGCCAATACTATGTATATTGTACATTGTCACTATAACTCGAGTGAAAGCACGAGTGTCCTGACATAAGTATGCAACTAAACTAAAGCAGTAATCTTCTATTTCTTAATATATCAAAACATGAGAACACTGAGAATTCCCTATTTCTTATACAATCGTAAACTAACTGAGCAGAAGAAAAACCATGTGCCTATGACTCATTTATTTCTTGCATCGGCAACAACTGTACTCTACTCTCTCAACAAAAGAACAGAACCAAGGCTCCTACTTGTGTTTAAACATGGACTATCATGTATTGACTTGAACCATCTTATTCATCTAGCATCCATCAATCTGACTATCTGAAGCCAAGGTTTACTAAAGCCAGAACCCAGAACTACAAACAATAGTTTGAGAGAAAATAAAAAGGGCAAGCTTGTATGGCTGAAAAAAACTACCTGGAATAAGTTTTAGGAGAACACATAAAGCTAAGGCAAACAGTTGTGAGCAAGAGATTCATCAACAACAAAGACATATGTATTGTGTGTATATTATAGAAGTTGCAAATAATACCTGCCACTCTGGTTTAGCAGTTACGAGTATCTGATCAGCTAAAGAGACATCAGAATCATGTTGCATGATACTCTTGTCCTTCTGCATACTGGAACCTGGCATTGTAGAAGTGGAATTTGTAGTAGAACCACCACTGCTAATGTCACATTGAGACGTCTCCACCAAAGAAGATAGTTCCTTCAGTTTTTGTTCCAATAAAATACTCAAAGCATCACTATCGATCTTAGGTGTCGCAAAAGAAGGGAACTCTGAAGTCCCTGTATCAAGTTGATCATCCTGAAAGTTAAGACTGCAACTCTTCACTGTTGGTTGACCCGAAGGCTCGGATTCAGACACTGATTTCTTAATAGGGGACGTAAATGTAAATGATACAACATCCATGCCATTTTTCCTATCAACAGACTCCCAATTTGAAGATCCATCTATAGTTATATTACATTTTACGAACCTTTCTTTTTCCTTCATCAGTAATTTGTTAGTAGTAGTTCCCTCAAAATTGATATCACCATCAGTTGGCCTTTTCTTCCCAGATGTCACTAATTGAGCTTTTCTGGCCCCAACCGCTGAGTTTTCAACAGCTTTTTTTGATGTCTTGACTTCCCTACATGAAGAATTGGAAGTTGTTTTTCTGCCATGCTGGTAAGGAACTCTAGGTTTCAAATTTGTGCGATCTCTATGAGATGCACAGTTCTGCTTTTGATTGTTCTGTGTGAGTACATCAGGGGTCCTGCTTGTTGTTGATCTATTATGCACCCTTTTTGGTGTAGTTTTTTGTTTTTTATCCAATTGGACAAAATTACCATCATCTTCTTTTTGCTTCATGGCACTGCTACTGCTTCTTGAAGTGGACCCTTCTGATATATGAATATTTGTTTTCGCTGGAGTAGAAGGACCAACAGATTTACTCTTCTGCTTCAAACTTCCAGCAACACTTCGCTTTAGAACCACAATTTCAGACCGACAGTGACGCTTGTCACGAGGCTGAGATTTGGAAGAACTGACAGGGCTATACGTCTTGGTTCTTTGTGGTGCTTCAGGAAGTCTGGATATTCTCTGTGCAGCTTCCATTTTCTCTTTTAGATCCCGAATTCTGAGGGGTATTGAAGGCGACCCAAAGGACGGTAATCTTCCATTGAGAGTTGACTGGGGACTCTGTTCGATGATCTTGGAAGCTGCCTCCATAACATACGCTGCATTTCTTGAAAGGATAAACCCTGGACTCTTAATAGGAGATAACATTCTGTGATGAGAAATAGGTACAGATTTAGCTGATCTTGGAGGTAATACCTCAGTCTGAAATCTCTCAATTGGTCGATTTTGCAACTTTTGCAATCTATCTTCTACTGGGTTCCTAGAAAAACCATCCAACTTATTCCGCATACCGTAGTCCGAAAAATGATGCTCAGTCTCAAACTCAGCAGTCATCCTTGGATGAAGAGAATGTCTAGAAGAATGAGATTCGATAAATGGAGTAAAACCAGAATCAGAAGAATCTAAAGTTGGCAAAGAATCTAAAGTTGGCAAAGAATCTAATCCCATGAGTCTAGCCACCACCCCAGGGACTTTAGTTCCATTTCCTTCATCATTGCTCATGGATGAATCCCAATCATTTGCTGTCAGACTTGTACCATGCATACTCTCATGTAACTTCATCTGTGCAATACATTTAAAATCATAGACATGTCAATTGTTAATACCTCTTGAAAAATATCCTCGAATTTCAGACTACAGGAAAACATTAAGGCTTAATGTGAGAAGGCTGCTAATGATTGATTATGCAATATTGCTACGTATAGATCGCAGTTCATGTGCACTCCTGTGTATGTGCAAGAGCAAAAGATACTACACCTGCTGAAGCCTTGTGATAGCCAAATTGTCTAAATTCTCTTTTCCTTGTTTCGAACTTTCTGCACAGCAGCAAACTGTTATACTAAGCTACATGAAAGCAGCAATATCAGCATTTTCAATGTCAACTGATAAAAAAACGTAGTGTACCTGGTAAATCCGGTTTATTAGAGAAGAGTTTCTTCCGAGATTTAACATTCCAGTCAAACAACTGAAGAAACCCTCCCTTCGAACTTCGTTTATCAACTTCCATTGTATCATATATGATTGAAATACAATTCCTCAAACAGCAAACAGAAATCAATAAAAATCCACCTGTCACGTAACCACAATAGTCAACAAAACAATCCAACATTGCTAAGTCTAAATCATGAATAAAAATAACAAAAATCTCCCTCCTTACACTGTATACATGTTCGATCCAACACCCTCTATCAAAACCCTAAATTTACTTGGAACAAGAATACTCTGACCTAAATCTATTTCCTAACTAAGACCTTGGCTTCACACTATATTTTTTCACTTATTTTTTACATCAGCGATCAATAATTTACCCTACATTTACAAAATTGTAGCTTAGATCAGTTGATATAGCTCATTCAGCTGATATATTAAACACAACATCAAATTTAAATTTATTTAAAAAAGTAAAATAAATAAAACTAGGGTTAATAACGACAAATCAAAGATGTGACTGAAGTAGACAACACGTGAAAGCAGCTCAGATTCATAATTTCATATCAACATCAATACACTATAATGAAACATTCTAAATAGATAAATAAAAATTACTACTACTTACTGAATTAGAAGTAAATGAAATAATAACAATTTAGTAGTCTGCGAATCGAAGAATCAGATCACATCTAGTGTGTTGTTGCTTTTGAGATGAGTTGATGCGTAAGATCATAATCTAGGGTTTTGATTTTTGAAATATTTAAAGCTTTTTGAAGCACGAGATATATAGATATAGATAAAGAAATAGAGATAGATAGAGTGTGTGTTTGTGTGTTTGTTTTGAAAAAAAATGAATGTGAGGGAGTTGGGAATGGCGAGGAGAAGACATGCCCCTCCTCTCTCTCTCTTTCTATTTCTTTTTTGCCGTTAAGAATTTATTTTCACCATTTTGTTACTTGTTAATGTCCGTACTCGCTTCATTCCCAATGAGTCTCTCATTAGATAGTCGGTCCATCATCCCTTTTTAATACCCTTAAAGTTTTATTTCTCATTTGTTCATAATAAAAGAACTCCTAACCACCTCTTTGTGTATTCTTTATCCTACCAAAACACACATCGACCCCTTTTCTTTCTTCTTCTTCCCTACTCAAAACCCTAAAATCTCTTTCCCAAATAGTAACACACATCAAACTCAACTAAGAAAACAACTACTATGTAATTTACGTGGTTAAAAACTGAACCGACCCAGACCAAAAGTGAAACGAGTAATATACCACGTATAATTTACTCTTGTATTTTGCTAGTCTGGAAAAATGGACTAAAAAGCATGAAAAGGGTGTGACGAGCCATGTTTTTCAAATTTTTATATAATTTTAATTGTTTAGAAGGAAACTTAATGATATTAATGAAATCTTTTGGGCATAACATTCATCTTATTTTAATGAATGAAAATGAAATATGATAAATCTATCTTAATCAGATACTTGGATAGTTATTGACAAATACGGCTTTAATCATATATACTTTTCACACAAAAAACTAGATATCTAATACTATGTAGAAAATTTAATTGGGTCAACCAATAGACCGTACCATAGTACGGAGTAACATGTTAATATTAATTGAACTGCCTATTTATGTAACCTTGCTTTTTCAAGTAGCTTACACATGTATGCTTTCAAGAAGTTTATTTTGTTTTCGCAATACTAATTTAGTGGTAGAGACATGCATTATAAATGTAGAAGTAATAAGTCATTCTATGTTCTTTTAATTACAAATTATGTGAATTACTTCTTTCATATTGACTGTAAAACTGGTCGGTACGAGATCGTGAGAGGATCGGTTTCACTCTCTAAAATGTGTGAGAATAAAAGAAATAAATATGTTCAATTGGTGTATATAAATGGTTGTATTTGTAGGTAAAAATTGATAGTTTAAAGGTGAAATTTTGTAGCCGTTTACATATTTAATTGAAAACATGAAAGAAAAATAAAAAACTGAAACGTTTGGGACTAAAAATCTGCACAACATTTTTATTGAAAAACAAAGAAAAATCTCTCGACATTCGAAGGACCCCGAACAAACCACCAAGTGCTCCGGATACTCTTACTATTAAGAAATACTCAGTAGGTCTACTGCTACCTTTAGAACTATTTAACTACGATACGGGTTATCGCTTCGTTATTTATGATTCGAATTCAAATGTTATTCCAATGGGATAAGAATAAATAAAAAATACAAAATAGAAGGCACATTTTCTTTGTTTTGACTATTCGTCTTTTTGTTCCGGTTACGAATTCCATCACATTGGTAGATGAATAATGTGTTAAATGATTTGAGAATTACGAGGAAGCTTCGTGGAAGTTGCAATTGGGTATAACGCGCAAGGCCGTATAAATTAATTTGAATTTTCAGTTAAATGAATAATCAAGTCCGTTTGCAAAGGTGGTTTGCTCATCAAGTCCGTTTGCAAAGGTGGTTTGCTCATTCATTCAGATACTGACATATTTCAAATCATGATTGTGTATCACAAATATTTTTAATTGACATTTAATAATGGCCCATCACCAAAAAAAAGGTTACGAAAATCTGTGTATTATTAGTGGGAAATTGTCAAAAGAAATGTACAAAGCTAGTTAGATACAAGTAGTGTTAACAATTTTTACTTAAATAGTCAAAATCAAGTGTATTTGAATATTTCTTTAATAAAGTTTGAGTTATTTTGAACAACATAAATTCTTCATTCAAGTTAAAATGTACAAGTTTCAAACAATTTATAAGTTCTAATGTGTATTTGATTTATAATGAATTATTTTATTTTTATAACTTCCTAATAATATACGTATAAATAAAAGATTCATAAAAATATTAAAAGTTGTATTACTTATTTAGAGATATTTTTGTCAATTAAAATATTTTTGATTAAATTTTAAAATAGTCTGTTTTGACATGAACTCGTTTGAACATGTGCTTGTTATGACCCGTATTAATTACAATCCTTATCCGTTATAAACCGAGACTGTTTTGACTCATAACCTGTACCCGTCCTATCAGCCCGTTTTGCTACCTACCTTTAGATAGAAGTATTATATGTAACAATTCAAAATTGTTGTCCAATTGAGGAATTTATTTTTTGTTTGATGCTTTGTATGAAAACAATAACTTTTAAAATGAACAATTGTGAATACTGGTGTTATTATTTTGGTACAGATAAATGCAAAGGAAGAAATGAAAATGCTTTTATTATCTTTGTTTGGTAGGCCGAAAATTGGTGAGCACGGAGAAATATAATATCTCGAGAATTCACATGCTTTGGATTTTGTTTTTCATCCGCCAGGAGGAGGGATCCATTTGCTTCAAAAGGGTCCAGATTAAAAAAGGGGTAAATGGTAATGAAAAAAATAAAATAACCTATGTTATTTTTTTACATTTTAAAATATCGACTAATTTTTTCTATTTAAAATGAATTACTAATTTAAATTCATATATTAAAGGTATATGATTAATTTATGTACACAAATGACTTCAAATAACTCTAGTTAAATATTCAAAAATAACATTTAGCCTTACAAAAATAACATTTAACCTTACAACATCAACTTTAATACGTTAAGTAACATTTAATCTTACATTATCATTCATAATTGATAAATATACACCTTTTGATATTTGTTTTTATATTAATTATTCATTGAAAAAATTAATTGATGTGCTAAAGTGCAAAAAATTTAGATTATCACTTACCCTTAAGGAGAGTAATAAATGGACACGTGCTTGGCTCATCCTCCCCAAATAATACAAACCCAGCCACTCCTCTTCTTAAGCCACTGTACTCCGTCTGCTACGCGGTGGACTTTCGATTCAACATTAATGCTGCACCTTTCCATTATTTGAATGAGAAATTAATTTAATATGTCATCGATTTTGTTTGCTTTGCATTAGTTCAACTTTTCACATCGGTATTATAATTTTGCCATGAGTTGCAAAGATAAAAAATTAATTTGAAATGAAGTTTGGTTTTTCATTTTAAATTACAATTAGCGACCGGAGATATATTCAATTTTTATCTAATCTTACAAATATATGCACTTAACTTTATATTTGTTATTTTTAATACACGTAACATGCAAAAAATGTGTTTTGAATGGATTTGCTTACCGGTTTGACTCTTAAACGGTTACCTCTTTGACCATTTTCAAAATTGAAGACCATGTGTATATACAAATGATAAGGATGAGCGTAGGAAACTTGTATCCGATGTCTATTGTGTACCAACTTAAGTTTTTCTTTTTCCAGATCTAACATGGCATGATTTGTGTGTATTGACGCGCCATGTGACTAGGCACAAAAGGTGATAATTGTGTCCACGTAGGATGAATGCATTAAATGTGATTTTTTAACATGTTATGTGCATTAAAATAGTAAACGTGTACACACAATAAACATCGAACACAAATTAAATGTATTTTCGTACACTAGTCCCTTTTAATTTTTCTTAATTTTGATAATACATGAAATATATAAAGCATAGATAATTTGTAAACAGAAAATTATCAGATGGTTTTTCTTGATCAAAATCTAATTACATTTCTCTATTTTCTTGCCAAACATGAGAATTAATTTCTTTGCTTATTTCTTGGTCAATTCCTTCCCGTTATCAAACAATGAAGATTTTTCGATTTCTCTCAGTGTCATTTCTTCACATTTCATTTCTCTAATTTATTTCATTTAACTGAAAGGCCTCACAATGAATAATCTCTTCATATGATGTTGTTTTTAGTAAGTGGTTTAATTTCATTTAATACCTTAACGGTTAGATACTCTGATGACATCAAGGGATTGAAAATGGGGTAAACCAGGTTAAACAGAAGCATTGCAAAACAACGTAACATCAATATCATATCTGAAATACGTACAATAGCTGAACTTTGTACAGCATACATAAAAACAGATCAAGAAGTGGCGATCACAAGGGACACAGATCCAGCCACGAAACATTATAATCAACAATCAACTTAATCCGTTTTATGCTTTGAGAAATCTATACTGAAATACCTTGAAATGGATGCATTTGAGCCATTCTTTTAGCAGCCACTTTTCGCCTCACTGAACCCCACTTAAGGGCAGCCCGAAGCTTACACCACTTTGCTCGGGGTGATCCGTTACTTGAGAAACAGATTCCAAAATCAGAGGAAAAAATATCTAAATTTTGGTTACTTGGATCGATGAACATTTCATTTTCTTTCCATTGAGATGTCCCAATTTGAAAATCAATATTGGCAGCAGCTATATCTTGATCATAAGCTCCATTACTGAGTTCTTTAATTATAAAGCTGTTCCTTAAACCCGGAGAAAAATAATCCATTGAACAAGAATTTTGTCTCACACCAATTTCCATATGACTGCTGCTTTCATCCAAACCATACATGTGCATTTCAACTTCATCTGTATCAAGTAAGGCGTCATTAAAACCTATATAGAAAAACTCATGTTCAATCTGTCCTAAAAAGTGCATCCTTTTCAATTTTGGTTATCCAAGAATTACATTTCCTCTTTTTATTAAACTCTAATCCAATATTAACATTTGTCATATGAAAGATGATATACCTTGATGCAGAAGAGGAACACCTAAACTTTCGGTTTTAAAATGGTTATGGTGCAAGTTAGACATAGGCACTGAGACTCCAAAAACAGATGATGCGTCAATTGGTACCATCGCATTCAAGCTTTTGTAAGCTTGTTGCTTCAAATCTTCCACCACATGCTGCAAAACCGTACAAAGAAACATCAGTTTTGGATAGACAAATATATTTATACTATCAAATTATAACTGAAAACTATGTGATATGAAGTATATACCATCTGAAACATGGAGAGTTTATCCAAAGCCAGATTCTGACCATCAAAGGTTGCACCAACGACTGTCAAAACAGAATTAAGCAAAATCCCGGTTCCATCTGTACCACATGGGTATATGTACATCTTGTCATCTAGAACACATTCTTTGGCATGCTTAATTATTGTCTCCCATGTCTTGTTAGATGATTTACCAAGTAACTATAATATAAAAAGAAAAATTGAGCTAAAATTTATATTTTTGGAATAGGTGTTTGAATATTACATGAGAAGTTTGTAAATAAGTAATGATTTATAATTGTCTTACCTTGCGTAGTAAGGACTGATTGGTAACATAAATCTGGAGAAGGTCTTTCACAGTGCATATGCGATGTGCTGCCAATCGTTCATGAAAAACACCATCTTTTGCAATCTTTTTCAACCGCCAGATTTCATCACCTAAGGCTGGAGGATGGTGCTTCTTGTATGCTGAATGGATAAATAGCAGTTAGTAACTCATTTACATATAAATGGCTTGATTTTGGGTTGCGGTTTATCTCAAAATGGTAACATCAAAAATAAAAACTCGGGAGAACGGGTCAAATGGATAGACAGGGTCTCGCGTAGACCATAGTTTGGTTTTATGCAAATAAAAATGTTTCTATGTAAAACCTCCTAAATAACGTTATCCACATATTGATAACTGCTGTAATAATGCTGCTTTTAATCTTTAATTAAAGCATCTACCAGCCATAAATTTTCCAATAATGGAACAAAAAGTGTTTATGGGTCAGCCCCACTTAATCCATTATACTAAAATGACCCGTTTCAACCAGAGCTAGGAAGAATAGGAAGAAGGGAGTCTTACCCTCTCCACGGTGATCTTTCACAATGAACGCCTGACTTTTTGCTTCTCTAATTCTGTCACGAGTAGAAGTAGTATCCTTGATTAGTGCACCAATCATAAACTTCCTACTCCTTCTCCAGCTTGAATTATCAGTAAAACATAATTCACCTAAATTCGCTACTCCATTCTCTAAAGTGAATACCAAATCACCAGTTATCAACGGCCTTCTGCCATCTCGTGCACATATAACTTTGTCCTCAAAATCTTTCTTAGGCCAATCTTCTTCATCATCAAGCAAGAAATCACCATCAAGTGGAACAATCTCTACCTTCATTGACGAAAAGGGTCCGCTTGATACAATTTTGTTGGAATCAACATCAAACAACACTATTTTCACAGCGGTACTATCTTTCGACTTTATCTGACTGTCAGTGAAAAACATATTAGGCAACTTTGCAAGAAAACGCAGCTGCAACGATCTCTTGTTACACGGTTCAATTACATTGATAGCAGATCTGTGACACACAGAAAATGGGAATTGTTACATATTATGATCTGTGACGAAAAATAATTTAAACCATGTTTATGAGATGGACATCGAACCTTGGTATTGTACATAAAAATCTTTGACATGAACGATCTACCTCGTCTCGCACCTATCAGACAAAACGAATATTATTCTAAATTCGATATAAGGATCTAGCAACAAACGGATCGAACAACTCATATGGAAATGTCAACTATCAGATAATCAAGACCAATTTATCAAAGGTACGAAACGACCATCAAGTTACTAAAACCGCACAAAAGCAATTAAATTTGAAAAAAATGAACTTACCAATGTTCGAAGGAAGGGTTCTAATTTTATGGTTATATCTTGTGATGAAAGCCCACTGATCACATTCTGAGCAAAACTGCAAGGATAATACATACAAACATTGAGAAAACTTATATATACTTCAAAATTCGATGAATTCGTAACAATTGTATCATTAATTACTTACCTTGAAGACGTAATCCTTCGCTTAGCTTGTTGATTACCAACTCTAAAGCCATCCCCTTCCCCCTCACCAAAAGGTCTCTTGATCACCATCAAACTTGACACTCGATAAATAATTACTCGAAAGAAAAATAAAAAGGTTTAGAATGAAACAATGATGGAGGTAACTATCAACTGCCAAATCACAACTTATATATAAAGATAAAGATGGGGATTATGTATATTTTTTAGGAAACAGGAAGGCAGTGTGAAGCTTCCAAAATCAATATTATATACAAAATTGCCAAGTACAACACAAGGAACAATGTGTGTGAGTGTGGGATTGGAGTATGTATCTTAAATAACTACGAAGTATGTAGGAGCAACAGACATCCATACCTCTACATGAACTACTTCTAAAAAACCTTCAACAAACTCCTATACATGAAGATATGAACACACCCACAAGTCCACAACCACCCCACAACTACACATGCTAACGAGAAAACACACACACACCCCCACACAAAAATATAATAAATAAAAATAAATAAATTATTAAATATATATCTATACATATAAATAGACGTATTAAGATATTTAAAACACCCTAATTATATAAATATATCTATCTATAAAACCACTCTACTCATATGTCATTGTTCTATCTAAAAACACCCTAATATATATATAGATATATATACTTAAATACACCCTAACATATATAAATATATTTAGAGCATCCAAATTGAAGAAAAACTTTTAAAAGCTTTTTTGTTTGCCACATCAATTTTTTATAAAAAAAGCTTTTAACAAAACCTCTGTCTTCAATGATAAAAAGCTTTTCAAAAATCATACATACACACTTTCAAAAAAGCTTTTCATGTATGACTTGAGATTTCTTAAGCTTTTGCACAAAAAAGTTTTTCCTCCAATGAAGAAAAGCTTTTCTAAAGCTCTTTTGCATAAAAAAGCTTTAGAAAAAGCCTTCATTGGAGATGCTCTTATCTACATAGAACACAATACTATATGTTATAAACCTCCATCAACATACCCTAATATATATCAATATATTTATCTACCACGGATACCTTAATATCTGTCATAAACCTACATCAAAACACTTTTTTATATAAATATTTATCTACCTAAATCACGCTACTCAATCTATCATCATCCTACTTGAAACACCATACTCAATCATAAAATTATATATAATTAATTGTATAGGCATATTAAGAGTATATGACTAAAAATAAACATAATATATATATATATAGTCGGTATATAAGCTACCTAAAAACACCCTACTCATCAATTCTAATTTCAGTCTTCCACATATTTTTGTCAGAGGTCATGTCCTTAGACAAGAGAAGCTCATTCATGTTGAGCTTCGGTCTATGGTCTCACATATGTCTTGGTCTACCTCTTCTCGTCAAGCTGTTGATTGTGAGATCTTTCTACTCTCCAAACTGGTAATGTATGTTGTCTCCTCCTTACATGTACAAACTCTTTGTCGTCCCTCTCGTGTTGATGATGCTCGTGACATCTAGTTTCGCCATACAAAGTCCATTCAATATCATATATAACATGGTCTTACCACATGTCCATATTAGCACCCTCATTTTCGCCACTTCCATCATCCTTTCTTGTGTCTTCGTCATCGGCCAACACTTTGATCCGTACAACATAGTTGGTCTAATTGCCACTTCATAAAATTTTCCTTTCAGTTTACGAGGGACTTTGTCGCAAAGGACGCCTTTCACCGCTCTCCGCTTCAACTAGCCTACCTTTACATGGTGGGACACATCCTCGTCTATCCTTCCCGATTTGTGTGCATCGAGCCTAGGTATCTAAAAGACTCCTGCAAGTGTAAGACTTGGTCCCCAATGTGGATGTCCACCCCATCTTTCTGTTAATCCTTATTACTATCGAAGTCACACCGTAGGTATTATGTGTTTTTTCTTGGCTGATATTAGTCCTTTGTTTTCCAAAGCCTCCCTCCACTACTCCAGCCTTCTGTTTAGCCCATCATTCGTTTCCAAGAGTAGCACAATATCGGCAAATATCAGACACCATGGGATGCACTCTTGTATCTCAGGTAACTTGTCTAAATTAAGGAAAAAATGTATGGGCTAAGGGCCAATTCCTAGTGTAATTCTATTTTTACTAGAAAATACTTCGTGTTTTCTGCTAGTGTCCGTATCAAATCTTTCACCCCTTCGTACACTTACTGCTAATAAAATTAATTAGGCTATAGATTAAAATAAAGGACCACGTAAATGTTGAAAGATACCTTACAAAGTACTTCCTTAACATACTACAAAACGAGCAACGGAGACTACAGAACGAGTAACAATTTATTTTTCATAAGTAGTTATCCAATTATTCAACATTAATAATATATAAATTTTATGATACAATTGGTAGCTAGGTATCAAAGGTTACGAATTCTTATGTGATAAATACATAAATTCGTTCGTAGATAAAAATTTTATTGTGAACAAAAGTTTGACGAGCAATAATTAAAATTAGAAAAATACTTAGAATACCTAAAATATTAGTAAATATAAAGAAAAAGAAATATTAAAAGTTTAAACATGATTTTAAGTCTATATTTAAATTCATGCTCTAATAGAAAATTTTGAGATGTAAGAATTTGTAGGAAGGTTCGTGGAAGCTGAAAGGTGTACGGGAAACGCGTAAAAGACTATTTAAAAGTCGTGGGTTGTAAAAGATGTTGGGTTTTCGCGGGAGTAACTTGGAGCCCAAGTTCGCTTTGAAATTTGAATCGTGAAACTATCTTTATATATTTATTTATTATTATTATATTTATTATATATAAAGGAAATCAGCAATTAATGAATCTTTTATATTTCTATTAATATAATAAGTTGAATGTCAAAATTATTATTTTACCCTCGTCATGTATTTTTTTTACCAAGTTTACTCTTCTAACTTATAAAACATACTGTACTATTGTACAATCTCAAAAAAAAAAAAAAAAAAAAAAAAAAGGAAAGAAAAGAAAACAATGTTTTGAATGGTGATCTCGCCAAAGTCGTATAGATCGATGAATTTTTTAGTCATTATCGTTGACCACGTCTCAATCTCGATTTGATAGGAAAACTAATTTACATTATACCTTCAGATTATTAGTTTAATTATTATTAATAATTATAATTACTCCTATATCTTTTTATATTTATAAATGAAAATTATTTTAAACATAAATTTTTTAATTTCAAAGTTATCTTTTTACAATTTTGTTTTGTTAAAACAAGGTTGATATTATTATTTTTTTTAACTTGAAAGAATTCACACGCGGCCACCAACTTTCTCAAAATAAGGAGGAATCTGCTGTTTACTGCTCACGGAAATATCATACCTATACTATAAGTCGCCCGCCCCCCGGCTGGGAGGCATCTACCTCATCCCGATCACAAGGAGAGGTTCACTATGATAGGGGTACTTCTTTTTTTCCCTTCCGGAAAGAATGAAATGCATAGGGGACCATCCTTTTGTTGCGGCATGCTCCTCAGATTTACGAATTCACAGGTATTATCTATTTATAACATTGTTAAAAAATTACATTCTACATGAAAAAATAAAAAGATCATTGACTTAAGTATATAATCGGTGAAAATATATATATACTAATTTGTAAAGCATTTGACATGTTAATTAATCAATTGAGTTATCATGTATTGAAGAATGATAGAAAATATTACATATCTATTCAAAGATGACATTATACCTAACAAACATACCATTATACGTAACTAAAATAGATAAATCAGTTGTTACTGTCGCATTACGCGCAACAATGCGCTAGTAATTCTCTCATGGCCATCTCAATCTTACGTGTAATATTGAAAACCATAAATATGTCTAAGTAATATGTCTAAAAGCATATATAAAAATATGAATGTTTAGATTATTGGTAAAGATTAAGAGAGATAAATATAGTAAAATATAAATGTTAACATGTGTATTGTGAAACATATATTTAGTTTCATATTGTTAACTCTTAGTAGCATTTCTCGTTTAGTTTATGTAATACTTTTTCCTTTTTTTTTCTTCAAATAAATGCTAAATGTGAGGTTAAACAAGACAACAGAAATTAATTAACATAACCAATTTAACTTAAGATCGAATATATCACGTACTTACGTTTGACTAGTTGGTTGTGTTAAAACAAAGAATCCTAAACACCAAACCAAACCAAAAAAGTGACCAACAACCTTTTTCGGGTCGACCCACAAAAATCTTTACGCGTATCTCCATGAAGTCATGAACCGCTACACTCTCATATCTCACAATTCTTCTCTAGTTTTTTTCTTTAAAAAAGTTTTTAAAAAATAATATATAATAATAAGAATATGAAAAATGGTTACGCGTTTTGAAGTTAGCAACGGAGGTAGTTTGGAAGGTATCTATCAAATATTTACGCGGTTAACTACAGTATTATTATTATTATTATTATTATTATTATTATTATTATTATTATTATTATAAATATATATATCTTATATCTTATATATAAAAAATCATAAGACTTAAATTAATTTATTTTTGTGTAAAGAGTTTGATTTAATTATAAGCAACCTCTTGAATTATTGTACTAAAGTAGTCAGTTAATTTAAATACACACTCAGCTACACGTATAGTAGTTAACTACTTATCTTCCTTTTGCTAAAGTTGTTGATACTAAAACAATAACAATTTTTATTAATTTGGAAGCTTCATACAACTTTCCTGTTAGCTATAAATAAGTTTCTTCATAGTTATCTCCACCATTGTTTCATTCTAAACTTTATTTATTTTCTGAACACATTTATTGTTTGTTTGATGGTACTCAAGAGACCTTTTGGTGAGGAAGGGGAGGCTTTTAGACTTGGTTATCAACAAGTCAAGCGAAGGATTACGTCTTCAAAGTGAGTGATACAATTAAACGAATTATAACATATACATAATTAAGTTTTCTCAATGTATGTATATGGTTTCTTTGCAGCTCTGCTGAAAATGCCAGATTTGGGCTTTCGTCACAAGAATTAGCCTCAACGTTGGAACCATTGATTCGGCGATGGGTAAGTTCATATCTCTAATGTTCTCTTTACTTAGAATGCCAATTAAATCACTTTTTAGGCTTTTGTGTCTATATTAGTTATGTTCTTGTTTGATCCTTTGAATCGAATCTAAAATAGTACTCCTTTGTTTGATAGGTGCGAGAAGAGGTTCAACGTTCATGTCAAAGCTTCTTTTCGACAGTACCTAGGTTAGATGTCCATCAAATATGCTGAATAGATGTTTTGTAAATTAAATTCATTATCTGAGATTATTATATAATTCCCATTTTGTTTGTCCCACAGATCTTCTATCAATGTACTTGAACCATGTAACAAGTCATCACTACAGCTGCGTTTTCTTGCAAAGTTGCCTAATACATTCTTCACCGGCAGTCAGATAAAGTCGGAAGATAGTACAACTGTGAAAGTAGTGCTGTTTGATGTTGATTCAAACTCAATTGTATCAAGTGGACCCTTTTCATCAATGAAAGTAGAGATTGTTCCACTTGATGGTGATTTCTTGGTTGACGATGAAGAAGATTGGGCTAAGAAAGATTTTGAAGACAAAGTTATATCTGCACGAGATGGCAGAAGGCCGTTGATAACTGGTGATTTGGTCGTCACTTTAGAGAATGGAGTTGCGGATTTAGGTGAATTGTGTTTTACTGATAATTCAAGCTGGAGAAGGAGTAGGAAGTTTATGATTGGTGCGCGAATCAAGGATACCAGTTCTACCCGTGACAGAATTAGAGAAGCAAAAAGTCAGGCGTTTATTGTGAAAGATCAGCGTGGAGAGTGTATGTCTAGCTCGTAACTTGATGATTTTGAAGTTTATGTTCTTGAGAAATGATTAATGTTTTGACTAATGATTGTTTTCGTTATATAGCATACAAGAAGCACCATCCTCCATCTTTGGGTGACGAAATTTGGCGCTTGGAAAAGATTGCAAAAGATGGCGTTTTTCATAAACGATTGGCTTTACACCGCATATGCACTGTGAAGGACTTTCTGCAAGTGTATGCCACTAACCAATCATTACTACGCAAGGTAAGAAAATAATAAACTTCATTTTAAGTATTTTATAGTATAAAGTTTTTCAATGATTGCTCACTTAGCTTGATTTACAACATTTTATTCTAGTTACTCGGTGGATCATCTAACAAGACATGGGAGACGATAATAAAGCACGCCAAAGATTGTGTTTTAGACGACAAGTTGTATATATACCCATGTGGTGCAAATGGAATGGGGCTTTTGCTTGATTCTGTTTTGACAGTTGTCGGTGCAACCTTTGATGGCCAAAATTATCTGACTATGGATAAAATCTCCATGTTTCAGACGGTATATACTTTATATCCCATCATCATGTAGTTCTTTAGTTATAATTTTGATGGTATGAATATATTTGTTGTGATGCTTTTGTATTCAAAACTGATGATGTTTTTTATATGTTTGCAGCCTGTGGTGGAAGATATAAAGCAACAAGTTTACAAAAGCTTGAAAGAGATGGTACCAATTGATGCATCATCCATTTTTGGAGTCTCGATGCCTATGTCTAACCTACATTATAACCACTTTAAAACCGCAAGTTTAGGTGTTAACATCCCTCATCTGTATCAAGGCGACACCTTATTTGATACAGATGAAGTTAAAATGGACATGTATGGATTGGATGGAAGCAGCAGCGATATGGAAATTGGTATGAGACAGAACTCTAGTTCAATGGATTATTTTTCTCCGGGTTTAAGAAACAGCTTTATAATTAAAGAACTTGGTAATGGTGTTTATGATCAAGATTTAGCTGCTAATATTGATTTTCAAAGTGGGACATCTTTATGGCAAGAAAATGAATTGTTCATTGATCCAAGTAACCAAACTGTTGATATTTTTTCTTCTGATTTTGGAATATGTTTCTCAAGTAATGGATCACCCCGGGCTAGGTGGTGTAAGATTCGGGCTGCCCTTAAGTGGGGTTCTGTTAGACGAGATGTGGCTGCTAAAAAGATAGATCGGCTGCATTCGTTTCTCGATTATTTAGTTTAAATTTGCTAACCAGAGTTTGAATTAGGCTAGCTGGTTTTAATAACGTTTGGTGGCCGGATTTGTGACTCACAGATCGCCACTACCTGCTCTTTTTATGTATCATGCACAATAGTATGGTTCTTGTACATTTCTAAAGAATTATTGATGTTAAGGTTTTGGTATGTTTGCCCATTGGATTGTTTGTTGTGGCTATCTTCGTAAAAAAGTAACAGATTACACAACCAATTGAAGCTATTTTTCTCATTTACAGCTGTTTCAACAGCTTATGTCGTTTTTCTAAAAAAATTGTAAGCTTTTAACTGCTTTCATTGAGAGTCGAACTCAAGACCTCCCGCTTACTAAACGGGTGCTCTAACCAACTGAGCTATGAAAGCAATTTAATCTCGTTCTTTTCAAAATATATTTGTACAGTTTTTCTGTTACCATATGTCACCGGCTTTCGTTAATGCATTATATCAAAGAGATCTTTTATCACTTTACCTTCTGCACTCAAATTTTGCATCGATGATCTATTCGGCCTATTCTTAACACAGTAACTACATATATTTAGACCAATTAACACAGTAACTACATATATTTGAGCCATTAATCATGCCACGAAGGTTGAATGAGCAAACTATGACATAATTTGTTTAATATTCGTCTCTCATTATATTTAATGAATAATGAATAAATCAGTACAAAAACAAGGAAACCTGGTCTGTTTTAATCCAAAAAATTACAAACCATTTCTCATAGTCAGCTCTCGTCTTCTGCAAATTACAGTATAAATTCCTCTATACATGGCTATGGACAAGCCACCCACTGAATTATACACACACCACCTCTTCCCCCACTCGTGGAAAATACATAAGAAAGCACAATGTCTTTCGGGGAATTTCCAAAATTTCATATCTTTTAAGTCACAACGGTACGTGTTTTGCATGTTTGAGGATGAGTGGGGTAGGGTTATAACAGTACTTCTGTAAGTGAAATACTTAAAAAGGGGAATGAGAGAAAAATGGGATCAGAATAGAATCTCCTTAAGGATCAAGAGTACCAACATTACAAAGCACATGATAACAAGTATCGTAGCACACATTATCATCCCCCCTCTTTTCTGACTTCTCTCTGCCTGAAAGATTCATTCACCATTAAAACATGATTAGAGACTTAAGATGAAAATAGAGGTGGAAAAATGTACAACTAGGCTTTCATGCATTTAATTATATTTCAACATGTTTGACCCGTTTCTTTTTAATATGAAAGCTATGGTTTAACCCAGTTGATCCGATAAATAAAAAACATAACCCAGATTCACACCTCTAAAAGAAAGCTTCAAAGATTACATTTTCAGAAAATATACCTTTTGTAACTGTTTAAGGCCTTCATCCACGGTCGCTGCAACATTCTGAATATTGTGGTCTATCCTATCAACAATAGTTCCCTGCTCTTATAGAAACAAATCCAGTTACATACCCTACCATGAAAATCATGAACTGTTTAGAAGTAACAAACGGGTTTTCTGACCTGGTCAATCACAAGGACGGAAAGATCCTTCATAATTTGTGCCAGCTCGTTTACCGATTCTACAACCTTCAAAGGATGATTGGGTAAGTATACAAACAAAAAGAGAAACAAAAATGCATTGTTTTGCACCAACCTGTTGAATTTCTTTCTCCCTTTCTACTGTAAAAGCCTCGCTTTTCTTCAATTTGGCCATCTGATGTTCATTGAAACCCTACATAGTCGTATAATTTTCAATGTCATTAACTGGAACTTTCTTTGGTAAAGATGACATAACATATTGACCATAAAATAAGTTAACCTTAAAACTTGGGTTAACATTTATTCAACTTTTTTGGGATTTAAGTTGGGCAAAGATGGTCTGAGAAACAATGAAAATAGTAATAGTGATATATACAAAAGGAAAAAAATGAAGACCAGCTTTTTTCTCTGTTCATACTAGCAATCGAGTTTTGAAGTCTACAACAGAATACATACAATATAAATATAAGAAACGTAAACAATAGAAAAACAGGGCACATTCAACTTACCAAGTCATCAAACTCATCATCATCCCTTCTTGATTGCTTTCCATTTAAGTTCATTTCTAGATCAACCCCATCTGGACCCTAGAGGAAAAGCAAAAGTAACACCTATAAATAAATTAGTTTCTAAAGTATGGTGTGTTCGTCCAAAGTAAAATAAAAACTAAAGAATGGTACTGAATCATGACAATTCGACCTACCGATCCTATATGTATCAAATTACTACACTGTTGCTGTTTAAGCAGTTATACTAAGATTATAGTTATAATGGTTTGAAGAGACCTCTTTCTGCTGCTGGAGGCGCTTCAAATACGTTGATTGCTTCTTCCGGAGTTCCAATGAAAGGCTCTGAAGATCAGTTGCAAGAGATCGCTACAATAGAAATTCAAAAAGAAACATGAAAATGCAGATTATCACGCAGCTAATTTAAGATGTACAGTCGCCAACTCATCACACACAGAACCTGGTAGACCTGGGTCATATCACCAATTTACTGTAGGCAAATTATATACTTCACATTAAAGGTGGTAATTTTAACCAAATTACTTATAAATTGGTTGATTCAGGTCTCTAAAGGGTCAATGGGGTGAAATAAAAAATAGCTTTAATAGATTGGATAGACCACGTTAAACAGGTCAGTAGTCGCCAAGAGTGTATTTTAAAGCATAAGACCTCCTAGATCATTTTATTAGAAAACCTAGAGTGTCAATGGAGTAATAGCATTTCTGTAATCATATTTACTTTGTAACCAAAAAAGTTTATATTTGGATATTAAAGTGGTTTGGGTCGACCGGAATTGGCCAACCCCATTTTGACCTGTAGAACAAATTTCCTGTTACAACTTGTTACCCAACCTGCTCATTTTGCTACCTTTACTACTCTACTTCTTTTGCATGTGAGAATAATAGATGGATAAAAAAAATAGGAATAAGCATGCGATAATGATGAAAAAGAGGAAAAACAATAAATTGTTATACACATTCTTTACAGTAACTAATAAAGGTCTAAATGACATCCCTCAGACATTCGACACTCCAAATAAGTAACTTAGCGAACACAAGGACGGTGGCAGTAACTGACATGAAGGTGGTAATGCAAATGAATGAAGAGACATTGAAAACATCAAAAGAAAAACTATTTCCAAATATTTAAGAAGTTATAAAACAAAGAACACGTGACAATCAAGTGATACCTCTACATTTAAAAACAAAAATCACAATACATTATACAAGAGCATCTACAATAAAACTAAGAACTACTTCTGCTATAATAATATTCAGTGAAACCAATAAGAAATTAAGACCGGGCCAATGGAAAAAATTCTTACAATGGGTAAAAGTGAAAGCTTGATGGCCAAATAAGTCCAATAATATCTTACATTGAAATAAAAAGACTTAAGGGATAAAGAATGAGAGGGAGATGAACATAAGCAAGTATTATCAAATTTCAAGCCATCACGTGACAAGTTTTAAGATGGGATTATACCTGCACATTTTTCCTGATATTTGAATCCTCAGAAGTCCCACCAGCAGATAATCTCTTTAATCTTTTTTCTGACTTTTTTAGGAGGTCAGTTATATCATGGGTTAGAGCTTCAATCCTGTGTTGTTCTTCTCTACCATCCCCAAATGAAGGCATCAACGCCTTGGCATGAGCCTTTGCTAGCTCTGCCATTTTCGACCTTGCACGTTGCACATTTGCTGCTATCTCATCAGATACATCAACCCAAGCAGGAGGAAGTCCCACTGTAAGCGCCCCTGCACTGCGAAGCAACAATAACTTTCGACTAGTTACTAGAAAGCAAGAGAATGGATATCGGATTTTGGTTAAAGAGTTGCAAATACAAGTAATATGGTATCAGATCAAAAAACTGAAAATACCATCCCGACTGAAGAACACGAGAAGCTAGAAGAAAATTTAGACGGCTTCAATTAAAATTAGCATTTTAAATTTTACGGTAATAAAACCCTTTGCTTCCACTTATTCAATAAATTGTGGCTATTCCATTACCTTTTTTTATTATCATCTATTTGCGCTCCAGAATTAACTTTTTGATACACCCCTGTTAAAAGAGGAACCTTAACTGTCATACTCATAGTTACAACATATTACTAGAGGGAAATATATTTCCCTCCTAGTGCAACAAC
This sequence comes from Logfia minima, assembly GCA_963921325.1. Lineage (NCBI taxonomy): Eukaryota > Viridiplantae > Streptophyta > Magnoliopsida > Asterales > Asteraceae > Logfia > Logfia minima. The sequence continues at coordinate 34,587,912 of OY992767.1, forward strand.
TTCACCAGTCTAGTATTTTTCTTATTTTTAACATATAGAATAACATGATCAGAGAGTGATATCTACTAGCCTGCTCCTATGGCTGTACCTAACTTTATTTTGGTGGCTGTACTGTATGATCTTTGGCAGAAGTCTCTACTTAATATCCGAAAAAATTGAATAATTCTCAACAGAGCTATAATCCATTGACCTAGCATCATGTTAAAAACGTTGATTTTAGCTTCAGGCAGCAACATCCCATTCCTATGTTTATTCAATAAGCAGCCAGGGACACTAACAGGATAATATTATAAAAAACGAGTACTGCATACATGAATGAATCTATATGAATATATCAACCAACTGTCTTTAATAATAGTAAACTTAACTTGCGTGTCTTTACAGTTTATGTGTTATTGCCTTATTAGTTATCCGTGTGGTCAACATTTTCTTTGACTTTGTTCATGAGATCCACATTCCGAAATTCTTAGTTCACATAGAAAAGAAAGGGCATTAGTTACATGCCAAATTGTCTAAAGTTACATATCAAAAAGGTTGATAATGTGATACCCTTCTCATTTAATTCAGCTTGCAACAACCTCTTATAAAAATGGATCTTTGCATGACTCAAAGAATTCCCTAAATGCCATTTGAGATCCTACATCTTAAACATCTAACTAAAAAATATTGATCTCTAGAACAATCTCATTTGATTAAGCATGTAGTCCATAAATGCTTAACACAACATCAAAAGTCTCAATGCACTAACCGATTTCCCCAACAAATCTTCCATTCTATCAGCTAGTATTAATGTTTTTTTCTCATTTTCCCCAAATTATATGGTGTTAGTTTCTAACTGGTTAACAGGACACAACTTCTATTGGCAATTAATAATACAATATACACAAAAACATTGAGATCATGCAATAAAACACCTAATTACTTTCTACAAAATATCATTCAATTAACAAACACGTAGCTAAAATGAACATAAATAACTTGCAGATCATAAACAAAAATAAAATAAAAATAGAAATAGAAAGGACATACGATGAGGTGCCTGGATCTTCAGTACTAAGAGGAGCATATTTACTATTCTGCTTAAACGCACCGGCGTCAGCCAATTCAATGACCGGACCACCACCGGAGCTAAATGTTGACGACGGAGCCCTAACGCTCTTCAATGCATCTCTGTACTTTCTAAACAATAGCGTTCTGTTCCTTGTTGCCATTGATATAAATTAACGATAATAATAAACTCTTTCAATGCAAATTAGAAAAATATGTATTCAGCAAAACCGATACAATTTACAGATCAGAATCTGTAACGATCGGAGATCTATGAGAATGAAGATTTGATGTGATGATATATATGTGATATGTTTCAATTGATTATATTGTATAAGGTTGAACTGAAAGAATTTTTTAGTGAATCTGGAGCGGATCGACGAGATGAATTTTGCTCAACAAATCGAAACTCTCATTTTCCCCCTTTCTGATTCTTCCTCGTTTCGCTTCCTTACATTTTAATTTACTATCAACCCCCTTGATTATAGGTTGTATGCAAGGAGCAGTCCCTTTTGATGAAAGGACTGTCAAACTATATACAAAATTAATATTAACGTGTTAATTATATATAAATAATGAATAACAATGATACTATTTATTATATTTTAATGATGATAATAATAATAATAATAATAATAATAATACGATAATAATAATAGTAGTGGTGGTACTATTTTTTAGTTATTATAATTATATAAAAGAAATGTCGTAAGTGATATTATTATGTGTTGACGTCTATTATACGATGGTTGTAAACATGTAAATTGTCACGAGATAATGTATTTGATTAAATTTTAGATCATATTTTACTATAAGTTTTTAGCCATCCGCTTTTAAGGGGTACGAGGTTTTTTGAAAATTTAATCTCTATATATATATGAAGTCTTAATATGTGGTTAAATGTATTGTCTATTTAAGGATGCGTTTAGTTACAAATATATATATTTTTTCTTCTTTGTTTTTATAGAATTTTGTATCCCTTAAAAACTAAATGAAATTCAAAAATTACGTTCAACTATAGAGATGTTTTCATTTTTCAAATTAAAAAATGTAGAAGACTATAAATCATAGACTCAGTTTTCTTTGAATATTTCTCCGAAAATCCCCAACTTGAATTCGTTTTCTAATTTTTCAGGTTTTCTAGAAAAAATTTCAAAAAAATAAAGAAAATTTCTATAGCTAAACGTACTTTAAACGTCTTGTACTGTTTCTCAATCTCTCGTGTATAATGCTTTTAATGAGATTGGAAGGCTCGTTAACATGTACTTCTTACTTGCAAAGTACTTGGTACTTCATCAATAACCATGGAATCTAACCTTATGATCAATTAAACATGTAAAATTCAAGTTTAAAGTTGAACAATTTAACCAATTAAATTTTTTCTTAAACGGAACTTTCAAATCAAGGACAATACTTTTTTTCGACATTACTCAAGTCAATTACCAATCAACTCCCTTCAACGGGGCTAGACAGATATAATATGTCATAAGGACTTTACACTAAATTTTACGAATGTATTTGACTGTGATAAAGTAATATAAACTATACTTGTTGACAATGTAAGATATATACAAAATTTCACTCAACTAAGGATCGTGATGTCCAATTTATAACGTATCATACACCGATCAATTTATGTATCATGTTAATTATTTCTTGTACAATTGATGTATTATAATATTACCTATATTCAAAGTATATATATAATCTATCCTTGAATGTAAATAATTAGAATTAGATTAGATATCTTAGTTTTTTTTGTAAAATACTTTTATTAAAGACTTCTTCTATCAAATTTTATATCGAATGTAACATTTTCTTTGACGATGTTAATGTAGGATACTTTTAATAATGTTTACATCATCTAATTGGACACGATAAATATATTATTAACATCACCTTATATTAATAAATAAATAAAAAACAAATATTTTCCGTAAATTATTTATAAAAATAGCCTATTGAATAGTTTACCCTAATTCTAACAATGACCTCCGTAGCCGCAAAATGTACGCAAGCATTCTTCTTCTCTATCCCAAATCAGGTAACAATTTTCGCTTATTTCACCATCCGTACACTTCAAATCAAACATCTTGTTCTCTGAAACCTATTCCCCAAACCATTATATTCGATGATGACATCAATACGTTTAATCAAGCGCTTCAAACTCAACCACTACTTTTCATCGCTAAATTTACTCTGCTTACTATCGTTGTTGCGATGATGAAATTTTGACCGCGGTTTCTCTGTTTAAACGAAGATAGTGACTTATGCTTTTGCCTTATTAGCCACTATCGTCAAGAAAGGCCATTCACACTTTTATAAGTTGGCCTATATTCGGGATGTGGTATTCCAAGTTCTTGAGTCATCACTTACAACTCCTTGATTCAAAGCGTTATATATGAATACCAATAATATCTCATTGGATGCCTTGTGCAAGCAAGGATCCGTAAAATAACATCATGCTATGTTGCGGCAATGTACTAACTTGTTGTGAAATTAGTAGTTCCAATAGTTTCAAGTTCAGGATTGTAATCGAACTTGTTTTAGTTTATAGAAATTTCAAGTGTGTTGAGTCCTTACTTAGCACTCTTTTACTTTAGATTAATAGATACCTTTAAAATCTCGGTGATTCATACCTTGTTGTGTCTGAAAAGTTTTACGTGTTATTATAGTGCCTATGAATCAATGGATATTGTTACATGATGATTTAGAATGAAATGGAAAGTATAGAAAGTTGCAGAAAAATGATATTTTGTTCAACATGTCACCTATAGTATGTTTTAAGGTTTATTTTAATACCCCGAACCTCTAGCTATTAGAGAACTTGTCAATGAGAATCCTAGTCTATATATACTTTGGCTCTGATGCTTTGGCTCTCTTTGGTGACATCACAAGAAATATATTCGATCAAACGGGTATGATATCGATAAGTAAATACTCTTGAACTCAGAACATTGGCTTGTATCTCGTTGAAGAAGACTCTTCACTTTAATTTCTTGACTGTAATTATGCTGGGTAATTCTTTTTCACCTTAACATTAAGAATTTGTTTTGCTCCATTTAAGCCGAGTATCCATAGATGTAGAGCAAACTTATAGTTATAATATACTTTTAGCATGGTGAACTATATGGAGCAAAACAATTTCTTTACTTTTGGCGGAAAATGATCTCTTGCCCAACATAATCACTTAGCAAATTGATAATCGGTTGTAATAGATGTACAATTGTATGCTACCTTGATTGACGGTTGTAATAGATATAGCAAGCCTAACTTGGCAAAAGTTTTGTTAGATTTGATAAACTTATTTTGAAGGATTCAAAATGTATGTTTTTATTTCAAGTTGTTGTTATGGTATGACAAGAAGAGTTTAGTATAGCAAAATATTTGCTTTCAAAGACTGAAGTTCATGGTTGTTTGTCAAATTGTGTTATGTACAATATTATCTGTTAAAGACTTCTTGAAAAAAAGAGTGTTGAGCCAAAATTCAAGAATACATGTTTCTTAGTAAGTTATAACTTTGCAATAAATACAAAGGGAAGTGGCTAGAAGAGTAAAACAAATACCGACATATATATACACAAAACACTATGTCTTAGTCAGATTCTTCTAGAATACAAATCCTTATTTTAGAACTAACTACACCTTTATTGAAAGGTACACATTCTTGACTATTATATCCCTTGGCATGGATTAAACAGCAATGCTAATACCTGCGATTTAGTTATATCTGGATGAGCATGCCCATCTCCTTCATTGTACATGAATAATGCCATCATAGGTATGTTTGTAGCACACTCGATAAACTCGTTTGAAACTTGAGATTTAGCAAAAGCTCGTTCTTTGTTAAGTTTCTTCCACGTCTCGAGGATTAAACTTTTGATGTACGCTCTAGTTCCATCTTCGGTAGCACCACTCTCTTGCATGTAATACTGAATTGCTTTGATGTACGCTCTAACTATCCCCTCTTGCCATTTCCTCCTTCATGGTAAACAACACATTATCATTTGAAATAAAATTAAGTGTAAAAGTAACCCAATATGCACCAATAAGTATCTATAATAAAGTGACATATCGGGGATGTCGCTATGTCATTAGCAAGTCAGAATATTAACAATGAATTGCGGATTATGTTCTCAGCTCTTTCAAAGCATTGCAACATTTCTTCGGTGGATGTAAATGTTGTAAAAGCCGAACTAACCGAATAGTAATGTGGTTCGATTTGATTTTTTATTTTGTGTGGATGGTTCAGTTTCAACTTTTGGAAATTGAAAATCAATTGATTTCATTGTTTGATCCAGTTAAATTATACGGATCAAACCGAACGAACACCCTTGTATTTACTCGAAAACCACCCTTAGCCTTAATGAATAATTTCGTCGAATAAACAAACAATTATTTGTCCACGAGAAAGATCCTGAATCTGGATTGTGCAAGTTAACATTTAAGTGGAACGTAAACGAATTTGGATCGGAAGTGCTAAATACATGAACTTAAATAAGTCAATTAAGATATCTACGGTATTTGAAGGTAGATAAGTGGTGGTATAGAAAACTAGAAGGTATTAAACTGTAAATACTGAATCCTAAAAGAAACCTGTTCCTGTGTTGGTTCATTTTACCCCAAATTTAACTCTGATCGTCAGAGTCATCTTCAATCGCATCAATAATTAATCACCTAAACGAGTCAATTCCACTAAGAAGGTAACGGGGTTTCTTTCTTCGTTATAAACTCGTTATAATTATTCATTTGACCTTATTTTGAACTATGCTACGTTAGAATGCACACCATGTGTTCGACGTAATGCCTTTATGCATACACCTCAAATTATCATTTGTTAAAGACTGAATGTTAGCCATGTGTAATCTTCCTTTTTTCAAATTGTCTTCAGGTTCAGAATATAGGAGAGCTAGATGTAGCGTCATTTAGTCATCACAAGCAAAATACTTTATGTGATGTCTATTGAGTTGGTTCGTTCTCTTTTACGTCGCAAGACGCTCTGTAAAATTCATATTGCTCTGCAGTTCAATAGAGGTATTGTTATGTAAGTTGAACGTTTATTAAAAGAACAAAAAAAAAGTCATGTTAACTTGACTAATATTGTTTCTTATTTGTAGGATCACTTCTTCGTGATATATGCTTACCTGTAGGTGGCATTGGGGCGACATTTATTAGTTCAAGCCACCATGATTATACCTCAAAAATAGAAATTGGTTCTTTACAATTTCGACCCAGGATAATGTGAGTGATGTACAAGAAACTTTGGTGCTGATGTTAGTGGGACTGAGTTATTGGGGGCTAATTTTGAAAGTAGAAAACCAGTTGAATTAAAGTAGATGCTCGTTTGCTTCCAACTGTACTTATTGGCCGTCCAAATGCTGGCAAGTCTTCATTATATAATCAGTTAGTACATTACTGATTAAACTTTGGGCGACTTTCAACCAGTTTGACGCGATCAACCTACCTGACCAGTTTATAATTAAGCTTTTTTTACCCATTAGAGATAAAACCAGAGGACAGGCCAGAAATTGTTAGATTTTTGGCAGCCGAAGACCTAAAACCAGAGGACAAGCCAGATATAATTACCCATGTTTTTAAGAGATGTATATGTTTGCAAATAATATTGTTCGATTGAGCCGACGAGCTCGATAGGTTTTTCTGTCCTTTATTTCTGGCTCTTATGTTCGTTTTGTCCTTTTTATCAACAAAATCCCATCAAAATAACTTTGATGATCTACCGAGCTAATCTAGGGCTCCACCCATAATACACACAATGAAAAATAAAATGCAACGAAGTGCTTTAATAACAATCCTAACTAGTCTAAAAGTCACATTAAGTTAAAGTTAAGTTTTCAACATGCTGTACAAAGTTGGGATCTCTCAAGTTAATTTTTTATTCGCATTAACGGTGATAACTTTGTAGAGACTAGATAGGGGCTAAAATCTCATTCTTTTTTCTTGGAGGGTCAAATTGCAATTTGATGTATTTCTCTCTATTGTTCAACTTTGTGTTTTGATTTGCCTCTTCCCCGACTCCTTATTTCTGTAAGCCTCGATTTCAATGGCGTATTTTGTTCCCTTGACTCATATCTTCTTCACGTCACATATACAACCCCTAGTTTTTATCAAAAAGGTACACTAACACTCTGCTCATTTCCTTACATACTAATTGAAATATTTTTGTGTTCTTAACTTTTGACTATTTATGCTCTTTCATTTACTCCTCAATTCCAATTTACAGTTAAATTTTCTTTTGCTATTTTGTTTAGTTTCTTTCTGCAATTTCTTACTATCTGCATTTTTTTAGTATACGTATTTGAGAAAAACGTTTAAGTTTTGACTCTCAATTTAAGGTATCATAATTTTGATAGAGTGACAGAGTTTTTTTATGTTTTATTTTTATATAAATTTAAAGGTTGTACAAGCACGAAGAACTGACAGCTGCAGTTTGCTTTCGAGTTCATCGACCTACTTAAATGGTACATATGTCCCTCAGAAATCAATTTATAGTTTGATTGTAGTACTAATTATTACTCTCAATGCTGTCAATAGTCATTGCTAGATAGTGCTCTATAAGTTGGTGATACATCTTGAGTCTAGATTTCATATTCAAATGTTAAATATTCCAGTGATACGAGTGGTGTAACTTTGTATTAGAAAACCACATAATCTCATTTCTTCTAATATCTGATCATGTTTTAGTCATTCTTGGCGCTTAAATGTTTCTGACTACCTGAGAATTCAATACATTATTAATGAAAGAATATAGAAGAGAGAAAGGTGTATGTAATTCTTTTGTTCCAAAGGGATTTTGGCACAGCGGTATGGAAGGATTTAAAGGAACCCACAACCCAAGTCTATTTTGAGACACTGTATATAATATAATGTGTGATTGTACATAATATGTGGGATAGGTTGTTAGTTTGCCGTTCTAAAATGATAGTAAATAATAACTTCTTTTTGTCATGAATGTGATGTAGTGCAAATAGAATTGACGGATAGAAGAGAGACTAATGTGTTTTTTTTAGATTTAAACTTGACCAAAGCCGGACTAAGAATACGTATAAGACTATGTGACTTTCTCTATAGGGGCAAATTTGTCAGTTTAATTAAAATATAAAGCTAAAAGAATACAGTAGAGTGAGGAAAGGCGTTTATGTTCAATAAAGAAAAATTAAAGGCACCTTTATCAAAAGTCCAGCATCGGACGACTTGCCACCCTAGGGACTAGTCGGCCAACTCATCTGACATATATGAAGGGGCTTCTCCTAAAATCACCCTGTTTCGGTGTTTACTACTTCATCTTTCTCACTTTTTGACTACCTTGCTTCATGTTCTTGGGAAATTTCTAATGAAAAGTAACATCTTGACGACATAATAAGACTTCTAATGAAAATTTGAGCATTTTTGTAACTTTGACCTTTAATTTTAGTACTCCTAAAGAATGTGTTAGTTGGTTTATTTTGTTTGTTTAGCTTCATCCAAAAAGGCTTTTGATATACATAGGTAATGTTGCTATGAAGGACTCTGTTTTCTATTTGAAGCATGTCTTTGTTTCATTTATCTTCTTTGTGGTTCTTACATATGACATTGCTATGTAAAGGCACCCTTTGTCTAGCTTCCAAATCATGGGGTGAAGAACTACATTCTATGAAAAGACATCATAACACAGCTGTTGCACATTCAAGACATTATTATGGAGCTATTTATCTTGATTATAGTTTAGTCTGTACTCCCAGGGTGATATCTGGATTTTGGGTTGGACCTGATATTGAGGATGGATGGGGTTTTGTCGAAGCTACTGTAAATCAAATATTTGATTCATTTTAAAAAAAAATGTATTAATCTTTCTTTAATGTTCAAAACTAGTATACAATTGTTTCAGAAACTGCAGGGTCTGATAAATAGGTACAATCATCAGGCTGTCTCAAAAATTGTTTTGAGCTGACAAGTGACAACCTTTTTGTCAAGATTTGGTTACATGTAGGCCGACAAAGAAGAGCGTGTAAAACTTCAAATGTGTATATATACATACAATACAGTGGCAAGTTTTGAATGTTTAATACATATAAAAGTACATATTTATGTTCAGCACGTACAATAGTAAAATGTTTGAAGTTGAATATGTTTAAAGCTGAAACATATCTATGTACTTTGCTCATATATGTCTATAATCAGTGTTCTGCAATATAATTGCAGCTAGAGCTTGAATATGTAAAATCACATTTTATGACATGCTTAAAAAACACATGCAGACAGGAATGCAATTATTAAGGCACCAGACATACTGTTCAATATGTGGCCACGATAGAGGTTAATGAAAATTCGATGACGTAGAACATAAACCCCTAAATCTCGAATACCATTCAACTCTCTGTCACAATAACTGGCACACGAAACTCAGTGCAGCCCCCAGCTTGTCGTACATACATCCATAATTAAAAAGACGATATAGTGTTACCAAGGTACAGCTCCCCTTTATTTTATGACAAAAGTCAAGGATCTATAGATTGAGGGCGCAAACTTTCTAGCAACTATTCCTTGAAGTTATAATAAGTTGCTTTATTGATTCGGGATCAAATCACCCTTAGGATGATAAACAAATATCCCCTTCAAATCTAGAGTTTGATGTTCAACTTTAGTTTGTCCTTCTTTCTGTCACACGTGCTGGAATAATGAACTTTTTATGATCCATCATGCAATGTCCAATTAAGTTATGAAAGTCAGACATTAATACTAAAAACCATGTAAAAAACTTAACTTTCGGTGTACTGCATTATGTCATGAATATATATAGTAACACCATTCAAGGATGATAATGGAGAAGTGGTCCTTAAAGAGAGCTCATTTAAGCTGCATGCTTAAACCCTAAACTCTGACATTTAACAAGTGAATAATTATAGAGTGAAGGTTATAAACAAAGGTTTCTTTATATGTATGGGGTGTATGATTATTCAAATCTCTTTGTAGTTATAGGAAAGACAAATTATGGTCTGTAAAGTCACCAACTAGCTAGATAAATGGTCCTGCTTCTTGGGTTAATAATACTTAACAAAAACCCTAATAACAACCCTTTTTTCATGATTGTTTAAACATAGTTTTATGAGGAACAAATTCCAAGTTTGACTATGGTGTGGACCACATTTGAACTCATTGAATGCATACATCATATGATACTGCTTGTTTGTGTCGGATGTACAGTAGTGGAAATATTTGGTAGGTATGTTCCAATGTAAAGTTTGCTATAGCTTCAGTGATTGGCTGTAAGGTGGGGTTAAGTTATGAGAGATATATAAAGGGAAATTGTTTGCTATGCAAAAGAATAACTACTTTTCCATAGTTCTTTTTATTTAAGTCATCTAGCTATCTATACTAAAATGAAAAAAAAAAAAAAAAAATTTGGTCAAACCTTTTTTAAATTATCATCCTTATAGCTAATTAACACGGTCGTTTTTGAGTTTTTGAAGGCCTTGAGCAAAACCTTATTAATAGCTTAATAAAGATCATGTATCTAGCTAGAAGATGTTTTTTTTTTAATTTTTTTATGGTAACTCAATCAACTTGGAAACAACTAAAACGTATTTTTTTTTCAATTAACAATTAAATTATATTTATACACACATGTATATACATAGACACATGCACACATTTTAAGGCTCATATAATTCGGAGGCCCTAGACAGTTGACCACCTCTCTCACCCTCAAAGACGGCCCTACTAATTAACATCTTATTTCATTCCTTTACTATATAAGCGAATGAACACTCAACAAAAAAACTTATAATACACAATATAAGAAAGTTTAGGGTGTGTTTAGTTCAAGAAAAAATAGTAGATTTTTCAGAATTATTTTTTAAGAAAAGTGAAAATTAGAAAACGCGTTTAAAATGAGTATTTTCTAAAAAAGTTTTTCAAAAAAATAGAAAAATCACTTTTCCATGTTATAACTAGGAGATGGAAAACAAGAATTTCCACTTTTTCACCTTTTCCCTTTATAACATTCCCTTCACTTTTCTAAATTTTTCAAAACCTTTTAAACTTAATTAGTTTTGCAAAATGGAAAATGCAATAATATTTGAACACATTTTTTGAACTTTTAACAGTTTCCTAGAGAATGAGAACTCTTTTCACTTTTTAGAAAATCAAAGATGAAACTTTATGAAAAAATTTCCACAGCTAAACACACCCTTATATTTTCTTTTTTCCATCTCTTACATCACTACGCCTACCGCCACCATCTCCAATTAATCATCAAAGTGCGACTAATTAAAAATAGAAAGTTCGCACTCTTCACATAATGTTGGTTCTTAGTTTAGTTCGTACTTGTTTTACCTTAATTAAGCTAATTATAAGTTAAGATAACTAATTTATCAATCAAACATCTTTTTCATATAACATACAGAACGTGCGTTTTGGTATATATGGGCCTAAGTGGGTTAATGATCTAAAAGCGCAATGTACTTTCAATTTTATTCTTTTTTCTCCAATGTACTTTTTTATGTCACATTATGTACATTGTATTTTCAACTTGTGTCCCTATTTAACCAATATGTAACCCGAAAATCAAAGAAAATCAAATTCACTGCTTCGTAGTTGAAAACATTCACTTTGACTAAAGAGTTTCACACTCGAAATTTTGATACCTATTCCACATGTGTTGATATATCCTTCACAAAACCTCTAAAATATGTTTTTTCTTTAAAGGATATAAGCACATGTGATGTAGATATCAAATTTTAGAGTGCAAAAATCTTTAGTCAAAGTGAAGGTTCTCAATTATTAAACAATGAATTTGATTTTCTTCGATTTTAGGTTATATATTTGTTAAATAGGGACACAAGTTAAAAGTACAATGTGTAAAATGAGAAATAAAAAATACGTTGGGTGGACAAAATTAAAAATACATTGTATTTTTAGATCATTAACCGGGGTAAATTGTACCAAAAAACTTTATTGAGGTGATCAAGTATTTGTGAGCCTATGACTTCTATTCAAACATAGCCCGAAATTACTACAAAAATTAGCGTTCAAAAGTATTCTTTAAACTGTGCGGTTTAGAAGAAAAATGACCTTGCTTTAAGTTGGCCATGATTTGGCCAAGTAAAATTGGTGTAATCAGTTGTGATATTTCCTTAATACGTGGAGGATGGTGAAGTGGACCGATGACGACTTAAAGCTTTGATAAGAATGTCAGCTAACTGATCTGTAGAGATATGTCGAACTTTGAAAGTGCCATTAGCAACACATTCACGCATAAAGTAATATTCCAAAGAAACATGTGTCATACGTGAATGAAAAACCGGATTTGCATAGAGGTAAGTAGCAGTGGCGTGGTTGAGCAGTGGCATGGTTGACAAAGTCGGGGTTGTAATTTTTGATAGTGGAAGAAGTCATGGATCATAATCGTTTGAGCTTTTTGAGCTCTGATATCATATGATAATTATGAATGAGTAATGAACGTGTTTGTTTTGATTAAGATGATGGTGTTTAAATACATATAATATAGAGAGTAAGTAAGGAAAATACAACAAGAATATAACTAACTAGTAAAACTTAATCTACTTGTCAGTTGTGATATTTCCTTGATACGTGGAGTCCAGTAATGTATAGTTAACATGAGTTTGAGGTTCCTGATCGAATGGTCATATGGGACCTAAAGTTGACGAATTACTGTACCAAGAAAGCAAGCATTTAGTAATTGTTAAAAAGAAAATAGTTTTATTCAGGGAACAAAAAGTATTATTAATTATAGAAGACCAATAAAATGCTTGATTTTAACAAGCTACATACACATACCAGTCACCAACAATTTAAGAAACACACCAGAAAACATACATACCTTACAAAGGAGAGACCCTAAGAAAATATGACATCGATCATATCACATGAACTAATTGGACACCAAATTAAGCACTACATACAATGAAAGCTTTAATTCGGAATCATATCAGCCATTAGAATAGAAACAATACCTCAAAAAGACTAAGTTATAACCAACTTCACATAATTGATTCGAAGACAGCTTTAGCCTATGGTTCGATCCACAATCGTTTTAAAAACAATGGATGCATCATGCCATTGACAAAAGCAACTTCAGTGGTTATAAGGTGACCTTAATCTCAATGAATGTTTTTGCACTTCCTACTGCCAGCTTTTTTTGTTCTTTTTGTTTTTTGAAATGCATATATACCATAGAGGTATTTACAGTTTCCCATTTGAATTCCTGTATGTTTTGTAAAACATAAGATGCATATGAATTACAAGTGTAAGTTGTTATAACGATATGCAGCTAGAGTTCAGACTTTGATCTATACTTTACTTATGGGCATATATAATGTCTCTAAATATATTCCAAAGTAACCTAGCTAAAAGTATTTTTAGTACTCTTAAATAAAGAATAGAAAAAACACACAAATTAGAATCATAATAGACTGCATATATACTGTGGGTTTGAGAGACGATATAACAACAGTAGCATTCTTTTATCTTTTTATTTTGGCCAACTTTGTAATGGTTGTTGATGTGACTGAAACACAATTGTGAGAGCTAGCAATGAGCCTCAATGTTAAGTTGCAATCACTAGAGTAGCCATGCATTAATTGTGAGCCAACAAAAACAGGATTTACACCGTACCCCAGCACTTCATGAACTGTTTAAGTAACAAACGCCAAGACTCATATGTTTGATAGGACCGAAGGTTACAACTCAAGCTTACTTAACATAAGGGTCATACTTATGAATTTTTCATACAGTTGCCCAACGGGCTCGTGGTGGCTTACTTAACTTCAATAAGCATATATCAAAGAAATATGCATTTGAAATTATGAATGTCCACCCTCCATCCATTTGCGTATAATAAGCGATTTTGAACAGTTGATGAATGAATATATATAGTACAACAGCATTTTCTCAAGGTACGATCTAGTCCAACTGTCCAAGTCTTCTCACTTACCATGGAACCCATTATAGTATCAACATTTTAAACACTCAATTTTGTGTTTATGTGTGTTGAAACTATATAAACAAGGAAATTGCATGAACTGATACATTATAACAAATTCTTACTGACACAGACATAGGCAGAATAAGAAAAGGGTAGAAATATGTAATCCTATTGAACGTACTAAAAATAGAAGCATATATTCAGCAAATGGATTTTTGTCATTTGGTATAGCATTACAACTATTACAGGTTAAAAAACTATTTCAGTGAACAATAAATTAAAATCAGTTCACATACAATATCAGAGTTCATGTAGCAATACAAGACCCGAAGTTAAAAAATTTCTACTAAAAGGCGAGGAAAAATTACAAAGGTAACGGTTACCCTCTTAATTAGTATTCTTGAATCCATAACAATTAGTATCGAATCTTGAATAGGCCATCTCCATCTTGACATATGAATGCCCAGATCTCACAAAAGTTTATACTGTATTGTAGTACCCCTGATGTTATCCGATTCCTAGTGCAGAAAGAGCGAAAGAGACAGTGGGAGAGAGAGTAGTGGAACTAGAAACAATTTTAGTTGAAAAGAAATTAATGAAGCCTTTAGATTAGAAAATAGAGATAACCATGGGTTAAAAATAAGTTTAAGAAGGCTTTGTATAAGAAGTTTCTCCTTTTGCAATAAGTGATCTGAACTCTAGTGGTGAATTTATCTCATTTAATGCTAATGATGCTGATGATGAGGCTGCAGCTGCTAATCCTCGCTCTCTTTCAGACTCTCGATACTTATGCAAGTAGCGTACAATGGCCTGCGAATAATCATCAAACCCTAGTGACCCAAGAGCCCAACAGATGTCATCTCCATTCACCGTCTTGCGATTCTCCTTTTGACACTTGTCAGATGCCTCCCCAGTAACAAAACTTATGAATTCTGAAGCACATTCTTGTATAGTTTCTTTGGCTTCTTTAGAGATCTTGGCTGTTGGTGGTAGGATCCGTTTCATGATCCGGCCCACATTTGCAACAGGTAGCAGTTTATCTTGCTCATCCCCCATATATCTATCTCTAGATTTTGTCAAGATCTTCTAAAACACAGACACGTATCACTTTATATATAAATATATAGAAAAATGTATGTATGCCAGTATGTGTATGGATGCATACCCACTTGTGCATATGCTTACATGGACATGTATAGATGTGTTGCCATATATCTATTTACATTTCATGGCAATACATTGGATGTGCCTTTTACTTTTATATAAAAAAAAATTATAAATAATAAAGTTATGCTTTTTAGTTGAAAAAAACTGAATCAATGATGACTGCAAAGTTTTTATCTATGGGAAGTAAAAAAAGAAAGAAAAGGAATTCAATGAAATGCATAAAGTAGGAGGAATAAGGAGCTATTATGCAAGAAAAGAAGATTGTATTCATTCCTTTTGCTTTTGGTATTCATCACATTTATTGAACTATATATTATGCAGAAATAATAATCAAAGTTCATTCCCTCTATTTACATTTATCAGGTGTCCCTTCTTCATCATAGCTTCATGATCAAGTAGGACTTGATCCCCCTGATTAAGCTAAATGACATTTGCATCTAGATAATTGTGAACGTACGTTCATCCTTAGTGTTGCCAATACAAATTTTCTATATTATACTAAATTAATCAAGACCCATCTCAAGAAAGATTGAAACTATATCCAAATATATATGTTAGAAGTTGCTAGCCCAGATATCCCCAATTTACACTATGCGTGATTAGAAAACTCAATTAATTACTGCAAGTTTTATTATTTAACCACATCTTCTAATTATCCTCCATTCAACCTTGTTTATAGATCAAAACAATGACCGATAGTCAGCAATATTACTTCTTTTCGCCGTATAAAGATTCCCTCACTCAGATTCGTCTATTTCCAAGTTGACGTCCTCGAGCTTAATGATTCGTTTTGTCTTTCGCGTTTTGTATTAATTGTGCTAGCCTTATTACTTACATAATGGTCCCCCTTCCCCTTCTTTTCTTAAATAAGTACACCCACTAAGCTGTTGTAAATAGTCTCTCAGCCTTCTTTTGTTCCCATAGTGCCTGGAATTAATTAGCTTTGTGAAATGACTAGATGAACATGAAATGTGCAAATATGCATGTCTTTATATGGAACCATATCACCTGTTTCTCAAAAGATGAATATTTAATAAACCCTCATCACGTTGGCTTACTTATAACCACAAACTACTTGAACCCAAACCTAATAATGTGTCAGCAAGGCACTAGTTAGCCACCTTTAATTTTAGTTGCACATACAGACAAGGTGACCGGGGAATCTATGTTTTCTGGTAACCTGAAACATGTTGGTAGTTAAAAATCTGCCTGCATCAAGAGTCATTTGATGCTTAGAGGTGCATATCAGAGTAGAAAAGTCACTTTCATGATTTGGTAGTTTAATGCATGCTTTTATATCATTTTAGTCATGTTTGAAGTAAAATCAACTTCATGGAAGCTAGATTGGACCTTTGGATATCAACTTCATTTTAGTCATGTTTGTAGTTAGTCATTAATTTTTCATGAACATCACACGTACAGTTGTATTGAGTAGGACTTAATTTGTGTAGTACTATAAAATGAAAAAGTGTAGAACATTTCTCTTAATGATCTAGGGTTTATAATTTAATTAGGTTTTAGCACTAAACAAATATATTTATGGAAACAATAACCTATAAAGAGACCTTGAAAAGCCCTAAAAAGATTTGGAGGTTCTAGAGGCTCCCTCTCGTTATAAATATAAAAATATACTAACCATTAAATAATCGAAGTAATACGTCAAAACACTAACAAATCATATACAATATTATTGCAATGATTTTAATTTATAGACATGATGTAACCAATGACGTGAATGGTTGTATTGTGCCATACAAGATTATAAGTATTGCCATCCAGGTGAATTAGTGAACTAGCTTGTTAAGTCAGGTGTAACTTAATAGGATATAATAAATAGAACACTGAAAATAATATGTTTATGTATAAATATAACAATTATATTCCCAAAAGCTTCAAATAAAGGCTAAGATATGCTATATAGACATCTTAGTTAAAAATTAAAGTGTTAATAGGTGAATATGTTACTTTATTTTGCCAAAATGTTTTAAGTAAGTTATTAGATGACTAATTAATTTAATTGAATTATTGAACTATTTTTATATCTAATTAGATATTTTTACGTTGTAATATATTGATAAATAAGCAACTTAATTAAATTCATAAGTTACGTAAACTAATTTGAGTGTTAATATTTATAATTTAAGTAATTTACATATCGTGACTTATCAAATTTAGTAACTCAATTGAACAAATTAATAATTTAGTAACTTAATTGAATATTTTAATAAAATAAAGTAATCTACTTATGTATTAACTCAAATTTAAATTCAAAGTTTAAGTGACAAAAGCATGTATCATGTACAAAAACTTAACAATAATAAAAATGATAATAAAAAAGTTAAGCTCTATTAAATATAAGCTTAAACAAAATTTGGCTTGAAATTCAAATTTTTAGTGACAAAAGCATGTATCATGTAGGAAAAACTATCAATAACAAAAAAAAATATAAAAAAAATAATCAAAATACCTCAAAAATACATTCATTTAATCTTATACCCTCTTAAAATATAGTTTGCTAAAAATTACCCTCCCCACGCAAAGCTCAAAGAAGTGCATGCAAAACGCAAAGAGGCGTTTTGCGTGTGCCTGTTTTAGTACCATATCCGCCGGATAGGTACCTTCTGTCCGGATAAGATTTTCAAGATTTTATTAGATTTTCTAAATTTTTCCGAATTGATTTTTTTTTTGTTTATAAACCATTTCACTTATCAAAATTCATCAGTTTTTTCAAAACAATTTTCTGTAAATCATTCTTAGTTATCGAAATTCATACTAATTTTGTTGTAATCGGGATTTTGTTGAAGACCTTCAAGGAACGAAAGTTCTATACTAAAATTTTGCTGTAATATTTATTTTAATTTTTTAAGAAAAATGAGTCAAATACATGATAAATTTAAGTTT
The DNA here is from genome assembly GCA_963921325.1 of Logfia minima. Lineage (NCBI taxonomy): Eukaryota > Viridiplantae > Streptophyta > Magnoliopsida > Asterales > Asteraceae > Logfia > Logfia minima. Next base: position 34,605,970 of record OY992767.1, read on the forward strand.
ATGTTTGTTTTGGAAGTCATTTGAATCTATTAATGACATGCCAATATTTATGTCAATAGATTGGAAAAAAGTTATTTCAAAACTTCTGGTACCACCAAAAAAGTCAATTTCGTACAAAGTTTTATTAAAAACAGTTTTAAGAAAATCAGGGTGAGCACTTGATAGTGATATTCATATGAAATATAAGGTGGATCAGTTGTCATATATATAATTGATGACGTTGATGATCTTGATGAATTTTTGACTTATGCGTGCTCTTGGAGTTTTTTTAAGCTTCGGTGCAACAGTGGTATTCCAAACATCGTGTCACTGGAGTGGACTTACAATATCTCTCACACCGTATGTCGACCATAAGATCGGGGAAATAATGAAGAAATTCTTACGCTGGTAGGTATTTCTAGTCACAAACATAATTTTTGAAGTGCTTGATGGCAACAATGATGGGTTAGTCCTTGACACACAAACATGCAGTTGCAGACAATGGTAGTTGTCCGGTTTCCATTGCGGACACGTTATAACAGTAGCATGGAAGTACAAACATGACGACGTAAGCTGTTATATCAAGAGATATTTCATGGCAGAGACTTATCGAGTGGCCTACGCAGAACCCATACTCCCGATGGGTCATCCGATAGAATGGATCGATCTTGATGATCTGCAAATTGTGTTGCAGTTGGTCCTTGTGAAGAGGCAAGTTGGTCGCCCACCAGGGCATGCTCGTATTCCTTTCAAATGAGAGGAGAAATAAAAAAACAAGAAACAATGTAGTCGGTGTAAGAAATATGAACACGGTCGAACAACTTGCATGTCCCCTGAGGATAGAACAGACGAGTATAGCCGATCAAGATCCACCTCAACATCAAAATCGAGATCTAAATCAGTAAGTTGCTGACATTTAGACATCAATAAACTGGAATATTCGTATGCCTAACATCATATTTGGATGTCCTTTGCAAAAAAACCTCCAGAAAATGAAAGGTGAACGTCGAATAAAAAACTCTCAATCGATCCAACGTTTTTCAAGTGTACATTTGAGTCACCTTTGAATGTATTGTAATGAAAACAATTATGTATTATAATGAAAAACTTATGTTTTCTTCTACGTAATAGTAAACACAACAAGGATGGGACAAAAGGTACCAATCTGGTGGACATGGTACAAAAAGAGACACGCAAAACAAATTTTTTTTACGTTTGTGTGCGTCTTTTTGCGCTTTTTGTAAGAAAGGTAGTTTTTTAAAAAAAAACTTTTTACAAAGAACATAAAATTAAATAAAGATATTTTTAAAGTATTAAAAATATAACGATAATAAAAAAGTTCAGCTCTATTGATAACAAGCTTAAACAAAATTGGGCTTCAATACTGACCAAAAATATATATAATAGACTAAAGTTGGAGGCCCATTATTGAAGTGGGTCCTGAGGGTTGAGTCAATTAGTCAATGTTACTCACGGCATTCATTCAAACGTCTTCATGAAGTCAATATTAAGTCAAAAAGTAGAATATAGTAAAGTAAATAAACAAATCTAAAGACTACAAAACGCTGTCGTTTAGTTCTTTGATAAACGGTAAACAGAAATAACAGTGTTTATAGTGGTCGACAACCTCATTCCAACACGCACTTCCTACTTGTCATCGTCCAGGCGCATTCATTCTCACCCAATTTCTGAAACAACAAATCACAGAGTAAAACCCTAGAAATTTTCTCTTTCTTTTTTGCAGCTTTCTTTAAGCATCGCATTTATTTTTGGCTTACTCATCATCCTTAAAATTATATGTGCTTGTGACTGTTGAATTAGAATTTTCCAAAACCCTAGAATTATTTAAATTTATTGCGCATTAACTAGTACTCTTATTATCTGATGAGCATGTATGATATGTGATTTTAATCTGCTATAAAATTAATTGTAATCAACTGTCAACGTACTTACGAAGTGGTCCATTAAGTGTGTGAAATTTTACATAAAATTTGACTGTATGTATCCAAATTATTGTTATTGTACGTATCTGACCTATTGTAATTTGTAAAGTGGTGATGTGGCACTGTATTATTAATGTGGCAAGTTATATGGCTGACACATTGGCAATAATTGAAAATTTGGTAGAAACTTTGAAAACTCGATACATCCTACAATAGAATATTGAGTAAAGTTTGATACATTTTCGAACACCTAACCCTTATAGTTTTTGTGCCGGTAATTATAGTTTTTGTTTCTTGCTGGATAGAGTAAAAAAAGTACTGAATGCTGACTATTTTGTGAAGTACGTTGCCATTCAGTGACGTATCACATGAATGTGATAGAATGGAAGAATGCACTCAAAATTTAGTGACATTAGTCCATGAATGTGATAGAATGGAAGAATGAACTCAAAATTTAGTGACATTAGCCCTTGAGAGTGATATAATAGAAGTTTACACTTTTGAGTGTTAGTGTGGGAAAATAAAAAGTGTTAATTACCTTATTTTGTTGGTAAATAAACCTATATATATAAGAGCCTATGTTGGAGGTTATTCTACTAGAACAATATATAAATAAGCACCCATGTTGGTGGTTATTTTAATAACAAGCGTAAGCTGAAACCCTTAGATTTTGTTTTTTGTGGTTTCAGAATTTGTTAACTGGTGGGATTACTATGAAGAAAAAACTGACACTGGAAGAAGGCTTGAATATATTGAAAGAAGGCATTGCAAAGGCGATGATGATACTGGATGGATACCCTACAAGTACATTGTTCACTTGTGAAGAATACATGAAACTCTATGAGTATCCATTTGATATTATTAGATGATATATATATTTTTTGATTATGTCGTCTTTTGATTACCAACTACATTAGTTATTATTCATTTTTTGTTACTGGTATTAATCAGCCCTTAGATTCCAACTTGATATTTACTTTGATTTGATGGTAATTGCCTTCCAACTCATTGTACTGCTTTTCAAAATGACTAGGTCTATTGTCCACTGATAATTTACTTGGAAATGATTGGAAATATTACAATCAATTTAAAGCATATTGATAATTGAATACAAGTTAAGAATCATCTTTTCCTTTACTCTTGGTAGCTGTGTGTATGATATGTGCGTTCAACGTCCTCCTTATGAGTATGGTGCAGAGCTCTATGAACTATTCAAGAAAGCGTTGGCAGAGAGCATAACTTCGAGGGTGAGACTTTAATAATTTTGAAACCTGTATACATTTTTCATCTTATTTGTTATGCATGAGATTTTATGTTTTATTCATTTGAATAGCATTGATTGCACCTTTTTCTCAATATTTTCTATTTCTTGAACACAATGAACTCAGGTCATCCCTGCTCTAAAGGACAAAATGCATGTCTTTCTGTTAAATGAAATTTGCAACATGTGGGCAAGGTACAAGGTGATGGCAAAATGTCTTGGAGGTTTCTTCCTGTATCTTGATCGTCACTTTGTTGAGGAGAGGAAGACTGCTTCTCTTAATGATCTATCGATTTGTTGCTTCCATGATACGGTAAAAAAATATCCAGATTAAACTTGTCACTGCTGCTTATGCTATATTTCACTATGTAAAAAAGGTTCTCAATCATTGAACTGTATCAGGTCTTCAGTGAATTGTATCCCGAGATTTTGGAAGCTGCGATTTCTCTAGTACGTTCAGCAAACCATTATGAATAGTAAAGGTGGAAAAATGGGCTGGTTGCGTAATGAGTCAAAATTGGTCTGGGTCAAAACGGGTAGTTTTCGTATGGGTTGAGTTAGGTTGACCCAGAACAGTTTTTGTACTTTAAACAGTTAGTTTGTTCAATATGATTTCAAAAACTGTAAATCTTAAAAATAATACACTTTTTTAGTTAAAACAAGTTTTAGGAGGTTCTATGCATTGAAAGTACAATCTGGGCGAATTTTGAACCATTTGACCTTTTTCCTTCTTTAACTATATTTTTTTTTGTTTTTCGCATTTGACCATTATAAATTAAACATAACTTGAACCGACCCATCAATAAGTAAATGATTCGAATTTGCCACCTCTCTCGAATATCAGTTTTACTCTGTTTTTGCTTAGAAAGATATCTATCTGACTTTATTTAGCATACAGATCAATCAGGAGCGTGATGAGAACTCTGGTTGTAGGGAATTACTAAAGAATGTTTCAACCTTGTTTGTGGAAATTGGGAACGGGAAGATGCACTATTATGAGAACTTTGAGACGGCAGTACTAACAACCACTGCAAATTACTACAACCACTTGGTTCCAAATTGGCTTCCACATTACTCATCTGTTGATTATTTTATTAAGGTTTATTTTTTCATAAAAATTCACGTAACTTGATTAATAGGCCATTTGTGCAGTTGTTTACAAAATTTTACTTGGTTATCTTTTAGGCCCAACATTGTTTCAACCAGGAGAAAGATAGAGCTAGTCAATTCTTGAATCAAAACTCAATGGAGAAATTGTTACAGGTAATGTCATCACTTAATGCATTCCATTTTTCATTTCTGAAATTGCTCAAAATGCATGTTTATATTCTTTCAGGTTTTGAACGAGCTGTTATTGGGTCAAACTGCAATCAAAGCAATGGACTCTTACCAAAAACTTAACGCTGAGTGTGGTGATGGTTCAATCCCATATCAGGCATGTTCTAATTTTCTATTAACTTCATAACCGCTGATTCACAAAGTTATAAATACTAATTTTATTTTTTGTCCGTTTGTAACCACTAATCACTACCTAAAATTAGTAATTTTGATTTTTGTCCGAAGACTTCCTATTTTCGGTAAGTTATTCATTTTGTCCTTACGTGGGAATTTTAACATTTGATTGATGCCTAAGCATTTATATCAAACTGTTTCTAGTAAAAAGTTGAAGAGTTTTATCAAATAGAGGGACTACACTTTCGTGTCAAATATATTAAGCTCCTTCCTCCTGATGAAAACGGTGAAGTTTTTGGCCACAGAATGTACAAATTATCTGACCATTTGTCAAGTATCTTAAATAGATGCAAACAAATGAATGTATCTTGTGGATATCGACAACATCAATCTATTTGTAATGATAATTAACAAAACTACTTAATTATATCTTGGGATTTTTCAATTAATAGAAAATGCTGCAGTTTTCTCTTCTATAACCTGAAAAATACAATTTTAATTATATTTCTCAGTTTAGGTTTCTCCATCCGGTTATGATTTCATATTTAAATTTGTGATGTAATGCAGGATGTGCTATTGGGATGTGCAGGGTTGAATCTTGGTGAAGGGAGTTCTAGGGGGTGATTTTGTAAGGTTATCCTGGTCATTCTATCAAATCAATATAGATGCACATATTATGACTCAACTTTCTAGTATTAAGTATCCCCTAAAAGACGATATTATGTACATATTATGCTGCAGTTCATAGCTATCTACCTCTTTGTGTTCCCTAAAAGGCGATACACTAGGGTTGTAATATTCCATATCACTTAGAGTAGAAATCCTCTAATATAAGATTAACACAAATGTCGTTGTAGTGGATCTACTTACATTTTACGCTGTGAAAAGATGTTACTGACATTGGTAGGAATCGATATTGAACGTTTGGTTTCCCATTTTAAACGGAAGAAGACGACTAGTTTTGATCATTTGGCATTTTCGTCCCTATATGTATGTGCTGAAAGGGAGCGAAGTTATGATGGTTGCTCCTATGATGACTTATAAAATGAAAGTTAACAGATGGAGAAATTCACGAATCTACTCAAGTTTGATCAAGTGATAAACCATTATGATCACTTTGATCATCATTCTAACAAGTAACAATATACTCTTTTGACCATGACTTTGTAAGTCGTGGATGGTCAACGACAATTGTGGATGACGTGCCATATTGTGGTCCTTGTGGATGATGTGTCATAGTTCTTGGTCCTACGTGTCACATTCCTACTTGTTGCTATTTTTTCCCTTTAGATGGTGGGTCCATTCATGAAAAACTATGACAATAGTACTTGATCATGGAGTAATATGTTTGACATTAGTGTTATTTTACTCAAAGGGTAACATGAGCATATGTCAAATTGCCAATGATGCAATTTCTGTTGTTAATTGCAACTTGAGGCGCAGTTTACTAATACTTTTATTGTCTGTTTTTCAACTAGGTGTTTAAAGATCGGCTCTGTTTACTACGTAATACCTTGATAGGCTTGGTACTAATCATAACAAATTCAAAGAGCAACAACCTTTGCATACAGTATAATATATCTCCAACAATTACAAGTTTTTAACCTATATTTAATCATATAATATTACCAAATATAAAATGAACAATAAATTGCTGCCAAGAGGTACTCGCTTCTTTCTATTAAAATAGTGTTCTTTGGTTAAGAGGATAACTTGAACATCCAAATGGTGCTTGAAACTCAAAGTAAGCACCTATAGCTTATTATAATGCTAAACAGCATATTATACACAATATTGTTTTTTAGCAAATTACATTTTATTACATCATGCTACATTATTATTTTGTGAACAAGCACAAGAAAAACAGGATCTAAACCCATAAACCTTCAATACTCAATCACTTACAAAATGCTAGCACCGTACTTGAAAATATTACTATATCAAACAGAACATGATGCTGATCAGGGAGAACATCTGAAAACAATCTATATCGAGACACTGTTTGGAATTCCACGCCCAGTAAGACCGATATCACTGCTGGGATACAACAAAGTGTAAGGCATTTCTGCAGGTCCATTCCTGTTCCTCAACCTCTTATCCTCATTCATCTCAGTAATCTCCCCTTCAATTTCTCTCAAATTCGCCCCAAACTTATCAAACGCTTCCAATGCCTCTTTATCCGTGGTCCACTCGGGTGTATCTCTTTTCCCAAGATACACCTCATCAGCTGAATGTATGGACAATATCTCAATCAATGAAATCCCAAGAATACTTTGAAGCTGGGGAGTCACGGTTTTCAAAAATGCTTTTTCGGGCTCTTTTTCAAGTTCATCGTAATCTGCTGTTCCTGGTTCGGGCATGAACCTACGGCTCATTGCAGGTCGGTTAGGTAGGTAGCCACCATAAGGGTACTGCCCAAAATTCACGGCTGCATGGAGAGCAGAAGCCACCCATATGATGGTTGTGCAAGCCTCTATGAGTTCTTCACGGGTGTGCATTTTGGGCCACCACAGTTCATCCTTTTTATCACCATGACCCTTGGTTCGAACCTCCTCCCACCATTGCTTCAGCTCTTTGTCATTTTTTATTTCTTCATCGTTTTTGTAGTAGACAAAAACGTAATCCTTCGACCATGATTTTATGGCAGACCATATCTTAAGGCCGTCAACCGCAAAAGGGTAGTCTTCTATGAGAAGACGAATACCATGTGGTGAGCTCGAGTCCTCCACAGCCACTCCTCTGACCCAGAAATACATTTTAATAAAACATACAAAAGAAAATTGTGTTTAGAAATGTGATATTTTTGCAATATAATACCTGTCGATTAGATCAGCAGGGAGTGCCTGTTTGGTGAAGTCCCACTTTTTGTACATGTTAGATGACAATTCCAATGCATACTTGTCAGGAAAAACTGTATTCTCAAGAAGTCCTCCAGCATTGATGAGCGTTTGTCGGGATAGGGCGTTTATGTTCATCGTGTCACGAAAATGAGGATGCAAAAGCTTATAAATTGGGTGAAGAACACTTAGTTGCCTATTTGTTGCAATGATGAACGGCTCTATTGAAGCATGAGTATGCAACCTGCATTGTAGTTCAATTAGAAATTATTACATCTGGATAGGGGAGACAGTGTCGACCCATTTACGTATAAATTGACCGATTCGGTTTCCAGTCAAATGTGTAAAGTATAAACAAGAAAACTTAAAACCAGGTCGAATAAGTCAAATGGTTCCAAAGTCACACAATGCATATTGTTAATGCATAAAACCTCTTGAATCATTCAATTCAAAATCAAATTAAATTAGCTCAAAAATCATTTTATTCAGGTCAACACACCAAAAGTTAAGCGTCTTGAATCTTGACCTGAACCATTTTGACTCATCACCCAACCCGTCTGACCCGCCCATTATGCCACGTCCACATCTGATTATGTCGGTTTTTACTCATCTCTTAAAGAAAACTTACCAATGACAAACAAGTTGATGGTAGCCTGAGTCGTTTACATTAGCATACGCTTTAGCTAGCAGCCAAATTGTGGCTTTTGCTCCTTCTAATGCTGGCGTGTGTACCGTACTGATAGTTCCATATTTGTCACCATCCGGATGTGGCAAACTCAATTCAATGGCTAGAGGTTTCAATGTACCGTCGTTTTTCAAGAACAGGATGGTCCGTGTGGCGTATGTCTTGGTGGAAGTTTCATTTATGCCTCTCAAATATGGCATCAATGGATCATGGTGATCTAATATAAATAGCCTATTGTTCTTGATTGCCTGAGACCATATATGCATAAATTTATTATTTTTTAAACATGAATTTTCAAATACTCAATCTATGATTTTTACCTCCCATATGCTAAATCCATCCAACTGATCTTTTATGTGATCCTCAGTTATTGTACTATTTTGGTTGCCGAATTTTGTGGGGTCTAACTTGCTAGTTGGAGGGAATTCCTGCAAGTAACAAAAATGTATGAATCATTAAACTATGTTTGGATTAGAATCAAATAGTCGTTATTGCTAAAAAACTCTTTATCTAAGGATTATAAAAGTTACATTTTACACCATCACAATCTTTTTTATTTTCATTTCACAAATCGTTTCATAAATTTTTTAAATAGATGTCATTTTTACTCATTTAAGTTATTGATTTCTCAAATAATTAAGTTTTTCAAAAACTCAATCATCTTATTATCTCTAATGATTACGACTTTAAACATCAAGAGCACATCCAAACACTATTTTCTACAGCCCACTTATATATAATAAAAGATCGTGCACACGAGAAGATAAAATTTACTTGGAGCCGTTGGATCACAACAGGGCAAATTCCTGCCAGCATTTCTCTTCCGAATTCTTCATCTGTCCTCCATGCTGAAGTATTCTCTGTTTAAACAATTAACCAAAGGGTAAAGTTAAATGTAATCTAAATATAATTTGTTATCATTTTTAAATAAAGATATATCTGCATTCATTATAGTACCTTTGATCACTTGTGGAACAGGGAATTTTGACAAGTGGTCAGTATCAGAACGAAGAAGTTCCCTGATGAGCTCATTTGGAATTTTCTCCCTAATCCCTTCTAAGAATTCAGATTTCGGTATTCTAATCCCACCTCTATAGAGGTTAAGTATTTCTTCGAATGAAGAAAACTCGTTGAATTTATTGCTTGATATAGTCTTAAACTTGTGTTGCAAAGCATTTTCGAGGGTGCCAACGATCTCATCTGAAATTTTGTCCAATACAGACTTAAAACCAGGTAGCAATCCCTGATTTACTAGTTTTAATCCGTATGCATAAACATCTGCCATCTTCACTTCACTAAACCTTTCATCCCTCGGGACATAAATATTTAAACTATGCAAAATCGAGATCCTGCTTTCCATGTCGGGATCTGTGAACAACCCAACAAAATGTGAATGTTATTTCACCTTGCATCCAACAAGCAGAGAAGTATTCTGACTTTCAAAATCAAAGCTGATGTTATTCAATACTCATCAGTATAGTGGACGTTAAAAGTCAAACTGTATATCGTTCATTACGAGTTACATTCTGACTTTTAAGGTCTAACATAATATTTTTCAGTACTCAAAGTAACAAACTTAGCACGATTACTTCTTATAATAAATAAATTTTGACATAATTTATGATTCTTATTCTATTCTATGCAAAACTCGTAGAATCCATATTATGTTTTATCTAAAATGCAACATGGTTAGACCTTAAAAGTCAAACCACATCTAATATGTAATAATAACGAGCATTTTTGACCCGCGCGTTGCGGCGGAACGATAATATATGCCGCATATGATAACTATATTAATATACAATTTAAGAATCAACGTATTAAGACACACTGTTTCGTATATAGTTAAATTTAAACATTCGTATATAGTAATAGAAGATATACATGTTTTAGTTATATTGAACTTCTTTTAACTTTCATATATCCAAGGAAGATATTGTGGGTTTAATCCCTTTCATTCTAGCACTTGTTCAGATATATTGGTTTCTGCTGAACACATGTTTTTTACTTATATCTAATCTAAATAACTTTATGATCACAGAAAAAATAACAACATATTTACTACTTACGTGTGTGTAAATGTATATAAAGATGTATACATCTAAGTTTATAACCACATAACTGATTTTTTGTTTTGTTTTTGTATTGATAGAGATATATGTTTATGACATTATTATAGATTTGGTAAGCATAACAATTAGGTAACCAACTTTTATTGTAAAGCAATAAAGGGAAGTTGTTCAATAAATATAAGTTCGAATTAGATTAAATCGACTCAATCGTTTTTTAATTAATGTGTATTAATTCTTATTTAAATTGACATAACATTTATTCAAGAAGCTAAAGTATTTATAAATACAATAGTAAACATAATAATTCTTTAATTAATTTCTATTAATTGAAATATCTATTTATATAATATATATATATATATATATTGAAAAGAGGTAAAATAACTATTCATTGAATAGTTATTTACCTCCTGGTAAATACTAGGGCTTTCTAATGTGAGTGTCTATACCTGTCTTTGATGAAGGTCGGCCTGTTCTACACCTGCGTGGATATGGGTGGTCGCTAGACCCACCAAAAATAGGCCGAACATGTTCGGATCCCTTATCTGGCTCACTCAAATCATTATAGACATCATAGTCATACACCCTGTGCCATTCTTCACGCTTTCCAGTTCCATTGCCTCTTAGCTCCTCCAACTCCTCCTCTCTATAGTAAAGTAGCCCCTCTGGTGTTTTCCCTGGAAGATATGTCTAAGAAAATGATAAACAAATGTTACATACTGAAAAGATCGGTAATAGCATATTATGAAATGAGACTAAACCATAAGATCAATATGATAACATTAACAGTCAACAATTTACCTTATTAGAAAAGAAAACGCGATATCCTTTATCATAAGTCTCGTCTGGGTAGACCCACGAATTGCAAATGAAGTGAACCCGACCAACATTTGGAACGTGTTCTAGTGTTAGTGTCTTAAGGTAGAATTCTTTGTGGTGCCTGTTGGTGATCAAGAATGCCCCCGGAACCCCAATTTCCTCGTCCACCTCGAAGTCTAATTCGAAAGTTGAATCCGCTTTTGTTGACCAGTTCTTCAAGTTTGTCTCTTTTCCAAGCTTTCCTTTCAATCCCTTGGCTTAAATTGGTCAAAATCATCACCAGTCAAGTTATGAGATCATGTAATGCTAATAATAAAATTCAGATAATCAGCTAATGTTGCATAAAGTTGTCGGTAATACAAAAGGAATGATTTGTACGCCATTAATTTTAACAGGGCACCGTTAAATAAGCGATCTATAACCATGTTATCCCTACTAAAAATACATGACCAATTTTATAGGTAAGGGTAAAATGGTCAAAAATCACTAATTTAATGGTGTAGAGCTAAATTGACGGTGTATAAATGTTCCCCTCCCAAATATTGCGTTTCGGAATAGATTATTTTATATTGCCTTTCAATTCACATATAATAAGTTTTAAGTGTTTATTTGGACACGATATGATGTATATTAGTCCGTTCGAAAGCAACTTATTCAAACTAATTATCTGATTATTTCAACTCAGAATCATTTACTCCGTAACAAAATCCCAAACACCGCGTGAAAAGCTATACCCTCTCCGATTTGCGACCACCTCTCCGATTTGCGACCACCATAGTTGGTTCAAGAGTGCAGTTTTTGTTGGATTGTACTGTTGTACAATACAAGTACAATCCAATAAAGATACTAAATAAATTATTAATCCATCCACCACTCTCATCCTTTTTCAGAGGGGATGAATCTGATATGACAACTTGACAAGTCAACTGTCATATGAACCGCTTTACTGGGTTGTACCGTACAATCCAATACAGCATTCAATTAAAAAAACATCAACTAACATACCAACCAAAAGTACGATCACATTCACTTCTCTACTGACTTGTACGGTACAACCCCACAAAACATTCAGTTACATGATCATATCAAATAAAAATATAATAAAACAAATAAATATAAATGTATACTTACGTGTAGATTCAGAATGAAGAGCACTGATGAGCCGTAAGGAAACTTTGCGGCCTAAAAGCTCATCTTTGATGGTGGAAATGGAGCGGTAGTTGTTCATCAATACAAGTGTCCCTTTGACTTTCTGATCATCAACTTTGATTCTTTTCCTTCGGTCAACGTTCTGGTCAATGTCCGCCATTGGAGAGGAGAGCTTGTGATTAATTGATTGAAGAAGAGTGGTTAGAGTGGGATTTTGATTTGTTTGGATTGATTTGATTTTGATGGTAACATAGAGAGTGAATGTATGTATATATAGAGAGTGGATATTAGATTTTAATTAAATTTTTTATTTTATTTTTAATGTAGATTAATGTAGATGACAATGACCATGACAATGACCATGACAATGAAGCTTCCCTGCCTAATAACTATAAAAACTTTTTTTGTTTACCTTGACTAGATTAAATATTGTCTACTAGTTTTGTGGGTCAATAGAGTGATAAAAGCATGAAATCTTATTTGATTAAGTTACTAGGAGAAAATAATTTAATTAAACTGAAAAGGGAAGGGAATAAAAATAATATATTTTATGTTTTTAAGTTAAAGGGAAAAAGAAACTGTAATATGTTAACAAAAACAGACCATATAATTTTCTAAATGTCTTAAATTTTATGTTCATAAGTTAATGAGGAAAAATTTCAAATCCTATAAGTGTAAAAAAATGTACTAGTTTAAATTAGAGTCTAAAGTTTATAGGTTGCTAGTATATTGAATTTTACACATTGTATTATCTTATATATTCAACTTTGAAACCTTCTATTATATGTATTTAAGTTTTAAAACCTTTTATTATATGTTATTTGTATATTTTTTACTACATAAATTGACGTATTTTTTATAAGTTATATACATAAAATAGTAAGTTAAATGCACACAAAGGATATTTTAAAAACTTGAATACATACAATAGAAGAATTCAAAGTTAAATACATATAATAGAAGATTTCAAAGTTGAATACATACAATAAAAAAGTATACAATCACATATACTTCCTCTAAATTCTATTATGGCTTTGAAAATGAAATATATGAGACATTTAATTTTGGCTTTTTAGATTATAATTTTCTTTCATCTAGTGTTCCTTTCTATAATTCTATATTCTTTAAAAATAATCATTCAAGTATGGACACTTCAATGTTAGGAAGCGACTTATTTATAATAAATTTATTTTTTTGTATAAAAGGGCTTCTTGTATACATATCATTTCAATCAATTGAGCTTCTACGAGTTACAATTAATACCAACCACTAAATGATACATAAGTTAATATATACACGTTATTACATGATTTACTTACTTCTAGATATTCATTTACTCCTTTTGGCCTGTTTTAGCATTTCATTTCGTATTGAAAAACCTAATTATTTATGTTCTTACTTAAGAAATGTATAGCTACGTGTAACAGAGTAACATATGACATATTCATTATTGTTATTAATACTAAAACAAGTAAGCGTTTATAATTGACCATTTATAGTTTGTAGCTTTAAACAAACAATATATTGGAAAGAAATAGGAAAGTGAAAGTGTGAACTGGTTTGCTTTTTTCTTTCTTCTTCCAACACCAAAAATAATTTCATTTTCCACCGCCCCTCGTTAGAAAAAGATGTTAAAATTAAGAGGTATGATAACTAGGAAATATATATACTGGGGAAGACTCACGTAGAAAACATTATTTTTAAAAGAATAAAAAAGTAATAACATGCATTTATAATTAACATTCTTTTTAATAAATGTTAAAAATATAATTTATTAATAAATATTAATCAAAACCAATGCTATAGCTATTAATGTTCATTCATAATTTTTATTTCCATAAGTTATAACATTAGTTGATGAATATTAAGTGAGATAGTTAATATTCATCCCGATTGCATGTTAACCAAAATGGATAGTATCAATTAGAAATTACAGATAAATATGTATTTGACTAATATTCATTAAATGATAAACTCAATAACATTCTTTTAAAAAAAATGATATTGAGTTTATCACTTAACATTCATCAACAGTTGTTCTTTCAATTAATGTTAATCAAATACATACTCCTAATAACGTTCGTGAACTTTATTTACATTTTGATAACATTCAGTCAATATGAATGTTAACGATTTTTTATCTAATATCCATCATTTGATGTTATAACCTACATGAGAAATTCATTAATGAACCTTATCATTCATACTATCGATTCCGATTAACATTTATTTAGAAAATGGCATTTTAATATAAGAATGTTAACTAACCTGAAAAGCATGTTATTGATTCCCCCTTTCTCCAGATTTGAAGTTTCCATCTGGATGAATGTTAAAGACTTCCCTTAAAATACATTATCTAATGTTATAGCTTATAAAAAAATTACAAATGAATATTAGTAGTTGTAGCATTGGTTTTGATTAATATTTATTAATAAAAGTATTATTTTTTTTACATTTGCTGAAAAAAAGATGTTAGCTACCCGAAAAGCATATAATTGTTTCCCCTTTCTCCAAAAATAGTGCTTCCATGTAGATCTCCTCTCTCTATATATATATATATAATATATATATATTATATAGGTTGACTTCTAGTAAAAACAAGGTATTAATATAAAAACGGTGAAAGCTAGATTATGTATTTGTTCAAATGAGAACCACATCAAAGTTGAGAACTTGTGAGAACTACTAGATTATGTATTTGTTCACATGTGAGTAACTCAATTCATATGCAAACATTAATGTACGTTCTATCGAGAAAGAAAAAAAGTTCAAAAATCCTAAAACGATGTATAAAAACACAAAAAGATATATATTTGTTCACATGTGAACAATTATGTGAACAAATCGGTTAAAATGTGTTTTAGGACGTAATTTTTAGAGTTTTTAACTTTTTTTTTTCTTTCTAAATCTAACATACATCAATATTCACATGTGAAAAACTCGTAATCTAGTAGTTTTTATAAGTTTCTCAACTTTTATTTGATTCTCATTTAAACATCCACACACACACAAATATATATAGATTGAAAGTTCAAATAAGAACTACAAAAAAGTTGAGGACTTGTGATAACCATAAGAATATGTGATTGTTCACATGCAATTTTACTTTATACACATGTGAACATTAATATTTGTTTGAATGAGAAACAAAAAAATGTCAAAATTGCCAAATTATGTATAAAACTACATAAAAACACATATGTTCATAACTGAACAATTCACATGTAAATAAGTCGGTTAAAATTAGTGTACTATCATTGTTAATTGACATCTATGCCCTAGCTATGTATTTAGTGTACTAGTTACGATTATTAATAAGAAAAACGCAATTAATTTTATCTTTGATTTGATTGATCAAATTGTTTCATATATTCTCAATTGACCATTACATTACATTGACATTTCAAATTAGTTTGTTATTTTACTTAATATAATAAATAATAAATTTCAAGTATAAATCATTTAATATGGAAGTGTGTTTAAAAATCAAATAAATTGGTCGGCTGACATATGTTTTTAATTTTATTTATTTAGTAAGTATTACTATTTGTTTAAAGCTAATACTAGAAAAGGTGAATATTGTGCTCTCATACATTTAAGTTGTAACATCCTCTCCTGCGGTCTGATAATTTCTATTATTTTAATTGATTATCTAATTGTTTTATAAATTATTTAATATTATGTGTTTCATTATGAAACATAGATAAATAAGTCCTTTGACTTATTGTGACTAGTGAAATATTTGTCGTTTTAAATTATTATAGATGACGGTAAAATAAAATAATATTTCTCGCAAATGGTATTTAAGTTCCAGACAAAAGATTTAGGACGGGTATAAAATTATACCATTTGATTTTTGAGTCGGTTGCAAACCGACTTTGTAATCCCACATATAAGTTCTCAAGTCTTCTTCTTGATTTCATTTGGCAAACTTGCAATTCAAAGAAACTATAACTCAATTAGATTCAAGCTTGTGCTTTTGTGATTTCAAATTCAAAACATCATAACAATCATCATCCATATCCTTATTGCATCAGATTAGCACTCCCTTTCATTTTCAAAAGAAAAGAAAAGAAGTAAGTTTGATTTTGAGTGGGTAATTCAAATTGAAGCTTGATATGTTGTTAATAGGTGTTGTTTGATGTTACTTGAAGTATTAGAAACCATAGAATTGAGTTTTCTGAAGTTTTTGTGAGTTTTGATTTGAAAAACTCGTTACAGCAGCGAAACTCGCAGTTCTTAGTTCGTCCTGCGAACTGAGTTGACTTGCGGTGCGAGTTGACTTGCGAAGCGAGTTGCGAACCCAATTTCTGCGAACTGAGATTCCTGCGGTGCGAGTTGACTTGCGATGCGAGTTGACTTGTAAACCGAAAATTTTGTTTTGCAAATTTTGAAAATGCGTGGTTTTGTGAAAATCTCACTAACTCGGATTTAGTTGAAATTTACATGGTCACTCGGAAGCGGCCTAATGATCCCGACTCTATTTTAAGAGCCTAGGCAGTTTTTGGCCATTCGGGGTCATCTAGGGCCCGAAAATGACATTTTTCAGTTTTAAGCGTCATTGCGGACTTTTCTAAGTTCATTTCTGATTGAACTTTTGTTTGCCTAGACTTCAGGGAATACCTGATTGGATAAATAGGCTATAATAATAATTATGGAACGAATTTCTAACTTGTATATGATTTTCTGTTTCAGATCAACGTAAGACTCAGTGACATAAGAATCCTGAGTGTGGAGACGTCAGAGGTATCGGTGAGTGGATTCAGAACTCATCATTTGATTTAGTTGTAACTATTTGGTTACAACAAGTAAACGTAGATGTGTGTTAGACTGTTTAGTCTTGATTATTGATTATTAATCTACGTGATATGTGAACCAATGTGTATTAATGTTATTGAGGTCAACGTGTAGTTGGACTTCTGGTTATTATGTGATTTACACAGGTTTTGATTCATTTGTTGTGTTTGAAACCTGTGTATGAGTTTAATAACCATTAGTTATCGGTCTATTCTGTATTGGCCATACGGATTGACGGTAAGTGTTCTTTGGGAATCCCCGGGTATTTTAATATCCCAAGAGCCACTGATCCTCATTGAAATATGTGTGTTTACGATTATTTGGTGCAAACAACTAGTTATGCTAAGTTGAATGGAGTGTGATGAATCTATTCACTTAGCTTCGTGTTAACCCCTCATATTACTTCCTGCAAGATATATTTTGATTAATAGTGGGTGCAGGAAGGGAATGGTTGATCAAGGAATGTTTGACTGCGCTCTAGGACTCTGATATGGTTTTTGTAATAAACCAAGTTTTGGTGAATTATATAATACCCCGTCTTATGTAGTTTTATTAACAGTTTGAATATGGTGTAAATATTGAAAATGTAAACTGTTTATGTATAATGTTTAATATATATTAAGGTAATGTATTTTAAATTCATGCTTCCGAATTTATTAATATAATATTCTTAAATAGAATGATGGGTGTTATATAAGTTAGGTGACAAACATCTAAAAAACAACTTATTGAATCTTAAACTACTACAAATAATACTGCTTTTTTAGATTTTTTTTATTACTAACACTACATATATATATATATATATATGAATTTGACTTTTTATTCAAAGTAACATAATATCTGTAAGAACTGTTTGAAAAAAAAAAACTTATCTAAAAAATGGATCAACTTGAATTTTATTGTTTGATTTTTAATTACAAAAAATGTTGTAAAATAGTCTAAGTAAATTTTATTTCACGAAAAAAAAAAAAACACCAAATTAAAATTGTTTTGAGTTGTTCATCACTTAAACTTAGATGTATAAGAACATCATATTCATTTTCTTTGTAATAAAATATTTTCTTTATCTAATAATAAGTATTTACAGTTAAATTATATAAAATTTAAAAAATACATAATCGGTATAATTTTTTATCAATATCTATTGACCACTAAGACTTTTAAATCTGTACACTACACCACTCACATAAATTTTTTTACCGACTCACATAACTGGTAGCTCATTTCTGTCGACTCACATTACTGCTAATTATTGTACATATAAGTAATTTCAATGAAGCAAAATATCCTAAATATAAAGCAAAACAAAAAAGGTCAAGTAATAGTTTTTTTTAAGACAGTTTGCACCAGCTATTTTTTCTACTTGGTTGAAAATTATTTATTTCATAAATGTTACAACTACCGGAACGTGGACCTAACCTTGTTTGAAGACAAACAGAACAAATTTATGCCATACATTTTGTTTGCAAATGGACATCAATGATCATGGGTGGCATTATAAATTAACTTTATTTATAATCATTAACACGGTGTATGGTGGAGTATTTGGAGATTTCGTAATGACAAAGTTTTCGCTCCGAAAAAGAAACGTGATGTAGTTCTTTTTGATTTTATTGTCATTCACTCATTCTTATGGTATCATAATAGGAATAGAAAGCATAAGATTCGTTGGGTTGAGTGGCTTAAAAACCCTCTCCTTTTTATGTAATTTTTCTGGTGGCTCCGGTTGAATTTTTTTCAACAGGTTCTTTTTTATAAAATTATTCAGCTGTTCAAAAAAAAAAAAAAATTGATTGCACCTTTTTCTCTGTAATATTATAAGTAAAATTTAAAATGGTTAAATTACCTTTAGCTAAATTACATTTTCTATTCAACATATTATTTTTGTTTATTCTAGAAACAATAATATTTTTATGTATAATGTACCTCTGCATTGTGTGAGAAGTTTACTATATATTAAGCGATTGCTCCTGCAATGATAGCTTATTGATAGGAGACATACAACATAAATTATAGGTTCATTCCTTATTCCCATCTTCCTTTAATTACATTACGCGATTTATTTTTCTCATATTAGCCGTAAGATTAGTCGATAAGGACCGCTATAAGGTCATTTTACCTTTTTTAAAAAATATATCAAGCAATTTATCAAAGTTGCTAAAACTGAAATCATGAGGACACAATGCATAGCTCTAGAATAGTTAAGTTGGTGACTTTCTTTAATTGAAAGAAATTGTTTCATTATCCCCTTTGGGTCTCAATACTATGCTATTGTTTAATGATAGAAATTTCATTATCTTGCTTTTATGTCATTTTCTTAAGTCTAAACCCATTGAATGGGAAATTGATGGTCCGTATGAGGTAGCAACAAGTAGCTTCATGGAATAATACACCACCTAAGTATATTTTGTGAAAAAGAAAGGCTTGAAAAACCTACTTGACAAGTTTTTTTATATATGAGTTGGTGGGTGATTTAAGTCGAGTGTAGTGAAGGAAATGAAATAAACTACAAAAGGCAGAATAGTTGTAGTTTGCTAGCGCTAGCTAGTTAACGCAATAACGACAATTTTTTAAGGTTAATTTAAGTTATAGTTTTTTTAAAAAGAATTAGATACTTATATAATAATTAAAAAAGAACATTGAATCTGCTATGCTTTAAATGATGTGATCTGGTCTAATATGTTCGGGGGGTTGCACCGTCTAAATCATTCACATATTGGTTACAATCGTAGCTTTGGTATTACTTGTTAGAACTAATACTGTAACTCTACGTAGGGGTGTTAAACGGGTTAACCTAACCCTAATAAGGGTTAGTTGGGGTTTTAGAAATAAAAACTTACCCGCAACCTAAGCAATCAGGTGTTCGGGTTCAGGTTAAACAGGTTTCGGGTTAACCTGTATAATTTTACGAGTAGCTAATAACTATCATAAGTAATCAACATAGTTCAAATAGACCATATTCAAACATACTAATATAACCGAAATAAACATTAACACCAATAAATCATATATATTCATACTAATAGATTCCATATGTATGTATTTACTCATGAAAAGTGTAAACCTTTTTAATTTACAATTAAAATTACGTAAAATACATATTAGGGTAATAATTTAATATGATGAAGTTGGTTTATTACTTACCATCATCTTCCTTTTGTTGGGTTATGAAGAGGTATTACTTGTAAGATGATGAAATAGGTTTAAAATGAATAAACAGAGTGAAGGAATTAGGAGCCGTATATTCAATCAAACGTAATGTTAATCTTTAAGATTTAGAGCTTTTATTCCTAATGGATCAATAATGTTTGGGTTGGGATAATTATAAAAGCAAATAAATAAAAATTATCCCTTGGCTAAATCCATTTAATCGGGTCAAACCTGTACCCGATTATAATTCTCTTATTTAATCTGTAACTCGACCATAATATAAATTCGGGTTAATCGGGTCAACCCGCATAACTCTATTATGTCTTTTTAACCCTATTAAACCCGACCCTATTAAGTTTAATAGGGTTAGGGTAAGGTCTGGTCAGGTTTTTTAACACCCCTAACTCTACGTGTAATTCACTATAAAATAAGTTAAAGAAAAATATTTGACACTTAATTTATATTTCTCAAGTTTATTTTACATCGATTTAAACGGTATATCATATCTTTAAGCTAGTGTTTATGGAATAAGAACTTCTCACTTTGTTGCTTTATTCTTCCAGATTAGGAATAATTTCAAAAGATTACACAAGAAGACTATTTTACATATTGATTAAAAAAGAAAAAAACATTTTGATTTTACATTATGATCAATATCAATTGTTCCTATTCATAAAAAATTGTTGATCAACGGTGCCGTTAAAAAAAAAACGAGTTCCGTTATTGAGTTTTTAGTTCTCAATTGTTGTTTAAAGAAATGAAAACAACAATCTTAATGATACATCTTATGGTTATTACTTTTTATGTTTCAAATTTATTGTCTACGAACAAAAAAACAGTTTAGAAAAACATAATTATTACAATATACTTTTTAGTAATATAACTTTTTTACATTCATCTTTTGTATATCTTTTTATAGCATACACGTATATTAGGATAATCAAGTAAAATTCATCTATTTATGAAAGTTGCTAATAATTAATTTAAAATAAATAAAAAAGAAAATATAAACTATAATTTTGGAAAAAAGACTATATTTCTCTATGATATAAGTGAAAAGGGCAAAATTTACTTTTTCTTAAACTCACACTCTTAATATTTTGGTTAATAGATCACGTTGGTATCATTTGGCAAATAACTATTAGTGAAGATACAAAAATAACAATTTGTTATTGATAAGACGGTGGTTTGCTGGACTCAACATTTAGAAACTATTTTAGTATAAATAAATACAAAATTCGTCGAAATGGTACAGTGAATCCGGGGAATTACATTCAACCAATAAAAAGACACCACGTGTCAAGCAAACTTAGATGGTTAACAAATAATCTTCAACCAATTGCTTTGTAGGTTGTAGCAAGGCAATAAAACATACATCACTTGTACTTTTTATATCAAAGTTGGTACATTTCGTCTCATCTTATTTATGTTTGGTGAAAATTTAGTCCACTTGACGAAAATCTAGTGGTCGGCGAGAAAATGTGTTGACCGGCAAAATTTTCGTTGATCAGACGAATTTTGTAGTTTATGTGTCTATCTTTAATTGATTCTAATTTGCTAATGTTTTCGCCGGGTTCACGTAGCGTTTTTGGCAAAAATAGTGACCATTTAGTTAAAAAGTTTGGTATCAATGTCTATTTAGCATTCGGCACAATAACCATGGTTGATTGTTCATCGTGATAAATTTTCTATTTTATGTAACACTGAACTCAACTTTAGACAATTTGCAATTGTTTGTATTTACGACTTTGCTCACACCACGGACCACCACGAACGAAATATTGACTTTGGTAGTTCGTCTTTGTCACAAACACCACGGAAGCAACATGAAATATATTTGGACCTCATGTATTTTCTATTGTTTTTTTTCCTTTTAAACAAAAATGATACCACAAATAAAGTACTAAGTACAACTTATCTACAAAAAATCTAAGTTCCAGTATCCATCATGATCCATTGTGAAAACATCGTTTGTAGTTAGTTGTGAGATGATTATCCATCGTACTAACCGTAATACTCGTCGTTGCAGGTGATTTTGAAGCTAAAGTTCTCCTACACTAATGGAAATTTACTAATTATTCCTTCTTTCTAAGTTGGATTCTTGTTTGGTGGTTAAATCTTTATTTAAATTATTCCTATTCTTAATTTAATTGGATTCTTGCCACGTGACCTCATGTGCTTTGTTTTGTTACTTTTAATGCACCTATACTTTGTTAGTGACTAGATTCTTCTTAGAAAGTAGGAAGTAATTACTCATCACAGTATATAATATATATTATTATATTTATATTATAATAATTATAGTATACATATACATAATTAATATTAAAATGGGAAGAATTTTCGTAGAACGTTTGAAGAATTTTAATATGAATTCAGTTATTGACAGTTAGATAATGATCAAATATATGGAATATTTAATAGATCACGTACGTGATTTAATATAATTGGTGTAAATTAAACGTTCACATCATTAATCAAATCAAATGAAACTTTATAAAATACTATTTTTTTGCTGACATTTATAAGCAAAAGTTTGCTGCAAGCTGTCTTGAATAATTCAAGATTTCAAGCCAGGCAGGTGTGAAAGCTTTTAACAAACACAACGTAGTGCTTGTGGGGTCGGTGCATGTGTTTATTTATGTATTTAAGATAAAAAAGAAAATCAAATTAGACCAATAGTTATTGAGCTTATATTCTATCAAGTCTTGGTCTTTTTCTATAAACAAAAACCAGTGTTGACTAGTCATGTGACAGCGCTAGTTGACTTTAGATTTAATTCTTGGGCCGTTGACTTTTCATCCTCCAGCTATACAGTACGTCACGTTTTGCGTTTGTGTAAAATTAGCATGTTACGTCACTAAATACTGTAACATTAGTCACTAAAGCTTGAATTTAATCTCTGCTTTAAGCCGTGAAATATCTATATAGACACTCATAGTAAGATTCCCCGCCACAGAAAAAATAAAATAAAACCGAACTCACACATGGCACATACCTCAAGCCCATGACAGCAAAACAATAACCACTATTGGGCACAGGATATACTATGGGCCGGGCCGGGCTGGGCCTCCCTAGGACCCAACCCAAAGAGGAATTCGTTATCTTCAGTTTCACGATGCTTCGTATCTCTAAAATGACTCTAAAGTCTAAATCACCTTTTTATTCTACCAAAGTAATTGAACTGCTTCAACATTAATCAACTTTAATTAAATAATAATTGACGTTCTCATTTTGAAAGTATCCTATTCTTTTGAGTTAAATTTAAATTTATATTTAGTGAAAGTTGAATAAGCACTTTTTCTAATTGAAAAGTTCTATACATTTATCCTTTTCAACGCATTTTTTAGACAAACACTTCATTTTTCCTCCTTTCGAATGGTAATTATTTGTCATGGAGTTTGAATCAAATCAATGCTTAAATCGAAATTGAAATACTGATACGAGTTCTTCCGTTACAAATCAGATATATAGATATAGATTCATATTCAAAAGAGGCTAAACAAATCAATGTTTAAATTGAGATACTAATATAAGTTTTCTTTCGTCACAAATCAGATATATAGATTCGTATTCGAAAGATGTTGACGATAAATAGATAAGGAATTATGACTTTACAAGTGCCTCGTTTTGTTTTGTAACCTCGAGAATTATTCATGTACAGTAAGTTTGTAACTTCTTTCCCCGAAATAATAAATGTTAGTCTCCATTCGCATCGTATTCTCAGGTTTTGTTAACAAATAATTTAAAGATCTTTCCAAGGGATAGGGATGTTACTTTCAGAACATTCCATCTTATCTTAAAAACAGATCGAAATTAGATTAATGTAAAGAGCATGTTAGTAACTTAAGTTGTGCTAAGTCATAAGATTTATATGAAAAGTATATAAAACGTGACAATAAAATGATGTAGTTGAAAATTAAACTTGTGTGCTAACGATGATCGTCATTCTACCACCATTTTATATCTCGCTAAAATCAATAGTTGCTATTATAAAATCAATAAATAAACCTGTTAATAGCAGCCTTTTGAAACCCGAATCAGACCGGCCGGTTCGACCGGTCTGACCGGGAACCAGA
The DNA here is from genome assembly GCA_963921325.1 of Logfia minima. Taxonomy (NCBI): domain Eukaryota; kingdom Viridiplantae; phylum Streptophyta; class Magnoliopsida; order Asterales; family Asteraceae; genus Logfia; species Logfia minima. Next base: position 34,630,196 of record OY992767.1, read on the forward strand.
GAAATAGGCGGCCCAACTCGAAGCGGTTCAACGGTGGTTTTTGACTCGAACAGAACCGGGCAGTTCACCGGTCGAACCGGCCAAACCGGTTGACACGGACCAGTTTACACTTTTTTTTTTTTTTACCGTAACCGTGTAGGTCAACCTCCAAATTAGTCGGATTAGGTTGGAATTACTTGTGTGGTTGGCTTGCAATATATAAGAGATTGTAGAAGGTTGTGGTTTGTGTTATCACCGATGTGGGACAACATCAATATTAAAGGAAAATAAAACACTATAAAAATGCCTACCCCATATTTCAAACCTGAGACCTCATACTTGTTGGATGGGTTGATTGCCAATTGATCTAGCTATGACTTTGTGATAGTTTTGTATTTATAAATATTTATTACTAGTTTGTAAATAATTATTATAATTTTTCTAGTAGTTCTTTTAGTGATTATTTTGACAATTCTACAATAAGTTAATAATCATCATATATTTCATTTAAAATATTATAATTTATAATTGTATTTTTAAAAGTTTAAATGTATAAGTTCAAGTAAAAAAGTCAAAAAGAGTCTAAAAAATCAAAAAGTCAAGAAAAGTCAAAGACCGATTCGACCGGTCCGACCAAACGGTTCGACCAGTCCGACCGGACCCGGAGGCTCGACCGGGTCAATAGTTGACCCGAGTTTCAAAACATTGGTTGATAGCCACCAGTGAAATTAAACAAATAATACGTCTTCGTTAGACAAAGTCAGATAAAAGAAAAGGAAAGCGTGTTCATCGATTAGGTGATATATACTTGTCTTTTTCTTGACTAATAAAAATAGTAGAATGAATCTTACTTTTCTACTTTCATAGTAAGGCTGCTAAACAGTTTACGAGGATCACGTCCACATGTGTATATATATTATCCAACTTGGTAATGCTTTTGCCAATTAATACTTTGTGTCATAACTTCATTATATTATACCTAAACTATAACCGCTACAAATCATTATATTTTGATCAAAGAAAAAGATCACAACACACACATACAAAGTTAAGTAGTTCTATCATGCTTTCTATAAAAACCGAATCGTCTATGGTGAAAGGGAGAGTGGTGTTGAATAAGAAGAACGTGTTGGATGTTAATGATGTAGGTGAATCGGTTCTTGACCGAGTTTATGAGTTGTTTGGCCAAAACATCTCATTCCAACTCATTAGCGCAGTTCATCCTGATAACGAGTCCTCAGGTATTTCATTCTTTCCGATATCCGTTATTTTGCATGAAAACCTATGAGGAGGAATATATGCATGTATGTGAGTACTCCATACGAAATCTATATCTATTCTATTTATGTTAGTTCCTTCTGTGATTAAAGAGGTTTACTTTTATTTAAAGCCAGTAACTTCTTAAACAATTCTCATGATATACACGAGTTTATAAACAAGTGCATGTATTTAAGTTTAAGATATATACGAAATGAACGCTTAATCATGATAAAATTTTGATCCATTTATTTGCTTTATCTTTGCATGAAAGAAAGTATATTTAAGGTCGTAAACCTTAATGTTGGCTGCATTGGACTGCACGCATATCGGTCGACAAAAATTCTCTAGCATAAATTGCACAGAAAACCCCATGCCATGCCATCAACACAGATTTTATTCCAAAATCTCTATAAAATAACTAAATAATTAAAATAATACAAGGTTTAATTTAATACTATAAATCTCATATTGACTTTGACATACTACGTTACCTAACTCATTTATTCTATATTTTTTGGCAAGGAATTGGTCATTTATTGCTAATAATGGTACGTTTGTTCACTGGTCATAACTTTCAAAAACGATCTACAAATTCAATACTCTAATATATATTATTTTATATATTTGAATATTTGAATTTGAATTTTACATAATTAAGTGAATAATAAAATAATTTTTCTTTTTGGTTTGTTTTGAGATATTCTTACTACTACTAGTACATCCGAATGAATACTTGTATCCATAAAACAATTGCATTCCGTATGCATGTGATCATATTAAGTTTGTTAATAATCCCTTCTATATTGCTACCTTTCTCTAAATGGTTCACAAGTCGATAGACCTATTTCAAAGTCTAGATTATAAAGGTTAAGTTGTACATAAATTCGCCATAAAAATATATTGATAAATTATCAAACTTTATGTTAATGACAGTTATGTTTTTTAACGAATTGGTTTTTCCGGTTAGAAGGTAGGTTGAAAGGAATGCTGGGAAATGCAGCAATCCTAGAAGACTGGATTACTACAATAAGTAGCCCTCTTACCATCAAGGACTTTACATATGATATTAGTTTTGATTGGAATGAAGAGATAGGACTTCCAGGAGCTTTTATGGTAAAAAATCATCACCACAGTGAATTCTTTCTGAAGACGCTCACCCTCGACGACATTCCTGGTCATGGTCAAGTCCATTTTGTTTGTAACTCATGGGTTTATCCTTCCAAACGTTATACAAATGACCGCATTTTCTTCGCCAACAAGGTAGATTAATTACCTCTTCTGTTTGCAATAAGTCCATAACGTATACTTGATTTATGCTATGCAAGTTTACCTAATTAAGGAAGTCGTTATACATATTTTTAGGCGTATCTGCCTGGTGAGACACCTGAGTTACTACGTTCGTATAGAGAAGAAGAATTGGTTATATTGAGAGGTAATGGATCTGGGGAACTTCAAGAATGGGACAGGGTTTATGATTATGCATTTTACAATGATTTGGGAAATCCTGATGAGGTGGACAACGCACGACCAGTTCTTGGAGGGTCTTCTACGTACCCGTATCCACGTAGAGGAAGAACAGGGAGACCATCAACCAAATCAGGTTATTCAAGCTATAACTTTCGTATTTAAGGGTTAACTTTTTTAATATTTATTATACGACAGTTATCAATGGACGCTTTATAATTTGCAGATCCTAAAACTGAGAGCAGACTTCCACTTCTGGAGAGCTTAAGCATATATATTCCAAGAGATGAACGATTTGGACACGTGAAGCTTTCTGATTTCCTTGGTTATGGATTGAGATCCATTGGCCAATTCCTGGTCTCGGAACTTCAGGGTCTAATTGACCCCACTCCTAATGAATTTGACACTTTCAAAGATGTGTTGAAGACTTATGAAGGAGATACCCGCCAGTCCGTTACTCGAAAAAATTCGGAAGAAGATTCCTTTTGAATTATTGAAAATAGTTTCTGAAACAGATGGTGCTGGACTTGCCAAGTTTCCCATGCCAAAAGTTATTGAAGGTACCAAATCGATAACTAATAAGAATCTTTACTTTATTAATACTTCTATGTCCTTTGATCATATTTCTACTCGTATCTCATTAGGGGATAAATCTGCATGGAGGACCGATGCAGAATTTGCCAGAGAAATGCTGGCCGGAGTTAACCCTGTTAGCATTCGTCTACTGAAGGTATATGCCTTTATATCACTCAAACGTAACTTTATATTTTACTTTGAATGAATCTAAACGCGCACGTCCACTTTTATTTACAGGAGTTTCCTCCGACAAGCAAGCTAGACGTCGAAGTCTATGGTAACCAAAATAGTTCTATAAGATATTCCCACATTGAGAAAAACCTTGATGGTTTAGGGATTGAGGAGGTAGAATAAAATTAAACCCAGTGTCTGTTATCATTAGCTTGTCAATTATGATGAGAGAAATATAATGAGTTTATAAATTTTGGTCATGCAGGCAGTTAAGTCAAACAGACTATTTATACTGGACCACCATGATTCACTAATGCCATATGTGAGGCGAATAAATGCAACTTCCACCAAGATTTACGCCACACGAACTTTGCTACTTTTGCAACAAGATGGAACTCTAAAACCATTAGCAATTGAATTGAGTTTACCTCATCCAGCAGGAGATCAATTTGGTGCAATTAGTAAAGTATACACTCCAGCTGAACATGGTGTGGAGGGCTCCATTTGGCAGTTAGCGAAAGCATATGTAGCAGTGAACGATTCTGGGGTCCATCAGCTGATAAGTCACTGGTAAAAACTCCACAACAAGCATATTATTTGAGTACTTTTAGAAAATAACGAACAATGTTATAAACGTCGATCTATTTGTATTTCACAGGTTGAATACACATGCTGTTATTGAGCCATTTGTGATTGCCACACATAGGCAACTAAGTGTGCTCCACCCAATCCATAAACTACTTCAGCCTCATTTTCGTGATACAATGAACATTAATGCCTTAGGAAGACAAATCCTGATCAATGGCGGAGGTATTCTTGAGGAAACCGTCTTCCCAGGGAAATATGCAATGGAAATGTCATCAATCATATACAAAGATTGGGTGTTCACTGATCAAGCACTCCCTGTTGATCTTGTCAAAAGGTATATAATTAAGTTTAACACAAGAAGCAATTGTCGTAAACATTATCAGTCTCCTAGCTATATGATATACTAACACTTAAAAATAAATAGGGGAATGGCAATTGAGGATTCAAGTTCTCCCAATGGGCTTCAGTTGATGATTGAGGATTACCCATATGCTGTTGATGGTCTTGAGATCTGGTTAGCTATCAAGACATGGGTTGAGGAATATTGTACCTTCTACTACACGAGTGATGAAATGGTTCAACGTGACACAGAACTCCAATCATGGTGGAAGGAACTTCGAGAAGTTGGACATGGCGACAAGAAAGATGAGGCATGGTGGCCAAAAATGCATACTTGTCAAGAGTTGGTGGATACTTGCACTACAATTATATGGGTGGCTTCTGCACTTCATGCAGCCGTCAACTTTGGGCAATACTCTTATGCTGGATATCTTCCTAATCGTCCAACTATAAGTCGACAGTTTATGCCTGAACCAAACACTCCAGAGTATGAGGAACTTAAAGAGAATCCAGATAGGGTATTCTTGAAAACAATCACTGCTCAACTCCAAGCACTTATTGGAGTATCTTTAATAGAGATATTGTCAAGGCACGCGTCGGATGAGGTTTACCTTGGGCAAAGAGAGTGCCCCGAGTGGACAATGGATTCGGAACCATTAAAAGCATTTGAGAAATTTGGTAAGAAGCTTAGGGACATCGAAGGTAGAATCGTACAAAGGAACACTGATGAAAGTTTGAAAAATAGGGTTGGAACAGTTGAAGTGCCTTATACCCTTATGTACCCATCCAGCAAAGAGGGACTTACAGGAATGGGAATCCCAAATAGTGTGTCAATGTGAAGAAGCACCTTAACCCTCATATATATGTGTATATATATATATATATTATTTTTTTTTTTCAATTCATACAAATTATTTACCTTTCAACCTAATAACATAATTTGTTTGTTGTAAAGTTTGTCCGTAACATAATTTATTTGTTGTAAAGTTCGTCTGTAAGTCTATTTGTAATGAAATTGCTTATTTGAAGTCATAATGTTATATTTCCTAGCCTAGAAAAAATAATCATTGTTGATTATATTTAACTTACGCAACAATACATCAAAGGTGGGAATGTGTCTGCAAGTACAGCTAGTGAGTGTGTAATTTTGTTAACGTTTTGACTTTTGACAATAATCACCAACAGAAAGTGTGCCCTGCATGATCTAATAAACTTACGATGTTGTGTTATAACCGTCTGTTACTAATATCTGCATAAAGATTCATTATCCAAATAAGACATAATCAAGATCCTATTCAAGTAACCCATTTCTCAAACCAACTCTATCATACATGGAAAATAAAGCAATTGCCATATTATACGATGCAAAGATGAAAATTTGAATTAAGATACTGTATAATTTATTTGACACAGGAACAGAAGTTATAATTAAAGGTAGAAGCTTTGGCACACATATACATTATATTTCAGGAGGGTTCATATCAACTCAATTTGCCCACAGAGACACATACAGAGATTATTTAAAGGGTTACTTGCAAAAAAAGTGACCAAATATTTAGTCTAATTTCAACTTTGAGTAATCAACTTTGTTCCGAAATCTAATTTGCAAAACCATCTTTGTATTCACACGTGAAAACCTTTTGACTTTTTCAAATAATTTGATTCATTCTTATTTCCAATCTTGACATCAAGTGACCCGTTTCAACACAACATACGAGTGCAACATCACTGCCAAGTAAAAAATAATCAACAATTTCAAAGTTTCAGTTTCTCCTCAACACATGAGTGCCTCGTCATTTTCAAGGATACAGCAATTTAACCTGGAATCCTACACGGATTACCTTTGATTGACATTTTTTAAATTTGAGATTTTTTGGTTATACAACAAATTTGGTTGCCAAATTAAAAGTTTGAACAAAGTTGGGTACTTTTTTATGCAATTAACTCTAATTAGAAGACTTAGACAAATTACATAACCTGCCAACAAGCTTTAACACATATTCAATTTCTCATATGTTATAAGCTGATCATGTAAATTGTATGACAAAATTAAGCCAACCCCATCTGCCTCTCCCACCTTATGTCCTCTGAAAACTCTGTTAGTGCACCTCGAGGATCACCATTTGATAAAGATAAATAGTACTGAGCAGTACCATCATCAACGTGCATGCTTCTTTTCAAGGAGTCAAGTAGCCTTCTTTTTCCCCGTTCAGACATCACATTATTCAACGCACGAGTTACCACACTGTTGGGTGCACCTTCCAGATACAAGACCGCAACTTCCCTCTTAGCATGAGCATCCAATTCTATATAGCATGTGCCGTCAATGAGAATCTCTGGTGTGCTTACAGGAATTAACAATCTGTCCCTCGAGTGTATCCCATGGTCACTCATCATGTTGTTCAGGCGTTTAATATCCGTAACCTATAGAAGAAACATAGTCAATGACCAAATATCTCCATTACCAAAGTAGCAGTCAAAAAGCCTATAACCAAATATCCTTGATACTTCCCATTGGCAAGGCACCTAAAGATAGGGCTACAACCAAGACGAGACGAGCTTGGCTACATAAGGATTAAATATGGCTCAAGCTCAGCTTTAAAAACTCAAATATGTAAATTTCCTATTATAAAACTTATTTCGAATATGTAGAGAAACGGAATTTGATAACTAGTAATCATTTAAAAAGTACGTAATAGACTACTAGTTAAAACACAGCATGACAATAAGTAAATAAGTGTTAAAATTCAACAATTGCATCATTTACAAATACATATATTTCTATATACACACATTCATATTACTATCGCTTGAAAGCTCGATAATAGCTTGAGCCAATCCCTTACAAGCTCGAACTAGCTCGATAAAACAATTAGCTCAAACACTACCTAAACAGTGATTTGAGCGGTCATTATGGTTCACATACTTTATATCACTTCCCAATTCTCCTACCACTTTTTTACAAACTAAAAACCCTAACTAATTAATTAATTCAAGTTTCAAAAAATACGTCAAATACCAGCTACTAATTAACATATCATCAACACACTTATTCATCAATCATAATCAAATATAAACATTTCATCTACACTTATCCACAGACACAAATATGCATACACATCAATTACACAAATCATCAATTAATCAATCAATCAATCAATTAACAAACAAGAACACTAATTAACCTGAACGGAATACTTGACAGCAAGACTAGCAACAGTATCTCCCCTAACCAATCGATGCGAAATCGCAAACCGATTCAAACTATTATCTCTCCAAAACGCACCAGAATTTGGATTACCAATTAAATCTTTCAATTTCCACGGAGCTATAAAAGCCCTAACATGAATCTCCCTATCAGAAGCCACTGAACTCCATAACCTACATACACAAGCAGACCTTGCTACATCGATTACCGGAAGCTTCTCGAAGATCGTACGGAGGATGTCTTTACAAACTAAAGCTGCGAAATTAGAATTCATCGGAGATATAATTGTATTTAAATCGTTGATTGTAGATGTTGATTCCATTAAAGACGAAGATAGATTGAGTGGTTGTTGTAAGATATCTTCTTCTTCTTCTGAACAGCACCCCATTTTTGATGAATTTGTGAGTTGCGTGGATAAAGTTTTAACCATATATTTTTTGTCCGTTTACTAAATTAGTCCTTTGATTTATTTGTAGTTCTCATTTTTGGTCCTCTAATGAAACGTCATCATTCTCAGGTTAATTACTTAACTACTCCGTATAAAATAAAAGATCGACATAAATTAAAAGTGCATGGGAAAATACTACACAAATTGTTCTGTGCAGCGAGCTAAAAAGGAGAGGAACTTATTTTAAAATATTTTAAGGACCTGTTTGGCATGAAATTTTTAAGAGATTTTTGAAATTTTAACTTTTAATTTTTGAATAAATAGCTCTTGTGAAAATAAAAGTCTTGTTTGTCATGTACAAACTTTAGCTTTAGATTCAACGAAAAGTTCAAATTCTCAAATCTACTAGAAGTAGCTCCAAACCTAAAGCTACAACTACAGCCTACAATCTTCAGCTACAGCTAGTTCACCAAATATACCCTAAATAATTATAGATTGAAAACGTAATTTTAATTTTTTAATGTAAAACACCTGTGCGATTGAGCATCTTACACATATTCAAATCCGACTCTGTTACTTAATACTTATTTTAGTTAATGAAAATATTAGTTATTCCATGTTAAGTTAACAAATTTATGAGTGATAGATAAAATTATAGATTGTTGGAGAGCATTTAAATGTACTAATCTTCGGTTCGTTTGCAATTTCCATTTTATGCAGCAACAAATGTCCATGTATCGTAGCTTTAAATTTTTCAGTATTGACCGAAGATCAAGCAATTAATTTATACTACTAATGATAGCTATACATTTCCATTTTATGCAGCTCTACTTTATACTAATTATGATAGCTATACATTTCCGTTTTATGCAGCTCTACTTTATATACTAATTTAACCACCTAGTGAAGTCAGTTACAACCTATGATGTCAGTATTGAGAAAAATAAGAATTTTAAGTATATTATATAAGAAAATTTAGATAATCAAAATAAAAATAAAATAAAATATATTATGTTTACATCGAATTATATACGGAGTTGTTTATATATTCTATAAAATATATATAAAAATAAAATAAATGGACCTTAACGAATGTTCACCAACATAATTGCATGAATGAAAGATATTTCGTGTTCGTTCATTTAGCTAAACGAAAGGAGAATCATGTCCGTGTTCGTTTATTTAACTAAACGAACTTTTTGTCGAACAGTTCATGAATGTTCGGTTCGATTACATACCTAATTAGAAGTTATGTTCAACTCACAATATAAAACACAGAGTCCCACAATGTTATATAAAAATAAATTATTTAAGTTAATTTTTTGTGACAGTATATGACCTTTAATGTTAAAGTCGACATAAGAGGATTCAAAAAAAGTATTAACATTTCCTCATTAACTAATTTAGGAGTATTACATTGATCCAATTTTGTTTGAAAGTTAAATTTTTCAAAGCTAGAATGTAATTTTACTTGAACAAATAAAAAAAACCAATGTAAAATTAAAGCTTTTGATATCTATAACTTAATTAGAGATATCAATAGATGTGTTTACACTACTGTATATGTTCACCAGTATTTCATAATATTGTTTATTTGTCGTTAAAGTTTTGTCAAATGTTGTAGTACGTAATATTTACAACATCAGTTTGGTATTAATTAAATTGGCGGGATACGAAACAAATAAAATAAAATAAAATTGGCAGCATATCAATGTAGATAAAGGTAATAAATTCGTCAAAAACTGTAAACGTTCCTGTTAAATTGTAAATTATTAAATTAATAGTAAAAGATTTTATTATGATTTGCGACTTTTGAACGCATTACCCTTAACAGTAAAAATTCTTGAGGGATCATTTAGGTACCTAACGAACCGCTTTCAATTCGTTGACATTATACATATATAATTTACCGGAGGTTGATTGTCGTTTAAGAGACAAAACGTCATTCTCGACTATTTATAAGAGACGCTTCTGTCATTCTCATTGCGACACACTTGCCGACCCTCCATCCCCTTCTTGTGTTGTAGGGGTTTTAACGTAATTGCCATAACATCTAAATACCGAACACGTGTCTGCCTCTTTTGTCGCTGACATTGACAAATGACTTTTGTCATACATCTGATTGTAACCGAACTTAACAAGATTGTTTAATATGAAACCATATATCCGAAAATCCATGAAAGAAAATGAAGACGAAATAACGATAACATAAGTATATAGTCAAAAAAAATCAAAATCGATTTTCAAGAATGTTTACAAAAGACAGAGGATAAACAACACATCCACAAGAAAATAGAAATTGATTTATGAAATCACCGTTATTAAGATCCAATAGAAGAGATAGAGAAAATTGTGCTTTTCCAATTAGAATGTTGTAATATAGCCCCATTTAACATCATCTTCATCAATTCAAAATGAAAACTTCAATCTTTCACAAATTTAGAAATTAGGGTTTTTAAAATTGGGACTTTTCGAGGTAAAACGTTTTAATATAGCCACATTTAACTGCCTCTTCATCGATTCACTATGGAAACCAATCTTTATTTGAAAATCAAACTTTTGGTTAAAAATTAGGGTTTACAGTTTTAGTTACGAAATCTACAAAATAAACGAATCATAATATACAACAATTACATACCTTACTAGAATTTCATAAAAACATGCATTAACTGAAGAATCTTGATCGGATTTAGTTGTTGGAGCACGAACAATAATTGAAAGCGAAAAATGAAAGAAACAGGTTTCGGAAAGTGTTTGAAATGAATGAGATTATGTTTTTTATTTTATTGACATTTTCAAATGGAAAAAGTGACATATAACAATTAGTCTAAAATTCACGTAATTAATTTTTATTCACGACAAATTATAAAAATATTGAAAAGTACTTAGAGCATTCACATTAAAGAAAAACTTTTAAAAGCTTTTTTATTTGGCATATCAATTTTTTATAGAAAAGATTTTTAATAAAACCTTTATTTCTAACAATATAAAGCTTTTTCAAAACTTTTCTTTCCAAAAATTAAACACTTATTTTCAAAAAAACTCTTTTCACTAATGACTTGAAAGTCCAACAATACGTTACATCTTCGTTCCATCTGCCCTTCTTTTTAACCTAACACTTATCCAATTTCCCAAATCACTACCTAATTTCATCTCATCTCAAACATGGAAAGCTATTCTATACCATATCTATATCCTCCACAATTATTATTTTTACTATTAATTAATTCTGTCTTCATTACCATTGAATTGCGTGCCATCTTTATCATCTATCTATCTTTATACACACGCATGTGTGTGTATTTGTGTATGTTTATCAAATTCTCATATCAACTACCTAAAACCTCAGAACTTGATTTAAATGGAGGATTCGAATTCGAGTTCAATCGCTGGTCGACGGATTACTGTGATTCAGAATCATGTTGTTGCGTCCACTGACAAGGATATTCACTCACACATTGAAACTAATTATACAGCTGCTGAATTTTTTGATGGTAATAATATGATTATTATATGTTGTGTGTGTGTGTATATATATATGTATATATATATTGAACTTATATATGTCAATCAGTTTATGTAACTCTGATCAACCAATAAGTTTGAATAATGTGGCAAAGTGTTGTAGTTCAGTTGAAAGTTTAGATTAATAACCAAAATGAAGTAGGTTAAGATCAACTAGAAAAATTGACTTGATTGATAATTGATTGATTTGGTTTTGACTAAATTGTCAGAAACTATACCTTTTTCTATATGATCTTTTACAGTTATTAGTTATTATAATATGCATTTTGTTTTCAATTCATATGATTTACTGTGCAACCCATGTGAGATAGCTTTTTATGTATATGTAAGGTGTCAATGGAACTAGAAAATGATTGCTGAAGTTCCTAAACTGGGTAATTGCTGTATATATAGTAGACAGGCTTCATGCTTATCTTTAAATTTGAAAGATACTTGATCCTGCATTACTTATTTCGACAAAAACACTATCACAATTTTGTAAATACTACCGGCCACTGTACTTGATAATTTAAAGGTGGCATTTTCTTGTTATGTCGTTGATGAATTCAGATTAAGTTTAAAGTAGTGGAAAAACCAATCTAACTTCTATTACGTGGACTTAAGACTGCTAAAGCTTCTATTAAAATATGAGGTTTACCCTTGAAGAGTTTATGGAACTGGGCCTATAGCCTTAATAGTGGTTAACGGTAGTTGATTGTCACTAAGCTTTGGTGCTTGTGTGTTTGATGTGACTCATATCTTTCAAGCCAAATGGAGGTCCTTCTCATTTTTGTATGATTTCAAGTGATATCAGTTGGTGTGCAATTTAAAATCAGAAAATGATAAAGAAATTAGTGAGGGAAATGGAATTTATACAGGTCATTAGGCATGTTTTAGTTCACTGAATAATTAACTTCTTAAGTGCTCTGATTATCTGTGAGTTAATATAACTTGCATCTAAACTAAGAGGATTCATGAGGTTTAGTTGGAACCAGTGATTGAAGTTGGGATCATTGAACCGTTGATCTTGTTCTCCTCTTATTATTAAATTATTTACATGTTCAAACTTCAATGATGCATTTGTCTATACCACAGATCAGAGATACAGTGTTGTTCTCCCAGAAAAATTGAAGTCAGGGAAGTGGAATGTATACAGGTCACTATAGAATTCTATTTCAATGAATTTAGCAACTTTTCAACTTCTCTGATTATTGCAGAGTTAATATTACTTGCATTTTACCAAATATAATTCCTGGCAGATCTGTACGTTCACCTTTGAAGCTTGTTACCAGATTTCCTGATCATCCCGAGATTGAAACATTGCATGACAACTTTGTGTGAGTATCTCAGTCATCTTCCATACACTGGTTGACAAACTATATTTCTTTAGGTTAAGAATGATGATACTCGTGACTAAACATTTGCCTAAAAGTGTGTCTAACAAGAAAAATGAGACACATGGCAAATCAAAGGTTCAGATGAGGAGAGTGAAAATGGCTAAGACTGTGTCTACCATCCAATGGATGAGGCACTCTTTTAGGCATATTTTCGAGGCACACGTATCATTTTTCTCACGATAGTTCTTAAAGGTGGCCATTTCTAACCCATATATATAAACGGGTCAATGTGGGTTGTGTTGAATCGATAATGTGTGAAATGTAGAAAAACAGTGACAGGCCAAGTGGGTTGAATGTATTAGATGGGTAAAATGTTGCCTAAGCCTGTTTAAATGCTTACAATGTCTAATTTGTTTTGTTCTAATGGAATTTTTTTGTTTACCATTTTACCTTTTTACCTTTTTAATAATATATTTTCTCTAATCCTCACCATGGATATTACCAGGTTTGACCTGAACCAGTTTTCAGTGGTTACCCAACCCGCCCATTTTACCACCATTACTAGTTTCTCATGTTTTACTTAGATTAAAAGCGTGCTTAACATAACTGTTCTTAATATTTCTGGTAATTTTAGAATGGTTTTCATATATGTATTTACATCAAATAAGATTATGTTTTCAGACATGCGGTCGATACATTCCCAGATTACAAGTACTTGGGTTCACGTGTTCGAGTAGATGGGACCATTGGAGAGTATGTTTACTGTTAAATCTACAAAGTTTCATTCCATGGTGAGTAGACTAGGTTGTTAACATGTTTGATTTGTACCTGAAGGTACAAATGGATGACATATGGAGAAACAGCCACTGCTCGATCTGCAATAGGATCAGGGTTGCAGTATTATGGGTTATCAAAAGTGAGTTTGTTTTCTGGCTGTTGTCAACGTGCCATTGCATACATAGCTTAATCATGTCAGTTATTGCCATCCAAACTTGTCGCTACACTGGCATCCAATTGAGGTGGCAGTTTTGACCCACTTATGAGTGGATCGATATGGGTCATGATAATTCTTTAACGGGTTAAAAGGATAAAAAAATATTACGAGCTTAAAAGGAAGCGGGTCGAATGTCACCCATGATGTACTTCTAATGCATAAAATTTTCTAAAACATCTTATTATGAAACGAAGATTATTACTGAAGTTATAATCCGAATTTTGTAATCTTAGTTGACACACTAATCCATAATATATATATATATATAGGGGAAGGATCCATAGGGAAGCTCCAAATCTTGGGGAAGGAGGGAAACAAATCTTAGCCCTTGATTTTTTTATAAAAAAACGTTTTTAACATTCATTTGTGATGAATGTTAAATTTTAAGTAACATTCATCACATATGAATGTTAACAACATTCATTTATGATGAAATCAAGGGTTGAGATTTGCTTCCCTACTTCCCTAATTTTTTTACTTCCCTCTTGATCCCCACCCTATATATATATATATTTTAATTTTATTATTACTATTTTTTCTGTTTTAGACAAGAAGTGTTTTGGGACCACATGAAACATTTCGACCAGTGCAAAAATATCTGTTAGTCTAAACCTGCTCAATTTACAACCTCTAACATCCACAATCCACATATGCTCATGTAAGTTGACTGAACAACATGCTCTAACATTTGCATCATTTGGGTTGTTTTGGAGCAGGGGACATCTGTTGGACTATATTTTATAAATAGACCGGAGTGGCTGGTTGTGGATCATGTCTGTTCAGCATATTCATATGTTTCGGTGCCTCTATATGATACTCTTGGTGTGTAAGTGTGGTGTCATAATACATATTTGATTGGGTGCAAATCTTTAATGCGTAAGTTTCTAATTGCGCCGCTTCATCTGCAGGTCCTGATGCTGTCAAGTTTATCATAAACCATTCTGATCTACAGGCAGTTTTTTGCGTGCCTACTACATTGAATGTTGTAAGTTTCAGTTATGCCCATCACATTGCCAAAGACATCATTGTGATATTACATTGACCTGTTACATGGTAATCGAAGACATTATTGAATTTTATAGAGAAACATTTATCATACAAAAATCTGTATACTTGAATTGATCATATCACAATTTATGTCTTCCCTTGTAAACTTAAAATTCACAAATATTTTCTTTTTTCAACTTGCAGTTGTTGAGCTTCTTATCTGAAATTAGTAGGGTACGCATAATAGTGGTATGCTCTTAAACCTCTATGTACATTTATTAGCCACAATACATGTACATATGGATTGCTTTGTTGTATAAACTGACTTTTACCTGCTTGCACCATCCATATTGCAGGTAGTGGGAGGTACAGAAGAACACCTTCCTTCCCTTCCTGCAACATCCAGTGTTCAACTTATATCATATTCAAAACTTTTCAGTCAGGTTGGTTGAACTTTTGCGATACTGTTCATTCAATATCTGTAAGAGTTTACTGACTCATTCTTTGAGAACTCTCAAATGTTTACCAACTATCATAGCATCAATGTTATTTTTTTATAGAAGGTGAAAGCTTTTAATTGTCGTTGCAGAAGAAATTTACCAATACTGTTTAACAGGAATTATTGCTTCTTCATAATCCAGTGTAAAGTAACTTATACAAAAATCATGTAAAGTTACTAGAAAATTGGCAATCTTGAACCATGTCTTATGAATGTACTGATCTGGGCTGTGTTTCTCAAGCGGATCAAATGGGTCAAAAATAAGCTACGAGTGCATGCCAAACGTGTCAAACCTCCATAATCTTTTTATTTGAACATTAATATTATTATTGTAATAATATTGTTTTCAAAATCATAATAAATTATTTGTTTATAAGAAAGAAATGACAAAAGCCTTCAAGGGTCAACTCAACCTGACCCGGCCTCTTTCAAACCATACTAAGAAATGACCTGTTCCAACCTGAACCTGTATTGAGGTCTTATTCAACCTACCCATCTTCCACTTCCAAAAGTATATTTTCTTCACATCTATTCTGCACAATTATTGTTAAACAATACCAACCAGTAACTGTTGTTGTTGTGGCCTACTGTGCTAACTTTATAATCTTATAAGTTATAATTGAGTTATTTTTAAATCTTCATTTTATCCTAGAATTGGTGAATTTATTGCCTTTCTAATATTTATGCTTCTTATAATTTGATAATGTTGTAGGGTCTTAGTAATCTTCAACCTTTTTGCCCTCCAAAGGCTAAAGACATTGCTACTATATGCTACACAAGTGGTACTACCGGAACGCCAAAGG
Organism: Logfia minima; assembly: GCA_963921325.1. NCBI lineage: Eukaryota > Viridiplantae > Streptophyta > Magnoliopsida > Asterales > Asteraceae > Logfia > Logfia minima. The sequence goes on from OY992767.1 coordinate 34,646,293, forward strand.
TAACATTTTTTAACTGAATAGTTTTACTTCAGATATAATTAAGCTGGATTCTGCTATTTATATGTTACTTTGCTTATTTTTTATGTACAGGGTGTAGTTCTGACACATGAGAACTTGATTGCAAGTGTTGCAGCCATGACCCTGACAATCAAATTCTACTCTTCTGACATGTGTGCTTTTCTTTAATTACCAAACTTACTGATAGAGGTGGCAATATTGACCTAAATTAGTATGAATGGGTCCATTCAGGTTATGCTATACCTCTAACGAGTCAAATGGGTAAAAGTAAAAAATTAGTGGTGATAAATCAGATTAAAATGGACAGAATACGTCCATAGGTAATTTTAGTGCATAGAACGCCATAAATCGTTTTGTTTAAGAAATTATATCATTAGTGATAACAAATCTTCTATTGTCATCTTAAACACACTGTACGCAACTACACATAACCAAATGAAGTTAAAAAAAGGGTTTAGGGTTATTCCAACTTGTATGACCCCCCCCCCCCCCCCCCCCCATTTTGCCACCTCTACTTACTGATAATACTCGTACGTTCTGTTAGTTATTGTGGTACATCTTATATGCACAGTTATATATCCTATCTTCCGTTGGCGCATATCTATGAACGAGCAAACCAAATTATGTCCACATACTGCGGTGTCGCTGTTGGTTTTTACCAGGGGGTACGTGCCACATATGTAGGTTACCTTTAGTTGTATAATTTAATGGAGTCCACGAGGTAGCAATCTCCTCCCGTTTACTTATGACTGGGTTATTTTGGTGATGATCTATCTCAAATGGGTCAAATCAAAAAGTTCAGTTAAAAGGACAAAAGGTCAAATGTGTTGAAAGTTGCCTAATCTTTTTTATTCACACAACCTCCAAAATAGTTTTCCTTCAAGATTTAGATTGTTATTGTAATCATTAACATTTAGTCATTTACAAAAAAAGAAAAGATAAAGAAGTGAACATGACACCTGGTGTTTCGTTGTGTCCTAAAGAACGACCAATTTCTTTCTGTTTTTATGTTCGTAAATCATAATTGTGGCAGTACCATCATTGGTAGGTGTTCATCATTTAATATTCTTTTTACTGGCCTATAGTTTTTTCACCCCTTCTGCTTTATCTGCAATTAGTTTTTCTCTGCAGGATAATTTGAAATTGATGGATGACTTGGCTGCTCTAAGACCAACAATTTTCTGCAGCGTTCCTCGCCTCTACAATAGAATATATGCCGGGTAGACCTATCTCTAGCAGCTTATAAAACCACCTGCTTATTTTCAATGTATTGACTTTGCCTTGTTCATTTTTATAGGATTATAAATGCTGTAAACACATCTGGGGGATTGAAGCATAGACTGTTTAATGTTGCGTACAGTTCCAAGAAGCAGGCAATAATGAGCGGTATGTCCTGGTCTTTTCACCTGAGTGTATGTTTTTATTGGACTGCGGTTCATTGGCCACAATCATATGTCATGCGTCTCATCTCAATATCTCTATACAAGCAAAACTTCCTGTTCCCTGCACATGTGCATATGTGACATCTCATTTCTACAAACTGATTATTTTGAAAATAAAGTCGTACTTACAATGCCTTTATATGGTGGCATGATGCAAAACAGAACCTGTATTCTCGGTATCTTTGGTAGTTTTTGATCAAAACATTAGTGGAATGCGAACTGTGAAAATTATAGTCGCATGTACAAATAATAAAAAGATAACTTAAGAGTTGTGTGATTCTAGTAATCTAGTCAGTAGATGTGGGATTTTTGACCCATTTACCTATGAGTTGGTCTATTGGAGTTCTGTCTCATCTCTAATGGGTCAAAAAGGTAAAACTGAAAAAATAAGGTTATTTTAAAAGGAGACAACTCAAATGTCACGAATGGGTTGAAAGTCTCTCAACATGTATTTTTAATTTTATATACTAGTACATCATTAATTCAATAGGTTAGATTTATCGTTTAAAGATATGAATAATATAATTTTTGTCATAATACTTGACACACTAGGTGTTCATATAAAATAAAAATATTCTCAACAAAAGGTGTTGTCGACCCAGCCTGACTCGCATGGTACAAACAGCAACCCACTTTGATTTGTTACCAACCCACCCGACCTGGCCGATTTTCTACCTCTTATAGTTGGTAGTCTTAAGCCCATGCAGTGTAATGAAGCACGTAAAATAAGATATCACATTAAAGCACATATTTTTATTCTAGAACACCTAGCTTATCATGACTTAATGTATAATTTCCGATTTTTTAAAAGTTCTTAGCATTTCATTGTTGTTGAATTTTTTTGTGTCAAGCATATCAGTATTCTCTTATATTTGTTCTAGGTCGAAAGCCATCTGCGGTTTGGGATAAATTGGTATTCAATAAAATAAAAGCAAAAATTGGAGGGCGGGTTCGTTTCTTGGGATCAGGTGCTTCACCTCTATCTCCCGATATCATGGACTTTTTAAGAATGTAAGTTAATAGTCTATTGAAAGTAATCTAATGCTACACCTTTTCATTTGTCATTAAGCCATCTTTTCACAATGGTTTTGCAGATGCTTTGGCTGTTCGGTTATTGAAGGCTATGGTATGACGGAAACTTCGTGTGTCATAAGTATCATGGATGATGGTGATATTTTATCTGGCCATGTTGGTTCTCCGAGTCCTGGTTGCGGTGGGTTTTTATTTTTCAGTTTTATCAATAGCCAATACATGGAATGTTTTCCGTATGTCTGTATATTTAGTCAATCATTAGTGTATCAAACTGGAGGGTTCTCTTATCGAGGGGCCACAACCTCATAATATCTTTTAACCTCGTCGTATAGTGTTCTAAGATTCCTGTTTACCGCGTTTTGAGTGAGCGAATGATCCTTCATTTCTTGAGTAAAGAGTAATTGTTGATTTTGGTTATATAAATACTAGCGTTGGGATGTAGCAGGCTAGGAGGGATTGGTTGGTTCATCTACACATATCTGCCCAACTTAGAATCCGCTTTTCATTATTTGTCGATTAATTACTTTAGATTTAAAATTATTACACTCAGTCATTATAATTAAATTATTATTTTTGTCAATTGTATATATAGCGCAAAATCATTATGTCATTGATTATGGTACACATCGGCATGATTTGTGGATATATTAATCTAGTTCTAATCCTGGTTCATGCTGATCCTCTTTTCAGAAGTAAAACTTGCTGATGTTCCTGAGATGAATTACACCTCCGACGATCAACCTCATCCTCGGGGAGAAATCTGTGTTAGGGGCCCCATTGTTTTCCAAGGCTACTACAAAGATGAAGTCCAAACGTTTGTAACTAGTTTATATAGTTTCTTCTCTTTTAGAAATGAAGTTTATTTTATTTTATTTTTTATAATTCAAGTTCTTAGATTGCTATTACTGATATAAAATGTACATAAATGAGCAGAAGAGAAGTAATTGATGATGAGGACTGGCTTCATACAGGAGATATTGGAATGTGGTTACCTGGAGGCCGCCTTAAGATTATTGATAGGTAACCATGAATCTTTGTAGAGGAACTTCAGGAATATAAGTAGAGTTGGTAGCTAAAATATAATCTCTGGTACAGCCGTACAGGCCAAATAGGGTCAGTTGGGTTGGGTTGACCCTGTGGAAACTTGAAGAAAAGGGAAAATAATTGATTGTTGTTTTGATGAATGATGAAATCAACGACTATGTATAGGCTCGAATCAATCCCGAGTAGTATCTACTTCCTATTTATCTTAATCTACGTTTATCTGTAACTAATTATTCTATTATAATAATCATCTAGAACACATAATAATGCTAAACTCTAATAATTATCTACTTGTTCTGACAGACCCAAAAATCCTCATGTAGAAGTTTGGTTGTTTATAAACAAATAGCATGACAAATATGGTTAAATAATAATAATCCAGTTTCTGAATAAAATGATATAGGTTTTATCCATTAGTAATACACTTTGGGCTACTTTTGACCATTTTGACCACTTATTTTCGAGCTAATAGTCTGTTTACATTAATTGTTAGGGATAGAACATAACCTGAATTGGCCTATTTATGAGTTTGGCGCCAAAATTGCATGCTTCCAAGTGTTTCGTGTTATGGCAAAACTATTTCAGTGCTACCAAGTACACACTGTATTTTCGGAACTTATTCATGGTTATTTATGATTTTTGACAGGAAAAAGAACATATTTAAGCTGGCACAAGGCGAGTACATTGCACCTGATAAAATTGAAAATGTATATGCCAAGTGTAAATTTGTTGCTCAGTCTTTTATATATGGTAAGATTAATCATTGACTCATTGTGTTTGTAAACATGGCTTTGCTCATACAACTTGATCTACATTTACCCAACTGACTGTTTCTGTGCGGTAGGTGATAGCTTGAACTCGTCTCTGGTGGCTATTATCTCCGTTGATCCAGATGTAATGAAAGATTGGGCTGCATCCGAGGGCATAAAGGTACTTCCACTTCTGCTTCCCTTTTAGTCTACTAGCATAATCTGTTACTTGATATACTCCACCTCCAAATGCTACTAAAGCTGTAAGGTGAATATATACTAACTTATTAGAGATTATTGACCTCAACTTGGAGGTATTTTAGTTGGGGGTTTTTGATGTGTTTTGGAACTAATAATGACTTGAAAGCGAAAAGTCAACTTTTTATGTTTGGCTTAACTTCTTGTTCTTTTAACTGATATTTTAGGGATTTAATAATCTGTTTTGGGTAATCAGTTTCATACTGCAACAAAACTGGGTATCTTAGGATAAAATAAACTTACTAATCTATGCTTTTCTGCTAAACCAATTTGAGAGACCTTTATCTTCATTTCACAAACCGATTATACTTTCCACACAAGAATGTCATCTTTGTAACTTTGTTCAGTTATCGATGTACTTAAATATTCAGAATTTTCCAAATACTAAAATATGATGAACTGATTATTAGAACTTTAAACAGCAGAATCACATCCACACTATTTTCAGCTATCCGCTTTCACAGATGATAATCTGATTCTGATTATTCAATATCACGTAATCACTTTCAAAATGCAGTGACGGGATGCTTGTGCAAATATAAGGTTTTGTCAGTTATCAGTATTTTCCTCTATGCACCATCTGCGGGTTTCCATTTTTCCTCTCATTAATTTAAATAGGATTTGCATCAAATTTACTTAACTCTTCTCACAGAACATGCATAAGACCAACATGCACCTTTTTGATTTTTCCTTATTTCCAACCTGTCTCGGTCCTCAATAATAATTCAGAGATCATTTTTTCCATCAAAAGTTATATGGAGTTATGGACTGTGTATGTGTGCAGTATGATGATTTAGGACAATTATGTAACAATCCAAGGGCAAAAGCAGCTGTTCTAGCTGAGATGGATGCTGTCGCCAGGGAAGCTCAGGTTATCTAATTTTTACATTACGTGTATTTAAGTTTTGGGAAAACCTCTATAGACGATGGATGTCGGAACATGCATGCCCCTATTACATGTGCTCATATATCCATCTCTGAAATATGTATCTTGTTCCTGCAGCTGAGAGGTTTTGAGTTTGCAAAAGCTGTAACCTTAGTGGCTGAACCGTTTAGTGTGGAGAATGGCCTTCTTACTCCTACGTTCAAGGTACCTTCAGTTTTCTCAATGTTATCTTTAACCATGTGGTATAGGTGGCAATTCAGACCCATTTACTTATGAACGGGTCGATCCAGGTAATGTTTTATGTCTAATGGGTAAAGCAAAAAAGATTAACTAAAGTGAAATGGGTCAAATGGAAAGGGGTATCACCCTAAGTGTATTCTAATGTGTAGGACCTCTACTCATTTTAGTTGAAAAAAATACAATGAAATACCATAATTTTTGTTAACCGTATCTGACCCAAGAATTATGTATAACCACTTTGGCATTTTCAAATATTTTGGATAAAAGGTGTTTCGGGTCAACCCAACCCATTTGTCTCGTGCAAGAAAATGACCATTTGACCCAAATTTTTTTGTTACCTCTAGTCTCAATGGAGCTTTTATAAGGAGATTGGTGTTATAAGATGGGAATGTTTTTTTCTTCCAGGTTAAGAGACCGCAGGCAAAGGCGTACTTTGCAAAGGAAATATCAAACATGTATGCGGAGCTTTCAAAGATGGATCCTACCCTTCACAAACCATTATAAGGGGCCATGGATCTTTTGAAGTCAGACAGTTCTTCAAAGTACATACAACTGAATTGTAAAAGAAGAATTCATAAAAGCTATAAATTTATTGAGCCCTCTGTTTATAGAAACTTGTTAGGTTAATAACTCATATTTGCAGTTCTTTTTGCTATCTTATCTTGGACACAATATAATAATTGAAAGTATTCAATTTGAATTGTCAAGATAGTCAAACTAATCATTGATTTTTTATATTGATCTTTTAATCTTCATCTATTCAAAGATGAGATCACAAAACTATGTGGCTTTAGGTAATGGCTTTCAATTTATACTATGTGCATTGCTAGTGCCTAGTTATTAAAATATATTTTATTTTTATATATTTTAGGGGTTTTGATAAACACAGTTATGTTTAAGAAGGAAGACATTGCATAAAAGATAAATACAACCTATCCTCATGTAACGGTAAGTAGTTAATGCATAACAAATTATGTATGTCTTCACTTATTAAACATGGACTCTTTTTTTCTTTAGTATTCAAGAGCCCTATCTGTTCTACAAATGATATACTATCCTGCTTACTATTTGCTAATTAGTCCATCTACGGAACATCAATATCATCCGATAAACGAGTAATTATTCAAACTAACGACTAGGAAAGTACATCTTAAAGTAAACGCCCAATAAAAATATATATGTTCAAGATCCACCGGTGACACAACTGTTGAAGATCTTAATAGTGTCGCCTTGTGCAACCCGATGCCACCTGAAAGATTGATCTTCTTCCATCACATTTTGTTTATACATGAATAAATATTCTTCTTCTGGTAAACCAAATCCTATACCTTGATTTCTTTACCTTTTGCAGCTCCTTCCTTAGTTCGCCTACGTTGCACAAAGGATTTACTTCCAACGCAATCTTTTCTGCACATTTTGACATCACGTTAAACGTCAGTTTCTTTGAGTAATTTCCCAACATCCCATATTTAACAAACAGAAGCTGCTGTTGTTGTAGGTAATGTAGGCGTTGGTGGCTTAAGCGTTATCTCGATTTCTGAGCCATCAACAAGTTGACACTCATGCAAAATCTTATGATCATGCAATTCATTCCCATTAGCATAAACCACCATTCTGCTTAATGGAATTCCTTCCATTTCATTGATCTTTTCTTTGAGCTTTGAAACGCCGTCATTCACGTCCATCTGTATTGCTATACCAAATTTTTTCAAGAAAACTTTGATCTTTTGGGAGGAAGAACAAGAGGACGGTGAAGGTGTTTCTTTGGTTTTGATATTTGTGGTAGTTTGTGGTGGTTGGTGAGGGTCACTGGCGGTGGTAGTGATAAGCTTAAGGTGTGAACCGTCTAAAATTTCAAATGTGTGAATGTTGAGATCATCGGGTAAAGTCTTGTCGTCAAATTTTAAGGTTTGTTCAAGGACTGGAATGCCTTGATACTTTGTGACTTTTTCCTTAATTTCTTTGATGGTATCAAAGTAGCCAACTTCAACGGCAATTGACATGCCTTTGTCAGGATCAAAATATAAATCCATGATTGCAAGTGTTTGTGTTTAAGTCTCAAGTTTCCAAAATGGAAATATAACTGCAAAATCATCAGGATTAATTAATGGGAACGAATAAAATTTTAATTGGTGCAACGTTAAAAATGTGTGTGAGAGTGGAAAGGTTTTTGTCAAATAATAGGATGATGTTTAGGAGAGAATATCGGGAAGTTATACCCATTCTATACATCATTTCATACTTGTAGCACGTGATTTTATCATAAAATCATAAATCATAAATCATAAATAATAAAATAATGTATGACTAACAAAGCCAATAAACATTTCCCTTTTAAAATACTAGTAGTTATCCACCACACAAACCAGCTACTTGTAGACAAATGTCCACCACACAACAGCCTCTTACAATTTCTTCAAGTAAATTGCACTTTCATATGTTTTATTTTATTTTATTTATTTCTTTGCAATGCCATTTCTTTTTTATTCATTTCTTTCACTAATTCTCCCTTGGGACAGTAACAATTAATCAAAAACCTATTGTAACTAGATACTACATATTGAATTTTTTTTCCCATAAAGTTAAAAGAAGTAAAGAACTAGTATATTATTTACTTTTCTTAATGTTGTGATGCTTGTGTTGTACTTTTATGTGTTAGTAGCTACAAAGTTACAAAAATTTAGTACTTTTCAACTATATCAATTAGCTTTACTTGCATAGGATGGCAGAGATGATGGGATCCTTACCATTGTGCAGAAAAGTAGTAAGCTTGGGTTCCTTGTATCACCATAACTGTCATAACAGACCCTTTGAATCTTTGTTTCAACGGCGAGTTCATCAACAACCAACCATTAAATACCCATATCATTTATCCTCAAATACCAACAAACACTTCAGGGTTAGAGACAGTATTAATGGAGATCAAACCTCTATGTCTACTTCTTCTGCTTACCAAGTGCTGGACTTAATGCCAGATTGCACTTTGTCTGATCTCAAAGCAGCTTTTCGTGCCAAAGTACGTTTCTGGTATATGTATCCAAATTTCAGTTATTGCTATAGTACGTATCTGACCTACTTTAATATGTAAACCGGTGATGTGGTGGTGGTTTTGATGACGTAGCAACTGATATAACTGCCACGATACATTAGCTGTAAAAAGTTTGATAAACAAGTATATAGAGTTGACTGGCATTCTAAAATAATAACAAATATTTTATTTTGTTTTTTATCAGGTGAAGGAATTTCATCCTGATGTTAGGAAGCATGATGATGATAGCTCTGATATAATGATTCGTCGTGTCATTCAGGCCTATGAGGTATTTAACTTTCCCACGATTAAGAAGTCCACTGGATTTTTCATTCATCCATCATTTTGAAGGTTGATGGGTACTCATCAAAACCTTTATCACTATTTTCTGCAGGTGTTATCCAATTTAAGCAAATCAGAGATCATTGAAAGGTATGTATTCTTTCATCCGGACTAAAACATGTTTATGTGCTTTTCGTTTTTCCTAGTCAAAAGTTCAGCTTCTCAATTCTAATTGTGTTTTGATTTGTGTTTTATGGTTGTAATTGTTTTCTTATCAAGTTTTAGTGAATGTCTAGACCCCTTCGATGCTCCTGAGTGCGAGGCATATGATATCTTTGTTAATGAGGTTGTATGTGTTGGTAAAGGTAAGAATTTATCCATTTTTCAGTTATATTCTTTCTATTTCACTTTATAATCAATAACTAATATATAAACAGAGATATTTGTACAGGTCAAAATGGGTCAGGTTGGGCTAGCTGAAAGAGTTTTTGTCCTTTGTTTTCTTTGTGAAATATTTGTCTGCCATTTATGGTTACAAAGTTTATATACTTATCATAACAATCTATTTATTTAATGAAATGACGTATGAGGTTTTATACCTGTGGATTTAAAATACATCTTATAAAAGTTTACTCCTATTATGAGCCAACATGTTGTGCAGGGTGTCCTTATTCATGTGTAAAGACAGCACCTCATGCCTTTTCCTTCAGCTCTTCAACTGGAACTGCATATGCAACCTATCAAGGTTGGTAACTTGTAATGTTTTAACATACTTTTTTAAAACATGTATAAGACACTAGAGTTTTTATTTAATTTTGTGTGCTTCTTCATCTTAATCAGGCCACGGTGAGGATTATCGGGTACAACTCGCTGTCGGGCAGTGCCCCAACAGTTGCATTCATTATGTAACACCTTCTCAAAGGGTTATTCTGGAGGAGCTTCTTGGCAGGTACACATACAAGCAGTCACATACAACCTTTCAATGACAAACAAATATTAATTGATTATATATTGTTTTTCATAGTGTATGTTTGTGGTTATTTGTTTTGTAGCATCTTGAACATGCCGTTTGATTGCTCTGCGGAAGCCGACTTACTCTACTCTCTCATTGTAAAAGCCAAGTTTGAGAACAATCGGTACAGGAAGCCAAAGAAGCAACCCAAAGTGTCAAACAAACACGTTGATTTGTATTAACTGGATTTATACTGCCCGTGTGTTGCACCTGGATTTTTCAGATAATGACACTATTATAGATACATAGATACATATAGTCGTTAGAATTTTTTTTATTTTTTTTAATAGAAATTACACACATGAGTAATGCTTAATTTGCTTACAATATTATTATATTATGTATTGACCATTGAGAAAGTTTGCTACTTGCTAACATCTTCAATGGAATTCAGCATGAATTTTCCTTACATTTTTTGGTTGCACATCATTTTCTTATTCTCTATGACTGCATCACATCATTGCATTTAACTTAATATTTTTTTAATTCTTGAAGTACAAACAGAAGAATAACACATGAAAGAGCTCTCAACTGTTATTCACTTTTTATGGTTCAAAAATGTCTCGCCAAACATAAATCATATATTGGTGTAGTAGTAGAACTGGTTGGCCTTTGTTTTAATCCACTCATCATGTTCATCATAATCCCACCACCAACATCGATGCTGCTAGTCCTTTGTAAAGATAGTTTCCTACTCTTCAACGGAGATGCCAATTTACTCACCAATCTTGATGGCGAAAACGAACTCCTAAGCTTTGCAGCCGTAGACACTTTCTTAGGAGGCGACACCGACTTCTTCTTTGTGGTGGGTCTAGTTGGTGATACAGAAATACTTGGACTCCTAATCTTCACTTGAAACTTAACCGCAGATGACGATGAGGCTGCTGCTGCCCCTGCCTTGCCCCGGGCAGCTGCAGGCGGTGTCTTGATCAAGAACTTATGAGGTGTGGTTGGGCGGGTTCTTGGAATCACTGGGGACTTTGTTCTACAAAACTTTTGGTTTTGTGAATTTGGTGATGAATGAAACAGTGGGTTTGGAAAGATGACGGTTTTTCTAGCCCACGATCTGTTCTTCGGTGAGACTCTATTAGCAGTAAACCGACAGTTTTCGTTTTCAATTTCTTTTTTTGGTGGTGAACCTGAAACTTTGAAGTTAATCCGCGATTTAGCTCTTTGTAGCAAAGGAGAATGCGCATCTGATCTTATTATCTTTTTCTCTCTTTTTCTACGCGCATTCAGCTCTGTGGTTTCTGGTTTCAACCTCGAATTAAACCTGGAATCTGTGGCTGGAGTTCTGGGATCAGTTAAAGCACTGATCTTTTTGGGTCTGGTATCAACAGACGTAACAATCTCTCGAGCAAATCGACTTGCTTGAAGTATTTCCCCAACTGTTTCTTTTAAAATCATTGCTGGTAATGACATTCTGTTCCATTCCCCTTTTAACAAAACCAAAAAGTCAAAATATTACATCACAAAATTTTAGAAAGATTCACGAAAACTGAAAATATTCAAAATAATACATTTCAAAAATTTAAAAACATTTGAAAAGAAATAACATACCTATTTGTGTTGGTAATTTGCCATTTGGGGATCTTTGACCATTTGCATTTCTGATTCTAAAAAGATTCACGAAAACTGAAAATTAGGGTTTTACAAGAACACCCATTTGACTAATTTCTTAATTAAATTATGAAAACTTCAAATTTTTACCTGAGTGATTCTTGTTTACATCTAAGGCTAGCTCTCAAATAGCCTCTGGTACTTCTAGGGCTAAGATTCACACCAGAAATCACTTTTGTTCCACCTGTAATATACTGAAGTTCTTGCAATCTAGCCATACATTTTTCCACCTTCAAAATCACACAAAAAGATTAAAGATTTAACACTTTTCACCATAAAGAAACGATATCAATATCATCAATAAATAAAAAATTATAAAAATCCATCTTCAAAGTCACAAAAATATTACTCCGTATAAACAAATTATTTTCAGCATAAAGAAACAACACCCATATCACCAAAATTTGATATAAAAGAAAACAAATAAAAAAACCTTGTTGACAGTTTCTCGGAGTTGATTAGGGTCAAGGGGTGCCACCATTTTCTTCTTTAGTTTTAGTGGGGTTCTTGCAACCATTTTGTGTATCTATATGTATGTATAATGTGTGTTTTTGAAACAGGTGTTTGGGGAAGAAGATGATCAAGTATGGTGATGAATCCCCAACGGTCAGATTTTATGAGTAAAGTAAAAAAAACGCATACAAAAGAATTAAACGGCTACTATTTTCTCTCTCTCTCTCTATGGACATAAATCCTTATCATTTCAGCATTTGACTTTTCTGTTCCTAATGGTAAATAATTAATTTAAACAATGAACAGCTTTAAACTTGTCGTAGTAATTACAAGGAGACCCGTTATGAAAAGTTGGTCATACGTTTTGCCTTTTTTTTTGTTTTTTTCCTTCTTTCTTTTCTTCTCTTTTTGTCATTAAATTTATTCGTAAAGGTTTAATGTCTAATGTGAAACTTAACTGGAGTATTTTTGTTGCACAAATAAAGGCACCTTAATTTAATATTTTCAGTCAAAAATATATATTTTAAAGCGCATTTGTAGAAGTTTGTGATGATAAACTATTTGTGTAAATGAGCTTCTTACACATTTATTCTAGTATTTACCATAAACAAATAAAAATCCACTTTCAAATGATACTAAGTTATATATTCTTTACATACAAATAGGATCAGTAAAAAATTCTCTGCAAAATGAATTTACATCTGATGTTATATTTTCCACGAATCTTTATTGTAACTATTTAAGTATTTAGTGAAAGGGTGGGTTATGTTATTAACATGAACTGAAGGTACTTTTTTGTTAATTTGGACAATGTTTAAATGAGAAGTGCAATGCATTATATTGTGTGGCCCATAACAGGTGACTCGCATTCAGTATTTTGTGGTCAGTGGTATAAATTCTAGTAATTGAATGAATGTTGATGACACACTAAAAACTTGAATGAAAAAGTACTTTTGTGTTTATATTTTCAGATATGAAAGTGTATAATTACACCAATTTCAAAAATAAAATGTTCCATTATACACTGACAAACTTTAACAACTATAATTTTACCAAATGCTGAAACAAAATAATATTAATAATAAATGTTTGATATGAGTATTATTTTATTATGGTAAATGCTAATTAGCTATATCAATACTAATAAACTCTCTTCTTCATTTATTTTTTTACAGAATTAAGGATGCCAAAAAAACTCGAACTCAATGGAAAAACACAAATCCCAAACTAAATGGACGGTTATAAACTCGAATTTTTGAAATGAGAATGGGTTTGGGATAAACTCAAAATTTTTTGTGGGTTTGGGACGGAAACGGGATTAGGTGATATCTATCCTAAACCTGATACCAAATCCGAAACCGTTACCCGATTTCTAAACCGAGACTATTATCCAATAATATATATTATAATATAATGTATATAATTTAATTAATAGAGATACACCCCTTATAGTAAGTTATGATTTGTATGTGATATTTTGAATTTGGAATTAATATTTTAGACTTTACATATAATGTTTGAATATTTCAGAAATTTTATTATTATCAGGCAATATAGTAATTTATTTTGTTACAACTTGAAAGAATTGAAAATATATCTTTTTGAGTGAAACTATTTTAACCGTTTGTAAATAAATGGAATTTCCAAAATTTGAAAACTCGATGGTATTTGATAAACGGGAACATGACGGAATTGGGTCAAGGTTTGGAGTTACCTTTGGAATATGGGACAGATATGGGATTATCTAGACCCGTTAGCAATTGCCATCTCTATACAGAATAAGACATGTGATGGAAGATCAAAGCCACATGTATCCAAAAATGAAACATCAAGCATACCTAAAAAGTTCAGTAAATATGTACACCAAATTTACATAAAAATGCATATTTTCATATGTTACTATTCATCCGGTAGTTTTTTTTTACATTTATCATCATCATATCTCGAAAGTGAATAAAATTTTGTATATTTTTACTTTTATGGTTTATAAAATTTTTAATATTGAATTTAAGTTTCTATGATGTATAAGCTAATAATCGTAGATTAAAGTAAGTATTACTTTAAATTGGTAAAACTAAGTTCTTGAAAATAAAATTTTTTATTTATTTAATTAATTTCAAAAGAACTCTTGATTGAGAAAAAAAAATCCTTTAATATCCCCTATACATATCTACACACTTTAAACCCTAATGTAATTCTACCAAGTTGTTAGTAAGAGTAGCAGATTTCTTTGACTACAACATAGATTGTATTATAAGTTGCTTTAAAAGTATAGAGTTAAAAGATATGAGTTACAATATGAGAAATCAAAAGATGATGGGTACAAAAAGATAATAAGCTAACACTTAAAGTGTTTAGACCATTAATATTAATATTAGATATTGTATTACAGTATTTTAATTTTAATGAATTTCATGTTTTTTTACCTAAAAGATAAATAATAAAGTATAGATACGAATATTTGAATCAACTTAAGTAAAACAGAAGTTAAATTCATTTATATAAACATGCCAAATAAATCAAACAGGTAAGCAAGATCGACGTTTTATAAGATATATATACTTCTTTCTTTTATCAAAATTTATTTTTATTATAGAAAATAAAAAATAATTATAATAATAATAAGTATCACGGAGTAGTATATTAATATCTCTTTGGATCTTGTCTTTTTAATAGGTTATCATTACACACCATTTCAATCACAAGACGCGTTGACCATAAGCACCAATAATAAAGTCTCTATTCATTTCCCTGAAGTTTAACCATTCAGATCTCTTTTAAACCGTAGAATCTATCTATAACGAAGGAAATTCTGGTTCATGTTACATCTATGTAATGTAAATCACTAGAAATTTCATCATTTTTATCAATGGCCCTGCTTATAGATCCTCTTCTTTCTGAATCCATTTCAAAACTTTTTGATATTGTAATTTATGTTGCTCAAACAACAGCCAATTTCAAACCTGAATTGGGTCAACTCCAAAAAACCTTGAAAAAAATAACACCAATCATTCAAGACATCGTAAACCTAGATCGACAACTCGATCGTAATGAAGTTGAATCCCGGATGTTCATAGAAGAAATGCAAGAAGCCGAGAAACTTGTTGGAAAATGTTTGAAAATCAAGAGAAACTTAATTAAAAAGTTCACTTACTCATTGAAGTTAAAAGATGTTAACAACACGTTGTTACAGTTTTTTCAGTTAGAAGTGCAGGCGGTTCAGGCCCGTGACATCAAACGGACACTTTTTGAGGTAATTGGTTTAGCAAAAAAGCTTGATAGTTTATCTATGCATCCGACGTTTAGTAGTAATTCTATGTCGATATCGCATGGAAGAGAACAAGTGGGCCAATGTGAATTCGACAGGGGCAAGTTGGGTTGGCGCGTTCCGGGTCTTCCTACAGGAATCGTGGCGTTTGATGAGCCGTTAAAGAAGTTGAAAGATAAGATTCTTGCTGATGATGATGACGATGAATGTTCGATGGATACTGATGACGGTTTTGATTATGGTTCGGTTGTTGTTGTTGCGGCTGCTGGTGGATGTGGAAAGACTACCTTGGTAACCAAGTTATGTCATGATTCTAAAATTAAAGGTATCATCTGTTCATATTCATGTTCATTTAGTTATAATATTGTTTGGACCAATAATGGTATACGAAACTTCTTGTTAGTTTGCTTAAATTAATATTCAACTTCGATTAATTTCATACCAATATATAGCATTGCAAGCTTCCTGGCTCTAGTTGCCGGCTATAAGTGAAAATCACGGTATTTCAGCAGTGGCAATTTTTGGTCCGGTCGGGTTGGTGGTCAAAATTACTCAACTTGACCCAACATGATTTAATAAAACGAGTTGGAAATTTTAATTGTAACCCGAACATGACTATACGGGTCGAACAGGCTGATGTGGTTCGGGTTGGTGGGGGGGTTTCTGGTTGGGTAAGTCAGATTTGGTATATATTAATTTTAATTAATAAAAAGTTTTTAAAATTATTTGGCTTTGATGGATCGACCCGTTTACCCAAACCCGTCATGAAAAATTAAGTGGGTTGGTGGTTTGAGGATCTGACCCAAACCCAATATTTTTGTGTGGACTCAAGAATTGCCGCCCCTACTTTTAATCACCATGGCATTAGATGGTTTTACTTTGATGGATTGACCCGTTAACCCAAACCCAAACCCGTCATGAAAAATTAAGCGGGTTGGTGGTTTGAGGGATCCTGACCCAAACCCGATATTTTCATGTCGACTCAAGAATTGTGACCCCTAATTTTATTCACCATGCCATTAGATGGTTTTCATGTTTGTGTTTTTCATAATCTTTTAAAAGTGTCACTAAAGTTCAATATAAAAAAATCCATATAGGCCCGAAAACCAAAAGAGATATTTTTTCTCTTGAGAGATCATTTGAATACACGATCAGTGGGATCGAAGCCCAAGGAGGCTTAGTAGAATCTTAACTTAAATTCTTAGTAGTGTCCAATGATCACATGCCACTTTTCAAAAATTATACGGATTCAAGTATGTTTGGTAACGTCTACATTAGATGGAAAAGATGGACATGTGATACTAACATATACTACTCGTGGACAGACAAATTTGAAGAAAAAGTCTTCTTTGTGACAGTGTCAGAAACACCCAACTTCATGGTAATCGTCAATGATCTCATTAATCCAGATTCCTTTGGTCAACCAATTCCATTTCAAAGCGACGAAGATGCAAAGCATAAGTTGGGTAACTTTTTGCGAGACAAAATATCAAGTCCTATGCTACTAGTGTTAGATGATGTATGGTGTGATTCATTTATAGATAACTTTCCTTCCAAGATCAAAGGATGCAAAATTCTGGTCACATCTAGAACTGCCTTTCCGAAATATGATGTGTTTAAGTTTGACCCTTTGAGTGATGAGGACGCCAAGACTCTTTTTCAACGCTCTGCGTTTAATGAAAGCAACAAGAGACCTCGAGCTGCTATTGACGGAGATCTTGTGAATCAGGTAAGACTTAAAATGCTCTATTCAACTATTTATTTAAGTACATACGCTACTTTGTCTAGTAACATATTTGTAACCCATCTTTGTAGATGGTGAAACGTTGTAAGAGACACCCACTTACACTCTCAGTGGTCGGAAGTTCCCTAAATGGGAGAGATGAGCCAGCATGGAAATCTATGCTAAAGTCATTGGAACATGGTACTTCGGTTTTAGATATGAATGAGAAAGTGTGTATCCGTCTAGAAAGAAGCTTTAAGATCTTAAATGAAGAATTCAAGGAATATTTTATGGACTTCGGATTATTCCCAGAAGATCAAAGGATCCCTGCTAGTGCTCTCTTAGATATGTGGGTGCATTTGTACAACCATGATGATGAGGGCTTTGACACCTTAGATAAGATCGTTGGGCTTTCTTACAGACATCTTGTCAATCTTATGGCCACAGGGTACTAACACTCTCTCCATTATTTTAAGATCACATAGACTACTTTTCCTCAAAATTAAGGGTTAATTACATTGGATTACAACCATCACTTTGTTCTTAATATATAATTATGGATTTTGTAAGTTGCACAAAATATTGATTAACAGCAAACCCGGAAGATGTTAAATATCCAAGAAGATCCATAGCAGCTATAAGATAATATTTTGAAGAGTGTTATCTCATTTTTGTTAAATGTGTATCATCTGCTGTAAAACTAATTCTCATGTATATGTTTGGTCTTAGGAAAGATACATTGAACTATTGTGACCGTCAATTTGTCAAGCAACACGATTTGCTGAGGAGCTTGCTATTCGCTTGAGTAGTAAAGCAGAAGTACCCATTCCTCGGAGGAAAAGACTGATTATAAATGCACGAGGAGAAGACCTGCCTGCATTCATCATACAAGTTCAAGAACCCATGCAAGCCCGTTATATTGTCTATTTCCACAGGTTTCGCTTCTTTAATCCCATAAACTTGAATATGAATAGTATGGTACTAGTTGCATTTATTGGTATACTAAGTGTTCTTATTAATGATTAATTAACATGTTGACTCCAGGGGAGTCATTTCTTCGAGATGGTGCAACATGAAAGTCCCAAATGTTGAAGTTATGGTGTTGAACTTAATGTCAAAGGACCTACACTTTACCCCACTTTTTGATGGATATGCAAAAAATGAAGGTTCTAAATGTCACAAACTATGGCTTATACCCAACACACATCGAAAATTTCCACCTTATTGGTTGTTTATCCAATCTACTAAGGATTAGGCTTGAACGTGTTTCAATATCTTCATTGAGTACCTCCATTTTAGCATTGGTAAACTTGCAAAAAGTATCCTTCATAATGTGCAAAATAGGAAACGCTTTTGAGAATCTCAACAAACAACAACTTTGAAGTCTGGCCAAGACTAGTTGAAATTGAGATGGATTATTGTCAAGACTTAGTAGAATTCCCAGCGATATTGTGTAGCAGTGTCCACCTTAAGACCTTGAGCATCACCAACTGCAACGAGATGTGTGTACTTCCTAATGAATTTGGTAACTTGACTAGTTTGGAAACGCTGAGTCTTCGTTCTTGTACAAAACTAGAAAAGTTGCCTGAATCGATCACAAGACTTAAAAAGCTAAATATCATAGATATTTCAGACTGTTTAAATTTGGAAGAGTTGCCAGAAGAGATGGGAAATCTAAGTAGTCTCCGAACAATTTACATGCAGGGTTGTACAGGAATACATGAACTGCCATCATCTGTAGAGGATCTATCTCATACAAAGGTGGTATGCAATGAAGAAATATCGTATATATGGCGTGAATACGAAAATGTGAAGATCGATCTAGTGGAAGAAAATAGATTAGAAACGCTCAACAAAATCATATAATATTATCGTCTCTTGTCTAATGGTCGTCAACCTTGAGTTCCCCTTGCATCTATTATTGCAGCTTGGTTTATACATACTTTGTCTATTTGATAACATTTATCATTGTATGTGGATGTTCTTTAACAATTTGTGTGATTATTCATGTTTTTAAGATGTTCAAAAATGAAAAAACTGAAATTAAATAAGTTATTTATATAATAGTTACAATGGTAATTATATAAATAATTATTATTTTCCTTTCAAATCCGTTTGTAATTATATAAATTATAGTTAGTTTCCTTCCAAATAAGCTCATATTTGGATGAGTATATAAATCAAAAACTCTTATAAACTTCCATCAATTTCATTTCCTTTCGATTTGTTTCTTTCTAAAAACCCTCAAATATTCTTTTTATTTCCTTTTATTTATGTTTTAAAAGAACTCAAGAATGCAAGGAAATATTCAGATGCAAAATTTAATTATTGTGACCATCAATTTGTCAAGCAACACGATCTTGGGAGATTGCTATTCACTTGAGTAACAAAGAAAAACTAACCCCAACGAGGAGAAGACTTGCCCGCCTACATTATAAAAGTTCAAGAAACCACGCAACCCCGCATATTGTCTATTTCCACATGTTTTGCCTCATTAATCTCGTAAACTTGAATATTGATAGTATTTAATAATTGCATTATTGGTATATAAACTTTCTTATTAGCTGATTAGCATGTTGATTGCAGGAGAGTCGTTTTCCTCGAGATGGTGTAACATGAAATTCCGTAACGTTGAAGTTATGGTGTTCAGTATAATGTCAAAGAACTACACTATACCCCACTTTTTGAAAATGAAAGTTCTAAATGTCACAAACTATGGTTTATAACCAACACATATCGAAAATTTCCACCTCCTTGGTTGTTTATCCAAGCTATCAAGGATTAGGCTTGAACGTGTTTCAATGAATTCATTGAGTACTATACATCCATTTTGACATTGATAAAATTGCAAAAAAAGAAAAAAAAAAAAAACATCGTTCATAATGTGCAAAATTGGCAATGCTTTTAAGATCCTCGGCTGCAACAACTTTGAAGAATGGCCAATACTAGTTGAAATTGAAATAGATTATTGCCAAGATTTTAGTAGAATATATTGCGATATTGTGTGGTAGTGTCCACCTTAAGACTTTGACCATCACCAACTGCAATGAGATGTGTGTACTTTCTAATGAATTTGGTAACTTGACTAGTTTGGAAACACTTATATGACATAGGCGGTCACTCCTGTAGAGTTAACATAAACTAAACTAAAAAGTCTGTCTCGAGTTAGCTCGAGGGGGAGAAGGATGTCTTCTTGGACTAGGGTAAAAGGCACTGCTCTAAGAGCATAAATCCCAGGTAATAGAGCCATACATATAACGCTATAAAAGGTGTTAAGATGGTTACTAGACCTTGCCTGTCTCAGCTTTAGTTTTAGGCAGCTTGTGTGGCCTTATAACATCTATAGCTGTGTCTGTATATTGTTCCCTCTTATACGAAACTAGAAAAGTTGCCCAAATCAATCACGAGACTTGAAAAGCTAAGCATCATAATTATTTCAAACTTTTTAAGCTTGAAAGAGTTGCCAGAAGAGATGGGAAAACTACATTGCTGCAAACAATTCAGTTGAAAGGTTGTAGAGGAATACATGAACAACAATCATCTGTACAGGAACTATGCCACACACAAGGGGGTATGCAATGAAGAAGTATCTTATCATTGACGTGAATTCGATAATGTGGAGATCAATCTGGTGGAAGACGGTAGATTAGAAACGCTTATGAAAACATCTAAATAATTCATCGACCTTAAGTTTCTCTTGCAGCTACTAGTGTAGTATGGTTTTAATATAATCTGTCAATTTGACATTATTTATGATTATACATGTTATTGCTCAAAACGATGTGATAAGAAATTAACTGATTGTATTGATGGAGCTGATTGATTCTCAAAAACTAGATGAGGGATTGATATATGTTTTTTGGCGATTGCTTTTCCAGTTGCAACATACACAACTAATGGATGGAACACAACCCATAAAGATAGAATGGTTAATATGTCTACTAGTTGCATGCATCTTGGGTGTACCTGCACTTTGAATCGTGGACGCTTTCTGATTTCGTATATGATCATATATGTATATTTATATGAATCTGAATCGTGCAGTTCAAAATGTTATTGTACATGAAATGCGTAACATTTCTCATATAACTAATTCAAAGTTATATTCTAATGCTCAAAATAATCGTTTAATGGTCAAACTAAAAATACTTTGTTTGACCTTTGAGGGGCCGTTTGGGAGTACTTATTTTAAGGAAATCATGGTTTATACTTTATATGCTCCGTAACATATTATTTCAACCAAAAAAGTGTGTTAAAACAAAGCTTTTGGAAAGGTGTTTATTTAAAATGCACAAATGCCCCAAGGACAAATATATATATATATAGACTGTAAATACTAAATTGTTGATGTAGCAAATTAAACGGCGTCGAAATTACAGCAAAAAACATACATACAGCAGTACACTGTCTCTCCCGGTTTTACCACACCACTTTCAAAATGGAAGAAACCCTAATTCCATCGACCGAACCACCACCATCCGACGACGGTGATCCGATGGATGTCGTAACCGTAACTCTAAACCCTAACAACGACCACTCTCCGTCAAATTCCGATTCCGGTTCCGACTCCGAATCAGATGACGAAGCTCAAGCGCTTTTGGAATTACAAACCCTAGAAACTGAACTCTCTGCCAATCCAGCCAATTACGATGCTCATGTTCAAGTACTTTTTCTATTTTGTGGTATCTATGTTATTTGAATTTGATTGTAGTTAATGTGAAATTGTTGTTATGTAGTATATAAAAGCTTTGAGGAAGCAAGGGGATATCGATAAGCTGCGGTTTGCAAGAGAGGCTATGAGTCAGCTGTTTCCGCTTACTCCTGCAATGTGGCAGCAATGGGCGAATGACGAGATTTCGCTCATCTCGTCTTCTACGTAAGCGTTCTATTCATTTTTTTATAGCTTTTTGAACTATTGATAGTAGGTTAGAAGTGAGACTAAAGTGTTCGAAAATTCAAATTTGTTTTAGGGCGATGATAAGTACATCTTAACTTATTTTCACAGTAGGAGACGTATAAGATGGTGGGTGCACTGAAAGGAATATAAGCGTGATCGAACGAAGAAATGATGTGATATGGTACTACCCTTTGAAGTGATATAGTGGCCTCTTAGGATAACAAAGTTTCTACGATGTAGTAATGGATTTCAATTCATGCTTTAACGAGTTCAATATTCTTTATCACTAAAGGATTACACTAAGGTCAAAATTGAGTGTTAAAGCTTTAGTATAGTTGTGAAGGAATGAATCAAGTTATGTTTTTATTGTTGATTGGCAGGACTAGCCGATATCCTAGTGCAATATGGAGGAAACGTATTGGAAGTTGTAGGTTTTAGATTAAGTCGGCCTTAAGATTTTTACAAGGGAAATTGTTGCCACAGTACATCATTTACAAAAATCATAATAAGCTAAGGCAACAATGTTTTTGAATGCAAGTTTAAAAAAGGATAATTATGTGAAGAGGTGTTCAGGAGAGGTCGGACCAAGATTGACACGTAGATTGTAATTAAGAGGACTGTGTAGATATGCAAAGAAATTGGCTATGGATGGAACACAAGTGTGTGGAATGCCACTATTCATGTCTAGGAACGTTAAGGATTCATTTTCTATGCTATCTATATAGTAAAATGTTCTACGATTTTGCCTGTCGGTGGTGATAAAACTCACTTTAAATTGTACATGATGCAGGCAGGATATTAACATTTCTACGATTGAGAAGCTTTATGAGCGCGGAGTGTCTGATTACTTGGTAAGCTTTATTTTGCTCTAAGGTGGTCATTATTTCAAAATCTGTTACCCACTATCATGTATTAATCAAAAAGCAATAGTGCTAAGTTGCTCCTATAGGATATGCTTATTTTTATAACTAAAATGATTGTTTCTCATTGCAGTCCATCTATCTCTGGTGTGACTATCTGAATTTCATCCAAAAGTTTGATTCTTCTGTCCGTGAATGCTCACCTGCTGGAATTTCCAAGGCAAGGAACCTATTTGAGCGTGCTCTTATTGCATGTAGTTTGCATGTCGCTGAAGGCAGTAAGTTATGGGAATTGTACAAAAGCTATGAGGAAATGGTTCTCAACAACATGGATGCGAAAAACTCGGAGGTACAACATTAGTTGACAACTCACCTTCTGCGATAGATGAATGCTTATTAGTTTTTGTTCCTTTATATTTTATCTTTCTAATTGTCATCATACAAATGTGCGGTCACTATTTTGCATAAGCCTTCGTCCTAAAGACATAAGGTAAGAGGTGTTCCCCCATATTGTAAGGGGTAAACTTAAAGAAGATGCTTGTTTGTTATTGGTTTGTTCCAATCTGAGAGATTGTTAATAACCAGTAAAATCTTATGTACCAGTAGAGAGATACTCGTGTGTCTCTATGATAAGTAACAAATACACAACATGATACTGTGTTCTTAGTATTAGAGAATTCTTGAAGGGATTAATAATTTTCTTTGAATAATCATCGATAAGTTAAACAACCTAATGTGGGATTTGATTTGAAAAGGAGCATGAAGTGGCAGCAATCATAGGTTCCGTATGCTTAGTGACAGCGAATTAGTGGTCTTGGGCTTTATTGCTCGACTCATAGACTTAGTTAGTTGAGATACTTTTCCTGACAAATACTTGGAAGACTTGGTCTTCGGCTTAATAAGTTTTACTATGACCTTAGTATGTTTCTGAAATCTGTTTCTGTTTTGTTCTAGTTTTATCTGTATTTACTTGCACACAAACTTCTAGAGAGAGTATAATCCATTTATTGATAATTTGTTATTCGTACTATAAATATTCCTATAGTTTCTATGTCTGTCTTTCATTCCTCTATCTCAGGTTGCCTCAATTTTGGTTTACAGTCAAGGGAAAAGCAGGTTCAAAGGATTCGAAATATGTATCATCGTCACTTGTGTATTCCTTATCGGGACTTAAAGTCAAATCTTCTAGCGTACAAGGCTTGGGAGTCTGAACATGGGAACACTCTTGATGTCAGTAGTAGTACAGATGAGCTTTCCCCTCATGTTGCCTCTGCTTATCAGAAAGCTTTAGACATGTTGAGTGTGCGTGCTGATTTTGAAGAACAGATAGTAAGAAGTGATGTACCTGATACAGAGCGGCTTCAAAGCTTTATGGTGTGCTAGCTTGACTTACTATACTGGGTTCATCTTTTTTGTAAGATATATTGTGGAGGTGGCCAATTTTGCTCATTTAGTTATGTAGTGGGTCAGTTCGCATTATGCTTCACCTCTAATGGGTCAAACAGCTAAAATCAAATATTTAGCTTAAAAGGAAATGGTTTAAACGCGTTGTAAGGGGCTCAAAGTATAATTTTAATGCATAGAACCTCCGAAATCATTTTTACAAAAAGTTGGACTATTATTGAAAGAACATTCGAAATTAAATCTTTTTGACCTGCTACCCAGCCTGTGCGACTCATCCAACTTGCCACTCCTATTATTGCGCAACCAGTCCTACGCTTGCATACTAATGTAAAAATAGTGATGTCTTTCTTGTTACTGCAGACTTATTTGAAATTTGAGCAGTCTTCTGGAGATCCTGCTAGAGTTAAAAGCTTGTATGAACGTGCAATAACTGAATTTCCTATATCAAGTGACCTCTGGATTGATTACACCCACTACCTCAACAAGAACCTAAAGGTAAACTCAACTTTCTATCTTTTGTGCTTTTATTGTAACCATTAAACTCTAACAAGTTCTTTTATTTTTTCATTACCAGACAGACAAAACGTTGAGGGATATTTATAACAGGGCTACAAGGAACTGCCCATGGGTTGGAGAATTATGGGTTCGGCTCATGCTATACCTTGAACGATGTCGTGGTTCTGAGAAAGATCTTTCTGACGTATGCTTCTATTGTTGTTTTTTTTCTTTGACTAAATGAGGTGTCAGTTATTGCTTTGTGGAATACTGGAATGGCGTTTATGGTTTTTCTTTTAATAAATTATGAGACAATGTATGTGGAGGCCAAACAAGTATTCAGTTTTTTCATTAAGGCCACCCATCTTATAAAACTTTCATATATGCAGCCCAAGTATGTATCTTGTGTCATTTATATGGAAAATATGCCAAATGATAAAATGACCTTAAGCTTTTTAAAATGAAAAAAGTACCTTTGATGAGGTTTTGACAATAGTATATGTTGAATTTGTGGAGTTATAAAAATCATTAAGGTGATATTTGACTTTTCAGTCAAAATTGGTATAGATGACAAATTATACATACTTGAATGGCCTATATAAAAAGTTTTAATAGATGTGAGACCTTACTAAAAGAAGCTAAATACTTGGCTACTCCGGTGTCCTCCACATACAGTGTCCGATAAATTAATAAAAGGTTGTATAACCCATGAAAACAAAAATTGACTTTTAATACTTAAACGGGTAAACGGAGGAGGTTTTCCCTGTTTAGGTTACCCGGGAAGGGCGAGTATTTTTACTCAAATGTACGCGGCCTAACCTGGGTATCCCCGTGACCGTTTCCGACCCTTTCTTTGGCCTCCCCAAGATGTGCAGCTAGTGAGGTTTAAACCTGAGACCTCTTGTGAGGATATCAGGACGCCAACCACTAGGCCATCTTGGTGATGGTTCTTTTAATGCTTAAACTTATGTTATTATATTATGATAAAATATTCATTGATCTGTGATGCTTCAGGCACTCATGTATGTTTATACAATCTTCCTATAAAAATAACTGCTTGTGGTGTGATACTATCATAGCATTGTCAAACCTATGCATGCTCATCTTCTAAGCAATTATGAACTAGGATTGGGTAGTTACATTGTAGTATAATATTGCTTTGAGGAGTGTAATATTAGGTTCAGGTGACTATGCGTATATGTAAGTTATAAGCTGTTATCCTTGTTGCATCTCTGAGACATAAATTTTCACCCAATTCAGGTTTTTGAAAGATCTCTGCAATGCACGTTTTCTACGGTAGAAGAGGTATGAACATCCTTACTTGTTAAATCATTGCTGTGTTATCATTGAATTTGGCAAAATTTGCTACACGCAACATGTGACATGTAGGAGATGGATCACAGGCTATATAGATTGTCGTGTGTTGGGGTATTGCTACAGTTGAGATATTATAAAGGCTGCTGATGAATTATGGATCTTAATTTCAGTATGTAGATATATTTCTCACTAGAGTTGATGGCCTGAGGAGGAGAATTTTGTTTGCCAAAGAAGTGGATGATGGGCTAGATATTTCCTTGATAAGGAATACTTTTCAGGTTTGGCTTGCACTCATATATACTTCTCAGACTAGCAAAATTTAATGGTTCATGCTACATCTTTTCAAACATTCCTATATTGTGTAAATATATTTTCCTTATCAAAGAAGATACTTTTTTTCACTTTTAGTTATAAAGATATGCTTATAATAGAACTACTATTTAATTATTTATTGACTCTAAAAAAATCCTCGTTTATGGTCTGTTCCAGAGGGCATGCGATTATTTGACACCGCAGTTGAATAACACGTACAGTTTGCTGCAAATACATAGCTATTGGGCTCGTCTGGAATCTATCATCGGGAAAGATATAACTGCAGCTCGTGGAGTATGGGAAAGCATGCTTAAAAACAGGTTCCACATGTGCTGTTTTCGTCTTCAAACTTTTAGCGTTGTTATTGGATTACATGATAATAATGTTTCTGGATTTATATAGTGGGTCTATGTTTGAAGCCTGGCAAAGCTATATATCAATGGAGACAGAGATGGGGCACATAAATGAAGCTAGATCTCTATATAAGCGATGCTATACTAAAAGGTTTTCTGGGACAGGCTCCGAGGTGAATCTTTGTTGTATTGTGTATCATTATTTGTATTTGTTAATTGTGTGCGTATTTTGCAGTCTTTTGTACCTAACCTGTTATAATTAAAGATCCCATATAGGGATGGTTGACAGTATAGCAATGTGTTATTGTTTAGCTATCTTTGATAGTAAGCTACTAGAGATGACCACTCACATGCAATGTTGATAGCTTTTGTGAATAACTAACTTGTTTGTATGCTTTACAACTTACAAAAGAGTATCTGTTTTATAGATCCTCTGGATTTACAATAGGGCTTCTATCTAAATATTTCATTCAGGACATATGCAACTCATGGATACAGTTTGAGAGGGAATTTGGTACGCTGGATGATTTTGATCATGCTTCACAGAAGGTACATTTATCGTGTAGGAAACTACAAGATTATTTGTTGTAGAATTCTCTCTCTCTATCATTTGTTGATTTAAATCATGGTGTTTGGAATTTACGGACTAAAAGGATTTTCTTATGTTTATTTGGCAATGATTGGTTGTCAGCTCATTGGAATGACTTGTATATGTTATGACTTACAACGACCCTTAACAATCTTTTAAGTCATAAAACTGTTTTCTTCCAACATAAATGTTACAAAAAAAAGATTTTTTTAATAATTTTTTTATGATGTATATATGAGTTTCATTCTGGACCTCTGTTATGAGCTTGTTCCTGATGTACTAAAATTTGTTATACCAGGTAACTCCTCGGCTGCAGGAGCTACAGTTTTTTAGGTTACAGCAAGAGAGCAAAAATGTTGCTTCATCAGCAGATCACAAGGGTGATACTGCTAAGAAAAATAAAGGTGAAAAGAGAAAGTCTGCTTCAGATGCACCTAGTGAAGAGTCACCAGCCAAGCGGCAAAAGGATGCCACTGGGAATCAAAGGGATAAGCCTCGTTCTAAGACTTCACTTAAAGCAAATAAAGTGGCTGACACTGTTGCTCCGAAAGACATTCCTCTTGGTGAAGATGATAAAAAAACCAAAGACCCAGCATCTGAGAAATCCAAGCAATACAATGACCAATGCACTGCCTTTGTATCAAATCTTAATCTGAAGGTAATTTTTTTTTCTTTTCATACTCTTTTAAAATATACTCTGCTCCTGAAGCATAATTGGTTTGAATTATTAGAGGTTAGCGAAATAATCCATAAATTTCAGGCAACCTATGAAGATTTAAAAGGTTTCTTCAGTGATGTTGGTGGCGTTGTAGCTGTTCGGATATTGTTGGACAAGTACACAAAAATATCAAGGGTAATCTCTCTATCTCTCTCTTATATCGTTCTTTTTCTCTAGACTATGTGTAACGTTCTTTAAAAAGAATCTTATGAAAAACCTGATCAATATTATACTATCTTTGTTGATCGCCATTTGTGTTTTCGGTTTGATTAGCTTATTTCTTGGATTTTGTTTTCATATCTTTTTGAAAACGATGTCTAGTTTATGTATTCATACAAGTTTTTATTAGAGGTCAATTATTTTTTGAAATATTGTGTCTCCCTTCTCCATTTGTGCGGGAAAAGTCCTCAATTTTTATCAATTTCTCTGCAGCTATTTCCCTCCGTCTTACGTTTTTTCTTCTAGTGACATTTGTCATTAGATCACCCAATTGGCCGGCCTCAAGAAAGTAAGAGTGTTGGAATCCTTGAGGTTCAATGAGAGGCAAATTGGGAAACAAGGGTTAATGGTTTCTCAGTTGAATATTGTAATTGCGCAGATTGCACATTATGTTCTCATTGATTGGATTGTTCTTTTGAACACTTACTTTTTTATTATGATTTATTTTGTTAATAGGGATTAGCGTATGTGGACTTCTCTGATGATACACACCTTGAGGCTGCTGTGGCTAAGAATAAGCAAATGTTTCTTGGAAAGAAGTTGAGCATTGCGCGCTCTGATCCTAAAGGCAAAAGAAAGGGATCTGGTGGACATAATTATTCAACGGAGCAAGGTCAGGGCATATGCTCTTTGTTCTCTTTTTTATATATTAATACGTCTTTATTGCTATATCCTTTTGGCTTAGTGAGACTTTGTCGTAGTGGTGAGAATATTCATTTTTAGGTTTTGGAAGTAACATTTCAATTAAACGTACCTGAAATGAAGATAAAATAAAGGGTGTTTGCAAAGAGTTAATATTACAAGTTAGGTTAGTTAGAATGTGAAGGGCTATCCATGCTTGCATAATATCTAGGAAGCTTGCCACTCATTGTTAGCCCTTCTGTTTGACCTTTTTCTCATTGAAGTACATTGCTTGGCATACATAGAGTTTGCAAACAGAGCATCTGGTTTGGGCTTGATTATGTGGAATTGTGGTTGAGATGAGAAGCCCAAATATGCAGAAATATCTGTATTGATCAGTGGGAATAGTAGAAGATAAAATTTTGTAGTATCTTGGTGTATGGTACCTTTAGGATAGCTGTTCAGGTTGTTATTAGTGTAATGATTAGCATTATTTTTAGTCGGGAAGTATTAATGATATTGACAGTTCATATTTATGCAATTGTGTAATGGCAGGGCAAAAAAGTGAAGATCACAGACATGGAAAAGTTGAGCTCAAGGGGAGAAACACTTTTGCAGTTCCTAGAACAGTTAGAGCCTTAGGTTGGTCTAGCACTAACACACCGGCATCATCAGCAACTAACGAAGGTGGAGACGAGAAGCCCAAATCTAATGAGGAGTTGCGAAACTTGCTCCTAAAGAAGACTTAAAATCTCAAGTATACCACATTTTTGCTTGTTGGAGATCAGTCGGGTTTGCTTTCTAGGACGTTCGTGAATGTTATTAACATTAGCAAGCAGACGAAATGGTGCATTGAAGCAGATTTCGTGAAATATGTGGGTCTGTAAGGAAATGATCATATAGGTAGGCCTTCTGTTCAAGGATTCCAATTCAGGGTTTCAATTTTGCAATAGTTCTATTTAAAGAAATGATGGCGATTAGGACTTGATGTTATTAAATGAGTATTGTCTTTTAAGCACTAATAAGTGTTAAGCATTTTACTTTTATCAAAAAATGTAATGTATAAACTGGTATTATAAAGCATTGATCACAACTCAGGAAAACGTTAAAGTTTTAGCATGAGTAACTCAATGATCTTTATTGAAACGTTCTTGTTTAGGATTAGACGCTGATGATTATATTCTAGTGAGTTTCACACTGATAGATTTATTTTACACGTTGAGGGTTATATTCTCGAGATTTGTGAAACAACACATGGTAAAATAAGATGGAAATG
Source organism: Logfia minima (assembly GCA_963921325.1). Classification (NCBI taxonomy): domain Eukaryota; kingdom Viridiplantae; phylum Streptophyta; class Magnoliopsida; order Asterales; family Asteraceae; genus Logfia; species Logfia minima. The sequence goes on from OY992767.1 coordinate 34,676,409, forward strand.
TATGGTGAAGTTTGGAATTTAGCAATGGATTGTGCAGCTGAATTTAGTGGTGATGGGTGATGATGATTCTTTGTGGAGTGAGGGAGTGATGTGTCTTGTCTTATCAAACACAGCTTGTTCCGTCTTGAAACGTTTAATTATTCCAAGGTAAAAACAATGTTGAAAAAAATATGAGGTAAACAACCATATTTACAGGTACTTTAAAATGCCATCCAATCAAATACTCCTAAATGGTTTTATTATTATACGAACGAATAATAGTAAATGTAAATGTAAATGGTTTGAAAGACTGATGTTAGTAAATTTTTTTATTTTTTATTTAATAGATGGAATCATTGATTGATTTCAGTTGTAAATAGGCTTTTCCTTGCACGCCACATTACATCAATTCCACTACACTAACCTTTTTGTCAACATGTGTAGCTATTGCCTTCCAAAGCAGATCCATCTAAAGTTCTCAATGAAACTGTAAAAGAATGAAACAATTTAATTATATAAATATTGACCAGGTTAGATTTCATCACATTATATCTGCTTCCTCCATTATCAGTCATCATACCTTTTTGGATTTCCTAGGTTCATCCTATTATACTTGTTACCAAATATTTATCCTAACTATTTTACTAAGACGCGATTTCAAGAATTCTTACTCGATATATGCTCTTTAGAAACTTCCATAAGATATTAGACCTTTCCAAAATATTGTTTAACCATTTATACACAAAAATGAGATTTTCAACTTTTAATATAACTTGGTTTTAGAAAAATAATAATAACTGTCTTCTACTAACAATAATGGATTCGCTGTCTACGTTCCAATCTTTCCTTCCAACTTGAGGTTAATAAGCTATATGAGCAGTGAAATTTTCATATAACATTTTATACCAAATTTAAGCAAATGATTAACAAATAAAGAATCATCTTCCTCACTTTTTAGAAAACCATATAAGCTTTTGCTAAGCAACTAATATGACATTTAATTTACTGCATCCCTTTATGGGCGACGCGGATTACTTGTCATCAATATAAGCATTGCCAATATTTTACGACAACATCCAATAGCTTTATGATCAACGAACGATGAACTATTTTACAAACAACTCGATCAGGACATGAATACGAAATCTCATTCTAATAATGCAACAAGTCAACAAACTCAAAAAGGCCAAAATAACCAGTGCATATAGATCACAAGATAAACTTAGTATAAACTAGTTAATATTCTCAACCAATATCAACCTGAACTTTAGAATTAGTTTGTCAAAGATTGGATATTCAATTTTACAAATTAAAGACGCAAGGAATATCACATTACGCCATTGAGATAAAAGGTTTTTGTATTGGTGTGTGTGGTGGGGCCGGCGATACTTTGAGGCCTTTTTGGCTTGTTGTTGAAGAATAATGCTGTATGAATTGGTCACCTTTTGCTTTGAATCTCATGCCTCATAGAACTAAAATAAAGTGTATATGGTTGGTCTTCTTGACTAATGACTACTATAGAGATCAAGTGGTGGGAATTTATCGGGATTAGGATCGATCATGATGCTTACTATTCACTAAAAAAACAATTAACTTTAAATAAAAATGAATAATGCTACATAGTTACAAAAAGTAGACTTAATTCATTTACTAATTGATTTTATCAGTTCAAGTTGTCATATTTACATTTTTAAGTCTACTTTTAGACTTATGTAGTTAAGTCATTTATCATTTTTCCATAAAAGAGATGGCATTTAAGATCACAATATTAACATAGTTGGTTGTCATCTTTAATTGGAAATGTACACTCGAATGCATGTATCATACTTTTATCAGGGGTGACATATGTGTATCACATTAAATACGTACTCCCAGAAGTTAAATGAACCTATTTTATGTAATATGTAGAAGTTCAAAAAGTAAAAGCTATAAATATATTAACTTTTTACCAAATTTGGAAGCATCTAAGTTTTGTCATTCTAATAGCACACATAATTATTCATTTCTATTATTACTTGAAAATCTACCAAAACACCACATAATCTATGTAACAGTTAAATAAAACTGATTTCTTGCTGACATGGACAATTATTGCTAACGTGGATTTTTTGACACTTTCTTTTATTTCTTTTTGTAATCGATTACTAATTTATTATTTCACTATTTAGTTTGTAATTTGGTATGCACACACGGCCCCTCCTCGACCGACCTTCCTTCCCATCCAGATATGATCACCGATTGGATTTATACACTATACATTGGATGTATACACTATACATGAAATCCACAGTGACTTTTTGAAAAAGAAAAAAAAAAGGATTTTGTGTTATTAAAACAAACGCAGAAAAGAAAGCAACAAAAGCTTGAATTTTTCCGGTGAAATATCTAAAGGTTATTTGTGCAATAGGATCGCTCTAAACGGTTGTGTCTTTGTAACCGTCTTCGAGCTTACTCCAAAGACGCCGTTGGCAACGATCGTCCTTGAGGCATCTTCGTCTTCACCTTCCGTCTTCTGTTGGCATCGAGACGATCCAAGATATCTAACCGGCGGGCCCACAACATGTTTTGTGATTTAATGCACGAAGTATGAATAAGTGCCATACTGTCTTGTGATTTACTTATTTCAAATACTTATTTGATCCTTAAGAACGTTGGATTAGTTTGTGGGGTTTTGATATATGAATTGACTGTACTATCTAATTTGGCAATATATAAAAAATTGGTACCGATTCAGGATTTGTCATTTGAGTTCCTATGATGTAATTATATTTATAATCTTTAATTAATGTAATGTTATTTTTATAATGTAATACTTTTTTTTAATTAATTGATATAATATTTATTTATAATTAATATTTTTATTTAAATTTATGTTTTAAAATTATAATTGTATTGCATTAATTGAAAATAAAAAACATAGTAAAGTTTAAAAAAGTTCAATTCTTCAGTCATACATTGATAATGTTAAGTTTTTGTTCAGTGTTTCTAAAGAATTATAATGTGACACTAAATTGACATTAAAAAAATTCAGTTCTTACGTCATCTGTTGAGACTTGAGACTTTAGAGTGATCTATTAACACTCAACATGTAGTCCACCACCGTGAATTTCAAAAAATTCCCCACAAAGATCCGATCCAAACTTAAACCCCCGTCTTCGCATGCATCACCACCTACAAAGCTCTTCTCGAAGTTTGGTTTGGTGCTTCTTCCTGCTACAGCCATTGTGCTTATTTTTTGTTGGTGTTGAAGTTAGCTAGGGTTCCTACTTCCTAGTCAGAGATTCATCGGTATTTAAATTAGCAATTGTCGGAGATGATGCCAGAAAACAAAATGGAGGGAGAAGAAGGTTCAACACTTGCATGGCATTTTAAGTTTACGTGGCAACTTTATCGTGGCCTGCTTTTGTAAAAATAAAAAAAAAAAAATTTAAATTTGTTAAGTACAATAAGCAAAAGGGAGTTAGGAGTACTTTTTATCATAAAAATTACACTTATGGTCCTCCACATATTTAATACGGAGTATTTATAAAATTAACTTTTTATTTAGTATTTACTACACGCTATATCCGTACAGTGTTGTGCATGAAATATTCTCCAATAACAAAGATTTTAGATACATTTTATTTTTTAGTCTTTTTAGCTCTCCAATTGAAGTAAAAGTTGTGAATGCTTAAAACCGAAATATTATTATGGATTGTTTTCGCTACAAGATCAGAACGATTATATTAAAATGGTTTAGTCTATTTCACGCATAAATATATGTTAAGTTATACTATACTAGTAATACATTAAATGAATAGCAAATTGCTAAATAACTTACTGATAGTTTAAACATGAATACATTAATCTACGAGGAATTGAACCCATCAACTGGCCTTTGGGGTTAAAAAAATCAACACGTACTTGCCAGTGACTTAATTTCTTGTTCAAAATAACTAAAGAAATAAAACGTTACACCAAAATCCTACATGTGAATAATTATTTTGAATAGTAGAAGATGATAATAATACGGGCACAGGATGAGTATGGAATGGGGTAAAATGATGGTACTTTGGCAGCTTTAAAACATGCAAATCCCACCTGGTGAAATCAAAAAGCAACCATTTTTATCTCCAAATTCAAAGAGCTGACTTAGTAGCCTGGCCTTATATGTTCAACCTTCAAATCCCATTTGAGAGAGTGCAAATCAAGTTAGCAAGCAACAATACATCATAACCACATCCACATGCATATATGGTATATGGTTGAACATGAGAAAGGATGTAGAACAAACATATTCTGTGTGTTTGAAAGTTGTTGGACAATGTTTAAAAATTCGGCAAGACCATATAGCATCAATAAGATAAGAAAATTCATGTATACTTATGTGATTTTACACAATATGATAACCAAAGACAACAGACGCAATATATGTCAACTTGCGAAGATTACCTCGAAAACCCAAATAATTTTTCGTGACCTTCGTAGTCGGAGAGGGTTGCAATTTGTCAATGTATGGACAAAGAGTTACGCAATAGGGGAATGCATCATTCACTTCGAAATAATCTTATCGAACACATTCGGAGTCTCCCGTCCAGTTTCCGTGTTCGAAATAAAGTTCGATTTCCTAGTTTTAATTTTTATTAATGTAATATTTTTTTAACTTTTATTTTTAAATGTAATGTTCTTTTGTTTTTAAATGTGACTTTTTAAAAATTATTTCTTAGTCAAGAAATAAAAAGTTAAATTAATTGGTTGGCTCAAGAAGTTCAGTCTTTCTATCATTATAGATAGAGTTCAATCTTTATTTAATTTTTTTAAAGTAATGTTGACGTGACGATAAGTTGACAAATTCAATCCTTCAATTTTTGTTGTCACGACGGACAGTAGTCTAAAAAGGTAAATTGATCTTAAATATTTAAATTGTTGTCAAAGTTAAATGAAATTGGACTTAAGAGGGAAAAGTTGAATGTTGGAAAATGGGAGGTTGGATCTCAAGTGTACCAACTTCACAACTGTGGATGGATGATGACACGTGACTCTTATCATATTGCGTACCTTGTAACAGTACATCCTAAACACATCCACATGCATATATGATATATGGTAGTGGTCATTTAATTATTTTCCAGCAAAAAAAAGAGCTGTTTTTGGCATATATGTACGCAACTAAGTAAGTAATGTTTAGTTGGTTTGGCACTGATGGAACAGTTTCTGAAACACACATGCATTCAAACTTCTAAATCAAGACTGATTGTATCTTCATTTCAGTGGAAACATGTAAAAGAACTACCCACATGTTTACTTCTTTAAGTAACCGGAGTATATCTTTATTCTTAAGACAAGATTTCTAGTGATCGATGATTGAGTACTGTACCACGGAAACTTTAACTTTGTTTAATGGTGCTTTTGTTTGTAACAATGAGAATTAAACATCAATAACATATGGGATTGGATGATATTAAGCTCCAAACAATATTGTAATGAATTAGACCGTTATCATGATGTTATATATAGTGGTTTTTTCCCCCTTTAAATGGCAATGACAATTGGCAATCCTATGACTACATAATATGTAAAATTGCACATATTTACATATTGTCTCCTATTAAAACGCGAACCCACAATCTCTTACGTTAAAGGCCCTTTAGTTATATCGTGTTTTTATACCATCACGATTAAGTTGTGAATTTACTATTGTAACAAAAATGCAAGTATTATATTGGCGGAAACATGTGTCATAAGTTAATCTCATAAATGTCTTGGGCCTGAACTCTTTTGGGAAGCATTAATACGGATCAGTATGAGTATTGAAAATCTGAAATATTCGGAAGTAATTGCGTAGTATTAGTTAGCATAAATTAAGATAATCATTACTAGGGTATATTATATGTGAATCAAAAGTTTATGTGAGGGACAAAACACAACAGAACTAAAATAGCAACAATCAAACAAGTACAAAAATTTAACGTGGTTAAATAGTCATTTTGATTCGCATTTTCTGTTTATAATAAAAGCTTTGTTATCAATATAAGGTATCCAGAGATTCTAGTGCTATGTACACGGTGATGATAGTGAAAAAAAATTACAAACAATTTCTTTCTACCTTTATTACGTTGAAAAAAACGATAATAAACCCTAAATAAAAATCAAACTTGTAATTGAAAAGTAATTGTACTGGAATGTAATAGATAATGAAAACGACCCTAATATTTTTTATCAATTCTTGCAAGGATACCTTATTTCTTTATTCCTAACAATATAATTTGAATAGAAAAAAAAATCTTAAATATTTATTCAAACTATAACTAATTAAATAAAATATTGAAAAACAATTAAAATATTAAAATGACGTTTTGAAGCCCTAGACCATTTTTGATTGTGCGAATTTTATTCAATCTCAAGATAGTAAAAAGTCAATTCAACACTTAGAAAAATAAAGATGATGATTTCACTCGATTTTCGTTCCTACTAGTCATGATATCATCATTCGCATATTTTACTTTAGATTCTTCACTCAATTTCCCCTCTAGAATTTTCTCATAAATATTTCTGCTAACTCATTAATCACATCCTCCGTCACTTTTAACATAATATAACTAGATATGATATATATGATATAATGGATAAATGAAATAGCCTTTTATAATTTACACCGTTTACCAATTTTATGTTCATGGTGTATTAAATTTATTAGATAAAAAGTCTACTACGAAATACACTTACGAGCTAGGTAAAATTTTCACTAAAAAATCTTGACAAGACAATTCAAGTTACCATAATAAAACGCATATTATATTATATCCGTGAAAGAGAATATGCATTAAATCACAGAAAAAAAAGTTAATGAAAAGAAAATATTGAAATGCGTCCGATAAATAACGTTTTCAGCCCATTAATTCAGCATGAAAAGAATGCCATTAGTTACTTATTTCTTTTAACTTGAACTCGTTTTTTAAGCCATTCAACTCGAGTCCATTTTCACTTCGTAATTAACACGTTCAACGTCCTAATTTTAATTTATTACCAAGATCATTCAACTCAATCTCATTCTAACAAATTACATATAAGTTGATTTACTTATGCCTATTTATTATTTTTATCTTACACCAAATGTCAGAGGTGTTCTTCTTTCTTGAAAACTTGCTTTATATGTAGAAAAAACAATAAAAGCGTCTTGATTTAACAATTAAAGGTGTGGATAAGCAGTAGGCTAAACTTGATGGCTGATAGTGCAAGCAAAGCAATGAGCTTTTCCCTTTTTTATGTATCCCATCTCTCTTTGCCTTCATTTCCCACATAAACTCATGTTTAGTCCTTCACTCACCTCCAAAACGCTCTCCACTTTTCACCACTTATATACTTTAGTACTTTTAGTCCTTTAGATGCAAGAAAACCATCAAAGGGTAGAAATGGAATTTCATCAACAACAAGATGACGAAGATGAAGAGATGCCACTTCCAATCAACAGCACATTTGGACACAATAATCACATTGTCCCATTATCACTTCACCATCATCATCACCACCATAAACCACCACACATAGATCATGTATCCACCATACAACCACCAGCGCCACCCTCATCCTCCATGGAAGACAACAAGAAAATGATGATGATCAAAGTTGTAAAGTACAAAGAATGTCTCAAGAACCATGCAGCTTCTATTGGTGGAAAAGCAACAGATGGATGTGGTGAGTTTATGCCTTGTCGTGAAGATGGTCTCATTTGCTCAGTTTGCAACTGCCATAGAAACTTCCATAGAAAAGAGATTGAAGGTGACCCACACCCACACTCCTATGAGTACAATAATTACCATTCTGCCCCTGCCCATCTCAAAAGATTTGATCTTGGAAACGGTGGAAACCTTATATTGCAAAAGGGTGTTGTTGTTGGAACAGAATCTTTAGGGTACAACAACCATTGTAATATAATTAATAATGCAGGAGCACTTGTACCTTCTAGAGGACCACCACCAATGATAATGTCATATAATATGGGAATGGGAATGGGGTCTTTTCCATCAGAATCTGATGATCAAGATAATATCGATGGTGGTGTGGGTGGTGGTGGCGGATACCTGAACAGATATCCACCACCGCCACCACTGCAACAAGTGGTGAAAAAGAGGTTTAGAACCAAATTTACCCAAGAACAAAAGGAAAAGATGGTGGAGTTTGCAGAAAAAGTTGGATGGAAGATACAAAGACAAGAGGAATCAGTGGTGCAAGAATTTTGTCAAGAAATTGGGATCAAAAGAAGAGTGCTCAAGGTTTGGATGCATAACAACAAGCAAAATCTTTCTAAAAATAACAACAATAACAACACTACTATCTCCTCTAATCCAACTCAAGACCCTAATTAATAAACTAATTAATTAATTAAGGAGCTTTTTATTTTACTTTTTGGTCGTTTAGTAATTAATTAAGCTCCTTCAATATCATGGATAATGATTTAGTAAAGGGTCAAGTAGTTATACTTATTATGATAAAAATGCTTGGTAGGAGCTTAAGTGATGTGGAAAGTGGGATTTGGTCACATGATTAGTTAATGAGGAATGGATTATTGATGTAGAGGATTCCATTTTTATGGAGAATATATTAATATCAAAAGTTTTTGTCTTTCTAAATTCATTTGTATCTTTTTTTCCCTTTATTACTCCTTTTTATGATTCTCTTATATAGTTGTTCTAGAATATTTGGTAGGATATGATTTTACATATAATTATTTCATCTGGATGTGTTCTGTACAAGATGTGAAGGAAAACTTGCTTAAAGACACATTGGTCTGTGAAAACAATTCAATCCAGTTTTAACTTTCTGTCTTTTATTCATCTAACTCTTACTTCACTGTACAACTTCTCTTTTGTTAAAGTTTATTTTATAGTTTTATTTAAATTCTTTTGTAACTAAAATTCTGTGGTTGAAGTAACAGAAGCTAACATCGAACTAGCTTTGTATATAAATGATTAGGATAAGATAACTAAAGTTTTTATATAATTTGTGAAAGTCACCTACGGATTATATAAAATAAAAATAAAAGTAAACCTCATATTTGGATTGTAGAGAGTGAGTTATAAATGTAATTTATGTTGTTGGGGCCCCGGACCAGCACTTTTAATATTCTTGTGAATGTTGGTAAACCATTTAATATGCTCTCACTCCCATTTTGTGAATCATATTAATCGAACCATTCTGAACTTGTTGGCCCAGGTATCTTTTCAATTTGCTTCCCTTTTCTCGTATCCAAATATTTATTGAAAATATGTAAAGCAAAAAATTGAGGATAATTATATATAACTAGCATAATACACTTATTATGCATTGGAGTAATATATTATTTTCATTTGTAATTTAATGATAGTTGTATGTTGTATTTATTAATCCTGACATATTACCTGTAATGATGAATTGACAACGATAATTTGATATATAGAATTAGATGCTTGGAATAGCTGAATAGGGGGTTTAGAGTAAAAGAATCGGGAAAAAGATAGTTACTGAATTAAAAATTTTAAATTTAAAAATGTTAGAATTTTAATTTTTATTATTATTGTAACGTTTTCTTTTAATTAATATAATTTTTATTATTAGTGTAACGTATTTTTTTTTATTATTATTGTGTTTTTAAAAATATAAATGTATTTATATTAATAATTAAGAAATGATGCGATACTGAAAACTTCAATTCTTCAGTCATTATAGACAAGGTTCAGTTCTAGTTTAGTTCTTCAGTCTTGTGCTGATGTAACGTTAAGATGACAATCAACTCTCTAGTTTTAAACTCCATTACAGGAAGTGATCTTACAGTACAACATTTGCATTCACGAAATTATATATATGGCCAATGGATGTCAATCATACCCAGTTGTATAACGAATACATACGAAATTGTAGGACACTGAAAATAAATTATTATTTTTTTAAAAAAAGGCTCGATTCACTTTTAGGTTTGTTTGATTCATGAAAAAACAAACATGCCTCTTCCGGTTTATTTTAATTTTGTTCATGTAAAATGAAACAGAAATTTGGACTCATTGATCAATTAACTTTTTAGCTAATTTTATGAATTTACCTGATTTGACCATTTATAGATAAAACATATCCCAAATAGAGAGTTAAGTATATGGTTCAAAATTGCCATCTGAAGCAGAAAGACAATGAGATAGGTATGCAATCAGAAGCTATATATAGTTACATTGCATGTAGAAATAACTATACCGATCGGGTTATAAAATTGCTAACATATACAAACTCGACTAAACTTTACAATTGGAGAGACTGGATTACAGACACAAGAAAAAAAGTAGGAACATAACTAATATTTGTTTCTATACCTGCTATATTGCTATTCCTCGGCAGTAAATACATCAATATAACACGATTCTACTTATGGGCTGTATAGCCGATTCTGTGTGGTGTGGAGTTAGAGCAAAGTAGTTGGAAAACATAACTGAATCACTCGAGTAACTAGAAGTTGCTACGTATCCTCCTTATTTAACTTGTTCACAAATCCGAGCTCGTCCAGGATTAAGAAGAGAATCTGACATCACCCACCCCTGTACAAGGTGTTAACAGAGTTCAAAAATTTTTGCACAAAATTCAAAAATCTGGCAGAGTTCAACATACCTTGCACAGAGGTAGAAAAACCTCCCAGATTCGGAAAATCTCACACAGAGTAAAAAAGTTCAAAGTTTTAGCACAAAGTTAGAAAATCTCGCACAGATTTGAAAAATTCTCATAAAGCATAGATATGAAATCTTGGTATATAATTATAAAATGTGGTATATAATTTAGAAGATTTCCCATAATAAAGTGATTTAAGAAGTGGTAAAAATGTAAATTCGCATAATGAAGTGATTTAAGAAGTGGTAAAAATTTGAATACATTTTGTGCAATTCTCGACCATTTTGACCCATTTTCATATTTAGCTAACTTTTTATATTTGGAAGATATATATAGCCCAAATCGACCCATTTTTAGGTAAATGGGCCAAAAGAGCCACCTCTAGGAAAAACATACAAACAAGTTTTGCAAATTTTATATGCAAGCAAATTAGAAATATCAGCATAAACTGGATAGGCTTATATGAGTAATACTATACTATACCTGTTCTTTAGCTTTGCTCTTAAAAGGCCCATACAAAGCAGAAACCATGTTATAAGATTCTGCCACTTGAGCTTGAAGGTCTTCAGATGTTGGCAAAAGAGTTGAATTATCACTGCTCGTGTATTCACTGGTAACATGGCTGTGTTTTGATGACCGAATGATGTGGAGAAGCACATGAGCCTGAAATGTATACGAGGTTAATTTGGATCAGTATTAATATTATTTTGAGAGAAAAAAAATATAATGATTTATAGGACTCCTGTGGATTTGTACCCTTTTGTTCACCCTCCAGAATCAACAACTTTTTGGTTGATAGTATTTATGTTTTGTTAGTATCCAACTTTCTGGTTAGTATGTTTGTTCATGATCCCCCAAATAGGACTATTACGGTATAAAGACTCATATTGACAACATAAAAAAAAGGTCATATTGACCAGGGGAGTTCTTTGCTCAAACAGTGGAAGCGCAAATTCCCCTAGGTACTCACATGAAAAGCTGCTTTCAAAATATCATCTGACTTTGCTTGATCCTTTAACACAGCATATATATTTCCTTTTGAAGGATTATAAGCTACTACATATCTTTCTTTCTGCAAAAAAGAAAACAACACATTAATCAATAATAATAAGTATAGCCATATCAGTACATTGTCAGTGTAGAGACGTAAGAATTATCCACAGCACTAATGGAAGGAAGAATGGGCACCTGAAAGACGGGCTCTACATCATAAAATGAGTTTGCATCTTGAAATGCTTCCTTAAATCTTGAACCTGGAACCCAGTGATAAAAACGTTACCCAAGATCTAACAAGAGAAAAGATATAATAGCATTGACCTGTATTATTTATGAAGCAAAAGTAGAGCTTAGGAATTAATACCAAGAACAATTGGCCTGTCTTTGCACCATGGGAAATTAAATACTGTTTCCATCATGTTTCCTTCATGTAAAGTTGGGACACTCCCTGAGATATGAGCATAGAGGGGAAGTAAATCATCACACGACAGTCATTTTTATGTTTACAAGTTTCTAGATAATTAACATTTTAAGAACTTCTGATGGAAGAAATTAAATTATTTGCATCATGATTAGTACTTTTTTGTTATTTATGCATGTATAACATTAAAATGTGCTTTGGAAGCTGATTTGAAAGTATCTTCAACAAAAACCAATTAGCATAAGAGGTTGGTTTGATATCAAAAACACCTCAATTCCCCTTATAGCTACTTCTATAACTGAATAGCACGGCCACAAAAATGAAAAGGAAAAAAAAAAAAGAAAAAAAAAACTTTATCTGGTCCCAAATACAAAGTATATATTAAAAAAAGTCACTCAGTTACAGCAGAACTAAAATGTAAATAGACTGATACGGCAGTATTTTCAGATAAAAAGACAAAAAGATATTGGAAAGGAAAGTATTTTCCTAAAAACGTGCTTTTTGGTAGACCACAGTTTTTTTGTTAGGTTTGTTAATGTAGACATGAAGTTAAACTAATTGAACCAGTGGGTTTGACGTAACTTGATGAGCAAGTAGGTCATGGAGATGCTGAATTTGGGTATATACGTCGATGCGCAAGTGTGAAATGGAGCCCGTGGTATTACTTAACATATTTCATTCAGACCCCTACTTGGGACATCCCGGTTAGGCTGTGGACATCTGAGTAAAAATACTCGCCCTCGCCAGGTAACCTGAACAAGGAAACCCTCATCCGTTTACCCTACTTGGGACATGTACATACATCTATGCCAATCAACCGTTTTATCAAGACACCAACTAAACAACCCATTTTGTGGATGAGTGCTACAGTTAGAAGACTTAATTTACCATATTATACTGAATTAAGTTTTTTATGTAGAGTGAGTTCTGTTTCTAACTTTTTATCGTAAACAGCTAAAACAAACTACAAAAGCTTGAATATATATAAGACAATAGCCAAGTGACTCAGACTAACCAGTCTTAAGAAATGATTCTACTGCCACACTGAACCTCGCCCGATTCAACGTGTGCAACACAACAGATTTGACCTGGTTAATTGAACAGATAATGCAATTAACACCACAAATGTTAAATGAAATAAACCTTAATAATTAAAAATGACGTTTACCAGCTAAGAACTACCATACCTCTCGGTAAGAGCTGAAGAGGTAACCACAAGAGAGTAGGGCAAAAGTGGTGAACAGGGAAGGATTTCTTCTAGCTATGATGATGCTCAATCCCGTTCCAAACTTCACAAGAAAAGAATGCTCTTGTTATTCTTTAAAAAGTGTATTGCATCAAAGCAGTATATGTTACAGACACACTCTTGCTTGCATTCTGCTGAAACTTAAAGGTTATGCATATTAATTAACATCTCATATGGATGCCTTTAATGGCTGTTGTCAATGCTTATCACCATGTGGTGTGTACCAAAACGATCTTCCCTTGCTCTCATCATCGATTTCAATATGACTCTTTCTCAGAGTATAATCTCTCTTCAATCACACTTCTAGTATTGATGGATATTTTCATTTAACAAGGAAGAACTTGAAACCTTATATTCAATGTTTTCTAATTTTTGTTTACCCTCTTTTCATCGAAGCGATAGAAAATACAGATATAGGAAAACAGAAATGCATCAGTTTCAAGATAGGTCCTATGCCCGAACATAGACCCTCGGCAGTCAAACTACTATTACTGCTTATATGTTTATGTAACAAACCCCTTGTTTCCTGTTACATATTTGAAAAAATTCTAGCATTACATATGTTATTAGTCACAGATCCCTAATCCCAAATTTCCAGGAATTAACTTACTCAACCATATACAGTTGGAAACAATCAAACAGATATATAAGTGGCACCAATATTATTGACAAGAGCACACCCAATGAACCCCCACCCCAAAGAAAACACACATTCTGTTCTCATATTGTTGCTATAAACAACCACTTGAAATGACTAGATAGATTAGACGGGCATACCAAATCTGCCACGTTACCAACACATTCTCCCTTAGCAGTAACATCGCCTATGTTTTCACCCTTTGCAAAGGCCTTGTATATTGGAGTACGAGTTGATGTTGATGTAACAGCAGCAACATTCTACAATTAAAATGAGATCTTGGTAAAACGAAAGACTTAGATACATAACAGATGCAAGACCTCTAAAATGATGACAGATTAGCACTAAAACCTTTGCAACGTTGGCAGCACAGGCAAGAGGTAAAAAAAGGTGCGGAAAAGCTGCAGTTGCCAGTTCTACACCAGCACCCAACTCCATTAGAAGGTCGCCTGATAGTCGAAGCTAAAAGATATACATATTGATCAGTTTAGTAATCTCTTTGACTTAGAGCAAAAGGGCCAAATAGGAGACACTTTGAAACAAGGAAATTCACCTGCTTTAGATCATAGTCAAACTTCTTTCCTTGCCGCGAAAAAAGCATTTTGCCAATGCGCCCAGAACCATCCTACAAATCAAGCATATAAACTGATATTATTATATAGGAAACAGCATTGCTAACTCAGTTTCCATAATATAACAAAGTAAAAAGAAGATATATTCTTTCTTAATGCAACAAACCCTAACAACATGTGTCAATGTCTGCAGCTCAAAAGAGCTAGAAAAAGTCCATGCAGTAACACATATTTATTATGGGTGTTGTGCAAAGTTTAGATAGATCTGGGCAGAAGACTGAATTATGAGCTGATAAATTTCACTCTAGCAGTGAAAATTTCCAACATATCAAAGAACAAAGAACAAACTATCAAAGGAGGGAATAATTTAGAGCGACAATGACCTAGGATGTAACGAAGCTATCCTTATAAGGAGCAACAATTAGTACTCCAAACATAAGTAGAAGACATGGCTACAAAAAGTAGTATCATTAGTCTTCATTCCCATATTGTTTAATGAAGCTGAAATTCATTATGATACGTTCTCAATGATAGTGACCTTTATAGCACCACTTGAAAGATTGACCAAAACCGAAGGGTATTGCCTATTCATATATGGACAGTGAATGTTCCGTTTACCTTGATAATCCAATTGATAGCTACAGCACCAGGCATAGCTTGGCTTTTAGACACACCAACAGAATGTAAAAGTGCTTGTGTGGTGAATACGCCCATCGCTCCACCAAAGAAATGCTAAATCAAACAAACATTATTGTCAAGGGATAATCAAGTGGGTAACAATTATATTGGTATGTAAAACCGCCATATATAGTATCAAGGTATACCTTTAAAGCTCTCCATGTCATATAGGGCACATATGAAGGGCTAACACTGTCAGGGAAGCCTTCTGGAACCACATATGATCTTATAAATGACATCAACTCCTGCAAGGCATATCTAAATTATCGACAGAACTTTGAAAATTATAAAGGGCAATATTGTTATCATACATACGCATGAACATGTTTATGAATTACTTTGATATAGGGGGTGAGTGTTGTTTTAGGCATTAATTATCTTATCATCTATCACTTATATGGTTTAATCTAGCAAGTTATTACTCAAAAAACACATAGGAAAATAACTATCATCTTCTGCACTTCATTTTTTTCCCAGTAAAACTAAAAGCATCTCATCTTAATCTGCAATTTCACTTCACTTAAACTCCTCTCTGGTAGTATGACATTTTATACATAAAAAGCTAAATCAATCTAAAGGATATAAATAAATATAATAATTATTATAATTATTATTTATTATTATTATTATAATACTACTAATAGAATAATTATTAATAACTATATTTTATCATTCCTCAGATCAAAGGAGTGGCATTAATTAACTTTAAAGATGATAATTAGGTAACATACATCGACAGGAGCTTGACGAGATTGCAAGCTAACAGCACGAATCGAATTGGAGCTCTTTCGAAACTTATTAACATTATTATTCGCCAAATATTTAAACCTACGTCCATCGATTTCTTCATAACAAATCAATCTCAAACTAGCATCAACAAATTGATCATTAACAAGACCTGTGGCTGCTGTTTCATCTTGTGACCTAGTTGTTTCCGATGCGAGATTAGCGGAGATTCTTAACGTTTCACGAACAAGCAAATTACGAGCGTCTTGAGATGAGGTTGATGTAGCGGTAGTTAGGGTTTGTGATGTGGAACCACGCTTCATTGCCAGTAATTTAGTACTTCTCTGTGTGTGTTGAGTGTCTGTTTTTATTTATGGAGAAAATGAAGGGAGCTTCGTAAATAACGATTATGTCATTTGTTACAGGTGGCTGACAGTTGGACTTGCTTAGACCACCCCCAGGAAAGTGAATAACTGAAGTTACCTTAACCATGTCACCTAATCGTCGCATTACCACTTTTTACATAAAAAATCAAACAAAGATCGAATAAGATTAATGAGTCTTACTTTTTATTTTTATTTTTATTTTTATTTTTTTCAATTAATACATAATTTAAAAAAGTCACTTTTAAAAATAAAAATATATTCATTAACTCCTGGAAAAAAAATATTAAATTAAGTATGCAGAATCTTTACTCGAATCTATAACAAAATTCTCGTTTAAATCCGTTACAATAATTTTATAGATATATATAGTATTTGAAAAAGTAATATAAATATGACGAGAAAATAGTGAAAGGGAGGTAAAAAAATTAAAGTTTGTTTTTTTACAAAATAAAATCACATGACCATTATGTTGATATATTTTTTTGTTATTTGTTTGACATTAATGTTTTTTTTTTTAAAAAACCTTAATTTTTGTTTACGTTGAAACTGATCCGCTCGACTTCATTATTTCCCCGAAGATGCAATCAAAGATGCCATCATGCCAGTGGCGTCGTTTGGTGGAAGCAACAAGGACGGGAGTAAAGACGCTCCGTTGACACTAATCCTACCTTTCAACGAAGCTTCAGAAAAACTAAACTAAATTCCTTCGTAATAAAATTATTAAAGCATCTATATTTGAAATATATATTTCTTTTAGAGAATCATGAAAATAATAATTAATGTTTATCTTTTGCATATAAAGTATTTAAAGGTTCCATTATAAGAAGTTTTAATACTAAAATTTAAATTAATTTCAATTTTAAAAATTTTATAAATGAGTGAGTGGATGTATTTTTTCATTCGAGTTATTCAGAAAGAATGAGTTTTTTCTTTAACTTGTAAATTATGTAACCTTTACTATTTTCATTATATCTAACAATTAAATCAAAAAATTCATCGTTAAATATCATTTCTTAATAGTCAAATAAAATTATTATTGTCACGTATTCATCATTATGACAGATTTACAAGAAATATAGAAATAGAAAAAAAAAATTACAATATGAGAATGACACGATGTACCGATCATCCTATCAATAATTTTCTTATTCTCCACATTTCATGTGTATCTGTATAGTCAGTAATTATCGACTTACAATATTTAATGAAATAGCACCAAGAATTATTATTTCGGTATTTATTTATATATGAATCGGTTCTCATAATAAATTTTGTATTTATTAAAAAATTTCAAATATGGTGGGTAGTTACTATGTGTAGTAGTACATTAAAGTTGCATAGATAGTAATGTGAGTATCGTAATCGAATTGAAACATTATTGAAGTTAGTTCTAAATTTCAGTTGATTTAAAGTGGACTGTTTTTTAATTGATCTCATGTAATTTTACAGTTATTTTTACTTGATTATGTTCCCATACAAGATATATGTGAATATCCAAGATTTTCTCAATGAGTTTTCATAAATTTACATTTTTTGTCTGTTGCAAATCAGAATTCGTTATTTACACATCTTTCTTTGTGAAAATTGTTAATATGAACAAAAAATGGGAGTCAAAACTGTTACATTGATGTCGACCTAATTTTTGTGCTATGGTTTTTGGACTTCTTGTACAACCTCAACAACTTGTAGACTTAGTTTGTGATATTTCATAGAGTTAGTATTTTGATTTACAGTGATCTTAAACGGCCGTTATTATATTCATTCAAAAAGGTTAGTAGTGACATTTACAACCGCTTTTACAAGTCAAATCTCTTATTGGATTATGATATTATCTATCCTGTGTAGTTAGTTAATGTTGGAATGATATTCTTCATTTTGTATAATACTTGCATGTTTAGAGCGCAAGGATCGACTAAAAATAACTCGTAGAGAGAAAAATAGAGTGATTATTCTAACTTTGAAATGTATTCTAACCTATAAAAAAGACTACTTTTTATCTTGAACCACATTTCACATGTATAATACCAAATTACTAATCACATATTATTATAGTTTATAAATAATAATCTTCTATATAATATATAAAGTATTTTGGTGTTTTATATATAAAAAATTTTAAAATTAAAATTCGACATCTTTAAATAAAACTTATGTAACTTTTATTTAATATTTAATTGTATCATGCTCATAAGGCTCATCACTGTATTCTGAATTATTAATTGTACATACAAGTAAACTATCGTTATTAAGTCACCATTATAGATAATCCGTGAATGACAAACATAATATACAACTATCGCTAAGTCACAATTTATAATAAAACATTGTATTCCGCTGCGTAGTGTGGGTATTAGGCTAGTAAATAATAATAATAACTTAACGTACATCTCTCTCTCTCTCACACACACACACATATAGGAGTGGGTTCAAGAGAGAAGAAAAAATTGGTGGAAAAGGGGGAGAAGAGTTGTTTAACCCTTTGATTCGGCAAATTAACCATATGATTCAGTAAATTAATTATTTGGTTATTTAGTGAATCATACTTGCTTTTTGTTGAATCATAGTTTTAAATATACATTTATCCCTCTCCTCTTCTAAAATTTTCTTCTTTTTAGATCCTGATACCATATATATATTATATAATATATAACACATAATTAAAAGCCATTTCATTTACAAAATAGAACAATTACCAAACTGTTTAGGTGTAAAAGTTAAACTCAGAACAGATGCATGCCAAACTTTTAGATACCTAAATAATGACTCTTTTTAATCGAAAGTTTAGATAGAAAACGATAAAAGAAGGCACCAAGGTTAACTTATAGCCACATGAGACTTTCTTTGTCAAAAATAATTAATCTTGAAATTTGATTTATAAATTAGTGCAATTGCAAGTTTGCTACTGGGATTACTTCTTTAATACATGGATAGCAACTACATCCAATAAGAGGTTAGTTGGTGGTGCCTTCTTTTAGAAAATGATATTGATATATACTTAACAGTAAGATTGGGACATGCAATAATATTAATGGTAGTTATGTAAAAACATGACAGGTTTACTCTATATGTTAATCAATCAGTGGATTAAGTTTATTTTTAATTATGACAGTGTAATCTGTTATCGACATTTGTAAGAAAATACATATTATAGATTTATATTCGTGTGTAATTATTCGATCACTTTTTAAAGAGGTTGTGGGACCAATAGCTCGTGAAGTCATTGGTTGACCATTTTCTCTATTTCTGGACATCGTTTGCTGAGAAGGAACTGGATAGGACCGGACCTACGGAACCAACTTGAGGAATGCACTTTTTAGTTGGACCCAAGACACCCTCATATTTATTCTAACAAATGACTTGTAATTTTAAAAAATTATTTTTTAAAATTTTAGATGGCAAACAGTGAGTCGATTGATGATTAAAAGAAAAAAAAATTGGTTGGATTCATTCGATCGATGATTAAAAAGAAAAAAGAATTCTTGGTTGAATTCTCTACCTTAACGACAGAAAAAAGGGTTGATCAAATTTTATTGAGTCTAATTCATAGTGATCATTTATCAAATAATGACTATGGTTATCAAATGATTGAACAACCGGAAACAGTTTACTTACTATACTTAGTTGACACTCATAAACAGTAATGAATTATGAGTTCAATACACCCTCTTTTGAGCTTAACATGACTCTAAGTCCATGTAGTTTCATAAGCTACAAAAAATTTCAAAATGAGTTAATTACACTGAATTAGGAGAATGTTTATGCTTTTAGTTTCAAAAAAATTGGCTATACATGAGAATTTGAGAGAGTCATTTTCTTTCGAAAAAGTCAAACTATAATCAAAGTCAGTTTTGTAAGCAAGAAATATAGAAAATGAGCTGCAATTCTATGTATCTAATATATTCTCTGTTCTTAATAGAGTGTATAGTTTGGAAAGGTATTGAACTTTACATAGTTTAGTATTATATGCATCCGACTTCGAAGCCTCCTATTATATGTACTTAAAGTTAAAAGTATATAGTGTACACTTTTAACTTACTATTGTATGTCTATAATTTACTAAAGCGTCAATTTATGTAGCAAAAAACATACAATAGACAAATTTAAAATTTGAATTCAACCATTAAAAGTGTCAAAGTTGGATACACAGTAAAATGTCTAAATTCGATACAATCTAGACTATAAACCATTTTTTATATCACATTTTATATTTTATAGAATAGTAAAGTAACATGAATCTCATTCATTTATTCTCTAATTTAATTTAAGTATCAATTAACTCTTGATCTGAAGCATGTACTTCGTATTGAAGAAATTTTATATATAGAACACACAGTAACTATCCCCTTGATTTTTTTTAAAATTAATCAGTCGTAATATATATTTGCGTATTTGATTTTGAATTTTGAACAATCAGCATTTGCTTTCTAAAATATTTGGTGACATACCAACATATTTTCAGCATAGTAGGCCACCAAAAACCAGAATTCACAACCAGGTGCAAGTATGACCCAAAACAGTGGCAACACCAACACACCAGCATCAGGTTAGAGTTTGCAACCTGGACCCAAAAAACAATCTTCTATCTTCTATATTTATAAAAGAGAGATAAAATTATTAATGCGTATATAATGACCAAAAACACAATGTTATCACAGTAATAAACTGACTTTCCATACAAAACACGTAAGATGGGTATAACACGAGCTGCACTTCGAATAACTTTCAATCCATTTGACCTTTCTTTGTAGCTTTATTTTCTATTTTGCCGGTAAGATTTATAAACATAACCCACCCCATAAATAAGTATATATTGATCAAAATTGCATCTGCTGATTACTAGAATATCCAGATCAATATTGCTGAATTGGTATCAGATACCTTTTGTTCAAGGGCTTGTTCATATTTTTAAGTTAATCAAATTTAGTAGGTGGAAAGAATAAAGGAGGTGAGTAAAACTTTGAAACTTATTAGAAATTGTGTGACAACGCCCTAAAATCTTTAGTTTCAAGATGTACAGAGTGAATATAAAACCCATATATCATCATCCTGATGCTTTTACAAACTCATAGTTCTTGATGCAACCTCCATTTCTCCTTCCACAGCACCCTTGTTCACTCTTGTTGCTTCCTGGAATTCCTTACCGATAAATTTATAGTGATCGCTCAAGTTCATGTGTGGTTCGAGAATGAAAGGTATAAAGATGTAACAAATGTAGACGGGGACAACGAAAAAATAAAAATAAAACAAAATTTAAACCACTCAGTACAAGTATACCACAACACAATTTTGGTATATCCATCAATTTGGTTGGTGTAAATATCACCTCCCAGTCAAATGTCATCCAACTTGAATTTTAAATTCTAAATGCTTACAATCTCCCAAATCATTTTATATAAAAGAAATTAAATTATTACTTGATATAAATTTTAATTCATATTTAATGCATTTTTTTATTAGAGAGCTCAAAAAAATAAACAGAAAAAAGTTGTCAGGTAGCCCAACCCAACCCATTTGGCTTTGACTGGCCACACAAACTGCAGGACCCACATCTAATAATTTTCCATGTGGTCAAAATATTTAAAGATGCGAGAAGAAGCATGCATACCACTGGATCTGTTGTATCTAGATTATTAAGATATCTTTCTAAAGCATCATTTCCATAAAGAATCTTAGCACCAGTCCCTGGTTTCTCTACTGATCCTATGGCCTCTTCATCAACCACCACCGCATCAACGGAATCCATCCCTTGGCAAGGAGGATCCGGAACCTGCAATGTGCCAGAGAGTTCTGAAGGTTACAACACGTGCGAAGTAATTACAATTAATAAAGAAATGGAGCGCGTGATCACAAACTAATGTATCGCCAACGAACAAAGACCAAAACTATCATCATTTAAAGCATAACAATCAGTGGAAAGATGGTTGGGGACGGTACAAGACTGATTTGGGACAAAATAGGTAAAACTTTAGGAAGGGTCAAAACACGTGGGCTTATTTAGAAAATGTTTACATAAAAGTAGTCGAAAACCAAAAGTTGAGTGGTGTCTTTAGTTACCTCAAACATCGAATCCACAAGTACATGTTCTAATATGGCTCTTAGACCACGTGCACCATTATTCTTCGCAATTGCTTTCTTTGCGATCAATCTTAGTGCAGTATCAGTAAAATGTAACTTAACCTGAAATGCAAAGTGGAGTGATGAAGAAACATCAGTTGATATGATGTAGTTAAATAGTACAGCAAGATTACACCCCTGGGCAAACAAATTTTACATTGTTCATGGCAAACATCCTTTTGTACTGTTTCCGAAGAGCATTTTTAGGCTCCGTTAGAACCTGTCAATAATGGAAGCAAAATTATTATGCAAAACAGTAACATAAAAGGTAACAATATGATCCAAAAAATTACAGAAACAATCAAGTATCTCTACATTTAACATTAATCACGAGGCACTACTCTAACACCCATGTTTCTGTCTTCTATCTTATATTCAGCATTGACTGAATCAACTATATTTCACTTGAGGTAATCTGTTCACAAAAATCATTAACATGAGGTAATGTGTTCCATTTTAATGTGTAATCACTACCCTCATCAATATTATATCCATATCATACTTGCAATTTTATCTTCAATGGTTTTCACTTCACATTATATTTTTAAGTTATCCTAGAAGTAACAGCAATGTAATGAACAGACATTACAAACCTGAAGAAGTTGGTCCTCATCTAGAGCAGATGAACTCACTAGAATAGGAAATCGACCAACAAATTCAGGTATCAACCCATATGCAACAAGATCCCCACTTTCTACCTGAAATTTAATGCAGTTTTCAGGTTTACAATCAATAATTATTTTGAATGTTCAAACTGTGAAAAGAATAATCACTGTTCTAGTGTATAAAATTGCTTCTCACGGATTCTAACAATGAAGATGTAACCACAAAGTTAGTTGATCCACTACCCCTCATATTAGCCCTCACTGGTGCACCAAACCCAATCGACGAATCTTGTCGCCTGATTAAAAAGCAGCCAAGTGTTTACCCATCAATTAAGAATATATTAAAATGAAAGCAGCAAAAGTGAAATAATATACCTCTCGGAAACGGTTTTCTCCAGATCAACAAATGCCCCACCACATATAAAAAGGATATCTTTTGTATCCAACTGAAAAAGAACGCAACCAATGTGAACATCAACTATACGTGAGAACTGTAAGTATATAAATATATATCATTTAGATCGTTATATCACTATAAACAGTGATAATAATCTACAAGGCAATAGGTCAGACCTGAATACCATCACCTTGAAGCTGCTTTCGAGCTCGATTATCCGGAACATTTACAATCTGAAATTAAAAATCATAAACATTTAAAACCATCTGCAGATAGAGTTTTTAATTAAATGCCGTACAACGCTCTTAGACTTCTAAGATTAAGAGCACCAAATAGAGACGTAGTTAGCCACAAGCAGCACTCACAGTTCCTTCAAGCATTTTAAGCAATGCTTGTTGAACACCCTCTCCAGACACATCTCTGCCCGTATTTAAACTTTCAGCCTGCATTGATGATTTAAAATATTTACTGGAAAAAATATATATAAATACATCCATTTCTATTCCATGAATCTAAAGACCACGGACCTTTTTAGTAATCTTGTCAACTTCATCTATGTACACAATTCCTCGCTGAGCCGCTTCGACGTTGAAGTCAGCAGCCTGAAACCAAATACAACAAATGATTAAGAAGTATACACACGCCACAAATTCCAACGAAATCTTATGTACAAACAAAGCATTTATGCTATAAGTAATGCTTTAATAGTTATATCCTCACATATCAATACGTAAATTCACAAGGAAATGTAATTACCACAAGAAGCTTATACAATATTGATTCCACGTCTTCTCCAACATACCCTGCCTACAAAAGGAACGGGAGAAAAGAGACCCCCGTCAGTGACATACAAAATGACAAGAAACTTGATAGCAAAATACTGAAAACAAAAAAATAACAAAGCAAGAAACACATTTTGAAATACGAAACACGTTTATTGAAAAGAACACTATATAGTAAAGAATACAAATCAACATTATGAGGATATCGATACGTAAAGTATTTTTTAGATGTCACGTCAAATGTTATTTTGTGTTAGATGTAAGGTACAACTTATATCAAACCTGCCTGTGTTAATGTAGTAGCATCAGCAATGACAAAAGGGACATTCACAACCCGAGCTAAGGTCTTTGCAAGTAATGTCTTTCCTGTCCTTTCAGTCAAATTAATGATACAATAATAAGAACAAAAGCATATAAATATAAGCAAAATGATATTTCCACTAACAAATAAACACAAGAACTTTGAACACAATCAACAATAAAATGAATATAAAAAAAAGTGATAACCTGAGCCAGTTGGACCCATTAATAGAACATTGCTCTTCTCTAACTCCACATTATCAACATCATTGTTTTCTGATAAGGTGTCCAAACTGGTATCACACTCACTTCTTGATGCCATGGAATTAGGAGATAAGATCATTGGTCAGCAAGAGCCCTAAAATGGTTATAAATATATATAATAAACACAACAAAAATATGTATGAATCAGACTCTTCTAGTGACAACTCATGTGTTCAAACCATTACTAAGTGCTATTAATTGAATCACTGTGGATAATGCTTTCCTATGAGATGCCAAATTCATAGCAATATAATACTCGACAAGATTACAAGACTCACTTTAAATGCATAGAGGAATGATAAATTCTTTTGTAGTGGTTGTAAACAGCAACTGAAAGCACCTGCCACATTGTCCATATTGCATAAGCATTACAAACATTTGCTCCATAGCAACAAAGAAATAAAACATATTTGGGGTTAGCTTAAGTAACCCGATTAACAACAAACTACACACATACTAAAACTGCACACAATAAACATCAAATCATAAGCAAGTATTACATTCCTTACCAATATCCATTTATTCACACACACACAAGTAAGCCATAAACCCTAAACCATTTTTTGATTATACACATATATTTTGAACTGCATTTTAATGTACTTATCTGCTTATATTTATAGCAGGTAAGCAATCCCAAACATTCTTTATAGCCTTTAAAATTTATAGCAGGTAAGCAATCCCAAACATTCTCTTTTAAAAATGCCTGTCTGCTTATTTAGAACGAATAAGCACTTTAAAATTAGCAGGTTGTTACAAGCGTTTAAAAATAAGTAATTCCAAACACCCCTTATACACTAAATACTATCAAGCACACACCTTTTTCGCTTGTTCTTGCCCGATAACAAACTCATGAAGAGCTCTGCATATCTCCTTAGGTGTAGGCAAATTGATCCCTAACTTCGACCCGCCCCACCACCCATTCTTACTCTCTCCACTCTTTCCTTGTTCCTCCACCACCCCAACACAACCATCAACTGTATCCCCACCGCCATAAGACCGTAACTTCTCCCACATTTTAACACCACCAACTTTACCATTTTCATTTTCCTCTCTAACCTTACCAATCTCAATGAAATTTCCCTGTAAATGAGGCTCCAACTTAGAAGGCCTAAAATAATAAGCAGTTCTGCAATTAGGGCACATATTAAGAGCATGATAAATACCAAAATCCGAAGTGATTGATAACGGCCGGTTTGAAAATAGTAAAGTCATAAGATGAGTACATCTAGGGCAATTAACTTGCGCTTTAACTTGATCATATTTATCTGAACTTCCTTCCCATTTATATCGGTTTTGTTGAAACCCTAAAAACCCTAACCTTTTGAAATAGTTTGATTGATCAAGTTGTAGTGGTTGTCTGAGTGGAATATAATGGTGGTGACCGCTTTTCGATGATGATGATAATGATGAAGAAGTAATTGCTAGAGATGTTAAGCTGTTCTTGTTAAGAATCTTTGATTTCAACCTCAACATGCCTGCTATTACGTATAAAGCATAATAAATAAATAAATTGCATACAAATGACACGCATATATAGCAGCGAGTGTAAAAGATAGTGTGTTTGTGTTTGTATGTGTGAGAGGATGCGATTTTGTTTCCAACTCGACCGTGAAGTGTGAACTCGGAACTTATCCGGTAGATAAATATGGAAATTGACATATTGGTTCTGATTTTTTTGACGTACTTTATTATTCAAGAGTTTAACGATTTAAATATTTAAAGTTGTTAGGAAGAATATGAAGTTCAATTTTTGATTATATTCGCTATGACTTGTTATCTATTAACCGTCTAAACTTTTACGATAGCTTCAGAGTCTGTTTTTTTTGTTAGTGGTCAAGTTATCTCATCATGAATAACCAAACTTACCCATTTGTCGATGGAAGTATATATTTGTTTGAAAGATTATTTCGATGGAGTTGAACGAATACAAAACATTTCACCACGTGAAGAGAAATGGTAAGTGTTGAGCAAGAGATTGAAATGGGATTGTCGGTACCACTTACCGCCTAAGAGCTTGCTTACGAAGAAGACTTACGCAACATGACTTATGAAGAAGACTAAATAAACGATGACTCCTCAAAGAATAAGACTTCATAAACGATGACGAATCGTTGACTTTTGTTTATATTTTTATGTTTCGAAGATAGTATTATGTATTTTCTATTATTAGTTGAAATGAAAATTAACAAAAATATGGCCCCAAAAACGTTTGTCGATCATAAATTAGTTTATGTTAGAATATTTGAATGTTTGAATTGTGAAGTTTTTGACCAAAAAGGTTATATCTGCCGGATAGGCCTAAACGGGGTTGCAAAAACTCGTTTGGATTTTTCCCGGTCCAAAACGGATTCAAAATGAACCTGTTTGGGTCCAAACCGGTTTTGACCAAGTTTGACCAACCCGATTCAGTTTGAAAACCGATTTAGGAACCGGTCTAAACCAATTTTTGTGCACCTCTAACCTACTAATCTTGATAACGAGGATAATTGAAAAGTTTTTCAAACAGAAAATCGTGTGCATAGCTTTCAAACTTAAAGATATCTAGTTCACATTTTTAAATTTTGAGCATTAAGAAAGAGAATGTTGAATGTTTTATAAAAGTTAAATATAATTAGTTTATTTGAATCTTTTATGTGTTTAAATTGATTAAATTAATTAATAAGTTGAATATATATGTGATATATTAAGGGTTTTAGGAGCCGTATATATGATATTTTAATTTTAATATTTAGTTGGACAAATATGATATTTTCAACTTTACTTTACCATTAATGCATAAGGAATTTTTTAATTTATTAAAATGAAGACATACTTATAATTTTAATAGTTTAAGAGGTGTTCAGGTAAGTTTATTTTCAAACCTCATTGTAATTACTTTTAAACAAATAAGTTAAAATTTTGAAGCTTATTTTGCTATCTCTATAATAAGCAAATGAGCTCGATAAAACAAGCTTATTCAAACATTATGATGTAAACTTATTGTGTTAAAATAAGCTAATATAAAGCAACTTACTTACAAACGACTCTTTTTCAATACAAGAAAAATTATATGCCCTTTTCAAATATATATTCCCAATTTATACCATTTCAATTTTAAATAAATAATAATAAACGTCTTTCGCATTCTCTTCTTTATCCTCGTACTTGTGTTCTTATTGTATTTGCTTTTATTCTCTAATTTTGAAATTAAACACAATACCGATTCATTCTTGATTGTTATTTATGTTAAGAAAATGAAATTTAGCAAGTACATATCCGATTTAAACCATGAATATTTTTTTAAAAAATATCCATGTTTATACTTTAGGTTACAAGGAGTAAAAAATAATTATAAATTTCAAAATGTAATGTACCTACGTGAGCTTATCATATACAAGAAGCTATGCAAACACATTATTTATTTTACGTGCATTACATATTGATATTTATAACGACTTTTTATTCTTAATTTGTTACATAAGGTAAACAATTATGTTTCTTTTAAATTAAATTAAATTAAATTTGCCAACTTCCAGCTTTTTTTAATAAAGGAATTAATAATTAAGGGTGAATTTGTTTTGTGCTTCATTTTTAGAAAAAATAAAACAAGGGTGTGAGGATAGCTGGATAAAGAAGAGATCGACATGAGTAAGAAGTTTATATATATTAATTTATTAATTTAAGGGAAATATCATAGATTGGGAATGCATATTTTAAGAAGGCATACACTTTTCCACACATTAAGAAAGAAGCATATATTGGGAATTTACTCGCAAATAAACCTGAAAAATAACCTACCCAAACAAGTTTATATCGAATATAGGAAATTAGGAAAAACCGTCCGCCATAGATATAAGAATAATTATACCCGGAAACCCGAAATGCCCGGATTACGAAAAGATGCTTCTCTGGTCAAGTTTTAACAACTGCAAAATGGCATCTTTCATTTTTGTATCTATAAAATAATAATTTCAGCTGAGAATCAAATCAAAAGGGCGTGTGAAGATGATGAATCTTCAAGTAATTATTCCATTTTCCTCACTCTCTAAAACACCTTCTAATTCAAATTCCTTGTATCTACCCCCCTTCTTAACTCACCATCGATTTGCTTCTTCTTTGACAACTAGAACTCTCAATTATGCTGTTAAACAACAACATTCAAGATTAACAATCACTTGCTCTTCATCTTCATCTGATAGTAATTATTCTGATACCATTATAAACCAGGTGACACACCATTACTAAATGAATCAATTTCACTTCATATATGTATATAGTTGTTTATGTTAGTTATTTGATTAATATTGTTATTATTATTTTGTAGACGAGTGATTATGTTAAAGAGAAAAGCGTATCAGTGGTTCTATTAGCTGGTGGAAAAGGAAAAAGAATGGGTGTATGTATTTTTCCATCTCACTCAATCATGATTAATGTTTTCAATCTTTTCTTTTGGTGAATGACACAAGAAGCTACCTACATTTATCAAATTTCTGGTTTTCGGTACTCTACTTCTTTTACCACTCAAAAAATGTTCTTTTACATGGATTTGAGTTTAAGGTATTTAAGATTCTTTTTACATCTGAAACGAGAATTATTTTTTGGATCTTGATGGTTCAAAAGGTAACGAATTCGCATTTTGATGGTAAGAAAGAGTAGTCCCACAACTGTACACATAAATTTATTTGGGTGTCGTGATGCTTTAAAAGGTAAAAGGAACTCTTTCTTTGAAAGAAAAAGTAGATACCTTAGATTGATAAACGAAAGTCGAGTGATTGAAATGAGAAATATGGTGAATGGGTGCTTTTGTGCCATATCAGTCTTAATTTACTAGCTTGCTATAATTTCAGTTTTCTGTTGTTTAAAGTTATGGGTCAACTAGATGAAATAAGTTGGTTTTGATGCGAAATGCATCACCATTATGTTGTTCACTTGTTTTTGAGTTTTGACACACCTTGTATATACATATGTATGCCTATCATACTTGGTAGATAGATAGAGGGAGTGCCTTAAGAATCGATTGAAATTCTGATCATAGTTTAGCCCTTTCTGACTGCAACGTGTGGCTTTAGCTGAGTAAATTTCCACTTTACAAGCTTCCAAAAGATCTAATGTAGGCACTAGGTTTGTGAGAACCACCTAAAAGGGAATGGTGGCATCAATTCAGTAATATATATATGTCAGTACTTTTATATAGTTGGTACTTATTATTTATATTTCCTCATTTTCCTTATGTTATTTTGGCGTGACTCATGATGTTTGTCTCCATTACCTGTTTTTGCAAGTAGGCAAGCATGCCAAAGCAGTATCTTCCACTTTTAGGGCAACCAATTGCTTTGTATAGGTAATTTGGTAACTACTTAAACTCCACTCGTTTTGTTCTTCATGTTGACACCAGAAGTTCACTTATACGATCATTGGATTTATTTTGAATCATTGAGCTCATCAAGTGCTATCGGATCACTAAAACATTTTAGCTTTGTTCCTCAACGATTTTCGTAGTATAAATATGCCAAGTTTTTCTATAGCTATATTTAGCTTTCTCGAGCAACTACAGTGGTTTGTGTCTTCTAATGATGCTTCTTTTTTACAGTATTAATTATTAAACTTAGCAGTGATTAAGTAGTTATGCATAGGTTATGACTCATAACCTATTAT
This sequence comes from Logfia minima, assembly GCA_963921325.1. Taxonomy (NCBI): domain Eukaryota; kingdom Viridiplantae; phylum Streptophyta; class Magnoliopsida; order Asterales; family Asteraceae; genus Logfia; species Logfia minima. The sequence goes on from OY992767.1 coordinate 34,706,754, forward strand.
GAGTATGTAAAATTTTTTGGTAGTTGGAGTAGCTAAATATTGAAATCTACTCAGATGCTATATCATTATTTTTACCAATGAAAATAGAAAATATGTGAATAAATAAATAATGAAATGACCACAAAAATCATTGTTTCTCAAGGCTGCAGAGTAGATTTGGGGACCTTAGATATGCTAGTTAGTGGTAAATAAGTTACCTGGAAAGATTGTTACTGGTATGTTGAACATACTGTTTTTAAGTCCATAGAGCAATATCTTGACTCTCTTACTAAAGTCAAAGCACAACCTCTTTGACTCTTAGTACTTTTTAGATGAGGCAATCTCAATCACCGTCTTACTTTGGTCAAAGCACATCCTCATTGACTGTTGTAGTACTTTTTACACGTGGCAATTTCAACCATTGTCTTACTTTGGTCAAAGCACATCCTCTCTGACCATCTCACCAATGCCAAAGCACATCCACTTTGAATGCCTTAGTATTTTATCTATAACATGTCAAATAAAAAACAATAGCTAAATTTGAAACGGGTCAAATGGGCTAATGGGTCAGAAGTTGCCCAAACATATAGCTAAATTTTGAATAGACCATCTTAATAGTTCTATTTAAAAGAAATAAATCTTTTCTAAAAAATTTAAAAGAAATAAATACCCGTTGAAATAAATGTGATTTTTGTAATCATATTTGACATAGGTTAAAGAAGACTTGAGTTTTTTGGATAATTTTTTTTTGGGTCAAAGTCAAATCCATCGTGACGTGATCCATTTTCACATATCCAAAAAAGTTACCTGTTTTGACTCACTACCCGACCCACCTGAGCCGCCCATGCTTCCACGTCTACTATTTTTACTCTTGTGGTACATCATATCATTGAGATATATTATGATGCTCCATTTGTTTGCAGTTTCTACACTTTTTCAAGGATGCCTGAAGTTAAGGAGATTGTTGTAGTTTGTGATCCATCTTACCAGGACATTTTTGAAGGTCCGACCACATTCTTAAAATAATAAAACACGATAGGTAGTTGTGCCCATTGTTTTTCTGTTATTCCTTTTATCAGACACAAATGAAGCTCACTCTTTTCTCTCTTATTAGACGCCAGAGAGAAGATCAATGTGGACTTAAAGTTTGCATTGCCCGGAAAGGAAAGACAAGATTCTGTGTACAGTGGACTTCAGGTTGGTTTTCATGAATTGTGAAGTATATATATAGTTCGTTACATGTTGTGATCATTTTTTTCTCTTCTAATTCATAATGTTTTGTGACCAGACAATTGATTCAAAATCTGAACTTGTATGCATCCATGATTCTGCAAGGCCTTTGGTAACTTCAAATGATGTAGAGAAGGTTTGTTATTCAGTTCACCAGTTGCATTTCAAATGTTTATCATATGATTTATTACTGTCGAAAGGCATAGATACCAAGAATTCACATTTGGATGATAATATGTTAATTTTATTATGTGAAATGATACAACAGTTTATCTATCCTTCTAGTTACACCTTAATATTGAATTGTGTCAATTGATTGATAAATATTTGAAATGTATACCAGATGTAGTACACAACAGATTTGGTAATTAGTTTGAAATTTTGTTGCATTCCATCTAGGACTCCCATAAAATCGCCAAAATAATTTTTTGGGTGTTCCACAAGCATTTACACGTTTCTCCTTTCACTCTTGATGATTTAATGACAGGTTCTGAAAGATGGTTTGCGAGTTGGAGCTTCAGTGCTTGGTGTTCCTGCTAAAGCTACTATCAAAGAGGTATATACACTGAATAAAGAAGCAAATAATTTCATATGTGTGAGTTACTTGTGTCATCTCTAACTGGGCAAACTGGTAAATCTAAAAAGAAAAGAAAAGATGAATGGGTCAAATGATTTGAAACTTTCATGCAGGGAAATAGTGAGTCTTTTGTGGTGAAAACTTTGGACAGGAAAACACTTTGGGAAATGCAAACTCCACAGGTCAGTATATACGCAGGCATCCTTTTTACATTAAACTTACCACGTGCTGCTGTGATCCAATCTTATTTATATATAGGTCATCAAGCCTGAGTTGCTGAAGAAGGGTTTTGAGCTTGTAAATAGGTACCACATACATTTTTATTTCATATAAAAGAACAAATTCTCCCTTTCCTTTCTACAAAAAGTTGAATTAATAATCATGGTCTTGTGTAAAGGTAGCGAAAAGGGAGGGTTTAGTAACGGGTCAATATAAGGCAGTTTTTGTATGGGGTGTAGTTAATAATTATTACAGTAATATTTACAAACAGTTTAGTCCAGAGTATGTTGTATAGATCTAATAAACTCTTTGGAGACTTTCATCACCTGACTCGACCCATTCATAAATAATGGGTTGATATTGTCACTTGTACTTTCATATAAGGCTCTTTAACTTCTATTAAAAGTTCATAGATAAAATATATAGGGATTGATATAATATTTTTTTTTTCTTCAACTAATAGAGAAGGCCTCGAAGTCACTGATGATGTGTCTATTGTAGAGCACCTCAAACATCCTGTTTACATCACAGAAGGATCTTATACTAACATCAAGGTACACACTATTTCTCTTTCATGATTTCAATAATTTAAAAACAAGATACAAATTGATATTTTAAGTAAATCTTATGAATGTTAAACATTCATGTGTGTTGAAAGCGTACAAATGTGTATACGATCAATTTCCATTTTATGGCTTGCAGGTTACAACTCCTGATGATTTATTACTTGCTGAAAGAATATTACATACCGAATCGCCTGTGCCAGCTTAATTATTCATATTCTGTGACACTATAAATTGTTATTATGAGTTGGATGACAATTGCGGATTCTGACAAAGGGTGGATACAATTTTATTTATTTATATGTTAAGTGTAATCCATAATGGTTTTGATTAATGCAAATTCAGTTTGAGATTCTCTAGTAAGTAGTAACTTTTATCATTCCATGGAGATTCACCTTATGTTGGTGATAGTTTTGTGATGTGTGCTGAAGCTTGAGTTACAATATAACATTTTTAAGGGTATATTTGTGATGTGTGCCGAAGCTCGAAGCATTCAACATTGAATCATTTCATTCAGCAACAATCAAACACAGCCTTATTTCATTCAGTAACACTTTGTCATGCCTATGCTTTCAATTACTCTGTCCTCTTTAGTTAAATGTTTTTTTTTTTTCTTAATCGTGGTTAATTAAACTTTTTATTTAAAAAAATTAAGTATCCGTATCTTATCCAATTACTTTATTTGTCTATAATTTGAAAAGTCACTTGTACGAAAATTTTCACCGTCATACATATTGATTGGTATGGACAAATGCACGTCGGCCAAAGTTGAAGGTATGTAACAATACGTTTTTCGATGCAGAAAGTTGTCTTGATTATTTCGTTTCTTCATATTCATAAATTAGAAATAAATATATATTATATTCAAATAGTTGTATTAACGTATTATTGTGTTTTTTGCTGATAACTTTTCATATGTATTTTTTTGTATTAATTCAAATATACGACTATGATCATTTTATCTTTATCTACATTTTGATATAAAAAAATGTTAATTTCGAGACTAAAAATACATTCGTTAAATAAATATCATATGATGATAAAATTTATGTCAGAATGTAGATAATATTACATTGATTATAAATATATATTCATATTTATTTCAAGTATCGTATATAAAAAGTTATTAAAGAAAAACATAAAATTATGTTAATTAAATATAATAATATTATATAATGAAATAAACCTCTATTCAATTTATCATATCAATCCTGTGACGTGTAAAAAAAACCTTTTACTGTGTAAAAAGAAAATTCCATCAATATATTATATAAAAATTAAAATTTTTACACATAAAAATATATGACTTAAAAACCCCATGCAACATGCCGACATACTCATCCTTATATAGATACTATATTTCCGACTACTACAAAATATAGATTAACACAAAATTACTAATTTATCTTCATGATAAATAGGTATGCCCTAAAAATATATCAAATAATGTAAGTAGAATGCAATTCAAATTTCAAATTATAAAATGTCTACTACAAGTCACAAACAAATGAAATCAATTATTGGCTACAGAAATCATTTGAAAACGGTTATAAAGATATTACAGTTAGACCGCATCTTATCTGAATCCGAAAAAAATAAAATAAGAGACTTACCTTCTCATAAATTAATATTTATTATTTTTAGTTATATTTAATTCAAAAGTCTGTTAGTTTATTTGCTTACCCGAAACAAAACAAGTACGTGGGCTAATATTGCAAAAGACCAGATAATAAACCCGGTAGTGTTGGGCTTTTCAATTTAAGGCCGACTTATATTTTACCCTCTTACATTCGCCAATTTTTGCACCCAAAACCCTACTCTCCTCTTTCGATTCAGTCATTTCTCACGATAACATCAATCAATCACACTCTTCACGGCTGCTAATTTTCGTCGACGAATTCTGGTAAATCTTCGCTATCCTAATCGTAACTTTTCGCATCGATTATTCGTTAATTTCACTTTTTCATGTTTAATTTATCGACCTGTTCATCTTTCTTTCAACCGATTAGAATTTTAACCGTCTTACATGTAATTTGCTGCATGTACGGATCGACAATTGATTTTCTGTATATCTATATGCTGCTTTGCTGTTTAACTAATTTTGTGCCTGAAATTAGGTTTCTGATAATTTTTGCTGAATATTATTTATATTATATATTAGATATAGGTGGAATATGTGTATGTCACATTCCTTAAACTCTTTAAATATAAAAAATAAGAAATCTAAAATAAGGTGTTCATGTTAGATACTATAAATGTTAGTTTTGATGGAAATCTATTTGTTGGTGATAATGCTTTATGAAACGCAACATCTCACTGTTTATTAATGTTAATGTTTATGGATCCCTATAATTTTTTTTGTCTATTGTGGCATAGTAATTACAATTGCTACTGCTGCTTTTGTTTGAACATAGTGTTATGTTAATGTTTAAGAATATTAACAGCAAGTATATTTGTTTGATATGTATCACAGCAGGTAGAAGACTCCTGTGATTGAAAATGGCGACTTTTGCAAAACCGGAGAATGCTTTGAAACGAGCTGAAGGTGAGTGGGATCATCGTATTGATGTATTGTAGCTATGTAGGATTTTTATCTGCTGCTAGGAGAATTCAGTTCAATAGGTATTCATTAGTGGTCTAAATATAGTTCTTATCGGTGTTTAATTGTGTAACTAACCTATCCTTACATGATTAGGCTAAAAAGATTCTCCTTTAGGGTTTGTGCTTTCTGACCCATCAGTTAGCTACTATTAGTGAGTAGTGACATCAATAATTTTAAAAATTAAGTGAGGGTTAGCCGTTGTTCTCCAATTATTAACTGATGAAACTAGTCATCAAGCGAAGTCATTGTAATTGTTTGCTAGGTTATGGGTTGATTTTTCGCTGAAGATGATAATGTAGATGAAGTGATAATTACAATTGTACCTCCTAGGAAATGGTTATGGACTAGGCATATGTCCAACTGAAGGTTTTTTAATTGGGACCTGTAAGTTGGCTGGTATCTAATTGATTGGCTGAAACTGGAAAATTTATAGATAAATGGGAAATTAGTTTGTTTTGCGGCAGATTATGGATTTTCAATTTCAGTTCATAACCTTAAGTGAGAACTTAGAATGCCTATATGCTCTTTTTCTGTGAAAATATATGCACACTGTATAGTTAATGAATGCATATATTTCAATGTAAACTGTGTTAGTAATCTTGATTGCTGGCTCAATTTCATGATCTGAAGACAGTTGCAAGTTATTTTTGTTTTTCTTTGCGTTCTTTTTATGCTCCAATGAATACATTTGTTTAACCTAGTAGCCATGAGCCATCAGATATCAGGCTGACACATTTGATATATACTTTTTAATGATGTCATTGTTGCTTGGACAACCTTGTGTTCCACCACCAAGTGGATGCATTGTTACGTGTTTACATCTACATGAAGCTGTCTTGGCTTTTGCATCTTCAAACACTTCCTGCGCAGTGTGTGTGTATGAATAACCACCTTTGTTGATGCTTGATTGCAGAATTGATCAATGTTGGGCAGAAACAAGATGCTCTTCAAGCCCTTCATGATCTTATTACTTCAAAGAGGTACAGAGCATGGCAGAAAACACATGAGAAAGTTATGTTCAAGTACATCGAGCTTTGTGTTGACATGAGGAGAGGTAGATTTGCCAAAGATGGTCTTATTCAGTACCGAATAATATGTCAGCAAGTTAATGTTAATTCATTAGAGGAAGTGATAAAGCACTTTATGGATCTCTCAACCAAGAGGGCTGAGTTGGCCCGAAGTCAGGCGCAGGCTTTAGAAGAAGCCCTGGATGTTGACGATCTCGAAGCTGATAAAAGACCAGAAGATTTAATGTTGAGCTATGTTAGTGGTGAAAAGGGAAAGGACCGTTCTGATAGGGAGCTTGTGACCCCATGGTTTAAGTTTCTGTGGGAAACCTACAGAACAGTTCTTGAAATATTGCGAAACAACTCCAAGTTGATGGCTTTGTATGCAGTAAGTTTTCCTTTAGTCTACTTGCTACTTGTTTAACTAGTTACTTTAAGTTAGAACTTGAATATCTCAAATTCTACGGACTTGGAGACATATCATTAAAGTAAATGAAGTTTGATTTATGATTAATTTTGTGCAGGACACAGCACATCGTGCTTTCCAGTTTTGCAAACAATACAAAAGGACAACCGAGTTTCGCAGGCTTTGTGAGATAATCAGGAATCATCTTGCAAACCTCAACAAGTACAGAGATCAGAGGGACAGGCCTGATCTAACTGCTCCTGAAAGTCTACATTTTTATCTTGATACACGATTTGAGCAGTTGAAAGTTGCGACAGAGCTTGAACTCTGGCAGGTTTGTTTAATTCTGTTTCTGGTATTAGAGGTGGAAAGATGGGAGGGTCGTGTGGGTTGGGTGACTGGTCAAAATTTGTTTGGATTGGTGTCAGCTTGGGTTTGGTTGATCCACATGCATTCAGATTATGATAGCAATCTAAAATTGTGATAAAAACTATTTAGGAGATTAAAAGCTGAAAAAATGACTTTGGGCAAGTTATTACTTGTTTGTCTCATTCTCTTTTTAGCTTTATGAATTTAACCTTTTTCACATGTTAGAGAATAGAGATTAAACATTTAAACATTACCCAAGTCAACCTATTTATAAGTAAATGGGTTGAAATACTACTTAATATTTATACTGAACATACATCGTCTTTTCTAAATAAAATCATTGATCTTGATTTGTGTGATTGTATTTCTCAGGAAGCCTTCCGCTCGGTAGAAGATATTTATGGGCTGACGAGCATGGTTAAGAAAATGCCAAAATCATCCCTGATGGCTGTATATTATGCGAAATTAACAGAAATATTCTGGATCTCCTCTAGCCATCTATATCATGCTTATGCATGGTTCAAACTTTTCCAACTTCAAAAGAGCTTTAATAAGAATCTGAACCAGAAAGACCTGCAGTTAATAGCATCATCTGTATTGTTGGCTGCGCTTTCAGCTCCACCATATGATCACCTGAAAACTGCATCTCATTTAGAATTGGAACATGACAAAGAGCGGAATCTAAGGATGTACAATCTTATCGGATTCAATATCGATGCCAAGCTTGAAACGAAAGAAGTGGTATCTCTCAACCATGAAATATATCTTTCTTCATTTATGCTGGTGTAGTAATCTCATTCCCAATTTTTCCCTTTTCTTTTTGCAGCTGTCCCGGTCATCTCTTCTAGCAGATCTGGTAAGCTTGCTTCGAAATCAACTTCTAAGTGCAACACTTTTTTGCCTAACTGTTTTTTAAAGTCACCTATATGTATAGAAAATATCTTAAGATCTTTTTTCATGTTGGCATTTTTGAGGGGTGGGTATTTTTGGTATATTCTCTCTTCATACATTCACAAATAGGGCTCTTGTGTTTAAATTTTCTAACACTGTTCTCTCTTGTTTTTAGGTTTCTAAAGGAGTGATGACATATGTAACTCAGGAAGTGAAGGATCTTTACCATCTTCTTGAAAACGAGTTTTTGCCTTTGGATTTGGCATCAAAAGTACAACCTTTGTTGGTAAAGATAGCAAAACTTGGGGGCAAGTTATCTTCAGGATCTTCTGTACCTGAAGTCCAGCTTTCTCACTACATTCCTGCTTTGGAGAAAGTAGCTACCTTGAGACTCTTGCAACAGGTAAATATCTATTTCTGTTTGGTTTTTTTACTTCTAAGAATTTAGTTTTGATTATTTTTATTGTGGTTCCAGGTGTCCCAAGTGTATCAGACAATGAAAGTTGAAACTTTATCAAAAATGGTTCCTTTCTTTGAGTTCTCGGCCGTGGAGAGGATTTCTGTTGATGCTGTTAAACATAATTTCATTGCTATGAAAGTTGACCATATGAAGGGTGCAATTATATTCGGTGACTTGGTTAGTCTATTTTATTATGTTTTACATTATCCTTTTTTTTTTATCTCATGTTTCTTCTTGAACTAACATTGTATCTCATTCAATGTATCAGGGGTTTGAGTCTGACAAGTTGCAAGATCATTTGAGTGTTTTGGCTCTGAATTTGAATCAGTCTAGATCAATGATTTATCCTTCTCAGACAAAAGCATCAAAACTGAGTGCTATGCTGCCAAGTTTGGCAGATATTGTAGATAAAGAGCACAAAAAGCTTCTTGCTCGGAAATCTATTATCGAGAAACGCAAGGAGGAACAGGAGCGTCACCTGCTTGAGATGGTATTCTCTGTCTCCTCTGAATCATAGTTTGTTTTCTTTCTTATTACTTTTCTTTTTTTTTTCCTCTTGTGGACGGGCAGTTTTAACCCATTGCCCAGAGTGTTCCTTACTGCATTAGAACACCCATTTTTCCATACAAAATAGATTATAGTTGAAGTGATATGATTTTGTAGTCATCTTTGACACTAGTTTTATTAAATGAAAACTAAATTAGGGGATGAAACATGCTTTGGGTCAACAATTGACACATACCTCACTTACCTTGTTGATCCTTTACCCAACTGGATCATGACGCCATCTCTAGTTCTGTACTTGTGACATCATGTACCTGTTCCACCATTAATTTTTCCTATTATTCTGTTCAATGATTAATTTTGTGATTTAAACTTTTTTTCAAGGAACGAGAAGAGGAAACAAAAAGACTAAAATTGCAGAAGAAAACTGAGGAGGCGGAACAGAAGAGACTTGCTACTGAGTTTGAAGAAAGGAAGCACCAACGCATTCTGAGGGAAATTGAGGAGCGTGAGCGTGAGGAAGCTCAAGCTTTACTAAATGATGTTGGAAAGCGTATCAAAAAGAAAGGAAAGAAGCCTATCATTGAGGGGGTGAGTTATTTTCATTCTGATTTCTCATGTTTATATACGGCTTGAAGCCGTTCTTGGACTCTTGCATTGACCGTTATTTTCCTTTACAGGAGAAGGTGACAAAACAGACTTTGATGGAGTTAGCTTTGCAGGAGCAAGTTAGAGAAAGACAGGAAATGGAAAAGAAAATGCAAAAATTAATTAAAACAATGGATCACTTTGAAAGAGCAAAGAGGGAAGAGGCGGCACCTTTGATTGAAGATGCTTTCCGAAAACGTTTAGCTGAAGAGAAGGATCTTCATGAACGTGAACAGCAGGTATCCTGTTGACTTAAACTTCAAGATATTTCCACTCTAACTGTGACTATTTTGCTATCCTCCTCAATGACTTGCATAAAATTTTTGCAGCTTGAGGTTGAGTTGAGTAGAGCCCGTCATGATGGAGATGTGAGGGAGAAGTATAGACTTGCTCGGGTTATCCAACATAAGGTCTCTTTTGATTTCATCATTATGGTTTTGTTTTTTACTTCTCTCCTCTTTTTTCTATTCTTTTGGTCTTTCATCTGATGGTGTACGGGCCAGTATACCTTCCATTGTATACAGAGGTGGTAATCTCAATTCCTTTACCTAATAATGGGTCGGTTTGGGTAATGACTTATCACTAACAAAGTGGCTTAAAGGGTAACCTGTCAAAGAAATAGACAACAAATGTTTGCCGGTCAATCTAGCTCTACTGACTTCTACCAAGAACAGCATATTTCAACTTTAACCTGTTTTTTACTCGTTCCCAGCCTGCTTATTTGCCACCGCTATTTAAATTTTTTAATGCCCAAGCATCTTCCTGGGATCCTCTTTAACTGGATAATAGCTCAGTTGGTTAGGCAGTGGGTACTAGTTTGTACAAGAAGACTTTTTTTTTGTATCTCATTCTTTACTGCCATATTCTTGTATACAGAAGGAGTTTGAAGAAAGAGTTGCGAGTCGTCGTCAGGCAGAGCACGACAGAATGAAATTTGAGAGGGAGCAACGACTAAGCCAAGTCCTCAAGGCACGAAAAGAGGAAAGGGAGATTAAGAGGAAAATGCTGTACTATCTCAAAACTGAAGAAGAAAGGCTCAATAGGTTGCGTGAGGAGGAGGAAGCTCGTAAGCGTGAAGGTGAGTCTTTCTATTCCATTTGATCATAATTTTTAGAAGTGTCCTGTTTGCAGTTATATGTATTTGGACCATCTATGTGTTAAATTGTGCAAAAAGTCTTCACCTGCCACTGCCAGCTAGATGCGGCAGATTTGACCCATTAGCTATGTATGGTTGGATCGGTTTATGTTTTTTTTGTAGCTAGACAAACGGTTAAAAACTCATTATAAGTGTTTCTTTAAGCATTAAACCTCCTAAGTTTCAATTACTCAAATATTTAGACTATGATTGAAGAAGTATAGTATTCGACGCTGGTCATCTGTAAATATGTTAAGTTTTTTTGACAAATACGGTTTCACGTCAACCCAAGCGTGCACAACCCATACGAATATCACCCTTTACCCAACCCATGTTTCTGGGAACCTTTACTTTTCAGCTCATCGTATGGGAAGCAGTTGATACATTTTTGTGTTCTCATGGATCCTCCTGCTTTTTGATTTTTAAATTGGATATGCAGAGGCTGAAAGGCGAAAGAAGGAGGAAGCGGAGCGGAGGGCAAAGCTGGATGAAATTGCTGAAAGACAAAGGAAAAGAGAACAGGAATTGGAAGAACGAGAGAGGCTAAGGAAGGAAGCTATTTTAAGGGGTACACCAATTGATGCCCCAGCCAGGCCTGCTTCTGAGCTTCCAGGCCCAGGATCAGCCGCACCTCCAGCTGCTGCACCAGCAGCAGCAGCAGCTGCATCAACTGCTGGTGGTGGTGGTGGTGGTGGTGGGAAGTATGTCCCCAGGTTCCGTAGAAGTGAGCCAGCCGAGCCAGCTGCACCTCCACCAGCACAATCTGGCAAGTGGGGAAGTGGGAAGCCGGATGATGCTGGGGCCGCACCAAGTGGAAAATGGAGACCATCTTTTGGTGGCGGGAGTGGTGCTAGCACTGGTGGTGCAAAGGGTTGGTCTTCATCCAAGTTTTCGCGGTGAAATTTTAAGGTTGGGTTTCTGACATGTCTTGGTTTTGTACCTTGGATTTTTAAAAATTTAAGGGAGAATGGTGTAATATTTTGTTTTCTGAAATATGGGAAGAATTAGACCAGACCCTATCTAATAACACAATGGATGTGTGAATTTTGTTTTGAAAGCACTCATGGAATTAAAGAATGATTGTTTCAGTTTTCTGTGCTTTTCCATACTAATGGTGTTTGGCCATGGGACTTAAGGTGTGTAACTGTTTTTGAATTACATGGTGAGTGTTTGAAGTATGGATTACCAAACTTACAAAAACTAAAATTGTTCTTGAATGAAGAGTAGCAAAAGCAACTATTGGCGAGTATATGCTTCATTTTTCTCCAAGTTGACTCTTTTTATTTTCAAACGTTATACAGCAAGAAGAAACAATACACCTAAAGATAGAAAGTTGATTATTATTATTATTATTATTTTCTTAACAAAACAATTATGTTGGTGATAGTTTTGTGATGTGTACTTAAGCTCGAATTACAATATAACATCTTTAAGGGCAATTTTGTGATGTGTGCCGAAGCTCGAAGCATTCAACTCTGAATCATTTCATTCAGCAACAATCAAACATACCCTTACTTTGTCATGCCTTTGCTTTCAATTACTTTGTCATCCTTAGTTAAATGTTTTTTTTCTTAATCGTGATTAATTAATTTTATTTATTTACTAAAAATTAGGTATCTGTATTTTATCCAATTACTTTATTTGTCTATAAATTGAAAATCATCGAAGCATTATATAAAAGTTAAGGGTGTGTTTGGTTGTGGAAATTTCACAGTTTTTCATCTTTATTTTTCTAAAAGGGTTAATTGTTTCGTTATGTATCAAACTTTACACTTTTTACTATTGTATGTAACCACCTTTCAAAAGTGCTATTGTATGTATCGAATTTGTAATTTTCATATATTGTATGTAATATTTCCTTTTTTGACCATTACAAAAAAGGAAAGTTTCCTTTTTTGTCAAGGCTAAAAAAGGCAAGTCAACATACAATATACGAAAATCACAAGTTCGATACATACAGTAACACTTTTGAAAGATGGTTACATACAGTAGTAAAAAGTGTAAAGTTCGATACATAACGAAACAATTAACCCTTTCTAAAAAATAAGAAACTTTTTCATTCCCTAGAAAAGTGATGAAAATATGAAAATGTGTTAAAATGGTGTTGCATTTTTCATTTTGAAAAACTAGTTAAGCTTAAAAGGTTTTGAAAATTTTTAGAAAAGTAAAGAGGATGTTACGAAGGAAAATAGTGGAAAAGTGGAAATTCATCTTTTCTACCTTCTAGTTATAACATGAAAGATGGTTTTTTCATTTTCTTGGAATTTTTTTCTGAAAAATACTCATTTTGAATGCATTTTCTAATTTTATGCTTTTCTTAAAAAGAAAATTCTAAAAAATAGTAACTTTTTTCTTCAACTAAACGCACTCTAAAAATCCCTTGTAACATATCCGCATATTCATCCTTATTGATACCATATTTCCAACTACTATCAAAATCTAGATTTTAACAAAAAATTCCTAGTTTACCCTCATGATAAATAAGTATATATATCAAATAATGCAGGTAGAATACAATTCAAATTATAAAATGTCTATACAAATCACAAACAAATGAAATCAATTATTGGTAAAGGAAATCGTTCATAAACGATTACAGAGATATTAGAGTTAAACCGTGTATTATTTAAATCTGAGAAAAGAAAACAAAAGACTCACCTTCTCACAAATTGATATTTTAACATTTAATGATATTTTATTATTTTTAATTATATTTAATTTAAAAGTCTGTTGTTTATTTGCTAACCCGAAACAAAAGAAGTACGTGGGCTAATATTTCAAAAGACCAGATAATGAACCCGGTAGTGTTGGGCTTTCCAATTTAAGGCCGACGAACTCAAAAACCCTGGCAAAGGAGGAGTCAATATACGCTCGCCGGATGTATCACTCATTCCGTTTTGAAAATCGGATTATTGAACTCGCCAGTTCATAACCCTTTTGTTTCATCAAACATATCAACTCCTTAAAATGACTACTTCTTCACTAGCTACGAAACTTACAAGATGCTTACGTGTCTCTCTTCCTTCTTCCACACACACCAGCTCATTAGGTATTTCTTTCTCTATTATTACTATTATTATTATCATCCGTTATTCCATTTGTTTAGCTTTTCTATTTTACATATGTTAAACTGTGTTTTTACATTTTATAAATCGATTATGGGGTATGATCGTACTGTTACACTACGCAAGCACGGATCAATTTCACATATATATACATGATATGGGTTTCAGAATTAATGGATTGTGACATAATGTGTTACATTTTTCTAGTGGGAATCTCGAAGAAATGTTACTCATCATCTGGTTCGTTCGGAAGTGGTGATGGTATTGAAGGTGATACAATTAATGATGATAACGATGATGATTTGCTTCCTGAAAAACCCGAGTTACAAATGCAAGGAGTTGATCCCAGAAAGGGTTGGGGCTTTCGTGGTGTACATAAGGTACTGTCGAATCTTTAACTCTGCAATTAGTTTGTGATTTTTGAGTTTCTAACCGAACTGCTTTAAGTATATTGTTTCATCATATTAATGCGTTTGAAAGGATTAACTTTATAGCATTAAAAGTATTAATTTTTATATGGGTTAAGTGCATCTGAATGTATCAAGCTAAGGTATGACATTCATTGGGTGTATCGAACTATTCGGGCTTTCGCTGTATGTAAATAACTTGTTATTCATGGCTGTTGTATGTAATTTATGGTACTTTTACTGATGTGGCATCCGAATAAGTTGCCATGTGGCATCCTTACAAGTTGACACGTCAACAAAATTCATACAATAACAACAAATTGAAAGCTCATTAAACACAAAGGAAGCCCGAATAGTTTGATACACACCATGAATGTCAGAGCTTAGTTCAATAGATTTCAAAGCACTTAAGCCTTTTTATAATTTTTCCCGGTTAGGAAATGGGTCTAAACAGAGTTGAGGTCAATTTTTCACAAAGAAATAAAAAGTAGCAAGTAGTTAATGCAACATGATTGCAAAAGCTGTATTGTTATGATAACATTTTTTGTTTTTGAATAAAATGATTTGTAACGTTGGATGACTTGTGCAAACATAAAATACAACGTAGTAAAATATGACTTGTTTGTTAGCTATTTGTTGAAATTGGGCATCTTTAGTTTTTATTATTAGGTTTAGTATTATAGCGTTAGATTTACTAATCATGGTAGTGACAGGCAATCATATGTGGAAAGGTTGGGCAACCACCTCTGCAAAAGATATTGAGGAATGGTAGAACTGTCACCATCTTTACAGTTGGGACAGGAGGCATGTTTGATCAAAGAACAATTGGAGCCAAAGACTTGCCAAAACCGGCTCAATGGCATCGTATTGCTGTGCACAATGAAACACTCGGTGCTTATGCAGTTCAACAACTCGTCAAGAAGTATGAATATTGATCATTTTTTAGTGAATTTTAGATTTTTTTGATTATGTGCGTTTGCATCTCCCTTTTCTCTTGATGTCGGAACCTATTTGCAGCTCTTCAGTTTACGTAGAGGGTGATATCGAGACAAGAGTTTACAACGATAGTATCAATGGAGAAGTTAAGAACATTCCAGAGATCTGCATTCGTCGTGACGGTTAGTACCTTTTTTTTCTTTGTTCTTTAACTCTACTTTGGCAAGGTAATGTTTCATTTTAGTTTTACAGTTAATGGATACCTGTATATAATTAAGATTATAAGTGTCGAATGAATCAAATTCCTAAATTTTTTGAATAATAGTTTGTAATAGACAGTCTGAATGGCAAAACTTACAGTGTTAAACATTTGTATAATTTAGTGTCGAATGAAATTTGAGTGTTTGGTTCATACATTGAATAGATCGGAATATAAATTTTTATAAATTGTTAAGCCTGAAACCAATCTATAGACTGAACAAACATCCTTGGAATGGGCTAGCCTTGATTTTGTCCAATTAAGAGGTCTGTCCTGCAAATAAGTGGTGGAAAAAGAAAAAGTGAAAAACCTTGACCTCTGACCGAAGACGGGGGGTAACCATCAAATCGGTTGGCATAACTGCATAACAAACAACACGTTAGTGTGTCTTCTGTGTATGTTAGACTGTTTGGTTAGACCATATTAGAACAAGTAGTTTTTTGGTATAGGTCAAAAAAAGGGTGATGATACATGCTCCCATAAATTACAAATTGTTTAATTTATTTTATTCAAAAAATTATTGATAGAATTGAAGTTGGTTGGTTGTTGCAGTGACACTTGTTCTATGTTATAAATATAATGGACATCCTCTTACGTTTAATATGGTGATCTTGCAGGAAAGATTCGTCTGTTCAAAACAGGAGAAAGCATTAGCAGTATATCCTTCGATGAACTACGTAAGTGCTGTTTGTATTAAATTCCCATATAGATAGAGGTTGTGAAATGGGTGGATTGGCTAACAGATCAAAATAGTTAATTTTTTGGTGTGGGTCAAAATGGGTTTGAACGATTCCAAAACACTTTTTTGTCCAGAAATTATTAAATCTAAAAATAATCAGTCCGTCAAGTACAATTTCAAAAGACACTCAGGGTGACTTTTAACCCTTTTGATCCATTTGACTTGTTTCCTTTAGCTAATTTTTTTAAATATTACTCTTTGACTCGTTAATAACCTATATTCTTTCAAGTTTTAACATTTATATGTAAATGGATCAAAATTATCACCTGTACATTTAGATGTCGTTAATTTTTTGAAGGGATTCAAATCTTTATTGTAATCTATGATGAATTGTTGTAACTCATCATTCTGTCTTATGATATTTATGATTATGATCAATTCCCAATTTCCGATTGATGGCAGGTGAAGGATTGATCTAATAGACACTCGTTTGGCATATGTGAACATATAATGTACTCAAGGACCCAACCCATGATGTAGACAGACTTGTGCACCAAGAAAATTCATTTCCTGGAACTTGTGCAGCAAGAAAATGAGTTGCTGAAACTTTTTAAATTAGGAAACTTTATTATTTTGTTATTAGGAACTTTAATAGTTAGGACTTTAATTTAATTAGGAAACTTATAGGAGTTTTAGTTTATTTAGGATCAGGATATCTAGGTCTATAAATATTGTTCCTAGCCTCTGTTTATCTAAAGAACTCGTTTTTTTTATCATCTTTTCATTCTTGAACTCAATTCTCTAGGTAACTTGTGTTTGCAAGTTTGTTCCTGCTCGCAACGTGATTGTGAATTAAATCCCTCCGCTATCCTACTCCAACCCATCCGACCAAAATTAAGGAATGTTTACCAATGTGTTCGATTTGAGACATATTTTGCAATGGATTCTGGAGGATGGTGTTACCTTATATCTTCATTTTAGCCTTTTGGGCACATTCTTGTTTTTAAATTTGCACCTCATAGATATTCTGTATGTTGGCTCATGTTCTTTATCATTTCATATTATCCTCAAATTATTCTGATTTAGAATCGGACTATGACATGTGGCCTTTTGGGTATTACCTTCGATAAAATTTTCAAACATGTAATTATAAATGGGGAAATCCGTGCATCAATGAGATTTTCAAACATGTAATATAAATGGGGAAATCATCCATGCAGCAAACTGTACGGATCTCACGTGCAAAAAAGACATGTGACCTTTTGTGTAAGAGTATACACCTTTGATAAAATTTACAAACATGCAATTATAAATGAGGAAATTATATGTGTATCAATAAAATTTTAAAATTAATATAAATGGAGATATCATCCCTGCAGCAAACTGCACGGATCTCACGTGCAACAAAGACAAAAGGAGATAGCAATCTTGTAAATATCAGTAAATTCGAAGGACTTAAACTATACCTAACATTTGTGGAGTCAATATTACTGAAAAGTGTTAATTTTTATATAAACTACTTTTCATTAAAGTTGTACATTCATCAAAGTTACTGTAATGAGTATAAAACTGTTTTCACCCAACACATTCATTTGTCGTTATTGTTTGAATTATAGACATTCGTACCAATAGAAAACGATTTATGTAGTTAACTCTTTAATTTTAATGTCAATATACTGTAAAGGTTTTGATTTGGTGCCTAAAAGATTTGAGGATATTGATGTGGAAAAGGCAACCCAACAAAACGTTGTACAACTCAAATGAATCATTGTTGGGCAAGTTCAATACGAAGTTTTCTATATATGTTTGGACTTGTATGATTTTTTAACGTTTAAGAGTGGTATATATGAAATTATTGCGAAGAAAATTTAAAGTTCACAAAGATGTGTGTATTTTATGGACAAAACGTGTTACATACCAAACCTAATAATGGACCAAAAATGCGTCCGAATTTTGTTCTTCACTTTTTTTCCCAAATTATTTCTATTAATATATATATATATATATTGAAAATTCTATTTATAAAATTATGCAGGTCGTTAGAAAGATCAATGAAAAGAACTTCTTTACAATTACACAAACCACTTTTGCTACTTCACTTTTATTTTAATTATTTCTCATTAATTAACTAACTTTAGGGTCATATATGCAAGTATTTAAGTCATAACTAACTCCCACGTCCCTTTGAGGCTTTGACAACCCCTTGCACCTCTCACCTTCCATCTACTCCACGTTTCCATCCGTTACTAAAACACTTTTCATACATCACTTCACTTTTGCATGCAAAACCTCAATGAAAAAAGAATTCGAAATGATTACCAAAAAATGGAGAAAAAAAGGTAAAATATTACGAGCAGTAATTCATGGTGCAATTGGCAACAACTACTTTTTTAGCGCAGAAGATAAGGTTCATAATAATGGGGATCATTATGAGTCCAATGAAGGGATTAAAGATGATCAAAAGCAGTCATCATCTAAAGTGATTTGTAAAGTTGGTTTGTTGCCATCTTTAGTTAGGGTTCCAAGTAGAGGATTAAACGGCTTACGAAAGCTTGGTAGAGCGGTTTCTATGCGTAAACACGAAGATGAAGAAGAAAGCGTCGAACTTTGCAAGAAGAGAATTATAATGGGGAAAAAGTGTAGACCATTGAATATATCAGGTGGACTTCATTATGATAAGAATGGGGTTTTGGTACCTGAAGACTTTGTTTCTTCACTTTAGGAGAAAAAAAAGAAATTAGTTTCTAGCATGAATAGAAGTCCATATATATTGATCATGTTAAATTTTGTGTTTTTTATTTTGTGTACCATTAACAATGGGTTATGAGTTCAAGTCCCGACTGAATTGTGGTATTAGTTTTTTTGATAATTATGTTTATCGATCAATATTTTTAAGATTTTAGTTATTCATACGTAAGCAGCAGGTTTGGTTAAAACTACTCGTATACATTAAAAAAGTATAATCAAAATCATGCTATTAATTCAAACCATACAAAACTTCTTACAATCAATAGTATTATTGATATTAATTCATGTAATAGTGATAATGAAATGACCAAATACAATCTGACTATGTATAAATTTTATTTTTATTTTTTTGGTTTATCCTATATTTGTAAGAAAAGAATTAAGCACACATACTCAAAAACTATTAAGTTCTTTTTTTGTTGTTGTTGGTGATAGATACCAATGCAATATGACCAAATGTTGTAGTCTAGAGTCTAGACTTCACTTTTGTTTTTTTATCTTTCTCGGTGGGGTGGGCTAACAGATTATCAATATTTTACTTGATGGGTCCAACCCAATGTTGAAACTCAATTGGGCTGATCCATCTATAGGCCCGTTAGGTGGGTCTTCTCCGGACCCAAATCTATAGCTTTAATCGAAAGTTCGAAACTCCCCTACAAACATCTTGCCAAAATAATTGTCATCTCCTTATTTATTTATTTGTTTTTTATTTTATCTTTTCTATTTGAAAAAAGAGAGAAAATATATCTACTTGTATAAACTCTCTTATTAAATGTATATTTATTTATTATAATGAAAAATATAAATATAAAATGTGATTCCACGTGCTCTGATCTAGTGATTGTTGTGTTTTCTTAGACTCTCATTCTCATCACGAGTGGATTTAATTACATTATCGTACTGTGCCAAATGATCATTTATATTTGATAACTATAATACATATTTTATATTTTATTATATCTAATAAATTATAATAATTATATCATTATTATATCTAATCACATAATTGTTACACTCGTTATCTTATTTATTTGATTTGTGACTATATTGTCACAGAAACAAAGATAACCTACGCTGACTTAACAGCGTAGAGTAAGCATCATCATTCATCAAATTCTTTGTTTTCCTCACCTGTCTACAAACAAAAATGGTTAACTATAATAACTATTATAATTATAATTATAATTATAATTAATCAAGTTCTCGAATTCTCAGATGCACGTTTCGGAACTCCCTCCAGCAAATTCTCTCCGGTGCACTTTTTTCCTTTAGATAAATGGGTACGTCTTTGTTACCTTCTTAGTTCAACTTATACTGTTACTGCTGATAAACGTGTTGAATACTAGTTGTAATCAACAGATTTTATTAAGGGTATGGCCTGAACTATTAGAACATACGTAAAACGTTCCAAAACTGGCCGGGTTGTATCAAAAGGGAGGTGATCTTTACACAAAAACTTATGATCAAGACACAACAATTTTATATGAATAGAATATTCTACCTTTAATGTTATTTTTCAATATATTCTTTTTATATAATGGTACAACAGTCTGTTCAAAATAATTATTTTGTGCAAGGATCACCTCCTGATATGAATATCCGTTAGACAATGAATGAGGCTAGTCATAAAGGTTGAGTCGTGTTTGCTGTCCAGGTTTTGAAGTAAAAGGAAACCAAACTGGTACAATACGTTATATTTTCAATTTCCAGATCGTTTATTTTATATTATTAACCTTTTTAGATTTATCGTTGCGCTTACTTTTTAGCAGTATAAGAAAGCTTTAATATTTTATATATAGAGATGTATGTTTATGGACATGGTATTGAAAAAAGTAGATGCAAATTTATCCTTTTGGGTAATATTTACAGCTGGTTTTGTGTTTTGGAAGTACATTTTGCAGTAACAATATCTTTTGGGTAACTTTATAGTTGGGTTATAAAGTAATGTTAATTTTTAAAAGTTCAAAAGGTGCCGTTTATGTTAATCCTGACAAAATTTATCTGTTACCAAACAAAAGAATCTATGTGGATTGATGGAATTCCATGTCAGACTGTTATATTCTCTGTTTTTTATTTAGAATGTACAGATTCATTGCTCTAAAAGTTCAGATTTAATAACTCAAATCCTTACTAGCTTTTATGGTAAGCTAATCTTTTTACTAAATCAAGTAGTTGCATACTTGCATATATAGTTTGAAAGATCAACCATATTGTAATTTGTCGGAACAAGATTGTATCTCTCAAATGGGGCGTTTTACGTCGATGTTTAATGGGATTGCAAATTCGTTTTCGTCTACCAAGAGAGTGAAGAGTTCTGAGGATCACAATGGAAAAATGACAGTAGAAGCCATGGCAAAATATGCGAAGAAGAATGATATGATCTTGAGATCTTCAGGCACTATTAATGTCAACAATTTTGCTTCAGTTTACTCTAAAAGAGGCGAAAAGGGAGTGAATCAAGATTGTTGCATTGTGTGGGAGGTATGATATATGATTTTATGATCTTTATTTGTAATAAGTTCTTAAGGGGTGTTTGTTATATTAAAGTGATTATCTGCTTAAAAATAAGTATAAGGTATGTATTAATCCACTTATTTTTAAGTACTTATTCCATATATATTAAGCATATAAGCAGTTTTCAGAGGAGCGCTTCTGCAGTAAAGATAAGCAATAAGCAGATAAGCATGTAAACAAGCGATCATTTTAAATGTTTGAAGAGGGAAAAAAGATTTTATTTTTGTGGATGGCAGGAATTTGGGTGTCAAGAAGACTTGATGTTCTGTGGGATTTTTGATGGTCATGGTCCATGGGGACATTATGTTGCAAAGAGAGTTTGTGAAACAATGCCATCATCTTTGCTATGCAATTGGCAAGCGAAGCTAGTTGAAGCTACAGTTGACTCGAATTGTGGCTTCAAGTCTGATAAAAAGCTAGACAGATTCAGTATATGGAAGAATTCGTTCATCAAGACTTGTGCTGAGGTTGATCAGGATCTACAACGTTCTCGCAAGTTTGATTCCTTTCATAGTGGAACCACCGGTTTAGCTGTCATAAAACAGGTTGATTCTGATTCTATTCTAGAAATTAATTACTGTTTTACTACAAGAATTTTTTATTTATTAATTTTTTTCCGTATCATAATCAAGCTTTAAGGAGATGAATGGAAACTAATGAGGCAAAAATTGGTTGTTTTATTTCCAGGGTGAACTTTTAGTGATAGCAAATGTTGGAGATTCGCGTGCAGTACTGGCTACAACAAGTGATGATGGCTATTTGGTACCTATCCAACTTACTGTCGATTTTAAACCGAATCTACCTCGTAAGCATTTTTGTATTTTATTTTAGCATCTCTTTTTTGGAAAATTTTTAGCTTCATTTAATTTCTTGCTCACATTTGATGAAGAATAATGACTCATCTACAGATGAGGCTGAGCGGATAGTTCAAGCTAAAGGGCGGGTTTTCTGTATGGATGATGAACCTGGTGTGCACCGTGTGTGGCTACCAAACGAGGAGTCACCTGGTTTGGCTATGTCAAGAGCCTTTGGTGATTATTGTGTTAAGGATTTTGGACTTATATCTGTGCCTGACGTAACACAAAGACGTATAACCAGCAAAAGCCAGTTTATCGTGCTTGCTTCTGATGGGGTATGTTTTGACGCTAGGAAAGTTTCACGTTTAATAAACATATTGTCCAATCGAACACTAAAAACTTATGCTACAAGTGTTTAACTGTTACAGTTTTAGGCGTTAAGTTTTGAAATTGCACATAAAGGTTTAAGCGATTGTATTGTTGTTATCTTTTTTCTTTTCCGAAGGTGTGGGATGTTATTTCAAATGAGGAAGCTGTGGAGATCGTTTCATCAACGGTTGACAAGTCAAAATCGGCAAAACGACTGGTGGAGTGTGCAACACGTGCCTGGAGACGCAAGAGGAAAAATATTGCGACTGATGATATATCTGCTATTTGTCTGTTCTTTAATAATGATTCCCTTTCTTCGCAAAAGTTCACCTTATAACTTCTAAATAAACTGAATGAAATCTTCAAGGTTATTTGATTCTTCCTTAGTTGTTGTGCGTGCTTGAGACGATGTGTATATAACATGTGTGGTTGTCGATAATATGTAGGGCAGGGTGTGTGAATGTTTATCATTCTATAAAAAAAATTGTGACATATTTGTTATCAGATTGATACCCCATAACAGATACACACTTGACCCATTAAACATGTGTCTAGTGTAGCTAATTAAGTCAATTTGACACACCCTCACCCAATATATATAATCCAAATCAAATCATTAATAACCAAGTTTAAAGCAACACCTTTAGAAAGTTTATGGCCTGAAATATAAAGAACCCACAAAAGCAAATGGAATACTGTTTAATCATAGTAAAGAAATATATTTAGATAAAAATAAAATAAAGTGTTCTCACTCGGATCATCTAATTCCATTTTCCAAAAACGATACAACTTTATACTAGACTTAGATCCCCAAAATGGTTCGAATCTGATCTGGCGGGTGCCTGGCTAGTGACTTGGGATCAGCATAACCATTCTTGGGATCCAATATTTCCTTGTAAATAATATCATAAGCTTCTGCCAGAGATCTCGCCACCTTGACAGATGCTTCAGACCGCAGCCCTGGAAGCTGCATCTGTTCAAATTCAGGCAGTGAACTCTCACTTCCCAATATGAGCCCAAAGAAAGCCTTAAGACACTCCGAGAGAGAATCAGGTGATGTATCTTCCATCTGAGCTAATGGTGAATCAGCAACTGAGTTAAGAGAGTTGTGGAAGAGAGACATCTTGTCTGATAAATTACATCTTGTTAGAATGGCAGTGACTTCTTTCTCCACTAGGTTGTGTATGTGATTATCGATCATCTTCCCAAGTTTCTTCACGTATTCAGAAGCAACATCGTACCTTAATAATGGTTGTTGAATGGCACATAGGCAATTGATAATAAAAATCCTTGATGGTGTTTCATTGTTCTGCAATAATCCAAATAGGTCATATGACTAAAGAGCAATTAAGAGAAACAATGTCCAGGGATGTAATATTTTAAGGAACTTTCTTGTGAGGGGAGCTCTATTAGCAAACAAAGATGGAGAAAATAGTGAGATAAAGCACCTTAGAGGAAACTATTTGGTTGCTGCTTGCTAATATGGCATCAACGGATGATCTTCGTGATTGGCCCACATCAGACCTCGTTCTACTTCTTCTAGACGAATCAATTGATGCCTTCGACTTGTGTGCTTCCATTGCTTGCTCGCAAATCTAGATTTATATAACAACCGAATATGAAACCATCGTAGGAAAGCAGAAAAAGGCCATCATAGAGAAGGGCATGTAAACACAGTTAGATCAACCAATTTGAAGTACAAACATAGTAGCTATGGCCTGATTGTAACACATGAGGCTCTGCAACCTTTAGGTTGTCACTTTCAAGTCTCTAGAGACATCATTTGTGTGAGTTAATTTGCTCATTCAATAGATAAGATATTAATCAACTTAGTATGAATTGAAATTATAATTTCACACGAGGGATGCACAACGACCTTTTCAATATAATAATTGCAGAAAAGTAGATGTGGAAATGGCCTATTACAAATGTTTATTTGCATGAAACTTAACCTTCATAAGCAGGAGAACTGGTGAGAAAAAGTACAAGAAACAAATCTCTTTGAGAAAGGAACAGTTCAATTATTCTACCAAAGATTCAAGTTCTGTTATTCAGACAGCATCAGATTTTAATTACCTGTATTATAGGATCAAGCAAAGTAGAAATTACTGGATCAAACATTGGCTTTTTTCCTGACTCCGGAAACATCATGCTGTCATGAATTCCAATTAGCTCAAGCAACAAAGAGACTCCTTCCCTAACTGCCGGTGGTGGGGAAAGATCAACAGCAACTAGTGGAGGATATCGCAGAAGTTTCTCCCCTCGAACTTTTAGAATGTCAAAAAATGTTTTCTGAGCAGCATCCGTAAGAGCCCAAAGTGTATTACAAAGAGCTGTTTCTCTCCCTAGCAGATCGGACACCTACGAGATTTTACACAGTTTAATAAAATTAAATCAGAAATCAGCAGGTTTGTGGATAGGTCATTTATTAGAAGTGGCACAATATGGAGGTCAGGTGGGTTGGGTCGCGGGTCAGATTGAGTTTGGGTCAAAACTAGTAATTTTCAGGTACAGGTCAAAAAGGGCACAGTGGATTGCCGGAACCACTTCCTCTTTTTTCCAATAATGGTACATTTTTTAGAAACAAGTAATGTCTCAAATATGGTTGGGCGACTATAGACTCATTCAAACAATTTCATTTTAGCTGTATTTTATTTCATCTGTTAGAGGTAAAAATATAATCCACATATAAGTAATACTTCGACACATCTATGCATAGTCATAATAATTGAACTCACTGTGTGGCTGTAGAACTCGAGGGTATTGCTAAGCTTATATGAAATTATAAGATTCGGTTGTGACTGCAACACTTGTTCCACTCTCACTTTAAAAGGTCGGCAAACTCCCTCAAAGATCCTATCCAAAACAAATGTCAAGTCAGGTTCTGTCCTCTCTTGATTAGTCTCTAAGCTTTTAGAGAACCGACGGGCAGTTGGTCCAGTATCCACTACTGCATCAGGATCAAGTAACACAAATACAAGTTCTCTTTCAGATGCAAGGGCCTGCATTTGAGAAAAGTAATATATAACTATATAATCAAGAACTAATATTCGACTTGTGAAAAGAGTGCAAGCAAAAACGAATCGATAATTCTAACCTGATGCAGCCAACCGAGCATGTCACCTACATAGCGTAGTGGATCATGAGCATGTACTTCAATTGGCCTCGGCATTCCACCAGGTCCTCCACGTGTAAGAGCACTTATAAATCTCCTAAAGAGTGCATTGTGCCTCATATTTGCTACCTATCGATAATGATATGATTAGTTAATATAAACCTAAATCCAACGTAAAGTTAGAAAATGAGCAAATTGAACAGGTTGAATAACAAGTCAAAATGGGTAATTTTAGTACAGGTCAAAACCGGGTTGTCTTGGACCAACTTGAATACAAGTTTTTGTCAAAAAATAATAACTTAAACCTGCATTACCTACATTGAGCTTTTTTCGGAAGCTTCCTTTACCTTTTTCTGAAATCTGCCATTCTTTAAATGAACCAAATTGCCACTTCTAACAATATGGATTACAAGAAGTAAAGGTGGTTATTCGCATATTTTACCTCTTCAGCACAATATTTGAACAGCACTGGTCTTTCCTTGAGACAGCGAACAGCCATTTTAAGAAGTTCACTAACTTCAGAATTATCAGTGTCACCCAATCTCCTGCACTCTGTCTGAACCCACCTGCATGAACAACAACAGCCACAAAGTCGTGCAGGTCACTTTAAGTGGGAATAGATTGATAACTTACATATCTAGTAAAGTAAGCAAAATGCGAGAAAAAACAATCCTACAAATTTGTAAGTTTTGTTGATAATTTCACCTGCACAGTCGCTCATATGCACCTTCTTGGTAGACGGCCATCATATCCATGAGCTCCAAACCTGCACGCTGTGAGCTTTAAGAAATGAGATGTGATTTAAATAACTTTAACGAATAAAGAAAGGAGCACAAACAGCTTTTGGATTTCATATGTCCAAATATCTCATAACCTTGTATAGTGTTATTTTATTATGTTTATGACTCAGGTAGGGAACTTAAGCTGGAGAGGTTACCTGATGATGTGTCCGGAGAAGGACTTTACAATTTGCATGGATCGTTTGTACATGATTCAACGCCTTGAAAAAGTTCTCATTCAATTCTTCCTCCCTCAGTGCATTTATCTACAAAAGTAAAACTGCAAATAAGTACATTCATATTCTACAACACTGAAAGGATCACAATATAGTATCCATCACCTCTTCGTTAGAAAGTTGATAATCTCGAAGAAAACATGACGCGATCTCTTGCCTCTGGGTAGTCATTTCAAGTTCCTGTTTTAGCCTTTCGGTGGTAGTAATGATATCTCCGGTAGTTGCATTGCAGTTACTCAAGGATTTCGCAATTCTGCAAAAATTATAGCATCACCTATCTATGTCCCTTGATCTAAGTTACTGATTAATTCAAACACTTCACTTTTCCAATTCGACAACAAGTTTTAATTAAAGGAAAATGTTCAATATACCTACACTACAAATTTCAAATAAGCAGATAGAATTTCAATCTAATTTGGATGCATTGCATCTAAATTTCACATGTACATTCGAAAATGATTGATGTAAATTAATTATTCTGATTTGATTCTAATTTAATATAATAATAACTTACTTGTCACAGCAGTCAGCAAGAGAGTTAACCTCTTGTTCGACCCGATCCAAAGCCTAAACCCGAATAAAAAAAAAGATCAAATAAATAAGGTGCAAAATACATTGCATTAATGATTGAAGAATTAATTAGTGAAAAATTAACCTGTTGAGCAGCATCGGAAGCAAGAAGGAAGTCATGATTAATGGAAAGAGAACGTTTCTCGATAGTTGATCGGAGATTACGGCGAGAGGGAGGGGTATTATCAGTATAAAAAGTGGAGAGAGTATTGAGAGAAGCTAACAGATCTGGACTGTCGGTGCGAGTTTCAACTACTTTCTTTAGCTTCCGTGATAGACCTGGCGCCAGTGCCGTCGTCGTCCCCATTGCTTTCCTTTCTGCTGGTTTACGTTTCTTTCCTCTGATCTCATATATGTTATTTTTGGTAATAACAGTGATTCTTATTTGAAATATGTTATTATACTTATTACGAGTATAAAAATAAAAAGTTAATGATATTTAAAAAATGATTATTTTTTATAGGAGAAAAGTAAGTTTTATTACCCGAACTAATTAAAATATTTAACTATAAGACCGGTTCGTTCCTCGCAAAAAGGTTGTTCTTAGCGGTGGGACGTCATAGGTACAGCGTCGTTCTTGACGATCATTCTGTTGCTATCGTTCTGTGAAGGACGAAACTAGGACAAAAGAATTTGATATACATGTGAGATCTACTTGTTTCAACAACTCAAGTTAACGAATACATAAAAAATTAATTTTTCAAACTCTTTTGTTAAATATATATACATATAACTATCACCATTTTTCAAATATAAAAAAAAATTAATTATTAACTCTCACGAACAAAGACTAATTATATTATTATTAATGTGACATATTTTTTAATTAATGTAATTATTATATTTATTCATGTAACGTACTTAGCTTTAATTAATGTAATTTTTATTATTAATATAACGTATTTAATATTATTATTGTGTTTTAAAAATATAAATATATTTGTATTAATAGTTAAGAAATGATGTGTCGCTGAAAAATTTAGTTCTTTAGTCAATATAAAAAATATTTAGTTCTTCATACTTTGTACTGATGTAGCGATAATGTAATAGTCTTTCAATCTTAAACATAGAGTGATTTAATAGTCTAATCGAAGATATTCCCTTTCTATAAGTATGATATGACATCTAAAACTTGCCAACTTCATGTCTTCTAATGTTACTTTTGATTAAGAACACATTTTTCCTTATAAATGGGACTCGTATGATCATTCACAAAGGAGGAATCAACTTCCTCATACTTCAATCTATACTATATGATTTTATTATTGTCTATTGACAGTCATACGTATCTCTATATGAGTCTATTACAGGATCATATTAGTGTTTATTGCTTTACCATAAACACTAATAATATAATATTTATCCTTGAATAAGTCTAATACTCATTTTAATGCGACCAATAATCTACAACCCTATGTAATGAAGTTGCTCGGCTCCTTTTTGGATATGTAGTGTAAAACCGATTACACTCAAGTGTAATGTAATACGAGTTATCAAATAAGGACATGCCGTTCTCGACGACAACTCTGTTCATCTCTTATTCGTCTTAACAGTATTTCTACTTTCTTGAGTGGTACTAA
Source organism: Logfia minima (assembly GCA_963921325.1). Taxonomy (NCBI): domain Eukaryota; kingdom Viridiplantae; phylum Streptophyta; class Magnoliopsida; order Asterales; family Asteraceae; genus Logfia; species Logfia minima. Next base: position 34,735,398 of record OY992767.1, read on the forward strand.
CATTTATAGGTCCAAATGTATGATGGTTATAACCCATAACCCGGTGATCGAGACATTTAATTCGAACGACCAATTATGTGAATCAACGTATCATCGTAACTTTTTCTTAATAATAACTTGTAATATATATAATTTTAAAACAAGTTGTACGCATTATGATATTTGTTATATTTTAGTTGATATTCAATAAAATATTTTATTTTATTTGAGACCGTAAAATATATAATTTTAATAGTATAAATATTTATGACCAGGTTTGTCAACTGATTAATAATCTAGGGACTACATATGTTAATTGTTTTCTTTATAAACAACGACCCATCCAGTTTTAGGGTATACGGCCTCCAGCCGGCTGCAGAGGTAAGGATCCGTTTTTCTTCAGAAAATAGTATGAATAAACATTAGCACATAAGTTCTTCTTGGAGATGGACTTTAAAACACGTTTCCAGGATTTTATTTGTGCTTACAACAATATTCTTTGTGATCATCCATTCTGCTTAAGTCTTCTCTCTTCATCTATGGAGTTGTGCTTCAATGTAATTGGATGACATTTTATTAACATTTTGCATCTATTAATTAATAACATAAAAGGTATGGATTTGGTATGGCCCAGTGCTTGATCTAACAATGAAGCACTGACCAATTATTGATCCGTTTGTTCACTTTTGGTGAATCTGTTTTTCCGGTGATAAGAAAGTAGAATCTATTGATACACCTTTTAAAAAAAAGTTCAAGTTGAAAGCAGATTTGTATAGTGACATTCAAACTGAAAAAGCTTCAAACCTTGTATTGTATTGTTTTTTCTTTTTTAACTGTTTCTATTTTTTACACTAACTTTATATCAAATATCCTTCTAAAACTTTACCTTGTGTAGGCTAAAAATATTTCCAAGAATTTATTTGTGTTTTTTTTTTCTTAATTTTGTTTGACTGTTTGAGTTGATCAATGTATTTTGTATTCTCCCATTTGATTTTCAGAACAAGACAATGTGTCTCAATTAGGTTATTGATTTAGTAATGATAATAACTTTTTTATGACCTGGACTAAAGAATGAGGCAAAGCTAATGGATAATTTATTGACCAAAAAACATGTCGACAAAACTATTTCGAACAGAGATCACCGACTAAATGGACTAGAAGTGAAAATGTGAGCATGGGTTGTTTTATGATAGAGTGATAGGGTACTATTGTAAATGGTTGATTAAATAAATGGCATCTAGGCCCTCTAGGGGGTGCAAAGGCTTGAGTTGGGCTTAAGGCCTCAAGCAAACAGTGATCTTAACCCTAGCTAAATAAAAAGGGTTTTGGGTTGATGGTATCATATGGGCTTTTAGTTTCCTAGTACAGTAGTACTATCCATAGCACTTTTTCATAATAATAAAATAATCTTCAGTCTAGACAAACTATGGAACTCTATGGCTTAATTTTTCCAAAGCACCTAATATTTGAACGTCTCGTGAAATTAAATTATGGGTTTGTGAAATTAGGTTAGGAGAGCATGTCACTAAAAGCGAAGTAAATAACCTATTTATATCAAGAGAATTGAACAGAATTTTGACAAAAATTAACATATGGATTCATGGGTAGTAGTGGTTTTTGTTTCCTAATTTTTGTTTGTCCTTTGGTTGTTTGTATCGAGCATGTTTGATACATTTTGTTCTGTTTTGAGTGGTATATTGTCATTCCATCTTGTAAATAACTTTCTATTGTTATTTATAATCTTACCGGGTATATCCTTTTACTAAAAAAAATTACATATGGATTCCCATTACAAGAAGGAATTTTTATGTGAGAAAATGGATATACTGAGATTAGTTGCATTGCATGATGAGCGAGACAAAAAGAAGTGATTAAATGAAGCTGTAGTACTATTAAATTAAACTGTCATTAGATACATACTATACAACAAGATGAATAAATACACTTAACTGATTAAGTACAACTTTTCGAACCCAAACCTTCATATAGAAATTAATAATATGTAAATCTAGTAAACTACCTGTGAAAGGTGACATAAAGAATTTCAAAATCGATAAAAAAAAAAGTGATTAATGTTACAAGGTTGATGCAAATAATATTAAATGAAATACCTAATAAAAATTGATAATAATAATAATAATAAATATGATGTAACATTAAAAAGTATAACAAAATACTTGAATAAAATATAATCTAAAATAAAAAAAATTATTCAAAAAAGTGAAAATCGTGTGTTTGGCTTTTATAATCAAAGACATCAATATGATTCTTTTTCTATATAAAGTAGGTACATGTGTTTTAATTAAACTTCCCGTAACAACATGATTATGTAATATTATATAAATATATTTTATTTATTGTGTAAAAGTTTGACTTTCCATAATAATACATCATATTATTTGAGTGGATAAAAGGGTATAACAAAAAATCGCATATTTACATATCAAACATTAAGAAAGAAAAGATAAATAGTTTATAAGAAGATATAGATAAATGTCGTTTATGAAAAAATGTCCTTGCATATACAAATGCATTACGCTGATTCTGTGTAGTTTGAAGTAGAAGATGGGAGGAGATGCTCGTGCTGCCATCCGTTGTCCAAGTCATCGGAGATAGTTTTAGATGGTTTAGATTTCCTGTAAATCGCATATATTGCAAGCTGTGCGAACCCAAGGACAAATCCAGTCCCATTTGGTACCTAATTAGAAGACCATTAGTAATCTTTTTTGAAGAGCAAAGATTTGATAGAAAGCGCCAAACATATACAAAAAGTATACAAAGAATAATAATAATAATAATAATGAAAAATATGTCATAAACAAGCAGAAGGCTAAAAAAACCAATTGAGAATCAAAAATATCAAAACAATACTGCGGTATCAAAGAAACACGATAAACATGAGCCTAGAATACGGACGGGATAGCCCGCCAGACCAATCAAACTTAGGATTAGAAGATCGACACAAATTCATTGCTGCGATACCCGTTGAATATACATTATTTCCATGATATACGTTGTATGACTGTTTCCATTGATGGCTAATAGAATCCTTATATCGTTACTAATCATCAACATCAATATATGTGATAAATCATGTTTTTGCTAAAAAAAAAATAAAAAAAAAATTGATCATCTAGCATGTACACGTTTTGTTTAATTATTTTAATGTTTTCTTTCTTTCTAAAAATAGCATAAATTAATACTACTTCCAAGTACCGTTACCATATCACTTTCGTGTCAGTTGTGCCACCTCAACGTCACCTTACCACCTCAATTATCTTATGCTAAACAAAAAACAAAACAAAAAAAGAAGAAAAAAATCGAAACACCCTTTAAAATCGTAGCTATTCCAACGCAACCCGACCCAACACACGAACTGAAGTACCGGTGTCAATGGTGTCGATTCAACTAACGCATGTGGATTGAAACCGACACAACCATTGAGAAGGGTCTAAGTATCATTAACTTTCACCACAAAGTACAAAACCTTTACTATTTACAGTACACTTGTCCTTACTAGTTTTAAGACCACACAAACACTCGATACACATTCATTCTTACGTGCCTATTCAAACTTTTTACATGTACATTCATTGTATTTTTAGTTCCACATATTTTTGTTCATAAAATGTAAAAATTGAATAATTTGTTAAATTATGATTCGATTAAGTTCCTCAAGGGACCTTCATATTTTTATTTTAACTAATATTTGCATATCATCGTTATATATTAGAAAGATCATCATAGTAATTTACTAATTTTTAATGAAGTAATTGTAGTATTTCTATAGATAATAATAGTTTAACAACCCCTCTAAACATAATATGGCTCCATCCTTGTTTAATAGCTACCTACTACACTAGAAGAAATTTACATTTATGAATTAAATTGATATTTACCGGTTTTGATTAACTTAAGCTTAGAAACTACCAGATAAATATATATATATATATGGGAGGGATCAAGAGGGAAGCAAAAAAATTAGGGAAGGAGGGAAGCAAATCTCAACCCTTGATTTCATCATAAATGAATATTGTTAACATTCATTTGTGATGAATGTTAATCAAAATTTAACATTCATCACAAATGAATGTTAAATACGTTTTCTTATTAAAAAATCAAGGGCTGAGATTTGCTTCCCTCCTTCCCCAAAATTTAAAGCTTCCCTATCAATCATTTCCCTATATATATAACTTTTATTATAGGTTAAATTAAGGTTGATCTGTTTATCTTTAAAGAGAATAAAGTAATGTTATATGTGTATAAGAATGTAAGTCTAACATTACACTCAATTTATATAATCGACATATAAATTTCACTTATTCTTATTTTTCTTCTTACTTATTGATTTGTAAGGAGTTGTACGCTTGTAGTCATAATTGTGAACAATTATCGTTTTTATTCAAATGTCGTATAAATGAGATGTGTGTTGTTTATGGCATTTAATACACCCACGTCAAAACGTTGTACCCCTCATGCTTCGATATATCCAACGTGCTAATATAATTGCTGTAACACTTATCGTATATCAATTATCTTCTTTCATTATTTGATTTTTCTGTACAATGGGTCCACAAAAAAATCCGAAATGTTCACATCTTTGATAATTAAAACATGTTGAAAAAAATGAAGTATATGAAATATGATACTGGATTCATTTTAATTTATTGTATATATATATAATAAAAAATATAAAAATAAAAACTATCTAAGAAAATGACGAATGGTTCACGTGGGTTAAAAATAGTTCAAGGTTTATTTTAATGCACAAAAGCTGTTAAAATCGGAGTATTATCATAGATGAATCTATGAATGATACCACTTTGTGTATGGCATCGATCATGAATCTAATGCATACTAATACTTTAAAGTTATTTATTCTTACTTTTATATTATAAATGGAAGAAAATGTTGATGTTGGATCATGATACACATATGGTCCACGCATGAAAAGGTGAGACATTTAGGTGCAACTAAGTAATGCATATCTCATGCCATATGGATGAACAATAGTTCCAACATCCAACCTATGAAATGATAGAAAGGATGGAGCAAAGACATATTACACAGTTTATTAAAGGTTGGTAGTCCCAACGATAGGCCATGGCTGAGAAAGAGATCAACATGGGTCCTATTATTGGATTTGGTTTATCTTTAGTCAACTACATTAACCTTCAATTACATATGCTATATTTAGCAACTAAGGGAGATGAAGGAAGGCAGACCATTTTGCAATTACATTTGCACATCTCTAAAACTCATGAGGCTAACATCCACAACTCTAATCCAATCTTAAATGTAACTTCATACATGGTTGAGAAACACTACTCTTTGTACAAACAAAGGAGTTGCTCGGCTCCGTTTTGGAGATGGTGGTGTAAAACCAATTATATTCAAGTGTAATGCGAGTTACCAAATAGGAAATCGTCACCTCATCGACAATAGACCCTTTCCATCTCTTATTCATTTTAACACTATACATCTATTTTCTTAAGTGGCAGAAGTATAAATAAGTTTAGGTGTCGCGTATACACACGTCATAGTAAATGGAATTTACAAAAAGAAAAGAAAAGAAAAAAAACTAGATAAAAATATGATCAAATACGTATACGTTAACTCAAAATTACGAAGAAAATGTCATTCAAGGTTTTGATTTATATTATTATTATTATTATTATTATTATTATTATTATTATTTATATTTATGTACATAATTTAGGGTGTGTTTGTATAGACACTTTATTAGGAATGACAATGTAGTTGATTACAAAACAAGTGTTTGTTTTGCATTTTAAAGTTTAAATTGGGTAATTAAAACAAACAACTTGATTCCTGACGTACTAACGTGAAGGGTTTATCATTATGAGAAGCGGATCCCATCTTAATTTTACTCTTTATCTTTCTCTTTAACTATTCTCACTTGTATAACTTTTATTTATATTATAATAATTTAAATAAATAAATAATATTCAAATTAAAAATATATTATATTTATTAAAATATTCATTTCACTCTGTCTTCTAATTTTTTTAAACACCTATATTCATTACCTATCCTATCTGCATAACAAGACACCCTTATTGTTGAAGACATGGCGTTTAATAGACTCTTGATATATATATGGCTTGTATGATAAGGAATTGACTCTTCGCTGAAGTGAAAAGGTGGTAACTTGTAATTAGATCGTTATGTTCTCATGAAATATAATTAAAACGGTCCAACAATTAAAGTTAATGTATTTTGTTAACGAGATAATTAAAATTAATTAATTCAATAAGCTTCTTAAATAGGATTAATTTAATGTACCTCTATTAGATATTCCTCATATTGTAAAAATATTTTGTCAAACGAATATAAATAGGGTTTTTATATTTAGACATCTCGAAATTTCTGAACGGACAACTGCGATGTGAATGTATGTGTAACCCTTCTGTAACTGTATATGTGTTTATAGAGGTGCTCAGATAATAACTCCTATAAATTATTAAACTGATCATAGAGACTACACGTTTTAATATTTTTAAGGCTTGTATAGTCATGACGATTTAAGAATGAAGATTTGATTTGATCGGTTCACATAATTTAATATGGATAAGTTTCATATTTGACTATTAAGGGGTTGTGATACACGTTGATCTTTAAATAATCAGAGTTCTTAAATACTTAAACGACTCATAATTTGATTACTACAAGTTTTCTATGATTGGTTACCTAAGTATATCTATTATTATATATTTAATTAATCACTTTCAAATAGTAAATGAATTTTATCTAAAACAAACAAATACAAACAGTAACAATATCTTCATCAGGATCTTGTTTAAAATGTGATGGACAGAAGGCCAAAAATCAAAATAATTGTTAGAATTTATAGGTGGGGCTACCTATCACATTATACATTACCAATATCTCGGATGTGGTTGACATATTCTAATGCATGTTTTATTTATTTATAGTATAGTTACAATTATATTATACTCCGTAATAAATTAAAAAAAAAATCTCTTTCCTTCTACTTTTAGGTATTGATAAGTTAACTATCTTATATAATTGTGTATATTGGTTTGTGCATCATATTCGACGCCCACTCTGAAGACGGGTGTGGACGATTGTTCTGGACCTCTCCTCAGAAAGAGCTCTAAATTTTTTGTATTTATGGTATATTATACTAGACCCATTTTTCAGAGGTGTCGCTTTCTTTTTATAATTTCGTTTCGGGTCTCAAATTGACTTGGACCAAGTGTATTTAATATTTATGTGAATATTACTTTCACTTGTATAAGAATTTTGATGTTGTCTTAATACTCTCATTACCTTTACGATTCTTAGGTGAATGTATCTTTATGTGTGTGTGCGTGCGAAGGTAAAAGTGAAAGAGAGCGAGCATACCGCAAGGAACCAGTCTTGTACAAGAAAAGCATAGAGAGTCCAAACTCCGCCATTGAAAAAGAAGAACAAGGAAAGTAGAAATGGCATGTATTCTACGCTTTTAGTCGTCACCACTAATCTCTGCATCATTAAAAATTTAATTAACAGCTAATCTCAACTTTTAGAACGTGACAACTATCATTAAACAAAGTTTTCTTTATCACGGTCTTTTACTATATAATATATGTTAATATCAATATTAATCTCCATTAAAATAATTAAAAGTAAAAGTCATCATGAATAATGCTAACCACGTACATTTCAAGTACTAATTAATTAGTTGGTTGTTTCTCTAATTTCTATTAAGTTGCTTTCTCACACATGAAACTACTTAACCCAAAGAGATTAATCATTCAGTGATAAAGTAAATGGTCTGTGTATATAAAATAAATCACATCATAATGAACGATAAAAATAATAAAAATATGAACTTAATTAATTCTTACCATAACGGTAAGAGGGGAAGCATACATGACAATATTAAGGGCAGCACCCATAAAGCCAATAACATCAATTCTCATGTCTCCTTCCATCCCAAATTGTGTCACCAAAACTGCAACGCCAAACACAAACACATCTACGATCCCAGCAAGTTTTGCCGTTTTTGCCTGAAACATTGTAATTATAACAACTAGAATTAGGTTTTAACTCAGTTTGGGTCGGGTTGAGTCATAGAATATTAAAAAGAAAAAAGAAAATAAGAATGACCTTACGAATTGAAGTGTCATTAAATCGGAAAAACTTAATGAATAATAACAACCAATATTGGTTTCCATTTAAGATAATGAACAACTTACAAGTAGCAAAATTAAACCAAATTTGATGCATGTAACTAATAAATTTATTGTAACTATGGAGAAATTGAATCTTTATCACTAGGAAATATTTCACTTTAATTTGTTACACAAAATTTATAAAAAAATTAAGAAAAATAATTGATAAATATTATCTTTTTAATTATTTTTTATATCTAAAATTAACTTAAGATATCAGATTACATATGAAAAATAAATAATGGAAAATAAGAAATGAGAAAATGAATAAAATATGCATACTTCAATAGATTAGACTTTATTTTTTAATTAAAAATACTTCAGGCTTACGTAGTATAACTCAAATACTAAAAATCCTTAATTTTTATTTATTTTATATTTATTATATATTATATATATTGCTCGTTTTCTGTAACTCTGAAAGTTCATTCCTTTTTAATTTTGACTTCTACCTAGCTAGCTATTTACATGCGTGAGCTCAACATACATACATCGTTTAAAACTTGAAGTTCATCCCCAGAATTAATCCTAAGCAACCCATAAATCCATATAAGTATTTTTTTACTGTGGAGAATTTAAAAAATAAAATAAAAAAGAAAGTAAATAAAAAACTCACTCTTATTGTTGGAGGTGCATAAATGAGGAACAAAGATATATATAGAATCTCTACAAGGATCCCAAAGCCATTAACAGTTGCCACCAGATAACTTCCTGGTTTTGTGAGTCCATAATAAGTCCATAAACTTGAATTCAACAATGTACAAATATATGGAACACAATCAAACTCTTCTGTTGATTTTTTCTGCACTATTCTCCAAAATGTTTTCCTGCATATATAATTAAAGTTCAGCTCAAGAGCCCATGTATTTCAACACAACAACAACAACAAAACAAAAAAAAAAACCATCTTCACTTACACTGGGGAGAGAAACATCAAGACTGATATGATATTGCCTGAAACATATTCCAAATAATAAAAAGTTAAAATAAAAAAGAATGTTAATTTGTAACGATTTGATGATTCAAAGATTTCATGGAAACGTACCGATGATTCCGACGTAAAAATACAAGTTATCCATGTTCAAAGATTAAGTAGAAGTGAAGAGAAATAAGGAGAAAAGAAAAAAGTTCAATGATGTTGTTGTGTTTGAACAAAGACATTTATGTAATGTTGCTTTTAATAGAAGAACCCTACTTCCTTTCACAGTAGTCTTCTTTTTTCAATTATAATTATATAATTATAATTATAATATAATTTGTTGCAGAAAAGGTCCACTTGATGAAAAAACTTTAAAAACTGGACGGTTGATAGTTTGTTGTAGATTAATTATTAATCGTTGAAACGTGATTTAACTTTGATCGTTCAATTTATTATACAATTAATAATTATTTTTTTAATGACTTACTTTATCAGATTAAATAACTACTGTAAAGTGAATTGCTTTGTCACCAATCTTGTTATTTTACTAAGCTCGTGATTATCATTAGCGTTACCGGTGTGGCGACTATGAAGATTCGAAATTACTTAATTGCCCATGTGTGGATGTATCGTCAACTGTAACCGTCTGTCACTCACCTCGGAAGTCGCATACCCGCGAGTCTCTTTGTACTAAAATTAATGTCATTAATTAGTGTGTCAAATTATGATTATAGATAATAGATAAATCTTTTAATTAAAAGGATATACGAAGTTATACTATATGTCAATGATATTTGGACTTTCAACCGGTCTTATGTGTTCAAGCTGTTTATTCAAAATCTGTCTTCTTCTTTTTTTAACTTTTAACAACGTGACCTGTTTTGGATAAAATATAACTCAAATGGACCCAACCATAAAAAAATAATCCAAATTGCCAACCCTAAAAATATCTTCAATAAGAACTACACTCCCCTTATTAAAAATAGAATTAAATTAAAGTTGGAAAGTTTCTTTTGTAGTTCCTGCCAAGTTTCCAAGCTGAAAATCTTGAACCCACCAAGATCTTGTTCGGGAGGGTTAATGAAATAGCAGCTAAGGAATGTATGCGCCCTTCGCAGCTAGCAGTGGCTTGGGTTCCAACTAGGAAAATGATGTGGTGCCCATTCCAGGAACTACAAAGGTACAAAATATTAAACAAAAGATAGGAGCTATTTCTGTTAAGCTAGCACCAGAAGATATGGCCGAAATGGGGATCGATATAGTACTATTATTTCAATATATGTGGACTTTGAGACTCCTCTGTTGTCGTCTTGGAAATCTTAATCTATGTTGCAAGTCTGTTGTTTGTTTGTATGTTGTTTTGTACACTTCATATTTGGTTTCTGGTAAGAATCAAAGCATGGGTAAGTTCGATATGGCGTTTGGTGTTCTTTCAGTGATGTAAGCATTTGAGTTTTCTTGAACAATAAATAAAGGCGGGGTTTCTTGTTTATCTCAAACACGTAAAATCAAAAAAATAGTTAAAATGAGAATGATGTCAAATGGTTGAACTTCTCCCAAAGTTCATTCTAATGCATACAGCATCTACTATCATTTTATTCCTATATCAATATTAATATTGTTCTTTGACCTGTACCAAAAAAATGACGGAGGTTTAAACCTAACCCCTTATGACACGAGATTAGTCCTATCCGGCCCGTCCATTTTGCCACTTCAACATACACAACACCTCATCAGCATGATTTTTTGCTTTGCTATGTTTCTTAGGTTAAAAGTCTTTCTTTTGCATGGGTTTGAAAGTTAACGGATCATCGTTGTAGAGATGTTTGGAATTGAAGCAAACAAGTAAAGATCAAGCAACTTATAAGGTCATACTTGACCACTTTCGGAGTTTCTTTCAATTTTCTAGTATAATTAACTAAAAGCCACAACTAAGTATAGTTTCGTTTTTATAATTGGTATAAGTTGTTTGAGACTCCATTCTAACGTGTTGAAATTCCTCAAAAGAATCTACCTTTAATTCTGATTTTAAAACTTTTCAAATTGAAATTTAAGGCGGTCTTTTTGACCTTGAAAAGTCAAATACGTGATCTTTGTGAAGTGTTCGATTTATGTACATGCAATCATACGAGCAACTCATGTTACGTTGTCCCTCTTCACTACTACAAGTCATTGTCAGCGACCCCTATTTTCTCTCTTTCTGATACCGCCGTCGCATAGGGTGGATAATTTACTGTTGTTATAAATACGTTTTTTCTTACCTAAAGTTATGTCAAGGGGAAATGGTATTTTACATAAAAAAAAAAAAAGTGTATTGATTTTTTTCAGCTTAAGGGTTAAAAGAATGGACGTAGGTGACATTTTATCTCAACTTTTCTTTTGTTATTGGTGTACAAGTTAACACTTTGCTCTATTCATCAAATTTAGTTGGTATATTTATATTTATATTTAATATTTCACATGTTAGAAGTGGTGATTATATATTGTTTAAATTAGAGATTCTTGGGAGAAACGAATACTCACGACGTTTTGTTAAAATAGTTAATGGAGTAGTTAAATAGAAAGCCACGGAATTATGTTACAGCACTATACTACTACTTGACAAAGCTAACAGAAGGACTTCAAATTCAACAAAAAGTTGGACAAGTTAAGAAAAGGTCACAGATAGTCATCTAACGGAAGACTATTTATATAAAACTTTAATGCTAAAGAAAAAAACGACAAAGTCAATAAGTCTTTATTACTACGAATAGTGATAGTTTCTATATCTATATATAATATATAATTCAACTTAAACAAAAAATGTTACTCCGTACATGATTATGAAGACAAAAAAGATGCTTTAGCTTAGCTTGAGCTTCCTTAAAGAAATATGTCAACAAAGCATGTAACAAATGCCCAAATTTAATACATGGAAATAATAAGGCAACCATAAAAATCAAATATAAAGGAGCAGAAAACGGGAATTACCAAAGGCTAAAGTTAGGTAGTTATGAGAAGCAATTTGAACTAAATTTACGTTCCTACTATCCTACAGTGTGGTGGTTACGGATGACAATATTCCATCGATACTATTTATTCTTCACAGTAAGGTGGTGTTGCCTGGACATAAGGTTCTGAATCGTCCCCTTGATCATCGTCCTCGTCCTCATCCTCATCTGCATCAACCCAGTTACTAAGATGGCGTTGTGACACAACACCACGATCACTTATTTCAGCCCCACCTGAACATAAAAATAAAAGTTAATTAATATCAGTTGGATTGGTAATGGAAGGGTTAAATAAATCAAGTCATCATTTTTCGCTAACCTTGAGATTTTCCCGCATATTCCGTTTGCATAGGTTGATGGCTAATGTGGTCAAGAAATTGTTCAAGAATAGTTGAATTAATATTTCTTTAATACCAAATTAACTAATGTGTGCATCGGACCAGGCCTAGTTGGGTTGACCCACCGACACCTTTTGCCCATTATAATAAATCACTAATGCGTTAATTTTTATTACAAAAAATGATATTATTACTATCATAGTGCACATCTTTGAATAAAAAGAAATTAGGAAGTTTCATGCATTAAAAATAGATTTTGAAGGATTTTCAACTCATTTGACCAAGCTCGTTTTAGCCGTACTTTCAGATTTGACCCGCTTGACATAGAACACAACCAGAATCGACCCATTCTATGTAAATGAATCAACAGGGCCACCTCTACTTAAAACCAAGCAAACATAAGATATCAGGATACATGTTGGTTACGAAATTTCTTCCATCTGACACAGCTTTAGAGACGTGCATTGTGCTAATCCTTTGAATATTCTCGTGTATATTGGTATTCTGATCCCTTTCCACTTCTACACGACCATGAAGTCGAGTTGCACTTTTTGTGGCTGTTATTATACAGTTACAATAATTTCAACTCCAGAATGCATATTGCTCAAGGACAACTTCAGTAATAAGAGAAACATACCTGAAAGTTCTGACCAAATTCTCGTGTGGTCAGAAGGATGCTCAGAAACATTTCCTGCTGGTGGTTGGTCTTCGGTTTCAGCAGCCGCATGTATAGGTTCTGTTTGTAGCTGCGACACCAGCATTGTTGCGAGTACCAAAGTTGCATCAAAGTTTGAAACAGAAACATCCTCTACACTAAATTTTGGTGCCATCAGAATAGGCCTGATTATACAGGAAAAACATTATTTCAGAGTCATAGAGCTTCTAACATAAAAGCAACAAAATAAACAAAATAGATCAAATCAATTATGATATAAGATGCATATATCACAGACGCAAAGTACCAGTAACCCAACATATATACTCTTTGTCGCTTTAATATCATTCCGCTTAATATTTTGAAATTTCAATCTATTACTCTAAGAATTCAAAAGTTTACATTCAAACTGTTAATTTGATTACAATAATGTTTACCATTGCCATATTATCTTTATGAATGAATGTGGTTATTGAGGTTGGAAACTAAAAGTGGCAATCTCGACCCATTTACTAATGAACATGTCGATTTGGGTTTGTTACATCTCTAGCTGGTCTAACGGTTAAAATTAAGGAGAAAAAATGGAAGTATCTTATAAGAAATGGGGTCCAACGTACTAGAAGTCGACCTTTTTAGCATAAATACTTCTAAATCATTTAATTCGATAAATTATATTACTATTGAGCCGATATAGTTTTGTAATCCTATTTGTATTTGACACCCGAGTAATTTATAAATATCATTTGCCAACAACTGTTTTGAGTCAATCCAATCCACCCTGAAAGTAGATACCGGTTTTGCCCCATTATCTAACCCCAGCCATTTTTTACCTCCACAAAATACTAATTGGGGTTGACTGTTGAAACTCAAAACTGGACTCTAGCAACAAACTGTGACCACATGTCAACTACTGCATTTCATTTATATCAACTACTATTGAGATTTTAAAATAATAAATGATCTTTCATAAAGATCTAATAAAGCACGGGGACTATTTTTATGCAAGGTATACTAAGTAAACTTGATGACAAGCTTCCTTACTCGCCCGCTTTATCAAAATACAAGTGTAAGTCGACTTCACATCCCTCACAAAATGCAAGAAACGCCTGTCAATAGGAATCCAGACTAAAGTGAATCTCATATCGAAAATATATTATAAAATATCAAATATGTCACAGTACCTTCAATTCCTTCACACCAAAGGTTACATCTACAGGGTCTCCAGTGTGGGAATACTGTACAAACTCTTCAGAAGGATCTATCCACAATTGAGTGTGTAATGACGAATCATTTTCTACAACAAAAGAAATTGGTGAATAAGATGGAAGAGTAGAGTTGGAAATTTAGAGCGATTTACTTATTATCCCCCCCCCCCCATCTTTTATCTCTAACTTGCCAAACGAGTAAAGTCAAAGAACCGACAGAAAGACATCTAAAGTATATTTTTAATGCATAAAACCATCTAAATTATTTTATTAAAACTATTAATTTATCATTGGAGAAAATATATTGTTGTAGTCATACTTAACACACCAAATATGTGATAGAAGATAAAAAAAATTTGAATGAAAAAGTGTTACCACTTTTAACTCGTTATCCAACCAGCCCATCTTGCCACTGTAGGAAATAGCCATATAAAAAATAAGAAAGGTTGAAGGATAAGTTACCTTTAGTGGGGTCTATATAGCTTCTAAGCTCAACAGCTTTCCCTCTGACTTCATCTGCCACGTCAACTGGTAACGATGCAGCCTCCGTTGCTATGACAGTTATCTCCTGAAGGGTTGACTGAAAATTAGCAAGTAATCTGTTGAGATCACGAGGTCTCACTACAAAGCTACTTGGGAGCCTTCTTCTATCAAGAGATAGCTGCTGCACATCTGCTTCAAGGTTGCATGTAATCCAATATGATTTTTTCATACCTGAACGAATCATATCTATTTAATTTACAAATGATTACAGATGAATAATATAATTAGAATATCATGTGACTAAGATGTTGCAACTACACTATACCAAAAACCTTGTGGGGGACGATTTTAATATTTATTGCTTAGATTGTAAAGTGCTAGACAGCTCGGAAATATGTAAGCAGAAAAACTATCTATTAGAGTTTGAAGCAGACTCACAGAGGTAGCACAATGGGCAGGTTGTGCAACGTAAACAGATCTGTTGATCTGAAACACTTTTTGCCCATTTAACCTTTCTACCAGTGCAAATTCTATATAAACCCCACCCAACTAGTACTTTCGGCAAAAAAAGTCCCACAACATAAATTTTGATTTAAAAAGTCCCTTTAAATTGTTTAAAATGTACCAGCATAATAAAACAATGATATCTTAAAAATCAAGAAAAGGGAAGAAGCACACCATTGTAGCACTCCAAAGTCCACTGCACTTTTGATGCATCAGGATCGGGCAATATCACACTTAGATGGTCAATACTTGTCAATGGTGTCCTAAGAACGGAACAAACAGCCTGCACACAATTTACTAGAGTTAAATTTCCTATTTCAATGTCGAATCAATTATAGTAAGACTTCCATTCATATAGGTAGAAGTATACCTTTAAAAGCACACTACACTGCACTTGGGATCCGGTAACAGTATACGTATCAAAAAAGGATGGCTTTAGTATGATAGACTGATATGCAGACCTTGAAGAGTTAAGGGTGTGCAAAGCTAGCTGGCGGACAAGATAACAGCATCTTAAAGTAATGAGAATAAGAAGAAGATGATAATAATGCAACCGGAAAATGAGTAAACTAACAATCCTCAGAAGCTGTGTTTCTATGTGCCATTCCAAGCTTTAAATTATAAAAGATTTCATATACAGTCCCTTCATTAATTATAGGGTTAAGAGTTTGAAAATGTATCAAATTTTACCCAAAATTCTATTGTATATATCAAACTTTCAATTATCGCCCGAAAACTTCTTCATCTGGTAATTGGTATTTTTAGCTGACGTGGCAGTCACATAAGTTACCAGGTCACCGGTTTACATGTTATAAGAGGTTCGATACATACAATAACAATAGTGAGAAGTGAATACATATAATGGAAACTTTCAAACTTGGATACATACAATAGAATTTTGGTTAAAGTCCGATATATTTTCGGACACTTAAACCTTAATCATAAGGGTAAGCCACCTCTCAATTATTCAAGGACGTCTATAAAGGTTATGTGTCAACTGGTTTATCAGTCCAATACATAGAGCGTCACAAAATTCTACAAAAACATGTAGTCCGATCCACATATCCCCCAAATTCATATCAGAAACGTTAAAATACGTATCAGACAATTTCCCTAACAATCCTTTGCTCTGGGAAACTGTATCAAATGACCTACAACTGTAATCATTATGAGGCAGAAATATTCTTCTTCGAGTAGCAAATAACTCTAACTTATTACTTTCATTAAATTAGAAGCTACTTCAAACACTAGTATTGTTAAATGAAAATAAAACCTAACTGAGAGGGAGCAATGCTTGTTTTACCAGGATTAGTTAATTATTATGTAAAACTTTAGCATAGAAACCTAAATTAAGACTAAAATACAATCAATCAGAAACCTGAGAAGGGGAAGCTTGGAGGATAAGTTCGTTGCCGATGCGTGCAAGGCACGTGACTGATCGACCAAACGTCTTCAAAGCGTTTCCGCTCACTGTCCATTCCATTCTCTCTTCCTCTTCCTCTCTAGAATGTGGCGGGAAAACACTTCTTAACCTTCCTTCTGCTTTGATTTCGGGGAGGGATTTCGACTTCAACAAAATAATTTCATATCCCTAACATTATACTGTATTGGGCCGTTAAAAGAAAGATTACACTGCAATGGGCCCTTAACAGCTTCAAGTCATCTTTTATGTAATAATATTGGACTGCTACCCAGTATTGAGTTATAGATTTATGGGCTAGTTATACTTTTGCATACAAACTAGTCAGGACTCTGGACCCGCACTATGCGGGTGATGATAAAAAAAACTAACGTTATTTGACGATTCTAATAATGGTCCAAGTAGCTAAAATTGTTATTAGTTTTAAAAAAAATAATCGCTTGTTTTAAATTTATGTATAACTCATATTATTGTCGTAGAAAAAATTACACGCGTCATTTCATTTATATACTTTGTACTGAATTATGCAAGATATTTATGAACTCCTTTTTACGTAAATCTTCAATGTAATTGCAAATTATTTTACATAACATCATTTATACTAATAACCGTTAATTTATTATGTTAAAGGATCGCAAGTGTAATACCATAAATCACGTAAAATATTCGTGTAACTTTTATTTTTTGAATTTTAAATTACTTTAATTTAATTAATTAATTGAATTATATTTAAACTTTTAGTTGTAAAAGTTATTTTTTGTTTAACAATTGAAAAAATCAACTTGTTTATATGGTTGGTGTAAGTGTCTTCATCTACACTAACTCACTTAGAACATCCTAAAAATCTTCAAACAACCACTACCAATAACTTCGCATTTAATCACTATTTACCACCGACAAACATGCATATGCTAATCATTCCCTAAATTGATTGGGTCTAAAAGTTAAAAAATAAAAAGAAAATTGAAACAAAAAAGTGAACTTTAAAACATAAACAATTATACGAATTTAATCATTAATAGATACAAATAATGAAAATGAACACAAAATATGTAAAATTAAAACTATAATATTTAAGATGATATTCAATTGTTAAGAAAAAATAATTATTAAAAATTTAATTAAAATAATTAAGTTAAATTAAAAGGTCTAATTAAAAGTTATTAAATTAAGAATTTTGCTAGATAAAACTCTTAGAATTGATAAAATCTTTCTTTAATTAATTAAATAATTCATAAATAAATATCATTAACTACAACTAACCCATTTAGTATGCTTTTTTTTTTTCTCAACTAAAGAAACTCCTACATCCCTAGTAGATTCTAGACGATGTCCATGTGTTACAATGAATACACGTTCATTTACTGAATTAAACCCCAAATTCCAAGTCGCTCTCAAAAAACGGATGTGAATATGTATTTTTTATTTATTTTGTCTTGACGAACTTGATTAAATAACTAAAAACTACCGATGATGATTATGATGAAATTGACAAGTCTGAAATGTTATTTTGTTTATACATACAATGTTTTGCACGGGTTATCTAATGATGATAAAATTGATAAGCCGTGCTGAAATATAATATAATATAATATAATATATATAATCACTTTTAGATTAAATGGTTTGAAAATACGGAGTTTTTTGGTCGAGAAAAATGGGAGGAAAATTAATTTAGGGACAGAACATGGATTAAATGGCGGTTAATGATAAATGATATTTATTTTTGAAATATTTAATTAATTAAAAATAATTTTGTCAAAAGATTTTAGAGATTCATTTAGCAAATTTTTTGAATTAAATACAATTAAAAATTATATTAAAATGAATTTATATTTTAAAAAATAAAAAGTGACACGAGTGATCTCTGTAATTTACCATATCACACTTACAGTCCTTTAACGGCTAAACTAAGAGTAGTTAGTGTGAAAGATGATTTGTAAAGTAATTTACAACTACAAAGATGATTTAGGTAAAAAGAAGGTTCAGAGACATCTTGTGTAATTTAGTGTAAACTACAAGGAAGACTCATTAATTATTTTTCATCATAATCATTATTCATCGGTGATAAAACGACAAATAAATCAACTAAATTTAAGTTTTTAATAGTTGTTCAAACACTTAAAATTATATATTACAATTGAAAATCTTATTGATCAATATTAATTAAATGATCGAGTTCTATTTACTGTGTATTTTAAAATTTTAGAATATCAATATAGTTGTGTAAAGTCTTACTGTAAAATGTATAATTTATAAAATAGATACAAATCGATTTGGTTTTATTAGTTTATATATTCTTGAAACTAGCAAGAAGGATATAAATATAATAATTTATCTTAAACTTTTAAGGACCAAACATGGTGATTAGATGTTTTAAAAGAGTTTATAAAATTTAAAATTTGAGACTTGAGGCCCAATATAAATATGGGCTTTATATGATTGAGCGGCCCAAGTACTAGAATTTCTTCAACCCTTAAATTTAGCATCAACCACAGGGCACCGCACAGGGGGGTGGGGCTATTGTTTGGACTGTGGTCCCTCTCCATATCAGAACACAAAAAAGGGTGTTTGTGATTGTGAGTAACATATGTTGCAATCTCAGCATGGGATTCCAAGTAACGGCAAAGTAAAGCCAATTTATACATATATATATATTAGTAAATTTTAATAGTTGTCCTGTCGGTTAGATTTTTTGCACATGGTTTAGATCAGTTGATGAAAAAGGAAAATGCAAGAAAGGTTCACCAAACCTTTCATCTTTGATTTCTACCAAAACTCCAAATGCACTTACTATACACTTATATAAAGACAATCAAACATAATAATATGTAAATTCTACTACACTTTAGGGTAACACCATTATCATGTAAATAATTATTTCTTGTCATGTTAATTAAAGACCAAAAGACATTATTTATAAGGCTAAAATAAAAGATTACAAGATATAGACTGGCTAGGTGTTTGCTTGAAGATCCTTTGTAACTTCAAAGTAGTTTTGGATCACCCATAATCACATAAATTCTTTGGTGCATTAATGTAGGACTCAAAATAGAAACAATATATAAATGGGTAAGTTTCTTTATTCGTGTCTTTATTTTGCAAGTACATAACATCACGGAATGCATTATTGCTGCAAAATATGGATGAATGTAGAAATTGGGGATATTTTCACCGCACTTTAAAAGATATGCAAAGGTATGTCCAAACTATTGGGACCCACAATAAGCTAATGTAAAGATTGAAAAGGTAATGACGATTTGGGTTTCAAAAGGATGTAATCATCCCCATGAAACTGATTTTGACCTTTAAAAGTCCCAACAACTCCAACTAATTATCTTGAAAACTTGGACAATCACATGATCGTCAAAATTACTTTGTTCCTTACAAGTACATGTTTTACGAAGTTATAGTACCTCATTTTCACAAAAATAATGCATTAGGATCTAATTATAGTAACCTTAATATTGTGATAAACTACTAATTGAATAAGAGTGAAAAAATAGCATTCTGTTTTAATAAAATGGTAAAAAATGAGTTAAAAATAAAGAAGGCCCCTACTAACTTCAACTGCCAAAAAACACAGGGATTCCTTGGAGTAGCATTTAAGACTATTTCTCTACCAGCAGGAGCAGGATTCATTGTTATAATTGTATCAGAAAGGTGCATTCATATCCTGTCACATTTTGGACTTTTCAATATTCAATAAAAAAGAAAAAAAATGGAATGTAGGTTTAAGATCATCCCCATTATCAGTTTCATCATCACCATCTTTCTCACCACAATCATTGTTTCTGCATTATCCACTGTCCCAAATCTTCAAGTTTCATCATTAAAAGGAATAAAGTTCAGAGCTCTTATTGGGTTAAAGGAGACCAAAAAACCATATTTAAATATCTCTCCATCACCCTCACCCTTACATTCTCCAGCTCCAGCTCCAGCTCCAGCTCATCATGTCCATGTTCATTCGCATAGGCCGAGCAGCCACCATTTACCACCTGTTCCACCATCCCATTGGAGTGACGGTGGAAGACAACGGAGGGTTCTGGTGGCAGTTCTGGCGTCTGCTGGTGGAGCCACTTGTATAATATTTATCATTGGTCTTTTCTTGGGGTGCCGAAAACATAAAAAGATGAAATCGTCATCAAAGAAAGTGAAAAAGGTAATAATATCTCATACAGTTCGAGATAACTTTTATCTTGAATCATTAGGAACTGTCTTACACCCACCACCAGTTTGTACCTTAAAACAAGAGTCTGATCATGATGATACCCAAATTTCCAATTTCAATGAATTTGAAGAAGAAAAAGAAGGAAAACAGATGGAAATTTTCGAGATGAAAGAATTATCATATTCTGATAATTTGGATTCTTCTTACACTGAAGTTGCTGTAGCTTCAACTGAATCATTAAAGTTTGATGAAGAGGATGAACAAGTCTTTTTCGCTTCTCCAATTGGCAAAAAAGAAGAAGATATTATAAATCATTCATCAGATGATGATGATGAATCTTTTCATTCTTTTTGTAATTCACATCATTCCTCTAATCCAAGAATTTCGGACGCTTCAATAAGTTGCGACGAAATATTAGAACCACCAACATCAACAACAGCAACAATACCACCACCACCACCAACACCACCACCGTTACCGCCTCCACGACCGTGTGGTTGGTCATCTTCTGGGACCCACAACACGTCGAAAACTTTTCCTTCTCCAAGGTATTTATCTGATTCTTCCTCAGGGTCAAACAAAATCCATATTCCTCCTCCACCATTGCCACCATCATATCCTAAAGGAAACACACCACCACCACTGTTTTCTATGAAAAATCCACCACCACCACCAGCGCCACCGTTTTCTATGAAAAACCCGCCGCCACCACCACCACAGTCTCAATCTACACCCATGGGAAAAGATGGAACTCCACTGCCGAAACTAAAACCTCTTCATTGGGATA
Source organism: Logfia minima (assembly GCA_963921325.1). Classification (NCBI taxonomy): domain Eukaryota; kingdom Viridiplantae; phylum Streptophyta; class Magnoliopsida; order Asterales; family Asteraceae; genus Logfia; species Logfia minima. The sequence goes on from OY992767.1 coordinate 34,757,050, forward strand.
AAGTAAGAGCAGCACCCGACCGTTCCATGGTCTGGGACAAGCTGAGATCTAACTCATTTGAGTAAGCGCACTATTTTGTTATTTTACAAGTTTGTGAATCACTTGTTAGATTTTCCTACATTGAATTCATGAATATCACATAAAACAGGTTTGATGAGGAAATGATTGAGTCCCTCTTTGGTTACAACCTACACAATTCTAATGAAGAATTAAAAAGCAAAAGCCCGTCTCCTAGTAAACATGTTCTCGAGCCAAAAAGACTTCAGAACATAACCATACTCTTAAAAGCTCTCAATACCACCACCGAACAAGTTTGTCGTGCACTCGTACAAGGTAAAAGATCCATTATATGGTACAATTGTGTAATTTGTAGAATCAGAATTTGAAAGAAAATTTTCAATTGCTAAAAACTAAGGATAAGTGCCTAAATTTGACTACTCTGGTCATAAATAGTCTGTGTGCTAAATCTGATAAAGAAGAAAAGCTGAGTTTCTTCGGTCTTCATATTAGGAAATGGGTTGAATCTGCAACAATTAGAAGTACTGATAAAGATGGAACCCACAAAAGAAGAGGAGGCTAAACTAACAGGTTACAAAGGTGACTTGGGGTCGGCTGAAACATTTGTTGCATCAGTCCTTAAGATACCGTATGCCTTTCGAAGAATCGAAGCATTACTTTATGGAGAAACGTTTGAAGATGAAATGAATCATCTCCGTAAGACCTTTTCAATGCTAGAGGTAATCAAAACCCATTTTCTTCATTTCCAATTTTTCACCAATACAAATTAGCTAGAAGTTGACACATTACAAATTTCATACTTATTCACACTTACAACTGCAAATATTTTTTTCTTAAATTATAACAGAGACATATCTTCTTGTACATATGTTAATCACACACTTCAAGTACAAATTATTCTTTTTGTTAAGTTGAAACGACTACATATCTTCTAACTTCATAGAAATATGATTGGGAGACATAAACTGTATGACTAAATTTAGGCCTAATGGTATTATTGGTAAACATGATTTTAGGCCTATATACCAATGCTCAAGTTTATATGTTTATTCGTGCTAATATGATGAAAAAAAAGGTTGAAACCAATTGCATAGTTCTTGTAATGCTTTCTGCACCATGAAATCCATACTATTTTCATGACTCAAAATTTATGATGGTCACAGGAGGCATGCAAAGAACTGAGATCAAGTAGGCTATTCCTAAAACTACTAGAAGCGGTGTTGAAAACAGGGAATAGGATGAATGTGGGTACGATAAGGGGAGGAGCAAAAGCATTTAAGCTCGACGCATTGCTTAAGCTTGCTGACGTAAAAGGAACAGACGGGAAAACAACATTGCTTCACTTTGTAGTACAAGAAATAGTTCGATCAGAGGGCATTAGAGTGTCAGAGAGCATTATAGGGATGATTAATCAAAAAAGCAAGCGAAAAAAGATTGAAGATAAAGAAGAAGACTATAGGAACATGGGATTGGAACTGGTGGCCGGCTTGAGTACTGAACTATGCAATGTGAAGAAAACGGCGACTATCGACTTTGATGTTATTGCGAGCGCAGTTTCTAATCTATCGCAAGGTATGAGTAGATTGAGAAGATTGGTGAATGAAGATTTGTTGATGGAAGATAAAACTTGTAATTTTGTTGAATCTATGAAATCTTTCTTGAGTAATGCTGAAAAACATCTGAAAGGGTTAGAGGAAGACGAACAACGAGTGCTGAAACTCGTGAAAGAGATTACTGAATACTTCCATGGAAATATGAGTAAAGATGATGCCAATCCACTCAGGATCTTTGTGATCGTGAGAGATTTTTTGGCGATGTTAGATCTTGTCTGTAGAGAATTGAGGAGATCAAAAAATTTTGGGCACCCCAACCCTCTTTCTCCGTTTCAATAGAATAATTGAGTGCGTATATTGTAAAAACTAAACTTTGTTTTTGACAGTTGGTTCATATGGTCGTTTTGGGTATGGTTGTTAATGTGTTCCTATGCATAATTCGCTAATTTTTTGTCATATTTGTATAGTTTTTTTATTTCTTTGAGATAATATTGTATTGTAGAAGCTTATTACTCTCAATATCATCCAAGACTATAAACGGATCATCATCTGTTTTCCCAAGCACAATAGATAGTACCATGAAATGTAGTCCCCAAGTGGTAATGTGACGATGACGATCATCATCAAGATTAAGATCATCATCAATAGTCGGTCTTCGTCTGAACAAGAGCCAGAGGGTGAACAAGAAGCAAGCAATCAGATGAGACAGATAATTTGTCGGTATAATATGATTTGTTATTCTTCAAGGTTTCAACTTCTTGTATAAAGCGAGGGTTCTTTATATCTTCTAAACTGAAATGGTCAACCTCATCTGTGTATGTGATCCAGTGAAACGCATCATGCCAAAGTATAGTCCCACCACTGTTCCCAAACGCCAAAAACGATGAATGTCCACAAGTCTGAGAACAAACATTCCACAATCCTGTTTCTTGAGTAAATCTCTATACAAAGTGCGGGATCTCCAGGAGTATCAATCTTGTCACGAGGATAAATAACTTTGTAGTGAAATGATACCATGGGATCAATAGCTATTGCCATACAAGAAACAAATCTATTTTGTTCCCAAACGTGTGGAAGTGGAAGCATCTTATAACAACCACTTACAGTTTGATTTTATACATACAATTTCTTAGAATGTGCAACACATAAAAGCAGACCATTACATGAATGCATAAGCTCAGAATATACTGCTGTACCATTGGCTTTAAAAGGGAATGTTTTCTTTATCATGGAAATTTTGACCGGCTTCTTGGCATTCAATGGGAGAAATGCAAATTCATTTGAACCTGTTTGTAGTTGGAGAAACAAAACAGTAGGATGATCGACATTAAGGTTTCTGTTTCGGCGCAGAATAAAACTAGGATTAGTGATGAGAGATAGCCAGTGTTTGCACCTGATTTACATAAAAGAAGCGAGGTCAGAGGTAACCCCAGTAAGATTTTAATCAAAAGATCATCAATGGAGCCAACTTTTTCAATAGCTGCATCATACATACATATTTCATTGTTTTCGGTATGATCCACCTTCTGTACTTTGGTTGCGGTTGATCGTCTGGTGGCAACAATTTCCGACGACGACTCCATACTGTTGGTATATTAGTTGTGCAATTACGTATGTATCTATCCAATTTTTAAGGGTAAAAAAAAGGAAAAGAAAATTTACTGAGTTGATCTGCAGGCAACCCAGATGATATATCTCTGTATTATTAACCCCTAATTCATTAAAAATTACTTGGGAAATACAAAATTAAATAAGGCTAAAATTTTGCCAAACCTTTTAGCTCGATCAGGAACTTCAAAGCTTTGGGTCGAACTTTTCTTTTATCCCAATTAGGTTATCGGTTCTGTATATAAATATTATTGATTTTATTGCTACGATTTGGATTTATTGTATGAAAATTGGAATCCTGATCTTCATCAAAATTGAAGATCATATTATAGTTTATGAATATCCAAAATCACCTATTTACCCTTTTATCATCAATTTTACAACTTGTTGGTTACTTGGTTGCGGAAGTGGTGGGCCGGCTGCGTGTGGTATGTTGTAAAAACAAAGCCTTGATTTCGGGTATGGTTGTGTTCCTATTCATGATTCGCTACATTTTCTTTCATACTATTAAATGAGGATTGTATACAACAATAACATGATAATAAACTATACACTAGTCAAGAATATGCAGCTCAAAAAAGTCAAGGGAGCAAGTGAATTGATGATTTACAAAATTGTATGATTTACGTGAAATAACTAATACCATGGACATTGATCACATATCGAAATTTTTTCAATGCATTATCACAAGCTCTTGAAGTATGCGGTGTAGAAACAAGTAACAACTTGTAGTTGCATGAATACAACTCTTTATAAACCATGTTTTTAAGGCTCGAAAACGGCCACGGGATACCCCGATTAAGTCATACATTTGAATAAAAAAATAAAAATTGTCCTCCCTGGATAAGCTAAACAGTGAAAATATTATCCGTAAGATAAATATTATTTACGACTTGAGGATCATATGATATATAAAAGCGTGATAAAACAAAACAAGAAATTAAAACTATGTATGTATTATGAGAATCATACATCAGCAAGAGACGGTTGAACACAAAGCGGCATGACGGGAGAATTATTGTTTTCATATCGCAGAGCTCATGCATGCAATGTCTTTGAGATGATATTGTATTGTAGAATCTTATTATTTTAAGTAATTGATGCACCTGCAAGATAAATGCAGACTGACTTGCTTTCTTGCTCACACTAACATTTGCGGTGAGATTATAGCCTCTCCACTCAGAAGTTTAGACGGGGCAATTCCAACCCATTTACCTAGAAAATTGGTTGAAGTTCAGGCTATACTTTACATCTAAGTGGTCAATTATGTGAATTCTAAAAACTTGGTTACAAATGAAATGGTTCGAACCGGTTGAAACTTAAAAGTGACCTAGTGTATTTTAATGATTTCAAGTTTTCAATCTCTTTAATATTTTTATAAAAAAGTATATCCGGTAGTTTTTGTGATCATATCTAATATATCAACTATGTATTAGATTCTAGAAAAACAAAACAAAAAAAAGGAAAACTTTTTGTGGCTCAACCCAGGTCCAACCCTACTAAGGATTACCAGCTCTATGCAAAGCCATTCCAACCCGCCCATTTTTCCACCACTAAGAAAATTGCATCATTTTCGATTTTAAATTGCATCTAATACTAATTGAAATGTTATCTGTTGCTATAATATTATTAAACTAATTTTACCTGCGCCCATCCAAGTAAATAAAAGTATCGATAAATTTTATTCAGGTTCACGAGATTATCCAACTTTATCAATGTGGAAGGATATTTAAATATTAGTGATAGTAAGCAGTTGTATCAAACTATGTCTTACGATAAATGGTTAATAGCAAAAGAAGCATTAACTTAAGAAAAAATAAACTGTAACATATTATTGGCAGTAGAAATGCAGGCCTGAACTTGTTGAGGAAGTCTTGACAAATAGAGCATTGCAAAAACCATGAACTAGCTCACTCGTGAAAAAACCACAGATCATGATAATTATGATTTATAAGTTTTACTAAATAAATTTGGGATATGTCTAATCAAAAGTATGAAATTGACATTAAACCTAGCATTAATTAATCTTTTCAACGTAGAGGTGGTAGAACGGGCGGGGCGGAGCTGGGTATGGCAGGCTGGGTAACAGGCTATATGATTACGGGGTAGATATCTGTTGCGGGTCAAAAACAGATGGGGTCAGGCCGACCTGCAAAGACTTTGTATTTATAGTTTTGGATTCTAAATATAATTAACATGTTAAATGTAGATTACAAAACTATATTATTTAATAAAGATTTAGAAATTGCAAATGAACATTTATCTTCCAACTCAATAAGAGTAACACTACAATGATAATTTTGTCAAGCAAAGTGGCTAATAACAAAAGAAATCTTAAGTTGGATGATTTTAGAAGCATAAATAAGATCAGGAGGGGGACAACTGGTTTTCTGGTTGTTTTTCTAGACATTAAGTGGTCGACTAAAAGGTGGGCAATCAACTTTTGTATTCAATTTTCTGACTATAGTTTGCCATCTCTTTCATTATCATTATTATTATCGCAACTTATATAAACTACTAATTAAGTATCTAATTTATTTTCAAGATCATTAATTTACTTGTCTACCTATTAAATACTCAGTTATATGTACGGATATTACAACCTTCCCCTCTTACAATGATTCCGACCTTGAAATCAACAAGTATAACTAGCTAGGTTAGATTCAAGATTCATGTGGGTCAAACCTCATCAAAAGAGGGGTGTATTGTAACACCATAGGAGAAACCCACATCATCCGTCACATATGCAATTGTGACTAAAAAAAAGAAGGTAATAACTACTACCCCGTATCTACATATGCTGCGTATTTATAACACGATAAGCATTGCATGAGCGAAATGAGGTAAAAAGTGTCTTTCATGAATATTACAAATATATTACATTGTACGAGCAGCATGTAGATTATAGTCTATACACTTAAAAATGATCTCTATGCATGTGTTCTATTATTACCAAAATCAAATGATTCAAATTTCCATTCCTTGATGATGTTGTTCACTGAAATTCCTGAGTCTCATTCCTCCCACACCCAAGAAATCAACTGTCAAGTTGTCACCATGTCCGTCCCTCTTAAACCTCATTAAAGCCGGATCATTGGAATCACTTAATCCTGAATTTGCTTCATGACCTACATTGCTGTTATTGTTCATGAACCCTGATGAGCACATTCCTATTCCATCACTATTCCCTCCTCCATTAATACTTGGACTAAAAAAACGTGACAGCGAGTTTTCTTGAAAAGGGCTCGAGAATCCACCACCAATGATAGCAGCTAGTTGAGATTGATGCGGATGATAATGATCAACCAAAGTCTCACTACCATGGTATGGCCCACCACCACCATAAGATGGTGGTGCCATAGTAGTAACAAAGTTATTTACGTTACTACCATTATTATTGTTGTTATTGTTACTATTGCTAGATGTGGCTCCCATTTGGGCTGCTTTTTGTAACAGGGCAGTAGCTGAAGTCAATGACGACGAGAGTGTGTTGGCGCCTAGTTGTAGAGACGATGGTGACCCGTTTCTTGGGCTAGTGCTAAATAGGTTTCCGCGGCCACCTTGCATGATGTTTAAAGGTAGTAACTCTGATGGGTTTTTGGAGTCTTGCATACTCCCATGGCTAAATTCTGGTGAGGTTAATGATGTTGTTCGATTGATGTTTTGGGCAACTTGATCGGGGACATTGTGATGGTCTTGTTGAATGGTTTGGGTTAGTTTGTTGTTTTCTTCAGCTAGTGCATCACAGAAAGCTCTATGAGTTATGAAGCTATCCCTTCTGTATGCATATTCAAGATCATGAAAAAAGAATTAAAAAACGTTTATAAGAAAAAAAAGATAATAACTTTACGTCCATTACCCTTTTTTGATTATTAAAAATTGAGACAAAACGTCGAATGTATCTGAATCATATAGGAATAATACTTGGAAAAATTGTTACCATCTTTTCTTTTGTACTCTAATATTAAACTAGTTTATTGTTTCACGATTATGCGAAGTAGATACAAAAAATTTATAATAATTAACTCATTATAAACTCCTGGTAATACATATGTAATTTAAGTATAATGAATTATAAATGGGTAAATTAATTTGAATAAAATAACTTTGTCCACTATAAAATAAATGTCAATCATTTGTTGTTTTGTGTTTTGAATGATGAAAAATATTAATTAAAGTGTGAAAGTTTAAATGTAATTTAAAGATAATTAAATGTCAAATGAATAAAATAATAAGTGAGTATCATGAAATTGTGTAGGGACTGATTATGCTATTTTTTGAAGCTCATGGACATGCCAGCAAAATTGACTTTGACCTCCCAATATTAAATATTCACCTTTAGATCAAAGAAGAAAGGTAATGAAGGGTTAAAATTTGTCTATTGTATCCTCTTTTAATTTTTAAATAGGTTTTAAACCCGCAATAACGCGAGATGAATTTAATTTTTATAAATGAATAAAATATTGTGGTCGATTTGTAGCCAATTTTTTATATAGTTTATAAACCTGCGATAAGGTGCGATGAATTTAACTTTTATAAATAAATAAATAAAATATTTAGTCAATTTTTTTATATAGTGACCGACTTTTTTAATTTAAACAAATACATCATATATTTAAGGGCCGAAAGTGTAATTATACGAAAGAAATGTTGATCGTTGCTACGATAACATCAGACGATTTAATTTTTATAAATTAATAAAATATTGTGGCTATTTTTTATAGTTTATAGACTCGCGATAACGCGAGATGAATTTAATGTTTATAAATGAATTACAAAAACCGTCCCTGTGTTATATCTATTTTTTCAATTTCAGTCCCTTGGTCATGTTTTTTGCAAAAACCGTCCCTGGAAGGCATGTTTGGTTACATAAACCGTCCCTCATTCACATAAAATGACTAAAATACCCCTGATACTTTTTTACATGTTCAGGGACGGTTTATGTAACCAAACATGCCTTCCAGGGACGGTTTTTGCAAAAAACATGACCAAGGGACTGAAATTGAAAAAATCGATATAACACAGGGACAGTTTTTGTAATTTACTCTATAATCTATAGACCTGCGATAACGTCGGACAAATTTAATTTTTATAAATGAATAAAATATTGTGACCGATTTTTCATATATTTTATTGACCATCTATAACGCTAGACGAATTTAATTTTAACAAAATGAGTAAAATATTGTAGCCAATTTTTTTATATAGTTTATACTATTTAATTTTTATAAAAGAATAAAATATTTGGTCTATTTTTTAATTTAAATAAATACATCAAATATTTAAGGGGTCAAAAGTATAATTATATGAAAGAAATTAAGATTACTGGATCGCAAAGGGTGAAATACAATGAAGAATTTAGATTTCTCCGTTGTATTCTCTTTTAATTATATCTATATAATATAATATAATATAAAATTAAATTAATTATAATAAAGATAAAGATATTAATATTAATATTTTAATTATATTATAAGATTTCGATCGATTCAATTCTTTGTTTTACTTCAGTTATAACTTTATGGATTATTTGTACGTATATAGTTGGGTCCATTTGTTTATGAATACCCATAAACTTAGTTCAATTTACCCAACACCGAGGACGTGGAAAGCCAATATTGACAAAAATCAAACATATTCAATTTAGCTAGTGTGACTGTGTGAGTGCATTTTAGTAATTTTTTATCTGTGACAGTGGACTCCACAATTTTATAGTCCTAAAGTTGTATCTGTTTCAAAAGTTCAATAATCATTGAACATAACAAACTATAAGTATCCTATAAAACATATTAGCGCACATTAGGGTTGTAAAAACATGTTTAGCATTTAATATTCATCAAAATTCATTAAAATAATTATATTTTAATTAATTAAAAAAAAAAAAAAAAACATTTATAAGGTTTTTGAGCATTTGACATCACTTTGAGTTGATCAATATGTTTCAACTTTCAACCACTTGATATGTTCCATTTTTAACTGCTTGTTTTATTTACAGTTCTTTCTCATCTGAGATATCGTCAACATGCTGAAATTCTAGTTAACCATTTTTATATATATACATTGATGATGATTTTATATGATTAATTGAGATTACCACCTTATAAACTATAATTTTCCCATTTATAATTTATAATAATTCATAAATTAGATAAACTTCACATTTAGCCTTCATGCTTTATCTAATTAAGCAGGTAGAGAGCACTAAACCAAGTAAATATATAAATATTTTATTAGAATTAAATAATATTTTCAGGCCGGTCGGTAGTTTATTATTTTCAAATAGTTGAGAAAACGATGTGATATATACTCTAAAACTTTCAAAAAGATTTACAATTAATAAATAAATATAAAAATACTAATTGGTAAATATACATACCTGGAAAAGATTGTACCACAGTCACATTTGTATTCTTTGGTGCCACAAATTTTGGAATGAGCCTTCCAGTCACATTGTACAGCATATCTTTTGGAACACTTATCGCATTTCCATTTCTTTTCACCGTGTTTTCGACTAAAATGTTTCTTGATTCCAGTTAAATCGCCCAATGCACGAGTCGGATTGTGGTGAACACATGTTGGTTCAGGACATACGTACACACGTTTTATTATTTCCGAGCTTGTTCTTTGTCTAAGTTTCCATGGTAAGTTGTGACCTCTTCGGTGCAATTGGAGGTTTTGATCCCTCTGAAAACCCTTGTTACATATTTCACATACGTATTTGTTCTTCGCCATTAGACTAGTTGGCGATAAAGCAATGACTTGTGCACTTGGATCTGCAAGATTATATATATATATATATATTTTAATATAAATTGCAAGAATACTTCAAAATGAATGTGGAAACGTTAACTGGTAATTGTGCGCTTCTATTTGATTATAAATTTGGAAAATGATAAAGACAGATTCAAGTTACGTTGAATGAGAAGTTGATTAAGCAAACTATATTTTAAGAAAAATGGATCTAAGATAATTAAGTAAGAAAATTAAATAAAAATATATATGCATGCACAGTAAAGAGTGTACATCAACTAACCCACCCCACCCCACCCACAAACACTATTGATAGGAGCAGTACAGATGTATGTTTAATTACTTGAACCAGCAAAAAACAAAAGTAGAAGAAAAAGATGAGGGTAAGAACACTCCAATTATTGCAATCCATAAACCAATAATTGAGTCTCCTTTTTTATTTGACAACTTATCTAACATTCATATCAATTGTTTTCAATCTAGCTAATAGGTTTGGACTATATTTCATGATATACTTAATATATAAGATATGAATTTGACTTCAAATTCAAAACAACTTGTGGTAGAATAGAAACAAGTTATTCACAATAATGAAAACTCCTCATCCAAAAAATATATCTAGAAGAAAACAAAAGTTCTTAATGGAACTCAAATTAAAAACATTTTCATTTTAATGGCAATCAATGATCATAGATGTAAATAATTTTAATACAGGAATGTCAAGCTATAGGTATATATGAAAAGTTAAACATACACACAAGAAAAAAGAATCATGGCATAATGATATATATGAAAATTTACAAGGAATTATTTATTTTTATTTTTTTTAAACATATATAATTAACTGAAATTGGGAATGAAAGTTTAAATAATTTGATTACCTGGAGTTCCTGGTAGTGATCTTTTCTTCTTCTTTGTTGAATCTTGAACAAATGGTTCTTGAGAAGTGGGTCCAATAATATCTTCACAAGTAGTACTATGAGAGTTGATCATTGGTGGCTGTCTTTGTTGACCATCTTCCATAACATGAGTACCACCAGTATTGCCTGAAGAAAAACTTCCTCCTGATATATTTGACATTTTGAGATACAAACAAAGATTGTTTGGAAACAAAATATGGATGCTTTATATATATAGATATGCAGATGAAAACTCTTGTCTTCGATCTCTTTGGAAACAATAGATATAAAAGTAATTTGTTTTCTTGTTGATTGGTAGAAGCTATGCTAATAGGGTTTATTCTTAATTCTGAGTTTTTGGTGTTATTGGTTGCTCATAGTGGACACAAAACTTGGGATTTGCTGTTACAACACCAAGACAAAAAACCAGCAAACTTTTCTTAATTTAGTTTCACTTAGTGTATGAGAGAGAGAGAGAGAGGTTTTGGAACAAGAAACTAGAGCACAAAACATGGGTCTTCATAGTCATAGTGATCATAATATATTAGATATTTTTTATAAAATTGTTGACTACCTTATCACATCAAGTATTATATTCCCGAATTTGTTAGGTATCTAGAGGTTATCTACTTGTATTATAATGGTAAGATCGAATTGGATTAATTTCTTGTTTTACAGTATCATTCTAGATTCCTTTAATTGCATGGTAAATGTTTCATTTGTTCGTATGATATGATATAATTTGGTTTTGAAGAAGAAACAGATCGATTCTGAACATTCTAATAAAATTGTCTTTTATCTAGTGACAATTGTATAAATTGTTCTAATAAACTTATCGGACTATCTTGTATAAATAAGTAAACATAAAGGAATATCTTATAAGACTACTCGAGTAAAGTTGAGCTTTTTGATCTAGATTTACGTGTGCCCTCATCGGTATCTTTGTGACCGATTTCGTATAATTTGGAGGAATCCCTTTTATTACAAAAAGAACGTCTATATAAATTCAAAAAGTTATTCCTCGTTTGAGTATAGTTTCTTATGACAAATTAAAAAAAATTAATAAAGCAAACACATAGAAATAAAAAGCGTGAAAACTAAATACAAGAGGCACATAGAAGTTAAAGGTATAATAATTCTGGATTCGTTTGACATGTGAAATACATTTTTTTCAAAATAATTAATTTTATTATTAATGTTACATTTTCAAACACATGGAGCTACCAGTTCAATGGATAATTAATCCGTTTTGTATGTTATTAATTGAAAAATCACTAATTAGATATTTTGACGAAATTGTACGTGTTCGAAAAAAAAAGTATTTATCCTACTTTAGGCTCTAATCATCACAAAGTTACGTGATAACATAATCCATCCATACAACTTCATTTTATTATTATTATTATTATTGCAATATAAGTCCAATTTTCACACCGGATCGAATTGTACCTTGAGCCGTCACTGGTTGAAATGTCTTGGTCAAATAAGTTCTGGTCCCTTAGGAAATTAAGGCCGACAAACTCATGATATAATACTTTTGGGCCACGTGCAAGTTAGACCTTCACTCTGTATATGCAGCATTGTTTTCAAACGCTATCATTGATTCTATTTGATGCTTCAATTCAATTCAATTCGTAATGGAAATTTCAAAGAAGTGTGCACAACTTCCTCGGAATTGTTTTTACGTGAATGTATTCAAACTATATTAATGAGATGTAACTACACCAATTATTTATGATTGTTTCTGTTTTATGAAAGAATATTTGAAAAGGAAATGAGGATGACTTTTCCTAATGTTACAAATTCCTCAAGAACAAAAAGAAATAGTAGTTAATTAGGATGACATTTTGAGATATATCAATAAAATATTTTGGTGTTTTTTTTCTACTCATTTCTAATATAAAATTCAACATTTTTATATTTAACTTGTATGATTCTCATTTTATACTAATTATATCATTTTATATGTTTTTAATTTTTAACCGGCATGTTTCAAATATCTTGCTTTGTATGCGAGCAAACTACTGTTATCGATTTACCATTATGAATAATTCTTAGTGATTAACGACCATACTGTATAACTATGTTACTATTTACAATAAAATATTATATTATGTTATCAGTATTATGCTAGTGGAATTATAGTTGAAGAGTGAGTAAATATTCACCCAACCTTAGATGAAGGTTATAAAATAAAGTGTCTACTAGTATTTTAAACTATTAGAGTTTATAAGGTTTGAATTTTATTTTTTATATTTGATTAAATAACTTTTGGAATTATATATGTAGATAAAAGTTTATTTGATTATATATTTTTCTAAAAATATGTGAGAATAAATCTTAACCGTCAATTTTTATCAAAATAACAAAATTCATACATTTTTTAAAATTGAATATTTCAAAAACGGCTAGTCAAAAAATTATAAAAGTTGCACCATAAAATTGAAAACTGGTAACATATGTGATATACGCTGGTAACACATGCGACGGTCGTCTGTAACACATGTGATAGTCGCTTGTAACACATGTGACAATCGCTGGTAACACATGTGTTAGTCACTAGTATTACACGTGATAGTAGTTTTTAAATCTCACCAAAAGATGAAATTTTTTTTTGTCAAAAGTATATATTTTTTGAGATGTCTAATCGGAGAGGGAAAAATGCTAATTTTTATTGTGTAATTTTTATAATTTTTTGACTTATCATTTTTAAAATATTTAATTTTTAAAAATGTGAAAAAAAAATAAAAAGTTTGTCAAATAAAGTTTCCTATTAGTTTCTTAAAAAAAAAAAGAAAAACTTTTATCTATTTAATCTCCCATATACACAGAGTGAATTAAAATCTTCAAACATATTATATGAGTCAAATAATATTATCACAATATAATGTTTAAAATTACGTTAATATGGAACCTTATCTAATATAGGGTTAGGGTCGGCCCTGGCCATGGGCAGGCTGGGCGACGGCCCAGGGCTTCAACAATAAAGGGGCATCACAAGACTTCAAATTCTGGAATATTTATAATGTGTAAAAATTTAATTTTAGACGATTTTACTCAATTATATGATAGCTACAATGTAAAATATATGTTTTAGATAGTTTAAATCTGATTATTGAAGTTATAATGAGAATATAAAAACTTAGAATTTGATTTCGTTGAAAAATATATTTGAGTTGCAGGTTTACATTTGAGAAAGATGACCTTCCTGTGAGTCCGGTGTGTTTTTCTAAGTTTTTTTTTATGCCCCATATTGTTAAGAAGTGACATATTTAACCCCTAACATTTTCTTTAGACGCCCCCTTATTATCTTACACTTCCTTGAAAAAAGCCCCCCCCCCCCACAAGAAGTTGAAATCAATTTTACTCGAATATGGTGCAAGTTGATTCAAATGAACCATCGTCTAAAGGTTTTGTAAGTAAATTTGTATGAATTTGTTATGCTTCTACTGAAAACAAACAATTGATGCACTAATTTTTCATTTATGTCTACAAGTTTATATGATTTTTAGTAATATACGTTTCATTGAAACAATTATAATATCCTTAAGTGCTTGGTATGTATACAAGTTTTCTCAAGTCCTAGGAGTATATAATAAGAGGCGGTTTAAGTTATATAATTTAGGAAATAAGATAGGTAACATTATTTAATGAGGATTGAATCTATGATTTTTCATATTTATGTTACATGTCATTCTCATGTTAGTCTATCATCACGAAGCCAATCACTTTAATATTTGTGAAGTTGTATTTATTTATATTATCTGGCCTAATCAAACATTATCTTTATTTCTTTTTATATAGTAAATTCTCTTGATATAATTAGTCGAAATTTGAGATGTTAGAGCATATGGAGTGAGGAAAAACGCATCTGCTTTTTCATCAAGAATGTCATTTTTGCTACTCAAGCACGGCATCCGTTGTGCAACGCTGTTTCGTAATTTTTTATTTCTTTAAAAAAAATTCAACGGCTCTTTTGACCGTATTAAAAAGGATACAACAAAGAGAACACCAAAAGCTCTTTTAACCGTTTCTTTTATTATTATTTGTTTTTTTTTTTAAAAAAAACTTATATTCATGCCTATAAATACCACACTTCAAACACAATTCAAATATATCAAAACACTAATTATCATATTCGAACACTGTATAAAACACTGAAAAACAGTTTCACCACTCCCTATAGTCTTACAGTATGTAAATTACTTTGTTTGAATCAACACATCAAATTTAGACCCTTTAACAATTAATAGAAATCCACAATATCATCATCATTGTTAATATTATGTTAATGGCTTTAATAAAAAAAGTTATATTTCAGTTTTATATAACATGGAATATACACTATTTCATTTGAAGCATAAATGCAACATAATATACCAGTGAGTTGTATCATATACTCATCTATGTTATATTACTATGGTATATAAATTAAAACTTTGTGATATGTTTATCATCACCCACCCATTTAGCACGAAGAGTGATGCCGTGCTAAAGCACGAACTCGCGAAGTAAATAAGATAAAATGTTCCATCTTTTCTTTCATTTAATTTAACTGTCGAGACTCTTGAAAAGTGTTTTTAAGTTGTGTAGTCAATAATCGACTAATGAAAGTATCAGGGCAAGTCGACAAATGGTATAATGAGTAGGGGTGTATTTGTATATTCCCAATTTCTTCCAATACGACGATACACACAATTATCCAGCATTTCCTGAGACCTGATTTTGGAACAAACCTATTTCTTTCTAAAACCATCCACAAATGTCGTCGAGCTTAGGCTTATCAATGGCTTCTTCCACAATCCATTGCTGTTCGCCTACGTCATCATCATCGTCATCATCATACCGGAGAACATCGGTAGTGGCTAGAAACAGTAGTATTAAACCTAGGTTACCTCCATTAAACCCTAAGGATCCATTTCTTTCAAAACTCGCATCAATTGCTTCTAGTTCACCGGAGAAGCTTCTCAATCGACCGGTTAACTCAGATACGCCGCCGTATTTGGACCTTTTTGATTCTCCCACGCTCATGGCTACTCCTGCAACAGTACTGTTTATAACTCTTTGTTCCTATTAAATTAAGTTTTTATTTATTCGTATACTCTTGTAAGTTTTGTTTATATTCTAGTAGATTGAGTTCTATAGACGCAACCAAATCCTAGCCCTAATTTGAAACAAACTACTTCAATTTGATTTATCTATATCTTTGATAAACTTTCCTTTCACTATGTGGTAGTTAGTTAGTTATAGTACTGGAGTATATATCTACACATATAGTGAAGGGTTCCAGTAGACTCTTTTCACTGCACTTTTTTTTCAAAATACTATCAAACACTTTGACGGAGTTATACAATTATCAAGTTTGTGTATTTTTTTGACTTGAGTGATTCATATTTTGAGGGTTGGTTGATTCTTACCAATAATTGAGTTCTTATTGGAAGTCTTTCATTTGTATTATTACATTGATAATTGTAGTTTTTTGTATTAGGTAGAAAGATCCGTTTCATACAATGAACACAGGCCAAGGAGGCCGCCTCCAGACTTGCCGTCATTGCTTCTCCATGGAAGAATAGTGTACCTTGGAATGCCGGTAACAACTACTTCTGTTTTTAATATGGCGTTCTTATATTTACACAGCACACAGGGATATCGACCGCTGCTAACTGTCTTTTTGGGTGCTTCTTTTCTATAAAGAAACATTAAGGAAAAAAGTTCTTTAGTGCTTTTTATTATTTGCAAAACAGCTTAAAAAGACTTCTCATTTGAACAATCGGATGATTTCATTTCATGAATGTCTTATAAACGGTTTGAGTCTGTCTCTTTTGAATTAAACAAGTCAGCAACAAGCATTACTCCTTTACCGCGTGAAAGGGTGGTTTTATGTTTACTGTACGGCTTTCATATGGTGGTATTGTGTTTTGCCAATAGGAAAACAAAATGTAACTAAAGAATCATGGGAAGTTTTTTATTTAGTCTGTTGAACTACGTGTACTTATGGAGCCTTTTTTATAATTTTGTATTAGTTGGTGCCAGCAGTTACAGAGCTCATAATTGCAGAGTTAATGTATCTACAATGGATGGATCCTAAAGAGCCTATATATCTTTATATAAATTCTACCGGAACTACTCGTGATGATGGTGAATCCGTGAGTTTTTTTTTCATTGAGCATCCCTTTTTAGCGCTTTTATTGTCATTGCTTCAGACAGATCTGTTTGGATGTATTTATTTTTAGTTATAAATTATATTAGACTTCTTTTGATAAGTGATGGATTATAAAAACCTATGATTTTTTTTTTGTAATGTTATTTCTAATAACAAAACAAACACTTGATTAGGTTGGAATGGAGACAGAGGGTTTTGCAATTTATGATGCTATGATGCAATTGAAAAATGAGGTAACAGGCTTGCCTTTTATTTTATGACTCCTGTTGCAATATAATTTTAATATAGGTACAATGTTACTGACTTACTGTTAACATCATATCTGTTTAGAATGTTAAGACATGAAGGTGAGTTTTTTGTTGCATTTGATATTTAGCATTGGAACATTCTAGAAGCCGGGTGTTAGGTCTTCACTAGATAGTGAAGAGTAGTTGTTTTGGTTTATCTTTTCTAGTCTCTTAATGGAGTTGGGGAACCTTGTAGTGCATAACTGTATATTTGAATTCTCTATCTATTAGATGACCACATTTACATTATTATAGGTTACACCAAATGCTGATTCTCTTGGAAACTTATATCTCTTTACCGAATGGTACACTTGTTTTCTCTGTTTAAAGCACACGTTCTTTGTTCTAGAGTTTTATGTACATAAAATGTATGTTATAGAAAATGTTTGTCCATCTCCTTTTTTATTCGTAAAAATAAAACCAAGTTCTATATTTTGTAGTTTGAGATCAGTGTTCCATGGGTTTATAACGTTATTCGGTTTTGAGTACTAAAGCCAATCCAGCATGTGTTGTTACAAACCTAGATTATGACAAACTTAGCCCAATACATGAATGTGATATCATACGTTCAGTGACTGTGGGCACAAGTTGTGCAATGACTGCTATTAGTTTACAGCCCTACTTTTAATAAGTTAAATAGTTTGCAGAATGAGTTGTGTCTTTATTGTGTTTTGCATTCTATTTTTGATTAATTATTGTGCAGATACATACTGTTGGAGTTGGAGCTGCTATTGGTCATGCATGTCTCTTGCTTGCTGCAGGAGCTAAAGGCAAAAGATTTATGATGCCACATGCAAAAGGTGTGATAGAAGTTTGTATTGATTCTTTTGCCCATCTTTTGTAACTAATCACAGGTGTTTGTTTGTTCTAGCTATGATACAACAGCCCCGTGTTCCATCATCTGGATTAATGACAGGCAGTGATGTTCTCATACGTGCAAAGGAGGTCTGTAATAATTCTTGTAACAAGTTCACTTATTTGTTTGAAACTTTTGGAGTAAGATCATGAGAACTTATTTGCCAACTTCAAGTCATTACTTCCTTCGTGTTTACCTTTCGCTCTCAACTTTTTAGTGTATATTTTTTCCCTTACTGTCTTTTTATTTTATTTGGCATGCTGTTACTTAAAACAAGGTAGCACCTTGTACGTGATCTATATTTGCCTCATGTGTTAAAGTCGGCCAGAGAAATAGCATATATAGCGGATAATACTGCTTTTTCTTTCTTACACATTTAGTTAGCCTTGGCCATACAGTACTAGAACTGCTGGTTGCAACTATAAAACCTGTATTAGTTGTACCTAGACGACATTGAATTGGCCTCCTTAAAGATTCTCTGGCTCATTCATATGACACGAACAACTTAAATAGGTCCATCATACTTGTCTGTCAATATATATATGTACAAGCCTCTACCTGAGAAGCGTATGATTAACATTTGTTAGCTTATTCCGTTACCATTTGTGGGACTAACATGATTCTATCTACTTGTTTATTAATGTTTAGCTGCATCATATTGGGCACTAATCTATTGTAATCCGATTTAACCTTGTTCTTTCGTTATATTGAGTACCATATCTAGCAAAGGTGGCAATTTTGACCTTTTTACTTATGAATGGGTCAATCTAGGTTCTGTCTTATCTCAAATGGGTCAATTAGTCCTTAGTTTTTATAGCTAAATTGGTATTTTATCAAATAGGTTTGAGAAAGGTTGAAAGTTATGTAATATAATTTTGATGCATACGACCTCCTAAATCCTTGTATTGAAAGATTTAGTTTATTTTTGTAACAATATTGTTTTTGTAATCATCATTTTATCATTCGTTATTTATGAACTTATCAAGTCAACAAGAAAGTGTTTCTGGGTAAATTCGACACTTAAAAGGTTTTCTCTCTCTCTCTAATTTGGGATTTTCCATTTACAGGTAATCATCAACAAGGACACACTTGTTGAACTCTTGTCAAAGCACACAGAAAATGTGAGTAATCACTCTGCTTGATCTTTTTCTGTATTAAACTGATACATGCATTTTTTACATAAATAACTCATTGGATGAACTGTGATTCACCAGTCCGTGGAAACTGTAACGCAAGTGATGAGAAGACCTTTTTATATGGATTCCACTAAAGCTAAAGAGTTTGGTGTAATTGATAAGGTACACACGCATAATCCATGAAATGTGTCTTGATCTGTATTCTGGTCTGAGTAATTTGATATTTTTGTTTGGTGGCTAGATACTTTGGCGTGGTCAGGAAAAGATCATGGCGGATGCGGCCCCACCAGAGGCATGGGATAAGAATGCCGGGATCAAATCTCTCGATGCAATGTAGCTTTTTTACCAAGTTGCTTATACTCTAGGTAGATACGCTTGCTTTAGCGAAGTGGCCTACGTGAGTTGATTTAATTTTGTTTTTTGTCGTAATAATATTGGTGGTTCCGAATCTAATATCTCATCAGATTTTGGTGCAGGATTTTAACTTGGAAGATTACCTGTACAAATGGTGGTTGTGTATTAATGTTGGAATTATTTATAGGGTAACCAAGGGATCTTCCTGATATAGGAAAGCATAGACTATGAACTTGTTAGATCCAATCTACCCAAAGATTACTTTTGATTTGTGCGAACAAACATCATCAAATATATACGAAAAGAACAAGTAGACCTAGCATGGCATCTTGCATTACTTGATTCTTGAAGGTTAATTTATTGGGGACTGGGGAGTTGTTTACCAGTATATGTAAATGCATGCTTATAAGCTCGAGGTACTTCAACGAAAATATTGGGTATGTTGTAGCCCCCAGACACGCTCATTACCCTCAGGACCCTATAAATAATACGAAAGGTGGTACATCATTCCGTATGTAGGATTGAGATCTTTTATGTTCTAACTTGTCATGTTTCTCTACACTTGATTATTAAATTAGTAAATAAATTTAACTTTATATTTAGACGTGGGTCTTAGCATATTCAAACGTGAGAGAACGTGATTATGATGTTTAAGTTTAATATGAGAAAATGTCAATACGGTATATGATGTACTTAAAAAGTTACTGGATTGTATTCTTCAACAGCAGGAATTGACAGCTAAAGTTTATGGGATTAGTCTTAAATCATTACCAAGTTAGTCTCCCATTATTGTATAAATGTAATGACTAATTTATTTTGCTATTATAAAAGGGAATATGGTTGGTACTATATAAACTGTGAAAAAAGAAACTCAAGGACCAATGATGTTTATTTTAAAATTTGAAGGACAAAAACTGAAACTTTTATTTTGAAATTACTCTTTACAGTACATAACTTAACTTATGTGCTACATATGTTTTCCCCATTTTATAATTATACAAGACATACCATGAAATAACTAACACTTTCCACTTTTTCTTTATTGAATTTCAAGATTTAAGTTTAGATAAACACAATTATTATAATGTAGTTTACTTGCATCTCACAGAATTTAATTAATACATAGAAAGTTGTTTTAGTAACATAATTGTCATTGTCATCTTTAACAAAAAAAAAGTAGTATCAAAATTAGATCTACTATCATTTCTTCGTGTAATGTAACGTGATAAACTTGTGCGTACAATAGTATTTTCGTTCTATGATATATTATAATTTAATAAAATTGAGAAGATGATGATACATTAGTTTTTTATTTTATGTATCATAATATATAATTATAATATTGTAATACAATAAAAGTTAGAAAAATTAAGTTAATTTTTGAAGAATGCTAATTGTAACCCTTAGGGCTATAGTTAAGTTTACTTAAAATAAAATCAACAACTTAGTTTACAATAATTCAAAGTGATTATATTTTATATTTATACTCACTTTTCTTAAATATATATATATATATATATAAATATTTAATTTTTATAGAAATAATTAGTTATAATTTAGAAGGTTTGTAATATGGTATGCTTAATTATAGCTCTAAAAGTTTTGTATTAACTAATTTTAAGTAATTAATATTTATTAAGAGTTTAATAATTATTTTTAGTAATATCAGATAACAATCTTTTAATATATTAAAAACACAATTTTATCTGGACCTTGTACAACTTGTACGTTTTACCAGTATTTTATTACATTACAATATAATATCTATATCTATAATCTATCTATAATATATATATACTAATACTAATACCACAGCCGAGCGCATAGATGTCGTTTAGTAGTTTAAAAAACTTCGTTTTCTACTGAGACTTTTCACGTCATAACGATTTAATATAAAATATTTTTTTGACAGTGTCGGAACAAACGACAACGTAGGGCAGCTGGTAAAGTGTTTTTGGTCAAATAAGGTTGGCTGTGAAGTAATTTCTGTCTGACCGCATGTTCGAACTTTTCCAAACCTTTTTTCTTTTTCCCACTATTATTGCTCATTCAGTCATTCTTACTTCATGGGATTTTGCACTCTATTATCTTACTTAAATCTTTGAAGTTTAGTACCGGTATTTATTTTCTGAAAATAAGTGGAGTATGTACCGACATATTAACATAATGGTATATATATATAATATAATACTTAAATCTATATATATATATATATATATATGGGGAAAGGATTTATAGGGAAACTTTAAAATTTGGGAAAGGAGGGAAGTAAATCTTAACCCTTGATTTTTTTATTAAAAAATGTTTTTAACATTCATTGATGATGAATGTTAAATTTTGAAATTTTTTGTAATTTTTAAAATTTATTTATGATGAAATCAATGGTTGAGATTTACTTCTCTCTTTCTCTAAATTTTTTACTTATCTATTGATCCCCACCCTATATATATATATAATAAAATATTAAAAGGATTGAAACAACAAGTTTATAAGCTTACAAACCATCAACTCTGTTGTAAATCTTTGTTAGAAGTAATTCTGTTTAAAAACAATAAATATATACACACCTCTAACCACATGCTCTATTAACTATTAACTACATATTATGTTTCAATATTTAAAGTCTGTTTATTTCCTGGAGTATAAGTATAACTATTTAAAGAACGAAAATGACACGTATATACTTATCTTCAACGAAATATACCAATTTACCCTTAACTAATTTTAAAAATAACATGAATATATAAGATATAAGATATAATTGTATATTAAATAAATTACAATTTATTTCATAAATAAATAGATATACATTTACAATTAAAATTGAATTTACTCGATTATTAATTTTTTCTTTCTAAACCCTAAATATTTTTTTTATCTATAAGCGCCCATTGCTGCTAGTTTATAATGGTGTACAAGTGCTGAGGACACTACAGTTGTTGCAGTAAGTTTTAACAATTGGTGAAATTATCTGAAGTGGCGACCCATTTATGTCTTCTAGAAAGTTTGCATATGTAATGACCAACGTGAAATTTAGGTTTAGGTCACAAGAAGAAGAATGATGCTAAAAAGTAAAAAACCATCCGCTTCAATAACATACTTACTACAGTATATTGAAAGAGAGATGAATCGTTTAACATAAATCAGATCTATCTCTATCTCTAACAAAATATTAGCTTTGATTCATCTCCGTTAAAATGGTTAGTTGCTTCTGCTGATGTATTATTAGGTTTTCTTAATTTGATTGATCTCTAAGTATATTCAGTACTACAATTTGGTATTTGATCCAAATCGTATTGTATGATGATTTCTAACTAATGAGTTTTGTTATTGTATGTTAATGTAAAAATGACGATGATGATGGATTCAGCTTCCATTATCTCTGCTTAAGACGTCTCAAGGGCATCCTATGGTCAGTACCTCCCTCCCTCCCTATTTGTATTTTATCTATCATCAATTATTTTTTTTATTATTAGGGAAGATTTTAACATTCGAAATAAATACACTATCTGTTTCTGTGCGATACTTTACAAATCTGTCCGATGCTTTTCAATTTTATGCGATTGTTTTGAAATCGGTCTTTAACAATATAGCGCATGATAATGTTAACTTGTCTTTATATTATTACTTGTTAGATTTCATTTGTTTATCTATTAAAAAGAATTACATTTCTTGTTGCAGTTGGTGGAGCTGAAAAATGGTGAAACTTACAATGGACATTTGGTGAACTGTGACACCTGGATGAATATCCATCTTCGTGAAGTGATATGCACCTCCAAAGTACTTTTATCTACTCTTTCGTTACTGTATTCCTTTGACTCTTCTCTGTGTGATACGGTCTTATAAGGACCGGAAATGGCAATTTTGGAAATTGTGAATGGGTCGATGATTCAGAAAATGTTACATGTTAATGGGTTATACGGATGAAATTAAAATATAATTTTTCTCAAATATGGAACTGGTCAAAAGGGTTGGAATTTGCAGCTAGTCATCTTTTTATGCATACTAGCATACAACTTACAGTTTATCTGTATTCAAAGATCATGTAACTACTGTAATAATATTGATTAAGTACTCACACTTCACTTTTCAGGGGTTTGAAGTTTTATTAATTTTTATAATGGAGATACAGTTTTTACATGTCGACCCAACCTGTCCTATTCATACTAAGTAATAGCCAAAACCTTTTTTTTGAAACATACAATCTGACTGGCCCCGCTCATCTTATCACTGCCAACGACTGATGAAGTACGAAACCTCTTGACAGGATGGTGATCGGTTCTGGAGGATGCCTGAATGCTATATCCGTGGAAATACTATCAAGTATCTTCGTGTGCCAGATGAGGTATTAATTAAGTTCTTTATATCCAAGTTCTGTATCATCAAATTGTTTTTTTTACATGTACTGAATTTGCGCATGTAGCTTTGAATTAATGGCATGAGGACCAGTGGCTTTTTGTTTGAATCCTACATAACAGCGTTTTTTAATTTTACAGCATACATCTTCTTCAAAGTATCTTAGACAGCTACATAAAGCTGAAAATTGATATAATAGTGTGTTTGTGTGTCTTTCTGGAATGATGCAACTTAGCCAAATCAGACATTGATGTGCTCCATAGGGTTGTTTAGAGTAGCTTGTGCAAGCTGGTAGGATGGATGTACTTTTGTTATCTCTCCACCTATGCAATGCGCAAGTTACAGTTCCCATCCTTTGTTGAAGCGTGTCCCTCTGATGATAAAACAGAGATCGGTTTCTAGCTGACCAGATTTAGTCCAGTCTGTATATTATTTGTTAATGTGGTCACCATGTATAAATGTGGTGCCATGCCTATTTCTAGAGGTGGCACTTTCAATCCATCTTCTTTTAAATGGGTCGATTTGGGTTATAATTCATCTCAAATGGGACAATAAAAAAATCTAATTTAAAAGTGAATGGGTTTAACGCCCAAAGTTATACTTGATCCACTCACTTTGTAGTTTTTTATCTTACTAATAATTATAACATACACTATCATTCTTATAATCATATTTACCGCATTAAGTATAAAAGTTAGACTAATAGATTTTTGGGTCAACCTGACCAGCAATCCATGGCGAAAATTTCCCATTTTAAACCTGTCGTCGTGTCTGACCTGCTCATTTTGCCACCTGTAGTTACTAGTTACATATGCTTGTCATGGTTTAGAGTTGTAGGAGTGAGTTTACGTCAACTTTTACTGCATCTTATCCCTTGTACAATTATACCAAATATCCTCTGCATTGGTTCATCTTCTTCTCGTTACATATAACTTTCTTTATTTAACATTAGTTTTTGATCATCCTCATTGGTGTATCTTGTTGTAGCTAATTTCATTAATGTCGTCGTCTTTATGCATTTTTTTTCTTGCGTTATGTTATATTTTTCGGTTGGAAATTAGAAATCATATGCAATTATGAAAATATTATTTAAAATATATTGGTAGGTGCATCATTATCTTCTGAGATGGTGCATTGGTTATTTATACAGGATCTGTGTATAATGTCTTTCAACTTGTTGATTTGCTTGTTTTCTCTTTCTCCAGGTTATTGACAAGGTTCAGGAAGAAACCAAGAACCGTACTGGTATGATTGTCACTTGAATATTAATTTTATTGTATTATTATTATTATAATTTTATCTTTTTTGCGTTTGAAAAGAAATTGTGATGGACCTCTGGTGCAACTCGTTTAGATTTTATAGCCCAAAAGATAACATATGGCATGTTGCAAGATGGGTCAAAAAGGGGCGGGTCCAGCCAACTAGTGAACCCATCGTCTTCTCTAATCCTGAATTGAATAAGTATTTAACAATGTAAATGTGTTTTAAGGAGCTATCCTGTTACACTAATCATCTATTTCTAAAATAAAATGATATTGGGGGTTTTTGCTCATCCTGAATACAACTTTGGGTAACATGTCCCAGTGGGTATCTGTATTTTATTTGGTACAGCTCAAAACGCCTTTGGTAGACCTGAAAACGCTTTGAATCTTATATTGTCATAGATTTCAATAATAAAACAAAGTTATAAGTAAAGGTGAAATACC
The DNA here is from genome assembly GCA_963921325.1 of Logfia minima. Lineage (NCBI taxonomy): Eukaryota > Viridiplantae > Streptophyta > Magnoliopsida > Asterales > Asteraceae > Logfia > Logfia minima. The sequence continues at coordinate 34,782,736 of OY992767.1, forward strand.
ATTTTTGAAGATAATCTAGTTTATAACATAAATATGTGATGACTTTCCATTCATTTTATCTACTCCGATTTTTTTTTTTTTACCATTTGTTGGTCTAAATATCCACCTCTATGCATCCTATGACTAATAGCAAGTTCTGCTTGATGAACTTCTTTATGTAAAAAGAATTTAAACTAAAGTTATCTAATTAGTTGGTAAGTGGTTGATTATCTATTATATTACCAGATAGAAAGCCACCAGGGGTTGGACGTGGAAGAGGAAGAGGCAGTAGGGATGATGTTGGTGGTGGTGGTAGGAGGCCGGCAAAAGGCGGCATGGGAGGTCGTGGCGGCATGGATGAAAGTGTAGGTGGTAGAGGCAGGAGCCAAGGAGGAGGCTATCCGATTGGCAACAGAGGAGGTATCAAATATCTTAATCATATTCTTTAAGCATGCTCTTTGTTATGTTTCAATAACTAACATACGGCTTTCGTCTTTGATTCAGGTGGAGGACGTGGTCGTGGATGATGTGACTACTCTAGTTATTGGACATGACAATGTCTCCAGTTTCGTTTGTCTTGGTTGGGTCCTGCTTGATGAAGCCCTTGGTCTGTTGTAAATTCAAGTTGACTTCTGGTATCTGTATGATTAAAAAGATAGAATTAGGGATAATTCTATGAATTAGCGTGTCTATGAAAAAGACATTAAGAGGACATCTCATTGGAAAATTTACATTTGTAAAGGTTATGTTGCCTAAGATTAATAATTTTTATTTTTGTTTTTTTAATTTTATTTTTCTTTTTGCGTGTAAACACTCTTGTCCCGTCAATTATGAGTGAATTGCATTTTCATTGTTAACGTACTGATGATGGGTACATAATCATATTGGTCAAATGAAAAGCCATTTAAGTCTCTTCATAACAATCTCAAAGCAGGTTGATCTAATGAATTGTAGTAATTTATATGTAGTATACACTTACTAAAGGGCCTAGCGGTACCTTTCAATTACCAGGTTGGGGGTTCAAACATCATTTGAGGCATTGAGATTACCAGGTTGGGGGTTCAAACATCATTTGAGGCATTGAGTTGTCAATATTCGTGGTAGTTGATGTATGTTAGATTATAGGTTTGTCATTCTAATATATTTACAGGTTTGATATATTTACATTAATGGTTCTGGTATCCTGATTTTGTCAGCGTACACTTTTGGAAATTGATTTAGTCCTAAATCAATATCCATGTGAACTTCAATGGTTTAAGAGTTTTAATTTGTATTCTAAAGTTTGCCTGTTCCGATGGATGTTAAGTGGCCTTATTTTTGATTGGCTCATTAGATTAGAATATTGTTCAAGGTTCAGTCATAAGTTCAAATTAAGCTCATTTGTTTTATTTGATTATAAGCAATAAATGTTGAAAATAATCTCCCCAGGGCCCAGGTACCCCCCAACTTTACCATTTTTGTATATGTACGTGTCAACCTAGAAAAAGTTCTATTGTTTGTATTAAGCTTCTCCTAAAACTTGCTACTGTATATATCACCTCCTATAGCATGTAAACCGATGATATGGCCCCAGTTATGATGATGTGGCATCATCTATGGCTACAACATTGTTCAAAATAGCCGGGTATATAATAGCTCGTTTTGGGAAGTTAAACATTTACAATAGATGTTTTTATTTTTTTAATTTGATACATACAATAGCAATAATAGGAAAGTTGGATGCATTCTGGTATAATGTTCCCTAAAAAGAATTGTAGTTGATGATTTTGGTAGATGATGCTCGAGGAGAATGGCCTATAATTGCGCATGCTCCTCGGAATGGCTGCAACCTGTATTGAAACCCGTTACTCAATTAACACCATCTTGCGACCCCTACCTTCAGCTTTCTGATGTATCACTCTCTGTTTCTTTCTTTTTGCTGCAATTCCTCTAAATAAACAGTTGTACACTTTCAGCTATGTTTGTGTAACATCGGGGGCTGCAGCAATCGTCTTCTCATTCTCTTTTATTATGGTAATGCATCCATTAATTTTCTGCAATATAGTCTACTTCCATCCCTAAAGTAAGTCATTTTCACTTTTAGAGGTCAAATGAGTTGCAAATTCCGATATTTACTTCATTCCCTGACTTCGAAAGAAGTAAGTTTGAATCTTTAAAGATATAATGGGCTATTTTTAGATGTATATACTTGATCTTAAGGCAGAAAGTTCAACGCATATATGATATACCAATAAATGGGTCTATTTGAGTTATGTTTTTGTTCTAAAGGGTTAAACAGGTTAGGCCAAAGGATTCAACTTAGAAGGAAACAGGTTATAAGTCTTGTGAAGTATATTCAATTGCTTTATTAGAGAAAGTAAGATTAGATTGTTTTGTAGTAATATAGGTTTTGTTATAATATCCAGCACTACAAAGAATCAATATAAAGTGTTTGGGGCCCACACTAAAATGTTACCAGTTTTGAACTGAACCCGCCCATTTTGCCGCCTTTAACTTTTGATTGATTTAAGATTCCAAAGCAAGGGAGTTCACTTCACTTCCAGGTTGATTTCTGGAAGTTGAGTTATCTGTTTCTGCCATTGGAATGGATTGGAAAGAATGCTATGCTTGTCTATGTTATGGCAGCGGCAGGCATCTTTGCAGGATTTATTAATGGCTGGTATTATGATGATCCCCATAACACACTTGTAAGTTTTGCATCCACTTCTTTTTTTTTATTAACCAGCATAGACGTAACTAGAAAAATCATATTACCTGTTCAGATGCCTAATCTCAATGATATAAGAAAGAAATCATTCTATAAAAGAGAAGAAACAAATACCAAAGCTTCAGACAAAAACCCTATGAGACTCCCTAGTCTCTACAACAAAAATAATCAGCCATGCGTTGTTGACCTGTAATTGTGATTTTACATCCAATGGGTTCACGTGGAAACACATGTCAATTATTACTTGTAAGTACTTGAATGAATGCACATATATTGGATTCAAAAACATATTTTCATCAGAGTTTGGCATTCAAGAAGAGTAGGAATTCTACTTTATGTTATATTTGCAAAAGTAGTGTTCTGGGGGATCATTTCAGGCATTCTGCATTGGCTGGGAATTTATTGGAAGCTTTAGTGTGTGGTTTGTGAAACGTTTATCCTCATTTTGATTTTTGTAGACACTTTTTTAGAGTAAAAATGTCTATACGATCAATGTACGCTTACAGAATCAAATGTTATTCTGGTTGGATTTTTACATGGATAGGAGGAATAAAGATGATTCGGTACATACCATCTGAATCTCTAACTACCACATCGGGTAAATTTCACCATTAAGCTGAACTAAAAAGAGTTTGGATTTACGATTTAATCTATACGCTCTGAGACAATTCTGTAAAGAAATATTTAGACAGATAGGAAAATAACAAGACACATGAAGTACAACTAAATTAAAGTTACTAAACATTAAATGAACTCTGTAACTTCCATTCTCTAACAATAAATAAACAAAATTAAAGTTCTAAAACATCCTAATGGTAAAATTTTAAACAAGAAAAGCATGTTGATAATAAATAATCAATAAGTTTCAGGATGGGCAACAGCGTAAGCTTCCAAAGCCTTGTAGGTTTTCTCATAGATTTCTTTTTCAGAGTTTAGAGTCTGCTTAGATGGTTTATCGTTTCCTTTGCAGTTATAGATAATTGTCTGCATGAATACGCTTCCTGCATCCGCAGAAGGCACAATCTTAACATGATGGGTGATGGATTCCAGTATACCCATTAGGTTATCTCCTTCAAAGAACGTAAAGCTATAGCTGAAGTTGCTTACATCAATTGCGTCAACCTTGTACTTTCCACTTGCAAATGGAACGCCTGTGTTAGGTATTTAGTACATAGCTTTAGTCAATGAGTGTAATTAGTGCATAAATTATAGTTATACTTTTTTTTTTAGCATAATGGTGTAATACCTTACCATCACCAAACGTGAAGAGCTTTATTGTTCCAACACCTCCATCGCCTTCGAGTGTCTCAATTGACTTGAAAACTTGAGGGTTCCTTGGGTGCGACAGTGTCGAAGTCGCTAAAAACGTTGAAGATCATTTCAATGGGAAATGGAGAAACAACCTCAATCTCAGTAGTTACACTACTCATGATTGAGGTATCTTAAAGAAAATATATGAGAAATAGTATACAGAATGGTTGCAATGATATATGAGTAAAGTTTGTTGTTTATAGGGTGGGAAAGTGGAGAAGAACGTGTTTATTAAATAATACTAAGCCTCTAAGTTCTTACAAATCACGTCAACTTTGACCGGGTGGGTCTTTTGCTAATAATAATTGATTGATTATTATAAAGAATATACAATACCAACTACCCATTTTTTTCATTTGAATAATATTTGCGTTGTCGTGAGTAATTGAATGACGGTAGTTTAAGGTACCAATTTAATGTATTGTGTTAGTGTATATGCTTATGAAGTCAAATTCTCGTTTAAAAAATAACGTAATGGTGATTAGACCAAGTGAAATTGTTCGATCAATAAGATGTGGGGGGGGGGGGGGGGGAGAGAGAGAGAGTTGTAACGCATAAACTTTTTTTATCATTTTATATTAGACGAAAGGAGAAGAAAGGTAAAATAATAGTATTATACCATTTTTAAGTTATTAAATTAGCATAAGAGTTGATCATTTGCTACGAGTTGAGACCGCAGGACTAACGTAGACCCTTAGATCAAAAAGGATGAATCACATGTGATACATATAATCCGGTGAGAGGCTAAATATCCGTAAAAATGACAGGGCATAGATTTGCAGTTTAAATTTACAATTTACTTTGTGCTGAAAACTTGAAAAAAGAAAGCGACCAAACTATGAAACCTTTTACTTCGGTTTGGCCCAAGTTCAACAGTAACTATAGTTCAACCGGCGAGGAACACATCGACCAGTTAGGCAGCAAGTTCAACAGTAGCAAGTAGCAACACTATTATAAAACAGTCATAACTTTTGATTTGTATCGAGATGGAAATATGGCAAGCAGCCCACGGCGGTTTGGCAGTCCAAAGTCCAAGGATTTCAACTTTCCAAGTTTTCCTGATCCATATTTAGTCTCTCATAAGGTAATTACTTGAAATCAATACTTATTAAGCCTTCTTTGTAGCGTTTGAGATCACTTTTATAGTAATATGAATTTTATCTTTTTTCAAAGTGTATGTATATTTGTGTTCTCGCTTCTGCATCTTTTTTACTCTTTAGAGAAAAAGACCTTAGTTTTCTACTCTATGCTCCTAATAAGCATCTAAAAATTTGCCAAATTCTTTGAATATAGAAATCGGATCATATTTTCCAATTCCTTGTCAAAAACAACTCAGAATTCTCCAAGAATGACAACTCATGAGATGATTCCAATAAAGCTTCATTAGCTTCCAAGAACAATAATGAAAAGAATATGACAAAATCAAAGATTGTTAAAAAGTAAGCTAATTACAAGACAGAAAACAAGAACATGACTCTGCATCGTGTCATAATCACCTGGAACTAGGATCGCTCCCATACAGAATTGCGGTTTATTAGTCCCTAAAATTAGGTACGGAGAGGGAAAGACTCATTTCAGATCGCTCTAGTACAATAATGTTTCATACAATGTGATGCAATTTACCCTAAATTTAATAATCTACCAATCATTGGATGTTTGAATCTCTCAATCATTGTGTTACTAAGTTTTACTATTGCTCTATTCAATACCAATTCACAACCTCAATTTTCACAAGCAGATCAGAAGCGCTGTGTTGGACAAAAATGCTAATAAAAAAGTTCCTAATGTGTGTTGTACAAGCAAACTAGATATAGATCATGGAGTAACATATCATACCAAAACTGCATTCGGCTATGGCAGGTTCTTGACTTCATAAAGCCGACTCTCACCAAGGTCAATCAAAAGCAAGGAATAGCATCTAAATCAATTCCTGAAACAGCACTCGAAGAAATAACAGAACAACACAAATATCATACAAAATCGACACAATAATTGAATCAGGGACTTCTCAACTTGGGAAACAAATGTCAAATGCCTAGTACGAATCCATTGCACACCAAAGCACTGAAGTAGATTTATGTGTGGTATCCACCTTGCATATGTTACTAACTCATGAATTGGAATTCGTTATGTCTATAATTTGGGAACAAAATGATGTATACTAACTAGTGTCTGTATCTTTCAAAATAGCAAGAATGATGGTATTTAATTAACTAAAGTGAACTAAATATCAATAAATAACAATTGCAGTTGAAATCTTAAGTGAAGATCTAAGTTGAATCCCCAAATGCGGCAATTTAGGGTCAATTTGTAACTTTAGGTTCAGCCCTCATGTATGTACCCTAGGTTATAATGTGAGGGCTTTGCAAATATAATTAAGTTTGTGCTAAATTGGCCATTGAGTCAATCTGGAGCGCAATTGAACTAAAAACATAATTAAAGACTTAAACAACACAACATAAAGACTTACTTAATTAAGTGTATTAGATGATATATAAATGTACAAAATTTACATATCTAAATGAGTATTGCATTCATTTAAATAGAAATCACTATCTTCAATCAAAGCTCTTAATGAATCAAAAGTAAAGTGAGAAGAATTAGGATCACTTGTTGGAGACTCTGTACACGAATCCAATCGCTGCTTCATACTAAAGCAACATCCATCCTTGTTCATCTTGTTGTGTTTTCTCTTTCGATTTTTAATTCCAGATAATAAAACAACCTTTTTTGTTTTTGCTTTTCTTTGGGGCTTCTTCTTCTTCTGTTTCTTCTTTTGGTAATCAACATCACCTTCTGTTTGTTGATCGTCGGACATAAAATTTGTAAAAAAGATAGTAAGTTTATAATTTTGATGGCAATCCCATACGTATTATGTACTCAATTATTAAAAAGGACGGTGATAACAACCAAAAAGGGTGTAAAGATTGTGGTGTTTTTTGGAGTCTTGAAATGCAATTTTTTTTTTTTGAAAGAAAATGGTTCTTTTTGTCAGATTTACGTGTGTGGTGGGTGTGCCAAGTTTGTTTCAGAGTTTTAAAATGAAATAGAAAAAACAGAAAAGAAAAATCAAAGTATGTCTCGGAGTTATAATTGGAATAAAAAAAATGAGAAATCAAGCTACCCCGTACGTATTTCTCCGGGTCTTATTGTAACCTCTGAATGAATAGAACATCATTTCAATTGGCTAGAATCTCTTACTTCAGTGTAAATTAGATCTTGTGAAATCATATCGAATATTTGATAATACATTTCACTAGGACATGCCGTTAAAACGATATATAATAGGATGACGAATGAGATGGTTCATTAACAATTCATAGATAAAAAAATGGAAAAAAAAGAAGAAAGCATTCACTCTTCTTTTATATCTTGCATCTATAGTACTTTTGCTCCGGTAGATTTCTCTCTCATTTCAAATGAAAGAAGAGGAGATAAGTGATTGCAAATTTAGTTTTGATGTTTCCAAGTTGAGAGGACGGGAAAAGAAAATAAATTAAAAAAATACCTATATAACTTAATGCACATCAAATTAGCCCAAATTGAAAGGAAATTAGAAAACACGAGAAGGCATGCATTGAAAATCAACACGTGTTTATACCTTTTGCGTTTGATACTTTTGGTTTCCTTGCACCAGAGGCGGTGGAGCTCCTCAACAGAATCTAACGAGTCATGCATAGTAATGTTATGACCCCTAGATCCATAGATGTTGTTTTCAAAAGAATTAGTTTTGCAATCCAAAAAGGGCTAGCGGCGCAGCTTGTTGCTCGTTTGCCTTCTACCTCTATCTAATGTTATTGAAGGATGTGAAATCCGATATGTAAGGATAATTTATGTGGTGATATAAAATTATTTAATTGTACAACAGTACTTGAATGATTATATACCCACATTAGAAAAGAAAATCTCAGACAATTTCATCTCCTGCCTAAATTAGCCCAAATTTATTTCCTTTTCTCTCTTTAAAAATATGAGGAACACCCCTATATATATATATATATTAACTTCCTTCCGAATCTTCTTTTCTCTCCAAAACAAAAATTTGGAACACATTGTTATTGTGTTTGACATGCCTACTTTACGATTAGGCATGTAATGTTCTATGGAACTTGAATGAACATGAACGGATAAACGAATGATTTTTTTTATTCATATTCGTTCATTAAAAAAATAAGTTTGTTCGTAAACATACACCGACGAATATGATGCATTATCACAAAATTAATGTACGAAGTCAAACTTATATAGAAACATTCCTAATATGAATATCATTATTGAGAAATATATGAAATTAAAATAAATTATATACGACAATATAGATAAATAGAATAAAAATAAAGTACGTAGAACTTTTAACTCTACATCTTGTTATATAGTTTATATATTTTATATAAAGGAACGAACGTTCAATGACGTAATTTAATGAACGAGAGATATGTTCATGTTCGTTTATTTAACTAAACTAACGAAAAATCATGTTGGTTTTCATTCATTTAACTAAGAGAACTTTCCGTTGAACGATTCACAAAATATTTGCTGAACCTTTGATTCGCTTAGAGGTCTACCTATGATCTATCATCTATATAAACACATGATTGGAGTTTTAATTATTAAAACAAATTCCAGATTATAATGGAAAATAAGGAAGTGTTTGTTTAAAGAATTTTGGGTATGGGTTTTGGCTTTAGTTATTATTTGGTACAGGGTGTTAGGTTTAGAGTAACGAATAATACCGATAAATAATGCAATTTCAAAACTCACTAAAGGTGGTGGTTTTTAAAGGGTTTATTGACATTTTTTTTTTACTTTCTCACTCTATCCATCTCTCTTTCTCTTTATAGTTTTTTTTCACTAATCTCTCTATATTTTATCACTATTATCAATAAATAAAAATCAATGTAAAATTTGAAGATAAATGAGTTTTTCAATCGATCATATGTACGTTATCTTTTTTATTTTTCTTTCAAACTTGTATCCGTTATTAAATCCACCTACAAAACAAACGCTCCTTAAAAATATGTAGTGTGTTTAGTGTTTACTTTTATTTCTTTTGTTGTATTAAAAAGAAGGGATTATATACTTGAAGGTCACCCAAATATATCATTTTATTTTTGTAGGTCATTTATATTTGAAAATGATTTTGTAGGTCACCCAAATATATCATTTTGTTTTTGTAGGCCACTCATATTTGAAAACGATTTTGTAGGCCATCTAAATTTGTATATTGTTTCATATATACCAAATTCGACTAAAAACTCATCAAAAAAATTGTGAAGGGACACAAATACCCTTATATTTGTTAATTAACATTATTTATATTATTTTAGTTTTATTCATTACATGGATATTTGTATCCTTTTACACTTTCCGGATGAGTTTTTAGTTAAATTTGGTATACATCAAAACAATATACAAATTTAGGTGGCCTACAAAATCGTTTTCAAATATTGATGGCCTAAAAAAACAAATTTATATATTTGGGTGGCCTACAAAATCGTTTTCAAATATGAGTGGCCTACAAAAACAAATTGATATATTTGAGTGACCTCCAAATATATAATCCCTAAAAAGAAATTATTGTTGAAAGATTTATAAGGACGAGAATAGATCAACCGGATTTAGGCAGAAAATATAGAATAGGAATGTTTTATCTTATATATTTTATATACATTTTTGTGGCAAAAAAGGTTAATACACAATAATTTAGATTGGATCACAATGGCTATCTATTCATAATGTGAAACATATTTGACTTACTTAATAATTCTGGCTATAAGGTTTTTAGACTCAAACCCATGACCTTGTAGTATTTATGACAAACATATTCCATTCATTACTAACTGAGTTACACGACAATAACTTTTATATACATTTATAATATGAAGTTGAAATATTCTAAAAAAGGATAAACTTTTATCTAACACAAAGTTAAGATTTTATAAACATTCATTCTAATAACCATCGATAGTGTATAAATAAAAATGAGCTTTTCATTCATAAAATATTGAATGCAAAAATCACAATTAGATGAAAAAAATTAGTTATACATTTAACAAATTTAACATAATAATAATAAACCAATTCCAATTATTAAAAAATTACATGTACATCGAATATCATTTTTATAACAATATACATATAGGGAAATAATATCCGTTACTTTTTAGGAGTTTAGGCTATATTAATGATACTTTTAAAAATGATGTACTGCACTACTTACAAATAGAAATTTCAGAGGTAGGAAGGGTGATAAATATTAAATATTAAATAATGATAACGAATTAATGATCGTTTAAACAAAAGAAAATATATGGTGCAAAGAATGAGGTTGATAACAAAAGAATGATTGGGCTAAATAAATAACTAGTAATAAGTGGTAGCTCGCAAAAACAAATTAATTAATTAAAAGGAATAAAAGATTAGAATAAAAAAATGGTATTAGTGAACATATCATCATCCCCAAATCCAATCTCCTACCCTTTGTTGCCAAATTCTTGTTCAATTGTTTCTCCTCGTCAGATCTCATTTACGTTTGTATCCGCCGGCGTCAGAAGAAGTAAACGTCACCGGAGATTACTATCGACACCACCGCAGAAGGAGGACATGTCGTCAGTTTCCGTTCCTATGCCACCATCATCTGCTGCAAATAATGATGATTATGATTATGAGCAACAGCAGCAGCCCTTCGTTACCTCTAGAAAAAGTAACTTCCTTCTTCTTCTCTACATATCATCATTTTATTATTTGTTAATGATTTGAAAATATGCCTGAATTGTTCACTTGTTACTCTAATTTGTTTACTTGTACTTTTCAACTATAAGGGTATATATGTATATATAGTATGATGAATAGAAGATAAGTTTTTTTTCTTTCAATTAGAAGCATTTATGGTGAATCATTCCAGGGCATGTAAGTCGAAAAATTCACAAGTTTTGTATTTATTCTTGATTGAAGTGTTTGAAAAGTTTTAGAAATGGAGAAACTTACACATTTATATGCATAAGAAAATTGTGAATGACTGTAACTCTTCAAAATTTATCAAAAAGTTCAATTGAGATGTAGGTTTTGATGCTTTTCGTAACTATTGTCGTGTTTGATGGTTTGCTTGATCTGCCATCATGCATTGTATTATAGGTAGTTCAAGTGAGAGATGCATAGCCTAACCGATTTCTTGTAGATAGTGATAGATAGCTGACAAGCCATATGGAGAAACTAATCACGTGTTGAGTTAACAAAACATGTATACCTGTATCCTTTGATAATTAAAATTAATGGTACTCCATATCTTTAGTTGGTGTATTAGGAAGTATTGTAAGAACTAGATAACTACTTAAAGAGAGAAGTAAGTTCAGGAATAAAGAATTGTTATGGAGAGTTGGAAGGTTTGGCAAGGTAACTGAAACTCTTGTTTTTTGACATATAGTATCTGCTAGTTTGTACTTATTTGTAATACTTTATATTGAAGCAATCCTTGTCGAAATGACAAGTCTATAGCTTTATAGAAATCCTTGTCATACCTATTGTGGACAAATGATTGTATCATAATTGATGGTCTGTTAGTTCAAATATGCACCTGAAATTTATGTAGTTTCTGTGGGATTAAATTTGACTACTTGGGGTGGTATTGGGGAACAAAGCTACTGTAGATCCTTTTAATCCTCTATTAGTAATTTCTCCAGAGTAGGATTCATCTACAAGTGGGATCCTCATGAGGATATGTCATATATCTGATTATCAAAATTAATACTATACATAATAACATTAATTTGCTTTAATCAAATTACACACACACATATATACATATACATATACATATACATATACATATACATATACATATACATATACATATACATATACATATACATATACATATACATATACATATATATGTGGAATATATTGTATTACTACATAAACCATGATGTTGTATCGTTTGTCTTCTATATATTAATTCATGAAGGTGAATTTTCAGGTAATGGGGCAGTCTCTTCAGGTAAAACTGTTCCTCAGAAGAATAGATACTCCATGAGTTCAATTAGTTGTTATGGTGTGGACCTTACACCCGATAATATTGCAGTTGCTATGGTTTACTTTGTCCAAGGAGTCTTGGGACTTGCTAGACTTGCTGTCAGCTTTTATTTAAAGGATGATTTGCATCTAGATCCAGCTGAGGTACACTATATTTTAGTAAAGTTAAGATTTTTAGTTTGCTCGTCATTTGCTAACTAGGAACTATCTATCGTTTGTAGTAAGGTCATTTCTTAATTACCAGAAGGTCTATAGTTTGAGTTGGAGGTGGCAAATTGGCTGGGTTGGGTAACAGGTCAAAAGAGGTAAAGGTTTTGGTGCGGTTGAAATGGGTCAAGTTGGGTTGGGTTGACCTGGAAATTTGTTTGTCTACAATTATATATGCATGTATATAATATAATATCAGACAATTACTGAAGTTATCTTATTTAAACCTATTTATATTAACTAAACATGAAAGAAGTCAAATGTTTCAATCAGGCCAAAAGGGCTGAAAGTCCTCCGAAATGTATTCAAATGCATAAAATCTTCTAAATCATTTTAAAGTTCAGATTATTATTGTAATACCATATGTTAATAAAGATGTTTTTAATAATCTTTTAAACAAAGAGAATTTAGATATGTTTCCAGTTATGAAGATATGTCCATAATCTGGTAGCAGATATGAAAGATTTAGTTTACTATGGCAATTGTAATTCATTTGGTGAGATGAAACTAACTAGTTGTACATGGTGGACTAGACAGCTGTGATAACCGGTTTCTCTGCGTTGCCGTGGCTTATTAAGCCGTTGTATGGCTTTATCAGGTGCGTATACATCTTAAATCTTTAAGATTCTTACGTCATTGATCAATCTACAAGTATTCTTACATCAATAATGTTTTCTTTTGTAGTGACTCAGTCCCACTTTTTGGGTACCGAAGAAGGTCATATTTAGTTTTATCTGGACTTATTGGAGCACTTTCTTGGAGTTTAATGGCCAGTTTTGTTGATGGCAAGTATGGTGCTACTTTTTGCATACTTCTTGGGTCTCTTTCTGTTGCCTTTTCAGACGTTGTAAGTACCGGCTACTTCCCATGTTCCTGTTAGAGGTGGCAATTAGAAACCATTTACCTTTGAATGGGTTAATTTAGGTTTACTTTTTTATCTCTAACGGGTTACACATGTAAAATAAAAATATTTGGTAAGAAGGGAACATGTCATATTTGGTAATTTACTTGTCTTTTTTAATTAGAAAATTAATTAGCTGCAACATTTATATCCTAAGCTTGGACCCAAGGGAGAAGATAAATTCATAATGTTACTTGTCATATTGTAATAGAAATTGTTAATTGCATTATATAAATGAAATGTTTGGGATAGTTTGGTATCATGCGCATACTGATGACAGAAATTTGGTGTAGGTTGTAGATTCAATGGTGGTAGAGAGAGCACGTGGTGAGACACAAAGTGTATCGGGATCTCTTCAATCACTATGTTGGGGATCCTCCGCCTTTGGAGGAATTGTAAGCTCCTACTTTAGTGGATCCCTGGTGGATGCTTATGGTGTAAGGTATGCTCAATGGCACTTTTGTCGCCCATTCTTTATAAAAATGATGATTACTACTGCAAGTGGCAATGTCAACCCATTTACTTATGCATGGGTTGATTTAGGTTATGTTTTGTCTCAGCTAAAAGGGGAACAAGTCAAATAGGTTGAAAGTTGCGTAAAGTTTATCTTTATGCGTACAAATAATCTCCTGTATTGCTAAGTTTTAAAGATTTGAATTTTTAGTGTACTTGATTTGTTTTCTGTAATATTAAAGTATGATATAGAGTGTGCAGGTCAACCCCACTGGGCCCATTTCTACCCTGAACACGTTTTGACCCGTTACTCAACTAGCCCATATTTCCACCATCATTTATTCCTAACAAGGATGTAAATTTTGCAGGTTTGTTTTTGGTCTTACGGCATTGCTTCCTTTGTTGACTTCCGCAGTTGCTGTATTAGTCAAAGAGCAACGTGTCCGTGGTCCATCAAGGGGGCATAATGTAATTGCGGGCCCTTCTGGCTTTTATGATACCTCAAAAGATAGTATCCTTGAGTTGTGGCAAGCTATCAAACAACCCAATGTATTTCTTCCCACGCTGTTTATTTTTCTCTGGCAAGCAACTCCTCACTCAGAATCTGCCATGTTTTACTTCACGTATGTTGCATTCTTAGTTATGCAAATCATCCTTTTCTTTGTTACTCTTTTTAACACAGCATTTTAGGGGTGGGAAAATGGACAAGTAACGGGTCAAAACAAGTTTATTATATCATGTAAAAAGGTTGAAATGGGTCAACTAGAAGCACTTTATATTCAAAACCATTTTTTATTTTAATAACTACTTGGACAAGTTTGACCCGTTTCCGGTTTGGAATATTTTTTAGTTTAATATAGGTAGACCCGTTAGAGATGAAACATAACCCACATGGACTCATTTGTTAGTAAAATCGGTCAAATCTGCCACCTCTACAACATTTGCAAGACTTACGTAATTGTGTCACCATCTTTTTTGATGTATTAACAAATATTTTCCAGAACAAATAAACTCGGTTTTACACCAGAGTTTCTGGGGCGTGTTAAGCTTGTGACCTCTATTGCGTCGCTTCTTGGTGTTGGACTCTATAATGGATTTCTGAAAAATGTTCCACTACGGAAGATTTTTCTTGGTACAACTGTAACTGGTACTGTCCTTGGATTGACTCAGGTTTGCATCAACTCTTGCTGGATTATTGATCTTATTTTTATTCTACATATTCTATAGAATGTATTCTACATGTGGTAGGTTATCCTCGTGACTGGGCTAAATCGGCAGTTTGGTATAAGTGATGAGTGGTTTGCAATTGGTGACTCGTTAATCATAACGGTTCTTGGTCAGGTAATTCATATGTACAGCTAAGTTTGCTTTCGTTGATGATACTTTTACAAGTTTATTAAAGATGACTTTAGAATTTACACATTGTTAATAATGTCTTCAACTGAAAATTGGATATCTATAACAATAGTGGGGAGGTCAGGCGGGTGGGTGATGAGTCAAAAATAGTTCAGTTAAAAATGAGGAAATTGGTGGCATGTGTTGGTTGAAACAGGTCGGGTTGGTTGGGACGAAACACGTCTTCACTTTTTTTTTTCTTTCTCTGTTTTGATATTTTAATACATAATTCGCTAAACAAAACATGAGTGCAATTATTCTATCAGTACATAAATGATCTGATTTTTCTAAATAAAGTGATTAGTAGATTGTATGTACTAGAACACTGGGTGACTTTCACCCGTTTTACCCATTTGACCCGAATCCATATTATTTAAACCTTTTCACAATTTATAATGGACGTGTCTAATTTAAAGGGTTGAAGGGAGTATTAATATTATTATTATTTTATTAACTAATAAAAACAAGAGAAAGAGATGGTGTATAGGGCATGATTGCTCACTGCAAATGCTAAGGAGATAAACACATGGTTTTGTTGCTAATAGAATAGCAAATATTATGCAGGCCTCTTTCATGCCGGTTCTTGTTTTAGCAGCAAGACTTTGCCCAGAGGGAATGGAAGCAACTCTATTTGCGACCCTAATGTCAGTATCAAATGGAGGGAGTGTCCTTGGAGGTCTATTTGGTGCTGGTTTGACCCAGGCTTTGGGTATCACCAAGGACAGATTTGACAGTTTGGCCCTTCTTATAATCATCTGCAATCTCAGCTCCTTGTTGCCGTTGCCACTGCTACACCTTCTTCCTGATGATAATCCCAATGATATCGAACCTAATGAAGATATTGATATCGAGTTGAAATCTAGTTAATTAATAAAACATATATACCTAACCATAGTAGAGATAGAGAGGAAAGCTGTAAATATTCGATGCTACATTCAAATGAACCTCCAATGGAAATCGGTGCAACATTTTTAAAGGAGTTTTGGTTTGTTTCATTGATCTTATGATAAACAAAACTACAAAAGTAGTTTGTCTTTGATTATAATTCATGTCTATATCAATTTATGGAAAACTTTATTTGAGATTTACCCCAACACAAAGGTAATATGATATTAGATGATAAGATGCGATACGATGTATTAACGTGGCTAGAACCAAATTATAATGACATGTCTGATAAATAGGTTACAAGGTATATATAATGGCATATTAACAAGAAGAAAAATAAATTAAATAAAATGATTTAACAGGAATTTGTGGAGGACTACAATTAGAACCGATGAGTAGAGTGTTTCGAGTAGATTGATATATTTATTATATATAGTGATATCTATAGATAATTAAATAGCAAGTAGTGTTTTTAGGTAAAATTAGAATTGAGGACTGATATTTTAGGTAGATTGATACTCATATATATATAAGGGTATTACCGATTGGATCATTTACGATAATCTTTGTTATTGTAAAACAAATATGATAAATTCTAATGATGACACGTGTCCTTGAGGTTTAAAATCGATCAAAGGTTATTTTGGATATTTGACATTCATAATTTATTCTCATTTAATAAAAGAAAAAAAATCTGCAGTCATTTAATAGTTCATAAATGTGCACCAGACTATATAAAATACATGCATCAAGTTAAGATTATACAAATGTGCACCGACCTTTGTGTTTTTCTTCTTCTCTAGTTGTTATATTGTTACTATTCACATTGTGTAGATATATGATACTAAAAAAAAATACCGTACACCTTTGGCAAAATGTCGTGCACCAGCCGTATCAAAATCTGTGCACCATATTTTTAAAGAGAGAAAAACTCATTCAATGCATAAATGTCAATTATACCCCTAAAGATAATTAAAAATCAACAATTAATTAACATTTTTAGTAGTTTATTAACTGCATATCTAACGGTTGAGATTATTTCTTATTTGTTTTACAATTAAAATTTGTTTTACAATAATCAACCTCTTACTGTAGGTTTATGATAGATGTATAGAGTGTTTTAGGTTGATAGATGTTTTATTTATGTGAGGGATTTTTAGGTAGTCTTAAGATAGACAAGTATGGTGCTTTTAGGTAGATAGATATATATTTATTTTATTTATACATCTATTGATATTTATATCTATATTAATACTTATATCTTTTTATACTTATATATTATATGTTTAGTTACCTTGCTTATACACCTATATATTATACATATTTTTTATATTATCCGTATCTACTTATATATCATTATTTATTATAGTATGTCTATCGTGCGTATTTATTATTATTATTAATATTACTATCATTACTAATATTATTATTATTAGTTTTTATATGTTTGTGTGTCTGCTCTGGATCTTTCAGAAAACAATCTCTTTACCTTCGGATAGAGGTATTATTGTCTACATCTTACCTCCCCGTACTTCACTGTCGACGAGATTGGATAGTATTGTTGTTGTTGGTAAAATGAAATCCCTTTCCCGATGAAATATATGGAAAAGAAAAGTATATTCACCATCACTAACGTATAAACCAAGCTTTCAAGTACTTTAATCACAAGCTTGTTTCATTGCATGTCTAACAGAATACTTACTTTTCGTGTACAACAACTCTAAACATCAACAACAGCTGTTTCATTCAATGTTTCTCTCTTATATACGATTGATGAGAAAAAAAAGATAATTTAAAATCCTTAGAATATAAGATTTAAGACATTATGGATCAAATTATTTGATACTGAGTGACAAATTACCATCTCCAAAGTTATCAAGCTGTTGGATGTGTTCTTCTACATTAACAGGAACATCACTCGGACGAATCCAATCTTGACAACAGATTAATGCTTGTATAATTTCAGGAGTTAAAGAAGTCCTAAATGAGTCGAGTCGTCTTCCTCTTCTATGAGAGAAAGACTTGCATGCCATCGTTGAAATAGGAATAGCTAAAACGTCACGAGCAACAAGTGATAATATAGGAAAAGTTGTACTTCTCTTCTTCCACCAATGCAAAACTGTAAAATCTTCTCTATGAAAATCGTCAATATCTTCCTCAAAGTCTTCCGTCAAATATCTATCCAACTCTGATTTAGAATCGTTCCTCCCATGTTCACTAGAGTGCATTCGTTCATAATCATTAAATAGCTCATATAATGCACTCTTACACAATGCAACAATCTTCACCCCATCTTCATCACCATACATATTCCACAGAGTGACTTCAAGATGCATAAATTTTGTCCTTGGATCAAACAAGGAAGCAATGAACACCAAACAATTAAACTTATCAATTTTACCCCAATATTTGTCAAACTTCCTCTTCATTCTTGATGACATATCCTTAAGTTTGTCATCTTCACTTGAAAAACATTCGTCCAGAACACTATGAATGCAACTAATAGAATCCAAAAAAGTGTTTGAAGTAATGTACTTTGTACCCGAAACACTTTGAGTAAGTTGATAATAATTTTTAAGGAAATGTACTAATCTCTTCAGACTATCCCAATCAATAGAACTTAGCACCCCAGGCCCCACTCCAAGCTCACTCCTATATACAGAATCCTCTACTGCTAACCTATCAAATACTCGTTCATAGTCTATTGCTACACTCAACATCAGATAAGTAGAACTCCAGTGAGTTGGAACATCCAAGCACAGTGACTTTTCGTATTCGATTTTTTCTAACTGAGAAAACTCCTTGAACTTTTTCAATGTTTCTGGTGATTGTATTACATACATCACCGCTGCCCTAACACAATTCACTAAACCGCTCATTTCCTTGATTACATCGTGAACAAGTAAATTCACAACATGAGTCATACATCTAACATGAGTCCATTTGCCTTTTAATACACAAAGATTACCCCATTTAACAAATTTTCTTTTCAAATACTCGATAATAGTATCATTACTACTTGCATTGTCAACGGTAACAGTGAAAATATTTTGTAACCCCCAATCAACCAAACAAAACTCAACATCTCTTCCGATATCACTTCCTCTAAGACTCAAAATACGGCAAAAGTTAATCACTTTTTTTTGCAACTTCCAATTATTATCAATGAAGTGAGCAGTGAGACACATATAGTTAGTTCCTTGCAAAGAAGTCCAAATATCAGTCGTTAAAGACACCCTGAGAGTTGACTCATCCAGTTGAGCCTTAAGTTTTGCCTTTTCATCAGCAAATAACTCATAACAATCCCTTATTATTGTACTTCCAGATGGAATCACAAGGGCAGGCTGACATAATTTCATGCATCGTCTAAATCCTTCATTTTCTACAAACTTAAATGGTAGTTGATCTCTTATTATCATTTCAATTACGGATTTCCTACCTATTTGTTGATCAAATCTCCAACCAGATAAACTAACTTTGGTCTCCGCGATTTCTTCAACTTTTGTAGCAGTAGGAGTCATTTTCGATTGAGTTTGAGTTCGGTTGGAAGAATTAAAATGATTCCATACAGCTGAGCTGTTAACATAACCCTTTGGTTTTTCACGCTCCTTTGAAATAGTAATGCTTGTCGTAGAACCTATGCCTTCCCGTATAGTGTTGTGACTCTCATTTCCTTGACAAATCTCGCTAAGGAACTGTAGAGATGAGCAAATATACAAAAATTATTTTCAGAGTAACCAATAAACTACCATACAATAAGAAGGAATCAAACATAATTAAGTGAAAGAAACTCACTTCGCTTGTCAAAGCAGATGCAGCACTTTGACGTTTAGCTGGATCAATTGACAGAAGGATATCTAGTAGTGACAATGATGAAGGTGGGAAATCTCTGAAAGTCTCTGTTATGCATCTTTTGGATTGTATCATAGGCTTATATAACTTTTCCAAAGGTAATTTGTATGTTTCCCAGTAATCATCTGGAGGTGACCCACACAATGCGTAGATCTTCTGGAGCTGCTCTTCCTATGTAAGCATGAAGCATTTTTCCGTCAAGAAACACATACATTTGGTGGTCATTAGAAACCCTTAACATCAGATACAGCAGCATATAAATTACTTTTTTATATTTTCATACTCCCATCCTACACTAGCAGGGCAAAAATTTGGTAGATACTTATCATACAAAGCATCATCCTTTCTCCTATAGCCTATAGTAGGTGTTTTGACCCATTTACATATTAATGGGTCGATTTGTGTTATATCTTTTCTCTAACATGCCATACCAGTAAAATTAAAATGATTAGCATAAATGGAATTTGGTCAAATGGGACAGCTATAGTGTTTATAATGCATAAAAACTATAGTTAGGATCATATAAGGCGAGTTAAAATACACGTAAAATTTAAGAGACCAAAACCAACCTAAATTAAAGTTTCATCTGGGAGCAAAGCGCAGGCAGTATGAAAATTGTTAAAATCGTTTGCACAATGTAGAAGCTAATGAGTGGATATACCTCTGTGTGACCATCCAGGATAGGCCTCTTGGCCAATAACCCAGCCAAAATGCATCCAGCACTCCAGAGGTCAACGCCTACACCATATTCAGTAGCTCCTAGTAGAAGCTCAGGGGCACGATACCAGAAAGTAGCCACACGATTAGTCACTGGCTGCTCAGGAATGAGGTCAAAGAAGGAAGCAGAGCCAAAATCGGCAATCTTAAGAACCCCGTTGTTATCAAGAAGAAGGTCTGACCCCTTAATATCACGATGCAGCACTTGATTGTCATGACAGTGCTTGAGACCGGAAATAATCTGATGCATATAATGCTTGACCTACCATATTATAAATTACCTAAATGAGAAAATATACTATCCAAATTCACTTGTAAAGTATATCTCATTGAAACAAACCTGAGGCTCGGTAAATTGCATATCCGGTTTTGAAGAAAGTGTAGCTAAATCATGATCCATATAGTCAAAAACTAGGTACAAAGAAGTAGACATCCTTGATGTCACTATACCTTCCAGTTTAATCACATTGGGATGATCTAAACGGCGCAAAACTACAATCTCCATAGCAATCATTTTCACACTCTCTGAGTCCAAAGTATCAAACCTGACTTTTTTCAATGCAACTACTTTTCCTGTTGGAACATGCCTAGCTTTATAAACAGCACTACAACTACCTTCTCCAATCTGATCACATAATTCCAAATACTAAATGCTTAATATACAAATGAAAGCAAGTAGGACATGAATATATATCAGCAATACTTGCCTTGTCGAGTTTCTCGAATGTATCAGCCCTAAGAGGTAACCACCCCTTAATTGCCTCCCCAGAAACAGCAGCAAGCCAAGATGGCCAACCTGCAGCTACTAGCTCACCAAGAATATTATTGGGTGGATTGCTTTGCCAAGGACTTGGCCCACGTCTCTTATTATTGTTATTGTCAGTCTCTGCACAAAATGAGCACAATGAGACATGTCACACATATTATTGATTCACTTCATCGATCATAAACTTATGTTGAACTTGGAACCGAATAAGTTCTTTTTTGCAAAATCTTATAAGATAAACAGTGTTGAGCTTTCCTTTAGATGTTGCAATCCAAATGTTATATGCATAAAGCTATCAACCGAAAAATGAAAATAAGTAAATTAAAATCATATTAAAGTACATCAATAACTAAATTTAGGAGGAATTTGTATTTAGATTTTCTTTGACATTTTGAATCTATGTATCTGTTAGTTTCTGATAACAAAACAAGTGAAATGCATGAACTACTACAATAGTGGCGATCGAGGAGATGACAAAAAGGGACTCAAAGAGAGTATGGATCAATTGAGATAAGACTATACCTTAATTTGGTCATCTGTTTACTTATTAAGCGAAAAAATAAAAAGATCAGCAGAAAGATAACCAAGCCTCTGTCACAAACTTTATTCTGGGCTTTATGTAGTATATCAGTTCAAATTAGTCTAAGAACTTCAACACTATAAAATGTTACTCGGGGTGCGTTTGGTTTGTAGATGGGATTAGGAATGGGTATAACTATAGGTATAGGTTTGAAAGGGGAGACAAAATAAGAAATTTGAAATTAACAAATAAAAGAAACAAAAATATGGATGTACATGTATGTCATATAGAGTCACACTCTGACACTCATTCAACTTGTAGAAACAATACCCATGACTTTCAAATCCATTCCTTCACTCGCTCACAACCTGATCTTATACCGGCTTTAAGGTATCTGATTCCCATACATTTACGTAAAAAGAGACACACAATCA
The DNA here is from genome assembly GCA_963921325.1 of Logfia minima. Classification (NCBI taxonomy): domain Eukaryota; kingdom Viridiplantae; phylum Streptophyta; class Magnoliopsida; order Asterales; family Asteraceae; genus Logfia; species Logfia minima. The sequence goes on from OY992767.1 coordinate 34,804,897, forward strand.
TTCCATGAATGCTTTTGGTCCACTATTTATGTTGCTCTTCGTTGTCCAGAGAAAATACGTTTACCTTATGGTACTCCATTTTCTCAATATCTTGAAGTAACTTGCTAAATCTACCCTAAAAAAGAAAAACAAGAAAAAGAAAAAACGCGTGCGTACACAAATAGAAGTTTGACATTACCAGAATTCCCTTCAGAGGAAAAGAAATACTTCTGCAACTTCCTACCAAATTTGATTATGCTTGTATCTGAACTTGAGTTATGACTGCTCTCATGTAATGCCAATATAGACTCAAGACCAGTCACAACCTCAGCCATTGTAATACGTAGCTTTGGACGACTATGCAAACAGCCGTCCACTAGTTGCGCATAATCGTTCAAGCATCTAAGTGAAATTTGCCCCCTCAAATCTGGATCAACGATCTTCTTTAGTTTCCCTCCTCTCAAAAAGTCCTGAGCCCACACAACCAATCCCCAATTTTCATCATCAAGACTTCTATCCACTGCTCGTTTTCTACATAGCACTTCCAACAGAATCACTCCAAATGAAAACACATCAGACTTTCTAGTTAGTCTGCCGGTTGAGAAATATTCTGGATCAAAATAACCGAACGTGCCTTTGACAAGGGTGTTGACATAAGTTAATGGTTTATTTATGGGGCTTATTTTAGACAATCCAAAATCGGAAAGTTTGGCTGCCCAATTGTTGTCTAACAAAATATTTGAGCTCTTGACATCCCGATGTATGACTCCTTGCTCAGTACCCGTCCCAGTGTGGAGGTAATGTAATGCCCGTGCAGCACCTATACATATTTTGAGCCTTTGTGACAAAGATAAAGGAGTGTGAAACTTGTGCAGATGATCTTCAAGGGTCCCATTGGGAATATATTCATAAAGAAGGATCATCTCTTTATTATCGTTACAATAACCAATTAAAGATACTAAGTTACAGTGACGCAACCTGGATAACATTTCAACTTCAGCCCAAAACTCTGTGGCACCTTGAAAAGAATCAGAATCCCAACGCTTGATAGCTGTAACAGATTTTGTTCCATATTTCATTGTACCTTTATATACCTTCCCAAATCCACCTTCCGCAATGAGCAAACTTTGGTTGAAGTCTTGGGTAGCTGATTTAATCTCAGCAATTGGAATGTGTGGACAAAGTAGTCTCTTCGGAAACTCCAACACTGAAGCAGCCTCTTCATTAGATCCAGCAGCAGGTAACATCATAATTTGGGAAAGCGGTACCTAAAAGAAAAACTGTACATGATATTTTGTCTAGAATTACATTTAAAGAACAAATTACTCTGGAATCATTACATATGAACTTTCTAAATTTAAAGCGGTTTTCAAGTATAATAATGTGTCTGATGGGTAGAGAACAATCAAAAGTACCTGGTCACTTGGTCAGACGTAACGACAAGTCTTGGTAGTAGGACCCTTAATATCTATCAAATGATTCATTTTACACTTCAAAACTTCAATTTGCCAGAGCAACTCAGCAGCCACATAAATATCAACTGCTGCAATTTTATAGTTTTAAGCTTTGAATTGCCACCGCCAAAAGTTCCTAGTCGAACGTAGTCCTGGTTTATAGTAAATATTGCATGTAAAGATTGAAAAGTACTATTCCTTTTTTTCTCAAGTAAACGAAACTGATATTTTCAGGGCCAGAGTTGGTGGACTAAATTACAAAGGGACAAATGCGTTGGTTCGTTGACCTCAAGTCTACTTCCTTATCATTTTACTAATTTATACCAAAAATGATTGACATCTAGAGTTGCCATATGTTTATGAATAAATCAAAATTACACAAAAAAAATTAAATCGAATATTCAAACTAGGACCAGGTCAAATTAAAGTTAGCTGGCTTCTACTTCTCTTTATGGTATGTTTAGCGACACGTAGCAGTAGGAGTAAGCAGTACCTGTTTGTTTAAAAAAAGTGTTTGGTAACGTAACAGTAGTAGTAATTATAAAGTGTAAAATTACAAAAAATGACATATAGGTGTTTTGTGAATGTTAATTTTTGAGGTATATAGGTAATTTCAGAAACAAAATGCTAGTTGCTAGTTGAAATGCTTCCTCATGAAGTATTTTAAATGGAAGCATTTAGACGATATGCAAACTCTAGTTGCTTTATTGCCAAACAAACTTTTCAAGCAAATTACTAACTACTAGCCGCTTATCGCTACAAAATGTTTGCTACCAAACACAACCTATAATTGCAATTTTTGGTTTAAATACTTGACGTTTTTCTATCGCATAGTTCAAGTACATTTCAAGAGGGAATACAATTATACTCCTCCCCACCTAATTTACAAAAAGATGATTGATCTTCGTTCATAGGACATGGACACCAAGCCAAAAGTCACTCTAGTTTGAAAAACTCATTCGCAGTTGACTATTCAACTCAGTGATTGACGGTATTTCGACAATTCATTGTTAACCATACAATAAAAAGGTCTTTTTATATATCAATCATTTGATAAATAGTTGGATTAAATACCTAGCTGTTATAACCAAGTTAAGCTATTTCAAATGAACTATGCTGATAAGCAGGTTAAATAGCAAACCTTAAATAAATGTAAATGACTTCTCCTTTTTTCTATAATAATTCCCACTCCCACTGGTTTTGTGAGAAAGTGAGCTGTTACAACTTATACAAGCCTCAACAAATTATTCTCCTCTCATTATGCATATTCTCTTTTAATTTCAAAGAGATTGAATAAATGAACTAGGAAAATATTAAATTAACTAATGAATAAATATCCAATTTACTATAAATTAAAAATGATGTAATCAACCCGCGAGCCTGATAGTCGCACTGTTGCATCATGCTCTGAATACCAAGTTGTGACAAGTTTTGTCACACGGATATGGGCAGTCGATTTGTTTGACAGTTGAACGGTCATAGAACCAGTCTCCAACAGCCAATGCGATTGCCTGTACATATTATATAAAAGTATTAGCGATAAATGTGATTTTGAAAATAGGCTGTTTATATGACTTGAGATTGTAAAAGCCCATTTCAAAAATTATCCCTAGAGTTGGGAGGGCAGGTTGGTAACAGGTCAATATCATAGGTATGGGTCAATACAAATAGCTTCTATGTTTCCAATTGCCTGAAACACTTTTTGTCCAAAGTGTACTTTTTCTTAATAAATAGTGTTAAGAGTGTAAAATATGATTAAACAGTTAGATAATTTCAATAATAATCAAACTCTCTGAATTGAATGATTTAGGAGGTTTGATGCTTTACAAGTACACTTTGCGCAACTTTCGACCCGTTTGACCCGTTAGATACAAAACATAACCTGACCCATTCATAGATAATTGGTTTAAAATAGCCAGTCATGCCACTACAGTAACTGGGTGAATGTAAAGAAGTTGACTGTACCTTGTTTCCAAGAAGAGGGGAATTATCGGCAAACCATGTATCCTGCCTTTCTGATTGGCAATGAGCAAAACACGAATTTATAAACAACCCGTTTTGTTTGGACATAGAGAATCTTTTGATTGAATTCAGCAGCTGATTTCTAAATCCTGCTCAACGAGTAAAGGGAGAAGTACATGATTAGTAAATTGATTAAATTCCAGTTTTATGTTGATCCTGACGAGAAAGAAAAGGAACACAAACACATTACCTTGAAGGAAATTAATCTGTGAGGGTGAACAGTTCGCAGGGTTCTTTTGGCATGCCTTCCAAGTGCCTTGACGATCAGCCGATGGAGGAGCTAAACTAGCAAGGATCTAAGAGAAAGGTTACAAATTATATTATGCCTCCAACGGGTAAATCAAAAATATAACTAACAAGTATATGGGTCAAATGGGTAGAGTAGAATAGTTTGAAATTCAGTTGTCATTTAAAGTATATTCAAATGCATACAACCTCCTAAGTTATTAAAATTAGAAGATAAAAAATAATTATTTGTTAAAATGGTTTTTGTAATAATATTTTCAGACATAATTTATCAGACATAATTTTTCTATAAATCTTTGAAATATTTGTAAAAGATTGGAAAAAAAGTGTTTGAGGGTCTGCATGCGTCAACGAAACCTGACGCATACTAAAAAAACCGTTTTGAGCTGACACATCACCCATCCTACCTATTTTGGCACCTCTGTACCATGCAATCACTTTCAAAACCTACATCCAAACACTCCCCAAGTCACTTGGTCAACAGTTAAAAGAATTACCTGCCAAGAATCATAGGCGGTATTGAGGAGGAACATAGGGGCTTTGAGGTTTGAAACTATGTTTTGTGGGAAAAAGCACTGTACAGGGAGAGAAAAAAAACGACGTATTAGTACAAAAAATGCATCAACATGAAGATAACTTTTCATTTATACTTATTAGAAGAACACTTACAGAAGTTGGATCAAGGTGGTTGGTGCAAGTTCTTGGCAAATTTTTACCAGCTCCCTGTTCAAATTATCTAAATATAATTCAAAATCTGATCGTGTTCTGTTCTTAATGCTTTAGTAATGAAACCAAAGATTACACGTACCTGTAAAGTGACAACACCATGATACATGTTTCTAAGAGTGTGTCCGCCAGATACATCACGCCTAAATTTGCATAAAGGACCAACATCAAGATGAAATATGGACTAGGTATGACATTTTTATAGTAAAAGTACAGGTGTTGAAATAGGTCATATTTAGTACAAGTTAAAATAAACCGGTCTCGTTTGCGTCGACCCGCAAACATTTTTTTTTGGTCTACTTTTTCACAAAAATGTATAAAACGAGTTTAAGAGGTTGTGTCATTAAAGTAGACTTCGGACGGCCTTTAACCCATCACCTGTTTACCCAAATGACCCGTTTGAGGTGAAACATAACCTAAAATTGACCCATTTACAAGTAAATGGGTCAAAACTACCACCTCTAAGTAGAACTTACGCATCCATGAACATTCCAGCATCAGCAAAACACTTGACTCTAGTTTTTCTTGAGAATAAACTGTGGAACTCATCACAATGTAAAATAGAGGCCAGACCACCAGCTGAGCACCCAGAAAGCATCGCCTGAACACAGAGTCCACATATTTTAGTAAAGGTGCCTGACTATATTTCAAGAATAAAAAGTATTCTTTTGACAGTAACATATAAAATACAAGTACCTTGTAGACCAAAATCAGTAACTAACATCTAATATTTCTAAGGTGCAAATGGGCAAAGTTTGCTTGAAATGATAAATGAAAGGTTAACGAGTACCTGGTTAGCGTACCGCATTCCTTGTGACATCAACTCTTCCATGGCAGCCAACCATATTTTTTGTCCTCTAAATTGCAGGTTATGAGCCTTAAAAAAACAAAAACAAAAAAAACAAATCTTTAGTATTCAGTAATGCATAATGATTGCCATTTCGTCACATATACACTACACACCTTATCTTCAGAATCACCAGTAAATGAGGCACCGTCACAATAACGAACCTTGACACGATTCCAATTGAAAAAATCTGGCCGAGAATTCATGTTTATCAAACAAAGAATTCACATTGCAAATCTGACAATAGTATAAGTAATTTGTTTCAAAAGAAACCTGGATTTTCTTGTGCTCTATTGCTCAATATTCCTGTAAAAGCCAACTGTTTTTCAAAATAGTTGGAGGACCCGCGCCTTGTTGATCTACGATAAACACATGTTCTAATGCTGTTACACCATCCTCCACCCTGTAACATAAGTAATGCCCAATAAAACATTTTACTCACTGGGATCAAATACAATTGAACTCAAGACCACTAAAACGAGCTCCAAATATAACAAATATCAAGTTGCAAATGTGATTAAGACTGTCACAAACCTCTAAATGAACGAGCCAACTGTTTGCACCGGAACCAAATCCGCGGCTTAAATGGTATCCGGGTAATGATCCATCCATGCATACTTAAAAAGGTGAAACACACAAAAAGATTACTTACTATAGAAGTCAATGGTTCACTTTTTGAATGTGAAATGTCTAGCTAATAACAAACACAATTTAAACAGATCGGAATCAATAATACACTGGAATCATAAAGAAAAGAAAAGAAAAGAAAAAGAAAAAAGGTAAGGAAATAAGTTTTGATCTTAAGAGTAACTTTTGAATCTGAACATGATTAGTTTCAGTATTTATAGTGTCAAAAAGTTTAGCAAACAAACGTAAATCACAAACAAAGAATCTCATAACCCCATGAAAAAAACAACCTTAAAATAACCAAAAATAAAACAAAAAGGATTAAAACACACACAAACAAGCTCATTTCATTTATCATTTATCATTAAAATTTATGTGTACACAATACACAGATAACCCCAAAACAGAGAGCAGAACAAAAGAAATCTCCTAAAAATATGAACCAAGACGGAAAACACCCAATTCACCCCCAAATAAAGATAAAAAAATTGATCAAGATTTGGAAAGCTGTAAGCTTTATCAAACCCAAAACAAATAATTAAAAATAAAAATCAAAACTTTGTAATAATACAAAAGGAGAAATGTACCAGCGCCTTTAGCAGCAGCTCCATGAATGAGAGTGAGACCAACATAAAGAGGATTATAAGCAGCAGATTCTTGATAACTATTATTATTTAAAGAATAGTTTTCTACAAATGACAACATTTGTTTTCTTGTTATTGTTGTTGTATTATCAATATTATCTGCATTTGTATAAAATAACTCTGTATCATCGTAAGCATTTCCAAATTTCCCCAAGAAACAGCAGCAGATCAATACACAGATGTATTGATTCATCATCATATACCTGCTTTAATCCTCTCAAATGACACTTAACCCTTTTTATTGGTTGTTTTATTATGACATTGGTGCGCTGTTATGAGAATTTTTAGAAAGTAAGATCTGTAATAAAAATATCACTAAAAGACATAGTATTCTTCTTGTTCTTCTTTCTTGAATCTTGATTAATTTTAGTACCTTAAATTCACCTCACCTCACTACTACTATTTTTATATTATTATTAAAAAAATAAAAAATTTAATTAATATATACAGAAACGGGTGCCAATTAGATTTTGGGTTGTCATTATGATGGGAACGTGTTATTGCATTCCCATATTAAAAGTTTTACTGTATTTAATTCGTTTCCTTATGAATTTAACCTTTTGGTTATTAGCTAGCTTAATTAATTAAGTTAAAATATTTTGTTTTTATTGTGTAACATATTTGTTTAAGAATATGTGGTATTTGTAACAAAAAAGGTTAGACACTAAGTTATTCATAACATATTTGACTCGCTCATCAATTATAGTTATGACGTATTAAAATTCAAACTCTGATCTTATGCTATTCGTTACAAAAATGTCTAAGTTACCACCGTCACCATATTTGAAAATATTTCAGACTTAATTCCGTTAAAATAAAAATTTAATTCATCAAAAAATGTCTCTTTTGTAAAATTGACCTCTTTTGATAAATATATAAATAAGTAAGTTAGTAATATGAGTACTATATTGTCACTTACTTTGATAGAACGCGTAAAGGTTGTTATCGTATTTGTTTCTTGCAGGCTTATTATTTCTTTGTATTTTTAGGTATCGACTATCGAGCATATATTTGTCGGTGTTTGAATTAGATATTTGCTCGAAATGGTCCCATGAAAGTAGCTTATAACCAACCTTATTATTTGTAAGAAAAAAGTGGTAAAAAAAATACTAAAAACTCGCATAAATACAGTTATAACATCATTAACAAAAAAATAATTTTAATTGATTTCAGTTTCTTGATAAAAAAAAGTATTTATTTTAGATAAAGTAAAAATAAATAACACATTTATTTTACTTTATTAAAGTAAAAAATGCAATTCGTAACGACCCTACGTTTCTTTCTAGTCCAACGCAAAATGATGGTCGACGGACTTTTAATTCATACTTTTTTGTTTTTTACTCTGTTGTCTTTTTTTTTATAAATGATGACACTAAGGATAAAATATATGATCAATTGACCTGGCTCATCGTGAAATGAATTAGATTCTTAAGATCATAGAAAATATATTTCGGTCGTTTTCTTTCGAGTTTTGTGCATCACATTTAGAAAAATAAACTTTGCATCATATATCATATATGTATCCGTTAAAAAAAGACGTTTTATAAAAAAGAAAACTCTTCTTTTAATTTACTATGTAATATACGCTGTAAACTGATTCTTAACTGGTATTTAGAACATGTAAATATTGAAGAAAAAGTATATATATCTTTGACCTATGATTGTGTAGTTCGGGATATGATAAACTAAGCAAGTACAACGATACCTTTAAGGATAATTTTGTGAAGTCGATAATGTGTTTATCACCCACAATCATAAAATTTGTTTAGGAAAAGAAATACAAACAATGTTGCATAAAGATGTTGTAACTAACTTGCATCGGTCGATATGCAATACATAACAGATGGCATGCATAACCAAATTAACATATTGTCAAAATTCTTCTACTCATTAATTGCACAAGAGTGATGATCATTTGAGTGTCCAACGAGCTCAATATGTAACTTGAAGTTGATTTATAATAAATGGACGAAAATACGTGTTCTACTTTAGTTTTTCTTGAAATTGATTTCTAACAAAGATTTTAATAGCATAACATTCAAACGTACGGGGATTAATTATGTACTCGCTCTTTAAGACAATAGACATCAACTTAGTGTCATCGAATGGATGTCCGTATCTCCTTATTATTTAGGTAAATATATATGTTCACACATAACTAGAAGACGGTTAGTTTTGTAACATCTATAACCTCGTTGGTGAGCTAAAATGTATGATCTTGCTTTCTTGTACGTTCTGTAGCTTAATTAAGAGATTAAAAATAGCGTATAAAGATTTAAAAAGTTGAATAATGATCTTAACATTATGCTTACAAGATATCCTTGATCGTATAAAACAATAATGATTCGGTTGTTTGATTAACTTTAATGTCACTTTTTTTATGTATAGTAAGATTTGATTCGCAAGAACTGATATGCAATTTGCGATATTGACAAAATAGAAATGTTATTTTAGTAATAAAGTAGAGCGTATAGCATAAATTGCGATAATATGGTAAGAGTTTTAATAAGTTTAACCAAAACGAAATGATGGAGGTCCGACAACGGTGATGAATAAGAATGTGTACGTATTGAAAAAGGGTTTTCACCGAAGAATAAGGCCGGTAACATGGCACTTGTTGATTTCACATGATATATTAAATTTTTGTCACGTGGATACAAACATAAACTTTACTGGCTCCTCAAAGATCCGCTTCATACAAATTATAATTTAATTATATTATTATTATTTTATTAATTATTATTATTATTATTATTATTATTCACACGGCCTACATTTAAACTTTGTAATAAAATAATATTAAATTTGTAAAATGGAAAGACTTTGGTTTCATCTATCTGATGATCATACTAAATAACTAACCCATAAATATACATTATACTTTGTAGTAAACACATTTTAGTTCCCAATATGTACATTTATACTTTATAGTAAACACATTTTAATTTTTAATTAAAGTTTGTATAAGGTGTTTAATATTTTATTTTCAATTGCGTTATATAAATGTCTTTATAAAAGAAATAAAATACATATTTCATCCGCTATTCTGATACTTTATTTTCTCTCTAATAAAACACAAATAATCGTTGTTTCGTCAAATACCTTAAAAAAAAAAACATGTCTGAACATTAGTAATGTAGCTTGTGGCTCCAAAAAGTCCAACCAATTTCATTGAAATTCTAGTACCAAGACGATAAATTGGAAGTATGTATAAGAAATTACGTATTTGCCCCTCCAAAATAAATCTATTACATTCAGGACCTATAATAAAAATGTTCATGCTTCGTTACTGGGTGGAAAGTGAGGTGGGGGCAACGACATGAAATGAGATTCCTAGGCTCCGACCCTGTTGCTATTTATAGTGTTTTTAGCATAATTGGTGTGTCGAAGAAAAATATTTTACAATACTGCATCTTTATAAAATTTAATTAATTACCTATTATAGGTTTATAAACCCTCAGCCTATATTCTTTATTTTTGATTTTTTTATCTCTGAAGCTAATTAATTGTATATTTAAGGAATTACGAGTGTCAATGAGTACAACCTTCTTTTTTTCAGCATGGGTCATCATACACATATAAGATTCATTCACCGTAAATATTTGTAAATTGTAAAAAAAGAAAGAAAAAGGACCCTAGAATTGGCCTCGTACAATTGCTCACGATTATATTAATAAATAAATAAACTACTTTAGCCTGAATCGATCAATTCCTTCACCATCTAAAAAGGTACAAAATCTTGTTTTAGATCTTTAAATCAATAGTTAATCCTTGAATATTGAATTGTTTATTAGATTCATGAGCATGTTGTTATTTTCTTTGTAAAACCCATTATAGTTCGTTTTGGGTCAATGTGCTTTGATTATATATGTTAACTAAATATGTTGGTTGTGACAAGAAATAGTATTCTAACGAACTTCTACTTCTACAGTGCTCGTAAACTGGTAGCTAGACCAGTTAATATAACGTGTATTTGTGTTGTTATATATTGTGGTAACAAAAATTGTTTATGCTTTTTGTTTATAAGAAACTATATAATATAAACTATATAATATAACAAGGTCTTGAATGTATTATATTTTTTATATTGTTTAAAACAATCTAAATTAAAGAAAGAAATTAAAAGTTACAAATTTAAAATAATTCAATTAAAAATATGCAGCAAAAATCCATTAAAAGGACACGAAAAAAAGAAATACCCTTTTGTTTAGAAAAAACAGTTATTAGCGAATATTTGTAAAATAATATTTTATATTAATAAATATTTTTTTCACCCTACCATTTAATTAAGCCAAAAACTCATTATTTCTGATTGCACATATGGATCTTGTAGCTACTTAACTTTGTTTAAATCAGTCTGTCTTGATCCTACATCTAACTTAACATGCCAATGCATTATGTTTACGGGTTATGCTTTACGTCTTGGAATTCGACCGACAGACAATTTGATCCGCATGTTTTCATGCTTTCAACAAGTGTTGGACCTTTGCATAAATCTCTACAAAAATATGCTTTTTCGAGTGCGTGTCAACCTTGACTAGGTGGGTGTACTTTTTGTCTTGAAGAGCTCCTTTCTATATAGCTAGCCTTACGATGGGGATAAATATGCCCAAAAGGACGTCGGATGGTAGTTGATCGTTCTCTAAAGAGGCTCGCTTGTTAGATAACCAGAAGATTAAATAATAAATAATAAATAATAATAATAATAAAAATCAAACAGTGTTTACTCCGTAAAAACCAAAAAGATAAAATGAATAAAAAATCAAAATTATAAATTTTCTAAAATAATTTAAAAGTGATACTATAAAATGACGGTATCTAGCTAATATAATTTGAGCATAGAAAGATTCAACGTCAACATAAACATCTATGGACTATGGTGATGGTGATTCATCAACCACGCATTGCAAGTACAAACATCTTACTATTGAGGGTAGACTCAGAATTAAATACGCTTTGAAAATTGACACCATTATATTATTGCTAGATGCCATAAAGCAAGTTGATCGAACTCATCATATTTAGGACCAACAAGTGGCAATATAGTTGAATGGGCGCTTAATTACTACCCTTTAATTTGTCTGTACCTTAATTAACTAAAGAATATATATATATAGATACTCTATATAATAATACTACCCTATGCAAGTGTCAAAAACATCCTTTTATGTAGACCTTGGCATTTTCTAATGAAATGTCAACTTAGACTTTTCAAACATGTGGATATTACTTTTGTCTATACCATACATTTATTATTTATTATTTATTATTTATACAAAGTAGTATTGTATAAGAGTATATATATAGATACATTGTTGAATGAAGAGATATAGATATCTTCGTCGATCGATAGCTAGGTTATTTTATCTTCAATTGCCATCAGCCTCAAAATGTCTACTATGGTAATTAAGCGCTTTAGTTTTGATAAGTTGGTTTTAGTTAGTTTTGGTGTGGCAAGTTTCTTTACATATTCATTGAGAAACGATTTGTATACATACCACAAAAAATGATTTGCACAGCCGAAACATACATTTAGGGTATATTAACATGAATTAGTCTATATATCAATTTTTGTGATTTTTTCGTTCTTTCTTTTTGAAAAAACCGTTCTTACTTCGCAAACATCTCACGGTTTAGGCTGCTCCCATTTCTCTCGCCGCTATTACAGGAATCGCTTTTGCTTTCTTTTCCTTTGGCTACTAAGATGTCTGCGCGACTACCTATAATTATTGTCTTAGTACAATGTACCAAATGTGATGGCCGCTGGCCCGTCTATCATTTTAGAAAGTTGTGGTGTATGCAATTTCAAATTAAATAACCCGAAGAATTCATCAAAAATTAACATCCATTATCGTGTAAAATGAAGAAATATGATGTTACTATTATAGTATCTGATGTTGATCTACAGATCTTGTAAATATATAATGATACTAACAATTTCTTGATATGTGTATCAGAAAATAGAGGTGAAAGTGAACATGCATTGTGAAAAATGCAAGACGCAAGTACTAAAGGCGGTGACAAAACTGTTAGGCATCAATGAAATATCAGTGGATCTAGAAAAAAAGATGTTAGTTGTAATTGGAGACGTTGACCCTGTTTGTGTTGTAGCTCGCGTGCGAAAAACAGGAAAGATAGCTGAAATTGTAAGCGTTGGACCACCAAAGAAACCCGATGTGGCTAAACCCCAGCCCAAGCCAGATCCTTGCGCAATTGTCTGCCCACCGTATCCTACTTATTGTCCCCCTCCTAGTTATTGTCACGAGGCTTATCCTACGATAGTCGTCGGACATCCACAATTACCATGTGAAACTGGAGGTTGCTTCATTATGTGATGTGAATTTGAACCGCGCTTTCAATGTTGGAAGTACTCAGTTGTTTTTTGTAGCACCCATATATTATGAAATGTATACTCGAACTCGAGAGTATTATACAGTATTAGTTGTATAGATCGCGACGATTTTATTCATAAGCATATTTCATTTCATAGTTGATGTTTTTTTTAAGTATATGCTTAGTTAATTTGTTAGTCATCAAGCTCTTCATATATATGGTATCTTACATAAAATTATGTATGAGTTACACGTAAAAATTCAATGTAAAACTCAGACAAAACGGGTCATTGGTACAAGAAATTAACATTACAGTAAGATCACTCTCTCTCGTTATATCCTCAGGACTGAAGACTGAATTTCACATCGGTATCACATCAGCATGAGGACTGAGGACTGACTTAGAATTGAACCCTCCCTATCGTGACGTCCCAAAACTAATACTACTTTAATATTTATATCTATTATCGTACAATCAACACTCACAGTATATGTTCTCACTTCGTTTTTGCCAGGACTGAAGATCACATGACAGTTCTTAAGATGAGACCGTGTCTATAATGAAGGTGCAATACGGAGTTCACATGAACATTAAAACGAACGACAAAATCCTATAAGTAGAAGTGGTCTAAGTTTTTGCCGTATCGATAAAGAAATTAATTAATATTATAAAATTAAAGATCTACCTAAGATAGTGTCAGAAATTCTTAATGTTGAAATTGACAGCTTTTGATGTTGGAAAATACATTTAAATTTACAGCCACACAACTAATTATTCTGTTATTCCTATCATAGTTTTTGCCCATATTTTCATGTCAATAAATCTGCAATCACTTTTAATAAAACCACAAGACTTACGCATTAATAATTTATACCGTACAAATAAACAATATATAGTTTTGTATATTTAGCATCGACTCTTTTTTATATCTCTCGTCATATAAAAGTTATTACAAATAAATAGCCTGAACTTATATAAAAAATTTATTACATCATTTAAATAACATAGCATGTATGATTCCTAAAATCATAATATGTTTATTTGCACGTACAATTACAATTAACAATAACTATTTATATCAATTAAATTTGGCCGGAATAATATCTATTTTTGGAGTGTTCTAGAATTGTAATGGCTTTTCCTTAAAATATTGATTCCTTTTTATATTCTTTTGACTCACAAAACTCTTTTGTTCGTTTAAGAAAAAAGAAGAAAAAAAACTCAAAAGGTTGACTGAGACTGTTTCTTTAGCATTTATTGATCTGTATGAGACAAAATCTGAATGCAAACAGACATAAAGCGATTTCTTTTCTATCTGTATGATATAAAACCTCCTAATGTGGAGAAGCTCTAGAATTGACCCATTCCCCATCCAGACGCAATTTTGACAAAGATACTATTTCTCTTTTCTCCTTCACCTTTATCTTTTTCAGCCCTAATTTTCTCCACATTTCACTCTCTCTTCTGTAACTCCTCTACAGTCACCTTCATCATCGTTAGCCACTCATGTTACTGTACCTCTATGCCGTCGCCACCGCCAGATCACCGTCGCAGCCACTGTTATTCCAACCCAGTAAACTCCATTTCATATATAGGACCAATAAGCTAACTTCTGTAAAGTTTTTTTTTTTTTTTTTTTTTTTTTTTCTTTTAGAAGTAGAAAGTGATCGAGATTATTTGTAATTTCGATGTTTATATGTTCATAATGACGAATTAATTAAGATTTTTTTTTTCATATTTGTTAAAAATAATAATATTACACTTTACTTTTTGATAAATGTCACATTATTATCATAAATCATAAAGTATGAATTATAAGGTTTTCTAACCAACCTATATGACCGAGATGGGTGGAGGTGAGGTGTTTGAGATTGTTTATTTATAATTATTTATTTAAAAAAAATATTATATATGTTATTAATATTTATTTTGAAGTATTTATTTATTTTTTTAAAAGTAGATAAACAATTTTCTTAAAAGGAATTTTGAATTTTTTAATATATATTGTCAAAATAGAATAAGCAAGTGCTCAAATATATATGTAATTACTAAGTAAGCGATTTCAAACACCGCAAGTATCAACAACACGTTCAAGCAATATAAATATAAAAGTTAAAGCGCTAATATTTATTTTACATATTTACATTCAATAATAATGTTCATGAGCTCATAAAGTCACACTTTTTGTTTCTCACACGTAGAAGAACGACTACATGCAATCCAAATAGCTTCAAGTTCATATCAAAGAAAGAACCATCCTCCATTATTACAGTACGAAGGTGGATATCCACCGAGAAAGGGAGGACGAGCATCATAACAAGCAGAATACGGGTAGATTATTTTGCAAGGATCTGGACAAGGTTTGGGACAAAGGTTTGCACAACATGATTTGAAGCAAGGATATGCACAGGGTTTTGGCGGATCGGGTTTCTTTGGTGGTCCAACACTTACAATTTCGGCTGTCTTTCCGGTTTTTCTCACGCGAGCTACAACACAAACAGGGTCAACGTCTCCAATTACAGTTAACATTTGCTTTTCTAGATTCACTGATACTTCATTGATACCTAATACTTTCGTCACCGCCTTTAGTACTCGTGTCTTGCATTTTTGAGAATGCATGTTCACCTTCAGTTCTATTTTCTGGTTTATCAAATATTCTTTTATGATTAATACATAAGATCAAGTTATGATAATTATATATACATTTAAACATGCAGGGACAATCATCTAATTTATCTAAATAACTCGCAAGAAAGCATTATATTTGCACGAAAAATATGTTTTCGACACCAAAAGTTTGCCAAGTAATACAATTAAATATACAATTTCTATGTATTACGTATAAAATGAAGAATTATATATTCATTATTCTTCTAGCTACTCAAGATAATGTGGTAACAGAATTACAATGTAATGATCGTAAGTAATACTCACACACACTATCAAACGATAATTATACTCCGTATAAGGTACTCTCAAATGAATACTCAGCACGCCGCAACAAAACAATTAACTCGAAAAAATGAAAATATAATAAGATGGCATATATGTTTGAAAATATATTAAGAGCGAACATAATCAGTAGTTACGCACTCTAGCTTTTAGAAAAATTACGTACCTTAGACATTTCTAGGCCGATGAAAAGTGAAGCAATATGAACTGATCGATATGATGAGCTACTGTACGTCCACCTTGAAGACTATATACCACTATATATATATGTGAATATATGTGCTTGGTATTAAATAATGTGTTATAATATTGTCAATGTCCACATCCTACAACTTAGAGAAACTTTTCTATAACAGTTAGAAAAGGGATTCTGAGAACCGAGTTATGTATGAATTGAAGGGTCAGGCAATCAAGGAGCTGATAGGAAAAAGTTTTGGGATATAAGTTGGGTATAGTTTAATGCAATCCTATATATTAAGTATCAACTATGGAAATAAGAACCAATTAGAAACTAATATGAAGAGTTCAACTTAAAGCATAATTATTAGATGAACTAACCTAGCTATAATACTATTTCAACTTGTTATATATTAGTTAACTACATCAGTGTTTCATATAGTGGGTAGTATAGAATTAATCAACTTGTTACATAGCATCAACCAATTATATTGTAATCAAGGTTTTGTACCTTAAGTTTGACCAATGCCCAAATCATAAACTAATGTAGCATGCTTACGCCGGAACGTTTCAACCTAATAATTTTGTATTTGGCTGTGTGTATTTGTACCTCGAGGAATAAACAAATACTTGAATTTTATACTTATTATGTTACTATATTTGGTTGTGTGTATTTGTACCTTAAGGAATAAACAAATACTTGAATTTTATACTTATTACTACGTATATTACTAATTTGTAGACAATGCGGGATGTATGATTCATAACAACTTATGTACAAGTTAATTTAAGCAACAATTTTTAGTTACTTTATTTATTTATTTTTTATTTTTTATTTTCATTGAAAAACATTAAGCAACAAAATGAACGGTTCAAATGTGTTGGGTAACAAGTTGGTCGGGACAATCGACATGAATCCTAGCTTGTAGTTTTATACTCTTAGAATAATAATTAGATTTATTTGAAAATTCTGCATTTTTATCCCAATTTTATAAAGTTGAAGAACAAGATAAGGTACAAAATATTTACAAAAACTGATTTTATCAAATTTAATGTACTAATTTTTTAGCGTGATGCTAATTGATCTGGAGAATATACTTAACATTTCATTTCACATATTGTCCTCGTGTAGGATGTAACGATCATTGTTGTTGATTATAGCAACAATTATTATAGTCAAATTTTTTATGGTAGTCATGATAAAAATAAATATTTTAATTTTTAATCTCAACATATTTATTTATTTTGATTAAAAAAGTAATACCAAAATTATTATAATTTTATTCTTTATAATATGAGATTTATTTAAAATATATATATATATATATATATGATACACAACTTAAATTTGTGATACACAACTTTTATATGTGATCCAACTAAAAATATAGAGTGTGTATCACAAAAATTAGTTATGTATCACATATTTTTTGAAAATTTTTATCTCATTTTAAATAGCATATGATTCTAATAATTTTAATATAATTTTTATAAAAAATGTAGTTAATCTTAAAATTAAAAATAAAAAGATTCATTCATAACATTATTACTATAACAAATTTTATTATTTGAATATTCCCCTATTGATTATCAATATTTTTACAAAAATATAAGTGTTTTTTGTCGTTCTTAAAAAAAGGAATTTTTCGGAAAGTTTTTTTAGTCTACATGATTTTATTAGTGAATGATGTGCAAAATTTAATGGCGTTTAATTAACCATCTCGATGGTTAATAAAACAGTTCTATTATATTCCTTTTGAAGATCTATTATTATTGTTATTGTAGTTATTAATATTATTATTATTTTAGGATTTAGAATATAAAAGGAAGTTAATTAAAGTATGAGTTATTTTTTAAAAGAATGATAATATCAATAGGTGTGTGTCATTTGGTAAAAAATCAGTTTCTCTCATATTTTTTTAAATTAAATATCTCAAAAACGGTAAGTCAAGAAATAATAAAAATTACATTATAAAAACCAGCATTTTTTTTCTTCGATTACAACTATCACAAGGTTTACCTTAGACAAACTTTTCTTTTTTCATTTTTTGTGGGTTAACACATGTGTTACAATTGACTAACAAATGTGTTACCCGCGGCTATCACATGTGTTATCAATAACTATCACATGTGTTACAAACGATAGTCGGTGGTAACACATGTGATAGTCACTCGTAACACATGTGTTATTTGTTTATAACACATGAGTTATCAATTTTCAAAACCCACCAAAAAATGAAAAAAAAAATCGTCAAAAATATGTCATGTGAGACCAATAATCGAAGAGGAAAAAATGTTGATTTTTATGGCGTAATTTTATAATTTTTTAACTAATCGTTTTTGAGATATTTAATTTTTAAGAATGTGAGGGTTTTGGTATTTTGATGAAAATGAACAGTTGAGATTTGTACTTCTATACTTTCAAAAAATTTCATACTTTGATGAACTTTTGTCTTAAGATATATGAACGTAGTAGGGTTTCTTGGAGGAAATCTACGAGCCACTTTGGGTTGTCAAGGCCCAAAGGAGAGGAATAATAATTTAGAGGATGTTTTTGATTGTATTAACAAGAATCGATCATTGTTGTAAAATTGGCCGACTTGATCGACTAGTTGGGTTTTGGGACTAGGCCAACTCAACTTCGCCAAAGTCGGTCAAATAAAGTCAACGGGTCAAAATCGATCAAATAAAGTCAACGGGTCAAAATTGGTCTTAGTCGGATTTAGTCGGGATTCGTCAGATTTATTCGGTCAAAGTTGGTCAAATTGGTCAAAGTCAATGTTGGATTAATATTTCTAAACAATTATGTTAAAGTTTATGTTTGTTTATGTTTATCTTATGGTTCTCTTCTATATTTAAGAATATCATTGAAATTTATTATGTATATATAGAAAAAGTCAAAAAAAGTCAAATCTGACTAGACCCCGACTTGACCGATTAGTCTCTATATGGTCCCGACCGACTAGTCCCCGACTAGTGTTTACAGCCTCAGAATCCAATTCACTATATTGAAAACCTTTTTTTTTAAGTTGTATTTTTATTTAATGTCGATGGTTTAATGTAACTGTTAAATTATTAATAGATATACTTTATAAGCATTCTCTTCCGACTCAATGTAGGTGGAAAGTTAAAGAACTTTAGAAGACATTTTGCATATGCATAAAGTCTTCCATGATGGTGGATACCTTTTAAATTGTACTCGTATTATCTACAGTAACAAATGTTATGATTAGGTTTTAACTTAGATTTCCACAAAATTCCAAAAGATAAATTATTTAAAAGAAATCTATTTCGTATTTTCTTTTACTTTTTTTTTTTATAATATAAAGGAAAATTTGCAATATATATATATATATATGGGAAAATAACAGATCGAGTGTTCTCATTTTGTGTACTGGAATAAGTATGTACGACGTAAGTGACAATAATTCGATCAGGACCATTAAAAAGTTGATAAAGACTAGAAAAGGACCTACTAGCTATAACAATTATTGAAACATTTGAAAGTGAAAACAGATTTACGTCACCATAACTTATCGAATAAAAAATTAATAAATAGAAAAACACACATGTTTAAATTTTGCATTAGAAGATTCGGTCCCTGGGAAATATGGCCCACTAAATAAAGGTGGTGTCTAAACAAAGAATAAAAAAGATTGCATTTAGAACAAATTTCCTTTGGATCCTGAAATAAATCTATGTAATCTGTCCATACGTTTCAGCAAGTCTCTGTATTTGCTTCGTATTTGTATCTGTCCATTGTTGATCCTTATATAATTCAAAATTTGTTAATCCCCATTGAAAACCATTATTTGCTTTAAACAAAGACGCGTTTTCCCAGTTCGTGTTATCGAAACAGGAGAGCACGGAAGTCGAAACAGGAAAATTTTCCGGAAACAACGCTGACGTCTTGCCATTAATTGGAAGTTGGAATGGAATTGGATGCGAAGTAGAGACCTGAATCAAACGGTGGCTTACTGTAGTTAAAGTCAACTGAATCCCGAATAATTGTCTGAATTTGTGTTTTTGTTGTTGGTGTTGGTTATGGCATTTTGAGTACTTGTGGTGGACCTGTTACGAAAGAATTCATGTGTGTCGAGTGGTGAATTCTACATAACAGAAGAAGTTTGTTGGTCATTTTTGCCACTTCCAAATGATGGTTTGTACTCATTTTGTACTTCTGAAATTGGTTTATGAGTATTGGGATGGATCCCTCTTTGTCTTATTTTTTATCAACGAATTCCATAGATTCTTAATCTCGTTATCAGTTCTCCCTGGCAACTGAGCTGCAATTTGAGGCCATCTGCAAGAAAAGGAAGTCAAAAAGCGTACATAAAATCTTAAGAATATGATAAAATGTTAGTAATTAGTAATTTAGTATGCATGTATTTACTTGTTGCCAAGAAGTGTACGTAATTCGACGATGAGTGTTTCTTCTTGTAGCGAAAATGTGCCTCGCTTCAAATCAGGCCTGAGGTAATTGATCCATCTTAACCTGCAACTTCTGCCACATCTTTAAAGGCCTGCAATTTTAGATACAGAGCTCCAACAGCCGTGACCGAATTTGGTTATGTGTTTGATGAGTTTATCATCTTCTTCAGGAGACCAGAGGCCCTTCTTTAGCCTTTGTTTCTGGAAAGAAGAATGCCTTCCCATGTTGAATGATTAATGATACCAATAAGCTGATATGGGGTTTAAATTTGTGAGTTATAGGAAGGACTTCATGCTCAATTCTAGCTGGGATTATGAGGTGGGGTATATTAAATTTTCAAAAAAATGTTCTTATTACTCGGATTATAGTACGAACCCTTCAAATCTAATGCATTCTCATGTATAATAATCTTTGTAGAATACAATCATTAATGATCCCAGTAATCATGCTATTAATGATTGCTTTATGTTTTTTAGTACAAAATACATTTTAATTTTTGGACACGCATTGTTTTATTGTACTTTGATGATAACCACCTAACTTGATAACCACCTCACCATATTGATGTGCCATCATTTTATGCACAAAATGTTTTCTTAAACATAACCATCAGGGCTATGTTTAGCAAAATCCTTACTGAATAATAGAAGAAACTTGAATAAGTACTAAAAGATTATTCAGGTTCACACCTAATTATAAATCCCCATTGCAAGACAAATCAAATCAAGGACAAGTCACGCTTAAGTGAGCCTATTTGTGCCGATCAACAGAGTTAATTAGAATACGAAATAGTAATAGTTGCAAATTTTCTACAGGAACTTTATGTAGTAATTGTTCAGTAATTATATGAAACTGAACTGGAATTCACAATGCGAAAGAAATACATTCATAACAACGATACACGCCATGAGAAAACATTTAAATGGAAACAACCAAAAACAAATACATAAACACACATAAATACTCATGATAGTTGATCTCCAAATGAGTCACTTAATTAAAAGATGATAGATCGAGCAGGTTCAACGTAACAAGGTCTGGACGATCAGAATACTTGCTAGGAGCACGTATTGCATCTTTCTATCACCAACAGCATCAGAGGTTTCACCATTTTGGAGAACTTGTTTGGAACCTGCATTTATATCACATGTTTCGCCACATTAGATATATGTGTTTCTTATTTATTTTTTATATTTAGTCAAAAGAAAAATATAAATAGCATATCAGTGAGTTAATACCTGCAATAAACTGGCTAGCTGGGATAGGTCCGTCACTGGAATCATCCTCTGAGTTTCTTGGAGATTCCACTGGAGCGAAAACTGGAGCCATAACCGGAGCCATTATTGGTGCTCTATTTCCTGCTAAATACGCCCAAAAATGTAATGTACTAAAAGATTTGGGGACAAAATGAGTCATAGTTACCGCATGTGGAAATTTAAAGTCAATTTAAATATTAATGGGTCAATTCAGTCTATGTAACGTTGCATCTATTAAAACATCTTAAAAAGGAAAATGGTTTAATGGGGTTAAAAGGTTAGAATGGGTCGAAAGTCATACAAAGTAGACTTTTTAATTACTACATCCTAAATCATATTGTTTAAAAAAATTGTACGAGTATGGTTAACGAAAGAATCTATGTTTTCTCAACGTATTGGAACACTAGTTAGTTACTAAAATTGACAAAAAGGCCAATACGATTTAGTTATAAAAATGACCCATTTGAACTGTTACCCAATCTGCTGATTATTTAACTTCTAATTAACATCTAGTAATAAATTGAAAAAAAATATTGTAATTTCAGATATGAATACATAAGACTGTGTTATTATACCATCACATCGGCTAACAGGAGGGGTCTTCACTTTACAAGCATTCGGAAGTGCTAATGCAATTGTTTTGTTGATACTGATTCCTAGTGCCGACAAAGTGCTACCATCGAGTGCACCGCAAAGACACTCCGGCTGTGATTTAACTACATCAGCAAGTGATGTACAACAAGAAGAAGATGGTGTTTTCGAACTTCCAGTGACGTAGTTTAGACAAGATGACATTCCAATGAGCACATTAGTGCACCCTGATTGACCCATTGAACCTTCCCATAACAGAGTTAGCATGAAAAATGCTAACACCAGATTACCACTTGAACCCATTTCAAATATTTAGAGAAATAGTGAAATGGTTTACTTGTTTACTTGAATAAATGAACATATTTATAGGGTATTTGTTTTGCAAATGGTAACTAAATTAATACAATAGCCTACATTTTGACCTTTTAGCAGCCAAATTGCAGATTATTGATCAGCTACAACTATTTACGAAAAGACCTTTTCCAGTACGTAAGTGAAAAATACAATTAATTTTTTTTTATTAATTTTCAGAGGATTTACAAATATCATTTACTTAGTGATCATTCTAAAATATGAGTTATATATCAATATTTTTTGGTGAACTAACTTTCTTAGTTAACAATACTTATATTGTTTTTTCACAAATTTATCATCTGTAAGTTTTCTTTAATATACATAATATTATTATTGTTTCGATTACAAAGAAGATATACTAAAAGGATACGCTGTATATCGTCTATTACCATGAAACATCCATTAAACTAATCAAAGACATTTTAACGTTTACGTTGTCTTTTAAGATGTAGATTAAGACATTCAACAGTAGTATATTTTCCAATTGCTTAGATCATGCTACTGATTGTTGGCAGGAAAAAAGTTGTAAGAAAACCTTTTAATATATAATAAATGCTATCTATCTACACCAGCACAAACAGGAAGCAGGTCACCTAACAATAAAAATAAAAAGACTTTGTGAAGAGAGCACAGAATGCTTAGGCATGGAAAGAAAGAGACCATGAACTAAAAAGGTTTTGCATTGAGTTGTAAAGTGCAATTAAAAGTTCGTGCATAACTATATTTTTTCAGTGTTTTACCTAGATATATAAAGTAGCATACACCGAACGTTTATTAAAAATGTTTCAGATCATGTACATTGATAGATTATAAGACCCTTCATGACTTGGAAGGCAGAAATTTTTTTAGGAGAGGAGTCTGGGCCGAGATTCGGGCCTGAAAAGACCCAACACGTTGAATCACAAGAGCTGTTGGTCGGTCATGTACATGCTTTTTATGTGGACTGGACTGTTGGGGTTCTACCAAAGCCCAGATTGTGTACTTTTTAGTCGGGGGCTCGGGGCATCCATCGTAAAATAAGGACCACCTGTAACTTTCTTTGAATAACTCTTCTGTTTAAAACGTGTATTACATATGACAAAGTGAAGAAATAAATGGGGACAAAATTATATAAGTTGATGAGATATGGCTCATTATATGGTATCAGAAGTATTAGGTGAAAGAAAAAGAAGAAGGATATGGATACGGGGAAATTGGATGTGCTCCTAGCGATAGTTACATAAAAGTTGGGTGAAGTCATGTATGAACGGGAGATTAATGTGCATATGTATGGTAAAAAACATAAATATTGCTATTCAGATATGCATCGGCGACACGAAACATAATGCTAGAAGCATTTATGTGATCCCATTTTATATAATGAACGGGAGTTCAAGCACTGGTATATCCTAATGACAACAATCAACCCATTTATGGATCAAAACTATGTACTATTATTGAGTATAATTCTTAATAAGAATATATATTACTGTACAATATTACAAGTAAAAGTAAATTAATTAAGCATGCGACAGCGATGTATGGAATTAGGCACGCCAGCGACCATGCGGCATCCGGGTCCAGCTGATGAAGCAATAATTAATGGTACGTATAGTAGCCCAACACCACACTAACTCTCACAAAGACTTTTCAGCTTCTGCTTCCTCATATTTAACTATACTCGGATCCCTAGAAAGAATGTTACAATAGTTGTCAAATACCAAACATTTTACACACACACATTAACACATGCACTCACAAATTGTCCTCCACCTAGCTACCTCCAACTTTCTATTTTCCCCTAGGTACAATGGTTCATTATTAGTCATTTTGCCTATGTGTTTTCATTTTTATTTATTTGTTTTGAGCTAAATAGTAATAAAATATAACAAAATTTTTATTATGCGTGTGAACTTCTAAAATTTTTATTGTGTGTGTTTAATTTTTAGTTATTGATAATTGTATGTATTTTAGCTGGTGTATCATCCATATAAAGTACTCACGTGGCATCCATAAAAAGTTTCAAGTAGAATTGTTCACGTGGATATACAATAGAGGTTTTGAAAGTTCATACACACAATATAATTTTTATCATACTCTGTTACATTTTCAGATACTTAACCTATTTGCTTTTTCTCTAAAAACTGGTCAATATGGTTTTTTTTGAGGGTGTACGACAAATATATGAGCCAATGAGGTAATTAAACTTGAAAGATAGAACGTAAAACTTTGAGCTAGTGGACATATTAATCATGAAACCTAGCTAATGGAAGTTCAAATTAATTTTAAATGTTTCATAGTTTGATTATATGATGGTGTTAATCTTTGAGATGGGAACTCTAGTTAGGACATCTGATGACTATAGAAGGGACGTACATACATATATATATATATAAGTATGTATGCAATGCAATGAGGAATTGATTGTCGATGTAAGACGTCAAACAACGATGAGTCGGTTTGTGCGTTTCTCGTGTGTCACTAACTGACACCATCGGCACCAATGGTGTCAGTTGGGTGTGTTAGTTGCTTCTCGTCAGTTTGGCGATGCAACTTATATCTCCGTCACTTTGTTTAATTTGTTTGTTTTGATTTGTTTAGTGTGTACATATAGAGGCATATTGGTAAATGTGGGACCCAAAAATTAAAGTGACACACTCACGGTTGGCACGGATGTGTTGGTTTTGTGTGAGTTTGAGAAGTGCTGAGATGGCACAACTGACACGAAAATGACACGGTAACGATTTGTAATGATCTAAGTACAAAGAAAACCAATGCGAGTCCTTCAAGCACACATGCAGTGCACACTGTTACCAGATATCATATCCTTCTTAGTGCTAAAAAGGTACAGTAGAGGCTTTTCAGGAAACAATAAGATTGATTGAATCATGCACATACAATATGACCCAAAACAAGTTCATGAGTTGACATTAACAGTACAGATGTACAGGATAGCAATTATAGTATAAAAGTTAGATAATATATGAATACTGCTTATAATTAACTAATTATTGTGCAAGTTTTGAGAAGGTCTTGGAAGACGAAGACATACCTATAAAAGTTGTAAATTTGTGATCGCACATTTAAAGATCTTGTGAATACATATACAGTTAAAAGTTAAACTGAAAACCAAATAATTTTTGTGTTAGCATGCAATGTCCACACCTGCTAATTAACCTAAAAAACTACATTAGCTACATCACAAATTAACTACAAATAGATCACAAAGGTAAATGCATATATAGTATTGAGACCCTAATATGCAAATATGTCTTTTATACGTTATGGATTAGCATTTGTCAGCTACGACATGCTACAAGTACATGCAATTAGCTTAGATATATATCCTCTATCTCACACTTGACATAGCCATATGAATGTCAATAAGAATGATAGTTTCTCAATTTTACTATGTAAGTTTCATTATACATTTAATCATAATTACTTAAAAGGGTTGGTGTAATCTTTGCTTCCTTCACTCGGCATCGAGTTCCAATCCCAAAGTCTTTCAGGAAAAGTCACTTGAACTTCTCCTGCCAAGTTATTAAGTGCAAGAAGCGCTTGTTGATGTTGCAATTGTGGTTGCAGTTGTTGTGGCTGCAGTTGGAGCTGTGGTTGTTGTAAAAGCAAATTACTAGAAAGTTTGTGTTGATAATTTTGAATATGAAAAGCTTGAGAGGCTGGATTATTGACAGAAGCTTGTTGATAGCTAATAATTCTATTGAGATCATCGACATTGTTGGGGAATATGGAGGAGGATGAAGGGAGTAAAGAGGCGGTTTGTGGCCGAAGCGTGGTGGTGATGGGTGGAAATGATGTAATAAAGTTGTTGTAACAATGGTTGATAGGGCTAGAAAGGCCGAGAGCGGTTCCAACAATGTCGGTAGTGCTACTACCGCTTGTTTCACTTAATTTGTCATCGTTTTGGTTTGAATTTTGGCTTTCAGAAGATTGAAAGTTTAACAAGTTTTGGGAATATTGTTGTCTCTTATCAGAAGTAGAAGGTCTTGATGATGTAGCCCTAGTTGTTGGGAGAGTTCGGGGGAGAGATGGGTGGTCTTCTACTCCAGCTCGTTTATAAACCCTACAAAGTGAAATCTCAGCCTGCAAGAAAACAAGTAGAATGCCATTATTGATTATATATATAACATGCATTAAAAGCTAGCGGTGATTATGATGAAGAGAAAGAGACATGTGCATTCAAAGCTAGCGGTGATATTGGTCATGAGTTGAAGCTTCACTTCAAATGTTATCTTGACTTAAAAGATTACCCCACAAACAATAACAGAAATAAATGACAGAAAATCATTTGATGTATAACCATGCATTAGAATTTATCTTAACTCTTCTTGCACTTTGAAAAATTCCTGAGTTGTTTTGTTCAGTTTTCCTACCATTTATCCAAGTTTGCATTTTAAGACTTCTTTTAGATGCAATTAAGTTCAATTTTGTTGGTTACTGAAAAATCCTGATCGATTGATTCGTTCTTTGATTCGTTTTAGTCGGAAAAAAGTTTGTTTTTGCTTAATTGGTAAGAGTGGAAAATAAGAGATTAGCTAGTACGTACCTTTTGTAACCTTTCAGTTTCATGTTGTGGCAAGCGGTACTCATTCATAATCCAACTTGTTCGAATGCCTTTGGGAGCTTTCCCGGAGTAAAAAACGAGGGTTTTCTTTAACCCAATGGACCTAAAGTTCTCGGTTCGGATCATTCTATCAGCTCCAGTAGCCTTCCAGTAACCTGAAGTTGTCACACGGTTTGGGCGATCTCCATTGCGGTACTTTCTATCTCGTGGGACATAGAAAAACCATTCTTTCTCTCCAATTGCTGCCAGTGCTATAATCACATAAAAAGTAAAGAAAGTTATAGATGGGTATCAATAACTATTAACTTTAACCTAATTAGATCAGATGTCAAGATAAATCTTTTTCTGGAGAATATGAAGATTAATAATTAACTACAAATATGGTTGGTTTCTAGCTAGGACAAAGAATAAATCTATTGAATAAATAATTCTGTAAATATCTTGACAACCAGAAACTACACAAAACCACGAAAGGCGAAAAATCTCAATTATATATATGGAGCTAGATTGGATATCTTATGATAAAATTTAAGCAGAAATGCACATTTGAGTGAGAACAAGCTAGAAGAAATGCACGTGATTGTGCATTGTTCAAATAGTTAAGAATCAAGAGGCACATGAACCGTTATATCAACTAAGAAAGTTTGGTGGTGGTGATGATGATGGTGATCATACTAATGATGATGAGATGATAATGGTGATGACTGTCGCGCAATTGGTAGAGTTCATGATAGAACTGAAGTTAAAAATCATGCTATCTAGAAACGAAGTACAAACAGTGAAGGATGAATTCCAGTACACGTGCATCTCATATAATTCGCACAGTTCAATAAGTAAAAGAAGAAGATATAACAAAAAGCCACAACTCTACTAATTCCCACAAAATTGGTGAAGAGAAACCTCTCATGACATCATTCTTGATGAAGTTATGATGATAAGTTAATTGATCATGAATACATGATTTGGTGAATTGCAAATACTAAAGAATCTAAAGAGTGGAACTCCCTTAATTCTAACAAATACCCACATATATAGTGAAGAAAAGCTACACACACATATCCTCATTTGCTGGAAAAATAAGTAGATGCCGGTCAAGATAATAGTTGAATTCAACTATGATGACGACGAACTCATAATTTTGAAAAATTCAAGCATTAAGGAATCAAAATAGCCAAAAACCCATTAATATAGTTTAGCAAATACCCACCAAAATTGTGAAAAAAGACAACACACCCTCATCATCCTTAGCTCGGGAATGAAGTATTTAATTAATGGTCATGATGATGAACATGCGATTTTGCAAATTTCCATCACTAAGAAATCAAGATATCAGTAACCAACTAGATTCTAGCAAATACCCAAAAAATGTTGAAGAAAAACTTATTAGCTGGAAAATGAAGTAGATGACAGTCATGGGATGTAAAGATGATGACAAGCGTTTCCGTTTGAGTTAAATTAATAATAGAAATGAAGAATTGGAGTAGCTAGGCGCTACAATCTAGCTAGAAAGAATTGAATTAACAGATTCAATAAACAGAAGATGAAGAAGAGATAAAGAGACACAAAAGATCTTAAATTAAGCAGGTAGGTAGCTAAGTAAAGTTAGGTTTTAAGTAAAGACAACAGAAAAAAGAGATAGAATTGAAAGAAAGTACATAGGATATAGTACCAGGAAGCTCCCAAGGATCGTAACGATAAAGATCAAGAAAAGTGATGAGTTCAACATTGAATCTTTTGCCCTCTACCTTACGGCGAAGGTAGAATTCGACAAGTTCTTCTTCAGTTGGATGAAATCTAAAACCTGGCATCACCATGTCGTTTTCATGATCATCATCATTATGATTCATATTAATATTATTATCCTCTTCTTCCTTATTATTCTTACTGCTACTCATCTCTTCTTCTTGCTGCTGGTTCATTATTATTTCTCTTACTATACTACTGATTGGTCTTTCCTGGCCTTTTTATAAATGCCAATTATTATTATTATTATTCTCACCTCGTTTTTATTTTTATTTATTTATTCAAAAAGAACCCATATACGTACAAAATAGAAATTGACTTGTTGAAGGTTTAAGTTGCATCGACTTCCTTATATATATACCCTAATTAAGCGATCCTTAATTTAATTTTAAGCTTTGTCACAACGTTCGAACATACATAATATTATTATACTTCAATCAATATTCCGGTAAACATTGAATTTGTACAAGAAATCGATACATACATATCTTAGCACCATTTTTTCATTTAATGAACTATAATTAAATTACCATAACAATTAATTGGTGAGTCGATACAAGCAGAATTACACAAAATTGTTAAGTCGGGTAATGCATGACTTTTACTCAAAGAATGTATTTGCGTTTGCATGGTAATTAAGTAATGATTATATACACAAATTAAGATTAAGATAACTAATTGCAAGAGTATAGGTAGCAAGTTAAAAGGTTGACACCAATTGAGGGTGAAGGGTGGTAAATAATAAATTATGGAAAGATCTACAAAGGTTATTTGTGGGGCTACACGGTAGAGGTGGTTTAAGATAGAAAATGACATTTCAAAAAGAGATAAACAGGGTGGACACAACATACTACCCGTTAGCGGTGGGTTTGGACCTTCCTTTATTCTACCATTTATTTATTTATGTTATGTTATTTTTAAGATTAATTACCGTCAAACTAATTGTTTGTTTTTGTTAAGTTATATTTTAGCATCCTATTTTTCAATTTTGCTACAAATTAAGGAGTGGTAGCAAATATTCATTCATATATCTTACGTTATTATATGTTTTCTTTGTGAAACGAGAGATATATGTGTGAAATTTTGTTGTGGAGTCTACTTTAATTTTTTGTTTGAGTGTGGGTCTGCAGTAGTCAAGTGAAGCCCGTGATCATATCCGATCACAACCCCAGGTCATTTTTTTGTTCTTTTTGTCATACTATTTTGCCTTTAAAACCACATTCAATTGTAAATAATTATATAATCTCAATTATCAAATATCTATATATCATAAAACTTAAGTTTTATAATCAACGTGTATGAGCAATTAAAATATCTTTTATATTAGATCAAAAAACTAGCAAAATAGTAGGATAAATAAACACCAAACATAAGAGAAACGACCCTCCTATATAACAACCTAATGTGACCTCCAATAAAAGTATAACCCTAATTAATGCGCAAACACTATCTCAACGATAACATGAAAAAAGCTCACGCTTAAACACATCGCAACAAAGAAGCAACTTAAAGGGCCCTACCATATCATGACTCCACTCACAATTCAAATTAAAGGGCTAACTTATGAAGTAATTTAACAGCATAAAATGAACTAATTAACTAGCAAACTTGATATCTGTGTGTATATGTATGTAATGTATCACAGTGTATGTTTTTTTTTTTTGTTTTTTTTATTTATTAAATTAATGTTCACTGGAAAATATAATGATGGACTGTACTCAAATATCATCAAACTTGTCTTATGTTAATTATTACTCGTAGTTTGGAAAACAAACATGCATGTATGAGATGTCAGTGGACTAGTTTCAAATACATGTAATTCATATACAAGTTTGTAATGAAAAAGCCAAACGGTGTCTCATTAGAATTGAAACACCAATCGAGATGTTATAATCACATGGGTCATCTTCACATGCATGCATCCATCCTTCTCATTTCAACTTATTTTGTACTACTAGTATATTTGATTATTAGATATTTTCTGTACATGTTATCAATTTATTTGAAAAAAAAATGTATATATATATAAATATAATTAAGAGGGAAGTACTTTTTTTTTATAGAGAAAGATTAATATTAATCACAATAAATCTTTATCTTCATCAATACAAATATAAAAACGAAGTAAAATTCTATCTATAACTATTAATCAAAATCAATACTATAAATATTAAGCTTCATTCATGTATTTTATGTAAGTTATAATCTTAATCGATGGATATTAGGTTATAAATTGTTAAACGCATCACAATGAATGTTAATTAATATTCATAATGATGAATGTAAAAATTAATAATATTCATCAACTAATGTTACGATTTAACATTCATATTAATAAATGTTAACTAACATTCATGATAGTGAATGTTAACGATTTATTAAAGGGTTAATTGTTTCGTTATGTATCGAACTTTACATTTTTTACTAATTGTATGTAACCACTTTTCAAAAGTGCTATTATATGTATGAACTTGTGATTTACGTATATTGTATGTTGACTTGCCATTTTTAGCCTTGACAATAAAGGAAACTTTCCTTTTTTGTAATGGTCAAAAAAGGAAATATTACATACAATATACTAAAATCACAAGTTTGATACGTACAATAGCACTTTTGAAAGATGGTTACATACAATAGTAAAAAGTGTAAAGTTCGATACATAACGAAACAATTAACCATTTATTAAATTAATATTCATCAATTACTGTTATGATTTAAAAAAATATATTCAACCGTAAATGTATTATTTATAGCATCGACTTTGATTAATATCTACTAGTATATATATTCTTTCTTGACATTTCTATTGGTAAATTTAACATTTTCCATGATGGATGTTAACACCTCCTCCTTTCCTCCAAAAAAAGTGTTTCACTTTTAATTGCTCTCATATATATCGTAATCTTAATCTTAAATCTTAAACCCCTATAAAGCATTCAGCTATAAAGCTTAATGTTTAAAAATTGAAAGATTGAAAACTATATTTATGCCCCTTTTAGTAATACATAAATATAGAAACTAAAAAATCAAATCAATCTATACTTAATTGTTTCTTTTACTTTATACACCTTATAATTATCTTTATTTGAAATATAAAATAAATAATAATTAAAATACAATTATTATAATATCATAAACTATAAATGAAATTGAAACAAAAGTTTACAATTATTATCATTAAGACGATAATCAATATCGACTATTATCATATATTATATTGATAACCGTCACATTACACGAGAACTCGACTAGTATAATTTATACAAATAAATCAAGAAGGTCGAAGAATAATACAAATACAACTCACAACAAGAAATAGTCAACGTGAGGATTATTTATTTATTTATTTATTTATTTTTAATGATAATGAAATAATAATATTAAAAGAAGCACTCTAGCAATTCGCTAGAGGCGGAAAAAACAGTTACAATTTTATAGAACAAGTCTAGTTTGGGTTACATATCCATTCGGTCCAAATGAAGAAAATTTTCTTGTTTCTATTTGTGATCCACGTAAATGAGAACATAAGGATTTCTTATTTAATATATAAATAATATTGATCGAGACCAATACTTATGCACAAGTGCGATGTAACATTCCACGTACGTAGAGTGTTTTGTCGTGTCATATGCATGTTTCAGATTCGGTTTCTTAAGGGTAGTTTTGTTTTTGATTCTGATTTCGGAACATTGGTCGAACTGATTACTTAATAAGACTCTTAATTAATAATTTTTATAATGATCTAAAAACGACGATGTGAAAAATGTATTTGATAATATATTCATAATCTTATTATATTATATGATATAATCTCCATGCATCATGTTGACTTTTTGGTTGTGAGAAAAATCATAAATTAAGCAGTTGACTTGTGAGTAGAATGTAGCATTTTCTTGTATCTACCAATGTCCAGAAGGATCAGTTTTTCCTGTTCTTTTTCAACGCATGAAATATTGTACGGTGGTAGAATGTCAGCTAACTTACAAATGCTGCTTACACATTATTAGCTTGTTTTCAAATGCTGCTTACATTAGTCAAGTTGATAGTAGCTAGCACAACCGGTCGCTTTTATAGACCATAATCTGGATTTATTTACGTTATTATATAAATTTAATTAAAAAAGAAAAGAAAAAAAGAGTCGCTAGTAGACCTCGTCATCTGCTAAATATCACAGAAACAGTTAAGCTTCAACTAAAAGAGACAAAATTGAATAAATGAGAAAAGATTAGGGCGGCGAAGTAGCCAAGTTGGATGGGCCCCGCACCCTCCCTCCCAATTCTCTGTAGGGTGTAGTAATCCACAAACTCAGTTTCTATGGTCCGGACCATTTTGGCGGTCTTCAATTCCTTCTACAATTACTCCATTTAACCCTGCTCTAAAAAGAAGCAATCGTAATTGGTTGATGCACAATTAAAATCATACTGGCTAATCAAATGTTCAAGAATAAAAAAAGTATTTAAGTGCGCCTAATATTTAGGAAGACATGCGTGTGCACTAGAATGGTTTCTACGAAAAGCTAGACGATGAAGGAAAAAAAGAAAGAAATTAATTAATTAATTAATGCAGGAAGACATGCGTGTGCACTAGAATGGTCCGTCGGATATGACAATTTGTGCCACCACCGACCTTCGCTCCTAAACGACATCCCGTCGCTTTTTCATTTCTAATTTATTTCAATCGACTTGAATTCTTGATTGCCGTTACAATTAATATTCGTTAAGATATACTAATAATTGGTATATTTTTCCAACTTGTTTCATTATTAAGAATTTCTTTTGTCACATTTATCTAAAATCTACCCCGTATTACATTAGTTACGGAGGATACATACTAATGGACTTCTAGTCCAGCGGTATCAGGTGATGTCTTCTCTTCTTGAGGTTGAGAATTTAAATCATGTATGGGACATATGTGGATTTAAGGAGTAGTTTATGAGTAGATTAGATTTGACGTTTCAAAAAAAAGTTACGGAGTATATATATCTAATTTGAAATTTGGACGAAGTCGTGAAAATATAACGTTCAAAGTGGATTCAAATTAAGTCGTTATGATTGATGTATCGAATGATAAAAAAGTGAGCAGAAACTAAAAGTTTTGTTAGCAGAAAACAAGAAATAGACATGGAAAATGATACATTGGATAGATACAAATGAAAAGTTGTATATTGAACTCATCCGTAATTTAAAGTGTTCGATGTGTCCTCAATTCCTCCTTTAGATATTAATTGTTATTGTCTCTTTCTAAATTGATACTTTTCAAGTTTAGTTACAAATTGAATGAAATTGCGGACGAGGTAATTACGATAATGTTTATTCATTATCACCATATATATTTCAAAGGGAAGGGATAATGATTTATTCTCGGCTAATCCTCCTAGGAATCCTTCTAACTATGTAAATTTGTGTAGTGTATCATGCATTTATTCTCTCATTTTTCATAATTTGTTGTTCAAATCATATGTTACTCATTGATTAGTTAGCTAGAATGATAGACGGAATACACAATTAAGATGATATATCATTACTCATGTAAAAATATAACTTTTTAATATATCAAAGCAAATTTATTTAGCAGTCCATCATACAACGTTGGACTAGCTAATCCATTCTTATCATCATACTTTTTCTCATAAATCATGTTACTACTTGATTCATTGATTCATTTATATCTAAGGTGCTTTTAGTTTTTCATAAAATCTTTTAAAAACTTTTGATCTCAATCAAATCAGAAGTTTTCAAATGTCATACATAAATTCACCCCTCCCTCTTTATCTTAGTCAACCCTCTCCTTTTATTGGGGAGAGAGGGGGAGGGGAGATTCAGATGTACATGTATTGTATTTTGTTTAAATTCGAAGCGTTTGTTTTTCTTTTTTACTTTAAGACCTAAAAGTCTTAAAAACCTCTTATTTTTTCAGACTCAAAATCATCTCTGATAAACTATGAAATGAACAACTCATCACACAATGTTTTTTCTTTCTCTTCCAATCCACAACTAACGCCGTCAATACAACCCATGTCGTCACCGTTACGGGAGACTTTTTCCCACGCAGTCGTCATCTGAGAACCTACCCCAACTATCGCAGCCCTTATCAAGCCAAAATTAACTTATGAGGATTGTGTGGCTAAGATTGGTAGATGCTAAAAAGATATTTCGATGGAGTTATGTTAAATGGCAGACATATGTTCGTACGGATGTTTGTTTTGTAAATTTAAACGCGAACAGTGACGGCATGATGGTCAAATTGGACTTGGACAAAATTTGAGTTTTGATATTATTTCTTTGATTTATGCTTTTTAGGTAAATATATGTGGTTGTTGTTGAATTTTGTTTCTTATTAAATTATACCAACTCAAAATTTGTTTATCTATTTACAAGCCGATTATGTATTCTAGAATTGTACCAACTAGCAATGACTTCTTTTATTTCATTTCATTTACGTAAATGCAGTATTTAATTTTGAATATTTTTATTGAGATCAAAATTATTTTTTTATATATATTTTCTAATATTTAGAGGGGTCAATATATACAATAATATATCTTTTTAACTCATATAATATAAATTTATATCAACAATACAAAATTTTGAAAGGGTCAGAATCCTCTTTTACCTCTTCTAAGGTTCACCCCTGCATAAATGTATTTTTAGTTGTTTATGTAGACATAACACTTGCAATTTTAATATCCTGAAGAAGAGAATGAAATATATTCAGATACTTTAATAAAAAATAAACAGTTTTAAAGTACTCACTTCAGTACCATGTCCGATTATAACAAGTGATTTTCAAATTATCATGAAAACCTTTTATAAAACAAACAATACCTAATACTAAAACATTGATGGGCTACATAAAATGTCTATATTTACATTGGTCAACCTCTTGCTAACATATCATTACTTAATTACTTCATCACTTTATATGTTAAGAACCACCATATAAGACTATAAGTTACTTGATGTTGCAACATCAATATGATAGATAAATCGTGTGGTTAGTTAGAACATATATACAAGGGACATCACAAATCACAATTCACCAATTCCACCGCCTGATTCATAAATGCATCAAGTGAAAGTTAACACATTTGACCTACTGACTTTGTGGGCCGGTCTTCCGTTGACTGTCAGACTTTCCTCTTAACTCCTTCGATAAATCATTTTATTTTTTTGTTCTCTTTTCTTTTGTTATCTTGTACAAATATTGTTTGTGGCGACGGGTCCAATGGAGCTCATGATGCATACAAATTTCGGACTCTTTTTTTATTTGTTATAAATAGTCATCATCGTTTATAGATGATGGTAACTAGTCGAAAAATGTGTGTACTCCAAAAAAAAAAGAAAAGAAAAAAGATGTAGGTCGAGGTGGATATCTCGTGATCACATTTACTACTTCATTTTCATGTTGACCTTTTATTTTGATGGCCCCCATTTCTTTCTCTTTTGTTATCTTCTCTTAATAATCAATTGTGTGTATACAATTTCATGTTACTCCTAGTAAAAATGTATACATTTTTCTATTGCTCCGTATAAAACATCAAAAATATAATAAGACTTACGTTAAAAGATGATAATCTAAAGATGTACAAATGAGACAACCTCTTGCTTCTTTTGGCTCTCCTTTTTCTTTTTTTTCACTTGACTTGAACCATTTCACCCCTCTGTTTGATATCTCTTATATATGATTAAATTAAATGCTTTCACGGATTAGTTTCTGTTATTGAAATATAACTTAAAATAAATATAAAGGTACACTTCTTGTTACGTATGAAACCAGGTTCTCATGTTTAGGGGCAAAAAATGAAGGTATGCGCAGGAATATAACTTTTTATTTTATTGTTTTGGTACTCTCATATACTAAAGTCAACCACGGGATTCGGTTTCAGAGAGCTTGTTTCTGAGATCCTTGAGAGCATCAACAACACCAGAATCAAGATTATGCTTCAACAGTTTACCTTGTACTGACGTAGATCTGAAAGAGAAACGACATAATTGAACCCACATTAATGAAATAAGAAGATAATAGAACAAACTAGAGGTGGCTTATGGAGGGGTTGGGCGAGGTCGAAATGGGTGGGTCACAATAGTTTGTTTTTCCTTTTAAATATATTAAGGTTGCGTTTGGTTCACGGAATTGATTGGAATTCAGTGGAATTAGAATTGAAATTTCATTCCTTAGTTTGTCTGGTTGAGTAATTGATAAAGTTAGAATCCATCAAATTCCGCAAACCAAACGCAACCTAAGGCTTATTTGCTGATGGAACTCACTGGTGTTCTTGAAGCATTTTCTCAACCTCCTTTTGTGAAGTTTTGATCTGGTATACACAAAATTAGTTAAACAAAGATTAAATACATGAAAAGATGTACACTGACAGCATTAAAAGCATTTTAAATAACTCTAATGAGAAAACAGGTTGAAGTCAATAATGAGCTTCACAATAACGAACAAGTATGACTACCCCAGAAAGCAATGAGGGAAAGTAGAAACTAGTAGAACAAGTCGAGAATGAAGAACATGACATTTTATGCACATGATCTGACTATTAGTAGTAAGGTTGTTCCTTTTTATCATCACAATGCTAGCTTCTGACAGATATATGATATATCATGCCAAGTACTTATACTGAACCATATCAACAATTTCATAGCAAAATGTATTATCTTTTCTTCAGGATTTCATAAAAGAATAATTTTATTTATTTATGGATAAAAAGATACTCCAACAAAACTTTCCAGAAGAACATGATGAATAGGAGTTGGGTTAAAAGTAATATATAAATAGTTAGTTAGACACTTTTTTCGTAATGGGGCTAGTCGGCTAGAACCTCATATTTCTTTTCTTTCTCTCTCTTTTTTTTTTAATTGCATGCACTGATTTACAGAAATACAAATAAAGAATGTGTAACCTAGAAAAATGAAATAACGATCAAAGAACAGAGAAAAAAGAATATGAATATAAGAGGGAGAAGGGAGAAAAATATATGAATTCTGAAACACGATCTACCTCTGAAACCAATGCCTTTGCACTCCAAATGAAAGCTCCCTAAAACCAAAACTATACAGTAAGAAAGCATTCCAAGTAATGCAAATAAGAAGCTTCCAATAAAAGAATAATGTTGTCTCATTAAATCCCTAAGAGTAATCTTTGCTATGTATATATATCATAGAAAAACTTTTGCTTCCTCATATATGAATGGGATATACTTTTGGATAACAGCATAACACAATTGTGTTATGGAAACCACAATTATGAGGCAAAGCCAATTCATTTACTAATAAATGGGTTGTTCAGGTTACGTTTTATTTCTAACGACTCAATCAGGTCAAATTAAAATCATTACCTTAGAAGGAAGCTAATGAAATGGGTTGAATGGGTCAAATGGGTCAAAAGTCTCCCAAAGTGTATTTATAATGCACAAAACCTCCTAAATATTTTGTTAAACAAATAAATTATTATTATTGAAATGATATTATATATTGTAATCATATTTGACCCCATTCATTCTTCATACATATTTTTCATAACTACCCCTTAACCAAAACGCCCGCCCCACCCAGTTTACCACCACTGGACAATATATATGTTATCAAAAGATAAATTTATGAGGAGAAGACATACTGCACCATGTGCTGCATGTTGCTGACAACGATCAGATGTCACAACCCATACCCTTGGGCATCCATCCTCTCTCAAGGCTGCAACCTATCAATACACTCAGGTAACATTAATTATAAAAATATTCCGTCGTAGATGAAATCCCAACCCTCCTCAAATCTACATCTGTATGTAGTTAATATGAACTCTACAAACTTTCTTTACATATTCTAATGATTATGTCAATGAACTTATATGTCTAACAGAAGTAAAATCATAAATTGTTACATACCTCTTTCTCTATCCATGCATCAGCACAGGTCTCAGTTGAATAAACTATATCAACACTGCAATATTTAAGACGATCTACTAGACAATTAAAAAACAGAAACAAGGTAGCAATAAGTATTAACTATTAGGTTACAAGTAATACCCAGCAAAAGTTTCTTTGTGCATTGGAAGCCCGGACATCATAGCGTCAAAAACAACTACCACTTTCACCTCTGTAAATCTCAAAATACAGTATGAAAGCACGGTAAAATTTAGAAAAAACAATTATGTACAAAAAAGCGGCAGATAAAGCAATACCATTCCATGCTGAAACAAGTATAATCAATTGATATAGAGGTAGTAATTTCAACCCATTGACTTATGAATGGGTTAATTCAGGTTGTGACTTAGGAAACAAAATTGCTTAAAGGAATTGGTCAAAATGGTTGAAAATCGCCAGAGGCGAGGTTCTAATGCATAAAACCTCCTTAATCATTTTCTTCAAGAACTGGATTATAACTAGAATAATATATTTTGTGATCATATTTGACCCACTAGCTATCCAAATGAAATTGGCGAAAAAGCATTTCGGTTTCCCTTCAATATCATTAAACCTAAAACAATTATATATGTTCTTAACTGCAATATTATAATACAGGGAGTTTGACTTTTAAAGTTTGACTTTTAAGATCATACATATTACTCAAAAATTTAAAACTGATCTATATTTGATAACTAAATTACCTCCACAATTTCCAAATTATAAATTTTTTTAGCAAGCCCAATATAGTTTCTAAACATTTCACTCGAAGATATAAGATTTGTATCAAAAATGATATGAGCATTTGGTTCATTTGACTAGTTAAGTTCCATAACAAAGAGAAACAAACCTCTTAGCATTCCAAAGGTTATGAGCTCATCAACAAGTTTTTGGCGAGCAATATCAAGTCTTCCTCCCATGAAATGTTTTTTGAGCTTCGGCCAATAACCGCAGACATTATAACCATCAACAAGCAACACAGGGACTGCAGTGTCTATTCCCTGATTTGTACTGTTCAACAATTTCAGAAAATCTCGATGCTTTTCCAAATATATATTCAACTTGAAGAATTAAATATAACAATTAAATTAAAGAAGATTGTGAAACAAATTACTAATAAAGGGTTAATGTAGGGTCACGATAAAGCTCCGTATCATCATCTGGAAGGTCGTCTTTCTCCACCTTCTTTCTACGGTAACTAGTAGCAGGCTTGGGTGTACTAGATTTTCTCTTTTGATACTCCTGTAAGCACAAATGTTCCTTTTTAAAGCTTCATAGACGTATAAACTTGGGTGGATTGTATAATAGACGGAAGGGGTTTGGGTTGAAACGAGTTGTTTTTACCGTGTCAAAATGGGTCTGGTGCGGTTGACCATCAAAACTATGCATTAAAAATGATAAGAATTTACTATCTTATTAATAAAAGATAATCATAATCTGAATTTGTAAGATTGAACAATATTTAAAAGGTGTAAGCATTAAGAATACACTTTGAGCAACTTTCAAAAATGGAATGTAATTTCCACTTTTTTGCATAATCACTTCACGCTTGGTTCTAGAAATAAAGAAAAAACCCCTAAGCACCATCTAGTAATTTACCTTCCATAACTTCAGGAACTGCAAGTTTTGCTTGACATTTGATGTAATCCTTGCAGGAGGAGGCTCGGAACCCTTTCAAAATGAAGATTATATAATCACGAAATCACATAAAATATTCAGTTACAATCACAAAAGTACCAAAAGAATACCATAAGTTACTACCAAAAAAAATGTATTTGGGATTGAAAACAGTTGAACCTATAAACGTTTAACAAACAACATATACGTGATAAAGAACCAATCATGTTAAATGGTATAGCAAATGCTAGGGTATACCAGTTTATACTGTAAAATACAAGAACTAAAATAGATGATAAGTGGGCACTTAAATCCTCCCTTGCGTTGATCATGACCAAGTACTCACCTTTGTTACCTCTTTTTTAAATAAACAAACACAGTTTAATCACAAATATTGTATAATATAATCCAATTGAGGAATAATGCAAAACAGTATTAACAACTTAGAGGAGATATTAAGCATTCTTAAACTAAAAACAAGTATTTTCGAAATGAAATAAATAAATAAATAACAATGATAAATGGAAAAAGGTTCTTCACCTTAGGAGATTGAGAACTCTTGTTCTTCTGGGCAACAATAATAGCGGAAGATGAATTAACAAAAAGAAATGAATTTGAGATTGCGATTGGTTTCATGAGTGACTGACTAAATAAACTGCTACTTGTTTTTCAATCTTTTTTTTGTTCTTGAATTCCATACGCAATCCATAACCTCTTCTCTTCTCTTCTCTTAATTTATCTTTTTAACAAGTCTTTCGATTCAAAGTTTAATAACTTGACTGTGATTTTAGATGTTTGTGAAGTGTAGTATGTTTTCTTGTTCTCTCGTGGCGTCAATAATGCCGCTGGTTCAATGATTTATCTGCTCAGAACACAAGTTACATAAATCACCCCTTAACTATCTATCAATTTATAATAAGTCCTTATATTTTCAGTTTCGTCACACTTCTTCGAAAGAAAAATAACTAGATTAAAGGTAACCTTTCTAAGTGATTTGTCGTGAGTTAAGATCGATATAACGTCTACTTATATTTATCTTAAAAATGCTTCTTAAATAGTTTTAAAATCACTACCGATAATTGTTTACCGGATACTCCATAATAATTATATATATATATAACATAACCAAAGTTACCGGTCGGATTACAAAACTAGACGGGTCACAGTAAAACAGAAACTAAGATCGACCTAGTGTGTTTTGACCTGCTTCATTATCCGGATCGCGACCCGTCCGATTCGTTCGACCAGATCAATCCGAGTTCGAAAACCTTTCTTGCTTATGTCGGAGTGGTCTTATCTTTTTGTAACATTTAATGTACCTACCCATCTTTTTCAACTTATACGAACTGTAGTAATTACTAATTAATTATTCAAAAGTCCGATGGCATCCACACATCCATCTGTCAACAAAAGCGAACCAGTTTGCGTCACCGGTGCCAACGGTTTCATTGGCTCATGGCTAGTTCAAACCCTTTTAGACCAAGGTTACACCACCATCCACGCTTCAATCTTTCCAGGCTCATCCGCGTCCCACCTTCACTCCCTCCCCCGCGCTTCCCGCGCCACTTTAGTAATCCACGAGGCCGATCTCGTCGACGCACAAGCTATCTCGAAAGCCATCGAAGGATGTTCGGGAGTGTTTCATGTTGCGTCCCCGTGTAGTCTAGAGGATCCGTCTGACCCGCAGAAGGAGCTGGTGGAACCTGCGGTTACGGGTACGTTGAATGTGTTGACAGCAGCTAAGAGGTTTGGTGTTCGACGCGTTGTGATCACGTCGTCAATTTCAGCGATGGTGCCGAACCCTGGTTGGCCTGATTATAAGGTTTTAGATGAATCATCGTGGACGGACATTGACTATTGCAAGTCTCGGCAGGTTTATCGTCCCTATCTTTATTTTTACTTAATTTAAGAATAATTTGATTTATTTTTTCATTATATTTTTCCAAGAATTACATACATAATTTGATAAGTATAATTTTATTTTCCTTATAAGAGGAATTCGATTCATAATATAAACACTGTAACGCCAAATTAATTTATTTGTTATTAGGGCAAAGTACTTGAGTAAAAAATGCGTGAAAATGGTATATACACTAAGTTTATCTCTACTAATATAATTTTGTACAAAACATGTTGAGCAATTTTATTCGAGTCTTCAATTTGCCCAAAAATCTTTTACTCATTTGTTGACAAATATTGAATCATACCCTCCTTAATCGGCAATAAAATGAATCTTGCACTCAGTTTTAGTAGAGAGAAATTAGTATATATCCTACTGCACATTTTTGTGACTTTTTATTACCTGTTTTGACAATTTGCGTTGTTATAACAACAGAAATGGTACCCAGTATCGAAAACACTAGCTGAAAAATCAGCTTGGGAATTTGCAGAAAGTAATGGATTAGATGTTGTAACGATTCTGCCGTCCACATGTTTAGGCCAACTTTTGCAGCCAACGTTGAACGCG
Source organism: Logfia minima (assembly GCA_963921325.1). NCBI lineage: Eukaryota > Viridiplantae > Streptophyta > Magnoliopsida > Asterales > Asteraceae > Logfia > Logfia minima. Next base: position 34,847,832 of record OY992767.1, read on the forward strand.
AGCTGTGCAGTATTACAACAACTGCTGCAAGGTTCAAAAAACACACAGGAACACCATTGGTTAGGGGCAGTACATGTGAAAGATGTTGCAAAAGCACAAGTGCTTCTTTTCGAGACACCCAATGCATCTGGTAGATACTTGTGCACAAGTGGAATTTATCAGTTTGGTGAATTTGCTCAGAGGGTTTCAAGCATGTTTCCTGATCAGTTTAAGGTTCATAGGTGAGATAATGAGATTGACTGTATGTGTGTTGGTTTTTTGAAGTGGTGATTTAATAATTCACTGATTGATTGAATGTTTTGAGTACAGATTTGAAGGAGAGACACAGGTGGGTATGGTGAGTTGTAAAGATGCTGCAAAGAAGTTGATTGATATGGGAATGGTTTTTACGTCTGTGGAGGATGCGATTCGGGAGACTGTAGAGAGCCTCAAGTCTAAAGGCTTTTTGTCCCCTGAACATGCTCAACTCATCTACAATTGAAATGAACTGTTGCGTATGTAACATGTATTACGAATTAACAAGTTGATTTGCAAAATAAATTTCTACTGACATACTAGCCGGCCATTTCAGCTGGTTCAAACTGTGTTATATAGAAGAATTTTTATGTCACCATCATATTTAAGAAGGTAATAATTTGTGAAAAGAATTGGACGACTGTTTCCCGAACCTTTGTTCATAAAAGGACCATATTTCTGACCTGATTTGAAAAATAGTCCGTTAAGAAACTTGTCACCCAACTCAACTGAAAGAAGAAGAATATAAAAGGTATATCGGTACACCAAGAACTGGAATGGCGCATACTTCACATAGATCCTTTCAATATCTTCTTGGATTTTTGTAATTGTTGATATCTTCCCATGGGACCTAAATAAAATAAATGCAAAACTTGTCAAACGGGTATAAAGTCGCTTGAAATCTATAATAGATACATACATGATACAACTCCCTAAATCGTTATTTTCAAAGGCTTCTGAATGTTACTATTTATTATAGTTATACTCCTTTCGTAAAATGTTGAGAAAATGGACAAAAAAGTGTTTTATTGTTCAACCTAACCAGGCCATTTCAGCCGGAACCCGTTTTGACCCGTTAACCCGTTCGACATTCCAATCATGCAACCTCTATAAAACACAAAAAGATCATCAACACAGTTGTATATATATAGACAGAGAGAAATAAACCTGATTTAAATGGTAGAAACCCAAGCACATGAGTACATTGGGACGTGTAAAAGGACCAAAACCATTAATTTCTCCCCAGCTGTTCATGTAGGTTCCTAATCTGGATCAACGAGGTTACTAGTTTAATTGAATGCGGAATCTTCAATTAAACACGACAATAAACAAACGAGTAAACACAAATATATAAAGATCACAATTAAACACGTCTTTATTGAATATAAACTCGGTTACATTCAAACTAAGACTAACACTCAGAAACTCACGAACTTGCTCTGATTACTAAACACTATTCGTCTGTTTCTCTATGTCTCAATGAAAACCTGCAAACATATGAATATATACTAGTCAAGTTCGTATGGACTGGGCCCTACGAACTTGGCCCACTTTGAAGCCCATACGAACTTGGCTAAGTTCGTAGGCCTTCCTAAGTTCGTACCTACCTTAAGTTCGTACGAACTTACATACATACTCATATAAAGCTAAAGCTAACGATTACAATGATTATCAAATTGACTAAATACAAACTAGAAGCTGCTGTCACAAGAAATACACCAACAGTTCATTTAGCCTCATGTAATTGGATAAAGATGCTTCACTCGATCTTCTTCAAGTTGCCTAAGTTGAATTCTACCTTCAAACACACTTTTATTAAGACCCAGCATCCGACTTGCTCTATAACCAAGCTTGCAACGTTTTGCCAGAAAATTTAAATCAACTATTGATAGTTCCTTTGGGCTTGGGAAATTTCCAATGCCACTGTGGAAGGGTAATTCTGTCTTTTCACTAGTCTCACCTACAAAATTTAAATCAAAATGCTTTCACTCTCACACTTAAGGGGAAGTGGAGGGAAAGCAATAGGTTTCTATTACCAGGTCTCAACCACAATATATACTTTTAAAAATTACATTAAGTCTAAATTATATTTAAAGTTGTATTGATTTTGTTCGTAAGTTATGATCAAGTGCCTATGCAACGACTATCAAATACCATGTAATCAAGTTCATCTCTAAAAGCAAATATATCAAAGCCTATGATATGCACATTACTGTAACAACTACAACTCAAAAGTATTTCAGACTTGTGTCACTTTCTTTAATACATACACAGCTGCACTCCCAAATATTGGACGGATACATCATTAAACGCATAAAAGTAAGAGAGAGAGAGAGAACTAACTGGCATTTGCAGACAAGAAAGCACTTAACCATGTCTTCAAACAGCGTTGGAGACCTAAAGATCTTCACCGTTTATGTCTTGAAACTCCCTCACATGTCTCTCCTCTGATTCTGACAATCGCAGCATTCTCCTCACTTGCTCCTGCAACAACAACTTACAAACTTACAAATACAACCCACATACTTCTTACACTCATCTCGAATTCAAAATTTTCAATGAATCTATTAATCATCTACAGAATATTGACACACATATATCATATAGCCATATACAACTTTTCACCGGCTATGAGCTATATATATAGCTTGGTTGACTTGTACATCTCAGAAATACTAACTTGCCGAGACTATAACTTTTTGCAACATAATATGTTTTATATTGTTAAAAGGTGCGTATTCATGGTTTTTGTTATATTTTTTATTCATGTTTGATGTGAAAGTTTTATAAGAAGTTACTAAGTTGAAAGATAATGTAAAAATTGAGTATGTATTTTAATTGGTTGTTTAAGTAAAATATCTAACAATAGATACGATTTGTATAATTGTGAAGCTTATTTTAAAACATATTATTAGGGTTTTGATAATTAATGCCTTTAAGGCACTTGTTAAAACATATTATATAAATTATACTTAAATCATTAAATAAACATTCATTTCCTATAATTATAGTATATAAATTCAATAATAATGAATTATAGTTATGATAATATTAATTTAATATTTAAGGATTGGATATCAAAAAAGATTTAGTTAGGAAGATAGGAAGTCAATGAAGGAGTGACAAGTGTCTCTCACACTTTCCCTTTTTTCCTTTCTCTCTTTCTCTCATTCTCCTTCACCTCCTCTTTCCCCACCCCGCTATCCCTTCCACCCTCCTCGCTTTTTGGCTGACCACTAACCACCGCAACGCCTGCCGGTGCCAGTTTCGAATCCGACGGCCAGAAAGTATATTACTCCCTTCGTCCCATAGTAACTGTTCACAATCATGATTATACAAAGTTTAAGAAAAAGACATAATCAGTACTTTGTATAAGAGAAAAATGACAGTCTTACTCTTACTTTTTGCACATTCTTCTATAAATTAGCTTTGTGAAAAGATAAATTATAATAAATTGGTAAAGTTAGTATATTACTTTTGGAAGTGGACACTTATTTTGAGACAAACAAAAATGGAAATGTGGACATTTATTTGGGGGCGGAGGGAGTATTATGATGCACTTGACTTTCAGCTTTGATGAGTTGTACTTTTAAATATGATGCACTGCAATTATTTGTTATCGAAATCCGAAGGCCAAAAAATATATTATTATGATACACTTGACTTTCAACCATGATGCATCTGACTTTTAATTATGATGTTTTTGACTTTTTAACTATGATAAGTTGTACTTTTACATACAATGCACTGCAATTATTACGATTATTCACTGTTAGATTATAACTATGATGCACTGTACTTTTAACTATGGTGCATTTTACTTTTAAGTATGACACAATGTATTTTTTATTATGATGTACATGACTTTTAAATATGATGCATTTGACTTTTAACTATGATTCACTTGACTTTTAACTGTAATGCAATTGACTTTTAACTATGATGTATTGTGATCATTATTACTTTGATGCACTGTAGTTTAACTACGATGAATTGTACTTTTAAATATGACGCATTATATTTATAATTATAATGCATTGTATATAAGTCTTTTAAATTAGAAAGAATTTTAATATTATGAAAAATAGAAATACAATAAAAAAGTTAAGAAAAACAAGAAGATATAAATTAAAGTTGGGAATATTATCCGTACTGTAAAACAGTACTAATACTTGTGTATTGTACAAAGAAATTCAAGGATGAATAATGTATATTTTAGAAAGTTAAAGGGTAAAACTTATAACTTGTTCTTTTATTTTGCTCTTTACAGTAAATGTACTGTACACAGTACACAAGGTTTCCCCATTAAAGTTTAGAAAACACAAATAAAGAAAAGAAGAAGATAGAGAGAAAAGAAAAACATAAAAACGATTAAAATGACAATTTATGAAATATTAAATGCAAACAGATAAAATAGTTTGTCGGGTTCCGACTGCGGCAGCCTGACCCATAATTTATTTTGACCCATAATTTAGTTTGACTTTGAAACAAATTATGTTTTATTCGCGTGGTACATGGAAAACAATGTGGCTCATAGATATACAATCCTCATTTGCAAACGATATTAATGTTAATTCGCACAACGCATTTCTTCTTTTCAGTGATAAAGAATATGTAATTATTTGTAAAGCAGGTTTCTTGGTTATTAGTCCTGATTTCTAGGAATGGAAACGGGTCAGTGAGTAGTACCTGTTCACGAGCTGATTAATCAAAATAATTCACCATCGGGGATTTTGGGCCGGTAATCCCCAAAACTTGCCCCGAACCCCATTTATCGACAATAATGCTCAAAACCCGATTCGATTAGTAATGTTAACATTGATATGATATTAATTATTTTAACAATCTCATTAATTGTTGATATTGTAATAAGGTAAACAATATAAATATCAAAAAACGAATATATGGAAATGGTGATATATGGTAGATATGCAAAATTAACCGTATCGTAATAAAACTAATATTACTATAGGGGGAAAAATATTACAGTAATTACTAATTTTATACTCATCTCATTCACTTCATATTCTGTAATTTTGGAATATGTACTTGCTACTAGTAGTTTGCTAGTATTTTATATAATTCTTTTATTTCGATAATGGGTACCAACATAATTCAAAATGAACATAAAAAAAGGAATTGAAGAAAAAAAGGACGATAACAATTATTTTGTTTTGAAATATTCTGAAAATAAAAATAAATTCGATTGAACATACAGATGATTAGATTAGCAAAATGCAAGCAGATGAGGATCAGTTTGAATGATATCCATGTCTTGTTTCTCCAGACACACAAGTACTTCTATACCCTCCTCATTAGGTGCATCCATCATTAAGAAGCTATTCTTCTTTAAATTTCCAGCCATTGTTGCTTTTATTGGGGTTCCCCATCCGAAATCGATCCCGTATACATGATACCTACATACGCTGGTACAAAGATATGCATCCTCATTTTTTCTTTGATGTTTGTCTAAATCAAGATTTAAAGTAGAGATGTTCAAAAGTGATCGAAAGACGGTTTCAATATTTTTTAGACCTTGCAGTTTCATCTTTTGTTTCCTGATTTCACTGATTAACCATTCTGGCCTCATTTCCTTTTCGTTCGTTGTTTGAACCTCCATCCCGCTGAGATAATTTCCTATGCTACTTTCTGGCAGTGGCTCTATCATTTTGCATCTTATGTTAGTTGTAAGCAAGATGCTTGTTGGTACAAAACAGCCAGAGTTACTTCTGGTAGCAGCTGCTGCTGCCACTGCACATTTATGAAGTAACCAAGTCAAAACTTCGACTCGAGTAGGGTTGGTGATGTGCTGTCCAGATCCAGCAGCCATGGCTATGACTTTGCGCTTAAGCTCGTTTATCTTTGAGTTGGTGAACATCAAACTCCTTGTAACACAATCGTTATGTGATACATCAGGCAAAGATATGGTTAACTTTATGTTATCAAAGGACATAAAGTGTGGCTCAATGGGATCAACTAATTGATCATATTTCTGCTTTTTGGAGGTCATTTTAGCCCAATCACTTAAGAACTGTAGTAAACTACTAGCATCTGCTATCTTGTGAGATAACGATACTGCTAGTGCTACTCCTCCACATTCAAAATGGCTGACTTTAACAGACAGTGGGATCACACTGCAGTCATCACCTTGAAGATCATGATCTTGAGCTCTATGGTTCCATATTCGACCATATGGAAAAAATTGGTCAATTTCTTCAAGTGTTGAGTTTTGGAGGAAGTTCGAGAGGGTACCATCAACGGATGCTTCTAGGAACTCAGCTCCATGGTCATTGCAATCTACATAGGTTGGGGAAATTTTAGAATGCCTACCCGCAAATGGGTAATATTTTGTCAATAATCGGGATAATGAGTTCTTGAGCTCTAACATCTGATCACTAGAACTATGGTGAATGCCAATGTTCGGGTAGAACGTAACAAATGGCATATATATGTTTGGAACGTATTGATCAGTCGCCGAAAGATTGTAAACTTTGAGATGAGAAGGGGTCGGAAAGGTTGGTTTGATGATTTCTCTTGAGACAATTGTATGAAGTTGTCTTCTACCAAATCTAATTATTATGTTCATCTTTACAATAAAATGAAAGGGCTTTTGGTGATATTATATTGGCCTTGTACTCAATCTCTGCCAATTATAGTTCGGTTATCTGATCGCGAATATTAAGACCTGAATCATGACAAATGAAGACATTGTTGACTACTAGAAGAATACATGCGTAATGCAGCAGAATAAGTTTATTAGTTTTACATTAATTTGATATGTATTATTATATTTTTTTAAATATTTTAAAAATCAAAAACTACGTTACATTACACGGAGAATATTGTTTTGTAAGTGAATAAATAACTTTTTAACAAATTTTCAAAAAGATAATAAAATTTATTATAAAATGACCAAAAATTAAATATATCATAATATATCATTACAAACTCGATAGTTATGTACGAGTGGCGAGTGACGGGCTTCAATCCACTATCACTGACCGTTCCCTGCAAAACATATAAAACTCCATACTTTTTAGTAAAACTGCTTGGATTTGAAAGCTAATCATCAGATCATGACCGCAGATGGGTCCATGCAATAATAGACTTTTTAATTCATCGAATGCCAAATATAGAAAGAACTAGCCACAAGCCAAAATAATCAGTTACTATTATTATTTATGATTTAATTATTATAATGCGTAAAATCTAAATTCAACTCTTGGGATATCACCTAATTATTCACTCAGTTGAATGATTCACCTTGGTAAATCATAGTTGGACAGTGCACAAATCAGATACTCCGTATAATTTAGTTGGACAAATCACTTATTTATTTATAACTAACTAGTATTTTTTATACAACTTAAAGATTTTTAATTTTATTTTATACTAGATGAGTTAAGAATGCACCAAGGGAATAAGCAAAAAAGAGAGAAAGACATTATCTATCATGTGCTTCCAATGCATCCATAAGTATGACTTGGAATGAGAACTAAGGGCGTTCATCAAGTCGAATTTTTCGAATTAAAATGTTGAGGTTTGAAATTTTTTAGTCAGATGCATTATAACTAGTTATAGATAGAAGGGCTAACAATACGTTACGAGGGCTTTTGGTGATATTACTAATGTTTTAAAAACCGGTTTTTAAGTCCGGCTGGTCGAACCGGTCGGTCGGACCGGTCTTTGACTTTTTTTGACTTTTTGAATTTTTACAAATTTTTATGACTTTTTACGACTTTTTATAATTGTTTTATTTTTTTAACTTTTTATGACTTTATTAGAACAAACCTTCTTTGAAAGTATGTCAACAAATAGATCTTGAAAAAAATACACTAGTTAAACGAAAAAACGATGATTTAATTCGAATTACGAGAAAAAATATATGACATTTCAAAGTTCATACCTCAAACTTTTAAAACTACAATTATAAATTATGATATTTTGAAATGAAACATATAATGACTATGAACTTATTATATAATTGTCAAAAAATCATCAAAAATACTATTTAAAAAATTATTAAAATAACCATTTACAAACAAGTAAGAAAATATTAATAATTACAACAATATCACAAAGTAATGGCTAGATTAGTTGACAATCAAATCATTTAACAAACATAATGTTAGAGGTTCAAAACATTGGGTTAGACATATTTGTTGTGTTTATTTTCCTTTAGTGTTGAATTTGTCCCACATTGGTGGCAAGACAAACCAAAGCTTACCATAACCTCCTATATATTCTAAGCCAAACATACAAATAATTCAAACTTGATCAACTTAGACCAAAAACCGGTTAAATATGGCCAGTTTTCAAAACATTGGATATTACATTGGCCTTGGATGTTACATTGGCCTTAGTACTCCTTCTCTAATTATTGATCGGAATCTGATCGCGACTATCAAGACAGTAAATCATGGCAAATGATGACATGTATAGTTGACTATATAAACAAGGCTACCAATTCATGATACGATTAATTTAAAATAGTTAGTTATAATGCAGCTAGCTAGTCTCTGGCAATTTTAATTGGAGTATACTTTATTACGTTTTTGGAAAGGAATATACTTAACCAAGGAATACGTCGTTGTGTACTTTAAGTATTAATCTAAAAAGAACTGAGTACCACCGTTTCTTTGTTAATATATTCCAACAATGGTAACCTCTTCAACGGGAGAAGAAAACGTTACCATTATCATCTTTAATCTAATAGTTGTGCAGGTACATTAAACTATAAGGTATTGCAACGCGTTTCTTATGGAAGATATGTTGTAGTCAATAAACTGCCATAATTAAAAGTACGGTATACCTCCGTACCGCGGGCTAAAATCTGATAAGCGGAGGATGATTGATGTACTTTATTGGAATTATTCCAATCGGTTTTTAAAACCCTAGCTCTGATATCATAATAAACTACAAATGACAAATGTACTAAACTCATTTAAACGCCCAAAATCTGCTACACAAGGCACACAAATAAGGAACTAAGCAAGTATCTACTAGCAAACACAACAATGTGAACCTTTATCGTGACCAATTCACACACATTTCACAGTTTAACTCCCTAACTAATTCAAAGAACACAACAAGTGATAATCATAAGCATTCCAATAAAAATAAAAATTTTAGCGCATATTATCCTAAGCAATCAACGTGAGATCAAAAGGAAGCAATCAATTGTAAGAAAAATAGGTAATGAAAAATTAGGTTAATAACCCCTCCAATTACCACAAATTCAACCCTGAAAACACAAAATTAAGCATGAATTAAGCATAACAATTATAAGAGAACAATACCCTAATGATCAATAGCTACTACTCATGTAAAATCCTAACTAGCACAAATCATCATGAACTAACATAAACAAAAAATGTGAAAAATTAAAAGGTTAGTCAGTTAGAGAATCATACCTTGTATTGGAAGATGAAACTATCAAGAAATTGTGAAAGTAGGAAGTTAAAATCACAATTGATTGAGAGAAAACCGAATGTGTGGTGAAGAGTGTGTTTAATGAGCGTTTAATGAACAAAATATTAGGTTTAAAGAGTCAAATTTCGCGACCTGGAGCACCCTATCTATCGGATAGGTTACAAAGAGGAATGGGCAAAACGAATAGGGTATTCCTATTCAGCAGATTGGTGCAAATATTAACCACACGCAATACGCAATTTGTGTGTTACATGTCGGGCTTTGTGAGTTGCATGTGGGTAGAGAATTTTTTTTGCAATTTTAAATTTTGAAGAATATAATTTTATATAGGATAAAAAATATGTAATTTGATGAATTTCCATAAAATAAACTAAAATCTCTTTATTTTATCGTCGTGTTATTGTATGCTCCTTTCTGGCTTAAAATGGCACCGGATTTTACTTTTGAGCATATGGCATTGATGCTGTCATTACCCAATTTACCTATCGATCATACCATTTTACTTGACATTTTTAACATTTGTATATATGTTTCTCAAATAATGGATTTAAAACGTAGTCAAGGATTCTAGAATCCGCTGTAGGATTAGATTTATTCATTTTCAAGCAAATGTACTTGTTATACACTGTTTAAATTCCGAAACAAGCAAATATACAATAAAAAGTGGTAACAAAGTTAAAACGATGGGTCCAGCCTAAGATGTTGCGAGACGTTAGTCGTGACATGGACACCAATGACAAGTGTGTAACAATATGTCATATTGGCAAATGAGTATACAATATACAAGTTGTAACTGGAGAAGGAAAAAGTCAAAGTCAAACAACTTAGGTTATGATCATTGTAAATTGTAAATATATGGAAAAGGAAGACAAAGGATGTATAGTTTGAAACAATTTTAAATACGTTAGATGCGTACAATTTAAGAAGTTTGGTTCATTTTGTAGTACATGGAGATTCAAAACCTAATCAAAAGATATGAGATTCTACCCCCTAATTACCCCTGAGGTTGACTAAACAAACATAAGAAAAGATCATACATTTTATAGGTGGCAATTCCGACCCATTATGCATACATGAACAAAAATAGATCAATTTTGTAGCAACGAAGTTCTTCTTACAAATATTTAAGATGAGTAGTGATATATAAAAATTGAACTATTTTGACCTGTGAAAAGAAATTCCTGATACGACCTGCTCTGCATATTTGCCACCTCTAATTTATATTAACCATTAGTAGCATTGCGTTGAAGTAAATAAGTAGTGGAACAAGAATACACACCTTACCATTAGAGAACCCAAGGTGTTCTTAAGTCATGGGTTCAATAAAACTTTCCGTACCTTGCAAACAAATAACATAAGACTTGCAGACAAAAAGTGTTGGCAAGAAATGGAATGTAATTTTTGGTCTTCAAATGAGTCACTTTATCATCACTACAGGTTACTTATTCTTGCATTTCATATTCGCGGCCGTTATAAGTTTATAGTGAGAGTCAGGTAGCTCACTCAGCTTTCCAAACCTTTCTTCATAAAAGGACCATATTTCTGACCTGATTTAAAACATGATTAGTTAGGAAAATTGTCAACCAACTCAACTGAAAGAAGAAGAATAAAAAGGTATACCAGTACACCAAGAACTGGAATGGTGCATACTTCCCGTAGATCCTTTCAATATCTTCTTGGATGTATTTAATTGTTGATTTCTTCCCATGGACCTAAAACAAAATAAATGCAAAAACAACTCAACAGACTTTGAATACAGATAAATCTCCAAAATCAAAAATGTAAAGAGAAAAGCTAGAAGTGGCAATTCCAATCCATTTACTTAGAAATGACCGATTTGGATTGACTTTATCACAAACAGGTCAAATCATAAAAAGTTACCTAATAGAGGATCAGGTCAACCTGGTTGAAACTCACAAAAAAAAACTATAAATAATGCATACAACCCCCTAAATTGTTACTTTCAAAGGCTTTTGATTATTATTATTTATTAGATTTATCCTGCTTTCATAATCAAAACTAACACAATAAATATTTAAAGAATTAGGACAAATAGCGCTTGCGGTCCAATCCAACCCAGCCTGTTTCAGCCTGAACCCGTTTTCACCTGTTACTCAACCCATCCAACATTCCAATCTTGTCACCTCTATAAAAGAAAAAAAAGAAAATCAACACAGTTCTATACTTGTATATATCTGGACAGAGAGAAAGAAACCTGATTTAAATGCCTTAATGTTTCAGAATCCGAGGGAATTACATGATAGAACCCCAAGCACATGAGTACATTGGCACGTGTAAAAGGACCAAAACCATTAATTTTTCCCAGCTGTTCATTTAGCTTCATGTAATTGGATAAAGATGCTTCGCTACTATCTTCTTCAAGTTGCCTAAGTTGAATTCTACCTTCAACAACACTTTGAGCAAGACCCAAGATCCGACTTGCTCTATAACCAAGATTGCAACGTTTTGCCAGAAAATTCAAATCCAATGTTGCTAGTTCCTTTGGGCTAGGGAAATTTCCAATGCCACTGTGGAAGGGCAATTCTGTCTTTTCACTAGGCTCACTAACAAAACCAGGAGTATCTGCGTCTGGTAAGTTATGGGGAGTGTCAGCACAATCCACATTTATGGTTGCTTCCGCTTCCATAGCTGATTTAACCTCTGCACACCTTTTTGCAACTTTTCTTGAGTTTTCTTTTGATTTGATCTTTCGTTTGCTTGTTTCTTTCCCCGCAGGAGTTTTTGGAGCAAATTTTGCAGAGATGCTTGCGTGTTTATCAGTTTCAGTTTCCACGGGACATTGCAGTTCTAGCTGCAGCTCACAAAGGGCTCTAGCCATGCTCAAAGTCCTGGACCACCTAAATGAAAAAAGAGATCACTGATACATAACTCCAGAAACCATCAACTCATGAAGGTTTAAAATATTATTCCCTTCCTATAATCATTGCATATTTCAACATATTTATGTTCTCCACAGCTACAAACTTTCATGGTCTCGTAATTGGTTTGTGCGGGCTATAATTCAAAACACTCTGTCCTTCCCAACAAGAATTCGACACACACACACTTACGCTCATCTTAAGCATAAATTATATTCAAATATGTATTTGTTATGTACATAAGCTATATGATCAAGTGTCTATGCAATGGCTATCAAATACCATGTAATCAAGTTGATCTCTAAACCAAATATATCACAGACTATGAGGCTAGGTTATTCTTAGCAACTTGCCAATTGAGGTTGAGCACAAAGATGATATGCACATTACCAAAATAACGGTCATTCAAATGTGTTTCAGACTTGCTTCAATTACATTAATACCTACACACCTGCACTCCCATTGATTGGATGAATGACATCATCAAACTTCCAATAAGCATACGAAAAGCATAAAAGTAAGCACGATAGAGAACTAACTGGCAATTGCAGACAAGAATGCACTTAACCATGTCTTCAAACAGCGTTGGAGATCTAAAGATTCTTCCAAAACCCGATATTTTAGCTTCACCATATATGTCTTGAAACTCCCTCACATTTCTCTCCTCTGATTCTGACAATCGCAGCATTCTCCTCACTTGCTCCTGCAACAACAACAAGTAACAAACTTACAACCTACAAACTTCTTACATTCATTTCCAATTTAAAATTTTCAATGAATCTGTTAAACATCTGCATAATATCCCATACAGCATATGCAACTCTTCACGGTAGCTTAAAAGACAAATTGCATAAACATAGAAGCTACCATTGTTTTTTCGTTCTCATTCAGTTACTGAAGTTATGTTTTCTGTTACAATATAGTGATGTGTTAGAGGTGTAAATGTGCCAATCTTTAAATGAGTTCAGCTCATTAAATGCTCGGTTCTCGAGCTTAACTTCAAGTCCATCTTTAAACATTAAACTCAATCAGGCTCACGGGTCTAAACTAGCTTATGTATACATTTCGCATGGGAATGGGAGTAACATATGGGAATGGGAGTAACATAGGTAATGCTAGCATTACCTATCTTCGTTACATACTTAACCCCTCAAACATTCTTAACAAAGCAAAATTACTCTCACATTGGATTGTGATTTTCTCTATATAATTTACAACATGATACGTTATAGGGAAAATTACTTCAGTATCATAGTTTTAACACTTAGAGATAGAAATTACACCCATAGCACTTATTTCACAAAAAGCAGTTAAAACTAGGTCCAATTCTCAGAATCGTATGCGATTTAATGCAATTAACTATATGCGAAATTTTCAGTTTTATGCAAATTTTAATTTTGTGTGACTTTTTCTTTTGTGAGAATTTTTTTATTTATTATTTTGTGCGACAAGTGCAGCCGAAAGGATACATTTCGCACAGGTATTTGCTAAATCGATTTTCACATAGGTTATATTGTATGTTTTGTGAGAGAAAAAAAAAAAAAAACAGATGAAGCAAGAACAAAGTAACAAAATACCGTTAATGATTGGAGGTGTGCAGGAGACAGAGAGTCGGTATCCAATACACGAAGGATTAGATAAGAGCATTGAGGCGGTTGGGAAATTTTAACGGTAACGGAGGAAGAAGAAGAAACGTCGTCATTGAGGAGGCGTAGAGGTCGTTGGAAGGTCTTTGAGAGTGGGTCCCACTGATTTGGAGCAGTCATAAAAAAACCGTGGCTGCATACTGCCTTTTCCAGGACAAAATCGGCGGCTGCTTCTCCTAGATGCAGTTTATACTCCAAACTCCGGTCACTGTAGATGCTTTCCATTTTCATCAGGGGTAGTTTACGACGGTGGATGTGGAACTAATTCTAAAATAGTTCGTTTAACATAAAGATTTTAGAAACTTATATAAATTTTTAATAAATAATTTGTTTAAAGTAAAAAAAAGTTTGGTTTATTAGATCTCTTTTTAAACACTAGTTTTATCTTTCAGTTTATTATTAGTTACACAGTCTAACAACATACTCCGTACGGTATAACTTTTGGTTACTAGATTCTATTTATGAGAATAAAACAGTCATTTAAAACACATCTTAGATAGAAACACCTGATGACTTGATCAGTAAATCTAGGACCAATCGTTAGTAATTATTTTTAGATTTTTAGATGTAAAATGAAAAGGCCTTGATGAGTTGTAACATGTCAAATTTGAAGACATAAATGAAGGATTATGAGCGAGCAACTGGGCTAACATGTTGTTCCAATTGTGCCTAAAATGCTCTAAAATTGCGATAGGTTTAAAACATATTATCCATGCATTCATGGTTTATTCTACCTTTCTATGTATGGTTGATCCAATTATACGTATATCCAACTGGAAATGTTAAAAACAAACTTATTACCTCTAACAAATGAAGGACCCATGATTAAAAAATAAACGTATCAATGTATGTGTGCGAGCATTAGTACGCAGGTTAAACTTTATGGCCTCGTGATTATAAAGCAGCAGCCTTCACATACAACACCGTACTTATAAAACACATTCATTATTGGTTACGTACATCATAATGCTCATAGAACACCTTGAGCAATTATTCATAACTTTCATACATCGAAGACTTAACCACACGTCTCTAAAATTCATCCTTAAACAGTTCAACAATGACACCACAACTTTTCTAGCAGGCAATTCAGGTGACACAACTGCAAAAACATTAAGATGAGATATGAAGAGATTAGCAATTTATGACAAGTAAATTGCAGAGTGTTTGGATGTACATTTTGAAACTGATCATGTTTAACTTATTGGGAAAGGAATTAATATCAAAAACTAGTTATTTGACACCTAAATAGTTCAATAACATAAGCAAAATATGTTCATCCAAACAATTAAAAATGAGTACTGCAATTTGAAGTCGCGAGAATCCAATAATCAATTCGAAAAAGAATATCCAAGCACCCCTAATTTACAGAATGAGTTTTGAGTTTACATATGAATAGCGTGATTCAGATACCTGAGAAATTGTGCTTCAGCTAGAAGGGAAGTCTGGTTGCTTTTCAGGTAATGCATCTTGGATAGCAGGTATCTGCATATATGCTTCGTCCAACCTAGCCAAAAGAGGGTACGGTGTCTAGGCCAACCAATAAAAGATTATAAGTCATACAAGTGGTCCAACGAGATCACAAAAAAACATGGAAACAGAGATATTAGGCACAATACATGTACTACTCACGATAGTTTAACAAGCAATATAATACATAGGTCAGTATGAAATTCAAAAAGTAAACTATAAGCTGTAAAAAATAGAGGTGATTTGGTATAAAATTTTGTGCATGTGTAGAAGCAGAGCCCACCATGTCAAGGTTGAACCTCTTTATTGAGCCATGGAGTTGTGGTGCTAGAAACAAATCTGCCTGCAAAAGTCAAGGGATTTCAAACCTGGTTATAGCATTAGTAATAAATATTTAGGTTTATTTTGGTAAAGATAAAGAAAACCTAGCCTATCTTCTTAAAAGTGTGACGGTATGCCACTATGCCAGTATGTAGTAATCAAGATTATAGATAAACATGCGAGAGAAAACGGATTGGAAGGAAACTATACCAGGAAAACATCATCTCCTGTGGCGTATTTTCCAGCATGTTTTATCAGTAACTTCTCGAGTGCTGCAAGGTGATAATCACTAAGCCTTAGAGAATTAATATCCATATTTTACTATATTAATGTAAATTTTATCATCCGCTCATCCTTTCCTAATAACGAATTAATAAATGTAAGAGGCAACCAAGACACGGTAAGGCTCCAGATGCTATTCGATGATTTTTAATATTTTCTTTAGAATTAGTTTTCTGGTTATTCTTTGGAATTAGTTTTCTGGTTATTGTGGCAAGGAAAGTAATGTTGGAACACACCTGCAAAGCCTTTATTAATATGCTTTTCTGCCCATGGAATCTTTGCATCAGGACCAACCTTTTCCTCAATGTAATTCTGCAATTGTATTTATAAAACAATATGTAAAGCTTGCATAAGCGATTTCCATAAGTTTTAATCAACAACAAAGATTAGTTTCACTCACCAAAACATTTAAATTTTGAAGAGGTTGTATGCTTGCTGAAACAATATTTGCAGCCTATAAATTAAAAAGGATATGAATGTTAGTTACGTAAACATGATGTTCAACACTATTTATTAATAAAAGTTCAAAGGATTATGAACAAACAAATGGACTGTGTCAACCCAATGCAACCTCACCCATTTCAGCCCATTAGAAAAAATATTACCAAACAAAGAAATTGCGGTGTGCCAAGGACCACCACGCAAGAAGGGTGAAAGTGGAACCCGAAGCTGACATGTCATAACTAGTAAGGACCACCCCTACATCACTGCTAGCTAATCAACGTCATGGCTAACTAACAAGACATGATCAAAAAATTTCAGCCTATGGGAAATCTATAAATACATAACTCAAAGTGGTAAGCAAGTATTCTACAATATTTGAATTACTCATGAGTACTGTCATAAATACAGTCACTGATTTACATAGGCACAGGAGCTATTTTGGGAAGCTGTCAACTTGACAGCTTATATCTAAGTCTGATGATCTGATCAATTTGAAACCGTCAGTAATGTCTTAAGAAGTCAAATTTAACTAATAAGCGTCTTAGGTGTCGACGACACAAAATAGACAATACTGATGGCACATTTGACCTGATGATGACTCTCTTTCGAAAGTATTTCATACAGTTTTCAAATACTACACGACTGTAATAACCTAAGAGGAAAAGAAGGCAAATGATTTTACCTGGTAATTAATTGCCCTTTTCTCCATGTCTTGAGGCAACAAAGGATGCTGAGGATACTTCTCCTCAAGGTACTGTAAAGAAGAAGATCATTAAGAAAAACACTGGTGAAAAGTTTTACAAAATAAGTTGAATCATTTCTGAAGCGGTAAAGAGAGCAATCGAAACCGACCATTAAGATTGCAAAAGAGTCGGAAATTACTGCCTCACCATCCACCAGTGCAGGCACATACCCAATAGGGTTGACCTTTAAAAACTCTATACTACAAAAAAGGACTAGTGTTATTGAGACACTTTATAGGGAATAGACCTTAAAAGAAGCAATGAGCAACTACTGAATCTAGGCTTAACTAAAAGTAATGTATCCAGAAGCAGAGAGTAAAATAAGTGTTGTGAAAATAGAAGGCTGCAACTATATTAGAAACGGAAAATTAACTGGTGAAGTTATTGGCATGAAGTTACAAGTGACAAACAATATTTAACCATATAGCTGTGATTTTGAACAAAATTCAACATTTTTATCTATAAATTTTTACACTTTTTATAAAACAAAAAAAAAAGAATGTGGAAGCTGATTTTAAACTTAATTAGACAACCATAATGAGTAGAACAGTATACATGAAAGAGTACATTGGTGATCTATAACTACAAACAGTATCTTGTCATAATCTATAAACTTTCTCTTCCAAGCATGCAAACTAATACGATTTTGGACTAAAAGGTGTATATACATATAAATGTAATACGTAGATATTAACTAACATTATTACACACATATAAATAAATTACTTTATCACTTTAGGATTAAACGAAGAAGAAAAAAACTAAACATGTTACCAGGGCTATGATGTTCTCCTTTGAGAAGATTAACCGCTTTGTACTCATAATCAAGTCCTGTGTGGCAGTAGGCAATCCACAAAATAGTAAATGAGTATACAACTTTACCTAATTTGCTTTTATTATGAATTAATTAAACCTGAACAAATGAAAACCTTTTAAATTTAAAGCGATACGAACACGGAAAGAGCAGGAACTCCTGTGATATGAATAGAGCTGCAACTTCGTCGTCTACAACATCACCCAAAAAAAAGATAATAATCATAATAAAATGAATAAACAAATAAAAAAAATAGAAAAAGTAGGAATTAGGTTTCTTCGCAAGTGTGTGAGCTATATATAGAGATATACAAAAAGGGGGACGGACCATCTCAAATGCAAAATTGGGTTGTGAGCTGAAACATACGATTGAAAGAGAGATCAAAACATCAAGAGCATCGGTCAACGTTTTAAGATATTTTAGTATTAGCTTTGGCCTTTGACCAAAGAGAAAAAGCTCTATAAATGAAGAAAAATAATATATATCTCTTATTAAACATATATGCTTATAAAAATATGATCGATAGATGAAAAAAGAATCGAATGAGATTAAAAGAGATAATACGTAGAGTATATATGTCAAAAACTATATGATTAAACTAAGTTATTTATATGGCTAATTAGACGAATATAACATTACTCATATTTAAATAAGATAAATATAAATTTTCTACCACTTATAAATATTGTTTGAAAAATGATAGAAACATGATTTATACTTTATGGGAATTGAGTATCATCAATTTTGATAAATTCACTACAACTGTGCATTATCAAATAGTATTTTACACACAAACAATACATATTTTTGATAGATTTATCAAAAACGATGATGGATTTATCATTCTTCATTTTTATGGATCTCAAACATAGAATTAAAGAAATAACTTAATATTTTAGGTCTGTAAGTTAATTGTTTAAAGTTAGTACAAATCAATTTACTTTATAAGAGTTATTCATCAACGTTGTATGGACATTGAAAATTTTCTACAGTAAATTTAGCGATTGAAATATCGTAATTATTTTATTTTAGTAATCTTCTAAGTAAGAGTTAATCGATGACGATCGGTGATTACAAGATAGAGTAATCTGCATACTGGATCTGTCATTGTTCGACAAAATTGAATAATTATATTCTGAGTAGTGTTAATTAAAAACAAGAGATACCAGTTTACTTTGGACTTAGAGTTTACCGTTTACTACTTATATTCTAATAATTTAAATAAGAGGCAAATCAACACAAACTTACCGATTAGCTGCTTGGATACATCATGAGAGACTGTTTTCTAAAGGTTGAGATCCTACATATTTATTTAATTTTTTCTTCGTTACACCTAACTTATAAAACCTTTACATATATATTTATCATCGCGTAACGAAGATATGAACGTGAGAGATGTTGAATTAGTAGTACAACCTTTAGGAGTTGATATTGTCATATTGAGACATTTACATTACTTTAAAGCTAATTGTTATGTTATTTTTGTGCTTGATATATACATTTTCATAAATTGGTGAATATGGGGACGATTGTCAGATGTTGAAGTTGGCCAAAGAACAAGAGAAGAAAAATGCAGCACTAAATATTTAATTAAACCGTTAAGCGATGTAACTTAATCTAAGCTTGATTCACTATGAATTCGAACACATTTCTTATTACACAAAAGGGTTTTGTTAATGACAGAAACAACTTTTAAGATTAACAGTGGTGTAATAACCATCAAATGATTAACGATAACTACATTCGATCGTAATGTAGAATCATTTTATGCACACAAAAATAGTTATACTGACCGCATTTAAGGTTAATCATTATAATTTTTTTATTTTGCACAGTAAATATATATTAATAAACTAACAAGATGCTTGAAAATTACAAGGATTACAAAGTCAATCATTCCAATTAGAAACTAATATACCTTTATACTCAATGGCGGAGCTATATTGTGACCAGGAAGGGCCGTGGCCCACCCTAAAGAGTCCGTTAGCATCAAATGGTTGTATCATACGTAGCACTAAGTTGTTATAAATTCTATTTTGGCCCACCCGAAAAAACCTAATCCACTTAAAATCATTTTGCATTGACCCATTAAAAATAACTAGTTCACTTAAACGGAAACACACTCATGTCTCACAAATTTTACTACTATTTTATAATCTACTTGAAACTAAACACAAGATTAATCCAAATCTTTGAGAAATCTTAATGGATCAGGTCATTTAAATTAAAGTCCGATCTTTGTGTCATTGGATTTTCGAAAGTTACATCATAACTGATAACTTTATTTATTTGTCTTAGTTTGATCTCTTTATTTAATTCCAAACTATAATATATATGCTAAGCGGGTTTGTGTGTGAATAGCAATAGTTGTTAGTCACATAATTGATAATATATTTTAAGCGTACTGTATGTTCGTAAATATTAAACTACTTATTTGTTGATGATCAACATATGATTCGAATGTATAGTTCTTCACAGTTAAATTCGTTGAAATAATTTTAGTTTAATCGATATAAGATGGAAAATATTTACCTTCTCTCATTTTATTACCGTTCAAATCTTTTTTATATGTTACTATTTTTAATTGGACCATCCTAAAGGAAATTTCTAACTACGCCACTGTTTATACTTTAACCGAAAAAAAAAAAGAAAATAATTGAATGGAATCAAATATATCACATTTTCTCATTTGGTGACAGTTGAATGTAATATTATTTCGATACTTTCAAATTACTCAAAATAAAATTACAATAATAACATAAAGTCAGTTCTTCTTGTTGAAACTTTTATCGTTTCCCTACAACATACAAAGACCTCGTATTATTATTATTTATTTATTAAATAGCTCGATGAAACTAAAATCAAACAATAGAATGACAAATCAACTACATAAGCTTATTTGAACAAAATGGTGAATCAACATTTAAGCTCTAGCTCAGCTAAAAACTCATCGATGTCCTTATCTGAGCTCCCGCCTCCATCTACAGCATCTTTAGCCAAATCCCGCCATTTTGATGCATTCGTCCGGGCTATTTTTCCTTTCTCGCCCTCTATAATCTCCTTTATACACGACACTATAGTATCTCGTCTCACTATCCCCTTCTCGTCAACCTTAACTCTTACTCCTACACTCCAAATATCCTCTAAGCACTTGGCATTTGTTATTTGATCCGTCCATTGAGGCATTCCCACAACAGGTACACCTAAACTTATCGCTTCGAGGGTCGAGTTAAACCCGCAATGTGTAACAAAACATCCTACGGACTCATGTGCTAATATGTCCAGTTGTTTACACCACGCCACAACTAAACCCTTTTCGTTTTTCACATCTTCCTTAAATCCTTTCGGTAGCTTTTCTTCTTCATTAGCCCTAACAACCCACAAGAAATTTGCATTGCTATCGATCAAACCCCAAGCAAGTTCTTCCAATTGTTCGGGTCCAAGTTGTGCATAGCTCCCAAATGCCACATAAACAACTGATCCATTTGGTTTATCATTTAGCCAATTCATGCATTCGATATGATCATTTGCTTTCATAAGATCGATTCCATAATCTTTATCGTCTTCAAGTCGTTTGTCAAGGTACATTGATGGAAGTGTTGGCCCGACTACCTTCAAGGGCCACATCTTTTTCATCCACTCTATCACCTAAATCAAAAGCGAATCGTGAGGGTTTAATATATTTATTTCACACGAGATCGTAAGTGCATCATGATAAATAAACAGATACGAAGTAAATTAAAGAAGTCATCCGGGCTCATAAGTTTCAAAAGTGTAGAGGGTACATTTTCAGTATGAGTATAAATGGTATTAGCTAGTTAATTAACAAACATAAATAATAAACGTGCACATGTAACTTAACTGTTTTGCACAGATACCCTGCTAGTAATCATAAGTCGAAGCAAAACTAACCTCTTCTTCGAGTTTGTAGAAAGTATTTGTGAACACCCAATGTGCTTTATCAATATTATTAAACTGATTAAACACAATTTCGGACCAACCGGGGTACGGTCCATAATTGTGTACAAAAGATGGTGTTTCCCAGTATTGAAGCTCGGGCAATCCAGGAACCGAAACGGTTGAACCCAATGGGACAGATATCAAACCCTTATGAACATGATAATATATATTGTTCACAGCACAAGCTTGAGTGAAAAAAGAACCACCTTTAATTTCAAATTCTAAGGCCACATCTAAAGCCCAATTGATAAATGAATCATAGATAATTGCATCAATGTTGGTCCCTTCACTTTGAAGTTTCTTGATCATATCAGCTAACGATTTTGACCCCACTTCACGAAACGTTTTAAGGTAGGATACGGAACTATCAGCACTTGCAGAACCACCTTCATCGAAACCGTCGGATATTGCTTCAATTTCTATGGAGTTGGTGGTGGTGGTGGTGGTGTTGGTGTTGTTGGAAAGAAGAGTGTTTGAGACAAAGATTGTGGTTACAAGTGTTGTTTTGACACCTTTGGATACTAAACGTTTGCCAAATTGGATTATAGGGTTCATGTGGCCTTGAGAAGGGTAGGGAAAGAGTAAAACATGTAGTGAATTTTTGGCTTTATGTTGTTCATCTGCCATTTTTGGTGTTGATAAAACTTAGCTAATTGTGATAGTTGCAACTATAGTTGGTTTGATTTCATGATATATGTAGGTGGAGTAATGCGTCATTGCTATTGTCACTCATGTTGGATTTATGTCTGTAACCTTTATGCTTTTATTCATCGAGTTAGTACAGTATCTGACAAAAAAAGCATGTCGTTAGTGTAAAATTGATGTTATGAAATTTTTTGTCAATCAAGTAATCATATATTAAAACATTAGCATACCGTGTTAACCATGCTAATTAATTAATAAACACAATTGACTGTTGGCATATCTTGACAACTAGATCATGTTTGCTTGACTTAAATCGAATAACATAATCGTGCAATCTTATTGGGAAACTAAAAAAAGTTCATTTTTTCTACGTATACAAAATTCGCTAAAAAGAAGTTACGCTTTTGCCTCCACCGTTTGCAATTCGAAAAGTGCAACTTGCAAACCGTCATTTGCAATTTGCATACACGGATACATTCATTTGCGATTTACACACACGAAAACGTTCATTTGCGATTTGCATACACGGATACGTGGCCAGGAGGTATTGTGATTGCGAGCCGGTGACGGGGCGCAAGTTGCAAATTGCAACTTGCAATTTTCGACTCGCAAATTTGCGAGTTGCGAGTAGCGATTTGGGACTCGCCGCCGATCTAGGGCTTTCGATGTCGGATAACGGGTTCTTTTTAGATTTTTCTGTCGTGACCGAGAACGATCTCTCAAATTTGGTCACGGTCTTTTTTTCAGTTTTGATTATTTTGGACTTTTATTTACTTATGTTGACTATGTTATTTACCAAAGTTGATTGAGGGTTAATGTTTGATGACACTTAATAATGACTGTAAAATTAACGTGTTTGAAATTAGAATTTTATATAACAAGTTATGAGTGGTCAAAGTGCGTATATAAGTCAGTACAAGTATAAATGTCAAAATTTGAAAGTCAATGAGGTCAAAATTCAAAAATTAAAATTGGAACAAACCGTTTTAGGTGGTTTGTCAACACATAGATCTCGAAAAAATACACAACTTAAAAGAACGGTGACTTAATTAAAATTAGAAGTGAAAGTATTTGACTTTTCAATGTTTACAAGAAACTTATCACAATTTTAAAAAAAGAAAGTCAACATGAGTGAAAAAAAAGTAAGTCAATCAATTGTCAAGTTAAAATGATCAAATGAAGTCAACATAAGTTAAAAATAAGTCCACAATAGTCAAACTTGAAAAAAAAAAGTGGATCGTGACCTAGATTTGCAGAATCGTTTTTGGTAACGGCTAAAAAATCTCGATCACGACCTATTACTCGTCATCACAAGCTGCAATTTGCGACTTATACTTGGTCACCAGCTTGCAATCGCAATACTTTTTATCCACGGACCCGTGTAAGCAAATTGCAAACGAAGGTTCGCAAGTCAATGAGGGGGGTAAAATTACGAACTTTTTTTTGGAGAAAATTTTCATACATTGAAAGGAGGACATTTTTTTAATTTTTTAATTTTATTAATCTTCAACAGTAAAAGAAATATGTTGATTCTGATATTAAAAAGGATAAATTAATGATTCGAGATGATTAATCGAATTTTGAGTTTTTAAGGAGTCGAGTTGATAAATTTTAATGCACGGAGTAGCAATTGTTATTTGAGCTCGAGCATCCCGGTATTGATAATTCGTTGACACCACTGTATTATTATGAATTCCACACATCGTATATAATAACCGGAAGAAGACTAATTGTGAAAGGGATAACAAATGAGTAGAACTAAATAACTGAAACGACTAACTAACATAATTCCAATTTCTACCCTGTACTTTCATTATTTACATTTTGAGTTGAAAGTTTAAATACAATTCTGTAGTATACAAGCGTGAAGATAAGAAACAGCCAAATCGTCAACAAATCAAGACAAGGACATGAACATGATGAAAGGACGTAAAGTTTTGATTAAGTTAAAATTGTTGGTTATAATCATATTCTACAACTTTTATAATCAGTTTTCCTAATGCTTCAATTTGTGCAATTTGTTATTAAAATCAATTTGTGTGATATTATATTAAAATTATTATCTGTTCGTTTGTTAATGACAAAAACGATCAAGTTTGTGTGTTTTCAGTTAATGGATTGGGAATTTATCGTTAGCACGTCAACACTTTATCATTATTATTAGATTAAATGATGACAAAAGTGTCGAATTCTAACAATAATGAAAAAATAATATACGTCACTAGCAATCTCGATACATTGCCGCTATGTAACCGATTTATTAGGTTATCGAACGATTTCATTGAGCATATTGTCGTATTTGAACGATCATCCCTAAACAGATAGTAAAAGGTAAAATAATATAAAATTAACAAATCAAAATGTGTCTTGTTATTATAAATTAAAAAAAACTAATAATATTAAGTTTCTTCGGTCTTCAAAATACCATCGCTTTTATATTTTATTTTCTTAAAACATAACATTTATGTTGTTAGTCGTACAGGTGATAAATGATGTTAGGAACAAAAATATTAATAAAAGTAACATCCTTGATTTTTATTATGTAATATTTACATAATTTTACCCTAACAACAAGTAATATTAAATACGCACTGTTGCACCTAGATAATGCATCAATTGGTCGATGGTTTAGTAATTGTTTTTGCAATGGTAAAGTGTGGATCATAATGCACCACCTACACACTTCGCGATCAATCACGGTCGCTTACACCATTTAAGATCATAAAATGACGTAAAACTATTATTGTAGGGCCGGTTCGGGTTTATTTTTTCTAGTAAAGAGTACAATATTTTTTTTACAAAATTCGAGTTCAGATCGTCCATGTATTTAAAAATTATGAACACGTAAGGTACAAGTTTAATAGTATGGATTAATTAATTATTCAATTATAAAAACCCTAATCATCTGATAAGTGTGTTTATGAAGTTCGGTTTTGATTTTCCTGAGATGCTTGAAAACCAAACTGAATTCATGTATTTACTCTTAATTGAATTTCACTTAATTTAATTCAGGTTCGGTTAAAACCGGTTTCGACTAATTTGCTTAATGCGGTAGAAAGTAAACCAGATTATGATAACAAAAATTCAGCAAATATTTCATTATCTAATGACTTAATTAAAATCATTGATACAGTTTCAGAAACTTTTACCTCCAACTATTACTGTATTTTTTAACTTTCAAGTCAATATCGTTGTCTTAATTAATGGTGGCAATGTGGCATGTGACCCGAATGAACGTGCAACGTAAGCGTGCCCAACCCATTAACCGTGCATGCTAAGCGTGTGGAGGCGCGTGTCTGGGCCAGTCTGCAGTTAGGTAGTATAGATTTGTGGATATCAAAAGCATGCATGTCACATTTTAAAACTGATGTGGACTTTAAACCTTGTGACTGGGCCCAAACCCATCTCAAATAAATATTTTTAAAGAAAAAAGTCAAATAAAAACGTTGTTTTATATTACGCTTTTACAAAAGTTCTTATTTTTGTTTTTTCCATATAAAATAAAAACAATCTTATAAGTTTTGTGACCATACTGTTTTGCAGATATTTTTGGTTGATCAGATCATATTTTTGAGACAAAAATACGACTAGATTCATATATTGTTGTAATAAATTCGAGGATTCATTTTTATTATAATATACGAAAATATAATAAATTTTATCTTTATATTGTCGTATAAAACGAATTTAAAAATATAAAACTAAAACAAATTCGAAGTATGATTTTCCTAATGGTAATTTCTCAATATTGATGTAATTCATAGATTTACTTATTATGTTCAGTTATTGTAATTTTAAGCTACATCATCTTCTATTTTATTTATAATAATTATTAAATTAAATAATTAAATAAAGTAAAGTTATAAGACTTCCTACCGACCCATTGCGAAGTCATATTTTGAATACCAGGAATCTTGGTCATTCCATTTCCATCTATTGATGAAAACATAGTAAAAATAATAAATCCACATCCACTGGTCTATATTGCCCACTCTCTGCTTAACAATATCACTTTTTATTTATTTAAATAAAATATATCAACTTCCCAGAATTCAATATATAAACCTTTAGATCAATGTCAATAGTTCTTGTTGTCTACAACCATACTCAGCTGTAGCTTCCTTCAAGAAGCAAACAATTAAACAAAAGTGCTTTTATTGAATTTTTTTCACATAATCAATCTGGTTGCTTTTTTTTTTTTTCTTTTTTCTTTTTTTTTTTTTTTGCTTCAGAAATGAGTACACAATACTCAAGTCAACAACCTCTTCTTTCTTCAACTAAACAAGAAGATGGTAATCATGTAAAAAGCACACATTTTTTGGTTAAATTTACCAAATGGTTTCTCAAGTTTGCAATGTGTTTTATTTTCATTACTTGGGTTAGTTTTTTGTTCTTACTTCCATCAGAATCTGTTAGTCAACTATCTGAGAAATATGTTGATGATACCTCTGAATCAGTCTTCTGGATTACAGGTTATATTCGATTGATGTCTTTTATTGTTAATCTAACTTCAATTTATTCTCTATTGGTTAATTAATATATATTAACATGAAAACTATGTATATGATATACAGGAAGTATATTTCTTTATGGTGGTCCCATCTTCATCATTGCATTTCTTGGTATAATTTACCTTATAATATCTGAGGAAGAAGAGTTTCAAGAGTATGTTATTATTTTCTAAAGGATTTATGCAATTTGAAAATACATGCCAATCCTTTATTAACAGTTTGTCTTTATATGTTTGAATATAAACAAGTTCTGTTTTGGATCATATGATGATTTATAATTAGTTTCATAACAAATGAACTTATTACATATATTTTTTTAGCAATTCTATTCACATATATAAGTTTGTTTATTAAAATTCTCCAAACACTTAACATTTGATTTATCTTATTAGTACAATTTCAAACACGAAAAGGGTCATTGGTCTAGTGGTATCGAGAAGATCCTTCCAACCATGAGATTGGGGGTTCAAGTCCCGCGGATGGGACAATTGTATATATTCGTGGTTGTGGGGTGTGTGAGTACTTGCATTTCGAAAAAAAGTACAATTTCAAACAACAAAAGAACATCTAAACAGGAATTCTTACAACATAGTTTATTATAGTCATGTGAAAACTTTGGTGTAGGAAGAAGAACCCGAAGTACGCAACTTTCCGATTATGGACATTTCCGGTCATTGTAGACGGGCCATTTGGGGTTGTTACAGCAGCAGAGTTGATTGTTATTCTAATAGTTGTTGTGTATCTCATTTGGGCTCTTTCAGTTTATGCTGTTCAGAACTACAACCTGATTCCCTACTATGAGAGCCAAGGAAAGAGGTACAATCTGTGTATAAATGGTCGCTTCCGCCTTTTACTCACATATAATAAAGGGCACCCAAGTGTCTACCTTTGATCATAAGTTAATGGCTCAAATTGTCACATCTGTCTTCTTTTAGTTACTTATAATTATTTCAATGAGTATTGCTTTCTTTTATATTCTTCCATGATCAACTCTGTATTCTAGTCATGTGTACTTGCTCACTATCTGTTTTATTTTGACATTGAATCTTGTAGGAATGTAATGCTGAAGCACACTGGACTGAGATTTGGTTCTATTGGTTTGATTTGCTTAGTGTTTATGTTTCTTCCTGTTGCAAGGGGCTCAATGCTTCTACGAATTATAAATATTCCTTTTGAGCATGCAACTCGATATCATGTATGGTTGGGACATCTTACAATGACACTCTTCACTCTTCATGGTCTATGTTACGTGTACTCGTGGATATTGGAGGGTCGTGTGCTAACTCAAGTGAGTTTCCTTTACACATATATTAGTTTAGACTAACTATAGAGTTAGATCCATGTGGATCAGTGTTTGAAATTGGGATCAAATTCACATGACGTTTTACTTTTTTTTTTTCTCGTTTTGTAGAAGATAAATACTTAATTGGAAAACTGCTGAAATTCTCTTCTGCTTATTTGTGCAGTTAATTAATTGGAAAACTAACAGTATTGCCAATCTTCCCGGTGTCATCAGCCTATCAGCAGGTTTATTGATGTGGGTGACATCACTTCCTCCAGTGAGGAGGCTAAACTTTGAACTATTCTTCTACACTCATCAACTATATGTTGTCTTTGTTGTCTTCATGTCTATGCATGTTGGCGATAAGTTCTTCAGTGTGATAGTTGCCGGCTTATTTCTGTATATGCTCGACCGGTTTGTTAGATTCTCTCAGTCACAAAAGACTGTTGAAATACTCTCAGCCAAATGCCTTCCATCTGGGACAGTAGAACTTGTTATTTCAAAACCTGAAGGTATTGATTGGTTTTTGATAGAGTTGGCAAATTGGGTAAGACCAGCCGGGTTGGGTGATAGATGAATCAAAAGGGAAACCTTGTTGAACGGGTCAGGTTTTGACCCGAAACACGTTTTGTCCAAACTGTTAATATTCTTGATGAAGAATTCTTGTGGCAAACATGATTATTAAAAACCTATTATCTCAAAATAATGTTTTTTTATTCGAATAATATGATATTGTGAGGGTTTTATGTGACATGAAACAACTTTCGACCCATTCTACCCACCCCGTTTCATTTTTTAGCATTTATATACAATAACCTGTTAGAGCAAGCATATAAACGGAATCGACCCATTCAAAGTTAAATGGGTTAAAATGCCACATATGCATATTGATGATAACATGGTTATCCTTCAAATCGTTTTTGTTAATATTTACGTACTATCTTCTTGAATGTAGATTTACAGTACAATTCCCTCAGCTGGGTGTTCCTCCGAGTTCGAGAATTATCTTGGTTGCAATGGCACCCTTTTAGTGTCTCATCTAGCCCTCTGGATGGCAAACATCATCTTTCAATTCTCATAAAGGTCCTTGGTAATTGGACACAGAAGCTAAAAGAACATATCTTAAATGTCACTGAGGAGCACACTGAGCTAGACGGGCTCGTTCAACCAAATTTTAAGCTCCAAGCATCTGTCGAGGGTCCTTACGGTCATGAGTCACCATACCACTTGTTGTAAGTGAATTGCTTTATTTTAGATCTGCATTTTGATAGTTATTGTGTTTTGAGTTTCTCTGTTCACCTACGTACACGTTTTTACTTAATTACTTGTTTACCATTCTATGTGTTTAGGTATGAGAACCTTGTTTTAGTAGCTGGAGGCATTGGAATTTCACCATTTATGGCTATCTTGAGTGATATTCTCCACCGTATCGAAGAATCAAAACCTTGTATGCCTAGAAATGTATTGATTATATGGGCTGTCAAAAGATCAGAAGAGCTTCCACTTCTCTACTCACTTGACTTGAACTCGCTCTTTCCAGACTTCTACACTAAATTGAATCTGGAGATTCAAACTTACGTCACTCAGGAATCAGAACCTCCAGTGGTACGTATACCAGTGTTCACTTTTTTATGAAATTTTCTTCAGGCGGTAAGATGGGTGGGTCAGATTGGATGGGTAACAGGTCAAAATAAATTCAGCTTGAAACGAGTCATTTTTTATCATGGCCAAAATGGCCAGGACCTGCAAACACTTTTTCAGTTTTATTTCTTGATGTAATCAATGAGTTAATCAGGATTATGAAAACAAGTTTATTACAAAAATGATCTAAATATTTTTTTAAAAATTATTTATTTTTTTTACCTTTAAGAGGTTGTAAACAATAAAAGTAGACTTTGATTGACTTTCAACCTGTTTGACCCATTTACCCGCCCCATCTTAGTAAATTAAGATCATTTTTAGAGATTACACCCGACCCAAAAACACATTAACGAGTGAATGGGTCCAAGTTGACACCTCTAAAGTGTTCCATTAATACCTTATATTAACAATTCTTGACTGCAGGAACAGGGTGAAATACAGAAGTATGTAAGCTCCTTGGCCTTTTCTTCTTGCAGCCGATCTGGCATGTCTAGATTGGTTGGAACAGGAAACATCATGTGGGCTGGAACTTATATGGTGGTGTCCACAGTGGGTTTGATGGTTTCTTTGACGTTGTTAAATGTCTTTTACCTCAACCCATATGATGTATCACACCAATGGTATAAAGGGCTTCTACTATTGATATGCATGGCTGCAAGTGTCATTATATTTGGTGGTCTTGTGATTGGTCTTTGGCATTTATGGGATAGAAAAACTTCAAAAAGTGAAAACTCTGGGGATGAAAAGAATACTGTTGCCATACAGCATAACGAGGCTATTAAACACAAGAATAAATCAGAAGAAAGTTTTGTCAAGGCCATAAAGTATGGTCAAAGACCAGACATGAAAGGTATGTCTATGGCATTTAACTTTCTACACTTTTAGATTATACAAGAAATCAGTGGAAGTGGTGAACTCGACCTGCTTATGGATAAACAGGTCAATTTGGGTTGAACTTTGTCTCTAACGGGTCAATCCGTTGAAAGTGATCCAAAGTGTACTCCAAATGCATACAACCTTGTAAACACAAGATATATTAATATTGTAATTATAGTTATTTTTAGTCGTGTTCAACACCTTATTATTTAATATACTCAAGAAAAAAAAAAAAGAGAGAAGTGTTTTGGGGTCAGCCAAAACCGACTCATATTGACCCATACTAGAAAAGATACCTGTTTTGACACGTTAACGAACCTGCCGATTTGGCCACTCCCAAGAATCAGTATACATATTCTTTTCAATATGTATTCAGTTGTTGTTCTTTTGAGTCTAACAGGTAATCCATTTCTACTTTTATTGATTTAGTTTCTTTCTTGATCAATACAGAAATATTTGGAACAATGGCCGAGTGTTGTGGAAGTGTAGATATTGGGGTGATTGTTTGTGGCCCTCCGTCTCTTCGGACATGTGTCGCTAAAGAATGCAGGTCTAAGAATTTCGGTAGAAAGAGCAATAACCCGATTTTCCACTTCAACAGCCACAGTTTCGATCTGTAGTTACTCCTGTTTATTGTTTGGAAGTGAAGTTTAGTGAAGTATATATAGTTTGTATATATAATAGATAGTGCTATAGCACAAAGTCATCGATCCATATTAATTCTCCCTGTGTCTGAAAGGGAGTGTATTATCGCTTTGGTTCATATAATATGCTATTAAATCTTCAAATTTATAGAAATGGTGCAATGAAATAATTCTATTTGTTCAAATGATTGTGGTTTTCTATCAGATATACAAAGCAAACATACTAAGTGTGAAGAGAGTTCCATCATGTATTCTTTCTTTTCAAGCAATTAAATTGGTTTTTGTTGTAGACTTGCATGATAGTATATTGATTAAGCAAAATAGACTTGATCTGGATATATGATTGAACTGCTGATCATTGTTAGAATTCTTCATTACACTAATAACAAGAGTTTGTTTCAGAACGTGTTCAAGAGTCTGTATGTATCCTTCTCTAGTCAACTTTGTTGATTTAGAGTTTTTTAATTTAATTTATGTTTTTCGATAAAAAAAAAAAACATAAAAGAATGATCAGCAAAATCCTATAGGTAAATCCTAAAAGAATATTGTTATCAAGTCAAAATCCTATAGGTAAATCAATACTTAATTACAAAACATTTTACATTCTTTCTCGTTGAAGGTTTAATACAATGTAAAATGCTATATTGATAGATGAACATTAACATTCACTAACATATTCGGAGTGGTCTATGGTCGGACCTCCGTGCAACCACCACGGTCGGATGAGTCGTGGTGGTCCGTCGTAGTCGAGAAATTCATGGGACAGCACGAGCCAAACGTGGGACCCACTCAATATTTAATTATTTTTTCCATTTTCGTTTTGATTTTTAAAGAAATAAAAATTACACCAACGGTCAGTTTAAAAAATATATATATATATATATCCTTTAGTCCAACGGTTAAAAAATAAAAATATTATTTTAATTTTATTTTATTTATTATATATCTATATAAATACACAACAACTATACCATCTTTTTAACGCACAACAAATTCATCTATACAAAACAATCCCAACACTTCCAACATTTCCAACAATTCCAACACTTCAAATAATTCCAACAACAATTCCAATAATTCCAACACTATAATTCCTAACCATGTCTAACCCAAACGAAAACTTCTCATAGACGAATTTTCTCAATTTCAGCACTACTAATACCCCGGGTTCTAGCTCATCACCGCCAAACTCGAGCAATCAACAATTCAACATGTTCCAACAATCGTATTACCCACAACAATCATTGCAATGCAACCAACGATTCCAACAACAACAACAAAAATTCCAACAATTACAACTCCAACAACAACAACAACAGCAAGAATCCGTATCCACGAAAAAAAAGGAAAAAGAAAGTAATCAAAGGAAGATTTAAAGGTGTACCGGTCATATGTAACAAAAATCCATGGACACCTGAAGAAGAAGTTTGGTTAGCACAATGTTGGGTTGATACTTCAGAAAGTGGCAAAAAGTCAAAGTTCTTCCGACACAACGACTTCTTCTCGTGGTACCAGTTCAAGGCTCGAAGTTGCAGTAGAACACATAGCGAGCTATAAAGATAGAATGGAAGCATCACGTTTAGAAGTTGTACGTGAGATAAAAAGAAGCCGAAAAAGTGTGTGTGGCAATTGAGTCACTAAAGTTTCTAAAAGAAACAACCGATGGTTACAAGCCGAAGGATAAAAAGTGTATTAATAACATGAAAAAGTTTATTCGCAAAACATATGCGGAATTCGTGGACCACGACGCGGACGAAGAAGATTAATTTTAGGCTTCTTTTATCGTATTGTAATGTTTTAATTTCTAGGAACTATGTATTTTTATTGTGATGTTTTTAATTTTTAGAGATTATGTATTTTTTTTTTAACTATTGTAATGTTTTTTTTTAATAATTAGTATATTTTTTATTTTATTAATTAATGTATTTTTTTAATTAACTCGTGGCTTAGGTTGGCTTCAAATCTTATCTTCTTTCAGTGTGACTTTCAACTTAAAAATGTAGATTGACAAAATGGGTGGGTTGGTTAACAGGTCAAAAGTCAAAACACTAGAGGTGACAAAATGTGCAGGTTGAGTAACGTGTAAAAATGGGTAAGGATTAGAACGCGTAAGTTTCTGGTATGGGTTGGTTCTGGATTGACCCATAACATTTTTGGTCTAAAACTTTTAATGCTTTTTTATGATAAAATTTTTATCAGGTTTTATGCATATGCCTTGGGCGACTTTCGTCCTGTTCTGCTCATTTGACATTTTGAATTTTCTTCTTTAAAGCTAATCTTTATTTATTTAACCCATTAGATGCACCGGAAACTTTGTTTTCAAATACCGTATAAAGAGTCAATGTTTTAACTATGACTACAAAAACTACATTACCACATGTTTATTCTACGGTTTTGCATAAAGCGATTAAGGAAATGTTTTATGCAACAGATTAACTATATTCTTGGCAAGAACCTGAGAAGGATAAGTTATCTTGTGGGTTATGGGAATCATTACCCAAAACACGTTCATCACAGAGGCGCATCAATTCCCAAGAACAAGATTAAGTACAACTGTAAAGGAGGATACAAGTGGAGAGACTCTAAAAAACCAAATCCTAACACTATTATTGGAGCTATGGTTGCTGGGCCAGATAAGCATGATGGTTTCCACGATGTGCGTACAAATTACAATTACACAGAGCCAACCATTGTTGGTAATGCCGGTTTAGTTGCAGCCCTGGTAGCCTTGTCTGGTGACAGAACAACTAAGATGGATAGAAACACCATTTTCTCAGCCGTGCCGCCTATGTTTCCAACTCCTCCACCACGGCCAGCTCCCTGGAAGCCGTGAGTCGTGTTTCTGAAGGAATATTAGAATATGAATTGACTGCTCAACGAGTTGGATTTGGGAGTATAAGCATATGAAAGGCTAATGAACTTGAACACGAGGTTGCTGATTGATGGATGGAGAAGCTGGACTAGTGGTTATTTAATCTTCATATGGGGTATGTAATCATATAGAGTATGCTTGTTTACTGTAAGTAAACAAATAATCTTGTTACTTTTTGGAATAATAGAAACTTGGTCACACTAAGAATGAGTTAAATAACAGTAAACCACAGACTTTTCATTTTTCTTTCTTTTTTTATTAGTTTCACAATGTGCGTAAAAGCGTAGGGTTGCAAACAAGTCGAGCCAAGCTATGCTCAATTCTATTAGGCTATGTTCGAGATTTGCTTTATAGTTCGACAGACAGTTGCAAACTAGTCGAGCCAAGCTCTGCTCAATTCTATTTGGCTATGTTCGAGATTTCTTTTATAGTTTGACAGACTATCATTATGCAGGCTAAACTTTAAATTGAAAAGTGATAAAATATTTCAGGGAAATGCTGAATAAAGCCCTTAGGGCTCTCGATAAGTGATTGAAGTTCAACATGCCATTTTACATTTAATCAACATGTAGTATACTGTATGAGATTTTAGATTATAAGAGAAAATTTGACTGTAATAAACACATTTTATTTTCTTATTGAGAACTCTTAGGATTTTGTTTAGCATAACCCAATATTTTAACTATGTTTTCTAAATGTTAAGGTGGAGTTTGGTTTGAACTTGTAATTGAAAATGGATATCGGTTTAAAAGGTATTAGATAGGGAATATGTAATTGAAAATGGGTATTGGTTTAAAAGGTATTAGATGAGGAATGTGTATGAGTGTTGGATATAATTGTTTGGTCTAAAAAAAAAAGATTAGGCATTGAATATTATTTTAATGATATAATATTGTGAAAAGAAAATAATATGAAAATGAGAGATATTGAAAAAGTAAGAAAGAGAAGTATATATATGTGAATGAGATAGAGTGCTGGGATATGAAAAATGATATCTAAGTTTAAAACTATAAGTCTAAAAATGTACTTACAAATGTGATCGGTTAGTAATAAAATGATATGTGAAGATTAATAGAGAGAAAATGTATAAGTGATGTGTTAAATGATGAATAAAATAAGTCTAGTTTTAAGTCGATATAACATTAGTTATGAGATATACGTTAGAAAAGTTATGCTAATACTTACCAACTCGGTGGGTTTTTAATAACCCCTCGATTTTATTTTATTTGAATCCTAAATACAAATCCTATACCCTTCAAACAAACACAAATTATTACATCGAAATTCAAAACTCAGGTGGCGTTTGTTTTGAATATGGGAATAGGAATGAGAATGAAAATGTATATGGATTTGAAAGAAAGTGATGAGAGAGAAAGTTATGATTAATTTTAAATAGATATTTGTTTTCTAATGAGATTTCATTTAAAACTAATAGAAATAGAAAGTGTAGTAGAAGTGTATGAAAGATAAAAAGAGAAGATAATGCATGTGTGAGAGAGCATGGAATCATGGATTATTTCATAAAACATCCCAATCTCATCTACCAAAAGTTTTATCAAATCGATACATTGTAAGTTTACACATACCCATTCCCTTAAAACGAACACCACCTAATTCTCCAACTTTTTAAACAAACAACTCATAAATAACCTTCATTAAATTTAGATATCACATTACAAGTGGTGTTACCCGAGATGTTCGGTTCGAATCCATGGGACTTTCATTTTTTAGGATTGCGATTTCACAAACAGCCCTCTGATATTTTAATAAAAAACAGGCTAGCCCCAGCATTAGGTTCTACTAATTATATGACATCTTCTAGAGACCAGATTTTTAAATAGTCATTATTATAATGACGTTATATCTTTAAGGTAAAACTTGATTTATATTATATTTTTCAATCAGTACACATCCATAAATAACTATTATCTTTATGACTTTAATATTTGTGTCTAAAATGTCTATTACAAAAACTTATTTCAAATTTACTTTTTACTAAATCAAAATCTGTATGTACAACATTTAATGTTATTTATGGTTTGTATGTGTTTTAAGTTAATTCAAAAAATAAATTAAACTCCAACATCCCCAACTACAAATATAACAACAAACCCAAAATGCAAATGATTTGAGTCTGTAATTGTTCATATATCCAATTAAGTAAAACAAAATACGTTATAAAATAAACGTCAATTGAGAGAGGGACGAGCGAGTGATAAATTGAGAAAAAAAGAGGTAGGCCTTCCGAGCGGGCATTTAGGGGCCTTGTTAGCGAGCCATCATTCTTCCCTAAGCTGCCAGAGTCCGATCGAAGCGAGCAAGAGATAGAGGAATCATCACTCATAGATGTGAATTGAGAAAGCAAGCCCTAATTCTTTTTCATCTTCTCGGGCAAGACCAATTATAAGTCGACGTCTTAACCTGAATTACACGTGATTAACAAAGAAAATCATATATATTGCATGATATATATTTATACACGTACATATAGACATTTTTGTTTAATAACATTTTGCTAATAGGAGAACAAATCATAGAGATGATATCCTCCCGTAGTGAAACGCAGGTCATTAACCATCGTTATATACATTAGCGGTGAGTTTATTGTCGTTTTGATACAATAATTGTCGTTTTAAAAAAAAATATATTATACTAAATTAATTATAATGAGACGAAATTTCGCATTTTTTGAATCACAAAACACACGGTTTCAACCCCGAAAAAACCCCTCCCCTTCGAATTCTATATCTCTTTTGATATATTAATTGGGGTGTAAAATTGTAAAAGGAAGATTCAATAGTCAAGTGGTTGAGCACAACATTGTTGACCAAATGAACCCAGCCTTGAATCGTGGGTTGCATGCTTTGACTTTTTATGTCATATTTTTTTATTATTATTTTCTTTTAACTCTTACGAGTTGATTAAGACACCATAAAACATATAAGTATAGACATATAGTCTTCAACTATTATACTACGACAATGAGTAGTTTTTATTTTACCGATTCATTTTCAAAGACAGCATAGTCAATATTATTTTTCAACGAAGTAGTTTTTCCCAAAATGATTAAACCTAGTTTGCGTATATTTATTTTTACCTATCTAAATTATATTCGGTTTATTTAAAATTTCAATATAAATTAACCATTACAACCCTAGCCAAAATACTCACACTGAAGCGTAAAGTGAACATCCTTATTTTATATATACATTACAGTGTATAACTATTTTATCAAACAGACTTTTCAATTCTTATATTAGCGTATCTATGTCATCAATTAAATTGAACTTTCAATTGAACAGTTAAATCTCTATTTTTTTTAATTATTATAATTATTTTCGTGAATGTAAAATATCTGATGTGTTTTACTTTCTAAGTCTTTTAATGACTATGTACTTGAGATAATTAATTTTCCTTGAAACTTTAAATAATATTTAATTTGATCACATAGATTATTATTTATTATTATTAATATATAAAATCATCCAGTTTAAATATAAATGATCGATCTTTAATAAGTAATAAGTAATAAAATTAAAATTATAAACCATGTATTTGTGCGGTTCACAAAAATAAAATAAAATTGATTTGTGTTTTTAAACGAGTATAAGACATTACCATCTTCAACTTCAATCAATTAAAACTTTTGTTTTCAAAATATTATATTTATTTAATATTTATATTTATGGGAAAATATTAAATGTAGCTGAGAGCGACCTTAGATGCCATTAGCCTAAAAAGAGGGTTCATATCATATTTCTATTTAAGTGAAAATCTTATATATAGCTAAGAGCAATTAACTCCTGTTAGGTGCCGCTAATCTAAAAAAAGGGTTTAGTTGTAAAAGTATTAAAATTTTGATAGACCGAAACTATATATATTTATAGAACATTTACTTTCGATTAAACTTTTAATTGAACAATTAAATTTCTATAATTTATAATTACGTCTTATAGCTATAACATACAACTATTTTATCAAACAGACTCTTAATTTTTTCTATATTGTTTATTATTTTAAATTGTTTCAACTTTAAATTTACCTTTTTCATATTTTTAGGTTGCTTTAGGATATCTTGGAATTTTTTTATACTATTAGTTATCTTATGTGTTTCAACTTTAAATTTACCAACTATATTTTGTGAAATAAGCTTACAATTATTTGAAATAATATTATTTTATATCTTCAAAATGACTCATATTTATATACGCCTCTAAAAGCTAAGTGAATATATAAGATGTCACTTATTTGAATTATGATCTATATTTTTAATCAATTAAAATGTGAGCTAATTGATGATTAAGGAATTTTCATATTTTAAATCATTAACAATGACTTTCATATAATTTCGCATCTTTGAAGGTTAAACATCTATAGGGTCATAGATTATTGTATCTTATGCATTATTTCTCTTATTTGGTTGGTCCTTATATGCTTAACTTTCGTCGTCTTCGATCTTATATATTCAAATATTCAATAATTTATGTGGGCAAACGTGACAAAGCACCAGGAATGTCGTAAGTCATAATTCTTAAACCAAATGTGTACTCCAAATATAAGGAGTGATAGACTGAAAGCCAATAGCGAACATAAGGTGTTTGACGAAACACAACGATGTAATAAAAAAGAGAATATTAACGTTTGTCAATACACGGCAATTTACATGGTTTCAGTTAATCGTCATACGATCGACCTATATTCAAAAGATTGTTTCTAGTAAAAGAAGATGAAATACTATATAGAATGTACAGCTTTTTTCGGATGTATGTTATGAAAAAAAAATCGATTTCTTGAACTACATGTGACACTTGACACTTAATTACGGTTTCTAGTTATGACAGGAATGTAGAAATGTTTTTGGTCCAGGCTAATGTGCAAGGTGCTGATTTCAATTTATCGAAAGCCAACTCGTTCAAAGTTCAGTATATGAGTCCATATGAGGTTTTACTTTAAAACTAATCGGTGAAAAAGGGATTAGTTGATAAACTTATACGATTTGATTTCTTTATGTATCATATGTGAGATATGAGTTTGCACCCAACACTAATTTTCAATACATATTCGTCTAGTTAGTTATTTATCAAATCATTTTCATTTTTGTGTTAAGTTGTACTTGGTATAAGATATTAATGTGTGAACTCAAATGTACATCTACGAATTGAAATCTTGTTATGCGTATTACTTAGTATTCTTAGTTCTTTATTTCAAATTTTCAATAATAATATTTTCATATCATCAAATAATTTTGAAGACTAATTTTTTAAGGAAGTAGTGAAATATCTTTTTTCCTCTTTAATTATTGATTTTTAAGCATATGTAGCAAAATAACTCACCTGAATGGGTATATAAGTCGCGTTAGACTTTCAATAGTAAAAATGACAAAATAAATACTGATAATAGTTTGGTATATAAATGTAAATCTGATGTTTGATTTTCAATAAATCGACCACAAAACATCACTATATAAAGCACGTGAATAGCCAAGGCTTAGCATTGGAAAAGCACTACAATGGCAAGTAAAGAACACGAAGCCATACAAGTCGCAGACTTCCTCCACATGAATGGTGGCAATCAAGAAACAAGCTATGCCACCAACTCCTTTTATCAAGTATATATCTCTTTTATCTCTCCGTAATATTATTTTAAGTGACAGACGTTCAAACTTTTATCAAACAATTCAGGCTCAAATTTATTAGATCAAGATTCTATCGAGTTATAGTGCAAAATACTATTTTAAAATTTTCAAATGACGTCTTTTGTCCTTATCTGTATAGGCTTTTGATCTATGATCACATGTTGTTATGATTTTATTACTCTTTCGAGCTAGTCTCCAAATCTCTCATGTAGTTATAATATCACGCCCATCACAACTTATTGTTGCTTACAGTTGTTGTGGTTCCATTTTTTAGGAAATTGCTATAAGAAAAGTGAAGCTCGTACTGGAGGAAACAATCAAGGCCATAGCTAATATTGATGATTTTCCACGGTGTTTCAATATAGCAGATTTGGGTTGTTCTTCTGGACCAAACACACTGTTAGCTATATCTAACATTGCGGATTATATCCATGAAGTGTGTAAAGCAAAGAATGTTATTGTACCTCAACTTCAAGTATGCTTAAACGACCTTTATGGAAATGACTTTAATACCATCTTCAAATCACTACCAACGTTCTATGCTAGGTATAAAAAGGAAAAGGGGGAAAATGGTCCATGTTATGTTTCGATTGTGCCTGGTTCTTTTTATGGGAGACTCTTTCCGGATCAAAGTATGCACTTTTTTCATTCCTCTATGAGCCTTCACTGGCTTTCTCAGGTTAGTATGAAGTGTGGGAAAGTGATAATGTATGTCTACGGAATAATTATGTTATCCGTTCAAAAACTAATATAACGTATGATTTTGTTAACTTCACGCTAATTATTATGCATCTGAAATATTATGTTTAATTAGTTCCTTTTACAAAGAGATTCTAATAATGACGAGAAATAATGTCGGGGTATTTTGATTTAAGGTTTGTATAACTCAAATAATCTTAAAATTTGCAACTCGTATCAAATCTATAGTGAGATGACTAGATTAGAGTAAGAAATTGCTTTTGGCGAAACTTATCGACACGTGCCTCTCACTAGCTCATATTCCTTTTATAGATTTTGAATAGTAACATCAAATTCCTATTCAATAGAGCCTTACCATTATTATATTTTTTTTTATTAGTCAGTGCATATATATATATATATTTATTTATATGTGTGTGTGATTTATATACTAGCATGTGGCGGGTTTCTTTTTTCGCAAAAAGTAAAAGAAACTCGATATGAATAAAAGTTTTACCCTTAATTATATTTGCTATTCGAAATATATTTAGATTCCGGTGGACATCGAGAATAATAAGCTAAACATCTACATCTCGAAAGCAAGCCCTTCGAATGTGTTTGAAAAGTACAGGATGCAATTTAAAAAAGATTTTATGACGCTCTTGGAATCACGCTCTATAGAACTTATACATGGAGGCCGTATGGTTCTCACTTTTTTAGGTCGAAGTAGTGTTGATCCTTACACCAATGACAATTGTCGTCTTGCAGAGTTGATGGCTGAATCACTTCTTGCTGCAGTCAAGGAGGTGTTTTTGTAAATTTTTTTATCTTTTATATCTTTCAAGATATGATAAGTTTTCTATATGGTAACTAATGCTTTAAGCTTTACAATATGTGCAGGGGTTGATTCAAGAGTGTGACCTTAGCTCATTCAATTTACCATATTATTTAGCTTGTGAGGAAGAAATTAGAGACATTATTCGCAATCAGGGATCATTTTCTCTTGATATCTTGGACATATTTGAAACCAATTGGGATCCATATGACACTAATTATACAAATGTGGAAGCTTCTTATGATCCAGACCATGGCAAAAGGGTTGCAAAAGCCATACAAGCTGTCGCAGAGTCAATGTTGGCTGCTCACTTTGGAAATTCTGCAATGGACTTGGTATTTGAAAATTTTGAGAAAAATGTGAATGAACATCTAGCTGTTGAGAAAACTAAGGGCGTCAACATAGTAGTCTCACTGACAAAGATCTAATATATTATGTATCGATTTGAGTTTCAAGATTTCTATGTTGTCATATGTAACGTTCAAAATAGTACAACTTTTACTACCTAAAGACAATAACAAGCCTTTTTATTTAGGCAAATATCTGTTTTAGATTATCAAAGTTGTCACTTAAGTTTATATTTTAAATTGCCTACAATATTATTTCAGTGTACTACCTATACATAGAACCAAGATAAATGTGTTATTCAACTATTTATTTGTATATCTTTAACGAAAATCACAACGTATTAAATGATTACTATTGAAAACACTTAAAAGTGGAGAATGAAAATAGATAGAAACATATGAAGTTCTTATTATTTCGTGTAGAGTAGTGATTCTTTTGTTCAAGCACAACATGACCTTGCTACAATGATTGTATAGTTAAGTATACTTTTATGTACTAGTGTATTACTATAAACATCACACAAGCTAAATTTCCATGTGGATTTGAAACATGGCGCTATGATGTGGATGAGTTTTCTAACCGTTCCCTAGTTTAATCGGAAGAAAAACAAACACTTCAACACAAATACCATATTATATATAGGGTGAGGATCAAGAGGAAAACAAAAAAAATTAGAAAATGAGGGAAGCAAATCTCAACCCTTAATTTTATTATAAATGAATTTTAAAAATCACAAATAATTTCAAAATTTAACATTCATCGCAAATGAATGTTAAAACATTTATTTATGAAAAAAACAAGGGCTAAGATTCGTTTCCTTCCTTCCCCAAGATTTGAAACTTCCCTATGGAGCAATTCCATATATATATGTATATATAATAGTTTTAGGTCCTCCCAACTATCATTTATTTTTCGGCTTCAACTATTCTTACTTCAAAAGTATTTATCTCCAACAATTACTTCAAAAACCTTCAACTTTATTTTTTGTTTTTTATTTTTATTTTTGTAATTTCGTTTAACTCTAAAGTATTATACCCACAATATAGATCATTTGACTTATATGTCTTGATTCTCCTAACATGTAATACATTACATATATATATATATATAAGGGAAGGATCCATAGGGAAGCTCCAAATTTTGGGGAAGGAGGGAAGCAAATCTTAGCCTTTGATTTTTTCATAAAAAGACGTTTTTAACATTCATTTGTGATGAATGTTAAATTTTGATTAACATTCATCACAAATGAATGTTAACAACATTCATTTATGATGAAATCAATGGTTGAGATTTGCTTCCCTCATTCTTTAATTTTTTTGTTTCCTTCTTGATCCCTCCCCTATATATATATATATATATATATATATCCTATAGTAACTTTTATCTTTGTAATAATCTCTATCCATTTTTTAAAACAACTTCTACTGAATTAAACCTAAATACGTAAGTAATCCATCCATCCATCCATTTATATATGACTCCGTATTAAATTGAGTTAATATCTAACACAACATATTACTCTTATAAACGCAAGTGTTGGAATATTAGGTATAATATGTAGCTCTATTCTACCAATGTTTTGATATTTCATTTATACCGTTCGTGAAAAAATTACAGGAACTATTATTATCGTTTTGTGCGAGTATCCTAATATGTATATTACTATACTAGTTTTTATACAGTTGATTATATATGCAAATGCAAGTATAGTTTAACACCTTTAGTGAGCTTGTGTTCTTTTGAAGTTTATTTGTAATGTAATTAATCAATGTCCATACATGATAGCTGATTATAAGTACACGAGTGATACTTAATCAAGTAATTAATGGTATGGATTTTTTAACATATAGTTTTCTCATCACCTTGTACAAGTGTGTAAGCCTACAAACAAGTGGGTCATGAAACTTTTAACTACAAGATTGAAAAATAAACATGTAACGGGTAAGTATAATAATCCAATTCCAATTAATTTATTAATCTTTTCAATCTTATTTATTAAAAGATAATAATAATTATATTATAATTATTATCATAAATTAATCTTAGCCGTTAAATGTATTTTTTAATTGTAATTTTACTGTTAATTTTAATTAGTCAAATTGACGATTTCATTGATAATCCATTGAATGAGGAGAGTTCAATGAGAATAGTTTTTTTTTTTTTGTAAAAATGAGAGAACCAATAAGAGAACTCCAAACACCACTTTCTCTCATGTTTTTTAAAATTAAATATCTTAAAATCGGTGAGTCAAAAAATTATAAAAATTACATCATAAAAACCACCGTTTTTCTCTTCGATTAGACATCTCACATAATATATTATCGACATTTTTTTTTTTTTCAATTTTTGGAATAAAATGTAAGTGTTTTCATATTAATAACTCAACTACTAAAACTTATATGTGTAATTCCGCCTAATAACATATAACAAACTAATTTAATGTAATTAAAATTAAAGATATAACATTACGTTAAATATAAGTCCGGAAGACCTAAATTAATTCATAAATCTCCCTCCCTACACACTCACCGACTACAGTTCCCTCTCTATAAACCCTTCCCTGTTTGCTACACATAAAAACTAGTAATTAGGTTTTCAACACTCCGTCGTAGCGCCATCCATGACAGGTCGCTCGTCGTCATCTTTAGCCGGTATTGAGGTTCCGATTATCGTCAGCGATTCAATCAAATGGTTTAATGTCTCCGTTCCTTCTTCAATTA
This sequence comes from Logfia minima, assembly GCA_963921325.1. Taxonomy (NCBI): domain Eukaryota; kingdom Viridiplantae; phylum Streptophyta; class Magnoliopsida; order Asterales; family Asteraceae; genus Logfia; species Logfia minima. Next base: position 34,892,525 of record OY992767.1, read on the forward strand.
CACCACCACCCGACCCTGAGTCCGAGCCATTTTCTCCTATTACTAAACACGCATCTTCTTGCTGCACCATTGGATATCCTCCTACTTATTTCATCTGGTAATTAAACGCTTAACCTAATCCATTCTTACTTCATTACTATTATTATCACGTTACTGCTAGTAATAATGTTGCTACTACTAATAGTGGTTATTTGATCTTCATATGGAGTATGTAATTTTATTTAGTATGCTTGTTTACTGTAAGTAAAGCAAATAATCTTGTTACTTTTTGGAATAATAGAAACTTGGTCGCACTAAGAATGAGTTAAATAAAAGTAAAACGGATAGACTTTTCATTTTTCTTTCTTTTTTTATTAGTCGCGCAATGTGTGTAAAAGCGTAGGGTTCCAAACAAGTCGAGCCAAGCGCTGCTCAATTCTATTGGACTATGTTCGAGTTTTGCTTTATAGTTCGACAGACTTTCATGATGCAAGCTAAACTTTAAATTGAAAAGTGATAAAATATTTTAGAGAAATGCTAAACAAAGCCCTAAGGGATCTCAATAAGTGATTGAAGTTAAACATGCCCTTTTAGATTTAAACAACATGTATTAGACTGTATGAGATTTTAGATTATAAAATAAAATTTGACTGTAATTAATACATTTGATTTTCTTATTGAGAACTCTTAGGACTTTGTTTAGCCTAACCCAATATTTTAACTATGTTTCCTAAACTTTAAGGGGGCGTTTGGTTTGAACCCGTAATTGCAAATGGGTATCGGTTTAAAAGGTACTAAATAGGGAATGTGTATCATTGTTGGATATAATTGTTTGGTTTAAAAAATAAACCGTGTGCATTGAATATTATTTTAATGATATAATATTGTGAAAAATGAAAAAAGAAATGAGAGGTATTGAAAATGTAAGGGCGAGAAATATATTTTTGTGAGTAAGATAGAGTGATGTGATATGAAAAATGATATATAAGTTTAAAACTAAAAGTCTAAAAACATACTTACAAATGTGATTTGTTAGTGTGTTAAAATGATAAGAGAAAATAGAAAGAAAATATGTAAGTAATGTGTCAAATGATAAATGAAATAAGTTTAGTTTAAGTCGATATAACATTACTTAAGAGATATACATGTCACAAAACTGTGCTAATATTCACCAACTTGGTGGGGTTTTAATAACCCCTCAATTTATTTATTGTTTGAGTCTTAAATATAAATCATGTACCTTTAAAACAAACACAACTTATCATATTAAAATCTAAAACTTAGAGTGGTGTTTGTTTTGATCATGGGAATTGGAATGAGAATGAAAATGTGTATGGATTTGAAAGAAAATGATGAGAGAGAAAATTATGATTAATGTTAAGTACATACTTGTCTTCTAATAAGATTGCATTTAAAATTAATACAAATATAAAGTGAAGTAGGAGTTTACGAGAGATAAAGAAAGAAGATAATGCCTATGTGTAAGAGAGAATTGATTAATTCGTAAAACATCCCAATAAGTAAAACAAAATACGTTATAGAATAAAAGTTAATAATTACACGTGATTAATAAAGAAAATCATATATATTGCATAATATATATTTATATATGTATATATAAACATTTTTGTTTAATTACATTTTACTAATAGTAGAACAAATCATAGACATCAGGTTCTCGGACAGCGAAGCGCATATCAACTACTCTCGTTATATAAATTAGCCCTGGGCTCATTTTCATTTCAATACAATAAATTTCGTTTTGCTTTAAAAATATTATCTATCTATACTATTAAAGGACAATATAGTTGATGTCATTATGTTGACTTGTCAGTTTCTAAGGTAGTATTTGACGCTGATGTGGTGGCACCAGGTTACTCCGCTTATGTCACTATGACCTCATAAATAAGAAATAGGCTTAAAATGTTTCATTTAAATATATACATTTTTTATTATTTTATTTTTTTAGTTTCAATACATGACATGCAACTAATAATAACTTTTGAGCATGCTTGTGAGTTTCAAACACTTCCTTCACCTTTTTATTCCTACCATCTTTTTATTGCGTATGTTAAGTTTGGAATGTGAGTGGTCATCTTCTACTCATTATAACAGTGGAGTTCATTCAACACATAACCATTTATTTTCTTCACAACAACATTCTAAAGAGAATAAAATAGCTTCAAACAATGGAGAACGAGTCATTCAACTACAATCAAGATCTTGATACCGTGAAGGTACATGGAAGCTCAAAGTGAGAATTTTGAGGTTATGGAAGATTACCTATCAGCTTGATATGATTGTAATGGACGAAAATGTATTTTTCTTGAGTTTATTTATATGGAAATCTTTGAATTCGTACTTTATTTATTTTACACACAAATTATATCAAACAATTACCACTTTTTTTTCACACACAATTCTTACTTTCTTTTTAATTACATACAACCTATATGGAAGATCAAAAACACTTATTTTATACGAATCGTAAATGGATCCCTTTCAAAATTCGGACGAAGATTCCGATATGGAAGATCTCAAAGCAAGTATTGGTTGTTACAATTTGGATGTTGTGCTTGATATTCTTGAAACCTTGGAATAAAATGAAGAAGACGTAGTCGAAAATAATCTTTTGAATACTTACACATGAATATTTACATATGAGTCAACAAACTGATAATTTATAAGTAATCTTTTGAACAATTTATCAAAAAATGTTTGAATCTTATAATTCATGTAAATTGAATGACCATAAAAAAAAAAAACAATACAGCTTCAAAGAATATATGCCACCGATGTTTACTTTAAATAATTTCACAACTTTAAAGTTCGTTTCAACCAACTTCAAATTTTAATTGTAAGTTCTTTCTAAATTTTATGACAATCAAAAACATCTTAATCAAATTTATTTCTAAATCTCATTTAAATTTAACAAAACTAATATAACATAGTTTATTGTTTTTTATAGAGTTATTAACTCTTATGATATATAAAAAAATAATAATTTACACATAACCACCTTCTTTTGAGTTCAAAAATTTGATCGCATGGTGATGATTATAATCTTTGAATAATTATTTATGCACTCACTCTACAACATAGACAACTTCAATCATCATCTTCCACTATTTATCTTTCTCTTCCTTCTTTCCTTCTTCAACGATTGCTTTACGATTTCTTAGAAGTTTTTAAAATGTTTATATTATTTGTTATTTTAAGTTAATTTCAATTTTAAATTACTCTTTTTCATATATTTAAGTTGCTTTAGGATATCTTAGAATTTCATTTTTATTATTATCATTTGTTATCTTATGTTTTTGAACTTTAAATCTACCAATTATATTTTGTAAAATAAATTAACAATTATTTGAACTAATATTATTTTATATCTTTTGAAACGAATCACCTATATATATACATATACATATATATATATACAAGTTTAAAAGATAGTTAAATATATAAAATGCCACTTAATTGAATTATTGTCTACATGTATAATCAATTAAAATGTGAGTCAATAATTGCAAAAAAAGGTAAGTAAATTTTAAAATTTTAATATTATTTATTTGAGTTAATTGATGATTATGGACTTTTCATATTTTAAATCATTAAAAGGCTTTTATATAATTTCGTATCTTGAAGGTTAAACATCTAAAGGGTCATAGATTATTGTATTTTTATGCATTATTTCTCTTATTTGGTTGGTCCGTGCTTAACTTTTATCGTCTTTTTTTTTTTTCTTTTCTAAGTTTCTTATGCATATTTTAATGGTCAATTGCTTTAAAATGTCGATATAAATTTCTAGACTTGAAAAGAGAAAAAAAAAAAATGGATGACTGTTATTTTTTTTAATTCTAATAGCATTTAGGTTTTCGGCGGATGGTTTGAAAATTCTTCGTTTTTTCCTTCAATTTAGTATTCATTAAAAAGGGCTACGTAGCATTGCATTTTTGACTTCATAACGAATTCATAACTTTGTCAATTACATTATTTCTAAAGGGTCATAGATTATTGTATTTTATGCATTATTTCTCTTATTTGGTTGGTCCTTATATGCTTAACTTTCGTCGTCTTCGATCTTATATATTCAATACTTTGTGGGCAAACGTGACAAAGCACAAGAAATGTCGTCAGTCCTACTTCTTAAACCAAATGTGAACTCGAAACGTAAGGAGTGATAGACTGAACGCCAATAGCGAATATAAGGTGTTTGAAGAAACACAGCAATGTAATAATAAAGAGAATATTAACGTTTGTCAATACACGGCAATTTACATGGTTTCAGTTAATTGTAATACGATCGACCTATATTCAAAAGATTGTTTCTAGTAAAAAATATGAAATACTATATAGAATGTACAGCTTTGGGTTGTATGTTATGAAAAAAAAATCGATTTCTTGAACTACATGTGACACTTGACACTTAATTATGGTTTCTAGTTATTACAGGAATGTAGGAATGTTTTTGGTCCAGGCTGATGTGCAAGGTGCTGATTTCAATTTATCGAAAGCCACCCCGTCCAAAATTCAGTATATGAGTTCAGATGAGGTTTAGCTCTAAAACTAAATTGGTAACAGATGAAGTAGTTTATGAACTTATATTATTTGGTTTTCTTTATTTATCCGATGCAGAATATGAATTTGCAGCCAACACTAATTTTTCGATACACGTTTGCCGATTTAGCTCTTATTGTGAATTAAATCATATTTCTTTTTGTGTTAAGTTGTACTTAGTATGATATTAATGTGTGAACTCAAATATAAATCTAGGAATTCTTGTTATAGGTACTTTGTAGCTAGTATTCTTAGTTCTTTATTTCAATAACGACTTTTCATATCATCCAAAATTTTTGGAGACTGATCTTTTAAGGAAGTATTGAAATCTCTTATTTCTTCGTTAATTGTTGATTTTGAAACATAGGTAGCAAAATAATTTACGTGATTGGCCGGGTAGATAAGTCGCGTTAGACTTGCAATAGCAAAAATGAAATAATAAATACTAATAAATAGTTTGGTATATAAATGTAAATCTGATGTTTGACTTTCAATAAAATCGACCACAAAAATTCACTATATAAAGCACGTGAATAGCCAAGGCTTAGCATCGGAAAAGCACTACAATGGCAAGTAAAGAACACGAAGCCATACAAGTCGCAGACTTCCTACACATGAATGGTGGCAATCAAGAAACAAGCTATGCCACCAATTCTTTTTTTCAAGTACATATCTTTTTTATCTCTCCATAATAATATTTTAAGCACAAACGTCCAAGCTTTTATCAAACAACTCAAACTATTAGATCAACATTCTATCGAGCGAGTTCTAGTTCAAAATACTATTTTAAAATTTTCAACTGATGTTTCTTTTGTCCTTATATGAATACGTTGTTGATCTACGATTACATGTTATAATTTTATTACTCTTTCGAGCTCGTCTCCAAATCTCTCAAGTTGAGCTCGAGCCTGCATCATAGCGGCTCATCAAGCTAATGAGCTCGACTAGGCTCTCTTACAATATCTTAAATTGTATTATGTCAATATCACGTCCATCACAACTAATTATTGCTTACAGTTGTTGTGTTTCCATTTTTTAGGAAATTGCTATAAGAAAAGTGAAGCTCGTAATCGAGGAAACAATCAAGGGCATATCTAATATTGATGATTTCCCACGATGTTTTAACATAGCAGATTTGGGTTGTTCTTCTGGACCAAACACACTGTTAGCTATATCTAACATCATGGATTATATCCATGAAGTGTGTAAAGTAAAGAATGTTATTGTACCTCAACTTCAAGTATGCTTAAACGACCTTTATGGAAATGACTTTAATACCATCCTCAAATCACTGCCAACGTTCTATGCTAAGTATAAAAAGGAAAAGGGGGAAAACGGTCCATGTTATGTTTCGGTTGTGCCTGGTTCTTTTTATGGGAGACTCTTTCCGGATCATAGTATGCACTTTTTTCATGCCTCCACGAGCCTTCACTGGCTTTCTCAGGTTAGTATAAAGTGTAGGAAAATGATAATGTATGTCTACGAAATAATTATATTTTTCGTCCAAAACCTAATCTAACATATGATTTTGTTACTTCACACTAAATATTATGCCTTCGAAATATTAATTTTTATTAGTTCCTTTTACAAAGAGATTCTAATAATGACGAGAAAGAATGTCGGGGTATTCCTTTTACAGATGTTGATTAGTAATATCAAGTTCTTCTTATTCGGTAGAGCCTTACTTTATTATACTTTTTTCTATCAGTGTGTGCATATATATAGGTGTGAGATTTATGTGTTAACATGTGGTGGGTTTCTTTTTCGCAAAAAATAAAAGAAAGTCGATACAAATAAAGTTTGACCATTAATTATATTTGCTATTCAAAATATATTCAGATACCGGTAGACATCGAGAATAATAAGCTAAACATCTACATCTCGAAAGCAAGCCCTTCAAATGTGTTTGAAAAGTACAAGATGCAATTTAAAAAAGATTTTACGACGTTCTTGGAATCACGCTCTAGAGAAATTATACATGGAGGTCGTATGGTTCTCACCTTTTTAGGTCGCAGTAGTGTTGATCCTTATACCAATGACAATTGCCGTCTTGCAGAGTTGATGGCTGAATCACTTCTCGCTGCAGTCAAGGAGGTGTTTTTTTTTTTTGTTTTTCCTCTTTTATATCTTTCAAGATATGATAAGTTTTCTATATGGTAACTAATGTTTTAAGCTTTACAATATATGTAGGGGTTGATTCATGAGCATGACCTTAACTCATTCAATATACCTCTTTATTATGCTTGTGAGGAAGAAATTAGAGACATTATTCGCAATCAGGGATCATTTTCTCTTGATATCTTGGACGCATTTGAAATCAATTGGGATCCATATGACACTGATTATACAAATGTGAAAGCTTCTAATGATTCAGACCATGGCAAAAGGGCTGCGATGGTCATAAGAGCTGTCTCAGAGCCGATGTTTGTTGCTCACTTTGGAAATTCTGCAATGGACTTGGTATTTGAAAATTTTGAGAAAAATATTAATGAACATCTGGCTATTGAGAAAACTAAGAGCATCAGCATAGTAATCTCATTGACAAAGATCTAATATATTGTGAGTTTCAAGATTTCTATGTTGTCGTATGTAGTGTTCAAAATAGTATAGCTTTTACTAGCTAAAGACAATAATAAGCCTGTTATTTAGGCAAGCATTTGTTATAGTTTATAAAAGTTTTCACTTATGTTTATATTTTAAATTGTCTACAATATTATTTCAGTGTCCTACCTATACATAAAACCAAGATAAACATGTTATTCAATTATTTGTTTGTCTATCTTTAACAAAAATTACAATGTATTAACAATGATTACTATTGAAAATATTTAAAAGTGGAGAATGAAAATAGATAGAAACATATGAAGTTTTTATTCTCTTGTGTAGAGTAGTGATTCTTTTGTTCAAACACAACCTAACCAAGCTACGAGGCTTGTATAGTTATGTATATTTTTATGTATTAGTATTACTATAAATATCACACAAGCTAAACTACCATGTTGATTGGAAACATGGCGCTATGATGTGAATGAGTTTCCAAACCTTTCCCCAAGTTTAATCATAAGAAAAACAAACACTTCAACACAAATACCATATATATGTAACAGTTTTAGGTCCTCTCCAACCATCATTTATTTCCTGGCTCACGCTATTTTTACTTCAAAAGTTCTTTATCTCCAACAATCTACTTCAAATTCTTCTTCTTCCCAACCGATTATTTTACCTATTCTAACAGTTGCCAAGCCAAACTAAGTTCTATAAACTCCTTTGAAGCTCTTTTTTGATATTTTGCCACTTTGGTCTTCTAAGTATTATTTGATTTTACAGATGTACTTGATGGAAATTAAACATTCATCAAATTTACCGAGCCACAAAGTCACCATTTGTATATTCTGTACCACATCGCGTTAGCCTCTTTACATAGCCCCAAGTAGTGATCCACCGAGTAAATTGCATCATTACATCAACGACGTAACACTGACTTAAGATCAATCCCTCTTTTTTGAGCTCCCCTCCTACATAAAGCTCCACCATTTGAACGGTTTTTGCTTCAAATATAAATCTTGATCTTGATTCACAAACCTTAAATTTCATCCATAATCTCAAACTTACAATCGAAAATTCGAACTTACTTCAAATCTAGAAAGAAAGACAATTGATTTTTGGTACCTTTGTCACCAACGGATATTAAATTTACTGATCAAATGCATCAAATAGGCAATGTCATACGTGCATTTCTCACCAAATGTTAGACAACGGCATACATGCGATGGCAAATTGTGAAACCAATATTACAGTACTATTTTGCTTCAGGAAACCTCAGACCAAAAGCCCATGACCCATATATCCACATTTTATAGATGGCAAATGAGTTTTTTGATTTTGCTAAACTTGATTCTTGTCATGAATAGCAAATGATTAACAAAATACAGTACTATGATTGGTTCCATGAGACCACCTAATTAAGAAATATAATTGTTGTGTTTACTCACATGTGACATATGCCATGACCTATTAGCTTAGAGATTGATTGTTTTCCTGCCATCGACAATGCAAGCTTACTGAAAACAAAACACTTAGCAAACATATTTGGACTTTTCCACCAAGTTAAAACCAAACCATTGCGTTGCTGGTAAAAGTTGTTGACTTGCAAGTTGCACCAATGAAATGAGAACTTGCATAAAAATCCAAATTCGAAGCATGAAAATAAAGCATAGAAAACTAAATCTCATACTTTCACCTAAAGTAGCAGAGTCGAAAATAGGAGATTGGAACTTGGAAAGTTCAGGGTCATTGAAAACCAAATCACTTATTGTAGGTAGCTCCATAATAACATGGTATTATGATAACATATAAAATAATGTATAGGAAACATTCAGTTATCATCTATGAATTAATAAACACATTCAAATCAACCACGAAAACATATTTACACTACATATAATTCTAAAAATGCTTTACATTTGCCTCAATATATTCTTGCAGAGAATTACTCAGTGAAGAGAGCATGGCATGGCGATCGTTTAATTTTTGAACAGAAACTACATACAAACCATAATGATAGCCCATACATACCAATATATAATCACGAACTATAAAAGCATATTAATTAGAAGAAAAAAGGCCCTACAAAATATAAACTTGATTATTGATATGTAGGTATGATTGAACATAAAAAGTTAACTAATTTTTTTGATAAAAATCTTAAATCGAAATTATTAGAATTTTATGCTCTTTAATATGTGATAATTTTTTTTATAAAAAATATGTGATACACACTATAAATTTTTAATGTGTATCACAATTAAAAGTTATAAAAGTTGTAATATACAAATTTAAATTGTATATTTTATATATTAAAAAAATCAATCTTATATTATGAAAAATAAATTGATAATAAATCTGATATTAATTATTTTGCAAAAAAATATAGATACATTAAAATTTTAAAATTAAAATTAAAAGTAATCGTTCTTACTGTTATAACCGTAACAAAGAGAACAATAACCCACCCCTAAAATTATAACTAAAAATATGACATTGCGTTACATTCAAGTCCGGAAGACCTAAATTAATTCATAAATCTCCCTCCATACACACTCACCGACTACCGTTCCCTCTCTAAAACCCTTCCCTGTTTTCTACTCATCAAAACTAGTAATTAAGTTTTCAACACTTCGTCGTAGCGCCATCCATGGCAGGTCGCTCGTCGTCATCATCTTTAGCCGGTATTGAGGTTCCGATTATCGGCAGCGATTCAATCGAATGGTTTAATGTCTCCGTTCCTTCTTCAATTATACCACCACCCGACCCTGAGTCCGAGCCATTTGCTCCTATTACTGAAGACGCATCTTCTTGCTGCACCATTGGATATCCTCCTACTTATTTCATCTGGTAATGAAACCCTTAACCTAATCCACTCTTACTTCATTACTATTATTATCATGTTACTGCTAGTAATAAAGTTGCTACAACTAATAATGTTTATATTTAGGGCTAATTGTTCATACATATATCTAACTTTACCTATCGAACATACATTATCTTAAAATTTTCTTTTGTCTATCCAACTTTCAATTATTGGGCTGTATGTCTGTTGACTTTTTGATTATTTGGTACCAGTTACGTGGCACATTTTATGCAATGTCACTGGTTTGTAACTCACAATGCATACAGGAGAAATCGGAGATTAGGATTTCAGATGTTATATCGAGGTACAATATGTTGACACCTTTTCTCGTCATGCTCGAAGGTTTTTATATCATTTGGAAATGTCTTTCTTATCGTATTATTGACCCTGTATATACTCACTAGATGTAGTGATTTTGAAATTTGAACGTTTATTCTTTAAACACAACATTTTCCAAAGGTCTTTGGTTTTTATAATAGCTGTCTTGTGTTAATGAATTGCGTGCCATAACAGGAGAATAAACAAGAGTTGTCCAAATGTCATGGAGATGGTTGAATTCCGTAGTTCTGCAGAATTTCCTAGGGTTGGATTGCAGATTGAATTTACTAGTGTGCTATATCCATTCGCTTTGGTATGCAAAAGCGAGGTTTATTTCTTCTTTCTTTTCATACTTCTTATGTTGGCATAAATTGTTATATGTTCCATGCAAAATCTAGAGGTGGAAGTTTCAACCTTCTTTCTATTAACTGGTTGATTCGGGTTATGGTCTGTTTGTACAGGTAAATGGGTAATGAAAAGATTAGTTAAAAATGGAAACAGGTGAAATGGGTTGAACTTTTCAAGGCATACGGCATACGGCATACTATCACTTCATTTAAATAATAAGATTTTTGATGTAATAATAATTTTTTTGCGAATATCTTAAAGACACAGATTTGTAATTTAATGAACTTCAAGAAGTTGGACAAAAGTGTTTCAGGTTTTACCTGGCCCATTTCGACCTGTAATCTGGCTGTGTTGACCCATTACCCAACCTGACCTGCACACCCTGGCGAGTTCTATTTTACTAATGTTTTTCTTTGTAGTTCTCTAGTGCTTCGGGGAACCTGTGCATGCTTTATGCATTGACTGTTGCTGGAGTTGCCTATCTTATTAGACTAAGTGATTTCAATAACTACGGATCATGCTCTGTTTTTCCACCTAGTGAGGTTGTTGAGTTGAATATCCGAAGTTATTGTGATTATGGAGCCATTACAGCTATAGCAGCGACCACTGGGTGTCTTGTGATAGGGGGAAGAGATGGATCTGTTGGCTGTTTTCGACTTGGCATCTTTGATTCTAGCTCTCCTGGTAAGGATTACTTTGTCGTACATTCTCAGTGTACTGGTCTCATCATTTTGCCTTCAAATGTGTTTTTAATGACTGTTAAGTAATAATCCTCATAAAAGGATATAAATGACCAAGTTTAGCCTTGATTTACCCGGGAATACAGAGTCTGCATACGTTTATATTCCTGTCTAGTCTATTGTCACTGGAAAATATGTCAATTAAAATTATGTACATTTGTCTTAATGCGACTACCTAGAGGTGGCAAAGGGGTGTGTGTAATGGGTCAGAATGGGTCACTTCAAGTACAAGACTATGTGGCGGGGTAGTTGACCCGCACACACTATTTTTGTCCATTTTATTTATTTATAAATAATCAGTGTGTTCACTATGAGTACAAATTCAATATTAGTGCGATTCTAATTTGAATATTAGATTATAACAAGTTACTAGGTTTTATGCATTAAAAACATAGTTTAGGTGACTTTCGACCTATTTGATACGTTCCTACCTTAGCTAAAAGGTGTGATTGTTTGAGATAAAAGTCAGTTCAAACTTTCCAATGGTAAGTAAATAGGTTGAATTACACTGTATATTAGCCGTCATTGATTCTTTTGACATGAACTTAACATGTGTTTTAATAGCCTTCAAACAATATTGTAGGTTTTTTGCATGAACTACGAGATGATTCCAATTTTGGACGCTTGTGGAGTTTAATGTCGAGGTAACTTTTCAACTTCTTTTATATAATTTAATTTTGGAATATATGCTTTAGTTAGGACTGTTTTATGCACTCTCTTACTTTTTTAGAATCCTGTAGAAGCTCATAGAATCTTCATGATGAATTACAACGTTACAACACTAAGCCTCTTAATGATATAAAAAGATAGGGTTAGTTGTTTTGTTATGTATCTAACTTTACATTTTTTACTATTGTATGTAACCACCTTTAAAACTTGCTATTGTATGTATAGAGCTTTACAATTTCATATATTGTATGAAACGGGTGACCGGATGACCGGAAACCATTGGTTTCAATACATACAATAGACATTTTTACAAAGTTCGATACATACAATAGACATTTTTTCAAGAGGAGAAAACCGGGTACTTGCTCATCCGTTACATACAATGTACAAAATTGTAAAGTTCAATACATACAATAGCACTTTTAAAAGGTGGTTACATATAATAGTAAAAAATGTAAAGTTCGATACATAACGAAACAATTGACCCAAAAAGATAATATTATTTAATTGTAACCTTTTAGTGTATATGGGTATATATCAATAACCACTTTCTGGTTTTATATTTATCTTAATGATTACTGCCGATGTTGAAATAATATTGTTTACGTATAATTCAAAAATTTCAAAGTATAAACCTTTTTCCTTGTTGGTGCTATATTGATACTTACGGATTATAAGTAAATATTTCTTACAACTTTGTTTAGCATTTTTTAAATTATTTTTCAGAAGGACTGTAGCTGCTTGGACGTTTCTTTGAATTATCATGTCCTTGCCGTTGTCATGGTTAAATATAATGGTTAAGCTCTTTGTAGAGTTAGTTTTTTATTTGCTCATTTATCGAATAGTTATTCATGATAATAGGCATTATAATGATATAATTTATCTTTTTCAATAATTGTGTGGTTTGACAAGGTTAGGAGTTCAAATGGTTAAGAACGTTGCAGAATTTATTAGGTGGGCACTCCTACCAAAGTTTTAAGATTGAACCTGTGATGGAGGAACTCAACTTGTTTTGAAATTGTCATTTTTGAGGAGTATTGTAGTAGCTGTGCTAGTGTGCTCATGACCTCATGTAGGGTAACATATAACTTGTTAATCAGCATAACTGATGCTAATGGTTTGATAGTTCACATACTTGCTTAATGAAAAATACTGTAGACACTTTTAACACTCAATTTTCCATGTCAACCCCTTCCTCTTAACACCAACGGGTTGAATTGTTAAGTGGAACTTTAATAATCTCTACCAATGGCTCTACTCTAACATTTTCAACAGGTAAAGTTCTAGATTGGTCATAATTCTCCTTAAGGTGGCAATTGAACGTTTTTCATTTCGGTTATGTTATCTCTGATGTGTCGAACTAGTTAAAGGTCATCGGAATGTTTTCAAATGTATAAAAAACTATCTCAATCGCTTTTTTAGAAGTTCAGAAAGTGGTCATGATAATGCAGTTAGGGAATCATATTTAACTCGTCAGTTATATTTAAGAGACTAAAAAGTTGTTAGTGAGTTAGCTGAACCCGATTTGACAAGTACAAAAAACTACTGGTGTCCCGTTACTTGATCTCCCTTGTTTGCCACCCCACCCTTGTCTGTCTTCTTTAATAGTTGAACTTACTATCTTTCTCAATCTTGCATCCAGATAAATGTAGACTCAGATGATGTGATGTCTTCTGCAACCTCTTGATTCTTCATCATCTAGTTGAACAACAGCATTATTTGGTGATGAGGGCAACCATCTTGTAAAAAGAACTGTGATTCAGTAATACCGCTGAATGGTTGCTTTTGATTGTAATCGAGTTCAAGTCTTACAACATCACATCAGAGTAATTATACCACCAGGGCCATCCTTGATTGTGGATAAATAATGCGGCCTTCAAATCTTTAGAGCTTCAAGTGTATGTATTTAAACAGGAAAAACAATTACAGTCCTTCAATGTATTATCAACCCTAATGTGTTTAAACACGAAAAACAATTACCGTCAATATCTATTGTTCGCGAAACTATTAGATGTCACACATATTGATAACATTTTATATATTATCTTACTTCCTATTATATTGTAATATATGATATGATATATATATATGCGCAAAAAAATTAAGGGACGAGGGAAGCAAATCTCAACTCTTGATTTCATCATAAATGAATTTTAAAAATTACAAATAATTTTAAAATTTAACATTCATCACAAATGAATGTTAAAAATATTTATTTATAAAAATATCAAGGGTTAAAATTTGCTTCTCTCATTTTCCAAAATTTGAAGCCTCTCTGTATCTAAAATTGAATTATGGATTTATAAATAGTTTCTAAATGACAAAAAGATTTGTTAAATATATTTATTGACAAAAAAATCTCTCTATCTCTTAAAGTAAAGTCATAATGATGTCATAATTAGCTTGATAAATTAATCTTAGCCATTAAATGTATTTTCTTGGTTATGATCTCTGATGTGTAAATTCTAATTATAAATTTATACTAAGAAATACCGCAAATTGACTATTACACAACCGGGCAGTGTACCCTGTCGAGTAGTAGTATAGTTTGGGTAAGTCCGAGTCGAACCAAGAGGACCGTGCAATTAAGAGTGTTTAGTGAATTTAGTTAATCTAAAACAAGTAAGTAAACGTGGGGGTTTTTGCAACCGAATTGTTGCTTGACAATTATCGCTAAATGTAAATAAAATAAATGACAGGCAAGTGATACTGAAGTATCAGATATAAAGGGGAACATTTATCTAGATTAGCTCACTAATGGTTTCGGGGTGTTTGTTAAAACCGGTTTATATGATATTGTTCATTAAACTAAATTGAATATGGAATTCGTATTCACTTCTTCCAAAAGATTAAATAAAATTACCCTTTCGTGTTCACTATGGGTTTCTACTAAACTAGCCTCAATTCAATTCAATAACTAATGATTTAATCTTGTAAACTTACATTCGCAAGCATATTAAACCTAAAGGGAGTTCTCTTCTTAGGTTTGATCCAGCCACAATCAAGTTAAATTAATCAATCCATACAAATCTTGCGTTAGCGTAGATTAGGTAATCATTCATGGACAAACAATTACAATAAACCAAAATAATGCACTAGTAGTCACTAGAACATTCAAAGATTCATTAATAGATAAACTAAGCTAAATGAAACTTAATCACAATTGGGTTTTCAATTAAACATTAGTTAAACAATAATAAACATCAAAGAGTTACACCCCTAACCAAGAGTTTGCATCATCTAAATGAATGTTAAATAACTTAGCTCATAACTAAACTAAGAACAACAATGCACATGGTGAAATTGCAAGTAAACATTCAATTTAAATGAGTAAATGTAAACTAGATTGTACCAATGTTTTACAAAGTTGATTCCTTAAACTTGTAGCAAGAGTAGATGATCAATGATGAGAAGCATTCAATGTTCTCCAAAAATCCCCCAAAAGTCGGCTAGAGTGTAGTTAAAAGTTAGGTGTGAATTCATTAGGGTTTCCAACTACAAAAGGAGCTGAATTCAGCTGTGCAGACAGAGTACCCGGCGGGGAAGAAGAGTGCCCGGCGGGTACTGTCAATCTCCCACCCGGAAGGCCCTTTGGTACCCGGCTGGAAGCTAACCGGGAATAGATGAGTTCCCGGCGGGGACTTGATCTACCCGGCGGGTACTTGTCTCTCCAAAATCTCTGTGACACTTTACCCGGATGAAAACAGCAACAATGAACCGGGAAGGGTAGTACCCGGCGGGGACTCCATCTACCCGGCGGGTACTTCCTTATTTTCAGCATTTTTCAACTTTTTTTCGTCAAATCGCCCAATCTCCAACCAAAATACTTAGAATACTTAAAAATCAATATTTTAACATTATAAGTATCAAAAGTTCATAAAACGAATTAAAACTACAAATAAATAAAGGGATATTGCATTAGATGAATCTATATAAATCGAGCAATATCAATCTCACCATTAATTTTAATTAGTCAAATTGATGATGTTATTGATAATCCATTGAGTAATGAAAATTCAAATGAGATTATAATTTTTTTTAGAATAGAAGAACCAATAAGACCATTCTCAACAAGGGACGTGTCACTACCCTGTCACTTGTGCCACCTCATCACTTTTCAAACTGACAGAAAACCGACAGACCCGTGCCAACCGTGAGTATGTCACTTTAATTTTTGGGTCCCACATTTATCAATATACCTTTATTTACATACACTAAACAAACACAAAAAAACAAAACCGACACATTCTCTTTCCTCCGTCGCTAAACTAACTCACCAAACCGACGCAGTCAATCGACGCACCGGTGCCAACGGTGTCGGTCGGCCAACGCGCGTCGCTTCCCGAACTGACGTGACCGTTGTTTGAGGTCTAAGAGTGATCCATTTGGCAAAAACCCATTTTCCCCCGACGTTCTTTAAAATTAAATATCTCAAAAATGGTTAGTCGAAAATTTTCAAAAATTTCACCATAAAAATCAGCGTTTTTTTCTTTTCGATTAGACATTTCACATGATATACTTTTGACGATTTTTTTTCTTCATTTTTTGGTGGGTATGGAAAATGACTAATTACCTATAAACAATAAAAATATAAGTGTTTTTATATGAATGACTCAATTACTAAAATATCTATGTAAAATCTCGCGTAACTGTGAGATAAATAAACTAGTAAAATATAAAAAGATGAAGGGGTTAATCTTTGCATTGTGTCTCAAGTCATTATCAAGTTGATTGGTTTCTGTAATGTATCGCACATTAGTCATATTTATTTTTTATTTATACGTTAAGGGGGCGTGTTTAATGGTTAGCTGTGATATGTACTCATATATTCATAACCAACAACGAATTATTGACATGTAAAATGCATGCATATTAATACAAAAACCGTAGGTGTGTTTATTTCCCACCACCTTTTCTCGATCAATACCAATTTATTCCTTCAAACCCAAAAGGAAAAAGATAAAGATATAGAGAGGTTAACGTTGCGGCCAACCGGTTTTCTTCTCAGGTGACGTTTCCACGTCTCCTGACGACTGTACGTACATCTCATTCTCTAATGTACCTCCTGAACGTTTCTTATATGAACTATTTCACATAAATGTTGTCTATCTGTCTTTCGTTCAAACGTTGCGTCGTTTGTTATATATTGTTTTATATTGATTTTTAGAAATGAAATATTTGTTTCCTAAGGCTTATTTCACATTAATGTCGATTCATGTTTTGCTGTTATTGGTCCATGTGTTTTGAGAATTCATAATTTGTGCTTGAAATTTATAAGAATAAATATAACGTGTTATCTGCTGGCTGTAAACCTTTAAATGCATACAGTTGCCCCCATGTTTGATCATGCATTTATAAGAGTCCAAACAGTTCCTTTATATGGATATTAGTGGCCAATATTATGCAATGTAACTATGATCTGAACACCTAATATTATGGGAATCTAAGGTGGTGATTGCTCTTGCGTTTGAAACTGATTATTATGTGATATTCAATAAACAGTGAATGTTTAGACCAGCATCTGTTGTTTTAAGCTGTATAGTAACAATCATCATAAGAATAAGTTAGAGAGTTCGAAAAATTATGATTATTTATGGAAGTAATTGATTAACTAAGAAAAATGACATTTTCTCGAGAATAAGGTGAAATATAACTAGTGTCAGACTCTATAAGGATCAGGTTAAAGGAAGGGTCACAGATGATAAATAGGTAATTTTGTTCTACCTTCTGATAACCGATTTTGTTGCAGCTGATTACTTAATAGCAATAATCAGATAATCAATTACAAAACACAACTTGGGAGACCCCTTAATCGTTATGTTATTTTATGTTACAAATGAAGGTACAATATGCTTTTTGACCAAGTATATGTGATGAACTAATTTCAGGTTTTATTAGCAAAGATGCCAGTCTCAGGAGAGGTTGCAAAGCCTATGCAGGCTAGTACTGAGAGTGGGCATTTTGCTAGAAAAGACGGTGAATATGAGAGACTGGTTATATCTGGTGAAGACATAAAGGTTGAAGGTGATCATACCTTACAATATCACATAGAGAAGTGTGATAATCATAGGTCCTGGAAATGGTGGATTAAAGCTGTAACATTTTGCGTTATTAGTATTCTACTTTCCTTCATTTTGATGAAATGGGGAATGCCATTTCTCTTTGAAAAGGTAAAAAGTTAATAACTTTGCTTAAACCCAAGTTTCAATTGTCATCGTGAGCATCCAAAATGTTTGTACTTGATCTTTTTTGTTCTTGTGATCTTTTTGTTGTAGATTCTACTTCCAACGATGCAATGGGAGGCCGCTACATTTGGTCGTCCAGCTCTTGCTATCATTCTTGTAGCCTCTTTGGCACTTTTCCCGGTGGTTTTCATCCCATCTGGTCCTTCCATGTGGCTTGCAGGGATGATATTTGGTTATGGAATTGGATTTGTAATAATCATGGTTGGAACTACTATTGGGATGGTTTTGCCCTATATGATTGGTCTATGCTTTCGTCATCGAGTCCATGTGAGTCACGAATCGTAGCTGAAACATGATGCCTGCACTCTGTAGAGATGGAAAAATTGGTAGGTCGGGCGGGTAGGGTGTAACATGTCAAAATGAGTAACTTTTTAGTACATGGTTGACCTGAAAAAACTTTTTGTCCAATTTAATTAAGTTTGTAATTTTTACGTACTTGAATATGACTACAAAAACTTCATTACCACAATAATCCATTTTTTATAAAACTTTGTTAAGAGGTTATATCTACTCAACCAAAATACAGTTAGGGTGACTTTTGACTCGTATGACCTTCTGACCCGGTTAACGGGTTTCATTTATAGTCACCCCTCTCTCATTTAACCTCTTAAATAGTGATTAAGTTGTCACAAACAAATACATTTTATAAGGAACTGGATAGTAGTCATCGCCTCTCCCTTCATTTTTTTAACTCTCTCATGTCTCTTGATGTAAAATCTGCAGCGATGCTTGAAAAAATGGCCACAAACGGCTGCAATGATTAGAATGGCTGGGGAAGGTGGGTGGTTCCAGCAGTTCCGAGTGGTTGCACTTTTCAGGATTTCACCATTTCCATACACCATATTTAACTATGCAGTAGTTGTGACGAGCATGATGTTCTGGCCCTATCTTTGGGGATCCATTGCAGGAATGATTCCTGAGGCCTTCATTTATATCTATAGGTAACTGAATTTTCTTCACTACTCAACTTTCTACTTCTTCCATTTTCATATTCAATTCGTCCCATATATTCATACAAAGGGGGTTACGTTAGGTGACTGGTAAAGTGTGTCAAACGGGTCGAAAGTATCCCACAATGTACATTTTTGACGCATCAAATCGTCTAAATCACTTTATTCAAAACATTAGAGTATTAATATAGACTTAGTAATCATATAGTGACACACTAAGTGTTTATAAACAAATGACTTATTTAGACAAATAGTGTTTTGGGTCAACACAACCCGACCTTAATAATATGTAAAAAAAATGGCCTGGTTTTTTTCCATTGCCAAATCTGTCCCACCCATTTTGTGACCTCCAAATCTTATGAAGAAGTCTGAAGTTCCTTATAAGTTTTCTAGTTCTAGCATACTTCGTTCACACTAAATTAAACATATTGATTTGTCTAATTGTTTACTCATGCAGCGGGAGATTGTTAAGGACGTTTGCAAATATACAATATGGAAATCATCAAATGAGTCCATTGGAAATTATATACAATGTGATATCCTTCATAGTAGCAGCTGTTATGACTGTAGGTTTTACATTTTATGGCAGAAAAACACTTAAAGAAAACCTTGAAAGTGAAGAGAAGGGTGTAAATATGTTGAACTTTGAGTATGGGAATCTACATTTGGAAAAGCTTCCACTCGATAGACCCAAAGGATCTTGGGCTGCATCCTAGCTTGCAATCGCCGTAAGTTGTTTGTGCCCGTGTTGAGATAGCTATCCATTGACCAACTGCTTTGTAGATAGGAATCTGCAGACCGAAGAAAGTCTAATGAGTGTTACAGGGATGATTGTAGTACACAACTTGTAGTCCTGTACATAGAAATCAGAACGTGTTTTGTATCTCGAGGTTGTGGAAATTGTCTGTTCTATAAAAATGGCAATTTTTTCTAGTTTTCGTGACTCGTGATGACTCGTAACAGTTCTGCTTGCATCATAGTTATGTACTTCTCATGTGTACTGAAGTTTGTTCTTTCATTCTTTATATTCATTTTCATATGAAATGAAGATATAAATTGATGGAAATGCAACGATCGGATTTTCTTTTCTTTCCCCAGGGCTAGTTTAATTCATAAATATTTTGAAAAGAACGAAAATGCAAAACTAAAGGATCATATGAATGTTCATATTATTTACTCTACATTCACAAGTGTCTAAATTTCTAACGCATACAATCATCAAAGGTGCGTGATTGTCACTGTTCTTAACACATTCAAACTCAATCATACATTGTAGCAAACTCACAAATAATGTTCATATTATTTTCTAAATTAAAATAGAAAGTCATCTCACATAATCATTTTATATATTTGTTTAATCTAATATTAACATTTATAAAATATACTAAAATTGTACTTATCTTAATAATGTGTCGCAACTCTAATTAATGAGACATTATCATAAATACGTGTACGTATTATATACATATTTTATAATAACTCGGACATAATTGTGTGATTTATTAGTGCTAAGGATATATATATCCTGATCAACTATATATGTAAATTATGAAAATACATATAAAGTTGATGATGATTCTATATGTTTGAATATTTAAATCTTTAAGACATTAACTCATTATAAATTAAATTGTTAAAATGTTATTTTTACTAATTTAAAATGTTAAATCGACAAGTTCATTTAATTAATTTTATTGCAGTAAATGTGTCTCTTCTAACCTTACTAGCAAGTACTTATTTTATATTTTGAGGACGTGTATAACGTCAACTATGACGAATTAGTATGGTGTAACAACTCTGATCAACAAGACGTTATCATAAATATGTGTACGTATTATTAGGATGTTGAAGTATATAACTTTCGATCCAATATTGATATTAAAATAACTTAAATTTTCATCTTTGTATATTAACATGTTGGTTTTATTTACATCTTGACATTTAATTATTAGTTTATTCATTCAAAAAGATAATAATTTTAAACTCGGCCACAACGTGTAGATAAAAAACTCGTTAATTACATACTTTAATCCGAGGAGTAGTGTAAAACAAAATTGTTAAGATATGTAGGAAGTTTTAAAAATCTATGTTTGTAGACAATTGACTTATTTTAAGTGAAACTAAATTAAACAAATAATTATTTTGATGAATTTAATTGTGACTTTCAACTTCTTTCTAATTTTGATGAATTTAACTGTAACTTTCAACTTTGAAAAAGAAGTATAAATTCTTGATAATTGTATTGAAATATAAGTTTTGTAATTTTACATTAAATCTTTAAAAGCATATTTATTTACATACTTTTGATGATAATTTAAAAAAACTAACTGAGATGAATTGAACATAAAATTTAAACTAAATTATTATATCACAAATTTGTTTTCTCAATAAATAGTAATTTTTTTTTCCATCCGATAAAAAATTAAATTTCAAAGCATGTTCTCTATAAGCACTTTTTAATTAATGGATTTTTCTAACAAATATTTAGGGCTAAATGTATATTTTGAATTAAAATTCAGAGTTTAGAAAGAGAAAGAAACAGAGAGTTTATATATGAAAATTCTTAAAATTAAAATTTAATATTTCAAAATATAAATTATATAATTTTTATTAAATTTTTTAATCATATTTATAAGACACATTATCGTATTTCAAATTTTTAATTTTACATACAAATAAACTACTATTAAATTACTATTATAAATAATTTATAAAAAATAAATATCTTGAATCGCATTGTAAACATGAGTATATTTCATAATGCTGTAACAAAACACTTCCATTTGCATTTTCCTTAATTATATTACATATCTGCCCCAAATCTTATGATCCAACAAAGTAACAAAACACTTGTGTCAAGTTTTTTGTAAACCGACTGGTAAACTGAATCCAGTCAGTCGACGTTGATCCACAACGGCGAACGCATTCCACGACGCAATTCAGAAGCTAATTAGACAAAATTCAACTAGTTAAGAACATCTTATGAGAAACTTGCGTGTCAATCGACAACAAAAAGTCCTAAGTTTATTTCGCGTTTGATTGTAATTAGATCCACAGCTCCATTGATTGAATTAGGGTGCAAAAATGCTACGTTTGAAAGCATTTCGACCTACAAATGATAAGATCGTGAAGATCCAATTGCATCCTACTCATCCGTGGCTTGTCACTTCTGATGCATCGGATCACGTCTCAGTTTGGAATTGGGAACATCGTCAGGTGAAATTAGGTTTTTGAAATTTTTATAATTTACCGTAGTTGTTATACATGTTTAAATACAAAAATGAGACTGTTACGTGTTTAGGTGATATATGAATTGAAAGCTGGAGGTGTTGATGAACGACGTTTGGTTGGTGCTAAGTTGGAGAAACTTGCTGAGGGTGATTCAGGTTGGTTTAAAACTCACACACACATAATTTGTTAGAGTATTTTGAATTTAATCATTGAGTTGATATGTTAATAATATGATGGTTTTGGATATGTAATGGAAGAAGGTGATATATGACTGAAACATGTATGATGTATGTGATGCGTGAAGTTAAATTAGTACTATTCTCTAACTAGTATTGTACCTACATTGGTGCTTTTGCCTAAGAAGAGTTTCGTATTTGTGTTTGAGTTTTTTTCATGGCATTGTCTTTTGCATAGTATATATGGTGATGATTAGAGCCATATGTCTTAATGTATGTTCCAATGTGTTCTATGGTAAAGTTGTTTGACGTCGAAATGGATGGAGAGGAGATTGACAAGATGCGTGTATCTCATATCTCTTCTACTATCTACCAAATGTCATTCTATAGTAAAGACTGTCTAATTACATACTATTGGTATTGGCCAGAGTTTTATTCCCTGGAATTAAGAATATTTTATTGTTACAATTGACCATTAATCATGAAATGGATAGTAGATTTGTTCCATTTTCATCTAAAAAACATTAAATGAAATTTATGTATATATGGTGTATAAGGAAAACATTCTAGGAATATATTGACTAATCTCAATCATGACCATCTCTTATCTCTTAGTTAGGACTTCACCCTGTACAATTTTCCCAAACAAGTTTAGACATATGTGTAGTATCTGGAGATCATGAAATCATGCATTTGATACTAATATTATATGTATTGATATATTTGGGCTATTATTAAGCTCACCTCACATTTCCCATGAAGCCACGAAGGCATGACTTATGCACATGGATATACACTAACGAGCTTCATTGACGTATAATACATTTTAACGCATATTGGGCTCCTGAAGTCATTGTGCTCTGAATCGATATCTAGCATGGCCAGTATTGGTACAACATAAATATGACGCACTAACATGCATGCTAATAGGTTGTGAAGTGTGTTTATTCATGTCAAACTGTGTTAAATAATATTAACAACGGAAGGTTATGCAAATAGTATCACATTTTGCAGTAGAAAATTGGAAATCGAAGATTTTGACAAGTGGTTCAAAATCCTTATAAAAAATAACTATGCCAGCATCCTAGTAAAAGCACTGAAGATTGGTCTCTAGAAGCTTTTGGTGCTTGATGATCTGTGACATTGAGCATAATTAGCATCCTGTCTGTAAACTTGTCCTTTAATTTATTTATTTTGGTCACGTTATTCCCAGGGTTGAAATTAATGCTTTTAGATGTTGGTTTTCTGATTATGTGACAGACTCAAAGGGGAAACCAACAGAAGCCCTACGTGGGGGGAGGTATTAAATCAATTACTCTTTTTTATTATTTGTTCATATGTTTTATCTTTATTATAGACAATCTCTAACTAAAAAAAGATATATTCTATATCAGTGTACGACAGGTTAGCTTTTATGATGATGATGTACGGTTTTGGAAACTCTGGCGTAACCGCTCTGCTGCTGCTGAACCACCATCAGCAGTCAATCAATTGACTTCAGCCTTCAATTCCCCTGCTCCATCAACAAAAGGAAGACATTTTCTTGTCATCTGTTGTGAAAACAAGGCCATATTCTTGGACTTGGTAACAATGCGCGGTCGGGATGTACCGAAGCAGGATCTGGATAACCGGTCACTTGTCTGGCAAGTCATAATCTTTTACCTCTTCGATATCTACATTTTGGTCTTTTTTATTATTTTCTCTATACATGATCATTTTATTCAACAAATGAGTCTTGTCTCATGATATTTCTTGTATGGTCATATTCTTTTGAGAGGCCAATGTAGTGTGTGGATAAGTAGAACTAAACGGCAAACATATTGTAATCAACTCAACCTATTTACTTTTGTCTTAGGCCGTGTCAATTAAACTCAAACAAGTTTCATAAGCCCATCTGATTTCATTTACGTATGATGCTTGCCTACATTGAATATATATTAGTTAAATGAGATTACGTTAACCTTAAAATTTAATCTTCCAATATTTGCCAGGGTAAGCTATATCTATTTGAGATGTCCTGGCGAACTTTGTTTGTAGGACCATTTGGAATATCCAAAACAGTCAGTAATCTGTGGAAAAAGTAAACTACTACTGTTTGTTAGGTTTTGAAGATGAATAGAAGTCAGCAACATTGAGGAATATCATTTTTAGGGTGTTTTGCCCCCCTCTTTAAAAGCATGCACTTTTGCCAGTTATCAAGCACCTTATTAAACATTTTATAACATTTGTGTTTAGTCTTGCAGTATGGAGTTCCTTTCTAAGTCAGGTGGCGGAGATGGTCCTCTTGTTGCTTTTGGTTCTTCAGATGGTGTGATTAGAGTCCTTTCAATGATTACGTGGAAGGTCTGCGGATAAGATCTCTCTCTGGCTACAATATATTTATTACCTTAACTTTCTTGCATAGTGTATCATGTGGTGGTTTTTCTTGGATGCAGCTCGTAAGAAGGTACACTGGGGGTCACAAAGGGGCGATATCATGCTTGATGACCTTCATGGCTTCTTCAGGCGAGGTATGCATGGGGCATGCTTGCTTTTAACTAAATCTAACTTTCTAGTAATGGATGTGATTGTATCCTTGTCATTCACCGTAGGAGGAAAACGCATAATATCTGGTATGTTTTGTATTATATTTCTAAGTGTCGGGTTAGTGGAAATGAAAGTAGAAACATTGAACGAGTACGGAGTTTGAGTGTAGTTTAGAACGAAGCGTTCTTCATTGTTCTTTGATTCAAAGAAGGCTGCCTTTTATGTGGGAAGGTATTTTAAGTTCAACATTTCACTCTATGCATTCTTGTTGCAAAAATGCATGGTTTAGGGAGTATCAAAACTCTGAAGAATAAGTTATGTGCGTTTTGGTTAAGTTTTTCAGCTGTAATAAGTCAAACTTGCATATAGCTGAGACTAAGAGATTTCATTAGCATGGCAAACACATTGAGATGGACTGTAATTTTGCTTGAGAAGTTGAAAATTATTCTCACGATCCATCCGTGGGTGCCTTTTCAACTAGTTAATATTTTGATGAAACCTTTTGCGGGATATGCTTAATATGCTGGAAATGTTCTACATATATGATCTATTTGATGATTGCCATAGACTTAAAGAAAAGCTGTAATTTAGAAATTATGTTGTCTTCTAGGGTTTTAAATTCTTAGCCAGTTGGACCACCTAGTAGTTATTTTCTCTTTGCTTTGATTGTTGATATAAACTTGCTTTTTAGGAACCATTTCTTTCACCAAATGACAAATTAGCATTGATACTTTACAATTACAACGTTTTCTTTGGAATGGCTACAACCTTATACATTATAGTATAATCTTAATAAATAAATGTTATATATAATGCATGTCCGTATATATGGATGCAGGCTTTATTAGTCTCTGGTGGTAGTGATGGTTTACTTGTACTTTGGAGCGCTGACCATAGTCAAGATTCACGAGAACTTGTGCCTAAGCTGAGTCTTAAGGTAACTATATCTGCACCTAGTTTCTTATGATTTAATTAGATGGTATATAGATAATTCCTGGTGGCGCTTAACAATGCATGTGGAAGACAAGATGTAAACCTTCTGCTACTGATATGTCTAAAGTCTAACATCTGAGATTCTATTGAAGGCACATGATGGGGGTGTTGTGGCGGTTGAGTTATCTAGAGTCAGTGGAAGTGCACCTCAACTCATAACAATTGGTGCAGATAAGACTTTAGCTATCTGGGATACAATGTCATTCAAGGTACAGAGTCTTTTTTTCGTGTACGTATTCATTCAATTCTTAATTCGTTATGTGAAATCATTTAGAAGTTTGATAAGTGCCTTCATATGGCCGGGTTGGGTAATGGGTCGCAAGCTCATAATATAGCACCACTCCAAACCTGCTGTCAGGTGGGTTGAGCGGCAAACTTCTTTTTTGTCCACCTTAAATGAATAATTAATGAATTAATTATGATTACAAAAGAAATGTTAAGACAATATTATTAATTCATCGATTGAAAATGATTTAGGAGGTTGTATCACCTGGATGCACTAAGATTAGACCTTCGGCAAATTCTAACCGGTCCAAACTATATGACTTGTCACCGTTTTAGCCAAAAATAATAATTTATTTGACCTATTTGAGATCAAACATGTGTACACGACCACTGAATTGTCCCATTAGTAACTGGGTCGAGAGTGTCACCTCGATTACCGATCTACTTTTTAACTGATTAGTTTTTGCTTTGCAGGAGTTACGGCGTATTAAGCCTGTCCCTAAAATGGCTTGTCATAGTGTGGCATCTTGGTGCCATCCTCGAGCACCTAACCTTGATATATTAACTTGTGTGAAAGATTCATATATATGGTATGCTATTATCCCCTTACTGTAGTCTTTGTTGGATAATGTTTGCCACCACGCTATTAGTTTCATGCTGCTTTCTAGTTATGAACATTTTAAAGTAATGATTTACTCTTTGTCAAAATTTGCAGGGCTATTGAGCACCCCACTTATTCTGCTCTGACAAGACCATTATGTGAACTTTCTTCTCTAGTTCCTCCACAAGTGCTTGCACCTCACAAAAAGCTTAGGGTATGTAGTTATTTGTGATTTTTGAAAAATCTAAAATAGAAGCTATATTTACAGTCTTAATTTGGTGTTGATGTTTGTTTTGCAAGTACTCCGTAATTATTTATCCTCCTACTTATTTATCCTACTTATCATCCTAATCATTCAATGATTGACACTTGGTTAGACCAACAAATCATGGGAGGGAAGAGATTATAAGTACATGCCACATGTCACAAATTTACAGGATTAGGAGGATGGGTAGGAAGATTAGGTACGAGGAAAAATCATTTTCCTTGTTTTGCTAATTGCAAATTACGCAGTACAAATTCAGACATCAATATCTCATGTTACACGTGTTAGAATTTTAGTACCATTATTTTATTGATTGCAGAGCTTAAGATTTTTGGAATCATTTAATGTTATGACAGTTCCAACAGAACTAGCTGCCTTATGGACACAATTGACAAAATAGAGTAAATAGCTTCTCAGTTTTACCTGCTTACGTCCTACTGGCATTCACTGTCTCTTTCCAACCTCTTCCATCTGATTGTCAAGTGTAGCATTTAGTTAAAAGAATAAAAAGCTTCCATATCGGATGACACTAGCGGTGGCGAATTTTGACCTACCTACTTATGAATTGGTCGATTTGGGTTATGTTTTATCTCTATCGGTTCAAACGGGTAAACTATTTAAAAATAGGTTAGAAGGAAATGGGTCGACGGGCAAATGGGTTGCGAGTCACCCATCTTGTATGCCTTTTTTTGTTGAAATGTGCTCCAATTATTACTTCAGGGCAAACCAGAAATTGTTCTAGTGTTTTTAATATTAATGTATATTTATTGAGTCAAACGTTTGATTGGGTTATCATATTTGTGTTAATGTGTTGTTAGGTATATTCGATGGTTACACATCCCTTACAGCCACATATTGTTGCCACTGGAACAAATATAGGCATCATACTCAGTGAATTTGATCCTAGGTCTCTTCCTGCTGTTGCTCCTCTACCATCAATACTGGAAAGCCGTGAACATGCAGCAGTATATGTAGTCGAAAGGGAACTGAAGCTGCTACAGTTTCAATTAAATAACACAGCAAATCCTTCTCTTGGAAGTAATGGATCCTTAACTGATGCAGGAAGATTAAGGGGAGAGTCTTCTGAACAACTCAATGTTAAACAGATCAAAAAGCATATTAGCACCCCCGTTCCACATGATTCATATTCCGTTCTTTCCGTCAGCAGTTCTGGGAAGTAAGTTCTTCTGTCCCTGGGTTTCTTTGTTTTGTCATTATATGGATCACAATGGTAGTTGAATACCATTCTATAGCACTAAGTAATCAATACTTTTGTACTTGATCTTGTAGAACTTCACTTGCGACTAAATCAATACTTTGACTAAAGGTGTCAAATTTGGTTCATTTAATTATGAATGGGTTGATACGAGTTGTCTTTTATTTTTAAAGGGTCAAATGGTTTACTTAAAAAAATTAGCTTATAGGTAAATGGGTCAGATGTGTCAAAATTCTCAAAACAGGTCTACAGCTGTTAAAAGTGTATTAATAATGAATAAAACCTGCTAAATGATATTTGATAAGTTGATTTTATCATAAAAAAGTAACAGTTTTGGACAAAAAAGTGTCTTCTAAACCCAACAAGTTCCAAAATACTAGCTGTTCTGACCCTAAACCCGATCAGTCCGACCCATACTCTTTGCCACCTCTACATTTGAGATTGTTGCCTCTAATTTTTCTGCCCTTGCATGATTGACGTCAGTTAGTGTTCCTATATAATTGTCAATTGATTTTAGTATATTAGAAAAATTATGGGCATAATATACATCCTCTATCATGACCGCATTTCTCTTAACTCATTGCAGGTATCTTGCAATTGTATGGCCTGATATTCCATACTTCTCAATCTACAAGGTCAGTGACTGGTCAATTGTGGATTCTGGCACTGCAAGGCTTCTGGCTTGGGATACTTGTCGAGACAGATTCGCACTTTTGGAATCTGCAGTACCTCCTAGAATGCCCATATTACCTAAAGGCGGTTCATCAAAAAAAGCCAAGGAGGCTGCCGCTATTGCTGCTGCACAAGCAGCTGCGGCAGCTGCTTCTGCTGCAAGTGTTCAAGTGCGTATCTTGCTGGATGATGGGACATCCAATATATTGATGAGGTCAATTGGTGAACGCAGTGAACCAGTATGAGTTCTGATTCTCTTCATTAATTTCAAATTTTAGATGTCATTTAATGGTTAATATACCTGTTTCTCTTTCTTGAAAATGTGTGGCCTAAATTTTATAGTGTTAGATCATGCTTGCAACTATGGTTTTGATGGGAACTTGAAAATGTGTTTGACATAAGTTTCATATTGACTGCAAGTCTGCTATAAACCAGTTATTTACAAAAAATTGAAGTTACTTATATGACCCTCATTGTTACCTTATTTTGTTGACTCTCGCCTTTTCGGCCACATTTTGTATTGTTATTAATACTATCATTAAATCAAATAAATATTGAAAATATAGATGACCAAAATTGCTATATAAACACTATCCCTCTATTAATGCTTGTCACATGGAAGTCAATATATGGGTGACATGGGTTTAAAATTGTGTTTATATGTTGCAATCTAAGACTTCCTGTGTGTAGGTTATTGGATTACATGGAGGGACACTACTTGGTATTGCCTACCGAACTTCAAGAAGGGTTAGCCCTGTTGCTGCTACTTCTATTTCATCAATTCAGTCGATGCCCTTATCGGGGTTTGGGAGTAATGCCCTTTCTTCATTCAGCACCATTGATGATGGCTATTCTTCTCAAAGGAATTCTGCTGAAGCACCACCTCAGAACTTTCAGTTATACAGGTAACCTGGATACCATCTTTTTTTAGTTTACAAGTTCACGAACTGTTGATGTTACAAGCTTGCATATCATTGGTTTTATTTTTATTGTATTTTATTTTATTTTGTGTATTTTGGCCATGCTACTTATTTTTTTAATGACATTGAGATTTTTAGTTGGGAAAGCTTTCAACCTGTGGGCGGAATGCTGCCTCAGCCAGAATGGACAGCCTGGGATCAAACTGTTGAGTATTGTGCTTTTGCATATGCAAAATACATTGCCATATCTTCCTTGAGACCTCAGTATAGATACTTGGGAGATGTGGCCATTCCTCATGCCACTGGTGCAGTTTGGCATCGAAGGCAGCTGTTTGTTGCCACACCAACAACCATCGAGTAAGCTACGTTTATGTGTGTTTTTTGTATTACAAGAGATTTTAACTGTTAGCATCAATTAAAAAATTAGACTTCATAACTCCAGATCATCTATCATTATGTTATATGCCAGAACTTTAAAAAAGAAAGAAACTGCACCTTTGAAGGAATAATGGGCTTTAAACTGTCATGTATATTCTATAATAGGTTAAGTCGTTAATATAAAAAGAAATCGGATTTAAAGAAATCTGGGTCAAAGGGCTCAAACGGGGAGAAAGTCGCATAAAGTGTAAGTTTAATATATAAAACCTTGTAGATAGCTATATTCGATAATAATGAGATTATTAGTGAAATAATACAATAATTATAATAATAGTAATGTGACACACTCATTATCTAAGATTTTTTAAGAGTATTGGACAAAGGGTGTGTAGGAAAACCTAATCCAACCTGACCTATTCAAACAATATGAAAATATGATCTGTTTTGAGATGTTGCCCAACCCTCCCAATTTGCCACCTCTAATAGATACTTTTTAGTGCATGGACAGTTTATAAGTACCATTAAACAAGGAATAGAAAGCAAAACAAGTTGTACCCGGAAAAAGTAGTTTACTTCATCATGGAATAAGGCTCAGTCTAAAAGTCAGATATATGTCAAATGAGAGTTACTTACACATGTAATGGATGATTTGTTTAGGAATTAAAAAGTTAAAATTATTCTCTTCCGCATGTTCACTTTTTTGTTTATTGTCACTAAGCATGCTTGCAATCTTTTCGTGGTACTGTCTTCAGGTGTGTATTTGTGGATGCTGGTGTTGCAGCCGTTGACATTGAAACAAAGGGGAGAAAAGAAGAGATGAAACAAAAGGAGGCACAGGCAAGAGCAGTTGCAGAGCATGGAGAGCTAGCACTAATTGCAGTTGATACTCCACAAACTGCAGCACAGGAGAGGATATCACTGAGACCACCAATGCTACAGGTATGTAGATTATATTCATATTTGAAAACTGTCTACCGGGAATTAAGGAAATGGTACGACTTATGACGTGACTTGTTTGCTTATTTAACTTCAATTCTGTATGGCATAACTGTCATGCCAGGCTACATAATGAATATAAAAAGTTCTATAGGTAAATCACACGTGCAACAACTGTTCTAAAACAAGGCCAAGTTTTTAATGGTGTGTGTGTAACTTTTACACATCAAAAGTAGTAATATGTGATAGAAGTGGCAATTTTTGACCAGTTTATTTATGAGTGGGTTGAAGTGGGTTATGTTTATCTCTAATCGGCTTTATAGGTAAATGAGATTAGATTTGAAAAGGAATTCTAGCTTTAAAAGGGAATCGCTCGAAAGTTTCCCAAAGTGTATTTTCAATGTGTAAAACATCCTAAATCATTTCTCTAAAAGAAAAGAAGATTATTATTGAACTGATGTAAAACCCTAAGAAATACAGCACCATGAGTACATAAATTTTTATATCTGTCAAATATGATTTCTGTTTCATCATGCATCATAATTTATTCATGTGAACCTTGTCCTTACCCCACGGTCTGGTATCTTCGTCGAACTTGATGGTTGGATGTTCCATTTAATTTATCTTTGTGTCACATGCATAGTTATATACAAGACACACATCTTTCATTAGACAACTTCACTTATCACACATATATAAGATTGAAGTACTAATATTACCAAAAATGTTTGAAGGGATCACTATATTTATCCTGGGTATGCCTTCTCCTTGGCAGGTTGTGCGCTTAGCATCCTTTCAGCAACCACCGTCTATTCCTCCTTTCTTGACATTGCCTAAACAAACGAGAGTTGATACTGATGATGGGTTACAAAAGTTTGCTGAGGGTACCAGAGTTAATGAGATAGCTGTTGGTGGTGGAGGGGTGGTGGTTGCAGTCACTCGTTTTCCGGCCGAGCAAAAGCGGCCTATTGGACCTCTAGTTCTTGTAGGCGTGAGAGATGGTGTTTTATGGTTAATTGACAGGTACTATTTTTTACTCCTTTTGCTCGTTTCCTTTTTAGCTGAATCTTTTAGTTTAGGTCTTTGACCAATTAGAGATAAAACCTAACCCAAGTCAATCCATTTATAAAAATGTGTTTCTAGGCCTCCTCTATTTTATCATCATTGTTTTCATCAAGTCAGAGCTTATCTTACATGACCTCTTTGAAATGCATGGATGATGAAAAATATGATGCTTGGTACTTCAAGTACATGAATTACCTGCTCATATGGCAGGGGTAATGGGTGGGTTGAGTTGGATTGGTCAATTGGTCAACTTGGCTGTGTTCACTTTATCTTTTAAAGCGGGTCGAAGTGGGTAGTTTTGGTTGAGCTTTTCCTTTTCCCTGTTATTTTATTTTCTAGTTTGTTAACAAATTAATTTTGACATGTTAAGATTATATAACGTAAAAAATACGGTAAACCATATTGTATGACCTGCAT
The DNA here is from genome assembly GCA_963921325.1 of Logfia minima. NCBI lineage: Eukaryota > Viridiplantae > Streptophyta > Magnoliopsida > Asterales > Asteraceae > Logfia > Logfia minima. The sequence continues at coordinate 34,925,362 of OY992767.1, forward strand.
ATCAAATAATTGAATTAGTTTGTTTGTGACAACTCTAAATTAAAGTAATTGCAATCACATTAACTTTATCTTGACATGATTCCTATTTCCGTATATAAAGTTTGTTGCACAAGTAAAGTCATGAAAGTATCACTGCATGCTTTCCCTTTTTGTTTTGTCTTAACGTTTTGTTTTCTGGTATCTGTGATAGGTACATGTTTGCTCATGCAATATCCCTTAGCCATCCTGGAATTCGTTGTCGCTGTCTTGCTGCCTATGGGGATGCTGTTAGTGCAGTAAAATGGTACATTTCTATATCCTCAAATTTATCTCATGAAAGACTTTTTTTTTTCTTTTGACGGGTCAGTAATCCACGGGATTTATGCATAACACCCCTTCCACAGAAATCGGGTTTAAGACTTCAATTCTAAGTGTTATCGTTTTGCAGGGCAAGTAGACTTGGTAGAGAGCACCATGACGATTTAGCTCAGTTTTTGCTTGGAATGGGTTATGCTACTGAAGCCCTTCATTTACCTGGAATATCTAAGAGGTGTGTGCAGTAGACAATTCAAATTCAGCACATTCATGCATTTTTGCTTCCATTATTTACTGTTAGTTTAACGGTTTCTCTGCAACAATGATTATTGAAGAGACTTTCTTAGGGTGTGTTTGGATGTACAATATGATTTTAATTATTAGCGCTTAAACAACTGATTTTCTGATGATTACCATTTTGGTCATTCAAACACTGTCTCCTTCATCCGTTTTAATTAATGTTGATTATCCAATAATGATAATCTAAATTGTATTTAGATTAATTATCTAATATGACATGCACCTGCATCAAGAACCAGCAGTTTCTTTCACCTACTTTGGCTGATACATATTGTAAGACTCTAAAATGATGAAATATTTTTCTATTCTTCAGGTTGGAATTTGATTTGGCTATGCAGAGCAATGATTTGAAAAGAGCTCTCCAGTGTCTATTGACGATGAGTAACAGCAGAAATATAGGGCAGGACACTGTTGGACTTAACTTAAATGACATAATGTCCTTAAGTACAACTGCTAATACTAAGAAGGAAGACATTGTGGAGGCTGTTGATGGAGTTGTAAAGTTTGCCCAAGAATTTTTGGAAATTATTGATGCAGCAGATGCTACTGGACAAGCTGAGGTCGCTCGGGAAGCTCTTAAGAGGTTAGCAGCTGCTGGTGCAGTCAAGGGAGCTTTACAAGGTCATGAATTACGAGGACTAGCATTACGCCTTGCAAATCATGGAGAATTGACACGACTTGGTGTATGTTTGAATTCTGTCCTTCTACTTAAACCAATGGGAAACTTCCATTTTGCTGGATATGAAACCGGCAATTTTGGCCCTAATGGAAAAAGTGGGTCATTTGGGCCTTATTTTGTTAATCTTTTAGGAGTGTTTGGGTGAAACAACATATCCAACGGGATAAGACTAATAGGTTCATAAGTATTTGGTTGTCAAAACCGCTCTAATCAGGTTGTGTTGACATGTTAACACGTTTTCAACTTATATCCTAATTCCTAAAGTTATATAAGAAGTTAAAAACTATCTAATTTGATTATAGAAGCTGTACCTTTAGAATAGTTTTTAACTGTTTCTGGATTTAAGACGATTTTGGAAAGGTCGTAAGCATTTTATACTTTTGACCCATTACATCGCAATTGTAAATGGCTTAATAATTTTGATGCTAATAATTATTATTATTAGGAGTAAACAATATATTGGTTGTATGCAATTCAGAAGAAAATGAAAAGAATAGTGGGTCATCCTCTGATCTTACTGAACTACGTCTTGTTTAATTTTCTTGGTAGGGTTTGGTGAATAATTTGATATCAGTAGGGTTTGGACGGGAGGCTGCATTTGCAGCTGCAGTTTTGGGTGACAATGCTCTTATGGAGAAATCATGGCAGGATACCGGAATGCTAGCAGAAGCTGTGCTTCATGCCCATGTATGACCATGCATTATGTCCACTACAATCATGCAAATTCATTTTACGATAACTTTTCCTTTTTTCATTTTTATATTATAGTTCTAACTGGCGTCATCTTTCCAGGCACATGGAAGAACCACACTCAGAACTTTAGTTCAGACCTGGAACAAAACACTACAAAAGGAGATGGAACATGGCCCGTCAACAAAAACAGATGCTGCAAGTGCATTTTTGGCTTCTCTTGAGGAACCTAAACTCACTAGTCTTGCAGATGCTGCCAAAAAACCACCAATTGAGATTTTACCACCTGGAATGCCATCCATAGATGCTCCACTTCCTGGAATCCAGAAAAAAACTATGCCAGCTGCACCAGGTTCTTTGCAGCAACCACCCAAACCTTTGCAGATTGAAGGGCCACCGTCTGAATCAGATGCTCCACCACAACCGACCGCCGAGTCAGGTGCTGTGCTGCCTCCTGATGGCACTGGTGCTGTGACGCCAACTGATGGCACTGGTGCTGTGGCGCCTACTGATGGTATGGGTACTCCACCACCTACTGATGGCACTGGTGCTCCACCACCAACAGCAGAATCTGAATCAGGGGTTCCACCTCCTACAGCAGAATCTGGGGTTCCAGTTCCACCTAGTGCAGAATCTGGAGCTCCACCGCCAGAATTAGCAACAGATTCGGGGGCTCACCCTGCCCCAGATACAGGAGCTACACCCTCAATAGATTCAGGGTCAGGATCTGGTGCTCCTACAACAGAATCAGGTGCCAGTGTTTCGCTTGAGTCTGAACATATTGACTCTAGTGTACCTTTGGAAAATCAAACCCTTAATCCATCAACGAATAACCCTGCGGATCCAATTGATGTGGGAACAGAAGCATCTGTAAATTCTTTAAGTAGTACACCTCCTCCAACAGAGGGGCCAACTACTCAGAAGCCCGAAGTTCCAAGGCCCAATGGTGTACGTGCAGAACTACCAATGATAGATTGGACTTGATCCCTTGTTTTTTCAGTCTCCATTATATAGAACTTGAGATTTTGTTTTCTTTATATCAAGAGTTGCTGATTTTTTCCTTATATTTTGATGTAACCACAGCTGCCTTCACCCATATCTGTTTAGCTTGCATAGTTCATTATTTGGTCTCTGTTGTTACATGATGCCCCTGTTGTTCTCTTGTATTTGTTGTGTAGATGTTTGAAATATGTACCTCATGATATTTTTGTTTTAAAACAAGTTATGATTGACGTTTGCTCCTGTAAATCTCTATTATTAGAATTAGATATGCACATCTTTGTTTGTTTGATCCTCCCGAGTCACAACGAGTTTTGCTTCTCATTTTAAAAATGTTGCAACCTTGATAAATTGTATTTTCTTTGTATGAAGAGCTTTTGAATGTTAGTCGATGTTTGAGATGTTAGTTCAGCAACTATCATGTGAATTTGATGATCTCAAATTAAGCAAAATTAGGGTTTTAAATCTTAATATAAATTATGTTGGACTATGAAGGTGTTTGACATTGCTTATTTATAAGTATTTATGTGTTTTAAAAGTAAGTATATTTCAACATATTTAAAAAAAATATACATATTCTAACATATTTATTTGTAAGTGCTTATTTTTCTTAAGAAATAAGTAGATAAGCAGTTTTTGAAAGAGTGTTTGTATATGCTTATCTGCTTTTAAAATAAGCAGATAAGCCTTAAATAAGCGCTACCAAATACCTGTCAGATGTGATCGGTTGATATCATATTCGAAATGTCATTTAGTGATATGATTCTTATGGGTTCATGCTGCAACAATTTCATCTCGTTTATGCCGAAAACAAAAGTATGCAAACCAGAATGAAAGCACAACATGAGTCATCAATGAACGTATAACACTTAACAAACACGGATTGAAACAAATAAAATAAACTGTATCAATAAACAAAACTTGAAAAGACAACTATCAAGTAATAAATTCCCTATTTTATTAAGATCGAGAACCGTCGTCTAGAACAATAGCAGCAATATCATTATCATCATTTATAGAATCATGTTCCTGTTCTTGATCTTGATATTGTTGTTGTTGTACGTTGGATTGGAGATCAGTACCATCATATAACTGCGCTTTCTCCAAGTAAGGTTTGAAACCTAGTTGTAGAGTGAGATACCCGAAAGCTACAGCCCCAATCACCACTAATCCGGATCTCATCCCATTTTTTATCGCCTCTTTCATGATTCTTCTGACCCCCAAACGGTATGGAAAATTAGGTATTTCCTTATTACTCCACAATTTAGAGACTTGTCAAAAAGTTACAATAGTAACCCCTAAGGTTTTACTTGTTTGTTATTTAAAGTGGGGGTTTTTTTTGGAGCAAACAAAGAAAGCAGCCCACTGAACCATATATTGATTTTAGGTTTTTGGTTCTAGTTCTTTTCCTATGATTAACATAAAATCATTTCTTAAAAACACACTTGTGTAACGGTTCATTTAATCAGAAAAGTATATATATATATATATGTTTAAATTGGTTAATAATTTAGCATCATCCACTCTTTTTCTAAAAAAAAACAAAAGCCACATAAATCTACACCTATATCTACTTCAAGTTTTGAGGTATCTCAAATAAACCAACCCTGTATACTTAAATCTGCATCTAGTAATGAGCTAGAGCAAGAAACATTACAAGGGGAAGTAAGAAAAGAATTTGGATCGTAGATCCACTTCACTCATTTTACAACGATTTGCAGACATATAGTTGAGATCCAAAGAAAATAAAAAAAAAGTTTGACATCATTCTCAAAGAAAATGATAAATTGGCATAACTTGTGACCTAATAATAGACATAAAAATATAACTGGACACTCAGCTAAATCAATGGATAATATAAAGAAAGAGATAATGTATTATTCATGTGCTAAAACTTGGATGAATTAAGTTGATTATTAGACCTAAGTTTTAGGCCTATAATCATTAAGCATATAGCTCCCCAGCTTCGCAACATTGAGAGTAATTTCATTTTATATGCCTCAAAATGATCCACCCGGCTCCATAATATTGAAAGTTATTTCATCTGTATGCCTCAGTATGTTCCATAGGTTAGTGCCAACCACGACATGAAAGAAACCTCGTTTGCCTTTCCGGTACCAACCACGACATCAAAAAACCTCGTTTGCCTTTCCGATACAAACTATATTGACGTATTTAGTAGATTAATTTAGGTGGCGTTTGGTTAGTACGTAGGAATGACGATGGATATTAATAAGGGTATAGCTTTGAAATATAATAGAAATGATATAATAAAAGAATTTAATACTTTTCTATGACAATAAAATGAGAAAATAAATATGGAGGTGAAATATGCGTGAAAGACAAAGAGAGAGCAACGATGAAAAGTATATGAGAGAGAAGCTTTATTGATAAACTCCTCAAATGATATGGATTTTGTGAAATCCATTCATTTAAAACAAACAACAATCACTTTCAAACTCATTCTTCACTTACTCTCAGAACCCACCAAACAAACACCCCCTTAGTTTTGGACTTTGTAGTTTTTGGTTCGTAATTTTCCTCCTATGAAAGATGGCTTCCTATAATTTCTTTGGAACAAGGCGTTCCAAAATTACTTTTGATATATTTGAAGTAATTATCCGATGTGTAGTGACATGTTTAACCTGTTGAGGACAAAATTGCAACACAGAATTGCCACCACAGTTTTCAAGGTTCAAGCATTCAATAAACTACATAAAGAGTGACATCTGATCACAACCACTACATTACACAGAAGCGATGCTCAATTTAGGCCACAACCAAATTACAAATGGCCTTTTTATAACCCTACATAAGTTACGGAAACTGAATTCACAAACACAACACGAAACCAAAGCATCCTACAAGCCAAAATGAAAAAGTACTCATATAGTAGCATTGGCATACCCCCAATGTCTTAAAGATATTACAACCATAGTATGATATTTTGGTATTTGATAGTTGATACATCTAGGTTGTTACATGGCCGATAGCTTCTGCACAAAATAATGAAATCATATTAATTGGTAGCATACAAAGCGATACAATATGTGAGTACAGAGTATGATTTACTTTTGAAGATCTCTTCGTACCTTAGTATATCCTAAGACCAACAAAATAGTAGTGCGCATGTAAACCATAAAATTAGACCATTTTTTCATCATCTAAAAACCTTTCATGAACGGAAATAAAAAAATTCTACATGGGATGTAGATTCAAAAAGGTAACAAATTTGGAAATTTCAACCCATTTATAGGTAAACAAGTCGATTTGGCTTATACTTTTTCTCTATGAATTCAATCGGTTAAACTAACAAAATTGGATAAAATGAAACCTCCTTGTTGTTAACAATACTACTCGAGTTCTGTAATGATCTTAGAGATATTAATTATTTATTAAAGTACATAAGGAATAGAATAAAAAGTGTTAGCTGGTCGGCCCAACATGTTCCTTCCCATACTAAAATGTTACCCAACACACCTGACCCACCCGCATTGCCACCTTAGCATAAATGATCAACTACAAAAGGGCACATAAGTAAGGGTGATAGTCAAAATTCAAAGATTTCATTCTCATGAGAAAGATAATCAACTGCGGAAACAACAGTCAACTAACCTCATTTTAAGCATCTCCCTGTGGTTCTTGCTGCTGCTGCTGCTGTTGTGGCCAAAGAGGCTGAGCCATATACGGATTAGGCTGCTGTCCATAAAGGGCCTGAGGATCCACAGGCTTACCCATATACATCCCTGAGCCACCAACTTGTGGTGGCGGTGGCTGCATATAGTAATAAGGAAGACCCTCAGTTGGAGGAAGGGGCCCACCTCTAGGGATTGTTGATGCAAGTACCTCGTCTTTTAGATCCTCCCGTGGTACTATATCAACTAAAAAGTCAAAAATATCAGTCCTAGTGATTGCAGCTGCAATGTCGTTTTTCTGAAGTGTCCTTCGCTTGTTCTCTTCAGTATGGTTCCATGACCTTAAAGTCAACTCAAGGATGAACATTTCACATGCACGCGCAAATATGACAGGGGCTTCAGCTGATATCATCCTCACATCCTCATCTGCCTTCATAATTTTCTTGATCCTAGCCAATGGGAGACTATGGTTTTTGAAATCAGTTGTTTGCTCGATTTCTTGATACTGATTTGCCCAGAAATTCTGGAGTTGTTGATGCAATTGCTGTTGTTGTTGCTGGTGGATGTGCTGATAAGCGAGTTGCTGTTGTGCAAGTTGAGCTGGAGGTGAAGGAAGACCCACCGACTGTGACGTCTGAGTTGTGGGCCCAGGCCCCATCATTTGGTTCGGTGGATACGGGGTCACACCATATGGCATTTGACTTGGTTGCTGAACATGGTCTTGTTGATCCATATTTCAAGGCTTTGTAAAAGTCCCTGATTGCACCAAAAGTGACTAGATTATCATATTTTGAAATAAAAAAATGGCAATAGCACGCATACATGTCACACATGAAAGATGTGTAGAGGTTGGACGATAAATCCTTACGGTATATACAGCAACAAATAATATTCCTATTGTTTATATAAGAATATCGCCTGACAAAAGTAATTTACTTTTGAGAGGATCGATTCAGATTAAGTTTTTTTTTTTTATCTATAATAGGCCAAACAGGTAAAATGATGCTAGATAATACAGAAATAGGCAAAATGGGTCGGGCAGTTAAAAAGTTGCCAAAAATGTAATTTTAATGCATAAAGCCCCTTATCATTCTATACAAAAACTATTACTGAAATATATAATATTTGAATCATGCTTGAAATACTAATTATTTATAAGAGACTTAAATTTTTTGTATGATTAAAATTTATTTGGATGATTAGAGTTTTAAGTCAACCCAACGTAGTCCATTGTTCTTTATCCAAAAAAACCCAGTCCATTGTTTTGACACAAATCCGTTTTGACGCACTACCCGACCCACAAACCACCCATTTTTATAAGTCTGGCGAACATGAATAACCCTCCATAAGACCTCTTATGCTCAATGAACACCAAAATGAATCTACTTCGACTAAAAGTACATGCATTGAGTTGCTCAATAAATTCTGAAAGAGTTTAATCATTTGGCAACAAATTCCCAAATCCTGAACAGAACGATGTACCTTCTTGTTTTACAAATTATTACTCTTTCGTTAACATCCATAACCAAAGGCTCATTACTGTCTTTATGGCAGCTGCTACTATACTTACTAGTCTAATACAAAAGTCTACTCCATTTTGGCATATCAAACCAAGTTCAAAATTAATTGAGTAGGATTCTTTTATAAAAGCGAAAGGCATCGATACTGAGTTAGATTTAAGAAGTACACAAGCAAAGTTCCAATAGAGAATTACTCCTATATATAATTCATGTTTTCAAAGACATTTCATATAGCTGCACCCTCAGGTTACATATTTTGAACATATCTAGCTTGTTCTACAGTCTGCCCTAATTATGAAATATGAATATTCATTAAACTATAAAAATTGTTCAAACACATAAATATAAAAGATAAAATTAAAAAGATCCTTCAATACTACACATTATAAAGAATCTACGGTCACAAAATTATCATAATAATTCAAACATGCAAATAATAAATTACATACTTTCGAACCAGATAACGTAGAGAGAGTTAACTATCTACCTTCTTAATAGTCTTAAGAGCTTCAAACGACTTCGATCAAACCAAGAAAAAGCTCAAACAGATATCTGAAAGAAAAAACATACGCAAAATCAATAGGGAGCGAAATTGAAGCTCGATAAAACTGAATAACTGATCAAAGGGTAGAAGGAAACCCTAGGTAGGTAAACTGATTGATTGATTGATTGATTGAGATGAGAGTGAGACAAACAGAGATAGTTTTGAGTTAGGGTTTGCAAGTATACGAGAAATAAAAAGAAAACGTACTGTATATGTCTTAACTGTACGTATTTATATTTATTAATATAATATTAATATTAATATTAATACGGAGTAGGAGTATTCTTATAGATATGCAAGTTTGTTAGAGTTGGATCTTTCAAATATCAAAAATCATTCGGCTTTGATTGTATCGAGGTTTGGTTTTCGGTTTTATGTATCACTTCGGCTTGTTATCAATCATTTTGATTTATAATCGAAATTTAAGTTTAGTTTTAAGACGCTGATAATAATTGTGTTAAAACGTAACGACTTCAATACCTCTAATTTAAATTATAAATTGTAAATGTTCAAATTTATTAGATTTGAAAGATATATGAAAAGTTAATGTATATAATTGATTGATAAAGGTTGTTTGTTTTGAAAATGAAAATTGGGTTTCGATTATTATTTATATAGTATAATATTAAGAGTAATGTTATATATATGCTTAATTAGTCATATGAATAATTTATGTTTAATCATACAGTTTTTGACACATATACTCAACTTATTCTCTCTCCTAATCTCATATAATCATTTTCTCATATAACATTTACATTTTAAAATATATATGTCTAATTACATATAAATATTATTTTTCTAATATTAAAGATAAAAGATGAAAAGTTAGAGTGAAGTAGTAAGACTTAGGAGTGAGATAGAGATGGACATCTAAAAGCTCTCAGTAACTTTGTGAAAAACTCTTGAAGTTGCTAAGTTTTCAAAAAGCCATCATATTTTAATTGTAATCCCAAATCTGAAAGCTATCAGCTCATAACAGACAATTGATATGATAGCTAAACCCAAAGCCCATGCCCAACAACCCTCAAACAAAAACACCCTAACAAAACTCTTTAAGTTTACATGACAAACCATTTTGTCGCTAATGTTGTATTTCAAATTTTATTTACCTTGTTAGAAAGATCGTGTCCCAGTCGATATGGGATGTGTCTGATGGCGACTACTGGCTTCGTGTTTGTGATGTTTATTGGTTATTAGAAGTACTTCATTTTTATTCAACTTCAGTATGTAGTTTAGAGATTCAACTAGTATGTTAGTCGTATGACTATCTATAATGTATTATCTTTTTCTATTTTAGTATCTGTTAAATAACTTTTACTCTAGTCTCTTTTTCCTTCAAAACATAAAGAAAAAATATCTTTTCAAATGTCTTAATTTTTTATTTAATTACAAGAAATGACTATATTTTTTCTACTTAATTAATACAATATTTCAATTATTTCAACAATTCTACTTTCCTTGAAGTAATCTATTAATACTACAATATAATAGTATATATAAATTAAGTTTCACTCTATTACTCTATATAAATAAATAATCAACAAAAATATATAGGAACAAACACTCAATCTTTCTTCACTTTTACACCACCACTACCATCATCATCGCAACTGCTTTTACCGTCACATTGCACGGATGCTATGCTATTAATAATAAAACGATTAGCTAGTTGCACATGTATCAACTGGTTTCCATTCGAAACAGGAAAATTTTGACTTTCTCATGGGATGCACAATGTATAGATGCTATTTTGGGTCAACAAAATGGTGGAGAAATATCAACTAAATTATTGATCCGTGATTATGGCGGTTTGATGAAAATAATAAATTATAAAATAATTTAATATATTTTGTAACTATAATAAATGTATAAAATAAGTTTCATGTATTAACTTTTTTTTGTTGCATTTTGCAAGTTGTATTTTTAATTTTGGTGTAAAGATTATAATAAAAGTAGTGTGATTTGAAGTATCATTCAACTTTATTTGGACATCGGATGTTTAATATGTTTATTATAAATATAAAATGTAATATTTAAAAGTTCATATTTTTTTCGAATGTCCCAAATTAATCGTACACTTTTAAAATGTGTGAGTGTGATTAACTAAAGTTTCTATGTTACCCATACTTTATATGCATGTCGTAAGAATGTGGGTAAAAATGTCATCTTATACAAAAGTACAATATAATGATACTAATTACGTTTCTTAAAAATGTATGCTTTTGTTTGTGAACAAATTTGGAACAGAAGGAGTATATATATTATATAGGCATAAGATCCAGTGAGAACAAAAATAAAGTTTCACTCTCTTGTAAATTAATGTAAAGTCAAAAAATAATAAAAGTTCACAATTAAATTTTTTCTGTAAAGCTTTAAAATAATAAAAGTTCACAATTAGAAAATATAGTAAAGTAAAATAAAATAAAATTTCATAGTTTAGAAGTTTATGTGAAACAAAATAAAATCAGTATCGCTTTAAATTATTACCGATAAACATTACAGTTATTCCATTCCATATACAAAAGGATCGAGTAATACATACATGTCTGTTGGTTGTCATTATCATGTCGGACAAGACGTTTAAAAACTCAAGACACCTAAAAAAAGGGTCATGGGTTTGTACCCCTTGATGTGAACATTATATGTGAGTGAACGTAAATAATAAAGTGATATGAACGTGACACTTGTGTGTGAGAATGTAACCATTAGAGGGATATAAATTTTGAATTGGTGGTATATAAACCCACAAACCCTAAAAGAAAGTAATACATTTAAAATTACATTCCACGAGTTGCCCAACATAATTATTTTTTATTTATTGCCCTTGTGGAGCATAGCTGCAAGAAATATGAAGATTCATATGGCCAACTCATTGCCCTTTTAGAGCATAGCTGCACCAAGTCTGAAAAACCAACATGTACTTTCTCAGAAGCAGGGTAGCTTATGCTATATTTCATCCAAATTGCAACTTTTTACACCCCTCTTTTAAAAGTTCCTAGGTACATGCTAAACTTAAAAGGGTTCACCCTCTTTGAAAAGGTACACTCAACAAATAATCATTACATGCTAAACTTACAGGATTGACCCCTCTTTTACCAAGGATATCGTACCTGGTTGTAGTATTAATCGACTAAAAACTAAAGGCTCAAGCTCAACATACTAATCAAATTTACTAAGCGTACTATTTAACACTCACATGACACAGTTTTCAATGCAGTATCATAATTTCCAATGCGGTATTCTCTTTATTAAATTAGTATGTTTAGTAATAACCAAACTAAATTGCCCATTTATTAATCGACTAAAAACTCAAAGGCAGCACCTTTCCATCATATTCTCTTCTTCAAAGATCTTCGGGTGCAATGTAAGCTGGCATTCCAACTGCTGACTTTGGTTGGGAATGCCGAACTGATGACTAAATCGCATAAACAATAAAACTTTGATCATTAAATCATCTTATGCTCGTTTAGAAACCTGCAAAACGCTAATGAAAATGTGGTAAAGTAATTAACTTCGAGTACCAAAAATCGCATATTTAACACGAGGAGATGTGCTTCCATCTAGCAGTGTGTTTTCGAGCTTAAGATCTCTGACTGTCTGACAAAATTCCTGCAACACACCAAGCCGTCAAGAACTAAACCAGAAACAATAGAAAGAAAAGGATGATAAAATAAACAGAGTGTATACCATTAAATGACAGTAGCTAACTCCCGAGATAAGTTATTGAAAGAAAAATCTTGCCAGGTGCATATGAGAAAAAACCCTTGATTTCAATTTACACTTCCATGATAAGACTGTAAAAGAAGAAGAAAGAAAAACAGATAAATAGATTAATACGCTACCACAGATAAGTAAGCTATTTCAATTGATTTCACAAATTAGAACTTACCTCATCGTTGTACACTGAACGCTACTCTGTTCATCTTCACGTCATCCTTCTTTCACTTAAGTAACCCCATCATTGATTTAACATCGTCATTCTTTCACTTACAGAGAAGAAACCGAAGCTTTATTTGATGAAAATCAGTTACTGTAATGAAAATTCTGAAAAAGGTCAAGTGTAAATGATGATGGAGAAAGAAGATGGATTTGAATAATTTGGATCAAGAAGAAAATTAGATTTATAAACTAGTTAATCGATAAAGAAACAGAAGATGAAAAGAACTAGAAATACTAACCTTGATCAACCGAGAATCTGATGAAGTGAAAGAACCCTAAAACTCACACATAGAAACCCGAATCCAGGAAGATAGATAACACAGATTACAGAGTAATAAAATGAAGATGAGAAGATGGAATGATCCGGTAGTAAGAATCTGATATATGAAATATTATGGTTTTGTAAGTAGTTTTGAACTTATTGGATGAAAAGGGCGATGTAAAGAGGCAAGCTTTGACACTGATATTGATATTGATATTGGTCAGCAAAGAGTTCAATTAAATTAAATTAGGGTTTTTTCTATTCGAGATATGTTTGATTTTCACGTACTTATATTGTAAAGTAAATTTTAAAAATTTATATTATATGAGTTAAATTTTCAAAAACTTTTTATTATATATTGACCTTCTTTTTTTTACATGAATAGAAAATGAAACTTTTTTTTTCTAGAATAGTCAGAAAAGAAAATATTACATACAATAGAGAAGTTTAGAAGGTTTACCTCGAAAATAGAAATTTCAAAGTTAACTTCGTACAATATAAAAACGTAAAAGTTAAGCGCATCATGAATCAATAAATCCATTAAATTAAAACGCATCGCGTAAGCATGAGAGGGAGTCTAATAATTGCAGAAAGGTTTTTCGTATCTAAAAACTTACAAGAAATTTGAAGTAAACAATCGAAGTAATTTTCGAAAACTCCCCTCTAATTAATATAGTAGAAGTATATACGTTAACGGTATTGTTACTTTCATAAAAACAATTTTTTTATATTAATTGTTTCTCCGTATTAAACTTTATATTTGTTAAGAAGGTCTTCTGAATCAAATAATAATAATAATAACAATAATAATACTTATAAATCATTTATTACGATCCACCAAATACTTCTTATCTTTCATTAATTAGGGACACGAGCTATATATTGAACAAAAGTTGAGAAGTACGTTAGGTTCTTTAATTCGAACACAAACTGTATCCTAAGTAAAATATCAAGCAATCGTACGATTAATTGATGAACGTATAAATAGAGATGATGATATCACAACTAAAGTGTTGCAATATATAAAAAATGACTAGCCTTTATATAATCATCTGATTAATCATAAGTACTAGCAATTTTTACGATCCATAATATTTATATCTAACATGTATTCTTCATGTTTTGAAGATGTACGGCCATATATGTTTATGTTTTTCTAAGTAAATATTATGGTTGTTTCCGTACAAGTTTTCGTGGAGTACCAGTGATTCACAAACCAAAACGAATACGAGGAACTGTTAATACAAAAATTGTGACACTATGGTTATGTGTAACATAAGAACTTCAACTGATAATTTATACTCAATAGCAAGTACATTAATCGCTTACAAACTAGTGAATTGAGAAACTAATTCCATACTTTTATTTGTGATAGTTAAACGAGAGTTAGATACATATACAATGAGTTCTTAATTATAAATTTAAAGAGGAAACACAATTGAAGTATAAGATGAGTACGTGATTCGTTATTGTGTTATCCATGAGCATGGTTGAAAACTTGAAATCAAGTCATTCGGGTACTTGGGTGAAGTTGAAATTGCTGCAAGAGGTTCCTATAGCTAACAACGAAGAGCTGAAACCTAATTTTTGATTCTTTAGATCAAAGAACAAGAAATTATTCTCCATCTGATACGTCCCCATCACAATTGGATTTTTGACTCCTGATCCACCATCGACAAATGCAAGACATACGGCACGATTCCCAACGTCCTTTAACAAGTTTTCTTCAGAAATGGTCCATATTGTCCCACCTTTCATTTCAAGATCAATATCGGGAAAACGATACACAATGCGAGTGCTAGGTCCACTAGCTCTAAAACATAGACTAAAGGGTTTAACTGCATTTGCTCGAGGAATATTTTTTGTAGCTTCCGATAAACTTATGATAAGTGCTTTATAGATATCACTTCTGAGTGCCGTATAAGGCTTAGTGGTACTAAGTCTCACTGGAGTACCTTCCGATAAGGGTAGAGGAATTTTTTTTCCGTTCATAAAAATCCGATTGATTTTAATAATATATCCGAGGGATTTGGAAGTCTTTCTTATCATCGGAGTATAAGAAAGAAATTTTCTAAGATCAAGATTTGGAATAGAAGTAAAATAAAAGGGTCCATCACCTAAAAATGTCACCCCGGGTGTCGATGAGGAGCTAGGGAGACAAAGTGCGAATTTATCTGCTTGGTTTGGATTATAAGTTTGACGAGGAAATGATAATGCAGACCATGAAAAGGATGCAACACCTCTCATGCTTTTGGGAAACGATCTCAACAAGGAGGGAGGTGCACATGATAATACAGAATATGTCCCGAAGGGATAACTTGGAATAAAAGGATTTCGCCCATTGGTTACATATAAAGTCACAAAATCTCCAGTTAATTGTGATAATTTACAAGATTTTGAGATGGGATTTAAGGGGGTGACGACACATATATTGCAACCGTACTTGGATGTGATATTGAGAGAAGGGCAAGTTGGATTGACATCATATTTGTGTGCTTCTTTGCACAAAGTGTTGTCACATCTTAACGGAGATCTACATCCTTCTTCTAAGCTACAAGGTATTTCATATCGACGCACAATACAATCTTTCCAAGTGAAAGGAGCATCGAGGTCGATGAGATAATATACTTCTCCACCCGGTCGAGGTTCACTGAATGACCAAGAAATTTTGTGAAGAGATGTATTGGCATCCTTTATTATCGGTTTAACTGAGGTATTGAAACGTGTATATTGTGATAATACGTCACCAGTGAACGATACTAAGACAATGAAAAGTATCTTTATGAGATGCATTTTTTTCTCTTGTAACAAAACAAACAATGTGGACTGTAAGTAAGGGGAGAGTTGATTAGTAAAACAAAGTTTAAATCTAGATATGAGAGTTTGTATGTTGTTTAATGTGAAATATATTGCGGTACATGTATATATTGAAATGAAGATAAAAAGTCAACGAAGATGACTAAGGTGACTCATTGAAAAGTCAACAAAGATGAAGGGAAGAAACACCCCACGACGATCGAGGAAGTGACTCATTGAAAAGTCAGAAATTACTTAGATTTAAGTTAGTATATATAGGTATTTAATATATACTCCGTAATACAAGGTATTATACAGATTAATCTCTATTTCAGTAATCAATAAGAAAGTGTGTATTACAAACAATAGAAGATATAGAATTACATAGAGGAAGAAGGCAAATTAGCAATAAGTTGGCTAGCCCTTTCGATTACTTCACAATCTTAAATGTCAAGCTATTATATATATATATATGCATGCATCCAATATTCGAGCTAGAATTAGAGGGTTAGACTGTTAGAGTGGCTTAAAATGGGTCGAGTAACAAGTCAAAACCGACACGTTCTTAAATTGAGATAAACGAGTCATTTCATGTATGAACTTTGAACCCGTACGTTTTTGCATCCGCGTCCCTTAATTTACACGTTAATGTTTCACAACATGGAGTTTGTGTAAACAATCTATTATGCCATGTGTATAGTTATGAAAGTATACCAAGTATCTTAGAACAAAGTGATCCACTGCACCAGGTCACATGTGCAGCTAGTGTGGGCCAGCGTTACTGTATTTGACCGTTGTATGTGCCGTTTCATAGTCTAGTCTCACCACTACAAGAATATAGGGTTTTAGCGACGGACAAAGATGAAGGGAAGAAACACCCCCACGAGGATCGATGAGGTGACTCTTTGAAAATTCAGAAATTACTTAGATTTACGTTACTAAGGTATTTAATATATACTCCGTAATACAAGGGATCATAATATTTAATTGTTTGCTTGTATACAAATTAATCTCTATTGGCATTTCGATTACTTCACAATCTTAATTGTCAAGTTATTATATATAGTCAATATTCGAGTTAGAATTAGAGGGTTAGAGCGGCTTAAAATGGGATGAGTAACAACTCAAAATAGACACGTTATTAAATTGAAATAAACGAGTCATGTCATTTTTGAACTTTGAACCCGTACGTTTTTGCATCCACATCCCTTTATTTACACGTTAATGTTTCATAATATAGAGTGTATAGATAATCTATTATGCCACGTGTACAGTAATGAAAATATACTACGTATGTTAGAACAAAGTGATCCACTGCACAGATCACATGTGCAGCTAGTGTGGGCCAGCGTTACTGTATTTGACCGGTTGTATGTGCAGTTTCATAGTCTCACCGCTACAAGGATAAAGGGCTTTAGCAACAATCAAAGGTCGCTGCTGAAGCCAAATATGTCGTCAATGAAAGCCTCTTGCAACAACATTTTGTCGCTCAAAAATCGTTGTTGTAACCTCGCATGAGTAGCTCTACTTTGACGACGACATGTCTTCGCAATAGATTTTTAAAATAAATAATAAATTAAAAATAAAACACTATTTTATTAAATTATAAGGTTACTGCAACGACGAAATTCGTAGCTAAAACATTTTTTATATAATAAAAATTGAAAAAATGGATTAAATATTATTTTATTTCAGCGATGACATTTCGTTACAATAGCTACTATAAATTTTGACAAAGTTTTGCCGTTTTCATAGTTTTCCCAGGTTTTACACTTGATAGTCAAAATGTGTAGCCCAACCCTTCGTCTGTTGACCCACTACACCACCTTGACCCACTACACCACCAGGGATAATGCGATACAAGTGTCTTACCACGACTCCAACACCCCTCTCGTGGTTTGATTTAAGTCGGTTTTAAAAAATATATATAGAGATTATGCTTTATTTCGACGGAGTCAAAAACACTATTTTGATTGGGATGTATCATATGGAGATTCATTTCTTGTTCTTTGATCTAAAGAATCAAAAATTGGGTTTCAGCTCTTCGTTGTTAGCTCGAGGAACCTCTTGCAGCAAATTCAACTTCACTCAAATACCCGAATGACTTGATTTTGTGAATGCTAATGACAGATTCTTCTTATGCTTTCCTAAGTTTCCTTTTTTAGATAATTGTTGATCAGTCATACATTTACAATTTAGATGTACTTACTGCATGTGTATAAATCTTTTAGATCCTAAAAAATGTTTCAAATTTCCTCATTACAGTAATTCGTAAGGGGAATACTTATCAGCTAACAAAAAAATTCATTTGAGTACGATAATTTTCTAAAGAATGGAAGAACAAATTTACACCCTTATCAAAATAAATCGACTGTTAATATCTGTCGCGGCCTTTCTGTAAATTAGGGATACCTGGTACATCAAACACAAGTACAGGGGTATTCTCGTCAATTCGTCAACTCCATTTATCTTCCATCTTCAAACACCTCAATTGTAACATGTAACCACCATCGCTACCGCCGTTAACCTCCGCCATTGCCAAAAACCTCCACCTCTGACGCCATTATCTAGGTAGCCTCAGCCGCCATTAAGATCAACCGTATAGTCACAGTCGCCATCAATCTCCGTCGTTGTCTCCATCAAACTCAACCACGGAAGCCATGAAATAAGTATCGATTTTCGACTTTTATTTTGATTTCCATCTTCATGTATCATGTTGACATCACATGAGATAAGCTCTAATAAAGAGAAAAATAGCCTCATAGCACTTCGTCTTTGAGATTACAAAACTTGTGAGTTAGATAGCTTTAAATAACTAAAATGGCAACACTTTCATTTACTTTCATTTTTGCTCACTGAAAAGCAGCAAGAATGGAAGATTAAAGTCAAACAAGGTATGCTAGTGACAATACATAGTAAAAAAATATGTTTATGTGTATGTACTTCGATGTAGCAGTCAATTACATTCGAGTGTGTTGTCGGTGTGTGTAAGCTTTATTATTTAGAAGCTCTTTTGAGATGGATTTATCATCATAATTTTTTCTAAGACATGCTTATTCAATTCTTTGACAATTTCATTCGACTCTTTTCAACATAAAAGGAACTTTTGCATCTGATCGCATATGATTAGATATAAACTTCAAACCTATAAATATGTATGATATGCGATAACAATTGATATAACATATAATATTAATATCACATGTGATAAGAACTATAATTACAAGTGTTAATTGATATAATTTATTAGTGTGTAAACATGTAGATACTTTTTGATGGTCTATTCTTTTGTTATTGTACTATAATTGTACGCAAATTTCAAATCTAGAAACACTTATCTCATGTGAAAACAACTATTATCATACGTGATAATAAATATAATGACATGTGTTCATTGATATTATTGTTTAGCGTGTAATAACGTGTAGTTATTGTTTTATGTTCAGTTCACTTGTGATTGTATATGTAATTGTGTGTAAATTTGAAACCTATATGTATCTATCACATGTGATAACAAAGTACCATATTTATTAATTGTGTGTAGTAACTTGTAGTTACTTTTTGATATTCTATTCATATGTGGTTGTATATTACATGTAGCTACTTTTCGTAATAAGATATACTACACGTGAGTAATATAATTGGTGTTTAACCACATGTGATATTGAACTTGAAACGATTGGTTATAATCATCTGAATAAAGGCTTTTACGAGTCGCATATTTTATGAATCATATGTGAATATATAATCTTATTTGTGTATTAAAAGATTATGCTAAAAAAACTCGGTTATAATTACATGTGATTTTTATGTTGTATCACATGTGATATTACAATGTATAATTTTTAATACCTACAAATTTTTTTTGTCGAAAGTATGATTTGTGAAATGTCTAACCGAAGAGGAAAAAAAATACATTTATTTTATAGTGTAATCTTTAAAATTTTTTGATTAATTATTTATTAAGATATTTTATTTTAAAAAACTTGAGGTGGGGAGAATGTGGATTTTATTAAAATGACTATGATAACCTACAAATGTAGCATTTTCATTGGTTCTTCCATCCCTTCAATTTTTTATTTACTCTTTTAAATCTAACTCTACCGGTTAATAATATCGAATTTGTTATACGTATAATCTTTTGTTCGTCACAAATGAATGTATTAATTCCCTTGTATTAGTTGGTTTGAAAGTCATTAATAATTAGTTCTTGAAAAATTGTATAAAGATAACAACATTGTTACAAGAAAAAAATTGCATTATTTTTTTATTTTATTTTTCAAACTTTTAACTATCTAAAAGCCATTACACTTTATAAAATTTTTTAGGGTGTGTTTAGTTGTGAAAAAAATTTCATCTCTGATTTAGTAGAACATGAAAATGTCTTGAAATGTAGAAAATATGCTCAAATATTGTTGCATTTTTCATTTTACAAAATTGATGTCGAGAGTAGGCAAAGTTAGCAAATTCTGAAAATTTTAGAAAAATAGAGAGAATGTCACAAAGGAAAAAAGTAGAAAAGTTCGTTATTTTCTAACTTTTAGTTATAACTTAGAAAAATGAATTTTTCATTTTCTTGAAAAACTTTTCTAGAAAATATCCACCTTGACCAAGTTTTTCAACTTTTGATTTTCTTAAAAAAAAAAATTAAATGATCTCACTGTTCTACAACTAAACACATCCTTAAATTTTCAATATTTCAAACAACTAAACACATCCTTAAATTTTCAATATTTCAAACTTCGAAAATTATTTATGCTATAACTATTGAGAGGAAACAGAGTAGGATACATGTTTTTCACCGTTTAGCTTCGAGAACACTATGAGTCGGCGTTCGTTACTCCCGACTGAAGTTCACCTTGGCGTTCTGGCTCGGTGTCAAGGTTGGGACGCTGAAAACAAACTTGTTTTCTTTACCTTTATTTTTTAAGAACACTAAAAATTTAATGTCCCCTACTGTCCAATTCTCAATTTCAATATTATTCTCGTAACACTAAAAAACCGGTATCACCGCTACTTGCACTTGAATAGCACCCATATTTTCATTAGTTCAAAGGTTATCCAAGTGGACCGGGTAGTAAACTAAAATGGGCCCACAAGATCAGGTGAAAACAAGTATACATAAGAGTATTGGTAGTTTATACAACCTTACAAGGTTGTATGAAGTGTCATATCAGCATTCCACTGTAATATACACCTTTGATTTTTAACATATGTAATCAATAACATTCTATACAGTTTTATAGATTTGGTCCACATTATATATATATATACATATATAGATAATTTACATTTTGAAAATTCATTTAACTTTATAAAAAAGTAAGAGAAACAGAACATAAACTGTTTATCATTTTTCTTCACCACTTCGTTAACTTATCCCAATAAATAATTAGAATTATGCTAAATAACATAGATTGAATACCTTGAAAAAATAAAAATTTGAAAAGTCCAATTGCTCAACATTATTTTTCTGTAAATATTGTTTATAGATTTTCAAAATAGGAATAAATTGAGGAATGTGTTACCCGCTTACCCAGATTGTACATATTAGGCCATGCGTTAATAATTGAATGGAATATTTTATAATTAAAAGAAAAGGAATGGACCCAACATGTTTATATCATCGGTGCATGAGATAGAACGCATTACTAAAACCACCTTCATATCATCTCTTTGTATTTGTACTTTGTAGTGGAACATAAATACTATGACATTCTTCTTATACAACTACCATTATGGCATTACTCATGCTCTAAGCGTCATGATATTCAAAACAAGAAGCCCATTAAGGCCCATTTAGAAACTCCAAATCGGTTTCATATCATTGCTATCCGGATTCCTAAAACACATTACTGAATCACATTACTATATCAATAATAGTACGTTATCTTTTTTACTTTTTAGACTAATTAAGTGGATAAATGTATATGGATTAAACTTTAAAGTGTTTGATCAAATATGATCTCTCTATTTAACTATCTGTATTTCTCACATCTTAAATAGAGCTCGATGCTTCAGGGCCTATGCATTATCATTTGTCATACTTTATGAACTATTGGAAAAACAGGTAACAGCCAACAAACCTTTAGATTCGCTTACGTATAGGAATCTCCAACGTTTAATCCATAATTAAGTTACCATAAGATATAAACTGAATTACGTGTTAATTAAAACGCAAGAAATATGTGTGGCATAATTTCTTCTAGTCTCCACACAACAAGCATGTTGAATGCACAGTTGAACTACTATCAGCCAGAAACACAGCAAACTTTTAATTTATAACCTTAATTCAACCCAACCTCAACTGTGTGACTAACAAACAACTTTGTAATCATTTTATTTATACAAGTCTAGCTACATTTTAATCCTATTCACAACTCTGTCGAGATCAATATCAATAATGACAGGCCTGTTTAAAGATGGGCAAACTTGTGAAGCACCAAAAGATGCATCCACCAGCAACCAATCAAAATTTGATCAAGAAACAGGTTCTTCAAATACACTTGTAATAGACCAAAGTGAAGAAGTTGTTGTTAAAAGTCCTTCCTTTTTATGCTTTCCGCTTCAAATGGACAAAACCCTTATTAGAATTGTAAGAAACTGCATTAAAAAAGACCACAGAATGTTATAACTTCAAAATTTTGATATCATCTTGATGTGTTATTTTACATGGATGTTGCAGGTTATAGCAGAAATGTTAGGGAGTTTTATTGTTATGTTCAGTATAGGTGGAATAATAGCAAGCACAAAGTTGGTAAGGGGCGTAGGTCTACTTGAGTATGCGGTCACAGCAGCATTAGCAGTGATCGTGGTGGTTTTCTCTATTGGCCACATTTCTGGTGCTCATGTTAACCCTGCAGTCACCATAGCTTTTGCTACTGTTGGTCCATTTCCATGGAAAAGGGTACTAATTAATTATATGACATATTTTTTGAACTAAACGAGTCTTGGTAACTCTAACTTATGGATTTAATGATTCTTTTGTTTCAAAAGGTTCCTTTCTATATAGTGGCTCAAGTAACGGGTTGTACATTGGCAACTTATGTTGGAGCGTTGGTGTATGGCATGAAATCGGAGGTTATGACTACTAGACCACTTGTGGGATATAGTGCAGCATTCTGGGCTGAGTTCATGGCATCGTTTATCATTCTGTTTCTTACCGCTTCATTGGTCCATGCACCACCATCTGTATGTATTCCCTTTATCTCATGGTAATTTGTAAGAATTTGATATCATCTGTATGTATACACACCTCTCCTTTTCTTTTAATGTGTGTCAAGGAACTGCATGCTTCTGTAAATATTGTTAAATTTATACAAAAAAGTATTTAGATTATTAGAAGTTATTTTCTCTCCGTTACCATTTTCTTTAATTGATCATATTGATCTTGGTTTACAAATGCCAAAGTACTTGTTGGTAATATGAGGTTTGGAAATATAAATGAGTTTAATATAATGTTATCAATACTTACAAGATTTTTCAAAGCTCTCTGCTTACAGAGTATTTACTTTCATGTGCTTAATTCTTCTATAATAGAAGGATGAATGTACAATTAGATGAGTGTTTGGGATTGATTTGATGCAATAAAAATTAACAACTGACTATCTGTTGTAATAACAAACAATAACCAAATGAACAGTTAAGCAATTCCAAACAAAATTTTATAAACTTGATACTGTCCTTAACTAATGAGATCATTTTTTTTTTCTTCTGATATTCAGGTTACCCAATTTTCTGGATTCATTGTAGCAGTTTCCATTGCTCTTGGAGTCCTAATCACAGGGTAATCATCCTATAGTTAATTGTAAAAAAATTCCTAAAGTCATGCCAAATAGTATTTAGCACGGTTTTCTCAGACGCCAAATGTTTTGACATATCCTTGTATTCAAGAAGGAGCCAAAACCGTGCCAAATACCATTTGACATGGTTTTTTGAGCATTTGGAATGGATTTGATGGAGTGCTTAACCTGATTCAAGAAACTATGTTAGTTAACCAAACTCAAAGATCATGGTCACCATAAAAGAAATCAACAAGTAAACATATACAATACTCATTTTCTTTAACAACTGAAATTAACGGAATCATACAATACACGTTGTCACTAAATAAACTACAATTGTAAATGACTTTATTGTGTTTATATCCTCACTTATAAAGCTCTGTTTATTTTTTGAGTGTTGTGATAGACCAATATCAGGAGGATCAATGAACCCAGCAAGGTCGTTGGGACCAGCCATTGTGTCTTTTAACTTCAATGGTTTGTGGATATATCTAACAGCTCCAATACTTGGAGCCATTTCGGGTGCTTTCATGCTTCGTATATTGAAGCCTTGTACCTCTTTGACTTCATCTCCCTCTCCCTCTTCTTCTTCTTCTTCTTCTTCTCCTTCTCGGCGTTCTCATTTACTTCAAATTGATTAACTATACTGTAATAAAAATCATCTATTTACACTTGTCAGCTTGTTATTACTCTTCTTTTTTACCTGCATAACAGTTAGGTTAAAATTGACATCAAATTCTTATTCTTTTCCTACTTTACAATGATATTCACTTTACATGTCCACTCCTTTCACTCACAAATGCTAACTTGTCGTTGATTTCGGCGCTTTGTATCATGATCGATCTGGATCAAGTATGAATTCACAATACTCATAACTGTATATTAACAGGATTCTATGTAGTGAATGTAAAATGTCGAGTTCGAGTAATAACACAAATCATTCTTAACCCATTTACTATTTGCGTGTGCAATTTTGACTTTTTATTGCGACATAATGACTTGCGATAAAAAGTATATATGAATAATTGATATTCCGTAATACTTCCAGCGGAATTTAGTGGTATTTTGCGAAAAAGCATGTATTCGCATATTTTCTGTTAAATTAATTTCTAAAAGCTTTAAATTAATTAAATTTTCGCATAACTTTCTTCATATCATACCTAGAACTGTATTTGTAATTTATTACTTAACAATTAACAGAAGATTATAGTTTCCGAATGGGTAAGTCATTAAAAGTCATAAGACTTATTTATATCTGTTTCTGAGACAATAATTATTAATTATTTACATCAAAGTGAGGGACATGTAAAGAAAAGAATTGCCCACGGTGGCATAGTTACATCACCGTTGACCAGCATGAAATACCCATGCTCTGACTATTTTGCGTTGTCATCATTCACCAACATGTATCACCAAATATTCTAACCACAAAGAAAAATGCGAAGTTTAATTATATTGAGATGCAATCTTTAATAGAACTGTCTTTTAAATAACATAAAATTGAAAACCTGACCACATCACAAGTTGCTACCTTTATAATGTCACTTTTAAAATATTTGAAAAGAATATTAAGTCAATTAGACTACACTTTCAAAGGAAATTACTGGTCTCTAGGAATTAAATAAATTAATTTATTCACCACATGCAGGTTATAATTTGTTACCTATAAATTACTACTTGGTCTATTCAGTATTCACCAAATATCATTCATCTTTTTTCAGTGGCTTCTTCATCTTCTTCATTACTTTTAGTTTACTTGTGTTCCTTTCTATTGGCTTCTTCATCTTCTTCATTACTTTTAGCTTACTTGTGTTCCTTTCTATTGGTTGTTTCTTCTTATGCTGCGAAAACCACAGCTCTTCCATTTCTCAAAGTAACCAAAGATGCAAATACACTTCAATATGTCACCCAAATTTCTCAAAGAACACCTCTCGTAGCGGTCAACTTGACCATAGATCTAGGGGTGAATTCATGTGGGTCAACTGCCAGCGCGACTACACCTCCTCAACCTATCTTCCTACCATTTGTGGATACCCTCAATGCAAACTTCTCACGACCGCATGTCAAACTTTATGTCTTAGCGAACCGTCCCTTGGGTGCTCAAAAAACACTTGTACCACATTTCCTAGTAACACCATTAGTAATACTGGTACTGGTGGCCTAATCCACGGGGACGTGTTTGCCACATATACCTGTTGTTACTTCGCCACGTTTTTATTTCATTTGTGGTAACGATTTTATTAACGATGGTCTTGCTAAAGGGGTCACTGGCATGGCTGGTCTAGGAAGGACTAGGATGTCACTTCCTGCACAATTATCTTCTTATTTTTGATTTGATGACAAATTCGCTCTATGCTTGAGCTCGTCAACATCTATTGGGGCCGTGTTCTTTGGAAATGGACCATATTCATTGCTTCTGAATGTTGATGTGTCATCCTCTCTTACTTACACACCTCTCATTATAAATCCAGTTAGTGAAAGTGGGTTCACGGGTGACGCCTCTCCTAAATACTTTATCGGAGTCAAATCATTTAACATAAACAACAAGCGTGTCAATGGGTTCAATGAAAGTTTATTGTCCATCAACGCTGACCGTTTGGGTGGGACATCTATCACCACTTCTGATCTTTACACTGTCTTGGAAAGTTCGATATACAGTGCTCTTGCACCTTTTGGATCTTGTTTTAGCTTGAAGGACATCGGTATCAACCCTCTAGGTCCTGATGTGCCTCGTATCAACCTTGTGTTGCAATGCAGGAATATCTGGAGGATATACATCTGGTGCAAATTCCATGGTTGAGGTGAATAAGGATGTTTTATGCCTTGGATTCATCGAAGCACAAACTGATCTTACTACAATGATTCCGGTTGTTATTGGAGGACACCAAATTGACGACAATCTATTACAGTTTGACCTTTCAGCATCAAGGCTAGGGTTCAGCTCCTCGCTTCTTGGAGGATCAACATGTCCCAGTTTCAACTTCACATTAACTGTTCGGGACTAATTAGAAAGCATCCTCTGCATTTTTTTGTTTCTTTTCAAATTTTTAATGTGTTCTAATTGAGTGTACGTTTCTTTGTACACGAACAAGAATATTATTCTTTTACATAAAGTTTGTCATGCCATTATAATTTAAAGATGAAGCTAATTTAGTTAAAACTTTACCCAAATGTCCCATTTGGTTCACAGAATATCTCTTGAGGAATGGATTCTATATATCAAAGAAATTTAAATATGAAGGAATTGGAATTTAAGGGATTAAATAATATATTCAATCGCTACAAGCCTACAAGGTGTCGAGCAATCACTAATAAGGCAAGTGTCCACACTGCCATAAGACAACACTTTAAGATATCAGCCAACAAATCACCAAAATCATAAGTTGACGTTGAAAGTATGACTCATGTATCTCATGGTCTGCAGTAGAACACACATTGTTTATGCAATGAGCACCGTGCGCAAGTACATGGTGTAGGAAAAAATATAACGTACCCAAATAAAGTTTTTCATTATAATAATCAAATTGTAAGAGTTGAGTCATTTAAGTCACATGGTTTCGGTATATGGAGAAGAGTATGATGAAGAGATCGATAAGATAACTATATGTTAAAAATGATAATGAAATGGTGCAATCTTAGCTTAGTAAGTTGTGAATAAGGTTTGTTAGAGTTTAACTTGTTTTGGTTAATTGAAGGACCAAAAGTGTTATGATTAATTCTGAAAAAGGACTGTAGATGTGAACCTGTAAATGAGTTGGTGTCTAAATTTGAAGATAGCAAAGCTTTGTGTTCCAGTTGCAAGATTGCAGAAGTATAAAGGGCCAGCGTGCAACATTATTTTTTTGGCAAAAATAAATAAATAATGTTGCCTATAAAAGGCCAATATATTATTTTTGGATAAAATATAAAAGGTTTTTCTTATTTCTTTTATAAAATTAATTCTCATTTTGCCTCTTTGAAAAGAGTTGATTTCATCTGGTTTGTATATACTTCCCAGGTTGGGTTTGATGCCTTCTGGTTGATCTTGTAGTCGTTCATGTAGTTTTTGTTCTGTAATCATACACAGAACATTCTTCTTGTTTGTATTCTGTAAACCTCTTGTAATCTTTCTTCATTTTGAGTTTGTTGTATATGAATAATAACTACAATCACAAATTGGTGATTGGTGAGTCTGTGTGTTTGTAGTTTGTTAGTTCTCTATATTTTCATACTATATTAGTATTCATGCAAAACCTTCCAAAAACTAAAACTAAAAATAATAAAAAATAAGTAAAAAGATTACTGTGCAGATGTAATAAAGGAAGGTCTATTCCATTGATAGCCCGAGAGCTAGTTTGCAACATGATGTAGCTCATAAGATTACTTACTATACGAGTATAGGGTGCCCTCAAATCTCAAAAATATTCCATGTGACTCTATCTCTCAGTTAAATCTCTCAATCACACTTCTAACTAACCATCTTTTTATCTCTTTCTTACTTCTTTTTTAAATAATTACTTATACAAGCTGTCTATTTTTCTCAAAAAAACCTCAAATTGCTCCGTTTTAATCAAATTAATCAATTCATGTTTTCCATTAACTTTTTTCTTTTTCTTTTTTTATATTTTTATATAATTACCTTCACAAATTTTTATGTTTTATTATAGTTTTATTTCTATTTATATCAATATTTATTATTCTATATTAATATTAAAAAAAAAAAGAAAAAAAAATACAATAAGACAAAATTGACGATACAAGAGTTTTTTAGAAATTTTTGAAGGTTTATATAGAAAAACTCTAAGTATATATGCGGAACCTTTCAAAAAAATAATAATAAAATAAATAATAGATTACTGTGCAGATGTAATAGTGGAAGGTCTATTCCATTAATAGTCCGAAAGCTAGTTTGCAACATGATTGTAGCTCTGTTTACAACCGAAGCAGAATAAATTGCTTTGATAGAATCTGTTGAGGAAGCAATGTGGTTGAAAGGTTTGTAAGCACTAAGTAGAGTTAATCCTATTCCACTCGAGTAGTTCATTAGGTTTATCGGATACATAATAAGTAAACCTGTAGTACTTTCATTTGTATTAAATAAGCATATCAGGCAAGTTGTTCCTTTTGTTTAAAAAATGTATTATCACCCACTTGGATGATTAGATCAAATTTGACCCTTATGAAACTTTAGTCTCAATAGACAGTTTATACTCTGTAGCCGCCCTATATGGACAATATAAAAATAATATATTGGTCTCACGGATATAAATAAGCAAATGAAAGCATTATCCATATGAGAGTTTGAGCATCAAATTCACCTATAAAAGACACCATAACTCCTTTCACCAAAATCATCCCTCAATCTCTAATTCCATGGCCTCTTCTTTCTCTTTAGCTTTCTTCGTTTTAGTTCTCTCTATTGTGCCTTCTTCTTTAGCCAAAACCTCACAGCGCCCATTTCTCAAAGTAACCAAAGATGCAACTACATTTCAATATGTCACCCAAGTTTCTCAAAGAACACCTTTAGTCCAAGTCAAGCTGAGCCTTGATCTTGGTGGCGAATTCATGTGGGTTAACTGCGAACGAGGCTACTCCTCTTCTACTTATACGAATCCCATTTGTGGATCTCCTCAATGCAAACTTCTCAATACTACTACATGTATCACTGAATGTTTTGGTCCCCCTTCTGTTGATTGTGCCAATAACACTTGTGGAAGCATCCCCATCAATCCCTTTGGTAAAATTAGTACCTCCGGTTCCATCTTAGGGGACGTATTTGCAATACAATCGACTGATGGAAAGAATGTTCTGCCACTAGTTACCGTCCCAAACTTTTATTTCGTATGCGGTAGCAATATTCTTGATGTTGGCCTTGCTAATGGCGTTACTGGCTTGGCTGGTCTTGGAAGGACTGGGATGTCACTTCCAGCCCAATTGTCGTCGTATTTTGAATACGATAGGAAATTTGCTCTATGTTTGAGTTCGTCGACAAAATCTAGTGGGGCCGTGTTCTTTGGAGATGGACCATATACATTGCTTCCAAATGTTGACGCATCATCATCTCTTTCCTACACTCCTCTTATCATAAACTCGATTACTGGTGGGTTTGTGGGCGATGCATCTCCTGATTACTTCATTGGTGTGAAATCAATCAAAGTAAACAACAAACGAGTTAACTTTAATGAATCTTTGTTGTCTTTCAATGCTGAAGGTGAAGGTGGGACGATAATCAGTACCACCAATCCTTACACAGTATTGGAAACTTCAATCTATAGTGCTCTTGTAGCAGCATTTGTGAAGGCAATGCCTAAGAATGTTGAAAAAGTCCCTAATGTTGCACCTTTTGGAGCATGTTTTAGCTCCAAAAATATTGGTAGCACTCGTGTTGGTCCTGCTGTGCCTTCCATCGACCTTGTGTTGGAAAGCAAGAATGTTTGGAGTATATATGGTGCAAACTCCATGGTCGCAGTTAGCAAGGACATTTTGTGCCTGGGATTCGTTGAAGCACGAACAGATTTTGCACCTACTATTCCTGTGGTTATCGGAGGGCATCAAATTGAGGACAATCTACTACAGTTTGACCTTGTAAAGTCAAGGCTAGGATTCAGCTCTTCGCTTCTTGGTCGATCAACTTCATGTGCCAACTTCAACTTCACGTCAACTGCTTAGAACATGAATGAATTCCCTTTCTTTGAAAATAAAAGAACGATTGGGAACATGTATCCCAATTCGTGATGCATTTTATTGATTTATATTTGTACAAGGTTGCAGTTAATTTTTGACAATAAAAAATAAAGAATATATGTTCTATAGGTTCTTTCTTCTATTTTTTTTTTCTTTTTTTTTTAATAATATCGTTACATAAATCAATTGGTTGATTTTCCAATAAAAATAAATTTACCCAAATGGAACTTATGAGAATATGCTGGGAATTACTCCGTAACTTGTATAGGAATCAATATGTTAGGCCAATCGTATTTAGTGGTGGAATCAGAGGTATAAATACCCAATGTATTGTGTATTGAAGCGTACGCTTAACAGTTGAGATTAATAGAAAACATATGAGAGAAAAACCGTTGATCATATTCACTGTGATTCGCAAATACTTCAAATATTTGATTAATCGTTCCTACAGAATATTTATCAGTATAAAATTTATAAGGCCAATCATGATAAATGTAGATATATAATATCAATTTAAAGAAAAACACTGGGAATCATGATTAATTAAACTTTCATATACTGAAAGAATGAAAGCATGTATGTTGTGTCAGGTATATATGTAACGAAAATGAAGATGACATATTGAGTTTTGACCCATAATTCATGTCACAAGCCTGACCTAATACAGTGGGCAGTGATTCGTACACTATCAATTCTTTTCCATATACCAATAAACATGTTTTAGGTTATTGTACCGTACAACAACATAAAGCACGTTTAGTGATGTACTGAGAAAAATTAATGGTGTACGGATCATCAAACCTTGTACAATCGTCACTGTCGCCTCTTATTTCTTGAATTCAAATTTAAACATCAACATCTCTTTCGTGTATATGACCGAATGCATGCTGCCACTCAAAATGGGTCAATAGAAGCCCAACAAAGAATGGGCCGATAAAATCAGGAGCTCTTAAAATTGGAAATTTACTCTCAAATATGTGCCCAACGCTCCAACCTATGAGGAAATTTATTATGGGAAATTCAACTTCCTTTAGTTTGAGTATCTATAATAATGATCTTGTGACCTTAAATTGGAACAGAACTCTACCAACAAAAGTCAACATTATATCAATTAAAATTCCACATAAATATCATATCTTTGACTTGTTCCAAGGAGATACAGATGAAATTACAAACAAGTTAACAACTTCAAAATACAACACTATATATAATTCAGAGTTCGAAACCTAGGCATTTAATGTGAAATTGAAGTTGCCACATGTTGTTTGTCGAGCAAACAGAATTCAGCTGAACCCCAATCTCGATCTAGCAAGATCAAATTGTAGTAGATTATTCTCAATCTGATATCCACCTATGACTATAGATGTCATCACATCAACTCCTCCATCCACAACCCCGAGACACAAAGCATCCTGACTCACTTGCACCATTGAATTTGCACCAAATATTCTCCATATAACATTCTTGTTTTGAAGAACCAAATTGGTTTGAGACCAACCCGTGTACTGCCAAGAAACGTGGAGTTAAAACACAACCCAAAGCAACCAAATTATTTAGAGTTTTGACCCATAATTCAGACCTTATAAAATCGAGTTCAAAAATTGAGTTCGAAACTTCTAATCGGCCCTATTGAACAGGTCCAAATTAAAGGCCACTTGCTAAGGTTATACAAGTTGGTAAAGCTTAAAACAGGGCATCTATACCATTGCTATACATTTAGCATTTAAGCACGAGATTGGATCACCATAGAACGTAAGTCAAAATGGTACACTTCTCAGTCAACAGTCAACACTACACGATGTCAGCTAATTCAATGAAGGTGGAGATTATATAGAATTTAGGCGGTTATCGAATAATTATGAAAACTGCAGGGGTTAGACTGAAACATTCTTTAAACTTTGAGGAGGATAATTGTACAAAATTTGTTAATATGTTTTTGTATTAATAGCAAACTTATTTCTTTCTCTTCTATTAATGGAGTAGCAATTAGTAGTACTACGCTTTCTATTAACTAAATCATAATTAGGCATGTTGTTCCTTTTGCTTAAAAAATGTATTATATATATAACCCACTTGGATGATTAGATCAAATCTGACCCGGATCTTAGCGAAAAACACGGTCTCAAGTTTCAACAAAGTATCTGTAGCCACCTATATGGACGATATGTCGATATGTACTCTCCCATCCTTAAAAAAATAATTAACTTATAGAAGTGCAGATCAAATAGAATAAATTTTAATATAGAATAAAATAAAAGTTTATTCAATTATGAGAATTTTTAAAAGTATGGTAGTATAAATCTCAACCGTCCATCTTAATCAAAATAACAAAACCCTCACATTCTTAAAAATTAAATATCTCAAAAACCGTTAGTCAAAAAAATATAAAAATTGCACCATAAAAATCAACGTCTTTTCCTCTTCGATTTAAGATCCCACATCACATACTTTCAACGAAATTTTTTTTTTCATTTTTTGATGGGTTTTGAAAATTGGTAACACATGTGTTATCGACGACTATCACATGTATTAGTACCAACTATCACTTGTAACACATGTGATAGCCGCGGGTAACACTTTTGTTAGTCAATCCTAACACATGTGTTATCCCACAAAAAATGAGGGAAAAAATTATTCGTCGAAAGTATAACTTGTGAGATCTTAAATCGAAGAGAAAAAAATGCTGATTTTTATGGTGCAATTTTATAATTTTTTGACTAACGATTTTTGAGATATTTAAATTTTAAAAAAGTGGGGGAAAATGGATTTTGTTAACTTTGATCAAAATGAATGGTTGAGATTCATTCTCCCATTCTTTCAAAAAATCTTGTACTCAAATGAACTCACCTCTGTAAAACAAATAGAATGAGTTAGAAATACTATGTGCATCACTTTTAATCCACAAATAGTATGTACATCAAGAAATATTATAATTCATATTCGTTTTTATCACTAATTCAAAAATTGTGTAATTATCATTTATCCTTTAGAGGTGAGTTTATGGAAGTATGGGTTTTTTTGAAAGTATGAAAGTACCAATAGAAACGCGCCACGTGGTACAAACCCACTTTCCCCCACTTTTTTAAAAATTAAATATCTCATAAACGACAAGTCAAAAAATAATAAAAATTACACCATAATAATCGTCATTTTTTTTCTCTTCGATTTAAGATCCCACGAGGCATACTTTCAACGAATTTTTTTTTTCTTCATTTTTTGGGGGTTAACACATGTGTTATGATGGATTAACAAAAGTGTTACCCGCGGTTATCACATATGTTATCAACGACTATCACATGTGTTACAATCGATAGTCGGTGTTAACACATGTGTTAGTCGCCCGTAACATGTGTTATTTGTTTATAACACATGTGTTACAAATTTTCAAAACACATGTGTTATGATGGATTAACAAAAGTGTTACCCGCGGTTAACACATATGTTATCAACGACTATCACATGTGTTACAATCGATAGTCGGTGCTAACACATGTGTTAGTTGCCCGTAACACATGTGTTATTTGTTTATAACACATGTGTTAATTGTTTATAACACATGTGTTACAAATTTTCAAAACCCACCAAAAAATGAAAAAAAAAAAAAATTCGTCGAAATTATACCTTGTGGGATCTTAAATCGAAGAGGAGAAAACGCTGATTTTTATGGTGCAATTTTTATAATTTTTTGACTAACAGTTTTTAAGATATTTAAATTTAAAAAA
The DNA here is from genome assembly GCA_963921325.1 of Logfia minima. Classification (NCBI taxonomy): domain Eukaryota; kingdom Viridiplantae; phylum Streptophyta; class Magnoliopsida; order Asterales; family Asteraceae; genus Logfia; species Logfia minima. Next base: position 34,959,192 of record OY992767.1, read on the forward strand.
AGTAGGGGAAAGTGAAAAAAAGTTGGGCCTTTGCCAAATGACACAATTCTATTGATACTTCCATACTTTCAAAAAATCTCATACTTTAATGATCTTTTATTTTATCCTTTATATATAGTATCATTTATTTTTTCATCTGATTAGAAGAGTTTAAATTTAATCCTATATACTTTATTTTAATATTTATTTCTCAATAACCGCCCCTGAATCTAAATTCTAACATAATTTTATCAACTTTAATAAGCAAATTGCAAGTTCTTTAATATCATAATACAAAAAACCATTAATTCATAGGTTGTTACGAATATAAGGTCAAGATTATAATATATTTTTATCAAACTTTACTAAGCAAATTGTAAGTTCTTTAATAGCAGAAAACAAAAATCATTAATTCACATGTTGTTCCAAACATCAAGTCAAGTTTATACTATATTTTTATCAAACTTTGATAAGCAAATTGCAAGTTCTTTAATAGCATATAACAAAAACCATTAATTCACAGGTTGTTACGAATATCAAGTCAAGTTACAATATAAAAAGAATATAATGGTCTTGCGGGTATTAATATTTAAGGAGTAAATACAGCTATTTAATTAATAGTAAGGTTTAATAAAAAAAATTTCGTACTTTGATATTATTATTTTTTTTAAGGTTTACTTTTAGTATCAATTAAAATTAATATTATAAGTTTCATTTGAATCATTTGATATACATAAATAATAAATTTTAATTTGAGTTTTAAGAAGTAATTTCGTTTTTATTACGTTAGTCAAATATTTTGAGTTAGAAGATATGATATGAACTATAAATTTAATTAAATTTTAAGGTGAAAAATTGAACGACATAAATGGAAAAATGGTTGAAGATTTGATATATTGTACTTGAAAATATGATTGTGAAGTTAATAAGTTAGTTGATGAAGTTAAACAAATAATATTTTGACGGTAAGATTTAAGTATTAATGTTTTAAGATACCGTTAAAGAAAATTCCCTATTGTACAAGTTTGTATATAACAACTTTTACATAAAAGTTATAGCTTTTTTTCAAAATTTTAACATAAAGTTTATGAAAACATAAATATTCATATGACACATTCAAAAGGGGTGACATACCGCTTAAAAAGAGATCGATGCATTACGGTCCTTTAGAAAAATTTAACTAAATTTTTATACTTCGAACTTGAAAATAAACCATCTTTCCTTATTTTAACATAATATGCATTTTATTAAATTTTGCATACGGTTGTTGATATAAAACACCAATAATATGTATTTATTTTTGTAAATATTTTTGATATTGGGTGACATATCTATTTACATTAAAACAATCAATCTTTTCTATGTGCATGTTGGCTTTGAATATTTTATTAAAAATTGTAATATTTGTTTCTATACATAATAAAATTAAGATGTGTCATTATAATATTTTTAGTATTGTTACAATTAAAAATTATAATTTATTCTATTAATAATGAATATAACATCATATTTCGTTGTTAAATATTTACATGTATTTATAAGTAAGTAAAAATAAATTTATTAGAAATAAATTAGATATTCAAATGTAATATAAATATTTTATTTTTATATGTTAATAAATATTTATTTAAAATTGTTTGTCGCGATACGTAGGGAAAATAAACAAACTAATCCATATTAGAGTTTGAGCATCCATTTCACCTATAAAAGACACTATAATCCATTTACCAAAATCATCCCTCAATCTCTAGCTAATTAATTCGATGGCTTCTTCTTCTTTCTCTTTGGCTTTCATCTTTTCATTACTCTTTATTGTGTCTTCTTCTTTAGCCAAAACCTCACCGCGCCCATTTCTCAAAGTAACCAAAGATGCTAGAACACTTCAATATGTCACCCAAGTTTCTCAAAGAACACCTGCAGTCCAAGTCCAACTGAGCCTTGACCTTGGTGGTGAATTCATGTGGGTCAACTGCGAACAAGGCTACTCCTCTTCTACTTATACCAATCCCATTTGTGGATCTCCTCAATGCCAACTTCTCAACACTACTACATGCATCACTGAATGTTTTGGTCCACCATCGGTTGATTGTGCCAATAATACTTGTGGAAGCTTCCCCAACAATCCTTTTGGTAACATTGGTACCTCTGGTCCCATCTTAGGGGACGTATTTGCGATACAATCGACTGATGGGAAGAATGTTCTGCCTGTAATTACAGTCCCGAACCTTTTTTTCGTATGCGGTAGTAATGTTCTTGACGTTGGCCTTGCTAATGGCGTTACAGGCTTGGCTGGTCTTGGAAGGACTGGGATGTCACTTCCAGCCCAATTGTCGTCGTATTTTGAATATCATAGAAAATTTGCTCTATGTTTGAGTTCGTCAACAAAATCTAGTGGGGCCGTGTTCTTTGGAAGTGGACCATACACGTTACTTCCAAATGTTGACGCATCATCCTCTCTTTCCTACACCCCTCTTATTATAAACTCGATTAAAGGTGGTCAATTTGAGGGCGATGCATCTCCTCAATACTATATTGGTGTGAAATCAATCAAAGTAAATGACAAACGTGTTAACTTCAATGAATCTTTGTTGTCTTTCAATGCTGAAGGTGAAGGTGGGACGATAATCAGCACCACCAATCCTTTCACTGTGTTGGAAACTTCGATCTATAGTGCTCTTATAGCAGCATTTAAGAAGGCAATGCCTAAGAATGTTGAAAAAGTCCCTAATGTTGCACCTTTCGGAGCATGTTTTAGCTCCAAGAATATTGGTAGCACTCGTGTTGGTCCTGCTGTGCCTTCTATTGACCTTGTGTTGGAAAGCAAGAACGTTTGGAGGATACTTGGTGCAAACTCGATGGTTGCGGTTAGCAAGGACGTTTTGTGCCTGGGATTCGTTGAAGCACGAACAGATATTGCACCTACTATTCCCGTGGTTATCGGAGGGCATCAAATAGAGGACAATCTACTACAGTTTGACCTTGTTAAATCAAGGCTCGGATTCAGCTCTACGCTTCTTGGTCGATCAACTTCATGTGCCAACTTCAACTTCACATCAACTGCTTAGAACATGAATGAATTCCCTTTATACATAATAAAAACGATTGGGAACATGTATCCCAATTTGTTTATGTGTTTTATTGATGCTTATGGTATCTTTGTACAAGTTACAATTAATGTTTTGTAACAATAAAGAATATAGAAATTATTATTTGTTTTTTTCTATATATATATAAATAATATCGTCACATAACAATAAAATGGAACTTATGAGAATATTAATCAGTTTAAAATTTGAAAGAACAATCATGATAAACCTAGATGTATAATACTTGTATCAATTTAAAGAAAGACATTAGGAATAATGATTAATTAAACTTTAATATGCTAAAAGAATGAAAGCACGCATGCTGTCTGGTATATATCTAATGAAAATGATAAATTGAGTTTTGAGTTTTGACCCATAATTCAGAACTTATAAAATCGTTACTATCGCCTCTTACATCAACAGTGCTTTTTGTGTATATGACTGAATACATGCTGACATTTATTAAATGGGTCAATAACACCAATCTGGGCCTGGAGGCCCAACAATTAATGGGCCGATACGATCAGGAGCTCTTAAAATTGGAAAATTTACTCTTAACCTAATTGTAGGGAATGTCTTTCAGACCCATTTAAAATCAAGTCAATCTACATGAGTATATTTACCTTGGGGAACTCAACTTCCTTTAATTTGAGTTTCTATAATACCCCGTAATGATCTTACGGTCTTAAATTGGAATAAAAGTCTAACATTATATAAATTAAATTCCAAATATCACATCTTTGACTTGTTCCATGGAGATACAGATGAAATTACAAACAAAATATCAACTTCAAAATACAACAATATATAGGTTCATATGATTTAGAGTTCGAAACCTTAGGCATTTAATGTGAAATTGAAGTTGCCGCATGTTGTTTGTCGACCAAACAGAGTTGAGCTGAACCCCAATCTTGATCTAGCAAGATCAAATTGTAGTAGATTATTCTCAATCTGATATCCACCTATGACTATAGATGTCATCACATCAACTCCTCCGTCCACAACCCCGAGACACAAAGCATCCTGACTCACTTGCACCATTGAATTCGCACCAAATATTCTCCATATAACATCCTTGTTTTGAAGCACCAAATTGATTTGAGGCACACCAGGACCAACGCGCGTACTGCCAAGAAACGTGGAGTTAAAACACAACTTAAAAGGACCAACAGGCGCCACTCTAGGCACTGCAGAAAGTGAGTCTCCAAATGCTTTGATAATTGCTTTGTAGATTGAACTATGCAACACTGTGTATGGATTCACAGTGCTTATTTTTGTCCCGCCATATCCTTCATGGTTGATTTTCAACAAAGTCTTGTTTACAGGAACATCCTTTTCGTTAACCTGGATTGATTTTACACCAATGAAATATTCAGTAGAAGGGTCACCTTGCGTATAGGCTGAAGCTGTGCTAACGGGGTTTTTGATTAGTGGCGTGTATTGAAGGTTAGTAGACGCATCAGTGTTAAATAAAAATCTATAAGGTCCAGGCCCAAAGAAAACGACACCAGGAGAGCTAGTAGATGAAGTCAAACATATAGCAAAAATCTTAGGAAAGCTAAAAGCCGAAGAGAATTGATAAGGTAACGATATTTTAGTTCTTCCTAGCCCAGCCATGCCCACAACACCACTAGCGAGCCCATCTAGTGCTGACCCACAAACAAACAAGAACCGTGGAACCGAGACTACTCGACCAGGGTTCTTACCATCAGTTGATTGGATAGTAACTACATCCGAACCAAGATCACCAATTGTGGCTGTACGGGTCACGCTATTATCAGGCATTAGAGCACATGTGTTATTGTTGCACCCTGGCGCAGGTCTTCCAGGACACTCGGTGGAACACGCAGTGGACTTAGCCAGCGAGCATTGTGCAGAGTGACAACGGGCTGGACGATACGTTGTGGAGACATAGTTGGTATAGCAATTCTCCCACATGAACTGACCACCGAGGTCAACGGTTAGGCTCACGGGCACTAGAGGGGTTCGTTGGTTCATACGGGCTACATATTGTAGAGTTGATGGGTCTTTAGTAACTGGAAGGAGGAGTGCTTTTGGTCTGAAACTGGTTTTGGCTGCATACGAAGAAGATATAACAAGGAGTGAACATAGAAAGAAATAATGAAATACAGATGCCATTAGATTGTTGATGAATTTTGAAGTTTTGAAGTGGCTCATTTTATAGAACTTTTAGTCAACTAGTTCATTAAATTTATGTCTATACAAATTAGATTGAATCGTACAAGCTTTAACTTATTTTTCTGAAAATAATAAAATGAATGAGATTCAGATCTTAGCTGTAAAACAACCCATGGAAGGTACGTGGAGATCTCCAGGACAGATCACCGCCAAGAATGGCAACTTGGCAAATAAACTAATATCATAAGTCAGAGAGATGAACATTAGTGGTTTGACTTTTTGACTTTTTATACATTATCTGTTCATAGGAAACGAAAATGAAACTTGGATCTTGTCTTGCTGAGATGACGAATACCGTTACGTGAACATCCATATTTGTATGTCTAAAACAAATTGTTGGCGCCTTGATTCATAAGGCTTAGCATTGATCGGATCAAAGGTCAATGGTTGACAAATGATAATAGATACAGCAGTTAGTTGAAAAAATAAATAAATAAATAAAATCTAAAAAAATGAAAGTACACACTCAATTCTTGAGGGTTTCGAGTCACGATATGTAAAGGAAAATAGTTGATTGTAGCCAACATTTATTGGGTTACTAGCTGGGGTTTATAACAAAATAACTTTAATGTAGAAAAATGTAGAAATGGAAAAGCTTCTTCTAATATATATGTCTTGACACGCATCATTTGTATTTTGATCGAACATCTATTGCAAGTTCTCTTGGTACATTAAAATGCTAAAATAATTCGTAAGAACATATAAAGTGCAAACTTTTTCCCCCTCTAACCAACTACTAACATTCGTTTTGTCACTCTCAACCGATGATAATATCTTAAAGCCTTCAACATTGGTTGAAGGCGTTTTAAATGCGTTTTTTCTTTTATTTTATTGATAAAAAATTATTATGTGGGCCTTTTTTTCACCGAATTCATCACTTAATTACTCTCTCTCAAAAATTGTATTTGGTGTTGAAATTCTAAACGTCGAATTTAATGCTCTAAAAATAGTGTAGGAGACTCTTTCCGATATTTTTTTACATAAATTTGTTTACGTTATCATTCTCTTTGAATTGCACACACAAAATTCCTCTTTTTAGACATTTATTTAGTTCACCCATTATTATAAAATAGAAGTTGCAACTCTTTTGGCTTTTGACATGATGAAAAGTAGATATGACCACAGACACACACAATATCCATATACTGCATTCAACTTTCAGTGTTTAAAATGCACAAATAATTACTATATTTTACAAAATAGTTTAATTTTGTTATTGAATTTTTATTTTGTTTAATTAAGTTATTGTACATTTAAATAGTTAACTGAAATAATATTTAAGTTTATAATCATATCCACATCACTAATATTTTCACCTCATTCGTCAACGTCATACCACATAATTTAATGAATATCATATTAATACACAAACTAGTTACTGTATTTTACGAAAATATTCAATTTTGTTACCGAACTTTCTTTTTGTTCAATCATCACTTTGTTATAGAATGATATTCTATTTTTGTTTCATCAGATAACTTATCTTCTCTTGAGTCTTCTACAAATTCAAATGGATTTGATACATCATTTCTTGATACCATCAATTTCTTAATTCAACACGAGCAGAAACAGACAAAATTTCATGGTTGAAAAATCCTGAATTGTTTGTATGTGCGGTCAATTGACTAGATGTTGCACTTCTTAGACATATAACAACCCAGGCATACGTTTTGCTTGATGCCGAAATTTCATCTTAAGATTACAATTGAAAGATAATGCGGTGAAATTGGTTTGGTAAACCTTATGTTTTTTATAAATTGTTTGTTCATTATGTAGGATCTAATAATCAATTATAATTTTTTTTAGTAGGGTGGATGTTGAATTACCAAATCGGTGGTATCAAAAAAGGATGTATCAACTCCATTCGAATTTGAGAAGTGTTCAAGAGAAAATAAGTCATCTGATGGAATAAAAAGAAAAGGATATCATTCTACAACAATGTGATAATTGAACAAAAAAGATATTCAGTAATGAAATTTAACATTTCCGTAAAGTAGAGTGATTAATTTGTGTATTAACGTGACATTCATTAAATTATGTATCATAATGTTGATGAATGAGGTGGACATAATATGATTAGAAACTTAAAAAATATTTTAATCAATTGTTTAAATTTACAGTTATTCAATTAAATAGAAGGAAATTCAACAAAATTAAACTTTTTTTTAAAAAAATATTACTAATTTATATATTAACTTTTTAACATAATATCATATCAATATTGCATTTCATCATACCAAATCTTCTTAATGCATCGAGTATAATTAATTTTTAATTGCTTGACACATCAATATCACTAAGCCTCATCCACAATGGTCATAGAGGTTCAACATTACATGACCGATGTTGTAAAGGGTTATACACATTTATTCGATAAATACAATGGACCATTCGAAGAGAAATTCACTGCTTACCATTTTGGGTTGCAACTTACAATTTGGTCGCACCTGCAGCGACTTCAAGGTGAATAGTGTGTTTGACAAAAGTAATTGATAGCTAGAGGTGAAAGCTTATAACTAAAGTTGATAGCTGAAATTTATATCTTTAACTGAAAGTTTGAATTTATATTTTTCTTAAAAGTATTTAGTGAAGTAACTGGAGTTTGAACTTAAAAATATATTGACATGTGAAGAGAAAAATAAAATTCAAAATAGATAAAAGACATTTATGGATACTTATGTTATTTTAGTTTCAATTTTATATTTTTTTTCAATTAATTGAAGTAACTTCTTTTTTAAGAGCTCATTTTCTCAATATACTTCTATATTTTTATTTACCATATAAAGCTTCTAACTTAAACATACAAAAATAAATAAATTTAGACTCCTATAAATTCTCGTGAGATTGTCATCAAAACACATCCGAAAGTCACGTCGCAACGTTGCTCTGCCTTGACAATCTGGCTTCAACATCACACAAGTCATTCAGTTCAAGTATAATTCGTTTTGCAGCAAAAAAGGAAAAAAATAAAATTCGTCAAAAGTATATCATGTGAGATCTCTAATCGAAGAGAAAAAAACGCTTGTTTTTATGGTGTAATTTTTATAATTTTTCGACTAACCATTTTTGAGATATTTAATATTAAAGCACGTGGGGGGAAAGTGGGTTTTTGCCAAATGTAACTCTCTAATTGGTAATTTTATTCTTTAAAAAAATCTATTCTCATTTAAAATTTAAAGTTTCATCTTTCAATACATTATCAATCAATGACATCATCAATTTAATCAATTAAAATTAATGGTGAGATTACAATCACAAAAAATATTCAAGGGTTAAGATTAACTTATAGAATTACTTATGACATCATTATGACTTTCTTTTAACATATAAGAGAGATTATTTACCACGAAACGTATGGGTCAACTTAAATCAAATGAGAAAAATAGAAGTCAACGAAGTAAGTTTTACAAATTTTATAGTGATTTCTATAAAATGTTATAAAAATTTGTTTAGTAAATATTATTTTGAAAATCACGTGCTTATTATCAAATTTATTTCACTTTATAAAAGCAAAGAAATAGTAGTAATTAAATAAATCTATTTCTGGAAAAGATATCATTATCATTTCAATATAAGCATATATAATTAGATTCGTGTGAATATGCTATGCGAGTGCTTAGTCTTTATTGTTTCCAAATCAATCAAACAATTTTGTATATTATGCAAGTACTCAAAAAGTAGTCAAGAACGTGTATTCCATCTTGAGTAGAGGTATATGCTTTGTACCAACACTATAAAAATCTTATCTACCAATTAATTAACCACGTGGTTTTTTTTAATATGATATTATTATGTGATTCCCGTTAAAATTAAATTAAATCTGAAATGTATCAGAAGGTTTTTACGAGGTACCTAAATTTGACATATACGAAATTACAAGATTTACTGGAAACAATATCATCTAATAATCGATAAACTTACGTTTAAAGAGGGCCTGATGAATCTTGCTCTCTCGTTTAACTAACTCTAGCTTTAACTTTAGCTATTAAGTTAAAACCAAACTACAAATAAATTTATACAAAATACTTTAAATCAATCTAATTCAATTTGTTTTTTTTATTTCTTCTCCTTCTCTCTTTTCACACAGCTTAACACAAATCATCTTATATATACTTACTTTTATAATTGTAACATATATTAAAATGAGCTCTCTTAACAATAACCATTTATCATATATATATATATATATATATAAAGAGAGAGAGAGGGGGGAGGATCTAGAGGGAATGGGGAAATATATCTGAAACGCCCGTTAACATTCATAAATGTTAACTCACCCGTGATAATGTTAACGGGGGCCCATATTTACTTCCCCCGTCCCTGAAGATTACCACTTCCCTATAGATCAGCCATATATATATATATATATATGTATATGGTGGGAGAGGTAAGCTAATATGGACCGGCGGATTCATCAACTTTAAAAACATGCGGAATGGCAGTTTAGTCATTTAGCGAACACATTTTCCAATACTTGCTAACTCTTTTTATTTTGGATGAACGCAATTGACTAATCATCAAGTCAATTGAAATCGACACAAGTTCATCAAAAGTTACTCGACGAAAATCATCAAAATCATTTGATTGAATTATAACAACATGCAATTCAACAAAACTTAACACAAAAACATGAATTTTTTAGACAATTTTTGAATTTTTGTGAAATTCTTGATTTATAAACGAACATAATAAAATTAAACTAATTTCATCATACAAAACATATAGACAGGTAAGTAATCGAATTATGTTCATCATTCATCATCAAATTTCAAAAAATTAAAATTTCCAGAACGTTAACATGCATTATGATGAATGTTAATCAAAATTGTAATTTAATATTCTTCATTGATTATTGATCACTATTGTAAGAAATGTTTATTTATTAGAAAGAATATTTATCTCGATGAATATTAATTAAAATTAATTTATATGTGTTATACTTTAATACTAATTATAATTTTTATCAATGTATGTTTACTTATAAAATCCTAAATTAATATTTATTTAATGGTAAAAACAATTTTGAACTACCAGTTAATTATTAATTATATTTATAAATAAATACATCAACTGATTTTTAATCTCAAAAAATAATTAAGGGCATATTACCCAACTAAGTTAACCAGTTTATCCCAACTTTTGTTTTCTTTCTGTTTTAAGCTATTGTCATGACGTAGGTATTCAAGACAATCATATACTAAATTAAACTCATTGATTATGATATGAAATAAAAAAAAATTTAATTTAATTTTTTTAAAAATATGAGAGAACAAATTTTAACGGTTCATGTTCATCAAAATAATAAAATATCACATGTTTGAAAATTGAATATTTCAAAAATGAATAGTCAAAATTATAAAAATTGTACCATAAAAATAAGCATTTTTTCTCTTCGATTAGACATCTCACAATGCTTTATTTTCGACGAATTTATTTTTCATTTTTTGGTAACACATGTGATAGTCGCGGGTAACACATGTGTTAGTCGCCAATAACACATGTATTACCGTTTTCAAAACCCACCAAAAAATAAAGACAAAAAGTTCGCCGAAAGCATACTTTGTGAGATGTCTAATCGAAATAAAAAAAAAATGATGATTTTTATAATTTTTCTACTTGTCATTTTTGAGATATATAATTTTAAAAATTATATAAAAAAAATAAAATTCTCCTATTAATTTTCAATTATGAAAAAACATATACTTATTTGAACTTTTCCAATAACATCGATACGCAATTGTGACTCGTTTCATTTATTATTAATTTTTAGGAAATACGGAGTAAATTTTTGTTGGAGATCTTACTGCATCCCACGACCAAAGTTATGACGCTAAACACACCTTGATAAAGTTATAACTTTTTTAATATAACCTCGAATTAAGAAAATTACCATAATTCCAATATCTTCTTATCCAAGTAAATTATTGTAAAAACTAGAAACTTACACTACCAACAAATCAAGAAGATAAGACCGATGATTATCGTATGTGTCAACTGTCAAGTGGGCAAATAATACCAATGTTAATATTATCTTCTTCCTTCTTATTTATCATTAGTATTAGTAATTATAATATAATATGTTATTCTGTGGAGGTTTTCAATATTTATTTTGATAATTATTTAATAAGAATTTCAAATCCGATCAACTGGTTTAAAATCAAATCTAATCAAATTTGGAAAATGATTTCCAAATCGATTATAATTGAAATCAAATTTAATATTCGATTTTTAATTTTGAATTTTTCGAATTCGATTAAATTGAAAATCGAATTCAAAACCAGATTCAATCTAATAAATACATTATATATTTCTCGATTTTGATTGAAAATTTGAAAAATTTAACGTTTTGAAAACTTCAATTTTTTTAGTTATAATGTGTTTGTGAAAAATAAATGTTTTGTTTGGACTTTAAAGTATACATACATTGAACTCAAATTTGATTAAGAAGTAACAGTTACCGATGGTTAGATCTATGTAGTTTGTATTGTATAATCGTGTATATTTCGTAACTTTTTATATTAAAAGGCATTTTTTATTAAATTTTAATTTTGTTGATTTTTCGATTTAATCAAAATCGAACTAAGTTCAAATTAAATTTTTAGCTCGTTTTAAACATATGAATTTGATTTTCAGTTTTGTCAAAAATTCCTAAAACCAAATAAATCAAACCAATTAATCTGGTAAATTTGCAAATCAAACCGGCGAAACACCTGTATTATCCGGTCCACAAAAATACGCAGAAAACATCCACCGTATAGCTCTCTTTCTTCTTTTCATCTTTAAAACGAACCTTATATAATTATTCCATCACACGTGAATTCAATTTATTTCATTCATCTCATAACACACCGGAGGTCCGCAGCGTATCGCCACCTCAAATCTTCAATGTCTTCCCTTATTTTCATTCTTTTTATTCTCTCACTTACACACTCATTTCTTGCCCAAATAACTAATAATCCAAATGGCTTTCTTCTTAAAGTCAACAAAGATCTCCAAACCCAACAATACACCACCCAACTACTCATCGGAACTCCTCGACTTCCGATCAAACTCGTTGTTCATCTCTCCGGCGATTCCCTCTGGCTCCACTGTTCCACGCCATTACCTTCTCACCAATTCATTCCCCATAACTCCATTCAATGCTTGCTAGCCAATAAATCTCAAAAAACAACAACACATCCTAAGATTTGTCATATTCAGCAACGAAACCCCATCACCGGAATTTCAAGTTTCGGAGATCTAGCTGAGGATCATATTGATATCGGGTCGGGTTCGAATCGGGTTTTGTTTTCGTGCCTGTCGTCAGATTATTTACTCAAAGGTTTGGTTTCTGATGCTAAAGGTGTATTGGGTTTAGGAAAGTCAAAGATTGCATTTCAATCTCAAATAGTCAACAATTTTGATTTCCCAAGAAAGTTCACTGTTTGTTTATCTTCGGTCAACGGATTTATATCCTCTGGTATTATTACTAAATATTCATTATCTTATACACCGTTGATTGTGAACTCGATTCATGATGTGAGTGCTTACTATGTGAATGTAAATTCAATTAAAATTAATGGGAACAAATTGAGTTTACAACAACCTACTGGAAGTGTAGAAATAAGCTCAGTTGTTCCGTACACTAGAATTGAAAGTTCCATCTATGAGAATTTTGTAAAAGGTTATGTTGCGGCTGCGAATTCGATGAATATGACGATGGTGGGACCCGTTTCGCCTTTTGGGGTTTGTTTTATAAGTCAAGAAGTTGTACCGGAGATTGAATTGGTGTTGCAAAGTGAATTTGTTAAGTGGAAGATACATGGTAAGAATTCGATGGTGCGAGTGAGTGATTCAGTTATGTGTTTAGGCTTTGTAGATGGCGGTTTCAATATGAATGGTTTGATGGTTTTAGGAGGGTATCAGTTAGAAGATCGTATTTTGGAGTTTAATTTGGGGACTGGAATGATGGGGTTTAGTTCGTCTTTGATGATGGATGGAAATGGTTGTTCTAACGTTATGAAATCGGTTTCAACACGAAAGGAATCGTTATAACGATTTTAACTTGTACTAATGAGTTGTAGCGACTCTAACCGGGCCTCTATGGGTTGTGTTAACGGATCTTGTTCAGGATTTGGTCGAGAACTACATATCGAACGCCACGAATGGTGTCGATTCTTACAGACTTGTTTGACATGTAGGTTAATCCTCTTACCTTATTTTTGGAGGTTTTGATCTCTCTTTTTGCAACATGTAATGAAGATTTAGTTATGGTTGCTTTATGTGAAGGATGCAACTATTTGTGTTTGTCACATGTAATGGCACCACATTGTAATGCTCAAATTACCCTTTTATGTCTTTCTTTTATTTTTTTCTTCTTTTCAAAGAAAAGGCAGAGTTTGTTAAAAGTTACTCTCAACAAATCAGAAGAAAAGAAGCAGAGAAAGCTAGAAGAACATAAAGCAAGGACATAACATCCAAAAGAAACAGACAAAGAGGAAGACCCAAACGACATGACCTCCAAACAAACACAATTAACCAAAAACACAAATCGGATGTAAAGTCCACCAACACCAATCTAAGACTACGTTTGATCTGGAGAATTACATGGAGTTCTATCGAATTCCATGAATTGAATTGAGATTTACCAATTCCTTTCATAAAAATTATAATTTCATCAAAAATATTACATGAAACTAAATGTACCTTATATATGCGTTTGGTCGTAAAATTCTATAAAATTAATGAAATTGGAGTCTTAACTGTATTCCATATTTCCGATGTTTGATTTAAAATGAATTGAATTTAAACTCACCAAATTATTTCACACGCTAAGGTGTTGTTATTTTATTTTTTTACTGTTTAAAGCATGAGGACTTAATAAGTATCAGTCTTATCTCAAATAATAAAATAAAATAACGTTCCAAATATGTTAGAATATATAGAATTGATGAAGGAACTCTTATTATATGGTACAAAATCGAACAGACAATACCTATTTTATTTTTTTGTCGAAAATAGATTTTATAGGAAGCCTTTCATCGTTGATTCGTCTAAGATGAATTTGACCTTTATTGGATCTAATCTATTCCAGTTTACCTCATCTAAGTCCCCTTAATTATCTTTGTAGTATAATTTATTTATTTGCGTTGAGACTTGGAGTTGTAGACTTGTTATTTAATGCAATTCGTTCAATGGAGTTTGTATATTTTTGGGAGATTTACGGGAATCAGACGCTTTCAATGATTTTATTGCTTTGGCCGGATTAGATGACTTTCAGCTTGGGGGAAAAATGGGTTCCACAAAAACCAGGACCAAAATGAGGTGAGGGTTCATGATGACAAAAAACTTGTTTAATTACTGGTCAAATTCTTCTCTAATTACTTTAGAGAGATTAATCTCTGATTATACTACCCTGCTCTTAACAGAGGGCTCGTTCGATTTTGGGCCCAAACCTTTAAGGTTTTTGACTACTGGTCTTCGATAAATGGATTCGCAGATGTGGTTGTAAGATCTTGGGCTGAAGGAAGTTATCATGGCTCAGTAGATGTTATTCTTAAAAGCAAGATCAGAAAGCTTAAAGCGGATCTAAAAGCCTGGAACAAGAATCATTCTAATGAATCAAAAGCAAGACAAAAATCATTAAAAAGGAAAATCGTTGAATGGGATGCAAAAGCCGAACATGGATCTCTCACTGATGTAGAGTCTAGTACAAGGGAGGCAGACATTCTAGAACTTCAAAAGCTTCATCGCTTGGAGAAGGAAGCGTTAAAACAAAAGAGCAGAATTAAGTGGTCAGTGGATGGTGATGAAAACTCAAGGTTTTTTCATTCTATTATTAAGAAAAAATTCCAAAAAACAAATATAAAAGGATTGATGTGGAATGGCAACTTCTTGTTACTGTGTTTATTATCCATACAGTTATGATATTCCAAACAAGAAACAATTCAAAATAATGCTTCAAAATGAAAATACGTTGTGTGGGATACCCTTTAAAATGAAAAAATATTGATGAGTGCCCAAAATAATCACTGAGTATATTTCAGAATGATTCTTTTAGAAAAGTACAACTGGTAGAAATCTACTTTTGTGTGATCGACGACAGATTATACGGGTTTAAGCAGCTTCTTGATATTGATTACTATTTATGTATTCAAGAAGCTATGATGCTATATAGCTTCTTGTTATTAGCACATCTGATTATAAAGGAATCCACAACAAGCTCCAAAAGTATATATAGTGATAATATGAATGGAGCTAAGTAGGACTAACAGAGAAGCTCTTCTGCACTTCAACTGCAAGTTCTTCAACACTAAGCTGACATTCCAGTCCTATCTGCAGATATCAATATAATTGACTGAGCGGACAACATATTTATTAGTACACACAAGATGAAGTAATATAGATGATAAACTAGATAAAAGTTTATCAACATAGCGAAAAAGGTTTAACACACTATGACATACATATATGATAATGTTACATTACTTGTTGGATGTGAAGAGGTGTGTTCGTAATCCCCTTACCTCTAAAACTTTTTATAGTTCTGATTGTATTTTTCTTTAACTTGGTGCTATTTCTTTTTTCTGATTCAGTTGTTAATCCATCTAAAACAAAGTACTTGTATTAGAACATTATTTCTAGTAACTCTTACCTATTTACTAGAAAGGTAAGAATAGCCTATTTATACAGAATGGTAAAGGGGCTGTCGAACAAGCACGGCGCTATCAGGACAAAATCCTAGCAGAAGCAGAAAAAGAGGATATGTCTTCTGATTCGGAGATGAAACAGGAATGAAAATCAATGTCTTCTGATTTTATCGAACCATGTGATCATGGGTTCAAAATTATTACGAGTAAAAACTTACTGTATAACACATGTTCTTTTTTAACCTTCTGTGAAACATAAACATATATAGGGAAACTCAGCATATTTCAATGTTCGTTCCTGTTGGGTGTAGTACGTGGAATATTCATGATCATGCCAATTTAGTATTATAGGACATACATGATGTGAACATGAATATACCTTAATAACAAAGGAGTAAAAAACAGTGTCCTCCATGCTGCTGATATTAAGATGCAGAATCTCAAGAGAAAGGTTTTCCAACAAATTTGTTATCTTCATAACTTGTCCAGGAATTCTTCGTGATACGGTCCTCAAGACAATGTTTGACCCAGAGATCTTTGCTTCCACATCAGCCATATGTGAGTTACACGATGCTCCCAGTTCTTTGACATTTTCATGTACAATTATAGAGCGTTCTGATTGTGGGGTGCTTGGTTGCAATATCGGCTTTGGGCTTGGACCAGGACTAGGACTAGGACTTATGCTCCTACGCCTTTTCTTAGATTCCAACGACTGTAAAATTAGTTGCATTTCCTTGATAAAATCAATTACACCACCTATGATTGATGCTTGATCTCCCTGTCATATCATGCCCGAAAAAGAAAAAGTTAAACAAACTTAACGTAATCAATGTTGAGACTACCTCATCTCATGAGTTACGCAATTAAGGCTCATACATGTGACAAATTATATGTGCAGTGACTCGGTTCTTCAATAAAACCCTATCACGATAAACAGATTTACACTAGAAAGTTGCAGAAGTTCACATTTTTCTTGGGATACATGAAAAAAACGAACATGCGTGTAGCTGTGGTAATCATAGAATATATTGCAAAAGAATTAAACTGCAAACTATTACAGAAAGTGTTCTTATAATATTATATTATATTATATATATATATATATATGCATATATACTTGATGAACTTTTTAACTATCATACTATGATTAGTAATCCTACTTCAATACCACTAACAAAACCAAAACACATGGATGGGAAAACAACTGTTTTATACAATCTCACAAAGAAAACCCTAATGATTTAGTAATCCAAGTTCTATTATTTCATGAATAAAATAACTTGTTTGTTTGATTAGGGTTTTACATATAAGAGAGGAATATATATACCAACCCTTTTGATGTAGAAACATGGGGTCATAGATCTCAAGACCTTGAGGTGTTCATTCATCTGCCTTCTTCTATTTCTCTCCACAGCTATATGAGACATATATTTCAATCTTTTGCTCAATTGGGTCAAAGAAAAACACAAACTTGATGTATATTCTGATGTTCAAACATATATATAGATATTTATATTTATAAAGGGAATCTTAGCCCTTGAATTTTTCATAAATAAATGTTTTTAACATTCATCAAGAGGGAAGCAAAATTCATTTATGGTGAAATTAAAGGTTGAGATTTGCTTCCCTCCTTCCTTCTTGATCCCTACCCTATATATATTTATATTATATACATACATATATATAGAGAAATGATCCATAGGGAAGCTTCAATCTTGGGAGAAGGGGGAAGTAAATATGGACCGTCCGTTAACATTCTTTACGGGCAGTTAACATTCATGAATGTTAACATTCCCGTGAAGAATTGTTAACGGTCCGTAAAGAATGTTAACGGACGGCCCAGATTTACTTCTCCCTTCCCTCAAGATTACCCCTTTCTCATTGATCACTCTCCCATATATATATATAGGGTGTGCTTACGTGTGTGGTTTGTGTATGTGTGCATAAGTCCTGCATACAACTTGCTAGTTCTTATAAATGCTGTGTGTTGCACTCTCGTGAGGTTAATAAGTTATTTCTATTTTATTACTTCATACTTTCATTCTCTCTCATTATATCTTTATTTCTCTCAGTTTGAGTTGGTGTATGTTGTTTTAGTGTCTCATGTTTATGATGTATGGAATTATTACGTGCTTCCGCGGTTAATTTTCATGCATGCATGTCATGCGCATTGTCTTGTGTTCATTCATAAAAAAACAACAAAAAGTAAGTTGGTGTCAATTTTGCGTCACAAAAACTTTGAATTTGATAAAATTGAAGAAATATACACGCATGTAACTGAATGATGGTTAATTGTTGAATGATGGCAGGAAGCAGTCACTTTCAATTCACCCCCCCACCCCCCATTTGTTTGGCAAATTGTGAAAGAGGGGATGAAACTATACACTTGCATCAAGATATGAGTGGGACCTTTTTATGTGAACTTTAAGGATAGAAACGAATGATATTTTTCCTGTTATCTTCGTCGTATTTATGCTTAAAAGTTCATAGAAAGATTCAATTTGTACTATTATCAATAAATCAACTAAAAAGATATTATACATGGAAAAAACAGGTCCCATGTAACGTAAACAACTTAACGATTTCATAAGTTAATGATTACAATTAAATGATTACAATTAAATGTAATGATATTATTTAACATGGTTAAAATTCATTATACAATACAATGGTAATTTTGATAAAAGGATATTCCATATAGTTCTGATATAAAAGAAGCGAAAACCAAAAAAAAAACCTAAACTATGGGTCCAGGCTTTTTTAGAAAAATGAATAAATCCAAGCATCCACACTTTTTAGAAAAAAATTTTAAAAAAAAAATTCCCCCATTTTTAAAGGTATACAAATATTTGTAAAAAAAAAAAAAGTAAAAACAAAATAACATTTTACCCCCATCGGCCGTTACTCGCACTATGACACCGAATTTGCGGCTTGTGTGACCAAGGTCATGAGCTCATGCATGTGATTTGTGATTTGCGACTTGCACCCCATGTTTACATCTTAATTGAGAGATTTTCACATACCTGCATACAATAAAAAAAATTACAAATCTAACCCTTTCCACCCCAAACCCGCAAACCACTAACCATAACCACCACTACTTTGGCATAAACCACCACTTTCCGCCACCACATCCACCACCACGACCACCATCGTCACCCACAAAACTAGCGATTTTGAAGTAAAATTACATAGATCTGAATGTTTACAATGGCTAGTTATCACGTATAAATGCACTTCAAGTTAAAATCTAAGCTTTAATTTCAAAATTTCAATAAGACATTTTATCAAACATTTGGTGCGCGTGCGTTCTTTTGTATTTCTAGCATGAAAGTGTTTGTTTTCTTGTTAATATTTCATGGATAGTAATATTATTGTTGATTTCTAGTTTATTTGTAGATAGGAAATGATTAATAGGGCTTGGTTGATTCGATAATGTCGTGACCGAGATAGTTCTCGGTCATGGGCGAGATTTTGCGGCTCACGACTAGCAAATTCTCGGTCATGACCGAGATTTGGGTCTAAAGACTAGCAAATTGTGGGTCGTGAGATGCAGATCTTGATCATGACCGAGAATTTGCTAGTCGTGAGCCGCATATCTCGGGCATGACTGAGAGTTTACGGCTCGTGACCGATAATGATCTTGATCACGACCCATTTGACTTAATTTGACAATTTTGATTTTGTGTTTGACCTTGTTTGACATTATTTGACTTGAATTTATTTTGTTTGACTTGCGTTGACTATGTTTGACTCTTTTTAACTTTCGTGGACTTATGTTGACTAGTTTTGACTTTTGAGGACTATTGTTAACCTGCTTTGACTTATGTTGATATTATTTGATCTTATTTGACTTTATTTGATTTGTTTTGTCTATTTAGGACTTTTGAGGACTTATATTGACTAGGTTTGACTTTTGTGGAATATTGTTAACTTATATTGACATAGTTTGACCTTATTTGACTGTGTTCGACTATTTATGAATTTTGAGGAATTTTGTTGACTAGTTTTGACTTTTGGAAAAACATTGTTGACTGTTGTTGAGATGTTTTCACTATGTTTGACTATTGTGGATTCATATGGATAGTTTATGACTATTATTCAATATGTTTGACTGTTTTGTACTTATGTGTAAATTATGAATTTGTAGGGGTTCTTCAGAGCTTCATTGACAAGGAAGAACCAGATTAGTATTATTAAGGAGATAAATGCATTGTTGACAGACGAGTAGAAGAAAATCTTTTGACGCACATGTTTTGGGCCTTAGTTGGATATGCTGTGTTTGGACAATGACATGGATTATGTACATAATTTACTTCAAAGACGATGTGACCATCCAAACCTTACCAAGCCTTGGGAGGAGGCCAAGGAGTTATGCTTTAGGCTCACCCCTGTTGTGCGATATGATTCGGGCGCCAAGAATTTTGTTTGGTGATCTAATTACGGTTTGGTCCTAACATGAGTATGAAGGATTATATTCCGAAGGAGGTTTAGGAGACGAGACATGATATTAGAGATCGGGTATTCCAAATTCATGTGCACTTTAAGGACATCTATATTTTGGCATGTAGAGATGTTGTTGTTACAAGATTATAAGTTTAGCGAGGTGACGAAAATGAGCGATAGGGACTATTTCCGTATATGTATTATCATGCTCATGGAGTTAGGTTTTATGGGAAATAAGAGCTCACAACCTGTGTCTCCGTACTTTATGCATCTTCTTGAGGATTTCAGCAAGGTTGACGAGTACTGTTACGGTTCTCGTATTTGGGATCATACTTATCCCCAGATGAAGAATGTATTGGTTACTCGCAGCAGTCATATAGTGCTTGGGATGTCATACACATTGCTTGGTTTACCCTGGGCATTTAAGTTAATATTGTTAGACTTACCGATTTGATATGAATTAGTTATAAACATGCTAAAAAAAATTATTTGTTTTTTTTTTTTTTTCATATTTGGATATGGAAGACATTTTACCTTCAAGTGGAGGTGAATGCAGAAAAGACCGAAGATAATGTAGTTCCTTAGTTAGTCTATTAGAGGCGAAAAATGAGGGTTAATAGTTGGAAAGAGTATGCAAATATCTTACATATTCCGGTAAGTGATGTGCACTTGACAATTTTTATAATAGTTTCACATGTTTATATGTTGATACTTGATTAATTTATATGTTAGTAAATGATGAGTTGAAAAGTTAAAATAATGATGGTCTATCAGTTTTACAAAAAGGACATTTTGATTTTTTAAAATTTAGATAAAACTGATGAGTATTATGCTTTTTCACAACAATATGATATCGATAAAGATGATCGACTGTTGAGGATGCTGAAGCCGACTGAGATTAAGACATCATGTCCCTGGTGGATTAATAATTGTCGTTTCTTTGACGAGCAGATAGGCGGTGTTCATAGTTTCATAATTTGATGAATGTGTCAAATCTTTTCGTCTAACATTGACCACAATTTCTCTATATATTTTCACATAGGTACTAATCTGCTTCAATTGCTCAACATCATATGTTATCATATGTAAACAAGTATTTATGTATTTATTATACTTTTTAAAGTAGCAATACCACTAATATGGAGCTCAATAACCCAACTCTTCTATAGTGTAATCCATAAATTTTGTTGAAAAATCATCAACATCTACGCAGTCAATAAACTTTGTGTGTACATTTTTCTTGCACCCTGAAAATCTCCATCGTGACGAAGCGTGATGCTAAACAACTCAGGAAATGTTGCGTATAATTCATAAGTTTGTTGTGGCTCATTTGGACCTTGAAATTTCCAAAAATGATCATTATGAACAATTTCAGAAAGTGTTTTTTATTCTTTTTACTTTTCACCCAACAAAAAGTGAACATATTTTATGAGAATTTGCAAAACAAGTTGATAATAATCTTATCTTAGGGTCACGATATTTATAGAAATTTTAAGAGTCCTGAAAATTTCAAAAAATCTTATTTAAAATGGATAAAAATAAGACACTTTTTTCAAAATGCCGAAACCACACATAAATCGGGCTCACTACCCGCAAACCCTAACCACGACCTTATGTTCTCGAACATGCAAATTCCAAGCCCGAATATGCAATCTGCAAATTGCGACTCGCTAGTCGCAAAATTTGCTGGTTACACAAAGGTAGGGTATTTTGTTACATTTATTTCTTTGGAGAAACCTTGTTTAAAATCGAATGACCTTTCTTTAATTTTCCCTTTTTTTATAACTGAGCCCAAAATTACGGTCGTTCATTTAACTGCCAAGCCCGATTTGTTTCTCTTAAACCCTCCGTCTAGAATAAACATGCTGGAAGATACTGAATTTTTTGGTAATTTCAAATTTTCAATAAACCTCTGCAGCTGCCTGCTTTGATTCTGAAAACCAGATAAGCCCTAAACTCTTGTTTCCGCCGTCTCAACTCTCAATCAGTCAGTCAGGTATGTACTCCATCTTTCCGGTAGGTTTCATGATGCAGATTCAAGTTAAATTGTTTCACTATTTCACATTTAATTTTTAGTCTTCACTAACATTCAAAACAATTTAAGAATTGAAGAGGCTACACCATATTTATTATTCCTTGGATAGGAATGAGTTTCGAAATTGGTACCTTATTTGTAGAATCCCAAATCCTTATCTCTAGGCCACCACTTGGGGTTTTTATGTTTTTAGTTGGCAAATGGATATTATTTTTTTTTTCATTGAATTGGATCATTAACTGATAATTCTTGAATCGAAATTTTGGCTTATGACCTTATTTGAGTTTATTCGTATGTTGGTGTTATGGTTTGTCTTTTCGTTTAATATCAGAACAACATTAAATGGATGCTGGAGAAGTTACGGATACCACCAATGTTGAAGATAAGGGAAAGAGACACAAGGGGAAGCATGACAAGCCGAAACCATGGGATGTCGATGGAATTGATCATTGGAAGATCGAAAGTTTGACCCTTCGTTGAATGAAGGCGGTTTGCTTGAAGTTAGCTCCTTTTCTACTCTCTTTCCTCAATACAGAGGTACATACTACTACTCGCTACGTTTACTAACTTACGTCCCTTGCTCAACTGTTTCATTATTTTCCTGTCTTTAGCTAGAGACATGTAGTTATTTTAGTACGGGTCAGGTCGAGTTGAGTTGACCTGCAAACACTTTTTAGCTCAACCTGGCATGTTTTGACCTGTCCCAAAAAGTTACATGCTGCCAACTTTAAGGCATATTATCTTAAGAGGCAGCAATTTCAACCCGTTTACAAAAGAAGATGGTTTACCTTAAAAGATTAGTTCGAAAAGAAGCGTGTCAAATAGGTGGAAAGTCGCCCAAAGTGGATTTTGATGCATAAAATCATGTTATTTTGAACTTTATATTATCATTTATATAATATAATACGGTTTTGTTTTTTTGACACACCTGCTAACCGATCTGTCCAGTTTTTCATTTTTATATTCGTACATGGTAAGCTTTATATCATACTATCCCATGTAGTTATTTATCGATTAGCAGTTTAGCACACTCTCGTTCACAAGGATAAAGAGTACTCATAAAGGATGCTCTGTATGTATCCAGAGAAGTATTTACAAGAAGCTTCGCCTATTATCAAAGGTGCATTGAAAGAATATGGAATTGCATTTGACCTCGAGTTGGTTCGTGATCAAAACTTTGCTGTTGGTAAATATATGAATTAGTTTATATGTCTGACAACTGATGAACTAGAATATGTCTTGATATTCAGTTGAAAGGAATGATGACTGTTACTACGACTATGAAGACTAGGGATCCATATATTATTGTGAAATCTCGCGATTTGATTGAGCTTTTGTCAAGAAGTGTCCCCGCACCGCAGGTAAGCAATTATGTCTTAACATTTCTTGCCGAATGATCTGGTAAACTGTTAGCTTCATAAGTGATTGTTCTCACAGGCAATCAAGTTTCTAAACGATGAAATGCAATGTGACATCGTCAAGATTGGTGGTCTAGCGCCAAATAAGGTAATGACTTTTAAGTAATATATTTTGCTAATGATGGATTGATTTGGGTTATCTTAACGGGTCAAATGGGTTGAAATTCTCCCAAAGTTTACACTTAAAACTTAGGACCTAAATAATTTTTTATTCAAAAGATTAAAATTGAAATCACATAATGTCATTTTTGACACACTAGTTGTTTATAGAAAACTTAAAAAAGTTTTGGGGAAGTGTTAACCTGTTTTCTGACCTGCCCATTTTGTTGCCCTTCAGTTATTGTCCTTCAAATTAACCATTATCGTAGAAGATTCAATGAAGGTGTTGATATTAGCTATTTAGAGATTTATTGTAATTGTTAATCATAAGCACTTTTTCCAATTTAGCCATCAATGGAAAGTCACTTGACGCATGTATTGAATTAAACTTGACAAATGTGAGGAACAGAGATGGACCATACACCCCAGAAGATAAAGAAAACACCGGGATATGATTGCATCTGAGATAAGCAGCTTTTCAAAATAAAATACTAATCGGAGCTGTCTTTATATTTGCAGGAAAAGTTTGTCAAACGAAGGCAGCGGCTTGTTGGGCCCAATTCATCTTCTCTAAAGTTCTGTATTAAATTTTATGCTTGAGCTAGTTCTTATTTAAGTGGAACATTTTTTTATCTTATCAATTTATATGTTTTTTTTTTTTTTTTTTTTTTCTGATAATCTTAATGGAATTCAGGCACCGGAGATTTTGACAGGCTGCTATATTCTTGTTCAGGTTTAACTTCTGTTTGTTGTTTCTGACAAATAAATATCTTAAATTCTATTTTTCAATTTTTGGAGGACTACCAATTGCTCTGTAGTTTACCGTTGTATTTACTTTATTTTTCTTAATGAGCAGGGAAACTCGGTAGCTTCCATGGGTTCATTTAAAGGATTGAAACAAGGAGGATTGTTGAAGAATGCATGTTGAATAAAATGCATCCCTTGTATAATATTAAAGTGAGTAAATTCTTATCTTCTGTGGGAGAAAAATGTTTTCTTGTCTACCTTCGTGGATCTCATTTTGTCTCTTTTATAATGTAATGTTTATGTTATACAACAGGTGCTCATGATGAGGAGAGATCTTGTGAGTAATCCAGAACTTGCAAATGAGAACTGGGATAGGTTTCTTCCTAAGTTCAAAAAGTATGTTATGTTATATTTGTTTGGTTAAATTTGGCAGAATGAACGGGGCATGTGGGTTGGGACGGGAATGTTTGTGGTAAGATATGTGTTGAATAGGCCTGAAATCCTTTTGTTTCGAAATGTTCTGCTCATTTATTTTATTTTATATAAAATAATAAATAATCAGTGTTTCAAGTATGATCATAAAATTTGATTGTTTCTCTAGTAATTTCATTTTGCATAAATTGATTTTTGAGGATTCGTGCATTAAGAACACACCTGGTGATGACTTTTGACCCAGTTCGATTGCTTTCTTTTGTATTGATCCTATTCTTTAACTCGCTTGATCCATCTTTAGATAAAACATAACTCGAGTTGACCCATGCGTAAGTAAATGGGTTGTAGTAACCCCCTCTGTTCGGTCCTATCCGCTACTGTACTGTTTGGATATAATATATTCAATAACTGATTAGTATTTTTCAGGAAAAATGTCAAACAAAAGAAGGTTAAGAGTAAAGAAAAGAAAGGATACACACCTTTCCCACCACCATAACCACCAAGCAAGGTAAGGCTTTTCGTTATTATCACTTTCTTAACTCATTGTTTTGCATGGTAAATTAATATATATATATATATTCCGTTTGTTTCTTGACATCAAGTGATCTAACAATTGTTTCGCTTGTAACCTAGATACTGCAGTAGTGCAGTTCAGTTGTACATCTAAAAGAGATTTTGTTGATGAATTAGATATCAAGGTGCAATGCAAATGTTGATTTCGTTAAATAAACTCAGTTTTAAATGGTTTTAGATCGACATGCAACTGGATAGTGGTGAATACTTTTTAAGCGACAAAAAGAAGTCGGCAAAGAAATGGCAAGAAAGGCAGGAAAAGCAGGCAGAAAAAACTGCAGAGAACAAAAGGAAAAGGGAAGAAGCATTTAAGCCTCCTGAGGTAGGATCAATAATGAGCCCGTTCACATTCTTCATTCTTTCCAGCTTATTTAAAACTTTGTTCTGGATTTTCAGGAAACTCGAAAACAAGATGATAGTAAAAGTGACAAGGATGATATTGCGGCAATTGCTACATCCTTGAAGGTAACCTAAAAGACTTGATGCTTTAAATATGAATGCAAAAAACTATGTGATTATACAATAATAATCAAAATAATAATGATAATACTCGTAATAGAACGATTTCGAAGGTTGTAATCATTAAAAACTTACACTTGGGTGATTGTCAATATAATCCCTTTTAGCTAAAAAGAACTGTCCAACTCGTTGGGCTCATATTTAACTGCACGGTTTGAGTTGCAACTATAAGATCCTAGGATTTGCAATGAAGTTTTCTTTCTTTAGGTTTTTATTTTCTTAATGGAAGTTTAAATATTTTGCAGAACAAGGCGAAGGAGTTTGGGAATAAAAAATCTGCTGATAAAATCGATGCTGAAATATATATTGCAGCATCAGGTCAGCCGTCTAAAAAAAAATCGAAGAACAAGAAGTAATTGCTACATTCACAATACTTGTTTTTGGGAGTGTGATTTATCATCAATTTTTGTTGGACCACCTTGTAGTTGTATATCACATGAACATCTCGAAGTTATTGATGCGAGCAGATGCAATCCTGCACTGACTACTGAGTATTCACACAACTTTCTAAGTAATCTATATCATATAATATTTTTAATTTAAAGAAAATTATTTAGTTTGTAATCTTATATTGCACAAAAAATTTCAACAAGTTTATTGAAACTAAGGATGAAGTTTATTGATATGTATCAACAAGTTCTCCGATACACCCGCTTATATGAATTTCTTTTTCTCTATACGATAAACTAAGTACTTAGAATGCTCATTACACATTCACACTAGCTACAAGCATCATACATCCACGTCACCTATGAAAAAAAAATTGAACCGAGTAAAAATTAGATGATGTTATAATGAACAATTAAACCTAACTTTGGTTTAAAAGAGTGTGCCAACGTGCCTTTTGAGGCTCTAGGTATGGTACCTCAACGTTACTCACGACAATACTAGTATGATGTAAGGCGCTTTCAAAGTGTCACCGTGACTCTAGCTTTAGTGGGGTGCCTTAAATTTTTATTGACTTTTTTTAACTTTTGAATATGTAGTCAACTTAAAACTATTTTATGTAATATTATTAATGCGGGTCCAAATGTGGAAGATCGGGCCTTTGTGTTTCTTGAGGTCTAAGATCGTGTATCAAAAGGGCTTTCACGAAAAAAGTTGTAACTTGGACTAGGACTCTAGGAGTGTTCGTTTTAGGCCCATGACCAGGCGAATATAAGCTTGGGCCGAGCCCAACATCATGTTAAAATGCCGTAGGCGGTTTACCCAACTTTCGGATCCAAATTCGCTTTATTTTAGGAGTTATGCGCTTATTTATGTTTTTTTCCTATTTTTGTGGACTTTATTTTTGGACTAGAGTCCGATCCGTTTATCTTTTTTGACCCGTTCGAATTTCTGGTCCTTGTTTAGGGTTTGGAGAACATTGTTGAACAGTTAGTTTTGGATTTGGTGAAATTTCAATTTTCTTTCTATTATGAGTGAATTTACCCTAATTTTCGGGATTCCTTTGAATCAACGATTATTAAAAGAGTTGTTCCTGGTATTCGTTAGAATCAACATGTCCAATTTGTGTTATCGATTTCAGAAACGCTTTATTTTATTGAGATTCTCGTTTTAATGTCTAGAGCCTAGCACCTCGACCGTCGTAACTTAACGTCTCTAATCGCCTTGACGTCTTTTAAAACCAAATACTTAGCTAAACTAAACACTAAACATACATTAAATATGGAATGATTAATTATTTGGATATAAATTAAGATGCTAGGCACTCTACTTGTTGAATACAGATTGTCTATCTTCAAATATTTTGAACCAACACACCCACTCCCACATGACACATAACTGTCACATATATTATATACATATACATAATAATACATACATAATATAAATAAATGAAAAGAAATGATCAGTAGTGAATTATGATTAAATCTTCAAAAATAACAAGAAGATTAAAAAGATGAATCCAAACAGCCCATCTTCGCCATCGTCTGCATCTACATCAGCAGCAGCAGCAACAGGTTCATCTTCTTGGTTTTCAGGCATTGTACGTTCTCGCAAGTCAAACGCTACTTCCATGACCAACAATTCCGTCGTTGTTGGCGGCGCCGCCGGCCCTATCAATCGCAAGAATCAGTTCCGTGGAGTCATGTTTAAGTATGGCCCCAAGTCTATTCAGGTATTCATTTATTTATTTTTTTGAAATTGAATTTATTTTGTAACTGGAAATTGGGTAATTTAGAATAATGATTTAAAAGGATTGGATCTTGATTAGTTCAAGAATAAAAAGATTTCATTTTGAGCAAGCAATTGATATCTGCGTTCTTAAAAAGCACCAATTTATCGAATTGAGGAACAAACCGAAAAAGGGCCCTAGGTTTTCATAACTCGCCATTTCACAAGAATTGTTCATCAATTCAAAATTTTGTGGCTTTTCTTTTTATTTGATCTTTCCCCTAATATTAAAGTGATTTGATGTCTATGTTAATCGTGCATTAAAAGTCTAATTTTCAATTTCAATTATATGGTATAGTACTGGTATATATGATGATAATGTTCTGTATATATGCTGGTTAGTCATACTCAAAATTTTAATTTTAAGTTATTCTGTGTATTGGAATGTTTGATATGAAGATGAATTATGAATTTATGTTAACATGGTACTTATTTCACTTGCTTATTCTTTACGTTAAAACAAAAGTCTTGTCATTAAGTAAACATCAATAATGACATGAATGATGGGTTAGTAACAAAGGGGTTATATGCAATTATGAATCTACTGGTTTCTGAGTAATTTGGGTGGGTTAGATAAGGTTTACCAACTAATTAGAAAGCAAGAACTAATTAGGTTGGGTTACTAACTCATTTTACAGTTTCTGTGCACTTTTTTAGGGTACTCATCTGCACCTATTTATACTAACACAACTAACTGCTAACTTAGAGGTTGTCAACTAGAAATTGGGAATACCAGATAACCTTCCTTGCGATGAACTTGGACCCAAGTCACATATCTAACAATGGTAATTATGCCAATGATTATATAAGGCACCAAAGAAGAGAGAACCAATGATGAATAAAGTTGGCCTATTATTTGTTTATTTGTGAAACGAGGCTTGAATGTTAACTTAAATTACCGAGTTTTGTGTCAAGGTCCTCTAGTTTCAGTTTTGTTCCTAGTTTCCTACTTACTTTTTCTAGGCTGTTAACAATGCCTCACATTGTTTGTTTGTGGCCACCTTTAAAGTTGAGTAATTGAACAAGACTGCTGAAACTTTAAATCAATGTCGTGTCGTTGCTCACTAGAAAAAATTACTTTTAAGATAAGCAATCACTTTTTTTTTTTTTTAAAATTTATTATGCTAAACTGTTGATCTAATCATTTACTTTGTCTGACATGCATATCAATATAATTATCTGTGATGCAGGTTGCATTTAAAACTGGGGATTATAAACAACAAGTCGTTTTTATTGGTGGATTGACCGATGGGTTTTTGGCTACAGAGTATGTATTTATACTTTTGTTCAGTAATTATCATTTTCAGAAATGATATGAACAAGACTGCTTACTAAGTCTCTTTAAATATGA
Organism: Logfia minima; assembly: GCA_963921325.1. Taxonomy (NCBI): domain Eukaryota; kingdom Viridiplantae; phylum Streptophyta; class Magnoliopsida; order Asterales; family Asteraceae; genus Logfia; species Logfia minima. Next base: position 34,988,882 of record OY992767.1, read on the forward strand.
CATTGTGGAATAAATACATATACATATCGTCTATCAATTAAAACTAGGCTTTACAGAAACCATAAGCTTGCAAAAGTGATGGAGCTGAATAAATTGAGGAATAAATATGCAAGTATAGATATACTATTTCATCTTATTATTGAATGATTCATTTGCTATACTCATTTAACTTAAATTTTTAATGAAGTTTGCAAGTCTGAATCGTTTTGCTTTCTGTAGTTATTTGGAGCCGTTGGCAATTGCTTTAGATAAAGAAAAATGGTCACTGGTTCAGTTTTTGCTTTCATCTTCTTACAGTGGATATGGCATCTCGAGCTTGAAAGAGGTAACTCCTCATTCTACCCACTTCTTATTTTATTTTCGTTCTCTTAATTATACGAGGAAGTCATTGTTTCTTTCTATGTCAAGTCCATCAAATCGTGTTTTGGCTTATTTAATGAAGGATGCATCAGAGCTTGATCAGTTGATCAATCACTTGATAAATAAAGAAGATTCGGAGGGGGTAGTGCTGCTTGGGCATAGTACAGGCTGTCAAGTAAGTAATATCGTCTTTTCTTTCGTAGATTTGCACAGATAATCTTAACTATAAATTACTTATGTGATTTCTGTGATTATAGGATATTGTCCATTACATGCGTACCAATGCTGCATGCTCTAGGGCTGTTCGTGCTGCTATCTTACAGGTATCAGTTCCTCCATGAAATGTTGAATCTGTGTGAATACTCTGGAAAGAGAAGCTGAGAAACGTGTAAAGTGTTTTACAGGACAAATTGACATATTTTGAGAGTTCTGATAATTTTTTTTATTCTCAACATATTGTTGTGCTGTCACTTTTATTGAAAGATTTTTCACGTTATGGGCAAACATTAAAACAGCAGATTTTCAGACTACATGAGTCAACAAGACCCTGTATTTACAAGAAGCAAAATGACAATCTGGATGATGCGCAATGGTTTTCTCAGTTTCTTAGAGTACAAGACCCTTTACGAGTTTCTCAGTTTCATAATCATATGACTATATGAGTATCTGTTACATATTATTGATCACTAATTCATCCTATTACTCTGCGACTTTCCGTGCATATTGTAATCTATATATCGAACAGTATTCTTTTAAATGAGTTATAAACCTGATGATTAAAGTGTTCAGGCTCCAGTTAGTGATCGGGAATTCAGAGCCACTCTCCCTGAAACAGCTGGAATGATTGATATGGCTTCAAAACTAATAAGTGAAGGGCGAGGATCAGAGTTGATGCCCCGCGAAGCGAATCAAGATTCCCCAATAACTGCGTATAGGTAACATGCACCTGTTTTTACTTTTTAACAACATTCTTGATTGTTTCTAGAGTGTTGATATACATTTGTTGTACGTTGCCCGTGTCTTAATCCACATATTTCAAAATACAACCTTATTATGAAAATGAAAAATATTCTTAATTATCTTAACTTTGAAAATAATCAATAATTGTAACCTGCAGATTTCACTCCCTTTGTGCATACATGGGTGATGATGACATGTTCAGTTCTGATCTCAGTGATGATCAACTGAAACAGAGACTTGGTCACATGTGTAACACACCATGCCAGGTATGCATATGTCCATTTGAAGTATTTCATGATTCCTTATTACGTATTGACATGATATATCCATCTAAATTGAATAAATTTTGCATTTTGCAGGTAATATATTCTATGGCTGACGAATATGTACCAGATTATGTTGACAAGAAAGCATTGGCACAGAGGCAAGTGCAACAACCTCTTTCATTGAACTTTCTTAAATAACTTAGAGGAGGCAAAATGCATGCGTCGGGTGGGCTTGGTGCGGATCAAAACTGGTTTGTTCGTGGGTAATCTTTTGTACGGGTCAAATCAGGTTGGGTTGACCGAAAACACTTATGTCTACATTTGATCTATTAAACGAGAATGTACGTATGATGATAATCCAATTCTTCAAATAACGTTTGTTTAGTAGGTTGTATCGTGGTTACAGGCATATCTGGGCAAACAAATGGGTAGCTAGTTGGGCCGCATTAATAATACACTTTGACCCATTTGACTTGTTTCCTTGTGGCTAATTCTTTTTTTATTAATCAATTGACCCGTTGCCAGTAAAAGCATCTTGTTGCATCTATAAATGTCTAAGATCGTTGACTGACCCCGTGTTCATATTTTTTAAGTACAGATTATGCAAAGCAATGGGAGGTGCAGAGAAAGTTGAGATAGAATGGGGAAACCATTCGCTATCCAATAGAACAGCCGAAGCTGTCCAGGCTATAATGGGTTTTGTCAAGAGCGGAGGTCCTAATGGCTGGGATGATCCTTGGAGCTAAGACAAAATGGGGCAATCTTCTTTCTCTATTGATGTTTAACATTTCACTTGATCTCTCAAATTGTTTCATTGATTTTACAATTCCTTTACAAAACGTTTCTTGCATTCTTTAAGTTGTAATATTATATTTTTACACCAATCCAAAAGGGACAAAGAGATCTTTATGCCTGTGAACCATGCCCCTTATCTTTTTCAAAGTTGAGCTATTGTTTACTACAGTGTAAAGTGGCAAATGGGCCGGTTGGGTAATGGATCAAAACGAGTCATTTTTATTTCATGCTGAAGCTGGGCGGGTTGACCTTCAAATGTTTTTTTTTTTTCTTGTCTATAAATAATTAATGTGTTAAATATGGTCAGAAAAAATATATTAGAATGTTGCTTCGAAGACAAAATATGAGAGATTTATATCTTTTGCTTCAAAATTTATTACATATAAATAATCATCCATTCTGAGTGTTTATTTATGTACTTTTGAACGGTGGTATGGGTACCACCTTGATGGTTCCACCTAAGCTTAAATGCTAGCAGCATTGATCATATTCTTAAGTCGTTATGCGGCTCATAAGTTCTATAGGTTTTGATTACCAAATAAAATCTGTAAAACATACTATTTCGTATTAAAACGAATTATAACATCTCGTTGTGTGATTAGATTGTTTGGTGCTTTCATGTTGCATAACTATTGGAGGTTTGTGATTCCGTCTAATTGATACGACTTTTGACTTCTATTACTCAATCATTTGTAAAAAAATAAATGATGGAAGAGTGACTTATAATGATATACATACGATTTAAGAACTTATTCTTCAGTGGAAACGAGTATAAATGTATATAAAAATGAAACTAAAAGGCACAAGATACTACTTGTTATGTCAACTTTTATAGGAAATTTCTTGACATAGTTGATCAAAGAATCCTTTATGTGTGGAAATATACAATGAAAAGTAGAACACGAATAGTAGTTAGTACCCACATTTTGCGAAAATTAAGTACGTTACGCATCTTTATCGCACAAAAGTTCATATAATAACAAGTCAAATCCAGTAAAATCACTTTATTTTGTTTGCATGAAAACAGGACTGGCTTAGGCCAAGAAATTAGTTATGCACTAAATACAAGTATGTATGCATGTCATACAGTATCAATGAGACTCTATGTGCTTCTGTTACCATTTTCTTTTTAAAATATTCAACTAGTTAGTCATTTGCTTTTATAAACACTAGCAGATACCCGCGCAAAGTAACAAAAAACTTATTTCATTTATTGATTTTATAAACATGTATTTCAAATATACACTTGTTTATTTATGGACTAAATTACATTTAATTTGATTAATGTCTATGTCGTTTTCAAAATTAGGTAAGGGTATTTGTGTCATTTCCGTTCTTTAAAAATTGAACTTATTGAAGAAAATGGTTAAACAATTTATAAAGATGTAAGATTATAGTCTCTACTTGTATGAAAATTCACCATTCGTAATTAGAATAAACCTAAAAGCCAATGTACACTACATACAAAATAAAATAAAATTTTCTTTGGGGTTTCGGAAGTTATCCAAGGATCGTCCTTATCTTTCAAAATTATGGAAATAATCAATTTTCTGATCGTTCATCGATAGTCCAAAAAATTAACTAGCGATAGTTTCCATCGTTAACCCTTGTCACATGCTATGCACACAATGGTATTTGCGTCATTTTCATATAAAAGAAACATAATAAAAATAACGGACGTAGTAAAATATTGGTAAAGAAGAAAGCAAAATAACAAAAATACCCTCATGTAATGCACACGTGATGTAGATGAAACTAAAGCCTGTTATTTTTCTAGACTATCTGTCAATAAATTTTCGAAAAATGGCCTATTCCCATGATTCTTGAAAGATATAGATGATCTGTAAATAATTTTTGAAATTACAGGTACTATTTACATAGTTTTTAAGAGGCAAGTTGCACTTGGTGGAATTTTGGGTAGCTCGTTTTAGTTATTTAAATCGATATTTGTTTTGTAACAAAAAAGTTTTTGTAAACAATTTAGTCTGAATAAGATTAATATAATGCTCAAGAACCTTAAACACTTGGTCCGTACATGTTATTCTTTTCACATTATATATATTTAAGTTCGAGTCGACAAATTATAGAAAGCTAAAGATTCTTGAATTTGTGCTTAACATTACCTACATTAGTTTTGTGGTGGATACTCCTTTCTTTTCAGCAATTTTTATCTTTTCTTGTAGACAACTATGAACTACCTCATAACTTTATAATCTAAAATGATGCCTATCAAATAAAATACTTGTACCATTTTCCATCTCTAATAAAATGGAAACACAAAGATAGCAATTAGTCTCTGCTTTCATAATTGGAAAAACAATTTTCCCATAGATTTTTAATAATAATTCAAACTCAAATATCAACTAAACGTATAAAAAACTATTGACAAATATATTGTTAGCTGCACATAAATTATATGAAAAAAAATAAAAGTAATTATATATGTTACACTTTTTAGTTCTCCAACTATATAAAATATACATGTTTAGTCTCTCAAACATACGTGTTGCACCTAAATTTATGCACATAAGATTTCACCACAAAAAGATATAGGAACAAAATACGTTTTGGAATACTATAGAGTAAATCAATATTCCAAGTGTTAGTAGGATAATTACATTTATTTGACGAACAAGAATAAAAGTAGAATAACATTAAAATAACTAGATTAGCGTACACAAGCAACCTTGAAATCATATTATATATTATAATTTGTATTTAAAATCAATATAAACAAAAATATATATTATTGTTGCATAATTGTGGTAAAAACTAATTTTTGACAACCCTTTAATCAATATTTATTGATAACTTCATTGCTTAATTTATTGTTCTCAAATGTTTTGGTTAATTACGTACTCTCTTGGACTGACATGTGAAATGTTTATAGCAAGAGAAATTAGGGGTGTTTTGTGCGTTTTGAAATGTCGTCAATAACCTTGTTGTGCTAAACACTTCGATAAGTAGGAATGTTCAAAGTCAGATATTTAGAAATTTAGATATTTAAATTTTGAATAGTGGATATTGTTATCCGATATTCAAATCCGAAATTTCGAATATCAGAATATCCAAAAATTACAAAAATTAATTTTCAAATCTTCCTTAATGTCACGTTATGTAACAAAAACTTAAGTTATTGAGTTTATATATGAAAATAGAAAATAATAAACAATATAATATCATTATTAATTAACATTCATTAACTATAATCTATTTATCATTTATACTTTTCATAATATTAGAAAAAATCAAACTTTTTATTTTTATTTTTAGTATATTGAATATCCAAATTGTTTATGGAAAACAGTATCCGAATCCGAATTCCAAATTAAATTCAGATATAAGAAATTCCAGTGAATTTTTGAATGTTTCGAATCGAATTTTTAAATATCGAAATTACGAGTTCTAATACTGATATCTATCAAACACCCCTATGAATAATCACCTACCAAGCTTGAAATCCATCATTTCATCGAATATTTTGATTAAAAGAAAAACTTTGATGTACACAAAGATAGTTAAATTCTTCAAGAGTTGCTAATTATTTAAGGGACAACGTACACTTAAAAAGGATTTATTTGGCCTTAGCTTTTTTATGAAACAAAATGCCCTCAGACGACTAATTAATTAACTAAGACATAAATAAAGGAAATGGTATAAGTAATTTAGGGTGAGACAAACGCAAAGACAATGATAATGACAATACATACATATACATATATAAGTTAATCTAAAGCAAAAGTTTTTGCTAAACAAACATATCAAGTTTAAAAGGATTCTCAGCTCATTAGGAGCCACAATTCTTCTTTTATTTGACTAATCACTAGCTCTTTCTTTACTATAAGAATTTATCTACCAACCACCGCAAGCCATATACCAATTAATTACATTAATTAGTTAAATTAATTAAAACCATGCATGATAAAAGAAGAAAGGGGACTACTGAGGGACTGAGGGTTCCATTCCACGGGGTTCGTTGTACCGCAAGCTAAACTCATATACCATTAATGGTAACCTGGTATCAAAATATAGTAAACTTCATTGCCATTGAGAACTTCCTTAAAGTGTTATACTTTAATTACAGAATCACTATCAGAGAACCTTGAAATGGATTTCTAATGTGTTCACTTGCACAGAAAGTAATACTACTGTTCATTATGTCAAAATTTAGTATATTGTAGGATAATATTCTTGTATATCACAACAATTTATTTTTATTGATTACAAATAAAATAAAATAAAAAGTTTAGTATATTGTAGGAAAATATTCTTGTATATCAGAACAATTTATTGATTACAAATGCAACAAAAAGAAAAAGAATTCTAAAGGAAAAAACAATAGGTAGTTAATTTAATTTTATGAAACATTAACAAAATTTTGTGCTATTTATTACAAGTAAACAAAACAATATATAGGATTCCTTTTATAGGCAATAGCTGACTCTCCAAATTTGTCACAAAATTATGAAGCACCTATTGAACAATACACAACTATTTGTGAGACGAAGTGTCATCGCTAAGTGCCATATAAACGACACAACTATTTTTCTATTTTTATCTTTTTAGAGAAGTGAACACTTGCACAATATATACAGGTCCGACCCTAAGAGGGTGCGGAATGTGCGATCGTATAGGGCCTCAGAAAAAGTAGGGCCCAAAATTTAATCTGAAATTTAGCCAATATATTATATATGTTAATATATATCATTTTATGTAAAACAAATAATAAGTGTATAGTAGACAAGTTGGCAATGCATCACTTTTTAGTCTTGCACCATTTTTGTTTGGTGCATGTTCGAATCTTGTAAGCCACATTTTTTTATTTTTTTTTTCTTTTCTGAAAGACTTTTCCATCTTTTTTTATTAACCCATTATTATAGCCCATTTAATAATTATAATCCATTAAGAATAACTGATTATAATTTATAATCTCATTACTCATATCATAGGTATTTTTATAACAATTATCGTCTTATCGTAACTTTATAGAATTTTACCTACATATAAAAAAATTTAGGGCCCATTTTTATTTTTCGCACAGGGTCCTCAAAATCAATGGACCGGCCCTGAATATATACAATACAAATAGTCCCAATCTAGAACTTAAACCTACAATCTAATAGTTGATGAGTTACCTTGATACCGTTAAGCTAGACTACGTGACCAAATGTTTTCGGTAAACAGGTCGTGCATATTCTCACTATTATCTGTCCCTACCATGAGTGAGTTCGGAGTTGTAGATAGACGACAAGTACTTGAATCAAGACTTTTCATAACACCTTCTGGAGTATTATCTCTTGGTTGACGATTCATGTACGTCGTTTTATCAAAATTGAGTCTTAATTTGCTCAAAGATATTATTATTATTATTATTATTATTATTATTATTATTATTATTATTATTATTATTATTATTATTATTATTATCATTATTTTTATTATTATTATTATTTATTTATTTAACTTTTTCTATCAGATGATAGGCCTTTTTATTAAAAAAAATTGGTGGAATATACAGAAGTTGTAAGTACGTACGTGCTATAATTTGCATGTGATTCAATATTAGATCTGAGGACTTAGCAATAATATATGTATTAATTAGAAAAAAACATAGACTTTATTCTATATTTACTTGCAAATGTAAAAGTTCGTTAAATATGAGGAGTTGATTTTTACTGAATTAGGGATATATTGTATTTCATCATTGCAAAAAATAATCGCAAACACTTCAATATACAATTAGAATAAGCACGTACACAACTTTAATCACTTTAGCGAGCACGGTATTCTTTTTACACATAACAAGCTTTAATATCTAGCACCAAATTAAAGTCTTCTTATCTCCTCCATAATAAATACCCAAATCTCCATCTCATACATACAAAACTTACATCCGAACAGCCATCATAGTATCATTCACATATACTACAAAAAGACAACCACCAAAAAACACAAAGAGCTAACCATCCGTACGGAAAGTCCTTTTCAATACAAGCTAGCTTCTTCTGGTTTTCACATCCCAAAATAAGGTATGTTGGTCCAACAAATAGTTCATACATTCCTAGGTCTTTATAACTAAGGGCAGTACGATATTTACACCATCCTATTTGATAAATACACCACAATTATGTATTGTTTATGTGTACGATGCAACCTATTGATGCATAATCTCCCTTATTTTATTTTCAGGTTTATTATGAAGAGCCTTCTTGCGGCTTGCAAACAAGTAGCAGTTCCATCCGTGAGTTTTCCCGGTGGGATCAACATGGAGACGTTTTTACCACGAAGTCGAAAAGACAAAGTGGTCATAGTTATGGGAGCAACGGGGACAGGAAAATCGAAACTCTCAATCCATCTTGCTACCAAATTCAACGCTGAAATCGTCAATTCTGATAAGATGCAAGTTTATAAAGGTCTCGACATCGCTACAAACAAAGTCACCGAAGATGAGTGTCACGGTGTCCCTCATCATCTAATGGGATTTGTTGATCCTAATGTCGAGTTCACAGCTGATCATTTCCGACATGAAGCATCACAAGTAGTTGATTCTATCGTGGCAAAAGACCGACTTCCAGTTATCGCTGGAGGGTCTAATTCTTACATAAAGGCTCTAGTTCATGATAACATTGACTTCCAGAAAAGGTATAGTTGTTGCTTTTTGTGGGTCGATGTTTCGTTGCCAGTTCTTCAATTTTTTGTGTCAAAACGTGTTGATAAGATGGTTCAAGCTGGTCTAGTCGATGAAGCCCGAAGATTTTACAACCCAAAGTTAATTAATAGTACTATCGGGCTAAGACGTGCAATAGGTGTTCCTGAGTTAGATCGTTACTTTATGAACGAAAACTTGGAGAATCTAAAAGAAGCAATCGATAAGATCAAATCGAATACTTGTAAATTGGCGGCACGCCAGTTGCAAAATATATTGAGGCTTCAAAATCAACTCGAATGGGATATGCATCACTTGGACGCCACAGAAGCTTTCCTAAATGATGGATTTGAGGCCGAAGAAGCTTGGGAAAGTCTCGTGGCTCGACCAAGTAGGTTAATCGTTCGAGACTTTCTCTACGAAGAAAAAGAAGAAACTAATCGTAACTTTTCCAGAATCATGACTACGAACTCGCTCATCACTGGTCCAACGATTAGTACTGCTGCTACCGCGGTCAACGCCATTGCGGCAGTGGCAGGCTAGTGTTTTGTCAGGGCCCACAAGTGCATGAGTGGTGGGGTTGATGAAAAGAATGAGAATATATTCAGTTAAAGAACGATAACAAGTCATGTATCTATATATCTATAATACAAAAGAAGATAAAAAGTACATTATCAATCAACTTTCTTTTGAAAGGTATCAAACTTATGATGATGATGGTTCATAGTTGCATCCGATGGGCATGAACATATATTGACTTTACTTTGTTTTAAAAATTAATCTACTCTTTGCAAAGGGCGAAGGTTGGAACCTTTGAGTTAGTTAAATATGGTGCAGTTTGGCGGCCAGGCAGTTAGTTGGAATTAGGCTTTTTGGATCCGTGCGATGCGTTGCACATTTGGACTCTTGTGATTTGATTGGCAAACGAAGATTAATATTGTACTTCAATTAATTGAAATTTGTCATTTACATGATTGTCATTGTTTTCAAGTACTTTATGTATAAACCTAGTTTGATAAGACATAAGTTGATTAGCATGTATAAATAATACTTTAATAGGGACAGTGCGTATGAATGAAGTTAATTATTATTCAAATTATGTATTGTAAATTCAATTTATTTTGTTTAGTTTATACGTATCTAACTTTTAAATATCGTTATTGTATGCATTAGAAAATACTTTCGATAATGTATCAACTTGTATGGATGTCATGTGATACGTCAACAAAAGTACTATTAAATAAATACAATACAATACTGATATTTGAAAATCGAATAAACACTTTAAACTAAAATGAAATTGAATACATACTATAAAATTTAGACTAAAATTAAATACATTCGCACACAATAATCCTTTAATTATAAGGTACTCCATGTGATAAAAGGAATCAGTGCAAGTGAGATTTATTCAATTCCCTAGCCATTACAAATAATGTACAACGTATTTCAGAAGAAGGTTCCTACTACAAAAGTACAAAATACACAGAACTTGGGCTATATGCAAGAGGTGAAAGATTTCAAGAATCTTATACCGAATAATTGTAATGAAATGAAGACATCTTGAATGAGTGTAAAATGCCCAAAAACACTCTTTTTACGCTGCTAATGTATACCGTCTTATATTTGGATATCTTTTTGAAGATGCTTTATAAAACCAAACATATGTCTTTACAGAGCCCAAAACTAAACTCAAAGCTTAAAACCCACAAGGAGGGTTATTGTGCTTTGGCAATATTCATCCCGATTGTTGTGATAAATACTGTGAAATTTGGTTGACCAGATCGATGTTCCAAAGAAACATAATTAAGAGTAGTGACATACGAGATGCGTCCTTCAAATATCTATAAACGTATGAGGCTTTGTCTTGTTAAGCTTATTTGAGGTATCCGTGACCTCTTTAAAACCCTTTTTGTATAAACCCCAATTAGAATATTTATTTAGGAGAGTTCGAACTAGTAACTACTTCTGAAAATAACATGACGCCTTAACAAGTAGTTAGAGATCGATTAGAATTTATAAAAGAAAACAAAAATTAAATTAAATACCATATAATCGATTCACAAACTAAATCATTAAGTTCTCATGACATATTAACGACTTTATCATCATTTTATTATAAAACCGTGAGATTTGAGTTTCTCTCAAGAACATTATGGCATTTTCACCTAAGCATTTTATCTCCACTATTGTGGTTGACTAATTTTTCTTCATTTACATTTTTGAACCATCTATGTTGTTACAAATTAATTGAACTTATGTTGATACAAAGTTAAATAAAGTCATAAAATACGTGTATGCATTTGAAACGATAATTTAAGAGAACTTTATAATCCCATCTTAATTTTTCTTAATCTTAACTATATATAAATCATCTCTATCTCTTTTTTAAAAATTGGATTCAACAACGGTTAATGTCTAAATTACCTTTAAAAATCATTTAATTAATTTCCAAATGAACCACTAATTGATAAATTGCAACCCTTAAATTTTAAACTTTATATATCTTTAAATTAAACTTTCAACAATATAATGTAAACAATAAAATATGTAAATGTCAAATTAATTATATAATCCCACAGCTATATGCGGGTACACCGCTAGTTATTTTATAATAACTAATTAATAAAAACCTATGATGAGATATGTTTGATGCCAAATAAAAGATTTATGCGATTGTATAAACTTCATAACGATATTTATATTCTTAATAACGAAACCTGATATGTAAGTAATTGATTTTGATAATATATTTTATACCCATTGCAAAGCGTGGATACGTAACACCTATTTGTTTTCAATTAAAACGTACATCACACAATTCCGATAATAAGTATGGAAAAACCTAAAGTGTACTTTCACATTATTTTCACACATAATATTTTTTAAAAAGCTAGTCAACCAAAAATATCTTGTGGCATTAATACAACCTATCTGCTCTTTTTAACTATTAATTAATTAAAAATTATTGTATCGAAGTTTATCGGTTCGAAAAACTTAAATTTTTATATAAAAGTATTTTTAAAATTTTTAATACTCAATATTATGTCACATCGACTAATAAACAAAATTCAATAACAAAAACTATTTAAAATATATAAAAGTTCAAATAAATTGTGAAAACTAGTCAAAAAGTGTGTTAAATAGTATAAAAATATTATAATATAACACTTTTTATCATTTTCACAATAGAAACTACATATATATTTTTAATATTCACATATATATATATATATTAATTAAATTTATTGAGGTTCGAAAAATTTGATAGCAGTTGAGATGAATCTTTAAAAGCTCGAGCTCAAGATCAAACCTGATAAAAACTTGATTCAACTAAGCTGAAACTCAAGCCGGACTCAAGTTGTTGAATAGAAATTCGACTCATTTCTAATATTTTTAACGAGTACGTACTAATGGTTTGAAGAGATAATTTTTTATTATATTTTAAAGTGTTACTTGAAGTTAATTAATTTCTAATATTTTTAACGAGTACTAATGGTTTGATTTTGTTTCTCAAAGAGAGTAATGGCTAGTTATGATTAATATGTTCGAGAGGAGATTTAAAATGGGATACAAACATTTATTAATGAATATTATTCATTTCATCTGTAGACCTGTTCTTGGGGAATATCAAAACCGGTTTTGAGTCATGAGACGGTTGAGGAGTCAAACACATCAAGACCGGTCAATAAGGAGTTATGTAGACCGGTTTGTGTTCATGGAGACCGGTTGAAGTAGTTGTGGAACATCAAAAAGGTACTAGCCGGTTTTTATGTGTCTAACTTTGGCTGGTATCACACTTTCAGACCGGTTTTGATATAATCCGGTCCATATGAGGGGGTCTTGATATCCATTGTGTAGTAATGGACATTACATATGAGGGGGTGATGTTTTTTGTTTTTATCATTTTAGGGGTTAAAATTTCTAAACTGTTATTAATAACTTAAAAAAGTACTTCTCAGTAATTTTAATTTTTTTGAAGAGGAGGCTGCCTTTGCCCCTTCTTAAATCTGCACCGATCGTAGCATGGCTTAGTTTAGATCATTATCTGCACCGATCGAAGCATGGCTTAGTTTAGATCATTATTAAGTTCCCAAGATTCCTTGAGATAAAAGTGGACGATAAACTTTTGAACATGCTCATCATAATTATTTAACATCATTAGATGACGCGTTCAATCATTGTAGTCATATCATATGATTGACCAAAAGCAGTTTAAACTTTTTAGGGAATTGAAGGGTCTGATTAAAGCAATAAGGTGAGAACGAGAGCAGCAGTAAAGTTACGAGCTTCTTGATTTATTCACGAGTATATAATTATCTCGAGTGATGAAACACTTTTTGGGGTTGAAGATATCATGGCAAACTGCTAGAAGGATAAGATAAAATTTTAATGAACAATTTTAGTTAATTTATCAAAATTAATTGTGAAAATATCATCACTCTTCTTAAAATAATTGTATATGTTTTACTGTCTTAGGAAAGGCAAATTGATACTTATCGATAGATTTTGACCGCATATTAGTTATTTTTGCACTTTGTTCAACACATATAAATGTTGCTGAATTTGAATTGATAAGTTCTTGAAAAATATTAGATTTGAATAGAATCGAGAACTATTGTCATGAGATTATTCATTATATGTACGACTAAGATTAATGGAGCTGTAGTTGAAAATTTTCTTTTATTTTACGTTTGAACCGATAGTACACAACGCGGAAAAATCCTATAATCGAAGGAAATAAAATGTGTGTTTATTTATTTATACTTCAATGATGTAACGGTATAATAGCCTATTGATCGTTGTTGTTTGTTAAGGATTGCATTTATGTCATGTTTTTATCGTTGCAAAAAGAATGGAATGCCTATTGATCCGTTGGTATATTTTAGTTTTTCAATCTAGAAAAAGAAAGATTGGTTTTACCAATGAGAAGTTTTCTTTACTTACATTGATTCACTCAATCAAATCAAACGCTAGCTTTGCAAGTCATGATTGCCACACATCATTTAAAGCATAAAAAGTACGAAAATGGAATTTCAAAATCATACCATTTTCAAAGATACGCATGGAGAGCTACAATGCTTATCTTCATTTTTAAATATATATATATATATATATATATTAACACAATAAAAATAAAGGAAAGACAGTAGGACGATGTGGAAACCAGAGTCACCTTCACATGTTAAGTTGGTCATAGTTTGATCATTTAGTCACATGTCGACTCATTCGTATTCATATACTATACTATAGAATAAAGTTTAGTAAATCTACAAGAATTTGTACCCATGTAATCGAATACAAACTTAGTTTTTACATACTTTAAACAAACATGAAATATAAAACACATACTACACACTTCAAAACACACTCAGCACATTATCATCTTCTATCCCCTTTTTTTTACACCATCATCGTACTAGCCACCTCCCACCAACACCGCCAAAATCATCAAATCTACATTGGACACCGCCAGAATTCTTCAAAACCTGCCAGATATGATATGACAAGATATGCATCCATATCTTCATATCTTGCCAATATGGTTTTCTTTTAGAAAGCCAGACTTTTTTATTACTTAATATATACTATCAAATAGTGAAATAATACCAGATAAATGACTTTGGATCCACAATTAGCTTCGACGGATACAGACATTATCTTAGTTGGTTAAAACTGATGACGCTATGTATTATCATCATTCATCGCCGGTGTGTTGATGGTGTTCGTGTTTGTTGTTAATATACATGTATTGCGGTATTACCAATATAAACAGGATGGTATATATATTTGAAACAAAATCCAAATCAATTCTGATTTTGGAATGTAGTCACATACCTCTTTAATATGACCTAAAACACAACTCAAATGGTTGTTAAAGAGAACATATCTTTGAATTTGCAAACAAACTTTTCAATTCTATCCACTAAACCAGAACACTATAATCATTTTGCTGTGCAATGTCACCATTTTCAAGAGCATGGTCAGCAGCAACAGCACTAGAGAGTAAATTATCATCAACTTCGTCAACTGTTCTACAGAAATTTGAGTCATCTATTTCATTAGCAGCATCAGATATCTGTTGTGTTTCATCAAGCTTAGCTGTCATATAACATAATTGGGAATCATCTGCAACGCTAGCAGAAGGAAGGCATATTTCCACGTCATTATTTTCAACGTGACGCATGGGCGCAGTGGGATCCACCATGTCAATAGAAGCAGCTATACAAAACTTTTGCTGACTGGATGCTGACATGAACATCCCTGAATCATCTTTTCGCCTACGTTTGACGCCCATGCCTTTTCTTCTAATCCGTTCTTTACCTCTAATTTTTTTGTCGACTTCATTCTGATCAGAGTCAGTTACTTCTGTAAACATCATGCTTCCCATTTGGTCTCTTAAGCATTCATGAGCAAGATACCTGATTCTACTCACTGCATGCATTTGCTGATCATCCATCCCATGAGTTGACACCATGTCTGCTACATTTGCTATGTCCCTCAACGCAACATTCTGTCATGAATAAGAGTCGAATCAATTTTAAAAAGTTTGTACAAACTGGGGCACTGTACACCCAAGTAAAAGTGTAACTTTAATACAACCTACTGACTCGCTTTATTCTAAAAATCAGATTACTAATGTAACATATATTTTAGCCAATCATATTTATAACATATTATTTATTAAAAGAAGTTCAAAAAATTAGACGAGAAATGTTTCAAGTAACCCCAACCAGATCCATACAAAGAACTGCCCAATTTGACGAGAACACTTTTACGCCTTTGACCCAACCCGTCTGACCTACCCAATATTGCCACCTCTATTCATTTTGCATACAATCTGACCTAGTAGTTCATCATTTTAGAATATGCATAAACCCAAAGTCAACACTTTAGTTTATGCAAATTCGTAAAAAACATGCAAAATAATTATCCAAATATCAACCTATCCATATATGATATGATTCTAGGAGTTGATTGCATATTTGGTTAGCCCAATTTGGTCCAATTTCAATTTCAGGCAACCAACTTTCATTTCACCAATTAAAATCCTCAAAATTTGAAAAACAAAATTAGATGTATTTTTAGTATTGATGACGGACAAGTCGGCACAATTATTTTATTTTATTTTATTTTTTGAAAAAAGAAATGAACAACATATGTTATATATGGCAAAATCTAAAGCAAAGCATACAATTAAAAAAACACAAAAAAGGTATCAGACAGTTTTTACCATTCTTTGAAACTCGGAAGAGATGGGAATAGGTCTTCCAACCAACTTGCGGGTGATTTTTAAGTACCAATGCAGGTATTCACTTTCTTCAACATCTTCATCAACATCAACAATACGGAGATGGCGGTCTGACCATTCACTGAGCTCTGTTTCCATTTTCCCTGACAAGTCAATCCCGCCATCAACTCCACGGCTCTTCCTTTCCCACTGCTGCACGTCAAGCGGGATAGGCTGTCGTATGCCAAATTGTCTTAGGCAACGATCTGGCAGGTGCCTTTCAGCCTTATCAAAGCATATTAACATTGTATTTGATCTTCCAAGAATGAGATTATCTCTTATATATTCGGGTAAGAGAGCGTCACTAATATGTATGTATGGACACCAATCAACCTATAAGAATACTCAAATTCATAAGTCATCATTCTTCAACAACAATTTATGGTACTGGGGAACAAAGTGCATATATGATAAAAGTGGGAATTTCAACATGTTACACAAAAACGGGTCGATTGGGTTGTGTATCTCATGGTATTTACAGAAAGCCCCCAGTAAACCATGGTAAACAACGTAGAAAAAGCACCCACTTCTGTGCCGGTTCAGATAGAAAGAAAGAAAAAGGGCCAACAGTTCAAATGTTTAAAATTATATAACCTAATTTGATTAGAAATGGGTCAAATGGGTGACCCGGTTGAAATTCGCCCCAATGTAATGGTTATAACCTTTTAAATAATTATAGTATTATTATTTTAAACTTGCAGTTTTTATAATCATTTAATGAATACATTCGTTTATTATAAATAGATAAGAAGAATGGACAAAAAATGTCTTGACATGTCAGCCCAACCTGTTTTTTCTTCCTAAAAAAACAAGTCTCAACCTAAATCCAAGTTTACCCATTACCCAACACGCCTGACCCACCCATTTTGCTGGCACTAACACTTAACTTACTTCAGAGGGCTTCAAGCAGTCCAATGATTTACGATAGAAAGCTATATCCCTGTTAGTTGTTGGACCGGTATGTTTCCCTTTCCATCTAAATACAAATGGAAATCGATCATGGCGTGGATCATGATTGAGCCTCGGTCGGCCAATACTCAAGTGAAAGTAACTCCAGCACTGGAAAGTTGAAGAACACTTACAAACAAATTAAACAAATTTCACGTTGAAACTGACAATGTGACGTGAAATAATCAAAATCAGTGATATAAACAGGCTATAAGATAAAGTTTTGAATGTGCATATGTTCATCAATTTGATGAACTAATAAACAGAATGGCCAAAAAGACAATTGTATATAGTGCTGGTGTACTTCATTTAAAATGTGACAAATTATTTGTATCCGTTATTATGTATTTATAACTTTTTTAATAACTGCTTGTCGCCTATAATAACTACTAACATTATTAACGACAAAAAGGGTGGTACTATAAATAAATAAAGGTCAGTGGAAGGCCATTAAACTAGTTGTTATAATTTTATTCAAACACTAAAACTGATTACTAGTGACTTTCACTAAATGCACATCCAGCACCCTCTTAGATGTGCAGAACATGATTTAAAAATGCAGGAACAGAAAGAAACATAATTGAAAGTACCTGTAGCAGGGTTAAACAGCCACTGATGGTGCTTTGAGATCTAAGAGAGGCATTACCAAGGGCTCGATATAAAAACGACAATGCTGCTGCGCCCCACGCGTACCTCCCAGCTTGATCGAAGTTTTCAAATAACGGAAGATACATGACTGGGACCTTATTACCAGTAGTGGTGGAAAAAATTGTGCTACCAACAAGGTATAAAAGATAAGCACGAGTATGGCGCTCAATGTCATCAAGTGGAGCGTTTTCGGGACATCGAGCAAATGTCTCTTTTAACCAACTAAGTTTCACCATTCCACCACTAGTTGATCCAGAATCAGGTGTTCGTCCCAAAAACTTCATACAAACAGCATCACACGCGGTGTATGTTACACCAATAACAGGCTCCCCGTCGATTGGCAGCCCAAGAAGGTAACCGACGTCTTGAAGAGTTATTGACATCTCTCCTACAGTAAAATGGAAAGTATTTGTTTCTCTCCTCCATCTTTCAACAAGAGCAGATATAAGCGGGTTGTCAAGACTGATTGCTGGGATTAATCTCAAGTAACCAAATCCTGCTTTTTTTACTAATTCGATTTGTTTTGATGTGAGTGTCCACTGATCAAGCTTTGAAGTGTGTTCATGACATCTAAGCACACCACGCTCCTGTAATTGTTCATGTTACAGAGCAGATATATAACTATACTACATAAGCTACAAAATAAGGGCGGCAATTTCGACATTTACTTATAAATGCAAAGCTTGGTGTTTGTTTCATTTCCATTAGGTCACAAGGGTTGAAAGTTTCCTAAGCCTATAATTCTATTATTAATGCATACAACCTCCCATATCGTTTTATTTGGATACATAGACTATTACCCTGAATATACTTTTTTCTCTTGCAATCATATTTAAGTATTTAACACATTATTATTTATTAAAAATAACCAACATTAAAAACCTATATTTTCACCATATTAATATATGACCCCATTTTGACCTGTCAGCCAGCAGGACCATACCCACCGATATTGCCACCTCAACTGTAAAATGAAGCAAGAACCTGCATCAAAGTAAAACCTCACCTGACCCTCCCAAATTGCAGATGAAACATGCTTTTCTTGATCATACAATACAGAATCATCGATAGGCCCAGGATTGGTTGCATACAAATCCATGGTTGCTAAATATAACAGCTGCAAAAACATACAACAAAAGAGCGGAACATATTGAGTGGTATGAGTCCTCCAGAACTTAAAAGCTGAAATGCATGAGTAAAATCACTAGTTATGAACGCTGCAAATGTATAGTGCATTGTGCATTATCCCTTCCTTAGACTTAGATTTAATGATAGACTTAACAGCCTTATTAACATTATTTAGAGGTATTTTTACTCATTTTAATACATAAAACCCACCAAACTCAGTTCAGACATGATATTGATCACACCACACTTTCCTATTTCGAACAAGATAAAGAAATCAAGAAACTGATATAACATAAAAAAGAAATCAGTTTAGCCCAAAACAGAACATCCTTTAACGTGCATAAAGCAACTGGAAATGAATATGCATTTTTACGTTGCAGCCTGAAATTTATGTCACCCAAGTATACACCTAAAGTAGAACATCATGAAAAAGAAAGGAAAAAAAAAATTCAACTCATTCATATTACTAGATGGGAACATGATCTAAATTACGAGTAGCAGATTGCCATAATACCTGATTATCACATGATAGTACATGGGAACAGATTGATTCCATACTTGTTATTTGATCAGAGGAGAGCAAATGATGTTTAACAGAGAAGACGTTTTGGTATTTAGGGAGTTGGGCAAGAAAAACAAACCTGACACGATTTACTGGTTCAAATAAACACATGGCCCATATTGACCCACAGACGTATATAAAGGTGTATATTGACTCAATTTAGAGCACATATCCATGTCGGTAGTCTAGTATGAACCATCGAGGACTCCAATGGTATAAAGCAACCACATAGGCCTTTCCAGAGGTAGAAGACAGATTGTCAAATTTTCTGATTATAACATTTCCACAATTAGCCTAAGGAGCTAGGTAATAAACCTAAAGACGCAAATTTCAGAAAAACTACAGTCAGTTGGAAAAGAAAATGCCATAAGATATACATAGATTTGTGATCAACTGTTTTACACCATGAACAAGTTGTATAGATAATTAGGTATTACTATCATTATCTATTGCCTAATGAATTTGCATAATAATACTTCAATCCTTTAAACAGAAAATAACTTAAATCAGAAACTGTTAAATGGATCCAACATTTGTACTCCAGCACAGTAAGGGTATTGACAGTAAGGTTATTGATGTCTTAAGTAGGGCCTTAAGTTATGAGTGACAAAGTAGTAGGTTTGAGAGATTCCACGGTGAGTACCTAGACAGCCACAATTTTAATAAATTTTATACAACCCCTTGTAATGAAACTTCATAACATTCTTCAAACATCCATAACTTGTTTAACGACGCCCAGTTGTCGATCCCTCATACATCCTTGTAACATCTTTTTTTATCTTAGAGTTACTTGTCAAGGTGTCAAGTACATTTTGGCTAATATAAACCATTGTGCGTGAAACAATTTAAATTTATTCACCTAGCCTTTTAAAGGCTTGCATCTTCCAATATGTTGCATTTGCCATTATACAATGGGTAATATTTAAGCAATCCCATTTCAATAGTATAATTCTAGAACTAGTAACTGAATATCCCATTTCAGATTATTTGAACTTGCATCATTGTAAACTTTGCAACTCATGATCTTAACCTTTCTATTTTAGTACTTTGTAGTCTAAATGAAAGAGAGTTTGAAGCTTTGTTCATGCTACCGTACTTGTATTTCCTCTATGGTGATTCGTCAGCACAAATCAACAATGACAAAAATATTCATCACAAACTCTCATTGTGAAGCAATTTACAATTTTGTTTAGTTACAAGGAACATTTTATTTAACTACAGCTTTGTGGATCTACATAAACAAAGAACCAATTTGTTTCTTTAAAGCCAACATTCTAAAAGACTATCATCAAAGGGCTATAACTTTGTCATGTACTATAAAATAGCAAATTAAAACCGTACTCACTACAAATTCCTAATCACACATACTGACAAACAGAGACGTTATACGTGTAAAAACAGCATACATATATTCAACTGAAATATCTTAACTACCATATAAATATAAGAACTATTGGTGTAAATGTAAATAAAGAAAAAAAATTACAGAGAGATTAGAGAAATGAAGGAACTCACTGTAAATTATAGAAGGGGTTTTATTGCTACATTGACATTTATGAAGGTCCACATGTGAAATTTGGAGGGGTAAGGATTGAGAATGATTAACGAGAGAGAGAGAGAGGAATAAATGATGGTTGATAAGCGGTTGTTAGGGTTTTGTCGACAGATTAAAGGAAAGTGTTGCCGGAAGAGTGCCGGAAATTGTGGACGATGACGGTGCGGTAGTGAAAGATGAAGAAGGAGAGGAGAAGAAGAAGACCGGAGAGGGAAGATAAATGAAGGTCTGCAATTTAATTGATAAAATACCTAAGACGACGACAGACGTCAATAGCTTCTCGTTTTTTGGGTGAAGTCATAAATAAACCCTCAACTATGGATGAATTTGCAAATTATAATTTTCGTTCCCCTCTTATCAAAATACTGAAAGCGAGAGTGAAGCATCGTGAAAAAAAGAAATTTAATGTTATCGAATTAAATTACTGAAATTATTTTCATTATTGTGGGATTTTTTATATACAAACTTATCTATATATATACTAAAGGAGAATAGAAACTTGTTTTAGAATTTGTCACGTAGGCAAAATACCACATGGCGACCTCTCATAATTTTAATATAAATCATTATTATTATTCAAAATTAAAAGTTAAACCTAAAAAATAGATTTAGATAGAGGTAGATAATATTTGAATATAATATTAATAATTAAAAAATCTATGAATCATACTCAAACACTAATTAAAATTTAATATTAAACTATTAAACTTATAACTTATATTGCCGTGCATCGCACGAGTTTAAACCTAGTTAATTAATATATTAATAAAGCATAAGTGATGGTTTTAGTTAGGGGTGGCAAAATAAGCTCAGATGCTTAATTCTGGACTATTCTGGACTTTTAAAATAAATGTATTGGTAATTATGGGCTTAACATTTTTTTATAATGGGTCTTACTTGGCTTAATTAAAAAATTAATGGACAATATAGGTAGAGGTGGACTCAACAATGAGTACCCATTCGGCAACACATATTTCTTCAAAATAAAACTTATATAATATTTTGTAATTTCGTTTTTTTTTTAAAATTTCGTTTTCTAAACTTTTTCTTTTTTCGTTTTTAAACGTTTTTTTTTCGTTTTTTCATTTTAAAACTTTTTTTTCGTTTTAAAACGTTTTTTCGTTATTAACAGTTTTTTTTTCGTTTCCTTCGATTTTAAACGTTTTTTTGTTTTCGTCGTTTTAAACGCTTTTTCGTTTTAAATCTTTTTCGCTTTCGTCGTTTTTTCGTTTTTAAACGTTTTTTTCATTGTTTTCGTTTTTGTCGTTTTTAAAAGTTTTTTTCGCTTTTACATTTTTAAACATTTTTTGTTTTTGTCGTTTTTTCCGTTTTTAAACATTTTTCGTTTTTGTCGTTTTTACGTTTTACTTTTTTTCGTTATTAAACGTTTTTCGTTTTTTTCATTTACGTTTTTTCATTTTTAAGCGTTTTTCATTTTTTACGTTTTACGTTTTTAAACATTTTTCGTTTTTTTCGTTTTACGTTTTTTCGTTTTTAAACATTTTTCGTTTTTTTCGTTTTTACGTTTTACGTTTTTAAACATTTTTCGTTTTTGTCGTTTTACGTTTTTACGTTTTTTCGTTTTTAAACGTTTTTCGTTTTTAAATTTTTTACGTTTTTAAACGTTTTTCATTTACGTTTTTAAACATTTTTCGTTTTTAAACGTTTTTCGTTTTTTTCGTTTTTAAACGTTTTTCGTTTTTTTCGTTTTTAAACGTTTTACGTTTTTAAACATTTTCCGTTTTTGTTGTTTTACGTTTTTTCGTTTTTAAACGTTTTTCATTTTTAAATGTTTTTACATTTTTAAACGTTTTTACGTTTTTAAACGTTCTTCGTTTACGTTTTTAAACATTTTTCATTTTTTTCGTTTTATGTTTTTTTTGTTTTTAAACGTTTTTACGTTTTTTAACATTTTTCGTTTTTTTCGTTTTTACGTTTTTTCGTTTTTTCATTTTTTTATTTTTTTATTTTTTTCATTTGTCCGTTTAAACCCGAGCCCGTTTAGACCCATACCCGTTTAGACCCGAGCCCATTTAGACCCATATCCGTTTAGACCCGAGCCCGTGTATACCCAAACCCGTTTTGACCCGACTACTCAAACCCGCCCACCCGCCCGTTTTGCCACCCTTAGTTTTAGTATAAAAGTTTATCATACACTAATCAATATAAGATTTTATAGGATTT
Source organism: Logfia minima (assembly GCA_963921325.1). NCBI lineage: Eukaryota > Viridiplantae > Streptophyta > Magnoliopsida > Asterales > Asteraceae > Logfia > Logfia minima. The sequence continues at coordinate 35,012,225 of OY992767.1, forward strand.
AAACGTTTTTAAATTAAAATAAAAGAAAAGATAATTGAACAATTAGTGATTATTATCGACCGGTCTCAATGTTAACATGAGAAGAAAAAATGTGAATATATACTCAACTTAACTTTGAATAAAGGTCTAATACATTTTTATGAGAGAAAAAATATTAGTTTCGGTTAAACTTACGAGGATAACAAACCGGCTATTTTAAGTTTCAACGAAATTATGTGAAAGGATGATTCTTAGAAGCAAGGCTAGTTTTCTTCAATGGGGAACAATTTTACGTGAATTGTCATTACTTGAGACTATATAGAGACTGATTATCGTAATCCCATGACTTCTATTCTCTAAACCCATTTATAAACGTTCGAGTTATGACTTCAAGAAATTTTTACTTTCGAAGTGAAAGCAACAATCTGGTACAGTTTTTATTCATATTTTGTGAGGAGTTATCTGATTTCTTTGCCTTTTGGTTCAAATTTTAACTAGCAAGTACACAGAAAGTTTAGATACATTTATTTTAGCACACGGTTGGATACACATCATTACTGAATTAAAATGCAAGGGTACGTGATCATCACTAAATCCACAACGGTCGTGCTTCCTTATTCTTAAAGCATCTCGAAATCATGTCACTAACCAATTACTGTGGTGTTGAAGCTGCTGCAAGAGGTTCCTCGAGCTAACAAGGAAGAACTGAACCCCAATGTTTGATTCGCCAGATCAAAGAACAAGAAATTATTCTCCATCTGAAACGTCCCAATGACAATTGCATCTTCCACTTGTAAACCTCCATCAACAAACGCAAGACAAGCGACACCATTCCCCATGTCCTTAATCGAGTTATCTTTAGAAATGGTCCAAGTCTTCCCACTCTCCATTTCAAGATCAATGTTGGGAACATGAAAGTTAGTATGCCTAGACGCACATGCACTAGCTTTCATACATAGGCTAAATGGATGCATTGTGTTTAATCGAGGAATGTTTTTGGTGGCCTTAGAAAAGCTTGCAAGGAGAGCTGCATAGATATCACTTCTGAGTGTGGTGTAAGGCACAAGAGTACTAAGCTTCGCAGGACTACTTTTCAACGATGGTAAAGTAATGGGTATTCCTTTTATTGAAATTTTGTTAACTGTAACATAATATCCAAGGGATTTGGAAGTCTTTCTGATCATTGGAGTGTAAGAAAGTATGCTTTTGATATCAATGTTTGGAAAAGGAAGAAAATAAAATGGCCCATCGCCTATAAACGACACTCCGGGAGCTAGAGAAGAGCTGGGTAGACAAATTGCAAATTGCTCCGTGGGATCAGGAACAGTAAGTTGACGTGGAAAAGCTAAATCAGACCATGAAAAGGCGGCCACACCTGTGACACCTTCAGGCAGCGATCCTAATAAGGAGGAAGGTGCACATGAAAATACAAAATAGTAGTTACTCATACGAGACAAAGTGGGGTTCCGACCATCGGTCAAAGGCAAAATCAATACCTTAGTACTCAACTGTGATAGTTCACATGATTTTGAGATGGGGTTGACTGGGGTGACAGCACATAAGTCGCAACCATATTTGGTTGTGAAGTTGAGTGAAGGGCAGGTAGGATTGGTGTATGAGCGAGCATCGATGCATCGAAAGTATTCACAATAAATGGAAGAGTAACAGTCATACTGATCTTCTTGACACATTACATAAGGCTCTTGAAGACCAATACACTCTTTCCAAGTGAAAGGTGCATCAAGGTCAAGCAAGTAAGTTGAATTTGTTCCCCAAGCCCAAAGTGTCAAAACAACTTTGTATAGAGATGTTTCGGTGTCTTTAGTTATGGGTACAACAACAGTAACAGGTGTATATGTTTGGGAAAAGACATCATGAGACAAGGTTACCAAAACGAATAAAAGAAGCTTAACAAAATGCATCTCTCTGTTTTGTTGGCAATACGAAAAAGGTTGATGAAAACTGATAGTGCATTTCTCGATTAACTTATATGATAGTGTTGTATAAACAACTATTTTTCTTGGATCTGTAACTCATCTATCTAAGTTGACTAATTAAGATAGCTTTAACCTGAAAACTTAACTGTGCATTGATAATTGAGTGAAGTTTACATTTACATTTGACTTTATTAGTAATTGTACAAATGACTAGATGTCTTGGTTAGCATCCAAAACTAACATATATTACTGTATAACTTAACTTAATTGATTTATTAACGTACTTTTTACTTAATTATATTTATAGATAACCAAACAAATGGTTTTAAACCACTACAAGAATGACCCAATTTTTCACAATTTTTAGACAAAATTACACATGTGAAGGGTCAAAACTAACACACGTAATATGAACACGGACGGATCAAGTCAATGAAAAAACAAGGGGAAAGGCCCTTAATAAACTTGGGCTTGAACGAACGTTTATGTATAGCAAATTTTAATATTTTAGCCCACATATGACAAAGGCCCCCGACCCAATTATATAATTTAATCTTCAAACATAGAACTTCTTATGAACAAATTCAATTCAATGTCTCTTTCTCTCTTTCATAAACTGAATAATCACATGTACTAAAGTACAAATATAGAATTCTTAGACATAACAGTTCCAATGTTTAATAACTTATCATATCAATATATAAAATCACTACTAAACCTTTTTTTGTGTGGTTAATTTAGAATTACAAGAGCAATGGTAGCTCACCGAATCAGTTTCGTGTCACAATTGGATGAATCTCGAATCCCAAATGAGATGAAATGGTTGTTGCGCATTGAAGATTTTAAGTCTGTGTAACCTGCCATGTATCTTAAGTTGGCGTGTCAAAAAGTCACCAAACAGGCTAACAAGATCTACATATATAGAAGACTGTTAAGTTGGTGGGCCAAATAAGTTATTAAGTTTCATTGGGTGGGCTGTAGCCAATCCTATGGTTTCTATAACTACGGACGGTCGCTAAGCCCCGTTTGATAGCTATGATGTTTGACTGTTTGAAACTTTTAAAATGTTTCTTTAAATTTTTATGTAGTAAAAATAATTATATATTTAGAGGTCATTTAAATATATTATTTTATTTGTATATGCTACACATATTTAAAAACTATTTTGTAAGCTACTCAAATATATTATTTTATTTTTGTAGGTCATCCATATTTAAAAACGATTTTGTAAGCGATACAAATTTATATATTGTTTCATATATATCAAATTCAACTAAAAACTCATAAAAAAAATGTGAAGAGACACAAATACCCTATATTTGTTAATTAACATTTTTTTATAATTTTTTAGTTTTATTCAAATACATGAGTATTTGTGTCCTTTTACACTTTTCCGATGAGTTTTTAGTCGAATTTGGTATACATAAAACAATATACAAATTTGGGTAGCCTACAAAATTATTTTCAAATATGGGTTGTCTACAAAAACAAAATGATATATTTGGGTGGCCTACATAATCGTTTTTAAATATGGGTGACCTACAAAAACAAAATGATATATTTAAGTGATCTCCAAATATATAATCTCTAAATAAATAAAGATTAAAAAAACCCAGGTAAAAATGTAAAATTCATTACTTTCTAGGACTGTACTTATAGCATCTTCATTTTACTTCATGCCTTCTTTTATGAAAGAGTTTTCTGAAAATCTTCTACTAACGAAGTGAAAGTAACTAAAACTGATACACTAGAAAGACTACCCAAGGCTCTTTCAATTGGAAACTCACAAAGAAAATTACAGTAGGCGAAACACGTAACAAAGGGATGGATTTTTGCCTCATAATTGGGCTTGGAGTCGATAACCTAGAGCTGGCCCAAAGTTAGTTGAATTTGAAGATTTTCAAAGTTCGATTTCGGGCTTGGGCTTATTAAGTGGGCCTGGCCCGTGGGCCTTTAAGTTGGGCCATCTAGACTTTTCAAAGCGAAAACATATGCCATTACAATGATTACATCATGGAAAGAATTCTTTCATAAATTCGGTTAACATCAATCCTCCACAACCTCATGAATTTGAGTTAAATAAATCTCTTCCCCTCAAAGTTAACATTTTCAAAAGCTACCAACAAGGATAAATTTAGATATGAGAAGTATCGACCTTCACTCAACAAGGTGCGTGATATGTGATGATGACCTTGAAACAAAATTTTAGAAAATGCCGAGCTGCAAAAACGTTATGGGAAGATATCTTTCATTGGTGGAAACTCATGAATCCACGACTTCATAACTTCAATGATCTCCTAAAATTTGACTAGTATAGTTTATGTTCCGGAAAGACAAACATGATTCTTTGATGTCGTGGATCTACTACTCTTTGGATCACTTGTAGGCATAAGGAATGATGTTACTTTCAATGATAGGAAGCCGAGAAGCGATATATTAGGGGATGGTGTAAAACTTCTTTGTTTTTTTTGGATCTCGACTAGATGATGAAAAATCAATGTAAAGTGCACTTATAACCCAAGTTCCTCTCTACTCGATCCCTTGTGATGTTTCGTGCTATAACTTCTTGTAGAAGCTTTTTATTATTATTGTCATTCCTATAAATAAATAAAAACTAGTTAAAAATTTTCATATTCGTTTTGTTCACGTGGTGTTTTGGGGATTTTTTTGCTGTTTTGATTTAAATGTTATATAAAAGGAAAGTTTCGATACATTTATTTTTAGCACACGGATAGACATCATATCAATACTGAATTAAAAATGCAAGGGTGACTAACTATAAATCCACAACAACATGTGCTTCTTTATTCTTGAAACGATCTCGAAATCATCTCACTAACCAATTACAGTGGTGTTAAAGCTATTGCAAGAGGTACCACGAGTTAACAACGAAGAGCTGAACCCCAACTTCTGATTTGCCAGATCAAAGAACAAGAAATTATTCTCCATCTGAAACGTTCCGATCACAATTGCATCTTCCACCTGTAAGCCTCCATCAATAAACGCAAGACAAGCAACACCATTCCCCATGTTCTTAATCGAGTTGTCTTTAGAAATGGTCCAAGTCTTTCCACTCTCCATTTCAAGACCAATGCTGGGAACTTGAAACTTAGTACTCCTAGACGTAATTGCACTAGCTTTCATACATAGGCTAAATGGTTGTGTTGTATTTACACGAGGAATGTTTTTGGTGGCCTTAGAAAAACTTGTAAGTAGAGCTTTATAGATATCACTTCTGAGTGTTGTGTAAGGCACAAGAGTACTAAGCTTCGCAGGACTACTTTTCAATGATGGTAAAGTAATTAGTTTTCCTTTTATGGAAATTTTGTTAATTCTAACATAATATCCAAGGGATTGGGATGTCTTTCTGATCATCGGAGTGTAAGAAAGAAATTTTCTAAGATCAAGATTTGGAAAAGGAAGAAAATAAAATGGCCCATTGCCTATAAACGCCACTCCAGGAGCCAACGAAGAGCGTGGTAGACAAAGTGCAAATTGCTCTGTGACATAAGGATAAGTAAGTTGACGTGGAAAAGCTATATTAGACCATGAAAAGGCAGCCACGCCTGTGACGCCTTTAGGCAGTGATGCTCTTAAAGAGGTTGGTGCACATGAAAATAGAAAATAGTTGTTACTCATATGAGACAGGGTAGGGTTCCGACCATTGGTCTTAGGCAAAATCAATTCCTTAGTGGTTAACTTTGATATTTTACATACTTTTGTGACCGGATTGACTGGGGTGGCTACACATAGGCAACCGTATTTGGCTGTGATGTTGAGTGAAGGGCAGTTAGGGCTGACGTATGAGCGTGCTTCGATGCACGGGGGGTAATCACAGTAAATGCCGGAGAAGCAATCAGACTGATCTTGACAATATTTACCAGGTTCATGAATTGTAACACATTCTTTCCAAGTAAAAGGTGCATCGAGGTCAAGAAGGTAAGTTGAATTTTTTCCCCATGCCCAAAGTGTCAAAATAACTTTGTATAGAGATGTTTTTGTGTCTTTAATTATCGGTACAACAACAGTAACTGGTTTTTCATCTTGGGAAAAGACATCATGAGACAAGATTACGAAAACAAACAAAAGAAGCTTGAGAAAATGCATCATATCTCTTTGTTTTGTTGACAATACAAAAAAGGTTGATGAAAACTGATAGTGTTTCTTGGTTAACATATATAGATGATAGATAGCTTGTAAAGGATACTTCCACAACTAAACCACTTGGTTATTATGTAGACTTTCATGATCATGTTGTGAAAACTATCATTTTCCTTGGATCTGTGAAAATATTAATGTTGACTGGATACCTATGAATCTATGATCGACCTAAACTGTCAACTGTGCATTGATAATTGAGTGAAGTTTACATTTACTTAATTCTTAGCATCCAAAACTAACATATGTTACTACTTTACTTGATTTAGAAAATGTTTGGGATTATGTTTTAAAGAAATAATACGGTTTATTGCACATCAAAACATGGGTAATAAAAAAAACTGTTTGGTAAAATGATTATTTGTATTTTGATAAAGATAAAATGCAGTTTTAGAAAGTATATTTTTAAAACGTCATTTTCATTAATGTACATTTTTAAAACGTCATTTTGATAGAGATAAAATGATTACCTATAGGTTGGGACGTGTGTTTTAAAACTTCATTTTAAAAATTACAATTTCAAACACCAATGAAAGGTACATTTTACTTATTTATTTACATATACTTTTTTTACGACATAAACTTTATTAACATATTAGTAAGTTACTAATGGCAAATACAGATTACAAAATGGTGGAAAGTGAATTTTTGTGATTACAAATCCGGTTTACCCATTTAATAGATAGATATTCCCCTACTACTAAGTGAATGAGATGAGTTTAACATCATCATAAAGGGTATCACTTCGCGACTTCTTTAAGGAGAAAATAAAATCGTTTCGATATCTCCATATGATTCATATCGTTGTTTGAACCACCACATTGAATGCTATTTTATTCTTTCCCGCTAAAGGAACATACTCCGAGCAAGTAAGAAGGTCATTTAAATTGGTGAAAACCAATTCATCCAACGACCACCATTTGAAGACATTTGTTCATACATCTTTAGCTACCCTACAAGCAATGAAAACATGAAATTCTATTTCTTGATCCTCATCACAAATTGGATGTCTCGTGGAATGAAGATTCAATCTGCATTAATCGGTTAACCCTCGTAGGTAGCCTTTCATTTCAGACTCTCTAAGATGAAATATTTACTTTTCTAAGAAGCAACTTATTTCATCTTACCTCTTAATTTTCAAGTATTAAGTAGTTGAAGTTAATAAGTTTCCTAATTAAACTAACAGAGAATAATCGATCCCTTCCAATAGTAAATTCAAATGTGGCTGGGTCATTGGCAAAACCCAATTAAGAAAGTAATTCCTGAAGAAGATCATCTTTTAATGGGGTATTACCCACCCAAACATCATGTCAAAAAACTTATGATGTTGAAAAGAGAATGAAGATTAATACTCCATATTTTCTTTAAAAAGCTCTCCATTTAAGCCTATGATGTTGCTACAAGTGCTTGTTAATCTAGTAAAATATGTTTCATTTAAAATACATCCATTGTCTTCATGAATGGATTTAATAATGTTGCAACCCCAAAATATGTTTCATTTAAAATGTTTAAGTCGTTGTTGGACCCTACAACCATAAAGTATGTATGTCAAAGCCACATGTCGTACGAGGCAATGCCCAAAACTCGAAATATCACGTGCATCGCTAATTACTAAAACTCGAGACACCACGTGCATCGGGACATTGTTGAAAATATACAAAATAATCGGGTGTAGGTTCGACAAAGTAAGTAGTAATTCCTTCAACAATTTAAAGGAATAGTCGTTCTCGCATACGGAAGCGACGTTCGGAATACTCGGCGGGGTATTTCGCGTTTTTACTAAAGTAATCGTTCATTAACCTTTCGTGTGCATTAACCCGATCATGATATATGGATCGGCGTGTCAATGATCGGTTGAAACTTTCGGCTTCTTTTTGAAGAATTAAAACTTCATCACAATAATTACGAGCTTAAATGAGGAGTTGCATCATTGTTTCGTTGGAACAAGACAAATCAGAAGAATTTTTTTTTTATATAAAATGTGCTTTTCGTTAAGATTGAAGAGAATGTATAGATTGATGGGTGAATTGTTCAAATGAAATGTATGCGTATTTATATACTGTTAAAAAGAGATTAAAAATCTTGATTTTTAGCCGTTAGACAACAAATATAATTTGGATATTATTTATTTATTAATCTAGCCGTTGAAGAAAAAGAAAAAGACATCATCCCGTGCTGAAAGTTGTTCAAGAGTAACAAAACACCGTTCGACGACATTCTCGATCCAGAATGAAAAAAAAGACGTTGCCCATTTTTTGTGCTATTAAACTCTTTTCGAAAATAATTGACATAAATATAATCATCACACTTTTTTGTCTGAAAACCGTGGGGATTTTGTTATATTTTAATCTTCACTTGTAAATGACCCAAATTTCCACACGGTTTTTTAATAAGAAAAATACTTCATTTAAAGATGTCAACTAAGAATGAGCAACAAAAATGTGGCGTGACGTATTAAACTATCTCTTCAAAAACAGTTGACATAAATCAACACACTTTTATGTTCGAAAACTGAGGGGATTTTGTTATATCTTAATTTTCACTTGTCTATTTTTTTAGACCTAATGAGCGTGAACTTTATTGTAAAATATTGCTAAAATTTTATAAATGGTAAAAAGGTAAAAAAAATTATATACGGTCATTTTATGCGGTCATTTTATGCATGAAGATTTCACGTATTAGTTGTGGTGAGTAAATAATGTTTTTGTTAAAGAACATGTGATGGTGTTGATTCTATATAATAAACTTTTTGTCACATACAGTATAAAATTAACAGTTTTAATGGAGAGAATGAAAATAGTTTTCTTCAAGAATGGATCCTAAATAGACTTAGGCTTGAACCAATATTTTAAGCCCACATATGACCTGGGCCATCCAACTTGCGATTTAATTTCCAAATCTGAGAACAGGTTCAATTTCTCTGTTTCACAATTATAGCTACTTATCTTTTATACGTAGTAGTTTTAACATGGATTTAGTCATTTACTGAGGGTTCTATTTTCAAAAAGGTTTTATTGAATGAATATTGTACGGCTTGTCTAAATAGTTAACGGAATACACAATTACGTACAATTCTTACTTTTATGTGTTTAGATAACTAGTTTTAGACTTACAGTTATCATTGTGACAATGCTCTAACTGTGTCCTTTTTAAAAGCGTACATTAAAAGAGGATAGGTTTATTAAACTATGAGGTCACTGTATTTTACGAAAATAAAGTGTACTTTGTTTTTATCATTGTATTATTTTTTTGCTAAATTAAACTCGCTTTACATTTAAAACATGACATTTTCATTTCACATTTTACCAGTTATTCTCGATCATGGTCCATCATTTTGATTTTCCATAAGTGTTAAGCCGGAATTTGAGAACATGATTAAGTAGCTTTTATTAGTCGAGATGAAAATATGTTAGTAGTTCATTAGTTATTTATCGTATATGGATCAATATATTTGTGTAATGTTGTGTATAAATAACGAAGAATGCTATTATTTCTTTTTTTTTTCTTCTAAAAAGTTCTAAAAAGATCATAACTATAGGTACAAAAATAACATAATTGGTCTATTAGTGCATCTATAAAACGATATCAGTCTGTTACAGGTTTTTATAAAAATTATATATAATCATAGTATTCTAATAAATAATTTCCTCCCTTTATATAATACGTAGTAATTACCTAGGATTCTGGCAAGTCAAGTCAACTATTGATGGAGTATTAAACACGTGATCCTCCTTTTAATTTCAATATTTTTTTAATTTGTTTGACCCTAAAATTAAGCATATATCATGTTCTCACCACCTTCATCCACATCGTGTGAACGCCTTTAAAATATCTTAACAAATGGAAGTAAATAAACTTGATTTGTAAGAGTATTACACATTATTAGTGTGTTAGTCTGAATTTTATTTCTTTCAAATATGATCTTCATATATATATGATATAACTTTTTTATATAGATTTGTTAACTGTTAACGCGTATTTGCAAGAACTCGTATTTCAAATGATTAATGTTGTATCGTGCCCCAATCAATAAAACGGTACTAGTTAAGTCAGGAGACAAGTTTTCCCCAAACGCAAATGGCTTGATCTTTCGACAAAGCAATAAATTAGTAAAATGACCTGGTAAATCTTATCTTACAGACACTATATTGAAAGTTAATTTATAACTATAGAGAGCACAACGCTATCGATAGTGATCATATCAGATTTCAGTCATTGTAAATGGTCTAAAAGTCGATTTCCCGTTCTTTTTGTGTGTCATTACGATCCACAACACTAGAGAGTATCTTAAACACGTGTGTTACACAATGAAAAGACGATTAGTGTCTTACATTTGGGTTTGAATGCTATTTACCAAATTATATATTAGCATATATGTTATACGGAGTAGATAATTATTTCATATGGAAAACGAAAAATGACGTCATCTTTTTGGGTCATCAAATAATGCTCATGTATTTTAACAATATAAATAGACTACCTCCCTAGCCACTTTAAATCACATTCAATATAATATAATAGCTTTAATTTATTTCTACGATGTCTGCTCCATCGTTCTCTGTGGTTAGAGAGGTTGTGCCTTCTAATTCATCGGAAGCTGCACAAAACCGCTGCAGTAGTTACGATGATTATTATGAGAACAAACCACAATCGTTCCAACAGGTAGCTCCAAGACCTGAGTCTATGATCCATACCCGTGGCGTACAAGATGATCTGGATGGTAATCCTCCTTCAATTAATGCTGCGGGTCCTCACCAGAGGAGTTCTGATACACAGCGTGCGATAGTTGAAGATGAAGCCACTACTAAAGCACCTTCGGTCGGAGTTCTTGCTCGTGGTGTTAATAAATGATTGTAATGTCTACAAAGTTAATGGTTGTGATCTTGATTTAAGCATTGGTCATGTATGTTTATTTAAAACAGTTGAACTAATTATCCTCTGTATTTTTTCAACAGCTCATTTGAGTAAGTCTTGTTATTGTACTCGTATAATCAGATTTACTTTTTGGCTTGCTGAATGTTCAAATACCTTGATAATACTACATAAAAAGTCTGCTTAATTGAATGACCTTCAAATATAGATGAGAAGTTTAGCGGTTTACATGTAAAAATTACTGTGATTACAACTTACAAGTTTAATTAGTCGAATGGAGAAGTTAATTAGCTTTATGCCAACATATGTTGATATTTACCAGTCAAGTAGGAACCAACTTGTATTTGTATAATTAAATAATTAAATAATAAATATAAATAATGTCGTTATTATAAAAGTTATAATGAGACATCACATTATATCAATTTCCTTTTTATATCATTCGAAATAATACTTATATATTCATTTTTATAGCTAATTTGTCGGTTCATTTTTAATTATTTAATTCATCTATTTCTTCATGAACGTCAACTTTGGTTAAAGTCAGCTTAAGTCTTGGTTAAGCTGTGAATGGAATCTGAATATTTCTAACAAACTATAAATACGACAAAATAGTAATTTCTACAGGCCATGTGTACAGGGTTTAACCAAACTTTCATCATGTCTCCACATTAGAAAAATAATTGTATTTGTCCATAGCTACAAACACGGAGATATTGGCTTAATAACCACAATTTTAAGCCTGGACCTACCTTGTATAGTTAACATCCACAGGGCGTGTACCAAAAGTTCACACCCATAAATTTTTAATGACATATGATATAACTTAAATCTGACACATTAATTAACAACAACCTTAGAAGATATGATATAACTTATTATCACTTCATAATTTGCCGTCTTACTGGTGTTGTTGTCATCCTCATATAAACAATCATTTGGATTGGATTTGGATTGGATTGATGTATCAAAGTGAACTTATTTAATGTGCCAAAATACATATATTAGACAAGATAAATTGTGATTTGAAAAATAGTTGTAGTTATCGTCAGATGTAGCCTATTAAATGTAACATCCTATCCTATCCTAGTATTCATAATTAAATAATAAATACTGATTTGAGAAGTCTTGGATTTTCATGAAATATTTATACTATAATTTTTTATTATTTATGTATATATATATGTATAAAGGGGAGTTCAAATGAGAATTAGTTTTTCTGTTATATTATATTATTGGGATATGATGGAATGTATGCACTTTGTAACCAGGGCAAGGGGCATTTGGGAAAGCCTACCGTGGCAACATATCTAGGGATAGTTACACCGGAGTGATTGCCCTGACGCATATGACCATGAAGCCCGAGTAAGGAATTCATGTGTTCAATAAGGAAATTGAATTGGTGCCGACTTTCAATCATATCAATATCATATCTCTAGTGGGATTTTGCAATGAAGAGTCTGAGAAGATTTCTAATATCTGAGTTCATGTCAAATGATTCACCGTATGATTATCTTCATAAAGACAAAGATCACACTACTCAGTTGACCATAGAGCAGCGCTTCAAAATCTACATAGGAGTGGCAAAAGGAGTCGATTACCTTCATTCTCGGTCAGATTATGTCATCATTTATAGTGACCTCAAGACTGGCAGCATTCTCTTGGATCAAATTTTGGTTCCTAAGATCTCAGACTTTGGTTTTGCCAGAATTTGGTTTCTATTAAAGAACATGTCATGGTGTTGATTGTATATAAAAAAACTTTTTGTCACGTATAGTATAAGATTAACAATTTTAATGGAGAGAATTTTCTTTTAAGAATAGATCCTAAATCCTAAATAGACTTGGCTTGAGCCAATATTTTTAAGCCCACATATGACCTGGGCCCTCCGACTTATGATTTTAATTTCCAAATCTTCCAATAAACAGGTTCAATTTCTATGTTTCACAGCTACTTATCTTTTATATTCTCGGTCACCATTCTTTTCATTTTAATATATTTTTTAATTAGTTTGACTCTAAAATTAAGCATATCATGTTCTCACCACCTTCTGCCATCCACATGTGAAGACCTTTAAAATATTTTAACAAATGAAAGTAAATAAACTAGAATTGTCGGTGCTTAGACATTGTTAGTGTGATAGATCTTATTTTTTATTTCTTTCAAATATCATCTTCGTATATCTATATATTAGTTTTACACCCGTATAGATATACGAATCATTTTGAAAAATACGAAATAATATTATTTAAACATTTTTAAAAATAAAATAGTAAAATTACAAGGTAAATTTTATCTTAAAGATAATATAGTAAAAGTTAATTAATAAAGATAAAGGGCACAAAGCTATCGATGGTGATCATATCAGATTTCAATCATCATAAATCGTCTAAAAATCGATTCACCTTCTTTTTGTGTCTTATTACGATCCACAAGACTAGAGAGTATCTTAGACTCGTGCGCTGCACAATGAGAAGACGATTAGTGTCTTACATTTGGGTTTGAATGCTATTTACCAAATTATATATAATTATTTCATATGGAAAATGAAAAATGACGATATCTTTTTGGGTCATCAAATAATGCTTATGTATTGGTGCACCTCATAACTTCTCTTCTTCTTTCCCTTCCACTTATCTATCTGCAAAGTAATCAAGATGCAGTCCTCCGACGAACGGAACGTCCTCCGCTTCTCATTGGCTGAGATAAAACGGGCAACCAATAATTTTTCGTATCTAAAACGTATCGACCATCAGGGACTCTACCATGGCAACATCTGTGAAAATGGTTACAATGGTGTAGTTGCCGTATATCGTCAGCAAAAGAAGACTGAGATCCCATTTCAAAAGGAGATCGAGGTGTTGGCTTCATTTCATCATGACAACATCCTTTCTCTTGTGGGATACTGCGAGGAAGAAGATAATAAGATTCTTGTGTATGAATTCTTGTCAAATGGTCTCCTGTCCAAATATCTTTACGAACATGGACGTCAAAATGTTAGGCTCACGGTAGAGCAACGCCTCGAGATCTGCGAAGGAATTGCAAATCTTATTTACATTTATTCTAACACCCGGTTCTGTAACCTTCATGATGGTTTGATGACTGGCAAGGTTTTCGTGGATGAGAATTTGGTTCCTAAGTTCTCAATAATTAGTACGTAGATGGTCCTATAAACATATATACTTGGTCCAATTAATTACTGTTATTAACTTTCTTATTTAACTTCAAACTCCGCTGAACATGTAATCTTATATGACAGGTAAATATTCGATTGTATTACCTGACAGTTGTGAAACCAACTACATACGGGACAGAAAAGAACATGTGTACGATTTTGGTGTCGTATTGTTGGAAGTATTATGTAAGCAGCAACCTGGGAAACGTCTAGTTACGAACGCACTTTCATACATCAGGAGAGGAGAATTTCGGGGTATCCTTCATGAAGATGTGGTGAATCATATTTCTCCAAGATGTTTAAGGGCGTGGGAGAGTATCATAATGGCTTGCTTGGTAATTAAGAGTCAAGATAAACGTCCGCATATAAATCAAGTCATGAATGAGCTTAAGTTAGCACTAGAACTGCAAAAGCAACAGGTTACATCTGAAAATTCAAATTTATCTAATTAATACAGTAAATAACAAGGCATTTTCTCTTTAAAAGTTCAATTGACAGTAAGCATTTAGGTTTTTTATAACATACCTTCCAACTTTAATAATCAATATAACTTTCAAACATTTAACAGCGTTGGTCTTTCAATTTTTAAATAGATCTTAAATTTCATATAATATAGAGTAACTTTTAATATGCATCTTTATTATGTTATAAATATTTGAAAATTGGAATCCTCTCTTATCACAAAATATTTTTCCAAGTTATTTGAATAATACTGATCGATTAAAAGTATAGGTTATTGATATGAAAAGAAATCAATATGATTCATACATGCACCTCATAATTTCTCTTCGATATGATTGATACACCTCAGAATTTCTCTTCTTCCATGCACTTACCTCATCAGCAAATTAATTATAATGCAGCACTCCATTGAATGGTACTTCGTGCGTTTCTCATTTGGTGAGATAGAACAGGCAACCAATGAATTTTCAGACCAAAATTTCTTAGGAGAAGGGAGACTTGGAAAAGTCTACCGTGGCGACAAGTGTGAGAAGCCTTATAACTGTGTTGTTGCCGTGAAGTGTTTAAACAAGGATTCTGAGATCACATTCCAAAAGGAGATCGACCTGTTTTCTTCCTTTCGTCAACATCATCAAAACATCATTTCTCTTGTCGGATATTGTGAGGAAGAAAATGAGAAAATTCTTGTATACGAATTCATGTCAAATGGTTCACTCTTCGATTATCTTTATAAAAACAAAACTCCTAGGTTGACGGTGGTGCAACGCCTTGATATATGCAATGGCGTTGCAAAAGCTCTTGCTTACCTTCATTCTGACACGAATAACATCATCCATGGTAATTTGAAGACTGCCAACATTCTCTTGAGAAGTGATTTTGTTGGAATAATCTCAGACTTCGGATTGTCAAAGACTCGTGCTAAGGGCCCTTTAACTGCACCACAAATCATGGGTTATCTACATGGTATAGCACTATAAACAATACAATTGTCTCAACTTTTAATTCAGCTCTTAAATGATGCTAGAAGTTACAATCTTGACAGGTACAAGTGGTTATATAGCGCCCGAATGTTATGAGCCCAACTACCAACCATCTCAGAAAACGGACGTGTATGCTTTTGGTGTCGTATTGTTGGAACTGTTATGTGAAAGGCCAGCCTGGAAAAATCTAATTATTTTGTCACTTCCATTCATCCTCAGAGGAGAACTTCCAGTGTTTGCCCCTGAACACGTGAAGACAATGATTTCCCCAAAATGTTCATGGGCATGCACAAAGCTCGTAATGGATTGCTTAGATAACAATCCGGATAAACGTCCTTCTATCAATCAAGTCATAGATGAGCTTCAATTAGCATTGGAACTGCAAAAGGTTTGGATCTCATTTTCATACTAAACTATTAAAAAGCTAGAATTGTAGGATTGAAAAAATAAGAAATAATATAGATTTTGAATAATTGATTCTTTTTTTTGTCAAGAAATTTGAATTGATGGTTAAACAATTTGAATTAATTGTCAATCTATTTGAATTATTGGAGTTTTGTGAAAGAAACAAATTGATAACAAGGATTTAAGTTGTCATATTTCATTTCATCCACTTTTTATATCCCTTGATTACGCAACCCTTGAATAACACATGAATTGAATTGAAGCACCTGATCACCATTTCTCATCATTTCAGAATTCTTATCGGGAAATTAGTCCCAATTATGGGTTCCCGGACTCCAAGTTCTCTTTTGAAGATATAAAAACCGCAACAAAAGACTTTGGAATGGATAATTTACTAGGAGAAGGGGCCTTTTGGAAATCCTACCGTGGTTACATCTCTGGACGAGTTGTTTTCATGAGACGTATCAACAAGGAGTATCAACATAGGGATTCCGCTTTCCAGCGGGAGGTTGAAGTGTTAGCGAGTTGTCTTCACAGCAAAATTATTGTAATATTGGGATACTCAAGTCAACAATATGAGAGAATTATCGTATATGAATTCATGCCAAATGGTTCGTTGCATAATTATCTTTATAATAACCAACACGACACTCCTCGCTTGACCGCGGAGCAACGCCTCAACATTTGCTTAGGAGTGGCAGAAGGTTTAAGTTACCTTCACGACCATGGTAACATTCATCGTAATTTGTCGGCTGACAACATTTTACTCAATCACGATTTGGATCCTCGTATCTCAACAGTTGGATTCCCTATGATTGGTATATTTCTCCAAACACCTTCAGTTCCCTTTTTATACTTTCATTTAAAATCGTAATTTTGGAATACACATAATTTAAACGGTAATAAGTGTACTTAATCTTCACAGGTACTGAGGGGTATACAGCACCTGAATGTTATGAACCAAATTACCAACCAGACCAAAAAGCTGACGTGTATGCATTTGGTATGCTATTGTTGGAAGTGTTATGTGAGAAGCCACCATGGAAGAGCCTGGTTATGTTGGCACTTGAATTTGCAAAGAAAGGAGAACTTCTTGTGTCTCATCATCAACATCAAATTGAGATAAAGATTTCTCAAGAATGTTCACAGGCATGTGAACATCTCATAAGAGATTGTTTGGATATTGATCCACATAAACGTCCTTCCATGAATCAAGTCGTGGATGAGCTTCAATTGGCATTGACTTTGCAAGAGAAATTCCGGAATAGCAAGGTTAATAGTCAACAGGTTGGATACTAACTTCCATTTGACTAATTATAACTTGTTTTCATATAATACTTTATCATTAATTATTCCAATAACCTCACGCACGATTTAACATGCAGTCCTCTCAGTTGTATAACCCAAGTTCGTCATCCGCCACTTGCCAGAGTTTCTTAGTTTCTGACATAGTAAAGGCAACAAATAACTTTTTAAATGTTTTAGGAAAAGGGGCATTTGGGAAAGTCTATAGAGGCAACATCTGCGGGAATAGTTACAATGGAGTGGTTGCCGTGAAGCGTATGACCATGGATCCCATGAAAGGAATTCCTGCATTTGAAATGGAAAAGGAATTGGGGTCGGTTTGCAATCATGTCAACATCATATCTCTGGTGGGATTCTGCGATGAACCAGATGAAAAGATTCTCTTATATGAATTGATGCCAAATGGTTCACTTTTTGATTATCTTTATAAACAAAAAGACCGTATTGCACGCTTGACCATAGAGCAGCGCCTTGAGATCTGCATAGGAGTGGCAAAAGGTCTTGATTACCTACATTCTCGTACAGATTATGTTATCATTCATAGTGACCTCAAGACTGACAACATTCTCTTGGACCAAAATTTGGTTCCTAAGATCTCAGACTTCGGATTGTCCAGGACTCGTCTTGCTGGCCCATCCACTTCAAAACAAATCACCAATCATGTACAAGGTATTGTAAACATCAATGTTCATGAAGTAGATGAGTAATCTCGGAATAATCATAGCTAATTAAGAACTTCATTCAACCATTAGACGAAACTAATGAGGTTGTAATATTTACAGGTACAACAGGTTATTTAGCTCCTGAATGTTATGAAGCCAACTACAAACTAAGCCGAAAAGCAGACGTATATGCTTATGGTGTTGTATTGTTGGAAGTGTTATGTGAGAGGCCAGCCTGGGATAATCTAGTTATTTTGGCTCTACCATTCATTAGGAAAGGACAACTTCCCAACTTCACGCCTGACTATGTTAAAAGATATATTTCTACTAGATGTTTGCGGGCATGTGAGCATCTCATAGTCGAATGCTTGGATACTAATCCAGTCAAACGTCCTGATATGAATCAAGTCGTAACTAAGCTTGAAGAAGCACTGAAACTACATCAGAAATACAACAAAGATCATCTACTTCCATTCACTGAACCCGAAGGCTTTTCATCTAGCTCTGGTCGTCCTGTATTATATCACAACTATAATGAAGACTTGTACCTACACGGAGATATGGAGGAATTTAACTCTAGGATGGTTAAAAGTATTTTATTCGGCGGGTATAATGAGTATGCGGATGTTAGGAATGTTTTAGTGGATCCAGTATACAAGGATCAATTAAAATATATCTATGGATCGGAAACGTATAGCTTGCCACAACTATTTGTTGGAGGAGAACACATTGGAGGGTATAATATGATTGAAAAGCTTTATAAGTCGCATGAGCTAGTTAAGATGTTTGGATTAATAGTAGACTTTTGACTAATTTGTAATCTTTCATTTATCTCCAAGTGTATTAACTTTGAACTATTGGATGAATTATAGTATTAGTCGACCATTGTTGGTTTAAGTATAAATTTTCACCTCTAGGTGGGTATACATTGTCATATGAAAAAAACAAAAAACAAATTTGACATAGCAAATATATTTTTTTACATCAAATAAACAAATTCAAATACTCATAAAAACTACTTGCTTATTTTTAGAAAAAAAAATCACTTAACATTAAGTAGGTGAATACTTATTAACTTCCATTTGACTAATTATAACTTGTTTTCATATAATACTTTCTCATTAATTATTCCTGTAGCCTCACAAACAATTTAACATGCAGTCCTCTCAGTTGAATAACCCAAGTTCGTCATCCGCCACTTGCCAGAGTTTCTTACTTTCTGACATAGCAAAGGCAACAAATAACTTTTTAAATGTTTTAGGAAAAGGGGCATTTGGGAAAGTCTACAGCGGCAACATCTCCGGGAATAGTTACAATGGAGTGGTTGCCGTGAAGCGTATGAGCGAGGAGGCCAAGGAAGGAATTATGGCATTTGAAAAGGAAATCAAATTGGTGTCGGCTTGCAATCATGTCAACATCATATCTCTGGTGGGATTCTGCGATGAACCAGATGAAAAGATTCTCTTATATGAATTGATGCCAAATGGTTCACTTTTTGATTATCTTTATAAACAAAAAGACCGTATTGCATGCTTGACCATAGAGCAGCGCCTTGAGATCTGCATAGGAGTGGCAAAAGGTCTTGATTACCTACATTATCGCACAGATTATGTCATCATTCCTAGTGACCTCAAGCTGAGAACATTCTCTTGGACCAAAATTTGGTTCCTGAGATCTCAGACATCGGACTGTCCAGGACTTGTGTTGCTGGCCCATCCACTTCAAAACAAATCACCAATCATGTACAAGGTATTGTAAGCATCAATATTCATAAAGTAGATGAAAAATCTTGGAATAATCATAGTTGATTAAGAACTTCATTCAACTATTAGATGAAACTAATAAGGTTGTAAATTTTTATAGGTACAACAGGTTATTTAGCTCCCGAATGTTATGAAGCCAACTACAAACTAAGCCGAAAAGCAGACGTATATGCTTATGGTGTTGTATTGTTGGAAGTGTTATGCGAGAGGCCAGCCTGGGATAATCTAGTTATTTTGGCTCTACCATTCATCAGGGGAGGACAACTTCCCAACTTCACGCCTGACTATGTTACAGGATATATTTCCAAGAGATGTTCGCGGGCATATGAGCATCTCATAATGGAATGCTTGGATACTAATCCGGTCAAACGTCCTGATATGAATCAAGTCGTAACTAAGCTTGAAGAAGCACTGAAACTACAACAGAAATACAAGAAAGATCATCTACTTCTATTCACTGATCCTAAAGGCTTTTCATCTAGCTCTGATCGTGTTGTATTATATCACGACTTTGATGAAAGCTGGTACACAGAACAAAAATCAGAGATATTTACTTACAGTGAGCTGATCAATAATATTTTATTCGGCACTTATGATAACTGTGTGGATGTTAGGAATGTTTTAAGGGATCCATTATACAATGATCAATTAAAATATATCTATGCATCGGAGAAGTATAGTTTGCCACAACTATTTGTTGGAGGAAAACACATTGGAGGGAGTAATATGATTGCCAGGCTTTGCCAGTTGGGTGACCTACGTGACATGTTTGGATCTACAATACACCGGTAACTTTGCTCAATAATTGGATTAAGTCAGCTCGGTATTGACTCGACTTATGAGTATCACTATTAGTAAAATGTATATAACTCGACTCATAATTGTTCAGTTTCAAGTTTCATAGAAGAATAAAGAAAGTAAGCTAGATATAACACTTAACTAGACTTTTGACTAATTTGTCATCTTTCATTTATCTCCACGTGTATTAAGTTTGAACTACCGGGTGAAATATGGTATTAATCGACCATTGTTGGTTTAGGTATTAATTTTCACCTCTAGGTGGGTATACATTGTCATAAAAAAGAAAAAAAAAACAAATTTGACATAGCAAATATATTTTATTATGATAAATAAACAAATTCAAACACTCTTATAAAAAATACTCATCTATTTATTTTATAAGAAATAATCACTTCGATAATAAACAAATCCAAACACCTCATGAGAACTACTTGCTTATTTTTAAAAAATAATCACTCAACATTACGTATGTGAATACTTATTTATTTTATAATCAAAATCAAATAAACAAACGTTTTGAATAAGCAATTTACGAGTAAGAATGGTTTAGGTTGAGACATTGGGTGTTGGAGCCCGGGAATTAACAACGTGACATTAAAGTTGGTCCAAGTCAATTTGAGACTCGGGGCGAGATAGTAAAAGATCACAGTATCTCTGTAAAAATGGGTCTAATTTAATATATTATATATAAAAAATTTGGCACCCAATATGAGGTGAGATCCAGGGTAATCGCGCATCTTGCCCGCCCTGAATGACACAATCACTATTATCTACAAAGTTGCCTTGTGTTTTGCTTAAATATTTAAAAGAAAGTTCTAAAATTTATTTTTATTTTTATTTTTGTTAAATATTCAGATAATCTGCAGACACATTATAATTTATAAAACACATAAAACAATGTTTAAGTACTTGGAATTGAGTATACCTTGAATTCAAAACTCTAGATATTGGATCTTTAGTGAAACCATAGAAATTTTGTATACGCAAGTCATGAACCATGTATCTTGACTCGACCCGACTCAAACACATAATTCTGTCTCACCAGTTTCGCATTATTATATTAAATTACATTAAATAATCAACAATCGATGAAACTACTCGTATATCATGCATCATAATTCATATTAACATTATATCATAACCTCACCTGCCGCACAAATTCTAATCAAATACGGGATTTTAATTGTTGTGTAAGAAAATAGATTATTGTTAAAACATCAGTCATTTTAATAAATTTGTAACTTACATTTTTTTGAATAATATGTACAAATAGAGAACCGGGGTATGGATGGAGTTAGAAAATTCAAATGGAAGATGAAAAAAGTTTATTTTGTTCCCCTTCTATATTTTTGATAGGGTAAATTATTTGAAAATGTCATTGATACCTTTTATGTAATTTTAAATTCTCTGTCTCCTTATAGAGCTGCGTCAGGAACGGGCTGTTGAAAATTTGACATGACTAGCCATTTTTATGTTACCATTAAGGAATGGAGAGGAGGACTGTTGCTTTTGCTGTGAAGTAAGTAATCACTCATTTTACGAGTATAACGGTAGCAAATTACTTTGTTTAAAGGTTCCAGGACACCACATGGTGCACCTTCTCAAAATCATTAACAAAAAGTATTAGCATCGCTAATTTTGACACTACTAGATGTAGAGATCTCAGAGGTAAATCAAGTACAGAAGATAAATATTTTCAATTGACAATCACTTTTCAGCGCACCAAATCATCTCCCTTCTATATATGGATAGCATGGAAAAAGCTTTTAGCTTCTCGTAAGTGTGGTGATCTTAGTGTCGGGAGCCTTAAAACTAACAACCGTACTTAAGGCATAATACTGACAAACTTTTCATGCTTTAAAAGAAAAATTGGAAATGAAAATAATATTCTATTTTGGCAAGATACTTGGCTAGATGGGCAAACGATGTAAAATCACTACAGAAGCCTATAGGTCTTTGAAACTCATAAAGAAAATATATACAAATCATCACCTATTTTAAATTCGTGCATTATACGATAAAAAGACGAACAATTGTTTACTTTTGGATTTGAATCTTATTAACCGAATTATTAATTATGTAACACCCTTGTTCCAATTATGAAACGGAAGGTCGCATTTATTACTATATAATTAAAATCTTAAAGTAATAAATGACCAAAGTCTAAAAACAACCATAAATGTTTCTCCAAATGATAATTTAAAAATCTCAAATTATAAATATAATTCCATATAGTAAATCAAAGTAAGGTCTCAAAGTATCTCCAAAAATCTTGAAACTCCCACGCTCATCCCATAGTACCCTAATTACCTGTCGCATGAAAAACAATGCGGCTGAGCGAATTGCTCAGTACGTGAATGTTGACAGAAATAAATAATAACATATAATATCTCAAATGTAAGAATGAAACGAAATAAATAATTTAATTTGTCCAAAATCACCCTTCGAGTATTACAACCCTTACACCAAAGTAAAGAAATGAAATAAAGGCTGAAGCAACAAGGGGTTGGGTTATATTATACCGAGTACCCTACGAACAAGTATCAAAATTGCCAGATAATATCACACCGCGAATCATATATATCACAAAAAACACACTAGTCATGACTCCAGGTGTTTCCCCTAATCGGAAGGTGTGTATGACACTACACCACACAACCGCACTACACAAATCATATCATATCCTAGGATGCATCTATACGTCTCCCTAATAATTCAAAAGCTCTCCCACGAGCGTAAGCACACAATCACATAATATAAAAAAAGTTGAGACGCCGCGGACTAATCACACCGTCACGGATAGTGCCAAGTCATGGGCGTCATAATGACAAGCATGTGGTACCTCCACAAGTAGTTGACTCGATATACCTATCTCATGTCTACAAAATCTAGGTGTCTATGGTTGCACAGTGAACATATAAACCAACCACACACCAGATTACGTCCACCATGCATATGGAACATAAATCAAATAAATTAGAATAGCTCGCAAACAAATGAATCACCAAGTTTTCCAAAATCATTTTTCATGCAAAGTTTTCTCAAAAGTTTCCATAATATATCATCTCAAATAACAGTTCAACTCAAATATAAGAAATCATAACACGCAAGTATTTCATAATGAATAACAAAGAGGTCACACGATAATCAAATAAGCATGTCAAGATTACGCTGAAAAAAGAGTACAGACATTCGTACCTGAATAAATGCCTAAAACCCTCAAGGTCGAAAAGATACTCAACAATCGTTCTCAAAGTCTACATAACACAATTCACTAAGTTTAGAATATATTCTCAGTGTATTAGTTCTTGTTCTCTCAGTATCTCTTAACAAATATTAATATACTTTTATCATGTTTAATAAGTTCTCTTTTGTTTAACTATCATATATTTCTTACTAAAAGTATTTTACAAAAGAAAGCTTATGTATAATATTACAAGTATATATTATGTACTGATACATTTAATTTCTCAAAACCTTAGGATCCTAAATATTATGATCCCATCTTCAAAATCTATTTTGAAATAGTTCTAATGTCATAAACCTCAGGTGAAATTTCAGAAAGTTTATTGTTTATTTTGACATAGTATAAATACTTTAGAGGGTAGACACGTAAATCAAGTGTTCTATTCTTATGTTTAGTAATACTTAACATAGTTCATGGGCTAAACATGTAAGTTAACAAAATTTCCCATGTATCCATCTTCGTGAGTTGCAGTGTACGTACAACTAACCAAATTTCAATTGCATTAGTTTGGCTCAATTGTATTCAAATGATTACATAATTATGTAAGTCACTATATTACAATGTATTATTACGATCCAGATTATTACATATTAATGGCTTAATTGCTAACAAACTAACTTGGAATTCTCGATATCGTCGGCGTAAATAACAGTTCAGACGGGGAATTTAATTCCAACCATTTTAATCACGAACGAATATACATATTTCGACAATAATTCAGAACAATAGATACAACTAGATTATTGCATATTAATATTTTAAGAATTACCTCTAAGTGAAACCCGCCTTTATACTATTAATTAATTAATGAATTAATATTTTTTATGTGTATATTCAGGAATAAAATGAATCAGATAAAAAATCATCATCCAATTTATGTAAAACTTATTTAGGTATGTAGCTTTGGGTTTCAAGTTAATTAATAAGGTTTCAACGTTTCATGAGCATGGCTATGACTTATGATTAATATAATATAATTTATTAAAGCATCTATATTATATTAATTTTTATTCAACAAACTATATTAATATTACAATTTGTTTGTATTTTCATGAATGTATGAAGTAGGTTTTAATTTAGGATGAAACAAGACATATTTTGTGCAGTAAGATGGATAAGTGATTTTCATTGTGATTAGAGGCTCTATTATCATTACTTTATGTAATGATTATTGTTTTTAGGTAGTTTCATTTCGAAATTATAGTTTAAGAATCATTTAATAATAAGATTGAAGTGGAAGAAGATAAAACTTAATTAACGTTCAAATAAATAAAAGATGGTTATTTATTCAATATCAGTGTGTATAGCAGGTATTTTAAGTACTCCATAGATTTTGAAAAAATTATTAACCCTTAAAATATATAAAAAAGATATACGATTATAAATTAATTGTTTACATTTATGTTAATAGTCTCATAGGTGATTACTATTTAACTTAAAGAAAGTTTATGTTTAAAATCACCCTAAACTATATGCAACACATCTTCTTCTACTATTTGTCTTTTTTTTTTCTTCATATTTTTGGTTGCGTAACGGTTTCTTTGAGGTTTTTAATAGTTTTATGTTGTTTGTTATATGAAGTGCTTCGAATTTAAGATTACGAATCATATTTCACGAATTACACTTGCAATATTTTCAAAAATGTTCAAATAGTATTATTTCGTATTTTTCAAAATGACCCGTATATACATACAGGTGTAAAAACTAGTATTTCAATATAATAATATGCATGATACCTTATCTAATTATTATATTATTATTGAAACTTAATCCATAATTATTAAATGAAGGTTTTATTATTTAATTATCGTTTATTTACTCACTGATACAAATTTTCATTTCAATTAAGTATTAGTTGTATGATTAATTACTGTTATATCATCGTATGTATGTTTTTATTATGGGTCATTATATATGTAATATAGATATGGATATAGACTTTATTTTATATGAAAAATGAAAGGTAAAATTAAACCATGGCGTCATCTTTTTGGGTCATCAAATAAGGCAATGCTTATGAATTCTAGCAACATACCATCTCACTGGCCACTTTTAGTCACATTTATTCAATTACATTCAATCAAAATCAAAATATATAATATTTTGGACAATATCTGCTCCATCATTCTCTGTCGTTAGAGAGATTGTGCCTTCTAATTCATCGGAAGCTGCCCAAAACCGTGACAGTTACGATGATTGTTATGAGAACAAACCACAATCGTTCCAACAGGTGGCTCCAAGACCCGAGTCTATGATCCAAACCCGTGACGTACAAGATGATGTCGATGGTATTCCTCCTTCAATTAATGTTGCGGGTCCTCACCTAAGGACTACTGATACACAGCGTGCGATAGTTGAAGATGGAGCCACTATTAAACCACCTTCGGTCGGAGTTGTTGCTCGTGGTGTTAATAATTGATTGTAACTTTTTTCAAAGTTAATTGTTCATGTAATCTTATTTTAATAAAGTCATGGTATTCTACTGATTACATATCAGATTTATTTTTGTTATACTGAAAGATTTAAATCTCTGAGAATTTTATTAACCTGAACTCTGAGTTTGGTTTAATTGGGAACAGAGTGGGTCTCTGAAACAATGCTAGCTTAAGTGCTGCATCTCAAAAATATTACATCAAATAATAATATAATAATTAATTAATTAATAATATATTTACATAATAAGAGCAAATTTAACGTGCAAGAAACTTAATATAGGAAGCTTAATACAGTATTTGTTGATTATTCAGGTATCTCATTTGATTACAGCAAAATCTACAAATATTCATACTAAGTGCAAAATCCAACAATTCAAGTGAGGTCTAATTAAATATGAATCTCTACGAAATTTTATAAACATTTAATTAAGCATATCAACTAGTGCTCCCGTTATTTACACTTTTAATTAAGCATATCGTTTTTCATTTTTATACCTTTTAAATGTAATATGTCCATCTTTATGTTTATATATATACACTAAAAGAACACGCGCGCAATGCAGCGGGACAAATTTATTAGTTTCACATTCATTCAATATATAGTAATATTTTTTGAAACATTTTAAAAATTCAAAACTATATGACAATATAGGAAGTATACTGTTTTGTAAATGGAAAAATCATTTTTTAACAATTTTTCAAAAAAAGTTGTAACAAAATAACCCAAAATTAAATATATCATAATATGTCATTGCAAACTTGATGGTCGGGTTGCGAGTTGCGAGTGCCGGGTTTCGAGTTCTTAATGAACATGCTGCGAGTTGTGGAGTCATTTGTTGAGTCTAGAGGTTTAACTTTATGTACGTTACATTCTAATCCTAAAACTTGTTCAAAAATTTGAACTACTCGTCTCAACATTGATTAAACGTTTTCATCTCAACCATTCCGTCCATAATTGACATGTCCCATAACTACTAACGGTTCAAAAGTTGTCTTTTCCGAAATTTCTCATCTATAATCATATCTATCTTAAGAAAAATATATCTCAAATGCATTATATAATAGTATATATCTATCTATAATATATAAAAGTTGAGTTCAAATCATAAATATTGATATACAAATATAAATATCATAAATAATGGTATATAATAAATATAAATATATAAAGATTGAATTTCAAGTCATTAATGTTGACAATTAATATTATAATTATAAATTTATATATAGTATATATATATATATAAAGATCGAGTCCCTACAATTAAATGTTTAGTCTTAAAGATTAATGTCATTAATGCATCTTTACATATTATGATTTTTAATATCATGTTAAAAATACTTATCAACAATGCTTGAATATCAATGCCAAATAGTTTTAAAAATGATAAAATTCCTTTTTTGTCTAAGTTGTCAAATGTAATATAACATTTAATCGAGACTCTAACCGTAGTTGTTTGCAATTAGATTGAGATAATTAAAGGATGATTAGTCAAAAGTTCCTTTTTGGTTTTGTGTTCGATTAATAATCTTGAGTTATGTTGAAAGTGTTTTTGAATTTTATTTTCCGACGATTGTAAATATATTGTTAGTAAACCAGATAAAACTTAGCAGACGACGTATGTAAAATGAACTGAAAATCGTACCACAAGCTATTAGTAAACACCGAGCTGGTGCGACTCGACCTGACCCGACCCAATCAATTGATAAGTTATAATTGACAGTTTCAACAACCTTTTTATCGATACTTTTAACCATTTATGCTAAATATCAAATTTCAAAAAATTTATACAATACGTGTGCAACGCACGGGTCTGATTGACTAGTATATAGAAAAGTTTAAGTTAACATTAAATGTCATATGTTAATTAGTTTATGATTTAATAATGTTTGTATTAATGATAATTAAATGTCTACATTAACTAGTTTATGGCTTAACAATGTTTGTATCAATGATAATTAAATGTCTACATTAATTAGTTTATTTTTTAATAATGTTTGTCTTAATGATAATTTAATAAATGTAGGTGTATATATTAAGGGTTGTAACTTTCGTGTCAATGACCATTTGTAACTTTCGGGTTCTTCTTCTTGAGAAACTAAAACATCATTACAATAATTACGAACTTGAATTAGGAGTTGCCTCGTTGTTTCGTCGGAAGAAAACAGAAAACATTATTTTTTTATAAAATGTTCTTTTGATTGAGATTGAAGAGAAAGTATATATTGAGGGACGAATTATTTGTATGAATTGTATGTATATATAGTGTTAGAAAGGGCTTGAATTTTTTTTAAAATGTTTTTTAGCCTTTGGCAACGAATATAATTTAATTTTTTTTTTTTTTATTAATCTAGTCATGGAAAAAAAAGGAAAAGGCAGCGTCTCTGGCCGGACGTTGATCAGAAATGCTGTTCGAGAGTAGCGGAACGCTGTCAGACGATGTTCTCGATCCGGAACAGGAAAGAAACGGTGTCCATTTCGTGCTCTTAAACTCTCTTCGGAAACAATTGATAGAAATATAATCGGCACACTTTTATGTCTGAAAACCATGAGGATTTTGTTACATCTTAATTTTCACTTGTAAATGACACAAATTTCCCCACTCCTTTTTAATAAATAAAAAAAATACAAATTTAAAGATTTCAACTAAGAATGATCAACAAAAATGTGACGTGACGTATTAAACTATCTCTTCGGAAACAATTGACATGAATCACATTTTTATGTTCGAAAACCCTAAGGATTTTATTATATCTTAGTTTTCACTTGTCTACTTTTTTAGACCTAATGAACGTGAACTTTTATTGTGAAATATTGCTAAAATTTTATAAATGCGAAAACGGTGGGAAAAAAACCTACTCCATTTTATGCGGTTGTTGTATGCATGGAGATTTCACGTATTAGTTGTGGTGAGTAAATAATGTTTTGTTAAAGAACACGTCATGGTGTTGATTCTATATAATAAACTTTTTGTCACATAAAGTATAAGATTAGCAGTTTTAATGGAGAGAATGAAAACAGTTTTCTTCAAGAATGGATCCTAAATAGACTTACGGAATACACCATTACATACAATTCTTTGTTTTACGTATTTAGGTGACTAGTTGTAGACTTATAGTTATCACTGTGAATATGCTTTAACTGTGTCATTTTTAAACGCGTACATTAAAACAGGATAGGTTTATTAAACTATGAGGTCATTGTTTCTTACAAAAATAAAATGTACTTTCTTTTTATCATCGTATCATTTCTTTGTTATATTAAACTCGCTTTACATTTAAAACATGACATTTTCATTTCTCACGTTTATCAGTTATTCTCGGTCATGGTCTATCATTTTGATTTTCCATAAGTATTAAGCTGGAATTTGAGAACATGATTAACTAGTTTTTATTAGTCGAGATGAAAATATGTTAGTAGTTAATTAGTTATTTATCGTATCTGGATCAATTATATTTGTGTAATGTTGTTTATAAATAGTGAAGAATGCTATTATTACAAAAAATAAAAATAAAAAGATCAAAACTATAAGTACAAAAATAACATGATTGTTCTATTAGTGCATCTATAAAACCATATCAAAGTCTGTAACCTACTAGTAAATACAAATGAGTTGAAAATTGATCAAGTAGCCAACTTATTTTTGCATATTCAGCTTGTTATTAACATTTTTAATTAAGCATGTCGCTTTTCATTTTTATAACTTTCAAATGAAATATGTCCATTAATATTAAATGGGAAAACTGCGTAATTAAGTTTAAATAAGAATGAAAATTTTTATGAGAATGGAGGAATCAATCTCAACCATCCATTTCATCAAGATAATAATACCCCCAACATTGAATATCTCACAAACGGCTAGTCAAAAAAATATATAAATTGCACCATAAAAATCAGCATTTTTTTCTCTTCGATTAGACATCTCACAAGGTATATTTTCGACGATTTTTTTTCTTTTTTTTGTGGGTTTTGAAAACTGGTAACACATGTGTTAGTCGCAAATGTTATAACAACTAGGTAACACATGTGTTACCGGTTTCAACCCAACAAAAAAATAAAAATATTTGTCGAAAGTATATCATGAAGGATGTTTAATCGTAGAAAAAAGAACGCTGATTTTTATGGTGCAATTTTTATAATTTTTTGATTAGCCATTTGTGAGATATTTAACTTAGGGGAGAAATTGGGTTTTGCAAAATGGATGACTAAAATTCATTCTTTCATTCTCACTAAAATTTTCATTCTCATTTGAATTCAACCCTATAAACATTATACAAAAATATGTATTGTAGTTTTCATTTATGTTTATAACACAACTCAACAACCAAACTAATTATGTATTGAATTAACGGGCAATTATCGAACAAACTGCCGTATTATTCGAACACCCTTCTAGTTCATCTAGTGATTTATTAATGTAGACAGTTAACTTGTATATTTGCATATCTTCAAGTCCTTTCGTTAGTTGAAATAGTGATTTATATAAGTACAACAAAATAGTGATTTATATTTTATACACATATTTTAGGCCATGTGTACACGCTTTAAAGTGTTTAAATTAATGAAGTCGACTGTTTGGTCTGGTGTGGAGATTATTGGCGTACCAAATTTTCATCAAATCTCTACATTAGAAAATAAAAAAAATAAAAGAAGTTGTATTTGTCGATAACTACAAACACGGAGATATTGGCTTAATGACCACAATTCTAAACGTGGACCTACCTTGTATAGTTAACATCCACAGGGCGAGTGGACAAATCCCCCAAAAGTTCACACCTATAGTTTTTTTTAATGGCATATGATAATATTAAATTTCTAACAAGATGCTGGAAATACCAATTAACACCTAAACTAAAGCACTATATATATATATATATACTAGCGTTATACCCGCACAATGCGGCGGTGATATTTTAAAAAGAATTACTGATGTCGTCAATTACCAAAAGGTCTTTACCCTAGCGGTATGAAAAGAATTCATTAATTAAGAGTTTGTGGGTTCAAGGAAAAAATATGTCAGTTAGATCGCAGAGTTGACGTTCTAAAACGAAAAAAAATCAATGTCATTAATTGATATATTTTTCGGTGAAGTCTAATGGTTTATGTGGTAATTTATACATGTGTGTATTAGTATATAATAGATTAATGGTAAATAAAGTGGATAAATGAGTTTAATTGATAATTTTATGAATAATAAAAATTACTAAAGCTAAATATAGAAATGTTGAAATTAAGATTACTAAAAATAAAAGAGCTAAATGCTTTATAGATAGTATAGATATAGACTAGATTTAACTTGTGCGATACACAGTAATTTAAATTAAGCAATTTTTATATTCGCAATTTTTATAAGTTTAATAGTTGATATTATTTTTCAATTAGTGTTTGAGTAGGATTCATATATTTTTTATTTAATTAATATTACATTCAAATATTATCTAACTCTATTTTTTAGTTTATCTTTTAAATTTAAATAATTGTTTATTTTTAAATTATGAGAGGCTGCAACGTGTCATTTTGCCTATGTGATAAAATATAGAGCAATCTTTTATTCTCCTTTAGTATATATATAGATAACGGAAGGCAGAGAACAACTATCACCTCAAAAAGTTTTAAATGATGTACAAAATAAAAAACTAAAAACCGAATGCATATCAGATCTACTTTTTGTTGTACTGAGTGATTTAAATATTTGAGAATTTTGTTAACCTGAACTCGAGTTTGGTTTAAATGGAACAGAGTTAGTATCTGGAACAGTGCTAGCTTAAGTGCTGCATCTCATAAACATTACATCAGATAATAATACTATACTATATTTACATAATAAGAGCAAATTTAACGTGCAAGAAACTTAGTATACGAAGCTTAATATACAGGTATCTCTTTTGATTACAGCATAGTCCAAAAATATTCATACCAAGTGCAAAATCCAACAATTCACGTGAGTTCTAATTAAACGTTAATCTCTACAATATTTTATAAACATTTTATCTCACAACTTTGAGACTTTTTTATCGTATATAATTGAACGAGTCAATACACCAGCTAGCAGTTTATAATATATCCAAGTTAAATATTCATTTCTTTATAATTAACAAGCAACTTGGAAATTCATTGACCAGCAACTTGTATTTGTATATATATTATTCAAGGACTCTGGTTATTAACAATTATAATTAAACATATCCTTTGTCATTTTTTATTATAACATCTAATAGGCTGAATAATTACCAATTACCCAATCTTGTCAATACTTTGATATTTTAATACTTTTTATTCATAATGAGATAGTCATAGTTGAACAAGTCAATAACGAACACCAGCTAGCAATTTATATGCCCAAAGTTAAATATTGGCTTTTTAATATGTCTATATAATTAACAAAAACGTTTGAAATTGATTAAGTAGCCAACTTATATTTGCATATTCAACTAGTGCTCCCGTTATTAACACTTATGACTAAGCATATCGTTTCTTATTTTTATAACTTTTAAATGTAATATGTCCATTAATATTAAACGGGAAACTGCGTAATATATAGCTTGTAGGTGATCGATAATCTTTTATCACTTTTAATAATTTTTATCTCTATTTTTATTATATAATATTATAATTTACAAGACATTTTCTCTTTAAAAGTTCATTAACAGTAAACATTTCATTTTTCTATAACAGATACAGATCTAACTTCCAACTTTTATGATCAATATAACTTTATAACATTTAAAGAGTTGGTCTCTTGATTTTTTTAAAAGATCTTATATTTCACATCAAATAACTTTTAATACATATCTTTATATACTGTGTTATAATTAAGAGTATAGGTTATTATTATGAAAGAAATGGATGTGATTGATACATGCACCTCATTGTTTCTGTTCTTCCTTCTACTTACCTCATCAGCAAATTAATTAATATGCAGCCCTCCGTTGAACGCAACTTCCTGCGTTTCTCATTTTGTGAGATAGAACAGGCAACCAATGAATTTTCAGACCAAAATTTCTTAGGAGAAGGGAGACTTGGGAAAGTCTACCGTGGCAACATCTATGAAAAGCCTTATAACCGTTTTGTTGCCGTGAAGCGTTTAAACAAGGATTCTGAGATCACGTTCCAGAAGGAGGTCGACTTGTTTTCTTTCTTTCGTCGACATCATCACAACATCATTTCTCTTGTCGGATATTGTGACGAAGAAGATGAGAAGATTCTTGTATACGATTTCATGCCAAATGGTTCACTCTTTGATTATCTTTATAAAAACAAAGATCAAACTCCTAGGTTGACGGTGGTGCAACGCCTTAATATATGCATTGGCGTTGCAAAAGCTCTTGCTTACCTTCATTCTGACACGAATAACATCGTCCATGGTAATTTGAAGACTGCCAACATTCTCTTGAGAAGTCATTTTGTTGCAATAATCTCAGACTTCGGATTGTCAAAGCCTCGTGCTAAGGGCCCTTTAACTGCACCACAAATCATGGGTTATCTACATGGTATAGCACTATAAACAATACAATTGTCTCAACTTTTAATTCGCTCTTAAATGATGCTAAAGTTACAATCTTGACAGGTACAAGTGGTTATATTGCGTCTGAATGTTATGAGCCCAACTACCAACCATCTCAGAAAACGGACGTGTATGCTTTTGGTGTCGTATTGTTGGAACTGTTATGTGAAAGGCCAGCCTGGAAAAATCTAATTATTTTGGCACTTCCATTCATCCTCAAAGGAGAACTTCCGGTGTTTGCCCCTGAACACATGAAGACACAGATTTCCCCAAAATGTTCACGGGCATGCACAAATCTCGTAATGGCTTGCTTAGATAACAATCCGGACAAACGTCCTTCTATCAATCAAGTCATAGATGAGCTTCAATTAGCATTGGAACTGCAACAGGTTTGGATCTCATTTTCATACTAAACTATTAAAAAACTAGAATTGTAGGATTGAAAAAAACACATGAATTAAATTGAAGCACCTGATCACCATTTCTCATTGTTCCAGGAACCTAATACGCAAATTCTAATTACTCAGAGTCGTTGGGAGCGGTCTTGCCGGAACATGTCCTTTAAAGAAATAAAAACAGCAACAAAAGATTTTAGGATGGATAATTTATTAGAAGAAGGGGCATTTTGGAAATCCTACCGTGGTTACATCTCCGGAGAAGGAAGTTTTTCCGTGAGACGTATCAACAAGGAGTATGAACATAGGGATTCCGCTTTCCAGCAGGAGGTTGAAGTGTTAGCGAAGTGTCTTCATAGTAAAATTATTGTAATGTTGGGATACTCAAGTCAACAATATGAGAGAATTATCGTATATGAATTCATGCCAAATGGTTCGTTGCATAATTATCTTTACAATAACCAACACGATACTCCTCGCTTGACCACGGAGCAACGCCTCAACATTTGCTTAGGAGTGGCAGAAGGTTTAAGCTACCTTCACGGCCGTGGTTACATTCATCGTAACGTGTCAACTGACAACATTTTACTCGATCATTATTTGGATCCTTGTATCTCAACCGTTGGATTCCCTATGATATGTATATTCCTCCAAGCAACTTCAATTCCCTTTTTATACTTTTGTTTAGAATCGTAACTTTGGAATACACATAATTTGAAAGGTAATTAATGTAATTAATCTTCACAGGTGCTGAGGGGTATACAGCACCTGAATGTTATAAACCAAATTACCAACCAGGCCGAAAAGCTGATGTGTATGCATTTGGTATGCTATTGTTGGAAGTGTTATGTGAAAAGCCACCATGGAAGAGCCTGGTTATGTTGGCACTTGAATTTTCCAAGAAAGGAGAACTTCCTATGTCTCAGCCTCAACATTATATTAAGATAAAGATTTCTCCACAATGTTCACAGGCATGTGAACATCTCATAAGAGATTGTTTGGATATGGCGCCATATAAACGTCCTTCTATGAATCAAGTCGTGGATGAGCTTCAATTGGCATTGACTTTGCAAGAGAATTATCGGAATAGCAAGGTTAATAGTCAACAGGTTGGATATTAACTTCCATTTGACTAATTATAACTCGTTTTCATATAATATTTTCTCATTTATTATTCCACTAACCTCACGAACGATTTAACATGCAGTCCTCTCAGTTGAATAACCCAAGTTCGTCATCCGCCACTTGCCAGAGTTTCTTAGTTTCTGACATAGTAAAGGCAACAAATAACTTTTTAAATGTTTTAGGAAAAGGGGCATTTGGGAAAGTCTATAGAGGCAACATCTGCGGGAATAGTTACAATGGAGTGGTTGCCGTGAAGCGTATGACCATGGATCCCATGAAAGGAATTCCTGCATTTGAAATGGAAAAGGAATTGGGGTCGGTTTGCAATCATGTCAACATCATATCTCTGGTGGGATTCTGCGATGAACCAGATGAAAAGATTCTCTTATATGAATTGATGCCAAATGGTTCACTTTTTGATTATCTTTATAAACAAAAAGACCGTATTGCACGCTTGACCATAGAGCAGCGCCTTGAGATCTGCATAGGAGTGGCAAAAGGTCTTCATTACCTACATTCTCGCACAGATTATGTCATCATTCATAGTGACCTCAAGACTGACAACATTCTCTTGGACCAAAATTTGGTTCCTAAGATCTCAGACTTCGGACTGTCCAGGACTCGTGTTGTTGGCCCATCCACTTCAAAACAAATCACCAATCATGTACAAGGTATTGTAAGCATCAATATTCATAAAGTAGATGAAAAATCTTGGAATAATCATAGTTGATTAAGAACTTCATTCAACTATTAGATGAAACTAATAAGGTTGTAAATTTTTATAGGTACAACAGGTTATTTAGCTCCCGAATGTTATGAAGCCAACTACAAACTAAGCCGAAAAGCAGACGTATATGCTTATGGTGTTGTATTGTTGGAAGTGTTATGCGAGAGGCCAGCCTGGGATAATCTAGTTATTTTGGCTCTACCATTCATCAGGGGAGGACAACTTCCCAACTTCACGCCTGACTATGTTACAGGATATATTTCCAAGAGATGTTCGCGGGCATATGAGCATCTCATAATGGAATGCTTGGATACTAATCCGGTCAAACGTCCTGATATGAATCAAGTCGTAACTAAGCTTGAAGAAGCACTGAAACTACAACAGAAATACAAGAAAGATCATCTACTTCTATTCACTGATCCTAAAGGCTTTTCATCTAGCTCTGATCGTGCTGTATTATATCACAATTATATAAAAAGGTTTTACGCACCCGGAGATTCAGAGGAATCTAACTCTTCACTGGCCCTAAGAATGTTATATTGCGAGTATGATAAGCTTGTGGATGTTAGGAATGTTTTAATCAATCCATTATACAAGGATCAATTAAAATATATCTATAAATCGGAGAAGTATAGTTTGCCACAACTATTTGTTGGAGGAAAACACATTGGAGGGTATAAGATGATTGACAGGCTTCACAAGTCTGGTGAGCTGGCTGTCATGCTTGAAGGACTACCAGACCGAGATTGCAAAACTTGTTCAAATAAGAGGTTTGTGCCATGCCCCGGAGGTTGCAACAAGTGGAAAACACATACGTTGCATAGGTGTCCAGATTGTTGCTATTGGAAGAGTAAATTAAATAAGAATCCTAAAACCTAATCATCAGTGTAGCTAGATGGATTAAGTATCCGTATCTGTTATCAGATTCTTTGTAAATGAATAAGCTAATTCAGTGTAATATTGGTTTGCAGTCTACCTGCTGATAAAATGTCTTAAAGAGTTTCCAGGAAACCTACACATTACAAATTTACAATACACTACCTTCACATTAAATTGAATGTGAAGCTACTAGAAACTTAATTGAACCATACACAAATTTTTTAGTTTTTAATTTTCTATTTTATGGACATTAATCAAGTTTAATAGCGTTGAAACATACCTTCATTTGCCTTCAAAGTCGCTTAATTGTACACATTTCCTCCAACTCGATACCATTCTCATGGAACTTTTGGTACACCTCAATTTACAGTCATAAAACCAAGATAGCATATGTTGCAATCACAATTTTAGCCATCATATCTGCATCAAGGTTGTTAAGGTGGGCTTGGGCTCATTGCGATGGGTTGGGCCACTTGTAGAGCAGGTATGTTTGATTTGTAAATATGAATCACTACGGTTATGAGATTGAAAGAAGGTTCTAATGAGAATAGTATGACCGGATGAAAAATGTTGTTTAGTTTATGTTTGGGTATCATTCCCAATGATAAATTACATCTAACTGTGAACTAAAATCCGATCGGAAATTAAACAGTTAAATATATATATATATATATATATATATGCAATAACATAGTGGGGAACATTTTCTAGAAAATTTTTAGTCAACGACAAAAAGAAGAAAAAAGAAACAAAACAAAACAGTATGTGTTTAAGACTTAATGGTAAGACATAATTGGCACAAAGTTTTTTGAACTAAACAAATTGAAGACTTTGTTACATAATGAGATTTAACACTACATCAACAAAAATATGTACCAACGAGAGTGATTTGTTGGGGAAAAAATGGTGATCAGATAACGTGTCAAGATGGGAATGAAACAAATCCCACCATCTATGGCGGGTATGGATTTATGGTTTCACTTTAATATTTTGATTCCAAAGTGAACAATCAAACAACTTCGATGAGCATCAATCTCATCTTCAATTCTTCAAATCTTCAAAACAAACAAACCCCAAATTAAATCGAGTCTTTGTAAAAAAAAAAAAAAAAAAAAAAAAAGTTAAATCAAGTCATCAACCTAAATGAGATATTGTGTATTTATTTTTTATCTTTAATAATATCGATTATATTATTTTCATCTAGTTTATATAATTTAATCAACATTTATCATTTATAACAGCAGAGTTATCTGAAATATATTGATGCTTATAAATTACAAAGATATAACTTTGTCAGAAGGTCCAATACACAGTTTTAAAACCAAAAACGTTGTTGCAGTTTATTATACTTAATACATAGCAATAGTTATAGTTATTTAATTTAATAGTTAAAAGTAAATTTGTCTGATAATAGTGTTCATTAAAAACACATTACTCGCCGCATTAGGGTTGGAGAATAATGAGTGTATAGTAATGTGTACTTTTCATTGCCATAAATTGTTACTGTGTGAAATAACGTACTTTCAGTGACAAAATACATTCTTTTCATTTAAAAATTATTATTATTATTATTATAGCTAGTAAAGATATGTACGAGTTTGTTACAATATAAATTAAAATAACAGATAACATGGAATATATATCTAACATACTTCGAAAATAAAATAAAGAATATTTGTACATTTTATGATCGATATTTTCATTTCTTACGTTTGTCATCTCATCATATCACTTTTTTGATATGATATTAAACGTGGACTTAATATCATGTTACGGAGTATTAAAAAAATATAAAATATAGATCATTTCGTGACTTAAGATCCGATCTTATAACCATGAACAAACAATATGATTGAAGTATTTAACAACTTAATATTATGAGTATCAAAACTAGTAAAATGTATTGACTCGACTCACAATTGTTAACATTATTTATTTACATGTAGGATTTGGATCTGTATAGGGTGAGTTACTGTACAGGGTCCATAATCTAAGAGGGTCCAAAAATACTAATATGTTATTGTTAATCATAGTAGTGAAGCTCGGTTATCTTTAACTCATTTCTAAATGCAACATAGTCAAAAGTCAAAGACAATAGGTTTAATCCAATTTCTTTTACTTGTTCATTTTTTATTCTTTCTTTTATTTCATTTTTTTTCTTTCGGAACATAAATAAGGTCCATCAAAAGTGCATAAATAAATAGATACTCAATGATACTAGATTATGATGATTTCAATTATCTTGGAGACTGTATATGATCATCGATTTATTGTGGTAAATAGAAAACCAACAACTTTTTCCAAAATTTTATGTAATTCTAAGTTTTAATCATTGACATTTTTACAATTATGATCATCATCTCTGTAGTTGCAAAGGACCTGTATGTATTTTATGAATTTACTTGTAGTAAGTGACCATAACCTTCAAATTAATCACTTTGCGAATGTGTTTGTAAATGATATAGTCATAAGAGATGCTTTTAAGATTGATTATATGTATGAATATTAGTACTTCGTATTAACCTTCAATTATAATAATTTTTAAGTACAAATGCATAACTATTTTAAACATAAAATCATTATTTAAAAACAAATTTTAAATATGTTAAGGGCCGCTTTATAATTATGGCATAGGGCCCCACGATATTATGAGACAACCCTGAATCATATATCTATATTTATCTATATATATACTAAAGGAAAATAAAAAGTTGTTTCATATTTTGCCATATAGACAAATTGACACGTGACGGTCTCTTATAATTTAAAAACAAATAATTATTTAAAGTTAAAAGATAAATCAAAAATAAATTTAAATAGAATTAAATAATATTTAAATATAATAATAATTAATTCAAAAATTTATGAATCCTATTCAAACTCTAATTAAAAAATAATATTAATCTATTAAACCTATAAAAATTGTAAATATACAAATTATTTAACTTAAATTGTCGTACATCGCACAGTTTAAATCTAGTATATATATATATAGATCTATAAGAGGATGAATATTCATTCAAGAAATTTCTAATTTCTAATAATTTAGAAAAGAAAATAATTTAAAAAATATTACTGACAATTTTATAATATTTATCTCTCTTAAAAGTAAAAAGTAACAAAAGAATCTATTTTACCTCCTCGATCAAAATATCAAGTCTCCCCCGAGATACCGTAAATATATTCTATCAAAAATGACAACACATCTTAATCTTAAATATAATATAAGAAGCGGATGATGACATCATCAAATATTTAATTGGCCAATAGAATTCTTTAATTTTGTTAAATTGAGTAAAATTAGAGATTTGATGACATTATTATTTAAATTTAAATTTTTGTCAATTTAGTCCTTTAATTTCTCTCTATGCAAAATTATAGTCCCAAACTAATAATGAAATTCAAATTTGATCTACTTCAACTCAATTCCTTTGAATTATGTGAATCAAACATGTTGTTATACTAATAAAAAATTAATGCAATAATTTATTAGCATAATTAAGATTTATACATGATACATTTATCACTTTGTGTCAAAAAATATAATTTATTAATGTCATATTTCTAAAAAATTGAACAGCCCATGTGTATACACAGGTTTAAAAGCTAGTTGTCATATATATAAATGTAGATGTAGATATACGAAATAAAAGATGTGTTGATTAGTAACGTTACATACTTGTATCAACGGTGCATTTTATTTAATTTTAAATCACTATAAAGTTTAAAATGTGTGTTCGACCTCTTGATGCGTCCAAAATTTTCAATTTTAAGTTACATACCATATTAATATCAATTAAAAATAATATGGGTATGTTTATATAAACATAAATATGTCGTTCTAAGAATATCTCCAATGTTAGCACTAAAAGTATCGTTTTGTACTAAAATATGGCAAGAAATATTAGCACTAAATACTGCACTCTTTTATTGCAAATGATAAATAGTGTTTTCTGCTATATCAAATTTGGTGCAACAATAAACACCACATTAAACACTATTTACACTAAATAATAATATATATCATAATTAAAATGTATTAATATGATGTATTAGATATAAATTTACGATTAATATTTTCAAAATTACTAAATATAATATTTACTATCATATTTATTAAAAATATCTCATTTATATTTTTCAAATTTTTAAATATAATGATCTTTATTATATCTCTTATAATAATTTAATAGTTATATAAAATTTTAATATCATATTATTGAATTGTGTGTTTTAAATCTATTAAAAAAGATTTAGTATAAATATTTATTGTAATATATTGGATTAACTTTTTCTTAGTACAAATACATTCTTAAAAGTTTATTTTTATACTAAAATAATGTATAAATTCGAGATGCTGTAAGTCATGTTGTTAATATTCAATTAAAACATTATTTGTTTTGTTAGCTAAACTTTTAAGATCAACAACAGGTAACGCTAGTTTTTATAGCAAAAGAAAGCAGAATAACCATCTGCATCTACGGACCCATGAAATCATAGAAACAAAATTTTAACTTGTCTCATATTCTTTTTTTTTTCTGGAACTCCATTATTTATTCAACCCAAATTAATGTTCGCTTTTATGATGCTTTTAGATTCCTCAAATTAATTTAATGCCATAAGACTTGCAAATTGTTGAATGGTCAAGCCTGATAACTAAACGAAAATACTCATTTATTTATGTCGAGTTTATAACTATTTATTTATGTATACTCTAATAGCAGTTTTTGAATCCATCAGTGACAATAATAAAAGAAACACATTGACTTGCATGAACTACACACACTTGATATAATCAATATAATCACTAATAAACTACAAAATTTCAAGTTACGATGATGACTCTAAAACTGTCCCGCTAATTGCTTCAAAATTAACTCTATATTTCTAGCTCAGTTGGTCACCAAGGTTTCCTTATGGGGTCTTCGGAAGGAGATGTTTGGCTAGGGGATGTCTCAAGTTCGAGTCCCACCCGAGACTTTTACCCCTTCAGACAATAAAAAAAGGACAAACATGAGGGTCTCAGAGTTAGCATACTGCTCAATTGGATGTCACTGCTAGACTTGAACTACTAACATCTAACAAGTCGTTCTAAAAAAAATATAAATAAATAAATAAAAAGTTGCTTCAAAATTAAGAGTTTGGAACGATTATCTTCATGTCTCGTTGGATTTGTTCCAATAAACTTTTTGGTACACCTGATTTAGTCCAATATTAAAGAGGAATTATATCATGATGTTTTTCTTGTTATCTAATTCTCTGTTCTTTCAAATACAATTAATACTAAGGCATCCTTCCCCTATGTCTACAAAATCTATCCACAACATGAATGGTCTAATTTAACCCTGTTTTGAATAGACGTCATATTATTTTGCCCTATGACCAAACACCATGAACCTATGACTCAATTTTGTTGGAAAGTCTAACTCCGACTTTTGTCAATTTGCACACATTTAAATATTTAAAACCAATTATTTGTTTGGATTTATACAGAATGTGCCACTTAATCATATTATATATATATATATATCAACAAGAGAAATGTTATGGTTATAACATTATTAGAAAGAAAACTATATAAATTAATGTGGCACAAATGACATAAGAAGAGGAAGTGAGGAAAAACAAATGTGATAATGAGAACTTAACATTACAAGTGTTGGTATATACCCCATACGGCCATACCACGAAGTTATAAGCCACGTACATGGGACATGTATGATTTGCTCATTCACACAAGTATACAACAACTTAACCAAAGACTACTATTAACATAGGAATTTAATTATTAAAAAGAAAGCTTAATTAAGAAAATATAATGTCAATTATTAAGCATACTTAGCTAACACTCAAGGGATGCAACTTTTAATTACCTCTGATACTTAAAGTTCAAATGAAAAATGTTATAAATGCAATATTTATTGTGTCATATATACATTTATTATTATATTATCCTATATACATTCATTGAACATTGATTCTTCATATATATATATATAAATATAGCTTTTACTCCTACTTTAAAAGAAAATTATTTTGTTTAAGTAAATATGTAAATACTTAAAACAGGTAACATTAAAAGAAGAAATATATGATAATTATCAACAGGATATACAATCTCTCTTATATGTTAAAAGAAAGTTATAATGATGTCATAAGTAATTCTATAAGTTAATCTTAACCCTTGAATATTTTTTTTAATTGTAATCTTACAATTAATTTTAATTGATTAAATTGATGATGTTATTGATTGATAATGTATTGAAAGATGAAACTTTAAATTTTAAATGAGAATATAATTTTTAAAAAAATAAAATTACCAATTAGAGAGTTACATTTGGCAAAAACCCACTTTCCCCCCACGTGCTTTAAAATTAAATATCTCAAAAATGGTTAGTCGAAAAATTATAAAAATTACACCATAAAAACAAGCGTTTTTTTCTCTTCGATTAGAGATCTCACATGATATACTTTTGACGAATTTTATTTTTTTCCTTTTTTGGTGGGTTTTAAAATGACTAATAACCTATGAACAATAAAAATTTAAGTATTTTTATATCAATAATTCAATTATTAAAAGTTTTATGTGTAATCTGCATAATTACGGAGTAAGTAAACTAGTATGATTAATTAAGAAACATGCTGATAATGGACAAAATCATGGAGTTTGAGTATTTTACCATTTATTATTATGTGTAAGATTCCAGCACAAGAGACAATAATAATAAATAATAAATAATAATATTAATATAATAACTAATAATGAATAATAATAAAACACATTTATTAAAAACCTTCATGTTTCCACTTGGTTGCTTTTTAGTTTTTACAGTCCACAAGTCCTTATCACACAGTCGCACATTGTACCAAAAAACAAATAAAATTAGAAGCAAGATGAC
Organism: Logfia minima; assembly: GCA_963921325.1. NCBI lineage: Eukaryota > Viridiplantae > Streptophyta > Magnoliopsida > Asterales > Asteraceae > Logfia > Logfia minima. The sequence continues at coordinate 35,055,936 of OY992767.1, forward strand.
CCAATAGTCAATTAAACAACAAATACTACCGTTGAAATTGAGACATTGGAGAGAGAGTGAAGCAGCAGTAGCAGCAAATGGGGTGATTTACAGAGGATTTTTCGCTCAATGGGTGAAGGGTTATCGAATATTGATTAGCATCCTTAACCCCATTTGCAAGATTTAATTTGTATGTAAGTTTATTCGTATTGCTTGCTAAAAATCATTGCTTTTTTATACCCCATTGTCAAGATTCAGTTTTCATGTAAGTTTCTTCAACTTGCTTGTTAAAAATCATTTGATTTATCATACCCCATTTTCAAGATTATAAATTTTTTCCCCTTCATCTTGCCTGCTTAAATAACACATTTTTTTTTCATATCCCCTTTTGTTTTGAGAATCAAGTTTTGTAACTTTTCTATTTGATTTTCTGTAAGTGTTTTGATCTTGCTTGTTCAAAAACATCGACTTTTCATAACTTTTTTTTTTGGGAATCTAATTTTTACTATAATTAATTGTATTCTTCTTCTCCCTTTGAATGATTTTATGTTTAATTTAAGTTTCATCAGTCCATTCTTCTGAACCCCATTTTCAAGATTTATTTATATTTTGTATTATTTTCATCTTTTTTGTTCAAAAACATTAAGGTCTTACTCACCTTTTTGTTTGGAGAATCAAGTTTTCTAATTTTCTGGGTCTTTGGTAAAGATGTGTTTCCCTTCCTCTTTTGATTTTTCGATTTAGGTACTAGTTTATTGTTTAATTTGTGTTTCACGTGTTTGTTTTCTGACCCTATTTTGGTTTTAATTCATACTCAGTTTTGATTAACTATTAATGATTTTTCTTGTCAGAAAGCATTTCATTTGCAACAGTTCTTATGGATTCTTTTTTTCCTTTTTTAGAAATATTTTTGACTGATTTTGGCTTACTGTTTACATGTGAATGCTATGATTTTTTTCCAGCTAATTTGACACTAGATGTGAATGCTAGGATTCTTTTTTCAATTGAGTTGATACTAGTAATATTTTATTTTTACATATTTTAGTTAGATGATTTGGTTGCTTTCTTAAAAAAGATATCTTGTCTAATGCTTTTCAACAGCCACCTGAGAAGTGATTGTGTAACTGGCATATCTCTGATAGCTATATTTGTGCTCTTGCTTGTAGACAACTCAATTGAGAGTTGCTTCTTGTTATGAACTCATAAATTCTGCTTGATTTTGAAGTTAATTCTTCTAATCTACTTAGATGTTGATTAACCCCATTAGTTTCACTGTTTTGTGACTGTCTTATTATACTTAATCTTTGCCTATATTGATAACCAATGCTATTAGTTAAGAAGGTATTTTATTTATTTATTTATTTAATTTTTCAGAAAAGAAAACAATTGATCTACTTTCTGGGATTTTGAAGATCCAAAATCTGTTGGCGTGATGGAATGCATGTTTAATTCTGAGTCAAGGCGTTTGTATTCTTGGTGGTGGGACAGCCACATTACCCCCAAGAATTCAAAATGGCTTCAAGAGAATCTTACAGGTATGAATGATTTGTTTTTCTTATCTAGTTTAGATGAATGATTGGTTGCTATTGTTAACTGTAGGGTGTTAGTGAAAATGAAGTTCTAACCTTATTTATTACATAGCCATTGTACCCTTGGATCATTACACTTTTGAAAAACAATATGGCTTTTTTCTTTTGTTTTTTGTTTTTTGTTTTTCTCAAGCGAGTTTAGATTATTTCTATTGCGTACTCGAATTGAACAATTAATGGAGCTAGGGAGGGACTACCTGGTCCTGTGGACCCCCATAATTTATGTAGTTGATAGAGCTAATTAGAAATCATAATGTAGATTCTGATTTCTCCAAAAAAAAAAATCATATTGTAGAATTAGATCTAAACTAGTTTTTGTCATCAAAAGGAAAATTGTAATCTATTTGAAACTTGGGCTGGTATTGATGATAAAGAAAATGAAGGAACTAACTAGAGTTAGCAATTTCGATAACGTCTCTAATATGCTTGTGTTTTATATCAAATCGTTCAAAACAAAAATTTGCTAATGGAACGGGTTGGAAGTCGCTCAAAGTCTGTTAAAATTTGGCCTATAATTTAATATTATTGTTGTTTGTAAACATATTCTCTATTTATATTTTCTTTTTCGGGGTAATGGACAAAAAGTTATGCAGGCGGCCTACCCAACCCAACCCAGCCAGTTCTTTCTCTTTACTCAAAACATCACCTGACCCTCCCATTAAGCCACCTCTAGAACTAGCATTTAGTAAATTTTAGTCTTTCCTCTGTAGTTTGATATCATTTTGTGAGTTGTATAAGATGGGTCAATAGATGTGCTATGGGGTGTTTATAGGTCCATTTAGACTGATCATATTGACTTCAAGATGCAATTATCAGGTTAGAAGATGGTCAGGAAAGTGGTGACTAAGGTAACTATGAATTTACCCGACATTTTAATCAACTAGTTATCTTATTCTTCAAAGGGCAATAATTTCCTTAATGCCGCACAACCAAGCACCCATTGAATCTTACCCATCTAATAGGAGGCAATCTAAGATTAATAGTGTGTTTGATGTTGTTCATTTTTAACTTGAGGTGGCAAAATGGTTGGGGCGGGCCTGTTGGATAATGGGTCAAAATAGAGCCGGTTTGTTTTTTTGTTTATGGGTCATATTAGGTCTTTTTGGGTTGACCCCAAAAAAATTATATACAAATTGCACTTATTTTTAGACATAAGTGGGGGGCAAATAATAATTTCGTACAATGTATGCATTAAAATTCATTTTGGGCAACTTTTAACCCTGTTTGACCTGTTCGATATGAAAGAGACCCAAATCAGGCCATTTATAAAGTTGAAATTGTTTCATATATTTTTTGGATTGTCCTAAAAAGATATTAAGTTGAAATTGCACTAATCATTATAACATTTAGCGGCTTTGCAAACTTTTTCTTGTTCGTGGATAAATATTTTGTCATATATGTTGAAGAATTATTAGATTAACTAGGATTTGATTGGTGAAGTCGTAAGTCAAGGTTACTCGACTTTCTTGTTTGTTTTCTTTTTTATTAATTATCTTACTTTTCATAGTAATCAACTCAGCACTTCCACCAAAGCATTTTTCAGTTCCAATGTGAAATAATGATTCTCTTGGTTTTATATATATATTTATTTTTATGTGGTTACAGATATGGATAGCAAGGTCAAATCTATGATCAAGCTCATTGAAGAAGATGCTGATTCCTTTGCAAGAAGGGCAGAAATGTACTATAAGAAACGCCCCGAGCTCATGAAATTGGTCGAAGAGTTTTACCGAGCATACCGTGCATTAGCCGAAAGATATGATTATGCAACCGGTGAGCTCCGTCATGCCCAAAAAACTTTACAAGCAGCTTTTCCCGATCAAGAATCCTTCACACTACCCGAAGATTCATCATCTTCCATTGACCCCAAGGATCAAAAGAATGACCCTTTTGGTTTACAATTATTTCTTGAAGGAAAATCACAGAATACGGATGACGAGAATCTACTTGCTGAACGTGAAATTCAGAACTTAAAGAAGGCCCTGACGGATCTGCTTGCCGAAAAGGATTCACTTTTTGTTCAGTATCAGTGTAGTTTGGAGAAACTATCCAATACAGATGGAGAGCTTAATCTTGCACTAGAAAAATCCAATATTCTTGATGAAAAAGCAAGTGAACTGGAAAAAGAAGTTTGTACGTTAAAGGAAACTCTCCAGTTATTACAAACTGAAAAAGAATCTGGATTAACCAAACAAATGGAGTATTTGGAAACAATATCGGATTTGGAGGAAAAGATTAAGGATATGGATAAACGAGCGTTTGAAGCAGAAAGTGAAGGTCGAGGTATGATGAACAAACTCTCAAGATTAGAATCTGAAAATGATGCAGGTCTTTTGCAGTACGGGAAATGTCTTGAAAAGATATCGGTTTTGGAGAAGAAGATTATGGTAACCGAAGAAGAAGCCAGAGTGTTTTCCGATCAAGCTGTCAAAGCAGAAATGGAAGTTGGGAAACTTAAAAGCGCTCTTTTGGAGTTCACCGAAGAGAAAGAAGCTTTGCGGGTTTTATACGCAGAATGCCTTGAGAAATTGTACAAGTCAGAACTTGATCTTTCTTCTGCTCAATCTGATGTACAACATCTCACAGCCGAAATTCTAAATAGTACTAAAAAACTTGAGAAAGTTGAAGAGATTTGTGTTCGTTTGGAGGCATCAAATCAATTGCTAAAGATCGAAGCCAGTGATTTGGCCAACAAGATCATGCTAAAAGATCAAGAATTATCCGATAAGCACGATGAATTGGAGAAACTAAGAACTTGTGCGAAAGACGAGCATACACATTATGTTCAAGTTGAAGCTGCTCTTCAAACTTTGCAGATGTTGTATACTCAATCACAAGAAGAACAGCGAAATCTTGCAAGCGAGCTTAAAAATGGGCTTCAAATGGTGAAAGATTTGGAGATTTGCAAATTGGGTTTACAAGAAGAAGTGAAAGAAATGAAGGACAAAGAAAATGAAATCGTGGGCTTGAAGGAAATGAAGGAAAGACTCGAAGAAAAGGTAACATTGCAATCGGGTCAATGCACGGCTATGCAGCAAGAAATCGTTCATCTGAAAGAAGAAATTTCCAAATTAAATACAGGTTATAATTCGTTAATGAGTCAAATTGAGTTGGTTGGTTTGAATCCTGAGTCATTTGGGTCATCAGTGAAGTACTTGCAGGACGAAAACTCAAAGTTGAAACAGATCTGTGAGAAAAATGGTGATCATAAAGATAAGATAAAAAACGTTATCGAGAAGAATACTGATTTGGAGAGTTCATGCGAGTTGCTCCATGTAGAAAAATCGGCTGCTATTCTTGAAAAAACTGTTCTTTTGTCTCAGTTACATATTATTACTGTTAATATGCAGAAGCTCATGGATCGAAACACTGTTCTCGAGAACTCTCTCTCTACTGCAAATATCGAACTCGATAATCTTAGAGATAAATCAAAGGGTTTGGAAGAACTCTGTGAGTTGCTTAATAATGAAAAGTCGAACCTTGTAGCGGAAAGAAGCATGCTGGCTTCTCAATTGGAAAGTGTCCAGCAAAGATTAGAAATCCTCGAGAACCGTTTTACGCAATTTGAAGAAAGATATGGTGGTCTCGAGAAAGAAAAGGAAACGGGGAACTCTCAAATACTCCAATTAATGTCGTCTTTAACTGTTGAGAAACAAGAACGTGAGAGTTTTATGATGACAAACCAGAAACGGTTTGATGACTTAGAGAATCATATACATCATATCAACGAAGATAACAAATCTAAGAAAGAAGAATTTCAAGAAGAACTCGATAAAGCTGTTATCGCTCAGTTCGAGAACTTCATCTTACACAAGTTTATAAAAGAAGTTGAAGAAAAGAACTACTCGTTATTGGTTGAGAATGAGCGACATGTATCGGCATCGAAGTTGGCCGATAAATTGATTTCTGAGCTCGAGACAGAAATTCTCGAGCAACAGGTTGAAGAAGAGCTCTTGTTAGTTGAAGTCGAAAACTTGAGATTGGGTATTTATCAAGTATTCATGTCTCTTGAGATTGGTTCAAATCATGGATTGGAAACTGCTAAGATATCTATCGAAGATATTATCGATAACATTAAGGATTTGAAGCGTTCATTATTAAAGGAAGAAAATGAAAAACAAAAGTTAATAATCGAGAACAACGTTAATTCAACTCTCCTTCACCAACTCAAATTAGGATTCCGGGAATCAGAGTTACACAAGATGACTCTGATGAAAGAATACACAACTGTGAAAGATGATTTCCTCAAGGTCAAGAAAGAGAACCGTGATCTAGTTGAAGTGAATGAAAATCTTGGATTAGAACTAGATATGTTACATGAAGAACTCGAAGAACGGAAAAACATAGAAGAGAGTTTGACTTCTGAGCTTCAAGAAAGAGAGAATGAGTTTGAATTGTGGGATGCTGAAGCTACTTCTTTCATTTTCGATCTTCAAATGTCAAACACACGGGATATTCTTTTTGAAAGCAAAGTTCATGAGCTGACTAAACTTTGCAAGAGTCTTGAAAGTGAAACTGCATCGAAAGATCGGGAGATTGAAGAGATGAAGCAAAAGGCAGGTGTTATGGAGAGTGATATAAAAGGATTAAAGGTGCAGTTGGTTGCTTATAATCCAGTTATTGGTTCTTTGAAGGAGAATATATTGTCTCTTGAGCATAATATTTCCACTATGGCAAATCTTATGGTATCCAATAACCGAAAATCACTGGTACAACAACTTTTTCTCCCTCCTTTCTCAACTAACTGATTTACTACTCAAATATAGAGGTGGTAAATGGGTAGGTTCAGGTAACGGGTCAAGAGGGGTTCTAGTAAACTCAAATAGTTTTAGTATGGTTTAATATGGTACAGGTCTGGCGAACTCACAAACATTTTTTCTCCATCCCCCCTTTTGAGTTCTGTAAATAGTTGGTCTGTTGAATGATAATCGAACTTTTAAAATAAAATGGTTCGTAAAGTTTTATATGGAAGTGAAAGTTTTATATGTCTTGAATGATAATCGAACCATTTTTTTTGACCTGTTTAACCCATTAGATCCTTTCAGCCAAGATTGACCTGTTTAGTTCGTTAGGAAACTAGTTCAATACAATACTAAGCCAATTAATAAATGTACATGGTCCAGGATATGGAAGTGAAAGTTCATTCCCATCAGGATTGTCAACGTGATCAAGAGTTGAACATGAGTCCAAAATCACTTGAACCAAACGGGATTGCAGATCTGATCGAGTTCCAGACTCGTATAGCAGCACTCGAAAAAGTAATCGTGGAAGATATTAACACGGTAGCAAGGCATGAAACCTCAGAACTCAACATCAACACAAGATCAACAATAGGAGAACCTGAAGACCACAAACGTAACAAGACCGATAAGCTTCGTGGAAAACGCTATCTTACCTTGGATAATCTTAACATCACTAAACCCAAACCTGAAATATCCGAAGTAAAGAAAGGGGTTCTGATTAGGGACATCCCACTTGATCAAGCATCAGATGTCGGTTCAACATCTACAAATAGCAGAAGCAGAAGCCAAAGAGAGTATCCACGAACCGACGATATGATGATCGAGCAACTGCAACTCGCCCACAATATCCACGAAACTGAAAAGAGCTCCAAAAAGCTTCCGTACGAGCCCCAAATAGAAGATTTTGGTGTTGACAAGTTAGAGATACCATACATAGAATCCAAAAAAGGAAAACTTTTACAAAAACTTGTGTCCGACGCACAAAACCTCACAAATCTCGAGACGACAGTGAAGGATCTAACAAAAAGACTAGAAACCGGGAAAAAGGTTAAAAAACCAACTGGATTTGATTTCGAGACTGTAAAAGAACAACTAGAAGAAGCTGAAGAGACCATTTTACAGCTAGTGAACGTGAACGTTGAGTCAAAAGCCACCATTGAAAAAAACCCGTCTTTGTTAGCATGGGTTGAACAGGATGACACATGGAAAAGCTCGGAAAAGATCAAACGGGTGCAGTTGGAGGTTCAAAAGATTCAATACGTGTTGCTGAAACTGGACGATGAGAAGAAAAGCAAAGGGAAGAGCAGGTTTTCAAGGACTAAAAGCAGAACAAGTGTCATTTTGCGTGATTTTATTCATCATGGGAGAACTAACAGCAGAAGACGTCGACTTTGTGGGTGTTTTACTCCATCTGCAACTAAAGGTGATCACCGTGTTAAAGTTTAGTGTTTTAACTTGATGACTGGATGTTAATTGTATCGTGAAAACTTTATTTCTAGAGTTTAGAGTAATGTGTAAGTATGTCGCGTTTGATTATACTTTTGATGATGTATCATTGGATTTGACTTGTAGGTACTTTTTGCATTCGAGTAACTGTTATGTTTGATTATGCATATTCTATCTTGTATTTGCATTTGTGTTTTGGTGTATATTTGTGCTTCACAACAGTTAAAATAATTTATTGACTTGTAAGTGTCATCTACAAAGACTGTTCATTTGATCTAGTGAACAATTTAACTCTAAAGAAGGAGGTAATATATTTAACATTTTAAGAAGCTTTGAAGTAAAATAATTATTTTTGGCAAGAAGTTATAAGTGTTCGGTCTAAACGGGTGAGATTTTTTCTGTTCACGTTTAGTATTCTTATTAAGATGTAAAAGAAGTGTTTTTGACAAGTAGTTATAAGCGTTCTGTCTATTGGATAGATTAAGATGCTAAGTAAAATCTTCGAAAGACTTGTAAAAAACTTTTGATTTTTTTGATAAAAGCTTTCGACTAGATCATCTATCTCATGTGGTTTGTGTATACGTTCAAATCAAATTATTTGAAACGAGCAGTGTTAGAATCGCAACTAGGACTATTGATGATTTTATGATAACTAGCATTAGTAATAATAAATTGATCACATACAGTAGTTACAATGTACAAGCAAAAAGTAACAAATGATATTTTGCTAAAGAGGTATGGTAAAAGGGAAAAAGGTAAAAATAAGGTTAGATGCCAAATTTGATAGATAGAAGATTGAAAACGACGTACCATTTGACACGTCATCAAATGCGTAAATTTTTCTTGGGTTCTGAATTTCGATTGCAAATAAAAGGAATCTCATCTAATCTAATCATTTAAAGTTTAAAAGTTTCTAGTATTTTATTTTTGTTTAATTGTTTCTTCTACAGCATAATATAAATAATACAGATAAGACCGGTGGTGGTGGTACCGTGGTACCCATTTCCGCGCTTTCTCCTTTTCCCGCACCAATTTTCAGGTAATCACAATTCCCATCTTTTATTTCTTAATTTTCTTCTTGATCAATTGTTATGATTTGATCCGGTTGGTGTACTTCTACATCAGTTTGCCAGATGTTCAGTTTGACTTTGATTCCATACACGATTATCACTTTTGATGGTCTTCCTAAATTTTGATTCTTTAAGCAATTAATATACATACTAGTAACTTTTTTACGTTTTAATAATCAGTTTTGTTACAATCACTGCTTATCTGGTTGAGCCATTAATAAAGAGGTTGTGTTTAAATCATGTAAGTGTATAAAAAGTCTGTGTAATAGGTATGTGAGTCTTTGCCGTTCAAAAGAAATAAAAGTTGATTCTTTTTATTTTGAAACATCTTTATAAAACCTAGGGTTCAGTATATGAGAAAGTAATAAACTTCGTACAAAATTCTATCGTATGTATCAATCTTTGAAAGTTTCCATTGTATGTGTCAAACTTTTAATGATTGCTATTATATGTACCAATGAGTTCTTCGTCAGGAACTGGTGATGTGGCGTCTATATAAGTTGCAACGTCATCATAACCGGTGTCATGTCACCGATTTAAAACCTAAGGGTCAGATATATACGATAGTATATAATTGAAAGTTTGATATGTATAGAAATAAAACGTTTTCAAGTTGGATATGTAGAATAGAATTTTGGCTCTAAAAACTGCAAAAGAAAATGTTGATTGCATAATATTTGGATTTGTGGCTATGTAACTTGGTACTATTGGAAATCTTTTATCAACTAATAACCAATCATTTTCTTGTAGGTGCATACTTAAAAGTTGACATTAAGGATAGCGTTTATTCTTTAATTGTCTACATAGATCAAGTGTTGGTGAATGGGTTCGGAAGGGCCTCCAGGAGTAACGTTTCACGTGACAGGGTTTAAGAAATTTCATGGAGTCTCAGACAATCCAACCGAGACAATTGTTAGTAATTTGGAAGAATATTTGAAAAAGAACGGTTCGTCAAAAGGGGTGTGTATCGGTAGTTGCACAATTCTCGAGACTGCGGGCCAAGGAGGTCTTGTTCCATTGTATCAGACATTACATTCTGCTATGAGCAAGGAAAATCACCAATCGAATTTTTCGAAAGTTATTCTGGTCAGTTGGTTTATCTTCTAAATGAAAGTATGGTTGTTGCTATGGACTGAAATGTGCTGGGATAGATTGGGTTGACCTGAAACATTTTTATCCAAAATTATAATTTTTACAAATAATTAGTGTGTCAGAATATGATTACAACAATTATTCCACTAATTATCTATTTTTTTGATAAACGGATATAGGAGGGTTAATACATTAACGTTACACTTGCTAGGCTTTTGACCTATTTGCCCTGTTTCTGTGTTAGCTAATATTTTCTATTACCCAGTTTCTGGAAGCAGTCTCTCTACCCTAGGGTAGAGGGTTAATAGATTAACGTTACACTTGCTAGGCTTTTGACCTATTTGCCCTGTTTCTGTTTTAGCTAATATTTTCTATTACCCAATTTCTGGAAGCAGTCTCTCTACCCTAGGGTAGAGGTACGATTGTCTACATCTTACCTCCCCCATACCCTGTCTTTGGCGGGATTGGGTAATGTTGATGTTGATGTTTCTATTACCCATTTGACCCGTTAGAGTAAAAACATAAACCAAATTGACCCTTTCATTAAAAAATGGGTTAAAAGTTCCTCCTCTCCAAAGTTCCTTCCTGTTCTTTCTTTAAGATCATGGAGTATTCGTGGACCACTTGTAAGTGTTATTATTGTTCAGTTTATGTATGATTTGGCTAACATTCATGATCATTGTAATGTTATGTTGTGTTCCAGAATGGTAACTATTAACTAGTGTTCTGTTAGGACTTCGGTAGCTTCTCCTATCTACAACATCGCTATATGGCCTAAAGAAGTTAGTAGCATTATTTTAGTGTTAGTGGTAGGGGAATGTGTTGGCCGTACTTTAATGTGTCATATATGATGTTATGTAGTAAGAAACTTTAGACCAAAGGCGATTTAATTTCACACTGCAATTCTTTTCCCTGATAGTTTAGATTATTATAGTTTCTTCAAGTAAAGCTATAAACAAGATGAGGCTTTAGAACAATCATATGCTTATTTTATTATTTATAGTTTTAATGTGTGACATATGATGTTATATATTAAGAAAGTGAACATAAAACGTGGATTTCTGAACTTGTTTCACATTTATATTTCAGCTGCATATTGGAGTTAATAGTGGCGCCTCAAGATTTGCTATTGAGCATCAAGCTGTAAATGAAGCCACTTTCCGATGTCCTGATGAGATGGGATGGAAGCCTCAGGTCAGATTTGGTCATTAATGTCGTTATTGTTCTTTGAAAGTGTCAACATAGGCGGGTCAGGGGGTTTGGGTTTTTGGTCAAAGCAGGTTTGGTGTTATAACAGGTATACATTCAATACAGGTTGAAATAGACCAGAATGGTCGACCAGCAAACACCACTTTTATGTAGTTTCTTTTTCTAATTCTATTAACATTAATGTGTTACATATCATCACAACCAGTATATTATCCAAGCTAATCAGTTTTATTCAAGATTTTTGAGGTTTTATACATTTCAGATAAACTTTGGACAACTTTTGACCCATAATTATCATTTCCGCCAAGTTCTCTTTGTTATTCATTTGACCTGTCAGAGAAGAAAGTATTGGTCCTTTACCCGTAAATTAGTCAGAATTGCCACCTATATTGCTCTGCTGTTAACCTGTCTGTCATGCCATCCTTTTATTCGCAGAAAGTTCCTATTATACCTGCAGATGGTGGAATTTCAAAAGTGCGAAAGGTATAATCATATCAAATTTCACATACACGAGAGATTCGGTTATCATCATTTTATTTTTTATTTTTCTGTCTTACTTAAACGTTTTATCTAATTCAAAGGCATGTTTCTGATTTATGTATGATTTGTATTGGTTTTGACAGTGGATAACAAACAAACTTAATCATAAAACTCCCAATCAATTGAACTGTGAAATCTCATCTTCACATACAAACTTAATCATAATGTTTAGTGCGATTACTTAAGCAACTTTGAACTGTTCATCTTCAACTGGCTGTGGCATATAAGTAAAGGGAAATTTTTAGTACATTTATATCACAATGGTCCAATTTGAGTTATTAGTTTTCTTCTAAAGGGTCTAACTGGTAAGTTTTTGATACCTAGCTTTGTAGGAAATGGGTCAAAAAAGTTACAAGTGTCAGCATTTAGCAGTCAGCTAGACATAATCAAGTGTGTACAGCTTCCTAAACTGTTTTTTTTTCTTTTTCAAAATAGGGTCATGGTATAACGACTTACTTTTTCTGTAGACGTAAAAGTGTTAACAGATCAAGCCTACCTGAAGTTTTTTCTGACCAATCATCCCAACAGCCCAACCCACTTGACCCGCATGATCCACCCTGGTCTCTTGTCATGAGTTGATGTCAAAATTTTCGCAAAGTTATATGAGTTTTTAGTTTGTATGTAAATTCATGAGCTTTTTGTGGTTGCAGACATGTCTTCCTGTAGATGAGATGACAAAATCCTTAGCAAAGATGGGATACAATGTGGTAACCTCAGATGATGCCGGACGATTTGTATGCAATTATGTGTACTATCATTCACTACGATTTGCAGAGCAAAATGGGATAAAATCCGTGTTTGTACATGTGCCACTCTTCCAAACAATCGATGAGGATACCCAAATGCAATTTGCTGCTTCTTTGTTGGAGGTACTTGCTTCTTTATATTAACTAAACCACTGTTATTTATCTACTTGTCGTTCTTGTCTGTATCCTTGAAATCATTTTTATTTCCTCTTTGTTCCATGTTGGCATGTCCAAAAGGTTTCGTCTGTTATTTTAATAATCGGGTTACAGTGCATTCTGTTTAATTTGCTTGTGGTTTTTCTTATATATATTTCAGAAGCTGTGAATATTAAATTATCCCATTATGTTTCATCAATTAATAGTTTGGTTGTATATATATATTTATGTACCTTGTTTTAGTGGTTTTTTTGGTGTTGTACACCTTTTCATGTTGCATTTCTTGCTTCCTCTTTTTTCCTGGTTGTTCTTGGGGTTATGGGGTGTTTGTTTCTTCTTCTTTTTTTCCTAAGCTTCGACCTCATTTCCTTTCTCATCATCAACCAATAACATGAACAGTACCTCATCTCCCTCACCTGCAGTTGAACAACCTTCAGATCACCAACATTTAAAAGATAAATGCTTTCATGTAAATAGAAAACCCGCAGATATATTATGTAACACATCTTGTAAACATTTTGTAGTAATTAACAGAAGAGGGATGCTACTTACAAAATGATGTAAGATTTGCTGGGATGGAATTACTATGTATCATTCACTTGAATTTTGCACTCGAAAAGTTAAAAGTCTACATGAAATCTTTTAGTTGTATTTTCAGCACCACCTGTTTGGTGGGTCATTATTTCATTGGGATCAGATCCACCGTCATACAAATTTAAAAAGCCTACTTGACTTTAACTCAGTTCTATTTTTTAATAACTCACTTATCTCTTATATATCTCGTACGCTTGTCATTTTGCTACAATTTTTTGGGTGAGAATTTGATAAGTGAAACATATAAAGAAAAATTTGTCTATGCAAAAAAAGACCGGTAGATCATGAGAAACACTGTTCCTTTCCACGATATTGTTTGGGATCTGGTACCACGAGGTGCAATTACTATGTTTGTGAAAAAAGCATGTCATAAAATCCAATTATCATGTTATTAAGAATAGTTGAAAATAAAGGAAAAATTATTAAAAGAAAACATTAAGGGTACGTTAGTTTAATTTCTTTTTCTATTTTTTTCTCTTAATCTTCCAGGAAACTGGGGATGTTTATCATCAAACAGAAAAAATGCAGAATTTTGTAAAAGTTTTTATAATGTTTGTTTTCTTAGTTTTCGAAATAGAAAAAAAAAAAATTTCTATTTTTAAAAAGAAAATAGAGTTAAAGTTATAGAAATGCAACCAAGCTAAGTTTTTTAAAACCAATCACAACATAATAAATGGATTTTATGATATCTATAAAATAATTTTCTTTTCAAATCTTCAACTTTAACCTTCTGTTTTTCCAGATTAAATCTTCACATGCAGCTAAAGAGTCTACAAATCCTGTATTTTTTTGACAAATATATAAATTTCTTTGCTTTTTGATAAGAAAAAGATTCCCAATAACTCAGCATTGTTATATTTAAAGGGTATGTTTGGCAATATTAGCTGTTAGTGGTAGCTGGTAGCTGATAGCTGGTAGCTGTAAATTGAAGTTGATAGCTGTAGCTGCAAGCTGGAGTTTTAGTTGTAAACTGTGTTTGGTAAATTAGTTGTATCTGTAATATTAAAGTGTAAAATATCAAAAAGCTCTTAAAAGCTAGTTGGAGTAGCTTTTAAATTAGGAGCTTAATCTTCTAACTAAAAGATTTAAGCTTGTATATTCAAACAAAACTTTATTTTTTAGAGGAGTTTAATTTCAAAACAAAAAACTTTAATTTCTAAAAAGCTCCTAAAAGCTCTGCCAAACGGGCTCAAAGTCAAATATTTCTAGATGTTGAGAACAAATTTGAACTTTTTCTGTCAAAAATATTCTCTAGAAAATTTATAACCCCTAACACACCTCATTTCTAATTTGATACCTAATAGGCTAATACTTGTAGAAAGCAAATGAAATGCAGGGATGAAATCATTTCAACTCCATAGATGCCGGAAATATATATATCATTCGAATCTGATGTGATTGTTTGCTGGTAATTTGGTATCTATATACATGTCCCATTAAATTTCCACTCTCTATAGCTAGCATATGTAGTGTTATTTAGAAGAAAAATATATGATAAATGGTCGGACTCAATATATATGCAATCCAAATCCAATAAAAACTTAAGTAAAAGTCAACAAAAGAGAACTCAAGCATACGAGCTTGTCGTGTCGTATAGATAGAACCCACCAGGTCCATGCTTACACTCTTTCAATGTTGCATTGTGGGTTTTTTGGGTCCAAATAGCCATAAAAATTGACATCAATATTTAAAAGTAAAATAAAAAAGTTGACATTAATATATTCTGTATTGTTTTACAATCTATATATATATATATATATTAATATATGAATTAGATCCATATATATATCTTCTAGATTTTTGTTACTTGATGGCTTCTGATCATATCTTATATATCAAATTAGATCAACGGAAAAAAGCGTTTGTAGTCCAACGGTAAGGATAGTTGCCTTTCGAGCAACAATTTGAGTGTTATGACGGTATAGAAACAAGCTCATCTTCTCGCACAAGAAGTCAAGATATGATGTTCTAAGTGACGATATCAAACTCCTATCATACACTTGGATCTCGAATAGGGGGAAAAAGTTATCTATTAGTTGGATAGATTGGAATTGTAATCCAAATTGTTCTTGAATGTCCCTTTTGTAACTTTGTTTCTTCTTTCTAGTGTCTTACTAGAATGTTAATAAAATTTTGCTGTTCGAAAAAAAAAAGTTGCTTTTCAAGCAATAGACACGGGTTCGATAAACCATCCCTAAGATGGCAGGAGTCTTAATGTCATCGCAAAAGATTTAAGTTCAAACTTCTTAACATCTTGAGAGTGATCAGAGAAAAAGTCCAAAAATAATTATGAAATATCTCGATTAGACCGTATATAAAAGAACAACTAAGCTTGTCCACCCTAAATAACACGAACATGAAAAACCTTATGGTTTATACCCGATTTATAATCTATGTGATTGAATGCTGTTATAATAGATACTCACAACGATAAATCATTACATTAATGTATATATTGAGATTATATGAATTTAATTTTACCGTTTTACGATTAGATGGTTCATGGCGTTGGAAGCCACTATAGTAAGAAAACGGTCTGTGCCAAAAAATGTCATAACCTTTTAACGTATATTTCAATTGTTTAGTGACATTGCTAAAAAAAGAAAATAACATCATTTGCCATTCTTCTCCGTCTGACATATATTTTAATTCCCACTCAGCACCTCTTTTTATTTCTTGTTCTTGAATCCACATTCCACCGTCCCAACCACAAATTCCATACTCCTTTGTGGGCTTTTTGGTGGGTTTTGTAATATTAAAATGTCCCACTTAGGAAACAAATAAAAACCAATTTTATGGATGTTACAATTAGTTATAGGGTCCACATATATTACACTAATTTTTTTCAAAAATAATATGGGGTCCAGATTTTTTCATCAAATAAACATGCTCTTCTATCATCATAAATCATAAAGCTTATCGACCCAAATTTATAAAACTCGGACCTTCCATTATATTCATTGGACTAAGCTAAATGCATGGCTGAATACTAAAATAGCTCTATTTATTAAGACATTTAATATTTATTAAGACATCTAAGATTGTTTATTTTTTACTATTCAAATTGTACAAACAATAATTAATTACATATGACTTATTCATAACCGATATTATATAAGACAATATAACTAAAAACTAAAAGGAGAAAAAACAAACCGGCCAGCCAACAAAATATTCAAAATAATGCGGAACTCATTACCTAATGTAGTGTCTGATTATTGGAAATCACTGATTTAACTCTATTTAAGTTGAAAACAAAATAGTAATCATGAATATTTCATATTTGTGAGAAAGTTGATATATATTTAACCCCCGAATAACCAGAAATTAGTTGGACTCGAACCATTAATTAAGAAGCATCATATCGTGCAACTTGTCGAACTTTTATGTGGGTTAGTCATGTCCCTTAACTAGTTGCAGATCAAAGGAGCACGAGTTTGAAGTTCGCAGGTACATGTTTGTCCATGCATTTGACATATCGTCTCAGACTAATTATTTAGTTTTTTTGTGCATAAAAATTCATGAAAGTATGAAATAAATTTAACATCCGGTGCTATGTTTGACACAAATTCCTAAAAAACTGATGGTCGGTTCAGCCGCTATGATTAAAAAACTGATAACTACTTTAAGCCACACTTCCACTTAGAGCTAGCTAGGTTCTTCAATCAATCAAGTATATATAAATTAAGAGAACATGATCAAGATAGCTTCTCATTCATGTGCAATTCCTTTTGTTCAACTACTGGTCGGCAACTTGTTTCTTGGTGCTAATTGTGGTCACACCCACTGCACACACCACCGAAAGTCTTACCCATCAACCATAAACCATCTTTCAACTTCCTAAAAACGTGGGTATACCTTCAATTCCCATTTTAGTCCATAAACCCTATAAGACACTAAAATAGTCCAACCAAAAATCAAATCTTTATCTTTGAGTACATAATTTTCTAGTGTAATGATAAGGTTTAGTACCATTTGGTTAGAAGTGTGATTCCTTTTGTCTACATTCACTTTTTGTGTCCTATAAAACCCTAAACCAACCATTTCTTCTAGCTATAGCTCACCATGGGACTATCATTCTACACTTTTGTGATCTTTTTCATGAGCCTTTACTTTCATTTGAGTTTTATCAACTCCCGGTCATTTAATCAAATTTTGTTAGCTCCATCTCTTGCACCCCAATCACCTATTGTACCCAATGTGGAATCTAGTTCGACGGTTTTTGATGTGAGGTCGTTCGGTGCTGTAGGCGATGGCGTGACAGATGATACCCAATCTTTCAAAATGGCTTGGGATTCGGCTTGTCAAAGTGATGAACCCACGACTCTTCTTGTTCCCAAGCATTATAGTTTCTTGATACAATCCACCATTTTCACTGGGAGTTGTGGGAACAGTGTTGTTTTCCAGGTAGTTACTTACTTTGAATATGTATATACATTGCATGTATGTTTTGTTTGTTGATGCATTTTTCTGAAAGGCAAATATTTTATATGTATAGATTAAACCTAGCAAGATGCTAGAAATTATAGCGACACCAACATAATAATCTTGACAGAAACTCATGATTCAATATATTCTCATGTTTGCATGATGTGATTGTGAGTTAATATATATTGGTTTTTTTGGATTGTGATTGTGAAGGTTGAAGGGACAATTGTAGCACCAGATGGACCAAGTGTGTGGCCAAAAAGTATGAGCAAGAGACAATGGCTTGTGTTTTATAGGGTAAATGGCATGTCTCTGCAAGGTGGTGGAGTTATTGATGGAAGTGGAGAAAAGTGGTGGGATCTTCCTTGCAAACCTCACAAAGTATAATTTTCTTTTTTACCTCTTACATATTATATATTAAAAAATAAGGCTATCTTTTCTGTAATTATACTTTTATGCTCATATTAGTAACAAATAATGACGTAATAATATCGTTACTTTCGGAAAAAATTCGTTTTACATACTATTTTCGTACATCTTAAGTCACTGAATTTGTATTTGTTCCACCTTTTGAAACATGGGCAATTAATTTGATACGGATGGAATACTATTCTAACTGTAGTAAATCGCACCCAAACTTCACTTACAAAGCCTGAATTAGCTAGCGTCCATTTTAACAATAACTAGTGATTTATTTTGTTTAATTTGGTCGAAGTTGGACTTAAGTATTGTATCGATTTGATACTAACAATGTTATTGATAATCTGATAGGGACCAAATGGGACGACTTTGGCCGGTCCTTGTGATAGTCCCGTTGTAAGTATAAAATAGTCTTACTATTTTAGTAATGTACCTATATCAGTTCTTGCATCTAAAATTTTCATTCTCAACTTCATGTTCAAATGCAGGCAATTAGGTTTTTCATGAGCACAAATGTAACAGTTAAAGGACTTAAAGTGAAGAACAGTCCACAATTCCATTTCCGGTTCGACGGTTGTCATGGGGTAAACATAGATTCATTGAATATTAAAGCTCCTTCTCTAAGTCCCAACACTGATGGAATTCACATTGAGAACACAGATGATGTGAAGATATACAATTCATTCATATCTAATGGTATAGTATAGTAAGAGCATTTTACATAAGAAAATTATGTAGGGGAGGATACATAAATGACTAAATGAATCAATGATGTTTAATTTATTTATGGTTGTACAATATGTAGGTGATGATTGTGTCTCAATTGGGGCAGGAAGTTATAATGTAGACATAAAGAACATAACATGTGGTCCAAGCCATGGGATAAGGTAAACATTCCCTACTTTTGTATCAAACCCATAAACCTAGCTTATAAATAAAATATATAATACTATAACTTTTCCTATGCAACCAGTTAGTTGATTCGTGCAAACTAATACTAAAACTTTTGTAACGCACTTGTTTTTGTTTGTGTGTATTGAGTACTTATCGACTAGGGCCTTTATCTCAAATGGAAACGTTAAACTCGATCATTTGATGATAAAAGTTTTAAAAGGCAGTTAACCTTGAAACTTTATTTAGGATGCAAAAGTTGTTCGGATAAAAATGGATTTCTGATCTTATTGTTGGATCTTTTTAAGTTGATGTTTTGAGCTTTTTCCTTTTCCAACTAATGGCACTCCGTGTTACATATAGACGTTTATCAAAACTAATATATATTTTTATACTAATATATTAAATATCTAGATTTTTATATTTAAAAATGTTTAAGAATAAGATTCAACGTTACTATATTTAACTTATGTAATTTTCATCTTATAACAATTTTATCATTTTTATATTTTTTTTCACTCTTCACTATCGTATCCCGAATTACTAACTTTGCATATGAGAAAGCTACCATTATATTGGCTCACCATCATAGATAATCAATCGGTGAGTAGCAAACATAATATACATCGAGTCACTAATTACAATAAAAATTTCGTATTCCGCTACATAATGCGAGTGTTACGCTAGTATAAATTCTTACGCTAGTATAGATTAATAAACGAATTGACAATGTCCATGAAATCCTAAAATGAATTAGTTATTTTATTTATATGAAAAAACTGCAAGACTGAGTTTAAAAAGTTAAATAAAGTTTATTCATTAAAATGCAAAAAATAAATTTGATATATAAAAACATTAATACATGAAAAATATTTGATTTTACAAGTTTCTTTTAAATCTCTAAAACGTTGAAGCCAACCTTTAACAAAAAAATAATAAATTTAATTATTCAAGAGATCTTTACAGGAAGAAAAACGTTAGTCTTATGAAGCAAGTTTACAAGTATACGCAATACGACAATATTCATAGAATTAATCTCTTGCTAAAACAGACCAATTAACCCAACGTTATCTCACACACACTACCACTAGCAAATGTCATAGTGATAACAATCATTGAATTTGATAAGCAGAAAAAGGTCAGTAAGACACTTTTTCATTTTTAACCCTTGTTTGATTATAAATCTAATCTAATTCTCAACATACCTTTATGTTCTTACAATAATAGGAGGTTGTATTTACAACAAATATACTTTGGCCAACTCTTTGATCAAAATACATTTTTGTCCCATTTTTTGCAGCATCGGGAGCCTAGGAATGCGTAACACACGAGCATGTGTATCAAACATAACAGTCACAGACTCAGTGATCAAGCACTCAGACAACGGGGTTCGAATCAAAACATGGCAAGGTGGGTTAGGGTCAGTATCAAAAGTGAAGTTCATCAACATTCATATGGACACAGTTAGGAACCCAATCATGATTGACCAATACTATTGCCAAACCAAATTGTGCCCAAACCAAACATCAGCAGTTCGTATTTCCGACATAGTTTATGAGAAAATAACAGGAACTTATGATTATAGAAGTCCAGCAGTGCATTTGGGGTGCAGTGATAGTGTCCCATGTACAAACTTAACATTTTCTGATGTGGAATTAATGCCTTCACAAGGTCATAATATGTTAAGTCCATTTTGTTGGAATGCATATGGAGATCTACAGACTCTTACGATTCCACCAGTTTTCTGCTTGTTGGATGGCAACCCTGATTCTTCGATTCTTGATGATGAAATTGATAAGTGTTGATCGATTAATTTATAGGTGGTTGAAACTTACTAGTTACTTTAAAGTCCGAGTTTAAATCTCATTTTTGGGTGATGTGTAAACGAGAAAAAAGTTCATCCCCTTGATGTTGTAAACTCATAGAATATTAATGAAGTTAAATTGTACTTGTACATTGTTGCATTACTAGCTTCAATTATTTACATGGAAAAGTTTATCATAACAAACAAGAGTTAGCTTCAATTGTTAATTGGTTGATCTACTACTAATTAATCTTACGTGAACAATTGTTCACGTAGTGACAAATATCATGTAAATATATGTATAGTTAGTTACGGGGGAATCTTATCGCATCAAATTGCACGTAAACTTGCGTGCAATTAGTGTATTTTGAGGGATTAATTGTAAATATTCAGAATATTTGGAAGGTTAATATGTAAAAAAGAAAAAAATTAAATATTCTACATACAACTTGTACGCCGTCAATGTATACTTGTTAACCCCATAGTTTTAAATACATGTTTGAATTAAATGTGAAAAATCATGCTTTTCGACATGGTGTATATGTTTGATTGTTGGTAAGAGGTATAAAGTCCTTTGAAATTCATTTTTATTGTCTAAAGATGTTCATTCCTAAGAGGAAGCCAAGTGATCACATATTATGGTTGTAATGTTTCAAGTATGTTTGAAACCTAACAGGAAAGTTAGTTAACGAAATGATCATGATCACATGTCATGGTTGTCAAATATATACAAACAATAAAAGCATTATGGCTTTATATGGTTTTCAACGATGGCGTATCAAAATGAAATAATCAATATTGATCGGACACTTTAGATAATTGGTTAAAATTGATGATCTATAAGCGTTGGTTAAAATGGCTTCAAAAAAATGTCGTTCATTCAACCACAAACATGTACATTTTTTTTATCTACTATAGTATTTTTTCGGTAATCAAACATTTAAATTTCATAAGCAATACCAATGAACATTATAGATTTGGCAATAGATTCATTTACAGAGTTTATGAGCCAACTGATCATGTTGTCGCAAATTTCTCACTGTTCAAACAATTGAGGATCATCAATAGGTTTGAGAACTATTCCACGAATAATACCTAAATTTTCTTTAAGTTGACAATTAATTTTAAAAGAACGACGTCATGATCTGTAGCTATAAGCCCCAATTAACTTCTCTTAAATTGGCAAAGAATATGGTTCTTCGGACGGATGAAGAAAAAAAGGATTTTAATTTAATGTCATTTTGTGCATTCTACACGTTTTGAGCATTTTGTGGTTCCGTCTCACAAATTTGACCTAATTCGAAGAGCAAACAACAAATTAATACGGAACGATTGCGAATTTAATATTGCAGAAGCGAATTTGATTGATTTTGAACAAAATCACCAGAGATTACTCTGATACTATGAAAACAACAATCAATAGTGACGATACACACACAAAGCGCGCCCGTTATATTCCTTGAGGTTAATTGCTATATAATGACATTATAACAAACTAACTAACAAGTTATATATGTTCATACCTTGAGGTTTACAATACACAGTTTTAGTCCCTTTATTTGCACTTTCTCATAATGACTTACTAGTCCCTATAATTGTACAATACATTGCGATCACAAGAACTACTATACACATTACAACAACTTTGTATGTCTTTTTTTCACTAAAATGAGCATTTAAATGGTTGTAAGAGTTTAAATAGCCAATTCAGGTTGTTTCAGTTTTAATTAGAATCTTTTAACAACAGAAATATAACCGACTTATTTATAAGTATATATTCCATAACTTCAATTTTAATTTTGATCTTGAACAAAAATTGATTTATTTATAAAGGGTATCTTCCGAACTACGGCCACTAGCTTTTTATGGTGGTGGGCTTGTTTAAAGTGTGTAAAATAGTTCAAAAATACTAAGTCTAAACGCTATAACTTCGATGGATTATATTGGATTACAATTATTATATAAATTAAAATCAGAATCTCTTTTCAGGCATGGGATCGGAGTGGAGAAAAAAAATAAACATGCGCTTCAATTATACTTAAAAAGCGCAACTTATTGGATGCCCTAAATGTTAGGCAAAATGCACCTTCGATAATTTTAACAAGTTACGAAAGGGACATGGGTATATGCTTTTGTTGACACAATTTGTGAACCCTCAGTTATATATGTATACTATATAACACACTGATTTGCTTTTTAACGAATATATTCCTTATAGATTACTTGAATCCATGAGTTTTTGTTATATTTCCCTCAAATTTAACATTTTTGAGAACTAAATGATAGTAGACATGCAATCGTAACATGAAACAATACATTCATTACTTCATTGGTTTCAATTTTATTTTCCACATTACTATTTTTATTTTTCCAAAAAAATTATCCAATTGCAAAAGTAACTATAAAAAAACATTAAACTTTTACTTTTGTCCTCATTAATTACTCCCAGTAACTGATTTCTTAAAATTTTGAAGTCAAACTTGACTTGAATATAAGGGTGAAAATATCTAACATCTCGAGTTGATAATTCTCCTCATGCGTTTTATTTTTCATTCAAGATTTGATGTTCTATATTCCTCTCTAGTCTAGATTCCTCGTCAATTCTTCCCCTCGTTCTTAATATCTTGGACATCTCACTAATTATTTATTCTATCTTAAATCTAAAACTTTTTATTGAAGAACTATATAATTGTGACGAAGAAAGTAGATTAGTTCGATCGAAATAGTCTATGTCGAATTAACATCATTTAATCGGACCCTTTTTTGTAAACTTAATACTTAATTCATGATCTTGTTTCTTATAAAACATTACCTGCAAATCACAACTAAAATTAATTTCGAAAGGCGACGTCAATCCAAAGAAGGAAAAAGTTGTGAGGTTTTTGACACTATCTCTTACTCTTTATCTCACGATGTAGTAAAATTGTAAAATCAAAATCTTGTATAATATATTGTAAAATAGACAAATTACAATAGTACTAGACCCACTAATTAAATTCTGAAATCTTGTATAGCATAGTGGTTAGTTGTGTAAACTTTTTGTGCATAATAAATTGTCATTGTAGCTGGTGTGTGTGCATCACAAAAAGTGAAAATACATATAATGTGTTATGCTATGTATATAAAATAAATGTAACAGCATCTATGTGCCAAAGTGTACTAGGGATATGTAGATCAGTAGACGACTTGGATGAGTTGCCACCTATTTACACATTGAAAGTGGCGTTAGTGTCTGTACAAACTCATCTTAATACGGTGAACTTCTGACATTGTGGCCCTCCATTCCAATTTATTTAAATTTTAGCCCAGCCCTTCCACTTATGATCATATCATGTAAATGAAGCTCTGTAAGTTTGTATTAAAACAAAACCCAGTCAGTTAGTTTTATGCACCATTTAATATTATTCAAAACTTATTTTTATTATATATTTCATACAGTTCATATTGACTTTTCAAGTAACGTAAAACTAGATAAGTCCATGAGGTACTTTTTATGCTTTATATAATAATAATAATAATAAAATGTTTTACTTAATTTTTTTTAAACGGTTGAATTTTACTAAAAACTAGCAAGAAGCTAGCAAAAAACAATTATATAATAAAATTTAACAATGGTCATTAAATCCAGTTGTTCCAATATATAGAAACCTTTCGGTATCTATTAGAAAATCACAAAAACGAATAATGAACAATTTTATCGACTAGGTCACGCCTACTCGCCAGATGTCTCCGAAAGTGATTTCATTTCTAAAAGTCCAAATAATCCGGATTGCAACATCCAAGATACCTTCCATAATAACTTTACGAGAGGCTTTAACGTGTAGACCATTCAACTAAATGAACACGTTAGCGAGGCAATCGGCAAAAGGCGGAGATACATCAACTCATTTAAAAATAAAAGACCATATTGAAAATGCTTTACTTAATTGTTCTATATAGTTTATATTATATATAAGGGTGGAGATCAAGAGGGAAGCAAAAAATATTAGGGAATGAGGGAAGCAAATCTCAACCCTTAATTTCATCATAAATGAATTTTAAAATTCAAAAATAATTTCAAAAAATATTTATTTATAAAAAAATCAAAGGCTAAAATTTGCTTCTCTCATTCTTCAATATTTGAAAATTCCCTACGTATCCTTTTCATTATATATAATATATACATAAAGTAAATAATAAAATGATAAAGATAGTATGTTGATGTATCGATCTATTGAATGATATAAAATTTAATGCAATATAAAGATAAAGATTTTATATTAAAAGATGAAATGAAAATGTATTAATGTATTAAACTTCGAAAGCTATAATGTATCGGAGAAACTCTAAATAATTATATTGTGAAGAAGGTACAAACAAATCACTTTTCGTTTGTTTATCAAGTGCATTTGATGTTTCTATAATTTTTCCTTATTGGCAAACAAACAATTATATTTGTTGATTTACACTTTGGATATCCGATGAAATTACGTAAATTTAGGAGAAAAATTATTATATTACGCAAATTAAATTCGGATGTCAGGTTAGAGGAGGTTTCAAAATCAAGAAACAAAGACCATCAACGTCAACGAAATTAACTTGTTTTTGCATATATATCTCATTTCGTGTACTTTCAAGTATAACATTTTTGGGAAGTCACCTACACTTAAGACAATGATATAAAAACTGCTCTAAACTGGGACAAACCAACGACAAACTGCCATAGACACCATCCACGTCACTCGAATCAATCAATTTTATTTATAACATAAAATATAAAATATATACATCATTAATTAATTTGTCACGCTCGCTCTATAATATTACTCGACTTTTTTGAAAATTGAAATACATGGCCATGATGGGCTTGGCCAAGCTTCAAATTAAGAAACCAATAGCACCTACTTTAATGACTTCGAACCTAAATCTAGACACTTGTTGTCATATCTATTAAGTAGAGATCAATATACTGTAAATGTAGCAAGTGACATTTTGAATGGGAAAATTAGGTTGACCGTACATAATAACTTAAACGATTTATCTTGGCGCACATTTCCCGAAAAACCTCAGAGACTATTACAAGATTACATTGAAAAAAGATCAAGGTGATCGAATTATGTACAAGGATACATATTAAGCCCGGGTATGATAGTCGGAAATATTGAAGAATGCTTCATTTTGGTGAAGGCAATGCAAGGGCATGAGGAGGAGGATGAGTTGAGTTGACCAATATAGACCAAAGTACATGCACATCTTCATATGGACATGACTTCACATCCTCATACAATATGTATATCCCTCTACCTGTTAAAGTCGATATATATATGTGCACATAATTATCAATTAGCCTTGTTTCGTTCACTAATAAAGATGCATGCAAAAATAGAATGAAAGCATATATCATCAAAAAGACTGTTCGGTTGAAATTTCATAAAATAATGCTCAAAGTGATTCTTTTTTCTTATCTTTTAGTAAGAAACTAGTCATGAAAAACAGATGTTACACAAAAATGATTTCAAAATATAACCATCAAGAGAATTTAAGTTCGACTTAATGCTATACTTGAATCTTTCGAATGGATTATAAGAAAAAAGGTCAAGAAATTAATAACGATGAAGAAAACTTGAATGAGAGTTGATTAGGATGAGAACATACTCTTGTGATGGGCAGAGTGGAGTTTAACCCAT
The DNA here is from genome assembly GCA_963921325.1 of Logfia minima. Lineage (NCBI taxonomy): Eukaryota > Viridiplantae > Streptophyta > Magnoliopsida > Asterales > Asteraceae > Logfia > Logfia minima. The sequence goes on from OY992767.1 coordinate 35,082,308, forward strand.
AGTTTCTTGAGTGGAGAGAAGAGGGATTGAAGCCACCCCATTTGGAGAAAGAAAAGAAATCAAACCAAATGTTAAGTTCATGTTGGTGAAATCAAGAGGGCACCTAAGAAGGGTTGAGTTGAGGTTGCTTAGACAAGGGTGAATCAAGTGTTTTACTTAGAAAAATGCAATACTCATTTGCATTTCCCTTCAAGGCCAATCATACACTTTTGGTATTGGTGCAGTGTCACTGTTATTGTGAATGCCCTTTTTCACTTTCTAGTTGAACAAGCCATCCTACCAATCACCATTACCTTTTACACTTCCCTTAACCCTTCTTTCTCTTTTCAAAACAACATTAAAAACTTTCATGTACGTATTTAAGGTTTTGTTAACTTTGTTTTTTAAATAACATGATTGTAAATTTATGATTCTATTACAAGTTAAGTGTGCAAATAACACCGTGGATAGAAATGTGCGCATTCTCATTCCAAGTAAGTGTATATTATCCTGTTAAAAAATGGAAGATTGATTGTAAATAAAAATATCAAACTTTTTCAGGTTTCCTATTATATGACCGGTTGATTTTACTTCTCACGTGATAAACATATACTATTAATTTGTTTCAAATCAACTTTTATAAAATGAAATGATAGTAATGGTAATAAGCCTTTCATCGATACTTGTATATATACTAAAATAAATTCAATATCCTTTGAATATCAGTTGAAGTACAATTAATCTATGAATCTCTAAAACTCTTAATGACAGTTCTAATGTTGTCGTTAACAAAAGTATTTTTAACAATAAGCAAATTATTGGCACAAAGTAGAAAAGGAACTACAAGATTGATAAAAGTAAAGTACGAATTATTAAATCTCATGTCCAAGCCTAAGAACTCTCGTCTAAAAATCCTGATAAATGATGAATGAGACTAGAAAAAAGAGTGACTTAAGTATAACACCGATGAAACATGACTACTCATATTATTTTTGGATATTAAACATGTTAATTTAATACGAGCAAAAAACATAATGATGTATAGTCTTGACGAACCTATATTTTCATAACGGGATAGTTATTTTGTTAACAACATGTAATTTTAGGTGATGTTAATGTAAAGAAATTGACTGAATTACTGAAGTGAAAGTTGAGTGACAAGAACATAAAAATAAAAAGAATTTATTTAAATTCTAATTGGTAAACACTACAAACCTTTTGTATTTTATTTAATATCCTCTTTCATTACATAGATAAAATAAATAGATTGTTCTAGAAAAATCTCTACATAGATAAAGAATTTCACTTCTCATACGTAGGAATAAAAGGACAAAATCACTAGCACACAAAGTCGAAAAAATAATTCTCCATTATGGGCCTATCTAACCCGAGGTTTAAATAATGGGCTAACAATTTCTTTTTTCTACCCAAAAAAGTAATAGATGGCCCAATAAAACCTAATGCTCTAAAGTATCTAGATGGCTATTGTTGGTATTAACGAGTTCCAACTTTTTAGTTAGCCACGAGTTAATTATTTTATCTCTCAGTTGTAAATGCGCATTTGATTTGTTTTAACTATTTCGGTTTCTTCTTTAGACTGGAAAAGTTACTAAAGATATAGTTGAAATTGTAAATATTAATAAACTTAAAGATATAAAAACTAAAAAATCAAAATAGTTAAGTTTATTAGAAATTCATGTGTTCCAAGCTTAACTAGAGTTCAATGCCGTAAAAATAACATTAAAATAGAAATACTTAAATAGACTAGATGATTCAACCACGAGAGACTATAGTCCAAAACACCACTTCATATTTAGACAATTGATAGTCTTTTGAGAAACTTCATCGCAATTGCATTATAAAGAGCTAAAATCAATTATTGTCTTCAGAGCTTTTTACGATCTTGATCACCATCAATTTAAATAGTGAAGTTAATTTGTATCATACAGAGTAATCGATGCAAGAAATAGAAATGTCTTAACCTTGTAAAAATTTGTTGATATAACAAAATCTAAAATTAGATAAATACATATGTATAAAAGATGTGTTTTTGGTAAAACTAGTTGGTAGTTGAAGTTTATATTTCAAGTTAGAGGTTAAAATTATTTTTTATAAGCGTTTTGGTAAAATTAACTGGAACTTAAATATGTAAATTGACATAAAAAGACAAAAAGTAAAAGATATATAATGATATAAGGAGTATTTATGTAATTTCTTTTTTCATAAGCTTGAAACTTATTTTTAAAAGCTATTTCAAGTAATTTTTTTATTTTTCAAATGCTTTTTTTTTTCAATAAGATCATCAAGTTTTGTCTACAAAACATTGCTAGAAGTTTGAGCTTATAGAAAATATAAGTTTAGAGTATGTTTGACATACAAGTTTATTCTAACTTATGGGAGCTTATACTTATTTTTTTTCAAAAGCTCAGGGTAGTAAAATTGTTTGGATGATAAAAGTTTTAGATCTTATGGAAAAAATAAGATCTCAAAAAAAGGCTAGTTGGACTAGCTTTTAAATTAAGCTCTTAGCTTATGAAGTGATAAATTACATAAGTACCCTATATATAATTATTTATCATATATTTTTTTTCCTTTTAAGTCATTTGTTGCTCCTTATAACCCGAACTACTTTGCTAAACACTTATAAATAATAAGGTCCAATTTTCGGCTTCAAAAACAATCTCTAACTACCAACTAAATTCGCCAAACATACCCTTTCTAATAAATTTGTCGAATTTACATTCTTTTATGTATACTAAATATCGGTATGTTATAAACATGATAAAATACATTAAGTGATCATCATCATATCATTATGTATCTATAAAAAAAATTATTCTGATAATCAGCTTCCATAAAATCATAAAATCACATGATTATATTATTCAAGAACTATTAATCGGTGAAGTAATGGTGGAAAGAAACAAAATAAATGTGAAAAACATAATAAAGCAACACTGATATCAATCTAGACTTTCTGTTTTATCTTAAAAATTCTAAATTTAAATAAATTACGAATGACCAGATTTAATTTAATTCTTGATATATATTCAACCCACCAAGAAAAAAGCAAATCAACAAAACAAGAAACAAATAACACAAATCCACACACAAACACAACACACAATCGGCGCACAAATCAGTGAATCTCACACCTTTCCTTGATTCCCCTCTTCTTTTTTGATCTTATCCTTTTTTTCCGCTTTTTCAGGAGCTAATTCCTATTTTATCCGATTTTTTATGAAAATTTATACTAAATCAATTGAACTGAATTGAATGTGAGTTTAAAACAAGTTAGTAGTTGGATCTTACTCGTTAATCTTGTTTTCTTCTCAGGCGGCTTTCAACATGTCGATCTCAGGTATTCAGCTAGTGTTTTATTTTGTTAGGTTTTCAGTAATCTGTAGATTGGAGCCGATTTGAGGGTTTTCAATTTAATTTTTAGTAATTAGTTGCAAGTGTATATATAGATGACCTTTAAAGCTTATGCCTTGGAGCTATTGGTAGTAGGTTTATACTTTGTATGGTATAATTTAGATTAGAACAAGGTTTTTTTAGGAGACATTATTATTATGGTGTTACTATTAGTTAATATATATATGTATATGTATGCAAAGTGTTGCTAATGTTATACGCGTCAGCTTGATTCATTTAGATAAAATATTACCGTGAACGATTAGGGGCTATAACAGAAACTTTAAGATTGCGTGATATGTATTATATCATTGATCTTGTGATGCAATGGTGATTCTTGTCATCTTGCTAGTATACTTTTTGTTTGATGTTAACGTTGCTTTTGAGTGTTTCTGTTTGAGATCGAGTGTTTTTTTTATCTCATCCTAAGAGAGTTTTACCTACATATTTTAGTAAGTTAAGGCAATGTTGATTAGTTGTGCCAAAAAGATTTTAAGAAAGAAGTTTTAGGTAATTAGCTTACTTGAGTGTATGGGAAGTTGATACTATGACAATGGACTGTTATCAAACTAATTAGGTTTTATTTTGAGTTGCCATATATATCTGTTTATCTAATAAATGTGATAAATTCCTTTGATTTGTTTGTTGCTTCCAATCTAACATAGTGATTCACGTCTTTATTATTTGGTTATATAATAGATTCACCTGACAGATTGTAATGGATTGTGTTTAATTAGCTTTTTTGTTGTATGATGATTATCCCTACATTAATTATACAAGTTCTCATTTTACGAGTTTTATTTATAAAATTGGGTATGTCTTTTTGTAATGGTTTATGGGTTGTCTTCTAGGTGTAATTGTTGTTTCCATGTTTGTAGGACTGCGTGAGAAGCATAAACAAGAGCTCGAGAATTTGACGCTAATATCACAACCTTTGAAAACTTTGAAGCTTTTTATTGTGGCTATTGCTCAATATCTAAAAAGATCGTTTGTATACCTTTTGACACACGGTGTATGGCTTATGATATTGGTCACCGTTACTGTTGCAGGGGCAGTCTTGTTTCTGTCCGCAGATGGTCCTTACGGAAAGGTACGTCCGTGTGCATTAATCTTCAGTTAGAATCCTGTCAATCTTTGAATTCTTAATACCTATTTTTTTGTTGTACTTAGAATTTTTCAAAGTTATCGACAATGATGTAACAGCCCTATTTTTGAGTTAGAAATTAATGAAGTTCTATAATCATGATTATCTTAATTAAGTAATTAAAGTATAATTAGTAAACAAGTAGCTTACAAGTAGCATACAAGTAGCTTACAAGTAGACCTCAACAACCACAAGATTTTCAAGAACAAAAGTGAGTTGTTAAAAGAGTAACTTGCTGTCCAGATTTTTAGCCACAATAAGAACACCTTACTAAGCTTAACTAGGAGCATTACAATGCAAAGCTAGGTAGTATAGACTCAATACATGTCAAGGAATAAGGAGGAGAGGTACTTTGCACTTTCACTATAAATAGAGACTAGATTAGTTCATTCATTTTCATCAAAAAACCACATCAAGTAGTAAAGTGAGTAGTAAGAACATAAACAAGCAAGTGAATAAGCAAGCATCCTAAAGTAAGTATCAAGATCACAAGTATCAAAGATCTAAGCAAGGTGAGTACTTATGTGATTTAAATGGGATGCATACATGCTATAACAAACTTTATACTACTTTGCCATGTTTAAATTATTTTGTATGTTAAAGTCATATGTTTATGGTATGTGATCAAGTAAAGCATGAAAAGTTTTGCTCATGTAAGTATGGTCATTTAAATACCCAACGTACGGGGTATAGAATGAAGGGACGTCTTGCAAATGAACCTTATGGGACAGCCCTTTGTGGATCCCGAGGATTAGAACGGACCTACTTACATGTGGCTATGAGATCTCAAAGAATTTAAAGCATGAAAGATTTTATAACTATTATTTTGCATTAACTGTTTATGTTATATGTCAAAACCATAACTACTCACTAAGCTTAAAGCTTACCTATTCGTGTATGTATCTCAGGAGCCAAGGAGTAGGACCAGTGAAGTGTTATTAATAAATTAGACTTTTTATTTTTCGCTTTTTCCGCTTATGTAAAACTCTGTATTAAGTATGTACTAAGTTATGATGAAATAAAATATGAAGTTTCGTTTATTCATTTGTACTAAAGGCAAAGATGATACCCGCGAAATCGGGGTGTCACAAATGACCTTAACATTGATGAGCTCCTCGAGCTTTTCAATTAGATGTTACAAATTGATGTATGGTATATTTTTATTTCTAGCTATAGTTCACTTGGTGTTTGTACCATTAATGATAAATATGTGATTAATCTGTTCCCTCAGCATGTTGAAGAGCTTCTTGAATATGCAAGGTTTGGATTGTGGTGGGTGGCTCTTGGTGTTGCATCCTCTATTGGTCTTGGTGAGCTCTCGTGCCTGCTATATTTTGTCTTATAGTAGCTTAACTTGGTGAAGTAAATGATATTACGCGAGTACGCCACAGAAGTCAATGGTTATTATAATGATAATTATGATGTCTATAACAAGCTACTAAATAACTAACTAGTATTCTGGATTAATATATATCAATTAACTTGAAGGAAATAAAATCATTTAGTAGTGACAATGATGGTATGCATGACTTCTCGCATCTTTCTTCTTCTGCTCATCTTTCTTCACATGTTTGTTTGTGAATACATGCGCTCGCGGTTTTATATAAGTATACTCACATAAATGCGTAGATACATGTGCCGATAAGTGCCATTCATACGTAGTACGTACATAATGCCTTTATGGTCCAACAACTGTTATACATACATACATGGCAACTAATGTTCTCCTTTTTTATTCTTGTTAGGATCTGGGCTGCACACCTTTGTCCTATACCTTGGGCCACATATTGCATTCTTTACGATAAAAGCAATGCAGTGTGGTACAGTGGATATTAAAAGTGCTATATATGATACAATACAATTAAACAGAAGCCCGTCATGGCTTAAGAAGGATTGTTCAGAGTTTGGGCCTCCATTATTTTCAACCCCAGATGGTATTCAGGTTCCGCTTACCAGCATATTGCCACAAGTACAAGTGGAAGCTATTCTTTGGGGCCTTGGAACTGCACTAGGAGAGCTCCCTCCATATTTTATTTCTAGAGCAGGTTTGTCTCTTTTTGTCTCGGTGTTTTATGTGTATTCTTTATTACTATGCGCTTCTAATTGCTTATGTGTGTGCACTTAATTTCTTTAAATTTTATCCCTATATCCTTGTGGTTAGTAGAGAACAGCCATCGGACCGGATTTGTCATAAAATACTCCCACTGGGATTTCGTTAGGGGGAGCTCTGAACCCCTCACTCTTTCTCCGGACCATAAGCCCTATAAGCAACTAATGGACAGACCAGACCGCATAAGACTACTGGAATAGAAAAAGAGAAGGGATTTATCTGTTTGATTCTAGTTTGTTAAATATAGATCCTTGTTTGTGTCCGTAGCTTTCCCAGGTTTCTGATAACTCATAAGATTCCTAGTTTTCCGTTTAATATGGATTCTTATTAATACAGGTGAGTAAAGACAAAGCAAAGATCATGAAAAAAGTTGTACCAACAAGGGAAAAAGAATTTTACTAACTGTACAATTGGAAACTTCTTTGTGTTCTGATGGTTGCTAGTATGTTCTTCAGAAACAAAATCCGACTCTTTACAGTGTTTGCTTAAGACATCGGACTAGAAAAGGAACATTTTCTAGTTTTATGTTTGAGGCAATAGCCAGTAGCTAATTGAGATGGATTTTGATATTAGTTCATATTCTAGATGAATGTTTATGGTGGTCCATATGTATGAGAGTTGAGAAAGCTACATTCCATTAGATAGCCGTGAACAAATGGGTGATAAGGTGATCTGGAAAAATATTGGTAGGCCTTGGTAGTGTTCATTATGGGGCCTTAACGGCCCATTGTTCATCAATAAGCTGATATATAGGATAACTGAGAAAGAGAGACACTAAGCTGACATATAGGTTAACTGAGAAAGAGAGACACTAAGCTGACATATAGGTTAACTGAGAAAGTAAGTCTTGCTTGTTTGTTCTTGCAAGTTCTTCCCCCAACTTTATTTCTAATCATCTTTTTTCTCTTTTGATACTAATCACATCATTATTCTACTTGGTTTTGCATCTATGTGGGTCTTTGAGATTTGCGTTTCAGAACTGATTATGTGATATTATATAATCAGAATGAAGTAATCAGCAGTAATTGGTTAATAGAATGTACTGCAGGAGATAGTGTTTGAAAATGCTTCTGCTCTTTGAAGCTGTAATTAGGTTATTCGTTGTCCAAGTGGTTGGCAATTCTGATTATGTAGGACTTCATTGATATTGTTAAAGTACATATTTAAAGTATGACAGTTTGTTTTCATTTATTATAGCATTAACTTTTTTTTTTATCAATTCTTTGTTATAAATTTATAAATATAAAATATATTCCTTTGAAGTTATAAAAACTACTCTTATACAAGTAACAAAGAGAAATGGGGAAGAAAAGTAATTAAGTGTATAAAAGAGGGTAAATGATCGTTCTTTGGTTATTCATCTTACAAACGGTGATCTTTTTATGCAGCAAGTATCTCAGGTGACAAAATAGATCCTGCAGAAGAGCTGGATGCATCCTCGTCAGAGAATAATGGAGTTGCTTCAAACTTGAATCAAATGAAGCATTGGCTCCTGTCGCATGCTCAGTACTTGAACTTTTTTACAATTCTGGTGCTTGCTTCGGTTAGTTTCTATGCTGTTATCTGTTGTCATGCTTTCTAACTTAATGGATATACTGCAATTTCTGATACCAAACTTATGTTTCATGCTTCTGTTAGTAATTTTTTTATATGTAAGAACAAATGTTATCCATTACATTGTACCTACATTGAACTCCAATAATTCGCTGAGGCAATTTGTAGGTGCCAAATCCTCTATTTGACCTTGCGGGCATAATGTGTGGGCAATTTGGGATTCCATTTTGGGAGTTTTTTCTAGCAACCCTTATTGGAAAGGCAATCGTCAAAACTCACATCCAGGTATGGTCATGTTCCCTTTCTCTAAACCTTCAATACTATATTTACATTACTATTTACAATATCTAATATATGGGTCTTTGTTTTGTGTTGTGAAATTTATTATATGATATGGAATAATCAGAATCAGATACTCCTGCTATAACTAAACATGCTTCAGGAAATAGTGTTTAAATTTGCTTCTGTTTTAAGTTTGTATTAGTCAGCTGTTTTAGTGTTCAAACTATTCTTCTAGGTAAGAAATTAATAGACAAATTGACCAAAAATTGGTGCTTTTGTGAAAAAGAAAAGTAGGGATGGTTCGTGAAGGTAAATAGAAGTCTTTTAAGTAAGATTAAGAGAAGAGGTAAAATAAATAATTAAGTAAAATTTTAGCTTTGTTGCAGCTTGTGAGAAACAGATTACTTGACCCTTGTAGTTATAAAAGTCATTTCTGAAACTCACATCCAAACACCCCTGTGATAGAATCAGTTTTGATGATGGGTGACAAGACCATTACATCTTGGAAGTTAAAGTATGAGCTCATATCGCATAGAAGTGACTAATTACCTATATTTTTGAACTTAAGGATTTGTGATGAAGCCATGAATAGGATATGTCTAATTAACTTTTATCTTTTTGGCAGACGGTGTTTATCATTTCGGTATGCAACAATCAACTTCTTGACTGGATAGAAAATGAGTTAATATGGATGCTTAGCTTCATCCCTGGTGTATCTTCTGCCTTGCCCAGCATTGTATCCAAACTGCATGCAATGAAGGAGAAATACATGGCAGCCCCTCTGCCAGTCACATCAAACATCAAGGTATGTCTAGTGAATGCTCTATTACTTCTTTGGTTACAAAAATGTTGGATGTTACTTTGGATCTGAAATGGACTACTTTAAACATTTATTATGCAAGTGAAACTTCTCTAACCATCCTGCTTAGTTTTTTATTCCAAATTAACCATCCTTATAATGTTGGGAATATGCCAAATAAACTACTTTTTGTTAGCATGAGCAAGCTTTTACAAATCATGGAAATGCAACAACAAAAAGAAAAAAGAAACAAAAAAAAAAAAAACAATTAGGCATTGTATTTTGCTCAAATGCGGTGTGTGATATTTTGGGAGATTAATCACTCTTTTAGTTAATTGGGAAAGTTAAGATATGGCATTTAACTTCACAACCTGCATTAAAAAATTAGAAAATTGGTGTTGAACATGTTATCTTGAGTTTCAAAAGTAGTTCTTTACCCCAGTTGTATCGATGCACTTTATCCATCCAGAATGTTCCTTGTTATTAATGTTATTGCTATTTTAAGTACATAGATGACATTTGTGGGTAAACCGGTTGACTTGGGTTGCACTAAATTTTCGAACGGGCTAAATCGGAATAAAAAATTTCAAGTAATTGCTAAAATTGATTGTGGGTCGGCCTGACCTGGCAGTTTTAACATCACAAAATTTATCTTTTTTGACATGTTATCCAACTCGCCCGACACACCGATTTTGCCACCTCTAGGTGCTATGTACCACTTTTCTTATGCTGTGTTTCTTAAATATATGCCCTTCTCAGGTGAAATCATGGGATCTATCCTTCGCTTCGGTTTGGAACTCAATCGTATGGCTAATGCTGTTGAACTTTTTCGTCAAGATCGTGAATTCAACTGCACAGAGGTATCTAAAGAAGCAGCAGGAAAAAGAAATGGCTGCTTTGAAAAAGAAGTCGGAAGAATCAGAGGGTAATAGCCATTAGTTGTTGTTTGATGTTTCTTCTTATTCATGTTAGAGAATAGGTATTCTAAAGACATCCTTCACTTACCATTGAAGTTGAAGCAATCCAGAACAGAAAGAATCCCCTGCTCACATTAACTCATTTATAGAAAAAACAGCTGCAGATTTTTCTCTTGTTCTACTATGTGACCGTTTAGAGGGATTCCCGTTTTGGATTCAAAATATGACTGTGGCCGTGTTAAGCCTATGATTAGATCATATTATCCTTCATCAGCCATCCAGCTATGTTCGTTGGCAATTAGCTATTACAAAACATTTGTGCATTAGGTGCTTGCAATAGTGTTTAAAAACATTACATTTACCAAAATGCATGTCCATCTTAACTTGGGCCAAATAAAAAAGAATCAAGTAGGGAATGGTACAAATGGGTTGAACAGGTTTAAAGTTGCTGAAACTCGAAAATTATTTTTGATATACAAACTTCTAGGTTGTTTCACTCAAAAATCTAGGCTATCATTGCAATGATAGTAAGGAAGTAAATCATGAAAGAGAAAAAAGTTGAAACAAAAAATGTTTGTGGCAACCTAACTCTAAAAGATTGAATGTCTGATCTAAACAAAGCTTTAACATATTACAGTGCCTACTATAATCGCTCATTCTGTCACCTCTTAATTTCACGCAGCATAAATATTTTCTGGTGCATATATCATCAGAGTGTTGGAAACACATACCAAAATTGGCTTTTGAAGATCAACGTTTTTGTTTATGTTCGCTGAATAAGTCACTCATGCTATAAAAGATCTTTAAAAATGTAGTGTATTTTCTTATTCATTACCTTGTTTTGCTTGGTGGATAACATTTTTGCAACGGCTGGAGTCTGTATGTACACATTCTAAACAACCTTTGGGTCCACCCTAATTTCGAGTCCAATCATTACCAAGAGCATCAACAATCTTGCAGTATGTAATTATTTGTGAGGAAAGTGATTTGCACACCAAAACATTACCTTTTCACACTACCAATTACTTTATTTATGCACAAAATATAACACCTTATATGCATGGTTAAAAATGTAATAGCCATATAAATAATATAATATTCATCTTACAATTCTTATGACAAAACCTTGTTCTCTGATGATTTCCGTTTGCATACACATGACGTATCAAAATTAACGATGCTTATAATCTGCAGACTGGAAGCCAGTTTTTCGAACTTTTTTCTGCTTAAGCTTGACTTTCACAAACACACCATTGTTGATCAAAGACTGAAGTACACTTTGAAGTTTTCCCTCCAATTTCTCACCTTTTCTTGGTGTATAAACCACATTGTGAATATCATCGGCCAACGCTCTTTGTGCTAACACCTTCCCCACAGCATCACAAGCAGCAGCATTTCTAGTCGAACCCAAATCAAATTTCATGTCCTTAGAAATGGAATGTGCCACAACAACAACTTTACTCGTTGCTCGATGAACAATGCACGCACGTACAGATGCTTTTGAGATGTATATATCCAAACAAAATGGCTCATGGTAAGGTGCTGTAACCTGATTAAAAGTTGGAACCCTTTGCTTCTTTTCGGTAAAAGTTTCTTCCATTTTTAAGTTATTTCTCGCGTTTCCTTGCATTTTATTTTCCCTGTTGTCGTCTTTTCGCTTTGAATCAGAGACTGAATTTGAACTCGGCGGGGTCTCTTTTGTCTTGCTTTTAGGAGATTTTTTTCTTCTGTGGAAATCATAATTGTATTCTTCATACTCTTTTGAATCTTTATCAAGTTTATAAAACAGCTTTCCGCATATTCTCAAATCATCAATGTCATCAAAATCTGGCTCATTTGAATTTCGAGTAGCAATGTTAACTAATCGATCATGAGATGCATTAGTTACTTGTTCTGAAGCAGTTGCAGCATCTTTCCAGACATTTGCAAAACCTGCTGAAACTTGCCAAGTTTCATCATCAACAATGTCAATTTTGTAACTATTAGATTGATCAACAATTCTAGAAAACAGAGGTGAATGATGAAGGGTGTGCTTATAACAAGATGAAGTTGATTCACTTTTCGTTTCAAGTAGTGAATCACGAGCTGCTGCTTTGGTTTGATTATGGATACCTGCCCGGATGATATTTAGATAAAGGTTGTGTTTATTTGGTTCAAAATGGTGACTTGCGATCTCTCTAAAGATGATTGCTTTTTTAAGAAACATCAGCAAGGTCATCTTCTTGTTTGCTTAAATCAGTAGAAACCAATTTAAATTTAGCAAAAGAACTTGGCGGTAAATTGTTCAAAGTTCACTGTGACAAAAAATCAAACGGTTGGTGTGCAGAACCGGACTGATGATAGCAGTAGCCCCCTGCAAAATACAAACTCGTTCACTTTAAATTAACAGAATCAAAACCACATTGAAACAGAGGTTTTCAGAAGTTCAAGATAGGAGATAATATCAACACTGGGCGATTGTAATCTAGGGAGTTATATGGGTTGAAACATTGGGTATTACGGAGTGTTATTTTTTGAACTGCGTATGTGACGTTCGGTACCAATTTACAGGGTTAGATAAACTTCATTATAATTAAACTATATTTGATCTCTCGGTTTTTATTTTATTATTTCCTTTTTAAATTAAGCTTTTACAAGTTATCAAATCTTTAACTTCAGCTTATGTGTGTGAAAAAATTAAATTCAATAGTTTACACTTGCCTTTGACAGAAATAAACCAGTATATACCTCACGTTCATGTCGACGTTTCTATTTTGGAGTATAATTTATATTCTTTCTAAATATTTACTCTTAAATAATTGCCATTGGCATATGGGTACAAAGATGTATGTACGACACCAATCTTTGAGGTTTACATGAAAGGATTTGTTAGCTTTCTAGCAACGATGATACTTGACGAAGTTAACCGGTTTCAAGAGCCCTGCCCCGAAAACAGTACGTCATAAACGATTACCGATCCAACTTTACACCGGCCCAACAACCCACTAAATAGAGTGTTCGTAAGTCTTCCATTTCAAAACCAGCCAAATACGTCTAATGATTAATTCAAAACACAGTGTAATTACTATGTTGTATGATAATTGTCTGAACCCAAATCATGAATATCACATTACTAGATCAAAAAGCACACATGAAACCACCCCTTTGAGAACTTAGCTACAAGTTTGATTATTCATTATCCAAATGTCAACTGAATGCAATAAAATATAGCTTTAGAAGCCAGTAATATCAATTACAACTGAAGACGAACAATATCATAACAATAGAATACCATCTACAATTAACTATTTCCATATCTTCCTCTTTAGACCTCGGGTTTTAAAACAATGGGCACAAAGTCTGTTTCATTTTTATTGCGAATGCGGAAACTAAAGAAGAGGGTGGAACAATCTCCTGCCTAACCTTTTATATGGCCACAAATTTTACACTAAGCATGGTAAATATCTTCGTACAAACCCAACTATATACACAATGTGTGCAGCCTATAAACTATGGCACCATTTACCAAAAAGAATAAGAGGGATTAGATGTAAAACTATATATTCAAATAATACTCGGCTACTGTTAGTCCAGAAGACCATTAAGTAGTGGAGACCCAATATCTGGATTCCTTGTTGTCCCTCTACTACGTTCTCGTGGTCGACCCCTGCAAAAAAATTAAGTTCAACTTCAGAAAACAGTTTACGTCAATACATAGCATTTACAGAAGAATTCCCTTAAAAAGGTGACAAATGGGTGTATAAAAACAGCTACCTCTGAATATTGGGTCTGTAATGAAGAAGTTATAATGGAATTTGAAAGGAACCTCACTTTACCTATACTTTGTATCTTTCAAGAATAACAAAACTATTTTTCAAAAGATTAGAATCCACTCAGTTTTGAGGTTGAAGATTAGCCTGATCACATCAAAATTCTAAGTGTAGTAACTGTAAGTCCTATCTTTTCTTTTCCCCTAAAAGAATAGAATATACTAATTAAAAATTGAACTATGAAACTAAAGAACAAGTATTTTTCCTATTTATATGTAACTTATCATCTCACCACCAATTATCTATAGTACGGTTTCCATTTCTACTTTCTCCCGGATCACTATTTTGCCATCTTAAGAATCCACACTTCCCTTCGAAATTCCAACATCCTTTATTGAATCATTCAATCATCAACAGTACTCGAATGATATCTTACTGCTTCTATATCCTTCCATCTACTAGTTTGTTTGTCAATAAAAGACCATGTCATGTCACTATCCACTGCCCAATTATGATAATTTGAAATAAGAAATAATTTGATATATCTATTAGTCCAGGAAAGAAGAGTGAAAATAAGTAGTCTAATTACAGAATTCACGCAAAGCCTTGGTGACAACCCACCATTGTTGCAATAGGTAAGCCTACTTAGACTACGGGAAAGCTAGACAATGAGATGGCAAATATACACAAGTACCAAACAAAACGCTTACTTACTTGCTTGAACATACATGATTGTTTGGTGGTTTATTCGAACGGAAAAATTACTTGGCGAATACACCTAAACCCATAAATGCTCACAACATGCACAAAGCTACATGAATCGTGATTATTTCTTCATCTGTTTTAAATTACTATTTTGATTACATAGTAAGAGTTTGATCTTACAAACATTATAATTATTTTTATTTAAATGATTCGACCCAGATGCATCATTAGTTGAAAAAACATAGATATTTTTATTTAAATGATTCTTCATCTGTTCGATCTATTAGATCTTGGATCAATGAAACAAGTTAACTAATCTGTTGGATCACAAAGAGTCCCAACCAATAAGCAGGCATACCAGGAAAAACTTCTCTCTTTTAAGATTACATTACTCAAAGTAGCAATTCCTATACACAATAAGGTAATGAAATACAGGAATCATAGAGACCTTACACTAGTTGACTGGAGCTCTACAGAACCTGAATCCTCATTGTCCTGGACAGACAAAATTTGCAAATTGTCAGTGACCACCAATAACTCCATGGCATGAATTCTAAATACACAAAAGTTACGAAGTCCAATTACCTCAAATAACAAGTCCTTTCTGGTGATCATGCCAATCACACGAGAAGCACGAGGAACTACAAATATATGTCTCAACCCTAATTGACGGAACAGATTATACACCTGCACAGTTTACACATCAGTAAGACTACTCCTAAACAAAAGCTTTCATGCGCTCAAGGTATGATAGAGGTGGAAATTGGTGGGTTGGGTAATAGGTTCGGGTAAAAACTGGTATTTATTTTACATGTTCGCTTGGATTCACCAAAATACTTTGTCCAAAATTTTTTTATAAACAAAAAGTGTGTCAATATGATTACAAAAATTATACTCTTTCAATAATAATCCAAACTTTGAGTACACTGATTTATGAATTAGAAATACATTTCGGGGACTTTCAACCCAGTTGGCCAATTTCCTTTCAAGGTAAAATTTGATTTTACCAGTTTGACCCATTAGAGATAAAACACAACCCAAATCGACCCATAACAAGTGTATTAGGGTTGAAATTGCCACCTCTAATTCTATGAGTAGACAAGATGATCAACCATATTGCATAAGGAGACACTCACCTTTGTTAATGACATATCCTCAGGGACAACATATGGCGATGGGTTCACAAATGGGGCTAGATCTATGTACATTTCCAAATCATCAACGCTTAGATGGATATCATTTATTGATAATCCTTTACTAGAAACAGGCTTCACAAAGTCACTAAGGCTGTGCCTGCAATTCATATATCCATATGAGATTATCAACTGTACAAATAGATTGAAAATGTGAACGTCCAATGACTTTTATATAATATACCTGATTGGTATAGATTGGCTTCTCATATCAACTGCAAGAGGGCTATGCTGAAAATCTGCCTTGGACTGCAGAAGTACCAACAAGTGACTGCATCACAACATCACAAACAGATATATTTACTTTTTATTACTTGTTCCAAAATCTTAAACCTTGCAATCTGTTTAAACTTGCAATTAATTAAGGATGATTAGTAAATTAGGCAATAATGGTGTTTCCATAAGTATAATATGCAATTTTAGTATTTCCACGATCATAATAGGGAAGAAAAAATTATCTATTAGGGAATATTAATGAGATGTGATTTACTATGCTTAATTTGATTACAGAATCAGGGTTATGTTAAGCTTCAATAGGAGAACCGGTCGTCTCTCGGAAGCAGGCTTATATATATATCTCATTAGTATTTATTTCAGTTTCAATAAAATTTGTGGGTCTTATAGCAATCATAATCGAACACTATATTGTTTTTACCTGCGCAGGATAAGACCAATGACCATCGTTTCTCCACTGCGTGATTGATCCACAACCTAAATGGCATGCAAAAGCATAACATTAAGTTTTCTTTTTTTTCTTTTTTTAAAAAAAAGAAAAAGAAAAGAACAGGTGGTTCAGGAAATAGAAATGACATACGGGAAAGCCATTGTGATTGTTAGCCCTCAGAATAGAGGCCACATCAGCAACTTTCACCACGCGGGTCAAGTAGGAAACCTATCGAGTGAAGAAATACAGCAAACAATAATTTCATACAAATTATGGGGAGCGGTTTAGTGAGAAAATTAGAGGCTATGCAAGAGAAATCATGGTTTTCACTTGTTTATGACCAACAACTCTTTATATATAACGATGGGGATAAATTGACGTCATGAGGTGGCAAAAAGGTGAATAATAGGTCAAAACTGGTGATTTAGTGCATTTTGACACAAATTCAGTTGGGTTGATCCGAAGCACATTTTGTCCTAAATCTTCTGTTTAAATACAACTAGTTACTGTGTAACATACAGATAAAAAAAATATAATATTCAAATATTATAATAATTTGAATAGAAATATTTAGAAGGTAACATGCATTACTGAGATACACTTTAAGCTACTTCAACCCATTTGACCATTTACTTTCATGCTACTTCTAAATTTTACTCATTAGAGATAAAACATAACCCCAATCAACCCATTCACAAATAAATGAGTCGAAATTGCCACCTCTCGAGACAAGTATTGAGAAGCATCACCACATAACTTTCTAACCTTTTGATTCCCACAGGCCTCTTTAGCTGTCATTTTTCTCATTAAGTTTTTGGGTCTGGATTCAAGTAAAGGAATACCCCTCAATCTAGCTTGTTCTTCATATAAACCTTCGTTGAAAGCATCACCAACAGCCTGAGGAAGTATAAGGCTAAAAAAAACTTACAACACATTGCCATATCATCCATCGAGGGAAAAAGCCTTACCTTGGATATGAGAAGAACAAGCATGATTAGAGGTAAAAGCTTTAAGTTATTTGTAATTTCAACCATAATTACACACAGTGAGACTGTCATTCGCATTGAACCTCCAAGGAATGAAGCAGCTCCAAGCAAAGCATACCTGCATAATATATTTGTCATGCAAACCAAAGGACAACGTGTAAATGATAAGCTAAGCCACATCTAGCACCAATACTGTACAGACGGCAATGTTAACCCATAGAATGGGTTGATTAGGGTTATGTTTTTATTCTAACAACAAACGGGTAAAAAAGATTAGCTAAAAAGAAAACGCATCAAAGTCTACGACATGCTAGCTCACTCTAACCAAAATTTAAGTTATATTTGAAATAAGAAAAATCGCAATTATAGTTAACAAGATTCTTTAAAGAGTCTAGTTACTCCTATTAAAAGGGACAAAATGCGTATCAAGTTAACCGGGCGGCCCGTTTCATCCCGTATAAGAAAGAAATACCCACTTTGACTGGAACCCATTTAGATTAGAGAAGGCAAGCCGTACTGACACAATAGTCCCATAGGAAAATAGAAGCCACACTTACCCCAGGCTCAAAAACCTTCTCATATTATCTAATGAACTAATGTACAAAGATAAACTTTCTAAAAAGAATTTTCAAGCAGAATATAAGTTTGAGCAGCAAAGAGTGCAAGGCAGAGATAACACAGTAATACAAATACAAACATTATTAAATGCTAGCTAGTGGAAATGTAATTCAAATATATTCGTAGCATGTTTAAAACAAGAGATAAAAAATGATATAAAGATATCAACTTACGTTCCTTCTTCAATGTTCATTTTTTTGTAGAGTCTGACAACAAACATGCCAACAAGGCGTCCATACGTCGATCCTATCATTATACCAGGAACAAATTGGCCAGCTGGAACAGCAGTACCAAATGTCACCACGGCTAAGCTATAGAACATAACCTGAGTAGAAACTATGCATGAAAGAAGTCTACTAGCTCAGCATATAAGAAGAAATACAGGTAATTCATCCACTTTTTAACTGAACTTGAAAAAGATAACTTCAATCTTTTAATTAGTTGGTATATCATCAACGTGAGATCTGTTTATTTGGATTATCAAGATATTCTTTATACTAGAATTTAACATTTCGGATTAAAACTTAAAAAGTCGAACGTACAAAATAAATTGAAACTTAATGTCATTCGAAAGCATTGTCTTTCACAATACTGAATACTATTATTGGAGCAGTTAATTATTTTCTATTTCAAAATGCAAAAAAGAAAAAATATCAAAGTACTAAGTATTAATTTAAAACGTATCATATTATACGCATATCTAAATGCTTTCTTTACACAAAAATATTCCACTGTTCTCATGAAATAGAAAGCAAGCAGGAGGGGGAGGTAAGTTATACCAAAAAAGTCAGCAGGCTCTGGGCACTATACTCGTGAATGGTTTTTGCACTGAACAGGTTTCTTATGGCATCATCCTGCATCCAGATAAAGATGCATTGTTTAAAAACAATTGATGAGGCTGAACATGATTAACATTAGAGATACTAAAGGGCCTTCGGCCTAGCGTTATTAGGGTAAACCAGCAACCAAAAGACTGTGTTCAAGTCTCAATTGAGAAAAAGGTATAAATAATAGGTGGTTAGGTGTGTGTGAGTATTTGGCGTTCTAAAAAGAAGTGAGATGGCATTTTCAGCACGTTTTAATTTCCAATCCTTTTACAAATGAATAGGTGAATTTAGGTTGCGTTTTACCTCAAATGGGTCAACTTAGCTTGAAAAGAGAAGAGGTCAAATGGGTCGACTCAAAAACGTTTCATTCAAAGCTTTAGATTGAAATTTTCACGTTCTTTGTAATCATAACTAAAGCATTAATGTTTACAAAATTGACAAAAGAATATCGAATACATTCAACCCCTCCAACCCATCCATCCAGCCACCTCTAAGTAACATAACTGAAGAAAATTGAATACATTGCATCTGCCAGGAATCTGCTGACCTGAGTATTAAAGAAGATGGTTGCAAGATCATTGTATTCATTGTCTTTCGTACAGAAAAACTGCAAATATAATCGGTAAATCCACCAGGGAAAAAAATAAATACGAAGCAGTATAATCCCTATTTGTGGCAGTACTAAATAAATAATTATCAATAAATAAACTTACATTAACATAATTCCCGTACATCCCTGGCGGACGAGGACATTCAATAGAGCTATCTGTATCGGGACATGCACTACATTTTCTAAAAAGAGGCAATCCAAATGAGATTACTGAGGTAATGACGGAGATAAGACAAGCTTCAATTATCTGTAATAAGAACTCACAGAATCAATATTGCAAATCATATATTCTGAAAGATAGATACTGATCAAGAACTAGAGGTGGCAAATGCCTATCTTCAGAATAGAACTGCAGGGCAAGAATAATGTTTGACCAATCTTACTTTGACTCTATTTCCTTTCTTGTGTAGATAATTTCGGCGCCAATGTGTTATATAAAGTGTCAGTTGGTTAAATAATGCTCCTGCACAAGACATAATAGCCGATTTAGATTGATGGATAGCTATACCATCTTTTATTGTACCAAAAATTAAATAAGTGCACTATAACGTACCAAGAAGACCGCCTATGACACCAATAATAGCCATTGGCAATAACTCAGCAAATGAATAGTCCTCTTGACCACTGAATTGGATTTAGTGAGAAACCAATAGCCAATAGGAAGAGTGAAATTAATAGACAAAGGATTATGAAGTTCTCACTCTGAGACATCCCATATAATGAAACCTCCGGAACCGAAATGCCCACACTTGCCACTCTTGCACCACCCCATTGCAGTACGCACTACTACTGCCACAACTGCAGATGTGAAGAAAACACGCCACATCAGCTGACTCCTCCACCTTCAATACAAAACCAAACCATTTAGTAGCTTCCCCATACTTGCATACTATTTTTCCTGATTACATTAGCCAGAATCTAATGTTACTACTAGATGTGACCATTTCAGCCTGTTTACCTATTAATGGGTCGATTCTTATGCTTTTATTCCTAACGGTCAACCGAGTAAAATACGAAATCAGTTTAGAGGAGGACGAGTCAAATTGGTCTAAAGTCGCCCGATATGCAACTTTATGCATATATCCTCCTAAGTCATCATAATCAAAATATTACAATACTATTTAAATAATATAATTTTGTGAGCATGTTTGACGAACTAATGAATCGATCCGAGATCTAATTTTTTGGATAAAACTGTTAGAGACTTCGGTGACCCCAGCTGACCCAAGCTTTTTGACCACTACCAAATGTTACCTGTTATGGTCTGACTAAGGTTGAGGGAACATTTTTTTTCCTTCTCTTGATCAAAATACGGATCATCAATTGCTACCTAGGTTTACCTCAAACTAATAACGTAATCATAATACTAAAACTTATTATTATCTTTAAAAGACAATGATGATTTTATCTAACACCAACACAAACCCTTTACCCGACCCAGCCTATTTATCCAACTCTAGCTACCATCTCCAGATAAGTACTTTATGGAAGTCCCCTGTGTAAGTTTAATGTTAGCCATATATGTACGACAACTAGAACAGAAGAAAGAAACAAACTTACCAAGAGGTAACTTCCTCTAGAGCAAATAATACACCACCAACTGGAGCTCTGAAAGCAGCAGCCACACCAGCTGCACATCCACATGTTACCTTCAAAGACATTAAACTCATAACATGACAAATACGGATATAATGGTCATCTGTTTTCTAGGGCACTTCCGTTTTCTAAGTCAATACAAAAAACTGAAAAAGCATATGGAGGATAAACAAATATACAAAATACAAGGGATCTCCATTTTCACTATCGCTTATTCTAGTGTGTATATCTTCAACTCTGAACACAATATGTTAAAATACTAATGAAGTAATGAATATAACATAAATCGAGATTAATAAAAAGATCACTCACAAGATCACGGCGATCACGGTCGCTCTTAAAGATCTGTAGCCACCTAGTACTCAGATGATATTTTGTGGATCCACCCTGAATGTTACATTAATTAACAAATAGATGTTAGCAGATTAAAAGTGGAAGAATGATGGTAGCATTAAATCATTTAAATTGTGAAGAAAGAGAAATTATCCAGTTTAAACCTAGGCTGGAATATACAGAAAATTTACTACTCAAAATCAGCAAAGACAAAATCGTGTTTTGAACTTCCATTGTCATGAGAACATGGTAGTTTACAAGCGCGGTTCACTTTGTTAAAAAATTTCTGACTCCTTTCTGTGCTATTCATTATAATAGACTAACCAGTAGACCTACATTAAAAACACAATGACTAGCAAATCAACAGAGATGAATGTACTTTCAACAAACGTATATAACTACTGCAAGGTTTAGCCGACAGTTTTAAATTAGATTCATTATCAATAAACAAACTAAGAGCCAATCGGTAACTTCAAACGTAATAATAAAACATTAGTATGTCACTAAAGGGCCGGAGGTCCTCCTGGAATCAGTCTCCTTACCCTCGGGTAGGGGTATGACTGCCTACATCCTACCTCCCCCATACCCCGCCAATGGCGGGATTGGGCATTGTTGTTATTGTTGTTGTATGCCACTAAAGCTTGAAGTAATACACGACACATGAATAAAATCACAAAAGACATAAATGAGAAAAAATAAAAAGACATACATTTCAGACAATTTTGTGATTTTATAAAACACTCATCAATCAAAGTTGCAATTGAAGGATACAATAGCTTTTTGTTAACTATAACAAGTAAACTAAATATATAATGCCATGCTTACCTGTCCCAATAAGGAAGCAATACAAGCACCAGTATGAACAAGAGGCCCTTCTTTACCAAGTGCAAGCCCACCACCTACCGACCCGATGCTTCCAGATATCTATCATATTGTATACGCACATCCTTTTAGAATAATCATATAAAATAATAGTCATACGTAGAGGAGGCAAAATAGGCAGGTTGAGTAACAGGTCAAAGCAGGTTAATTTCAAAAATGGTTCAGTTTAAAACAGGTAACATCAGGTTCACCCACAAACAGTTCTCCGTTATTTATAAATATACACTGTTAACTACAAATATAAAGACAGCACCATGGCTATATGATCCAAATGTTTAAATAAATCGATTTAGGAGGCTGTTTGCATTAAGATGTTTTGCCTTAAAAAAACAGTTCAACTTTCATCCAAAATTTGAGATTTGACACATATAAAACACAATCCAAATTGACCAATCTATAAGTAAATCAGTCAAAACTTCTACTTCTAGTCATAAAAAACCTTTTCAAAGCATTTAGTACTATTACCTTTCCAATCAGGGTTCTAAAGAGAAGGATACCGCGAGTATCAATACCTACACAATATAATAAAATTCAGTGCATAATCCATGAGAATCAAAGACATCTACACAATGCACAATAAATGCAAAGGCTTACCATTCAAATAACCTTTGATTTCAGGTATACCAGATCCTGCTGCTGCTGGGGCAAATTGTGTAATGATATAAACAGATGAAAAGACTAACGCCAAGTTGATCATGGTATATACAATAAAACCAGCCACATATGAAGTTTGTATTATCGTAAAAGTCCACGAGTACTTCCATCCAGCAAAATTCTCAACGGAGATATTAATGAGAACAGCAGCTAATCCAGTGCCTAAACTCAACCATCAAGAACGGAAACATGTGAGAATACAGGTACGACAACCATAATCCTTTCCGATATATAAAAAAATATAAGAAAGTCTAACGGGGTGTTTGGATGTGTGCTTTAAAATAGATTATGTAATATTAAATAATCAGCTTTAGTAAAGTGAGGTATAGAATATAGTGATAGGATGTGCTTCTAATATTTGAAGTTGTAATAATCAATACGTAGTCGTGTGGATGTCGCTACAACAAACATGTGCAGGGTCATGAATATGAGCATTTTCATATCCTTGTCATACAAATTCACCTCATTTTATATCATATACTAAAGTTAATGCATGATGGGACTATGTATAGGTACATACCTATTATCAACCTTTAAAGCCCTAATTTAACTATTCACCTCCTCAACAAGTTCTTGAACAAAATAGTAGTAATAAATTAATAATAAGCATAAGCATGACTCTCATTATATGAAAAATAGAAAATATCACAAAGCTTAAATAAAAGTCTCACTGATACTTATAAGTCACTCTTAAATTTTTGTTCATTGCATGGGAAATTCAAAGTTTTATATAACACAGTATCAACAACCAACACTGTCGAGCAAAATAGAATCAGTTGATAATATCCAAACCAAGACGGCATGGCATCTGGATGTTCATTTTCGAAAAGTAAATATGTGACACTGAATGATCACAATCAAATAACTCAGCTTTACTTAAACATGGTGCAGAAGATCATATCTGGATGTGCTTCTACGGATTAAAATATACAAATAAATGGTATAGTACAGTATAGTATATGAAGTAAGAAGTAAAATTAGTCTTAGTTACCTATGCCAATGAGCAGAGCAAAAAACCATTTAACTGCTACATAATACCAAACATAAAGCTTTCCTCTTCGCGCCTGCAATTAATCACAGTAAAAACAACTTGTTTCACATCACTAATCTAACCTAAATATATAAAATTTATTAAATAATAAGAAAAAACCTGTTCTTGACGATAGGCGTAATTTTCAATAACTTCATAATCAAGACTTTCAACAGCATCAAAAGTAGCAGTATCGTATCTTAAAACCCCATCAGCATCAACCTCGTGTTCGATGTCACTCGAACCATCTTCTGCGTTTGGTAATCGAGACCAAATCAGCTTTGCTGTCTCCACACCGTTTTGAAGATGATTCGATAACATTATTACTATTATTCTTATTATTATCGTTGCTGTCAACAGATCAATTCGAAGATTTTGGGGGGTTTTGAGATGAACAAGATTTAGAACGTTGTTGATCGAATGTGATTTTCAATACAAATTCTTTTTCCCCACTCAACTGATAGATGGATGACAAGCGCAACATCACTAACCTTCCTGTTAGATTTGCTAGTAAAAAAAGTTATTTTATATTTTTGTTTTTAAATTTAATCATCAATATGACAAAAAGAATTCCTTTTCTTAATAAAGTGTCTTAACTAACTACAAACTTAACTAATTAAATGATGGAAAGTAACGATGACAGTCATTGACAGGACTTTTAGACATGCAATATTTATATTTATATACGTATTTAAAATAAATTTAATGTTTCTTAAATTGACCCAATTAATAATAGTCGAATTACAATTAAATTATGTATGTTTAAATTTTTTTAATGATAACTTAAGAGTTATCATTAACACAAATCTTAATTACTAATGAAGTTTTTGTGACGGACATAATCTTTTGGCATAATGCAAACATCATTAGAAATGGTGATTTAGGTTACTTATGAAAATGAATTTGAACTAAAATGAATTGGATCAATGGAGAAATCACTCGTTTAAGTCCTAATTACAATTTATTTTAAAGTTTGATTAAGGTTGTTTTATTGGCATGCACCAAGCACGAAAATACCATTTGATTTTTCGTAAATTGTTCAGTGGTATATAAATCTTTTAATTTAGATATACCATACCACATGGTACTAAGCAGAAGGGAGATGATAATTACTCCAGAATGAGTATGACAATTCATTTTTTCCTTTTCATTCAACACTACATCTCATTTTATATTAGTTATACGGAGTCTGATACAATTATCATAACACAACTTTAACTTATACATAATACATCAATTTTCGTACTGAGTAATGGTGCACTTACACAAAATTTATCAAAGTACACATACAAAATGATATGTACCAATCTTGTAAGGAGAGAGAATTAGTGAAAAAAAGATCTGATTTGATTCAGTTGATACCCATCTTAGTCTATCTTAATTTGTAAGAAATATTCCTTAAATTTTTTGTAACTATATCATTTATCTGTTTGCATTGTAAAATATCAACAAAAATATGACAGTATTGTTCTATCATCCACATGAAAAGATTTTGCATTTCTTTGTCATATTGCCAATGATCTGTGCTATAATTGAGCATGATTAAAGCAATTTCATGTTTTGATATCTAGTTATTTACATAAATGACCTTATAGCTTCATGTTGCACTGGACCTAATTTAGGATGATAGGGGGTGGAAGAGGGTGAATGTATTATTTTTTACAGGTTTATCGTCATCGCTCAGCACGGACTGAAATAGGAGACGGTTCGATAGGAGTTGGAACATGATGAAAATGACCAGTTTCCAGTCAAGCTGGTCACTTCTGATGACTGAGATCAAGTAGATAAAGCACTTTGTTAAAAGCAAATATGATTTATATTCAGAATACAAAATAATTGGCTTTAAATTTATATTCATCTCTTCGATGCGAGGATTTTGTTGAATAATCTCTTTACGTAATGACAGCTTCGACTATACAGCCATGTCAACCTCTGGTATTCTAACCGAAAAATGGCAAAAAGCCATGTAAAAAAGCACACATATAAGCTGCCAATTATCTAACAAAGACATAATGCCACCATCTTTCATGTTATGATCTAAAACAACTCCATCAACTGCTGGACAACATCTGCAATAAGAAAAAACGTCAATATATAATTTTTAATCTCAAGAGTCAAGATGAGCAGTAGATGAGTGGTTATTGCGACCCACTTATGTTCCTGGGATTGATTCGAGGGTTTGCCTCTGAAAAATGTGAAAATTGAAACAGGTTGTCATAACCCACGTCCATTTTGCCCCCTTTATGTGTACATTTAGGTTGGTTGGGTAAGTACGGTAACAGATTCAGGTCAAAAAGGGTAAACACTTAGGGCAGGTCATCATTAAAAAAATAATCCAATCTTTTTTGGTCAACGATGACTTTCAACCACAGAAATCCCTTCTTCTACTAACCAAAGTTTGTGATTCATCCACTCAATCCATGAGCATGCAATATAAACCCAAATTAACATATGTTCACATAAACGAATTGAAATTCCACCTCTCTCCCTAAGATAAACTGATAATAAGCAAACAATTTACGTACCCTTGAGTACAGATGGTGGTGTGTAGAACTCTTGCCAAACATTATGACACGAAGTAAGATCCATATTTAATGATCTTGCAGCAAGATATGCAGCTCCAGCAGCAATCTGGTGAGGTTTGAACTGAAGCCAAAGTGAGCTACGCAACCTACAAAGAAAATTACTCAACTTAGATTGAACTCGTAAAATCAAGCAAAAGTGAAGTAGAGAGCATATTATCTAGCAACCATCTGATGATTAAACACACCATCTGAAGCAACAGAACGAATGATCAAAATCTGGCACAATTTCATTATTATATCAAACGAACATCAGCTTCAGAGTTTTCAGGTGTTACCAAGGAGACATGCAGGTGTAATGTGAACATATGAAATGTTGAACCAAGTGTCCCAAGTAAGAAGGCAATTTCTCTTACCAAAAAAGAAAGCAGCATCTGGTGAAAATTTTGCAGGTAACTTGCGCAGATTTGCTGACAGAGTGCCATTAGCATAATAAAAGATTTTATACCAAATCTACAACACCAAACCAGTGCCACTTTGATGCAGCATAATATGAACCCCACCATGTACGCTTTAATTGAATATGCAGAAGCAACTAATTTGGCAAATGCTGCGCCATTCTCCATAATGTAAAAAGCTTGCCAAATATGCAAAGATTTTACTAAGCTTGTTTTTCCAGCAAATACTAGCAGAAGCTCTAAGCTAGTGGTATCAGGAGTAGCAAAATAGGAACTATAGACATGTGTAATTCTAAAACTAACAAGAAATTTACTATTTCCAGGAGTAGCAAAAGAAGCACTGCAAGCAAGAAATTTGCTATTTACATTTTTAAAGCTAACATTTTTACTTATACTGAGTAAACTTTGCAGTAGAAAAGCCTTCATGCACTCTTTTTCATTTGTGCCAATATCGTGTCGAGTTGTAGAGTCTGATTGGTCACTTGACGTCAGTGTAACAGCTATACATGTAGAGCCCGAGGTTGGTGAAAAAAAATTCCGGTTATTGGCCCACCCATATAGATACTGTGGCCCGGTTCTTCATTTATGTATAGATATAATATAATATATCCCTCCATACTCGTGTCCATAATTCACAATTATTAAAACAGACCAGCTAGTGCGGCTGTGGACGTAGGTCATTTTGTACAACCAAACCAATTATATATGGTGCTCCTACTTATCACAAGTGTTTACTCTCCCGTAGCCATAATTAACGTGTGCTTGTGTGATCCCGTATACATATGGGTCAGTTGTATACGTCATATGACAACCAAAAAATTACCTAGAAAAGAGAAGCCAAATCCCAAATGTTTTGTAATTGAAGATGTGATGAGCCACCTCAGTGCAAAAAAAATTCTCTTTAAATAAAGTGTTAGTTAAACCCGGATCTCTTTTTCGGTCATACCTTCAAAGATTGGAAGAAAAGCAAGCCAATTTGGCTGAAATACTAAGACGAATCAGGAAAAACAAACTCCAACTATGCAAAGAAAAGGAAAAAAGAAAGAAGAAAAGAAGTCATGAGTAATAAAGGGTCAAAGATAACTTATCTTCAATCTTGAGACCTTCTAGATGCAAGTTTTAAATATAACTACTCCTGATGTTCATAATGTCATACCAGCTCCATAATACAAAATTACGAAACTCAATCCAACAGTTAGCTTCGTCAGGAAAATTTTCAGTCGCAACTCATGGCAAAAATCAAGTTAATGATTTATGTACCAATACATTAACAAGGGCCAAACTAAAGAAGCAAGACTGAATTAATCAGTGGTCAAAATTAGGAACCTACATCGTGATTATGAACTTCACCAATAGTAAACAATGTCTAGACTCTAAACAAGGTAAAAGAGAAAAAAACTTAGGCTATAGGTGGTATTCTTAACCATGTAAGGGGTAATTATGTATTCTTTTAAAGCGGGTCAGACAAGTAAAATTATAAACGAAATGGATCGAACACGGTTTAAAAGCACCGCATTGTTTACAATCTCCTGAATTGCTTTATTCAACAGAGTTGGGTCACCAATTCAGTAATAGATGGTTTAATCATACCTAATATAGTAATATTTAACCCTTTACGATGGATAAATAGAAGAACAGAGGTGTTGGTGGGCCGACCCAACCCATTAACACTGGTCTACATTTTTACCTGATCAAACCCATAATCCAACCCGTAACAATAGAGAGTTGGTGCAGGAGCATTTATGACTTAAGAACAAGGTAGCCGTCAATGCAGACCATTTTGGGTTCACCAAATATCTGATATATTTATCATCAGAGAGATATATATTGCTAATGACCTAGATTAAGAAACCCCAACCTTTATTTAAGGCTTGATTCCAAACTTAATTTTCATTACTTTGAAGTCTCAAAGCACTAAACATATTTCTTTGCAACCTTTTTGTCAACTTAAACCTAATATCAATAATTGGATCGGGGAGCTTAGGGCATATTGATTAGTATAGAATCAAAACTTTTATAAATATTTTTTTTGTTCGCTAACTGAACCACATGTTAGCCAACACGAGGTTAACCACTAAATAGTTTCGAAAACCCGAACTACACATGACGTTAGGTTCAAGCTTTCTCAACATTTTGAGGTTAACCGAACCAAGAATACCCCTATGTCAGACAACAAGTTAGAAAATAGTTTCATAGAAACTGCATCCAAACACATCGGTTGTTCAACTTCAGATGAGAAATAAAACTGCATATCTATCCACCAGCTAAGAAAATGATACAGGCGTGCATGCTACCCATCTATAGCCCCTGCAATTATATGTCAATCCAAACAATCAATAAACAATGCACACAGCTACACAGACCACGTGTTCAAGAGACAGAAGCAAGATTACTGGATCAAGCAGCAAATCTCCGTAGTAGCATGCTATCTAGCATTATTCCAAATCCAATTAAAGCAACAACACGATACCATCAACTTGCAAATTCTTATATTCCAACAACGTAAAGCTTGTTAAAGGCAAGAAGTATGATGGCTTACCCTTCACTGACCAAGCTCAAAGCCAGATTGACCATAAGTGACTGTGCAAGACCTAACTTGTCAAGAATGGATGTAAGATGGGCATAAGGATGCTGCACGTTAAGCTCAAAGTTTAGCGTCGTCAAAATTATTTGCTCAGCTTCAGTCACCCGTTCTCGGTATTGATCAAACCAATCCTGTTATTGTTGTATATTAAACAAAAAGAATCATTCAAAGGTACAAGAGGTGACAACTTCAAGCAAATACTTGTCAATTGGTGGACCTGGGATGCGTTTTCTCTCAAACAGTTCAAATTAAAACTATTACAAACAGGCAACAGGGGAACAGGTCAAACCAGATGAAAGTCATCCAAAGTGTAATTTAAAATCATAAAACCTCCTAAACATTTTTATTCAAAGATGATATTTTTTCAGTAAAGAAAGTTGCAATCAAAATTAAAGCATTAACTGTTCATTTATATTTATATATATATTTTTAAAAGACCACCAAAAGAAAAATTGCATCCCAAACCAACCCAACCCGGTCTGTTTTGACCCATTGCACAACCTCCTCAAACTGCGTATCTTTCCACCTCTAACATATACATGTTTTACAAAGTGAAGTACTCACCACAGGCATTAGATAGCAGAGTACATTAAAATCCTGCTTGTGGAAAATCTCAGAGGATGCTCTTAAGACACTATTTAAAGGGCAAGGTGTTTCCTCGGACTTTGCAGCAAGGAAAAGAGCAGCAGTAGCAATCAACTGTAGGTATGTTGAATCAGTAGCAAGAACAACATCATTTGGTATTGCTATATTTACTTGTTTACTAAAAAAAAAAAGAGAATAACTTACAAATCTATCATGGGATGCATGTGACCGCCGGACAAAAAATCGATGGCATAGAACCATAGCGGTTCCAATAGTAGTTTGTGGCCTGTAATAAAATAGAATAAGTATTTGTCAGAGAATGTAATGTACACGAACAATTAATAATGATTTTGCTTACAGCTCAAGACGAACTCCGAGGTTCTGAAGAAACGCACAGTAAGAGTACCGCAAATGTGTTTCCTGCGTGGCATCAATACCATCTTTTCTGGAAGGGGAAAGCCTCTCAATCTGATCCCTTGACAGAAATTCAGCGTCTTCATCTTCAAATCGTGTACGGTCACGCTTATAGCTATTAGATGTACCAGCCCTAGCATGAACATCAGATGCTACAGGAGGAGGGTATCTGATCTTTGAGTTTGAAGCGGGATACTGATAAATGGCAGAAGATTGATTATAAGATGACCCAAAGCTTTCCCAATTAGTGGCAGAAAACTTCCTTCTTTTAGAAGAAGGTAAAACTTCAGGATCTACATAATTGTACATGTTATATTGCGGTCTAGGTTCATTTGATAAGAAGTCTAGGGGGTTGTTATAGTTTCTCCTGTGGTTATTGTTTACGAAACGCCTATTGGCGGTGAACACTGCTGTGGAGCCTGATCCATACATATGAGGATGGTTTCTTCCAAATGAAGTTCTAAAATCACCAGCAAACTGACTATTTTGTGCATGATGAGGCCGAGCAATTGACATTTTTCCTGCAAAAATACCAAAACATGAAATTAATGTTTTTGTTAGATACAAATACCAGTATGTTACCAAAAAACAATACGATTAGAGCTACAAGCAACAACAATATCATGTCTTTAACAGAACCTTGAAAGCTTAATCAAGCAAACCAGATATATATATCATCAAGCAAAGCAAATATAGATCTGGAACAAAAAGGAAAAAGAATCACTTAATGCAAGTATATAACAGCGCATTTCGTTTGTGTTGAAGTATATTATGATACACAATTATCTAACTTTTAGGTTTCTAAAGCAAAATCCTTTCTTAACATGTAAACTTTGGTCACATCAAAGAGGATGCTAATTGATTAAAATTACAAAATTTTAACCTAAAACGTCAACAATTAAATTATCGTTTAAATCAAAGCTACGAATTAACAGAATCTTACCGACTATAATCACTGTGTATCTTGATCGAACGATTGAAGTAGCGGTAAATCGATCTTGATCGAATCGGCAAATAATAGGTTCTAAGATTTGGGGAAATTGGGGGAAAATCGTGTCGTAAAAGAAAGTGTTTTTCTTGTGGAAAAGGAAGTATGGAATGGAATAAGGATCGAAACAGATCTTCTAATATCCTGAAAAAAGTAATAAAGTGTTTTTTATTTTTTTATTTTTTATTTTTAGTAATTTTTTATCTTTTTATTTTACGTATATCACAAAAAGATGTAAGCAACGGGTACCTATGCTTGACTTGATGACTTTTATATACATGTTTATTTTTTATTATTTAGAATAACAAATTTATTTAAAAGGTAGAGTTTCAATAAGTACACCTTAAAAATAAGAACGGATAAGAACGCTTCATATCCACAAATGTATCTCAGAAATCATTAGATTCACATTCATACATCTCAAACATGTGGAGAAAAATAGATGTGCATCCTCATAAATGCATAAAAATCGAAAAAACGAACGATGCATATTTTTAGATGAAAAATGTAGAATTGTTCATCATTCGTTTTTCTCAAATTGTATACATTTTTAGAAATGTGCATTCAATTTTCTTTGCATATTTGAGATATACAAATGTGAATCCAATGATTTTGTCGAGTATAAGTGCAAATTTGAAGCGTTCATATCGTTCTTATTTTTGAAGTGTTCTTATTTAATTCATACTCTTTATTTAAATATGATATAATATAATATAGTTGTTTTATTTATTATTTTTTATAAGAAAATATTGGAAGTTAAATAATGGCAAATTAATTGTTATTATTAAATTAGATTACTTTAGATTACTCTGGAAACGTATATAGATTAGTTGTACTAAAAATTCGGTTAAATGATATGTGTATAGTTATTTAGTTTTTAAAGTTTGGTATAGAAGTTATTTATTATTATTCTCAAAAAATATTTAAATTTATATTTTTGAACAAATGAGGTTACATAAATAGTAAAGCTATAAGAATTCAAAATTGAGTCGCTTCAAAGAGAATTTCAATTTCAACGGTGAGTTACTACTAAACAGATTTTTTTTATTATTATTATTATTATTATTAGAAAACAACAACAACAATAATAATAAAAATCAATAATAACAATAAGGGTTTGGCTAATTTATGCTTTAAAGGAATAAGTGAGCAAGTCTAAATAAATTCAAACGCAATACAAAATTCTTCTGAATGGATCTGGTCCATTGAGTATAAGAGAATAAATTATGGTATCGATTGAAGGATGACGAATGCCAACCCTCAATATATTTTCTAGTCATTCGACATGAAGTCTGCAAGTGTTTGTCATTTGACCGCTTTCTTAGGAATGTACTAAAAGTGAACTCGAATTAAGAATAGTGAATTAGTATTCTCATTAATAACATTTAACCAATATGGCCCTGATTCAACCCGAATGCGGACCCTAGGATCAACATAGGAAGATTTTCGAATTTCAAAGTCATATTTAAACGGTTCTTTTAAATTTCTCATCTCGCTTTTCATAGATTAGCATCTTAGAATCCTTTATATATCTAAAAAAAATACAATCAATACACCATTTATTAAGCAAATTATTTATATAACTAAGTTAAATGTTAATCTAATAAGGGTTTGTATAGCTTGTTAGATATAGTTTAAGAAAAATGTTAGTCAGAAGATGCAGGCTATATTCCTATATTGACCACATGAATTATAGTATATTTATTTTATTTTATTGCAATTTAAGTTATACAAATTCAATATTGAATAAGTGTTGTTCATCATTGAAAATTTAAACAAATAGTACTCGGTAGTATTGAATTTAACTTCAGTCTTTAATTGATAGAATTACTTGGATGAAAAGAATAGAGATCGCTAACATTTTTTGTTGACAAATGACAATCGATGAACACTATCAAAAAACATTGCCTTCACTAAAGGATTTTAAAACGGCCAAAAATCCATCATTAGTATGTCTGTGCAATTAAGATATTATCAACGGAAAACTACATATAGACATCAACAAGAGATATAATACAAATCGTGTATATATGTTTGTGTGTATAGTATGTACTATGCTACATATAGTATTGAATTTAACTTCAGTTATCTAATTAATTGATATAATACAAATCTTGTATAGTATGTACTATGCAATATATACCTGCATACAGACTTGCGAATTAGGACAAATAATGGTACAAAATTTGTATAACAAAATAAAATCTAGGTGTAGCAAGAGATTTTGTGAATACATCTGAGTTGGTCAGTTTTAAAGAGAAAATACAATGGTTCTTGGGGATTGGGCTAACAAAACGCTGTCAAATATCTCTTTCGATTATTTACGATTTTAGAAATGCGATAATCAGATAATATCTTCAAAACACAATCTTAAACGCTCCTTGAAGCTCTTTGTGGAACACATTTTTATAAACAAAAGGAATGTCAATATACGTTTACATGTGTTACTCGTGATATAGTACTTCCTTTAGAACACCTTTTTCTTAATAAAATGAATGTAAATCTACGTGTACGTGCTGGTCATGAAACACTAGAGTCTATATTCAGATTGTGTAGATGATTAATATATCGATCGTTATTTGTTCGAAGTCTAAGTGATGAGATTCATTTAATAAGGTGAACATGTTGTAAGTTATTAATAATGGTGTTTAGTTTTTAATCCTCAATAAAGAGACAAAACTCTTAATTCTGATAGGAATTAATTCGATTAAAGTAGGGTGTAGTTGTAAGTCAACTCCCAACTCCCAAAACTTATTCCTTCCCACCACAACTCTATTCACTTACAAAATACCAAATACTTCTCAACTCTCTCTAATTTAACTAAAACAACCATCACTCAAATCATCTTCAATTCAAATGGGCATTCATAAACAAAAATCCCATACCCTTCCATCCTCCCCAATACACCACCACTCTTCCTCCTCCGAGTTCGAATTCACCGTCTCTCAGCACCCTCCCAAATCAACCACCACGAATCTCCGCCCTGCTGACGAGCTTTTCTACAAGGGACAACTCCTCCCCCTCCACCTCTCCCCTCGTAACTCCATGGTCCGAAACCTCCTTGTCACTACCTTCCGCCACTCTTCCGACAACCCTTCATCTTTCTCCTATGAAACCTCGGATTCCTCTCGTCCCAGCTCAGCCACAGACGACGAAAATCACATTCCTCACAAAATATTTGATGTCAATTCCAAGAATATTCTCAAGCAAAAACAATCTTCCTTCAAAAGATTTTCTTCCGTGTTTCGCAAGGAATCAAATAAACCTATGTCAAACATCACAAAGGCTGATCATCCGACCACATTAACCATGAAAGAAAAGATACAAAAATACTTCAAGAAAGCAAAACCTCTGTACAAAAAACTATCAAGATCAACTAGTCCTACAATGGTGAAAAAGGACAACCTAGTTTCTACTTCATTTTCAGGGAATTTAAGGTTTTTGAGCTGTCCTTCAACTATGCCTTCGTCTCCTAATCATTCAGGTGTTCTTTGCACCAACAGATTGTCTTCCAGTGAGGAACTGCAGAGCGCGATTCAAGGGGCGATATTGCATTGCAAGAACTCTATGACAGCTCAGTAAAAACTTCATATTTACATACAACATTTTTTTACATATTGTATAAGTTTTAACGATCTTAATTAAGATTTAGAATCACACATCTAGATCTGATCTCACAGAATTTTGGCAAAGACTTTTGAATTATTAGTAGATTTAATTAATATCTAGTAGTCTAGTTCTTTTTGTTAATTAGTACTATTGTTCAGGAGGAATATATATTAGAAGGTTATCCATGTGATATATATTATTATGGATCGTGGGTCGTGCATGTGTACTATTTCTTTTGTTTCTTATTTGCTACTTCAATATCTAGCTTCATTTACGGTTAAAAGATTCTTTGAAATTTTCCTTATTTTGAATATATGGTGGATTAAAAAAAAATTAGTTGACTGTTAAAGATTAATTTCATTTGTTATATATAGACTGATAAAAACTTCATATTTGAATGAATATAATTAAGATGATTTTGGAAGTGTTCTTTAGTTTATGATAATTATCAGCTTCGTTAGATATAATTATAGTTTTGGATTTAGATCTTGGTTGATTAAACTAAAAATCAAACCGAATGTCGCTCATACTAAGCAAAGTTTAGTTTCGGATGAAAGAACTTCGTCAATACGACTCACTTTCTTGTACGACGGACGCTTTAATTAGCGGGCCACCAAGTCAGTCTAAATAGGATTTCTCATATTATTTTCTTTATGATGGAACATGAGTCGACTTTATAGATTATCGATGTTTCAAGAGATGATTGCTATTGATGATAATTTATGTCCGTTTGGTAACATCAAAACACTTTCCGTTTGGCCCCTACCCCTCTAGTTGTCACCCTTGGTCATCGCTGACCCCCACCCATCGATCTCTCTCAGGTTGTCATCCGATCCGTTTCTATGCGAATGATCAGTTTCTCGTCTTTGTATCGTAAGTGTTTTAACGTATGATCATCATATGTATGGAAATTTGGTTAGCGATCGATTTAAAGTAAAATTCTACAACTTTTGATTAATCGAATATAAATTACTAGTACTTTCCGTAGTTATTCACAGCTTTAGCCTAATCCGATGCATGTAAATGAACATGATTATTAGTACAATCTTATATAACCCACTGTTTACCCTTTTGTAAACGAACACAACTGCCCAATTTGAAATGCCCCATTTTATTATATAAATAAAAACACAAACAATGAAACAATCACTAAAATACACATAAAAAGATATAGTCTCCTTCACATTTGGAAACACACACATACATTCCACATATCACGGTAATGAGCCCACAATTTGTATATCAAAATGAATTAATTAGCCTCCCATATTTCAAGGAATACTTGTTGCATAGACGATGGCATCTTACAATAAAAACAATTACATAGTAAATCCCATTGACTAAGTCAACAAACCTTTTCATTAAAAATGAATAAGAGTGCATGATAGTTGAATAATTTGATGGAAACTGCCTTTCATAAAAGTAATTAACCATTTTAAATAGACTTTATCTTCTGATTAATAAAATAGGAGCTCTTTTTTGAAAATATTTTGTTAACAAAAGACCTTACGATTGTCATTAATA
Source organism: Logfia minima (assembly GCA_963921325.1). Lineage (NCBI taxonomy): Eukaryota > Viridiplantae > Streptophyta > Magnoliopsida > Asterales > Asteraceae > Logfia > Logfia minima. Next base: position 35,119,038 of record OY992767.1, read on the forward strand.
AATTTATAAATATATAATAATATATGAATTTTAATAAAAAAAAGTGCCTTAAGGACAATGAACAAGACTTCCATAAATAAATAATTTATAAGCATCTAACCTTTTTTGCTAATAAGTAATCACAAACTAACCTTCTATTTATAATTTATAAGTTAGTGATCAATATGGAAACATTTGTGTTTATTTACTATTTAATTTTATATTTAGTAATGTTAACTATTGCCCTTTGCTCACCTTTTATCAAAGTCCATAATATATTATACTTTAATCAATATTAAAGATTAAAGATTAAAGACTATTGACTTTGTTATATTTGAACACAATTAACAATTAATTAATTATTGATGCATGTATTTCTAAGTACTTTAACACAGTAATAGCCCAAGTTACCATTTTCTTAATTTATTTTCCTTTTGAAAATACTGTAAAAGGGGTCTATGTATAAGCCAACGTAAAATGTCTTCATATATATAGTGGTTAGTTAATTTCATATATCGCCAACAATAACAGGAATTCTGTAAACAAGGTAATAACAAACACATAGAAACAAGTGGACATATTTTGTTTCATCAAATTCTTGAAAATTTGTTGTATCAGTAGTATACTTTTGTTGTTTAATATATATATATATATAATATATATCCTATAGGTAACCATGAAGCTGACAATAAGTCTTGTTTATATATTGCCCATGTGATCTACCCATTCTTGATCATCAAATCAAATAATCAAATAATATATATAGCTTGTCTCCAAAGCAATTCATTTGATCAATTCTCCCTTCGATCTTTTTACATCTCCTCTCTATCTCAACCCATAAAATGGTTTTAAACCAAGAAGTAGAGAAGGTAACGCGTGACCTTCTACCATTTCTTCGTGTCCATAAAGATGGCACGGTGGAACGACTCTATAATCCAATATTGTCACCACCGGCTACAGACACCAAAACTGGCGTTCGGTCAAAAGACATCATCATCTCACCAAATGTATCTGCACGAATCTACTTACCTAATTACCAAACAAACCATAACCTCCCCATTTTGGTATACTTTCATGGTGGTGCATTTTGCATAGAATCCGCTTTCGCCACACTTTGTCACCAATACATCAATACGATTTCGTCTCAAGCCAATGCTCTAGTGGTTTCAATCGAATATAGGTTAGCTCCTGAACACCCTCTCCCAGCTGCCTACGATGATTCATGGACCGCTTTACGATGGGTTGCTTCACATTCTACCAAAGACCACAATCAAGCTAAAGAAAACTACGAACCATGGCTAACTCAACATGGAGATTTTGACCGTCTTTTCATAGGTGGCTCAAGTTCAGGAGCAAATATTTCACACCATATGGCCCTACGAGCTGGTTTAAAGAACTTACATGGTAGGGTCAAGATTCATGGAATGTTTCTATCAAATCCATATTTTTTGGGCTCCAAACCAATTGGGTCAGAGCCAGATTTAGCTACTCGTGAATCGACTAACTTTTACTACACGTGGAACTTCATTAACCCTGGATTGGCAGGTGTGTTTGATAATCCATGGATTAATCCATTTGCAAAAAGTGCACCTTCTTTAGCAGGACTTGGATGTAAGAAGTTGCTCATTTCTGTTGCGTCTGAGGACGAGCTAAGAGACAGAGGAGTTCATTACTACGAATCTGTTAAAACGAGTGGATACGAAGGAGATTTATCGTTATATGAAGTTCAAGGAGAAGGCCATGGATTTTATTTCTCCAATCCTGAGACTGAAAATGCAAAGAACATGTTCAAACATTTGGCTACATTTCTTCAAGATTAAAACATATGATATGAGCTAACTTTTGTATGTAATAAAGTTATTAAACATATGTTATTAATTATTGTTGTCCATAGTCTTGATGTATAATTGTGTAACTTTCCATATGTGTCAAATAAACTTTGTGTGAAAATGAATCTGGTTGTCCAACTGCTACTACTTAACTAATTGCATTTTATTTTTCTTTTTTGTCGATTCCAAATATATTACTCTAGTTTTTCAACGGTAGTTGAGGTTTTTATGGTTTGTTACAAACATGTTGCTCCAAAATACTTTTTGAACGGTGGTTTGTTGCAACCACTTTGTGTATATGAAGTTACTTTACTACAAAACGTATTGCTAAGGAGAAATAATATACACGGTAGTGTATAAAAAGAATTGTTATTTCTTCCATTACATATCACCAAACTTTAACAACAATATCAAAAGAAAATCAAATAAATAAAAATGATATATGTCGCCTTTTCAAAAATATAGTAACCCGTGTTAAATTAATATGTGTTTGTGACAGCATATTAAGCGTCATAGATGTTGAAATTATAATACATTAACGGCTGCTGCAGCACATTAAACGTCATACAAGTTGGACTTATAATACATTAACGCTGCTATTTCTTTCGTGTTGAACCAAGACTACAGTCAATCACATTGTTTCTGAGTGTCTTCGGACCATCTTTAGAAAATGTCGTTGGAAAGATCCTTCTTTCTTTGTCTTTCACCTTCCGTCGTCTTAGCCAAGAAGTTGTAAGATTGACAAACCGGGCCCACATGCGTATTAAACAAATAAAAAAAAAGTTCTTTTATTTTTTCAAACCGACAGTCAAATTTTTTGATTTTTTAATCAAACGGATATATATTCGTTACTTAAAAAAAAATTAACATCTTTTTCCTTTTCCAAACACCATGTTTATATACATACAACTACAACATAAAATTCACACACAATTCTCACAATCTTTTATATTTTCTTTCATATATTATACAATTCAAACACAATTTAATATCATAATTGATCCAAATGAAAATTACGTCGAAGATTCGAGCGAAGATTCCGATATTGAAGATATCAACGCACTCCATGCTTGTTTCAATCTGATTGCTATGCTCGATAATATTAAGATGTTTGAAGAAGATGAAGAAAACGAAGCCAAAAATTTACGACCAAGAACACCTAGAAGATTCTGACCTACAAATCGTCTCTAACATCGGTGAACGTTTGTGGCAAGACTACCTTGCCCTAAACCATTATGAGATGCAAATGTGCATCATCAACTTCAAAAACGCTCTTATCGAACAAATAATTAATGTAAAGGTATTTTTATTTTTTAGTTAATGTAAGGTTATTTTTATTTATAAATGTAATGTTATATTTTTTTAATTAATTAATGTAATGTTATTTTTATTTTTAAATGTAATGTTATTTTTTTACCGAATGTGTTTTAATTAGTTTTATGTTTAAAGTTATAATTGTAATTAAATAAATAGTGGGATTCAGTTTTTCTAAAGAAACGTCATCTGTTGACGGTGTTCAGTTCTTTTTTCGTCTTTGTAAGAAGTGCTGACGTGGTATTGAGTTTACACTAAAAAAGCTTCATTCGTTAAAAGCAGTCTAAGTTATATATTATCAACAAAATTGTGTCTGACATATATATAGTTTTTCAATTGAATGATAATGTTGGTGTGATTAATTGTAAAAAAAAATTATTTTTTGAAGAAATTTTAAAAAGAATTGAAAAACTAAAAAACATGTTTCTTCCATTTTTCTTGAAAAAATTTCTTTTAATGATTTTGCTAAAAATATGAAACACTTTAATGATTTTCTATTCCTAGCTAAACATACTTAAATGATGAATTTTATGATACCGTTTGTTCGAAAAAAACATACTACGTGAAACATTAGAAAGAAAAAAGCTCTTTAAAGAGTGCGTTTGGCATAATTATTTACAAATTAAGAGGTATTTAATTAATTTAGTTTTTTAAAAGCTTTAATGAGCTCTCAATATCCATTTTCACTTGCTTATCTTTTATTTAGAGTTTATAATAAATTATTAAAAAATTTACCTACCAAACAAAGCTTGTATTTTAACCTTTTAGTACAAATTCATATAAGCTTCAATAACAACCTTAGTTGTCAAACATATCTAAAATATGACTTTATTGTATTCTCACTGACCATTGAAGAAATGTATGTAGTTTCGCTAGAAATAACAAGTGACCGCCGGCCTTGACAAAGTTTACCGGGTCAACCCGTATAATGTTAAAGTGCCGCCACCATGTTCTTACTCATTCGACTCGTCACCACTTGTCCCTCCCAAATATCCAAGTTTGGCCAGACTGGAAATTACCTTCTCCTCCACTACTACACTATCTTTTATCATTTCATTATTGTTATTAATTATTATTCTTTAAAATTCTGTTTTTATGTATGTATATCTAATATCTATATCTATATACACTATGCTACACATTTTTAATGAATTTAGAGTCTCATATAATTAAATTTACACTTTAGTTTGTTATTTTACCTTAAAAAGAGAGAAACAATAATGACAGTACTTAAAACGTTATTAGGTACATAATATTTGTATATGGACATAACAAATCTATGAAATTGATAATAAATGGTCAAAATATAATTGTTAAATATATACAATAGTTTATTATTAATAGTAATAGTAATAAAAACAGTTGTTAACAAAATCAAAAACTTAAAAGGAAAAACAAATAAATAATAGACAGGGTCATATGTTAGATTGATAATTGTTAATCTGTTCCTGACAACAACTATTTTGCATCTAAAAGACTAAAACCCACGTGGGTTGCACTTGCGGGCATACATATACATGATGCATTACTCATGTTACTAATTTTTATGTTTTAGAATTAGGTTAAGCAATAGTTAACATTCAAGATACTTTTAAATTTGCATTAACTATTTCAATCATTCTAAATGAACCACTAACTATAAATCTTAAACCTTCAATTTAAACTTTATACACTTTAACCTTAATTTTCAAACATATTAGATATTAAAATTTTTCTTTTAAAGATGTGAATAAATAAAATTATAAGAGATATAAAATATACATCATCCACAGATGTTATGAATATCTAAGTTAAAATATAAACTTTCAACATTGTTAGATTTCTTTCTATTTAATTTTAGTAAATCATCAAGTTTTTTCGACGTCTCTAATAAAATAATAATATATTATTTTTATTATCATAACTAGAAAATAATGATAAAACATAATGTAAATAATACAATATGTGATTCGAGTATTGATTGTATTTCCCTGACGCTATGCGACGAGTAAATTGTTAGTATCTTTATCTTTTATATATATTATGTTATAAACTTATATCAATATGACTATGTACATCGCTTATAGTGTTATCTGATTTACTTTTTAGATATGGATAATCAGTTGGAGATCTATCAACTACCAAACATATAAGGACCAGAATAGATAAAAATTAAAATAATAGATTAAATGTTTCGTTATGCGTTTAACTTTAACTTTTAACTATTGTATGCTCACAACTTTAATATTTTTTATTCTTTGACTTAAACTTTTAAAACCTCTATTTTATGTTGACTTGCCTTTTTTAGCCTTGACAAAACAAAAAAAATTTCTTTTATGAAAGGGCCAAAAAAGAAAATATTGCACACAATAGAGAGGTTTTGAAAATTATCTCATACAATAAAATATCTTAAAATTTAAAGCATACAATAGTAAAAAGTTAAAGTTAAGTGCATAACGAAACAATTACCCATAAAATAATCAGAACAAAGTGAATTATCCAAATACATTTTTGTCCCCATAATCACTAGAAAACTGAAACTCGAAAGAATGTATACTACTGACTAAAACAAGGATAACACAAATTTGTACAAATTAAAGCATTGGATACAATTCTATATAGTCGAAAAAGTTTGGTTACTTGGTAACAGAGAAAGCGCCTTTCTTAGATTGCGAAATGCTTTCTCATAACGTACAAAACCCATAAACCAGAACTCAAAGTTATCATCCGTAACTATTTCTATGTATTTTTGTGCAGGGTTTTCCACGTTTACGCTCTCATTCGCTTCTTTGATCTTGTTTGTTGGAATCAATACCTACAACCAACAACATAAATATAATGTACAACACATAAAGTTTAAACTAATAATCGTAGTAGATTTTTAACCTCTTCACTTTCAAAGATAAGAAAATGATATTAACGTCTTTAAGGATGATCATTTATGCTGAAAGTTATTGTACTCTAGTTGTTAAAGCACCACCTTACAATGCATAATATCCATAGCCGTAAGGGTTGTCATTTACAAAACCCTTAATAATATATTAGATTGAAAAGTTTGCAACTTTGTTTTACAAAAAATGTAACAAGGTACAGTGATTTGTTTCTAACTAAAAAACAAGTTTAGTGAACAAGAAATTGCAAACTCTAGTGGTGTTTTTTGCATCTTTACAAGCATAACCTTGTGTTTTTATGAAACATTGTCACCTTTTGTCACAAACAATTATTGAACATGTGATTATGCAAAAGAACAAACAAACCAACTTGCAATTTTAACGATAAGTATCATGATTCAAAATCTAGTTTTTGATAAACAAAAAAAGACTTGGGCTCTAAGCAATTATCAAATTTGTGTTTCAAACAAGTTACCAATTTAAAGAACACAATTAGTCACAATGAATTGCAACCAACTTAGTACCGATTTCTAATAAATAAATAGAATGATACTTATCCATCCATGTTACTTAATTAAACTTTGATTGAAAGTATGTCGATGACGTTATTGTAATTAAACATGGGATTAATTAAGGAAATGATCATATGTTGAAGTACCTTGTAAGGCTTTCGAATGAGATCCCCATTGGGTGAACGCAACGTTATGGATCGTTCGCTAGAGAAAGCAACCTTATGAGTAGAAATGAAAAGTACTCCTGCAATTGGTCCTGCAGTTGTTGATAAATAACATTGAGAAGCTTTCAACAATTTCTCGCCATTAATCTCCCCAAATACTTCCTTAAATATGTTTTCCCTTCCTCCTTTTTGTATTATTTTCGCCCCTAATCTTAACTTCCCCTTCACTGTTTCTGATAATTTTGGTCCCATTTTCACTGCAAATCGACATTAACAATGCCATTATTATATATCCTCAATCACTGAATAGATCTTGAAATCAAAGAACTGGTGACAATCAACTAAAGCAGTAAAACCATGAATAAGCACTAAATAATTTAACTTGCATTTAAATAGCCTTTAATGTTTGTGTAATAAAGATCAACTTAGGCATCCAAATCATGAATATGTACAGTACATAAAAAGGTAAGTTGTCAACAAAGTAACACAAACATTGAATTTGACAATAATTTCTATCATATCAACAAGAAAAAACAGTGGAAATTTACTCTTTTCCAAATAAATGAGTACAAGTTTTACTTTTGACAAATATATTAATTAAATTAAAAAATTTATTAAATTTATATACCCAAATATAGCTAAATTTGTTGCAAAATCTAACTTTCACTACTATTGACAACTTAAACGAAATTATTTTATGTTAGATTTATTCATAACCGTTTGCTCGTAGTTGTAATAAATCATTTTTTTATGTAACAGAATCAGGAATGAGTGATTGGAAATAGTAATTACCGTGATCTCGAACTCTATAAACGAAACTGTTATTTTTACATCGGTGATGTTTCTTAATCGTATGGCTTTTTACATCGGTACCTTCACAAGAAATCAATAAATACATTAGTAAATAGATTATATATATAGATATAAATTAACAAAATGTGTTTGTGTTAGAAAGAAATAATACATACTTGTAGTTGAGAAGTTAGTAGAGTTATCATGAGAAGGTGGACTAAAGAGCATGCTAGTAACAGGTGACGATGCAACGCCGGTGACATTCCGGCGGTGTTCCCCGTCAACGTTGTAATCATCGGAATAATTATTGTTCATTGAAACAATTAAGTGTGTTTTGTTTGTGTGTGAAATGAAAGAGGAAAAATAGTTGTTTAAGAGGTGGGCGGTTGACAAGTCTGTATCTTTGTTCAACGCTGTTTAATTCATTAATTTTATTCTAGACTTCCAACTAGCTTCCTTTTTCTAAGTTACACCAATATAATAATAGTAATAGTAAAGTAAAGTAATAGTAATATAATAATAATAATAATAGTAATATAATAATAATAATAATAATAATAATAAATAGATAAATAATAAACAAATGCGATAAATGAAGAAGAAAAAATGTTTTCAGCAAATTTAATATAGAAAAGAGGTACATTTAAAAAGAAAATGTTATCCGTATAAGGATGGATGGAGTTAGTTGTACCTATTTATTGTACTTATACATATATTTAAGGCTTTTAAATTTTCTAATGCGTACAAGAAATGATTTGTAGTTTTTTCTTTTTTTGTTATTTAATTATTAATATTAATTAGTTAATAATATATGAGCATATATTAAAAATACTTAAACTAATGGCAACACCAATAGAATTTTAACTTATAGGGTATGTTTGGCAAAATTAGCTGGTAGCTGGTAGTTGTAGCTGTTAGCTGTAAGTTGTAGCTGCAAAATGGAGCTTTATTTGTAAACTGTGTTTGGTAAAGTAGCTGTAGCTGTAATTTCAAAGGGTAAAATGATCAAAAAGCTCCTACAAGCTAGTTGGAGTAGTTTTTAAAATAGGAGCTTAATCTTCAAACTAAAAGCTTTAAGGCCTGTTTGGCATGGAGCTTTTAGGATCTTTTCGGAGCTTTAGCTTTTAGTTTTTGAACGAAAAGCTCATATGAAAATAAAAGTCTTGTTTGTCATGTACAAGCTTTAGCTTTAGAATCCAACGAAAAGCTCAAATTCTCAAAGCTACTAGAAGTAGCTTTTCGCGAAAAGCTCCAAACCTAAAGCTACAGCTACAATCTACAGCCTACAGCTATAACTTACAGCTACAGCTACAGCCTACAACTATTTCACTAAACATACCCTTAAGCTCGTGTATCCAAACAAAGTTTTATTTTTTAAATGAGCTTAATTTTCAAAACAAAAAGCTTTAAGCTCCTAAAAGCTCTGTGCCAAACATGCCCATAATAGGTTGAATTAACCTTGAAAATTATGATACATTATTGAGTTTATTAGAAAAAGGAAAAACGAGATTAAGTTTCTTTAATTTATCAAATAATAATGATTGCATGTTACAAAAGTAGAAATTGTTAGTTGTTTTTTTCCAAATCAAGTTTTGTTTTTATTAATAAATCAAAGCAAATAGTTTGATTGTCACCAATATATAAAAGACTTATGTTTCAATTTGAATACAATCTAACTATTTTCAAAGGAAAAGAGAGGAAAACAAAAGATGAAACTTGATTGCATTTAAAATGAGGCCAAGTGTCATTTTTTTGCATTACTTGGTGTCAGATTAAACAATGTTGTCTGAATTAGCTGCATTCATGGGTGTAAATGTGAAACTTGGTTGGCTGTGATTGCACAAACATTTACAATAAGATTAATATTCAAACTGTCAAATGTTATGATATCATTCTCTCTCATTCAAAACATGTGAAGTTTGATAAGCATTTCTATAGCATTGTACACTGGAAATCAAATACCCGACATACTTTTTAAAAAGGTAGATTTAGATAAAAATTGGAAAAAGACCAATCAATTTGCACAATAGCTTTCGATTAACATCAAACACGGAAATAGAATTGGATATCAGTTATGTACTTATTTTGGGGACATGAGTATGTGCTTATCTGCTGTGTGCATGCGAAAAGTATAGCTATGGTAAGTCTATGGCCCCAATCACCTTCACAATGTTTCGATGTTTACCACACGTACAGACCACAGCTGTTGTTCGAAACGTGAATACGAATGATGACTTCTGGTCTTGTGGTTGCCGAAAAAACCATGATCGGAGAAAAACACAAAAAGATATTATACAGAATTGCTTTATATGCTTGACAGATGATATAGTGAAATTGATTTTAATAGTAAACACAAACTTGAGACTAACAATGGGTGACCATCAAACACATAACCTGTCATTGGCCAGACAAAAAAAACCTACTGCACTATATTAGGACACATACCCAACAACCAAAAACAAGAATCACCCAACATAGCGTAGGATTGTTCGCTTCTTATGTGTCTTCCATCTTGGTAAGTCTCCACTAACAGTGATTTCATCATCCACCGCAAGATGCTCACTCTTTGGGGACCTTGACCTTTTTAATGATGACCCTGACCCACGTAGTGTTGTTGTTCCCTCACTTACACTTTTCACTTCTATAACATCACCTTCCACAATGTTATGCGTATTAGAGCTTGAAGGTTGTTCCCTTCTTGCATTACCTGGAGGAGGTTTTAAGTTTTGGTCTCCATCTTCAACAGCTTTCATCCACTGATATTCACTATGTGTATCAGAATACACTACCTCTTTTCTACGTCTTTTTCCAGACAGATTTGCAGTTTCATAGTCAAACCCTTTACCCCTCATGTCTTTTGGGTTGTCAGGTTTAGTGTAGGCCCAATCGGGTACCTCATGATCTTCCATAAGGCGAGATCTGTATCTCTCTTTTTGTCTTCTTTCCTCATCCATCTTCTCGAAAAGCCAGAACTCTTCATCTGATCTGGCTGTCAGACGATTGATCTCTCTCTCACTTGGTGTATCAGTTCCAAGTGAACTGGTACCTCTACGCATCACCTCTTTCAGCATCTCTCTCCTATCTTGAGCTGCAAAAGCAAACAAATAACATCAATAACAGCTAGAGGTGCCAATTTTGACCCATTGATTTATAGATGGGACGTTTTAATCATTGTATTATCCCACATGGGTCAAATTAAAAGTTCAGCAAATAGAGGAATGATTCAGACGGGATGAGAAGACACCCATAGTCTATTGGTAGTGAATACAACCTTCTAAATCATTTGGTTCAAAAATATAGATTACTGTTGTAAAACAATTGTTATTGTAAAGCAAAACTAACTCACAGATTGTATAAAATACTGTTCTTGTAAAGCAAAATAACTAAGTAATATACTTTAAATTATAATATTAAATATTAATAATAATTATAATTTTAGAAAATGTTATTCGTATATTATAAAAGACCAACCTGTGGAAGTTGTATTGAACAATCCAGCCTGTATCACTTTAGCATCAATCCCCATTTTCTGCTTTGCCCGCTCCAATATGACCTCTTCAACCGAGCCAACACTGACCAAAACAAACACCCTCACTTCCTTTTTCTGACCAATACGATGTGCACGATCCTCTGCTTGCTGATCCATCTGCGGATTCCAGTCACTATCAAATATAATTACAGTATCAGCCGTCTGTAAATTGAGACCAAGTCCTCCTGCACGTGTGCTTAAAAGAAACATGAAGTAAGGAGAGTCGGGAGCATTAAATTGCTTTAACAAAGTGCCTCTTTCTTCAGTCTTTGTTGATCCATCAAGCCTGAGAAATTTAAATCCATGAAGTTGGAGATACACTTCAAGAATGTCCATGAGTTTAGTCATTTGAGAGAAGAGAAGAACTCTATGCCCCGCTCTATGAAGTTTTGGTAATAATCGATCAAGTAGCTCAAACTTTCCCGATGCTCTGACAATTTCTTCCTTCCGCCAAATATTATATTCACCCGTAAATAGGTAAGGATGGTTACAACATTTTCTGAGCTGCATTGAGAGGTTCTGTAAACTTTTAGATTTACCCGATCCTGTAAATAGATATAATGTTAGTGAAAAAGATATTTAAAAATTTTGATGATCGTGTAAATAAAGAGGACAACGAACAGCCAAGAACATATATGCATTGGTTTCGCTGAAATAGTCGGTTCCTCGCTTCAAACTTTCAATAGAACAGATAACGTTATGAAACCCAAACTGCTTTGTTTTGACCAGTTAGTTATAGTTCAGATTTTCAGCCAAAACTGTGCCCAAAACTAATTTTAAGAACATGTCAAACTCTTCATTAACCAAGGTTTATATTGTCGTCATCAGTCTCTTACCATAAACTATCTTGACATACATATATAGGTCTTGACTCGGGCGGCTCTTCAGCCCCGATTTCTACTAGTTTCCTAAATTTCCAGCACTAACGCAGTTTCCACTAGTCCCATCAAGTGATGATAGACATTTTTACAGTTCATCATACCTAAAAACCTAACAATCACATCTAATACAATATGTACAGCAGAGAGAAGGTTACATAAATTATTGCAGGACCGCTTCCATTGCTATAAATGTCACATATACTTTTGCACGTTAACATGAATTTTTTAGTAGATTTAGGTTCAGTCATAGTAGAATCAAAATGATAAAATGGTATCATTTTTAGTTAGGTTGTTGGATATGAGAATATCCATTACTTCTTCATGCATTGTCAGATTAAAAGGCTTACAAACCAAGAACTTAATTATATACTTGATTCAAAGAGCTTCTGCCATAGAATACTCTTAGTATTCATATGAAGGATTAAAATTACTAACCAGTATCCATTCCAACCCTCCCAACATCAGTGACTTGCTGGTAATATACTTTCTGCCATGCTGACATGTCACATTTTAGTATGACCTGTGTTTTCTGCGGAAGGTACTTTTCCACCTCGTCTTTCTTCCTTCTCAAAATGAATGGCCTTATAACCTAGATATCATCGTATAGAGAACTCAATTATAACAAATCATGATAAAAGAGTATATTTGATAGCAGCAAAAAAAAACCTGGTGTAGGCGACGAATGATCAACAGCTCTTCTTCATCATTTAGAGAAACATCACATTTATCTGCAAATGGTGCATTAAACCACTCCTCAAAATTCTCAACTGAATTAAAAATGGTGGGAAGGAGAAAATTAAGCAGGGCCCACAGTTCTTGTAAACTATTCTGTATTGGAGTGCCGGTTAACAAAAGTCTCCTTCGAATTTGGTAGCTGCAAAATATTGCCTAATTAGTCGAAGAGAGTTCTGATGTTATTTTCATATACTGTAAACAATAATAAATCATGATAATTATCAGATGCATAAGTATTCAAACTTATCACTTCATCAAAAAAACCAAAACTATGATCTCGTCTTATTAGGTATCTTCCTCAAGGCATTCGAGTTTTAATTAGTCACAGCACCTCATACTATATGGCAACACAATCTATACCAATCTGGGATCCATAGCAAAAGCACATTCAAAGTCTAACCGACAAAGTAAAACCTAGGGACACAAATAACATTCAATAATATATTCAAATGAACAGCAGGTAAATTAGAGGTGTCAAAATCGGCAGGTAAATTAACTGATCAAAAGATGTAACTTTTGCAAGGGTTGAAACAGATTAGGTTGACCCAAAAACCTCTTGTCCAAAACTAATATGCTTTTCATAAATAATTAGTGCGCCAAATATGATTATCAAATTGATTCAATAATAACTTAGTAATTTTAGTTATAAAGATGTAGGAAGTTCATTACATACTAGGGCCGACTTTTGATCCAATTTACCTGTTTGCTTATAAGCTTTTTTTTTTCTTTCACCCATATGACATGTTACAGATGAAACATAACCTAAATCGACCAGTTCATAAATAAATGGGTCAAAGTTCCCGCCTCTAGTTGATGATGGAAGAACATTATTGAAGCATACCCGGAGACAAGAGTTTTTGCAAGCACGGATTCTGAATTCTTTAACCGATGTCCTTCATCAACAACCATGTAGTACCAAGGAATTTTTTTCAGAAATGCTTTGTCCCTCATTATAAGATCATAGTGAGTGATCAGCACACTAAATTTTCCATCTGATAACTCCTCTCTCATTGCTTTTCTCTCCTCAAGACGCCCATCGTATAGATAAGCACCAATACTGGTACAAAATGAAATTAGTATATAATTTACTTATTCAAAAAAACCAGTGTTTTTGGGTGCACTCATATGTACCAACACAAACACTTCATATTAAAGGCAGTAATATGGACTGTTCGGGCAGATTGCGTAGTAGGTCAAAGAGGTCAATTTTATTATAGATTGAATGGGGCAGTGAGGGTTGCATTGATCTACAAGGACTTTCTTGCCCTTTTTTAGAAACATTTTATAGGATGCAACTTGATTACATAAATACTATAATCTTTGAATAAAATGATTTAGAAATAGACTGTGGGCAAAATTCAACCTGTTTGGCTCATTCGAAAAGTTTCGTTTTTTAGCTGAACTTTTTGATTTGAGCAATTTAACCCTTAGATATGAAAATACAACACAAATTGACCCATTCAGAAGTAAATAGGTCAAAAATTGCCAACTCTACTTCATATAACTGATGCCCTACCTAGGAGCCCATGCTGAAAATTCATTGATCCAATTTGGTAGCACAGCTTTTGGGGCCACGATTAAGTGGGGCCCAGTCACACCCTTGTTTTCCATGAGATATGCTATCAACGATATGGTTTGAATAGTCTTTCCTAGTCCCATTTCATCAGCCAATATTCCATTAAGATTATTATTGAATAATGACAACATCCACTGGAGTCCTTCCAACTGATAGGGTCTTAATTCTCCACCTTGAAGTATTGATGGCTGTTCTGTTACCTGTAGGATTAATAATTTAAAAGTGTTATAACTTTTGTAGAAGTAGGCTACTCCTAAATAGATTTACAGGTACACTGATAATGGGTATTTTGGATGTGTATTCTGAAATCGATTGGGTGATAATCAGAATCAGACAATCAGTGGTAACAAAACAAGCTGCGGAAGTTTAGTGTTGAAATGTGCTTCTGCTGCTTGTATTTGTAATTATGAGATATTCAGTTATTTAAGTGTATGAAACAATCTGACTTTATAAGAATCTAACAGAAAAATTGGCCAACAAAAAACATTCTTTCATTTATATAGTTGAAGTACTTAATTCTACAATATGAAAATAATTCTATCAGATATATTAATATTTATAAACTATTTATTAATTTCCTTCATATTTTTCATATCTATTTCTGATAATACTTTTCTTAAAAGTACTATATGCAATGAAAATATGGATGAAAAATCTTTACCAAACTGCTATGGAACTAGTTATTTGAACCATAAATAACCAAACGACCATATCAGAATTACTTTACCCAAACACTAAAAACTGATTATTCAGATAATCAGTTTGTTAACGCAGATCCAAACAACCCTTAAACGGTTTTATATAGAACACGAGCGATGCAGAAAGAATTAAGATACCTTCTCCTGAATTGAATGGATGACAGAGTTATACTGTCGTTGACCTTCAAGTAAGTCAGATGTCTTTACTCCATCATCAAGGGTAGTCTCAGCTAAATCATCATCCACGTCAGGAAGTGGTTCCTCAATCTTTGTAGCGGATTTGTCTTGTACGGCAGCTTGTGGACCATTCAAAGGTTCAATGCCATCATGCTCAGTATCTTTTTGACGCTGAACAGCAGCTCCTAAACGGACAAGAAGATCATTTGTTTTTCCTAAAAGCATTGTTAGCCGTTCATTCTTGCTTTCCTCAACCATTTTCATGTAAGCTTCTTGGTCGTCTGACTTTAGAGCTTGGAACCTCAATTTCTCTTGCCTAGTCGCACGTTGCCTTTGCCTTCCATGCCATGCCTAATTGACACAAAATATAAATTTTAAATCTGAAAGCATAAGCTTTAGCAATAAAATGCCTCACATAACCAAATGCATACTAGTGGTGGAAAATTTGATCGGTTGGGTAATGAACCGAGCAGCTTGAGTGACGAAGCAACAGGGGTAATTTTTGGGATTTGTCAAAATGTGGTATTCAGGTAAAGATGTGTTGAGCTAAAACACGTTTTCTCACAAAAATGTACAAAATATTTATATGTAACTAGTGCGTCCAATATGATTTCAAAAATCAGACTTCTGATTATTTTTTTTAATAATTTGATTTGGAAGGTTTATGCAATAAAGTATATTACGGGTGACTTTCGACCTGTTTAACACTCTCAACCCATTTAACATGTTTTCTTTTAAGATAATTTTTTTATTTTTACCAATTTGAATAGTTAGAGATAAACATAACCTGAATTGAGCCACTTGTGAGTAAAACGGGTCAAATTGCCACCTCTAATGTCGAATACAAATGTATATAGAGAAATAGTCTCCATACCTGAACACCATCATTCCGTTGTTTTCGGCGTTTCTGAGAGGCCTGCACTTGCAACTGGAGCTCCCGTATCGCATTAAGTATTTCTGCAAAGAATTTCCTCTTCTTAGTTTCTACTCGGTTCTTTTCTTCCTCCTCTAATTTTGTTAGCCTCTGCAACAAGTCATGATGCAAGAGAAGCATAATTAATTAGAAGATATAATTAAACATGAATATGTTTTTCAGAACATAATATAGTAAAAAAATTATATATTTTATGAATTGACCCGAAACATCCACTATGGACCTGCTAGTTGCAGATATGATGATATGCTTCTCTAAATTTTGTGTGATGTGCAACTATAAATTACTACTAAAGGCTTATAACACCTGGTATACACTCAATCTGTTGAAATCAACACCAAAACTTCAACTTTCAGACGAAGGATAAAAAACAACGAATCATCGTATTGTTGTTCTTATGGAACAGATAAGACAGTTAGGGATCATAAAAAATTTCCTAATAATTAATGATCCTACCTGTTCGACCCGTTAGAGATAAAACGTAGCCTGAATTGGCCCATTCATAGATAGACGGAGTCAAAAATTCCCACATCTAGTTTAAAATATTACTAGAAAAGAAAACAAAGGTAGCATAAAAATTTTGAATGATAAAAAGTAGTAAAAAGTAAGAAATTGCCTCAGCATCTCGATTCTTCTTCAGATGATTGTCTGAGTCAACACCAAAAGCATCTCCTACACCATATGCAGGACGAGTCAGCCGCATCATACCCCAATCAAAGAGTTGCTTCTCAGGATACACACAATTTAAGCACAACATGTACTCTGAGCTCACATTTGACCTCACTTTTCTTTGCAACTCAGCTAGCTGTAATGCAAAAGATATATGTCATAAGAATGTAAAAGGTTTCACTAAACAATATAATAAATGTTACTTAAATAGTACTATCAGTACAAGAGTACAACAATATGATGCATGACAATTAAAGCAAGAAGTTATAAGCTCCATCTACCTTAAGTCCATACAGCTCGAGCAAGCACTTTGACTGCAGGTCCTCGCCTCTGTTTGTAGGTAATTCTGCGTTTTCATGATAAAAAAAATTAGAAAATCATTCAGCTTTCAATGACATCTACTAACTCTACTTGTCAGTATATTACATTAGCTAAAGGCAATAATAAAGTATCTAATCCAAAAGAAAGTCCATTTAACTGCATAGAGATTACTTGGCAGTCTGAATTTTCTTGATAACATTAGAGTATAATATAAAAGCTCATTCTAAATGTGACAACCTTCAAGTTGAGTCAATCGACTATGGATGTGGCTCTCGATCCGACTTTTTCTTGTTTCTTCGATTTCAGAACCCGTCATGTGACTCGATCTATGCTTAACCAGAGCATCCTCAAGGTCTGCCATTAAGTCTCCCCCATTTGGAAGTATTAAGTTATTCTGTTATAATAAGCGACAGTGACCAAAGTTAACGAATTAAAATGCGAGAATATGCGTCAAGAATTCAAGCATAACCCCAGATATGGATTTTTGCTACTGAAACCAAAGCATTCTAACAAACTAAATATTACTAGAATTTTGACGAGGAAACTATCCCTTGTAATACGATTATTTAAAAAATACATATGCGTATATATATGTTCTTCTGCAATATATGTGGTGAAAGACTGTAAGTAGAAAGAAGACAAGCAATAAAACCAAGTTAAACCTTATACAAGAAGCATACCTAGTTGATCTATGAACTTATATTAGCCATGATACTTGCAAAACCTTTATCATCTAGGAAAAAAAATCAGCTAATGTACAATATGATTCAAAACCTAAAGCCTCCTACGAACTAACCCTAACCTGACAAATTCCACAATGTAACTCAAAAAAACACATTCTTACATCAACACACCCTAAAATTAAACTACGATTGAGCTTATAATAACTAACCCTAACATTGAACTGCAATTGAATGTAAAAACCCTAACAATAACAGAACAGAAGAAACTCACCGAAGATGAATCGTCTTCATCATCAACAACAACTTGTTTATCGCCGTCAGATCCACCGTCGTAGATAGAAGAAACGGCATCGAAAACATCAGGAGGAAGGGGGAGATTGCGAGAGAGAAAACTCAAAGCAGAAATCAGAGTTTTTGTATCATCTTTTATATTTTCCTGATTTTGACTTTGATTTTGTTGCATCTCAACAACAACCTGAGTACTACTCATGGCGGGAGTCACATAAACACACACCGTTTGGTCGCTGACTCTATTTTTGAAATAAAATTAACCAATTTTTGGAGGCAAACAAACGGAATGTTTATGTGAAAGTTAATATGATTGAACGAATGAATTATTTTGGGTTTGGTTTGGTTTGGTTTTTGTGGTGCGAACGAATAAAAACACCCTCGTTTCCCCAAAACTAAAAACCCCTTTTTCCCCGTATCCATCAATTGTTGATCAAATTACCAAAATGTCCTTGTGTAAATATTTACTACCGTCCAATACTTCAATTAATTAGTTTACAGTTTTCTTTCCCCTAGTATTTAATTTACAGTATTATTGCTATTGGGTTTTTTTGGTTGTTCATGATGATTTCCTTTTTGTGTTTGATAACTTATGTTCAGGTGTAGGTTAAATTTTTTAGTTTTATATTTATATATTAAAAAGGGTATAAATGTAATTTATGATCTTCTAATTTTTAAACATTAAGCCTTATATCTAAATATTTTATAAGGGTTTAAGATTAGATATAATAAATTTTATAATTATGATACAAAACTCATTTATTAGACTTACTAATTTTCAATTATACATGTTTATTGATTATGATTTATATTATTTATTTGAGATTAAGGTTCGAAAAATAATTATTAACCAAGGCGTACATACACCATTTTTGTGGAAACTGCCTTTTTTTAATCTGATAATCGTTTTAGCAAAAAGCAAGTAATTTGAAAAAATGTTTGATAAAAAAGTGATTATCTATGTTTTGCCTGATAGAAAACGCAGTTTTCTAAAAAATGAGTTAAGACGTGCTTTTTGAAAACGTCATTTTAAAAATATAAAAGTTGTTTTTAAAACGCAATCTCAAACTTTCTATTATTCATGTAATTATGTGGTGCTATATTAACATTAATTAACATATCGATATTACACTAAGCTGGAGATGATGTAAAGGATAACGTAATAGAAATGGAAAGGTATACATACAATAATGATTTTACTTTAAACCTGTAGTATAGTATATAACATGTGTACCTTCCTTTTAGAAGGTCTGTCGAAATGGAAATAAAATTCAATGATTGAATTCATATCAAACAATAATTCATGACTAATATAAATGAATAATGATATGATATATTGATATACCTTCATTCCAAAAACATGATTGCATATTTTATTTGATTAGGATTTTGATTTGCCAGTTTACGTGTTTTGTTTATTAAAATAATTAATTAAAGAGTCAAATTCAAATCCATTGTACATCAAAATAAATAAATAAATAAAAGTCGTATCCAACACAAACTCACCTTTTATGAGTTCATATACTTCTGTCATCTTAAAATTCACTTAGACGTGTATTTGGTTATTAATAAAATAAAACTAGTTTAGTCGATAATCTTCTCTAATTATAAAATTGTAAGTTTAAATTCAGAGGTAAATATATATATATATATATTATGTAAAAAATATATATTTGTAGTGGAATAATATATATATATATATATTATGTAAAAAATATATGTTTGTAGTGGAATATATAAGTTTATTTTCATTCTAAAACAACAGACATCGTGGCAAAACCAGTATCAATATAATGCTAATACTTAAATAGTAAACAATGATTGTATATAATATTATTAATTGGTACAAAAAGGTTTCTCATTGCCACCCAAGTTCTCTAACATCATCTTGTGTCACCACTTTACCTCCCTATAAGTTCAACACAACTTCTTCTCTTTCTCTTATCCCTCACACTCAAACATGTCAACAATCCTCTTTCAACAACCTTCAATGGATTCATCTAATATTGTTGAGGCCACAACCTTGAGACTCAAACTAGTCTCACCAAAATCTTACAATAAAAAAACCATCTTTGAAGATTATTTCAATAACTCGGAAACAAAATCATATGTCCACAACCAAAAATCTTTAATTCTTAGCCAAAAAAGCCTTGAACTTTGCACTGAAAGTTTAGGTAGTGAAACGGGTAGTGACACGAGTGAGGGTGACACAATTTTCACTGTCCCAAAATCCGTAAAAAGACGTAGAAGAGATCAAGTGGAGTCAAAGAAGGTTTTGGCAAGAAACTTTCCGCCTCCATTGACTACGATAAGTGGGTCCAAACCGTTTCAAGTTAGGCCTCATCGAGAAGGGGGGAGGTTGATTATAGAAGCTTCGGAGACGAATTTAGGTAATAATTGTTTACGAGCCGAAAGGAGCCATGGTCGACTACGGTTAACGTGTTGGAAGACCGATTTTGATACCGAAAATCATGAAAATGAAAGGACGGATTTGGAGAAGGGTGAGGATGAGATTGAAAGAAATGTGGTGGTTGAGAAACTTCAAAGGGTAATAAGAAGGTGCAACGAAAATGAGCATGGAGATAAAGGAATAATAGCATGTTGTAATTGGGTGGCTACTTCCTAAAAATGTAGTTTTAAATTTTAACTATCAAAGTTAAAAATAAAACTAATCAATTTTGTTTTTCATTTAATGAGAGAATAAGTATGATTGCGAGGAAAGATATGTATAGTATGTCATTATGTTTTCAAGAAAAATACACCCTAATAATGGTAAATTTTTTAGTACCTTTGATGTCGGTAGATTTGAATTATTTTTTACTTTAAAAAACAAAAAAGTATAAAAATAGTTCAGTTCTCAGATCTAATAGATTCTCTTTCTCTCGTGATTTTATTCGGGACAACATATGTCGTGGTTAAAATTTATTCAGAATAAATAATAAAATGACGTGTTTAGATGCTAATTACATTTTATATTATTGCTAGTTTTCGAGCAAGTTTAGATTTTTGTAGATTGAAAGTACGAGTTACAAAAGCTACCTTTTCTGATTTAAGTTTTTTGGGATTTTTTTAAAGAATAAAGGTTGATGCTATTTGGGTCGTTTTCAAGGTCTTCAATTAATGGGAAAATAGTATTTGGGATCCGCTAGGATTGTAGGGTAATGAGGGTGAAATCATTTCTGATTTGGTATTTTGAACAGTACATGAGTGGAAAGAGATCGAGCTCAAATTTAGAAGGCATCGTGCTTTGAATACAAAGTTGTATATGAGTTCACAATATCGAACTTCACGATTCAAACTCTTCGATCGAAAAATTATAGTAAAATTCACTTTGTTAAGGCTACTTAAAATACATTAGATCATTCAAGATTCAATACAGTGTCACATCAACATTATAATTTTTACACTATCTTCATAACTCGTTAAACTTTTTATATTAGATTAATTGTCACATCATAGTACTATCTTTCATTAGTTTTGTATCTTTATTTTTATGGTTGGATTAAAAACTATTCTCTTGTTTACCTTTTAATGATCAAAAGTACAATCGGGGACCACTATACCCTCTGGTCTTGCGATGTTACGGCGTCTGTGTGACTTAAAGTTTTCAAATGGGTTGATTTAGCTTTTCCGGATAAAGATAACATTCTCGATATTTTTGGGTGGATGGATGCTCTCCGAATTAAATCAGCTTTCGAAATGGTCTTGGAGTCTATAATGGGTGTGGAGTTATGGACCTTGTGAAGATTCCCTAATGAGATCATCTTCGGCGACAAAGGTCTATTACGTGAAGTCTTATTTGAAAACATAGTTGATTACTCGTTTATGTGGTACACAAATAGGAACAATAAGGTTAAAGTCTCTGAAGCAATTGGCTTCAAAACTCTTTTTTATCATATTATTCTTGACTAGTTTTCTGCTACCTCTCTAATAATATTCAGCCGTTATAAAAAAAAAATTGAAGGAGAGAGAAATACACTTTTGACCATTTGCATACATGTTATATTTACCATGCAAATCGAGTTGGGGTAGTTTCTATTAAACCATCCATGTCACCCCCATTGTGGATGACCTAGCTATATGAGTCGAGCTTTCAGCTTTGGAAATCTACAGCAGAGATTGATCACATGACGCAACTTTGAAGCAAGATTTTAGGCAAATTGCTCGACCGGTTCATTCAAAATGTGAAAATTTAGAAAAAAATCATTTAATGCGTCAAGATTATGATACATATATTTTTTTTAGCTATAGATTTTTCATTTAGAATGAAGACTAACAAGTTGCGAGATGAAGGAGAGTTGGATTAGGTTTCACTTTTGAGGATTACAATTCTAATCTAGCTAACTTGTTAACACTTCTCATTTTGTTTCTACTTGAATTTCATGTAAAAGATAGAACTTTGACTTCACAACACATTGTATCACTTTCACCAAAAGATAATATGTAAAGTGGAGCGATGTTATACGTGTCTAACTAGGTAGACTCAAAAATATGCTAACAAAGTAATAATACATCATTTTATACTTGTTTTCTACGTAATCTCTTTCTTTGCCTCAAGAATTATTTTTAGGTAATTCATTTCAAATTATCAGTGGCCTACTGAAACTTATAAGTAACATAAATATATATACCCGGCCCCTAAAATCACTGTGTTTACTAAGCATTTATGTATATATAGATACATATGCTCATGAGGAAAGCATGGTTGCAATCTAGCTTGTGCGATCTTGTTGGCTGTATTTTGGTTGAATATGATGTCGTCGATCCCACTTGGAATGCAACCACTTGATTATCCAAGACTTATAATCTTTACGAATTTTAATACCTTCCCGCTTAAGCAATCTCTCCAAATCCCACAAAATTTTTCTACTTTCCTCTCTGTATATTTAGTGTCACTGTCCAAAAGTTAGATAGCCTGAATGTTGGTTGCTAAAGATGGGGAAGTTAGATAACCGAGCTCGAACTCTCTGAATTCAAATGAGACCAGTTTAAGCCTACTTAAGTCCGGACTTACTCGACTCGTTTACACTCCTAGACATTGTAAATGCAATTTGTCTTAAATTGTGTAAAGGTGTTCAATATTCAAGTTTATTTGTATCTAAAATTAATTACAAAAGAACATATACGCATGAAACTTACCTCAAAATCCTGAGCTGTAACTTGTAAGACAAATTTTTGTGTGACCTCTTGAGAGAGGTTTAATTGGTTTGACTGTTTGAGTGTTTGTTAATGTGGACTCGGCCCAAAAATCACAATTACCAAACTAAAAAAAAAATAAAAATAGAAAATCCAATGTTAGCTATAACAAGTGAACTTTTAATTTTAGAAGTTAAAATACGACGGCAGATGTAGGAAGCAACCCAGGTAGTAGGTGTACGTCGTTAGAAATAGAATTGAAAAGTCAAAGATGACAAACAAGTCAACACAAATGGAATGGTGGAGGGAACATGAATATGTTAAAGTCACAGAGACTTTTGATTGACAGTCATTTTATGTCTGTTTTTGAATATGCATGATGATGATGGATGCGTCACCCACCGGTCTTAGAAAAATGGGTGTAAATTATACGTTCAACATTTTTAATCAATTCGACAAATTTGAAATTTCCCATTAAAATTATATGTTCAACATTTATACATGCATTATTTTTTAATTCATTTTTTTTTCTGATTGAGGCAAGCTTAACAGGGCCGAATCTACGTACCGGTGACACATGATACCAATAACTTAAATCGTAATGTAATTTTTTTAGAATTGTCTATCATTGACACCATTAAATTAATTATATGACATCTGTGACTTAGACAGAGTAGTGTAACTTTTTTAGTTACTGTATTCATACCACCAGTGATCAAAAATCCCGAATCCACCATCGAAGCTTGGTGACAAAAAGGCAGTACATTTGTTCGGTAGACAAGAATATATACAATCGAACAATGGATAAATGTGAATTGCATTGGGTATGAAAAACTTTTCAACCAATAGTATTTTTTATTGGTTTTCCGAAAATGGAAACCATTGTTTGAGTGCCAAGTGACTACCCAATCCAAACACAACAACCAGCTCCCATCCGATCCAGAAAGCAGTCAGCAAAGAGACACAAAAAGTTTGTTCAAACGAAAGTGTGCTCTTTTTACAACAATTGCATTTATTTAATCATTACTTTTAGGCCAACTTCTCTTTTTGACCCCACTCTCATCGCATATCTTTTGGTTCCTTAATTGGCAAGAGTCGGTATTGGCATACCTACACATGTAACTTCCACCATGCAAAATGACATACACGTCGCCTTCAAATCTTATAACTTTAATATAAGTTGATTTTAGGAATACAAAGCATTGAGAATGGCTCAATACTGTTGACAGTGTGGATAACAACACTAAAAATGAGACTCAACTACAAATTGTGGAGCAGTGATCAACACTGAAATAAACTCAATGTTGTTGGACAAAACCGGCGTCAAAAAAATACCACTTCTGTGGAAGGGAGTTCACTTCCGGTACTCTTATATACAAATAGTAAAACCCGAGTTTTATACATGCATAGTGATGCTTACCATATTCTCATGTACTTCGTATTAACCATTATGATTTGAATCCACAAGCTTCATTTGATATTTTGTGAATATTCTTGTTGAAATTTGTCAACATCATATAAACATTTGCAACATGAAAATGAATATCATAAAAAAAGGAAATTAAAAGTAATTATTTAGTCATACAAGTATGCAACCAAAGTAACACACAAAATATTTGATCCTTTATGAACATAGAGAAAGTATAAAATGTTGTTTATATCAATTTGCATATTACCTTTGATAAACCAAGATTAATTAGAGGAATATAATGGATTATATATGCATGCATTCGGAAACTGCACGATTACTATTTTATGCAAGTCAACGTCTTAAAAAGACAATGAAAGCAGTGGGCACTAGTAAGTGTTATATTATGTAAGCAATTTTTAGGCAATCATAACTGACTCACTTAATGCATAATCAAGTAATCAACCACAAGGTCGTACCTTCATTTTGCTTTTTGTGTTTGCGTATTACAATTATTATTAGAGTGGTGGTTCCTACACTTATAAATTTCTATACGTACATAACTACATAACTAATTGTGTTTTATAGTATTGTACACGTTATTACTGTAAGAGAATCTCTCATCGAAATTCACTATGATTCTTTGACCTATTATGAGATATATCGACCTATCTAATTATTAAAAGTATAAAACAAGAAATTACACACACACACATATATAAATATAGGACAATTGATCGAAACTTAACCAGGCCACATACTATTATACTAATAATCAACAATCAATGATATAATTACCTGCCATTCGATTTGCAGCAACTTGGCCACCTTAAAAAGTACTACTATCCATTTTTCATACAATATACTATTAGCATATATTTTGTATAAAGAATGTTGTAACAATCCGAACTGAGTCGAGTATCATGATACTTAATAGGGTAAGTATAACATTGATGTCATGTATGTTGGTGCTTAAAGCTGTAACGACGGTGATGTTGTGGATTCGAGTCATTCTAAACGTATACGTAACGTGCTATTTTTATTCCCTTTTTCTTCTTAAATGATAGCTCCGTTCATGGACAGTAAAGATATTAGATGAAAATAATACTGTGAAATTACATGTATGTGTTTCCCTTTTGGGAAAAAAGTAAATAAGGGTGTATGTGACATTTTGACAATCTAGCTTATAGGAGCTTATGTAGGTTTATGCTTATTTTTTTATAATTTCAAGCTACTGTATTTTGCTAGACAAATTTTTAGGAGTTTATGTATGATAAAAAAAAGTTAGTGAAGGTAATTTTTGATAGCTTAGAAGCTTATATATAATAAAATTACATAAATACCCTTTATGTAATTAGTTATTATATTTTTTTCATTTTTTATGTCTATTCACAATTTTAAAATCAAATTGAAACTATTTTCCTCAACACTCATCAAACAAATATAAATTCCAATTTACAACTCTATAAGCTTTAGATACCAGCTCTATCATAAACTGTTTGCTCCAGATACAAACTCCAATCATTAACTTTTAACTATAGCTATCGACTAATAAATATATTCTAAATATTGTAAACAATTCATATGGTGTGGATTAATACACGGGTACATGTTAAGAGACACATAGACTTGCACTTGCAAGAGACACACGTGGTAAATATGTCAATGAGAAACAGTAACGCCCGTACGTATTGTTCATGGTCCCGTTGTCGTATACATAAGTACCCATGTTATTATTATTTTTTTAACTTTTGTTTCTTTTTTGTGCTTTTCTTCTTACATCATTGGTAAACAACTTTCATTATTCTTCTAAGGAAAATATATTTAAGTAACTTGTGATTATTCAATTTGTGATAGAAAAAGTAGATACAGGACTTAGTTTACACCAAAGAGTACATGCATAAAGCATAAGCTTGGAAGTCAAGTAGACTAATTTTTTTTAAAGTTAAATTCTCGTAATAAAATCCCAAAATATCTTTCAAAGTAATAATTACTAAAAGTTTGAATCTTTGAAAAACATTAGTTTAACTTCGTATCGGATTTCATAAACGTCAAACATACCATCAAAATTTGGATAGTGGACGATTTAAGCATATGGGCCCAACTCTGAGATTAGACTTTGTGAAGTCCAATATGAATTGAATATGGACTTATGGATCTAATATGGATTCATGGGTACATCCGCAACATGTATGTGTCTATGTGAGTATGTGACTTCTAAACTTATTTGTGGTTGTGTGAAGCCTAAACTTATTTCTGTTAAATTCTCACATATTTCACCTTAATTTACTTCAGTTGATGATGCATATATCTAGATAATTGGTGTCAAGTACAGTAAATTTCAATATTACCGGAATCCATTTTGACTCGTTACCCAATCCACCCCGCCCCGCCCATTATGCCCGATTCAAAAGGTAAACACAAGACCAAAACAAACATGTTACCGAGCAACACCCTAGATAACCCCACTATTGAACTTCAACATTAAACATAGAAACACATGAACAACGAAACAACTCAAAGCAAAATCCGGAATTCATTTCAAAAGGTCAGAAGTATGTCAACAAACATAATCGCTTTACATCTCCTTGTTAATACAACATGAAACTCAAAGACAAACAAAAACAGTCCATATAAGGATAACTCTATGACACCAATCAAATCCACAAGAATGAGAAAACCGCCACAAGCAGAATCATCAAGTAGTGCATTGTGACATCAATCTTTGAAACAAAGTTTATATCATTACTACCAGGTGAATAGCCACCTTCTGGAGTACTTGTAGTCAATACAACAACAATCCAATTATCTTCAGAACCGATCCCAATACCAGTATACTTTGTGTCGTTTAAGGAGTTTGAGTATTGGGATTGTGTGTAGTTGGAAAGTACAAGGGTCGGGTCAAGGTTGGGAACGCAAGCAGGAAGAATGGTTCCATCTCGCGTAGTGGTGACATTTAAATGACATTTGTCTAAAAGGTCGGGAAAGTTTGAAAATTCTGGTCCGGTACCTGGTACAGTGTTGGAACCGGTAGTGTTTGTGCAGGGTTGTTTTTTGAGTTGGTCGGCTATTTTATCTGCTAGGCATTTAGCTCGGTCATTTTGGGTTAGAGTTGTTAAGTTTATGGTTGCTCTGTAGCTGTTGAGTCCTGAAAGAAGGCTATCTTCTTCATCTGTAAAATGGAATAAAAAAGTTGTATTAATTCAATGATAAAGTCAAAACCATTAACTAAACATAGCATCATCTGATTTAGGTTGATATAAGAGGTGGCAACATGGGCGGGTCGGGATAGTCGAGTCGGCTTTAAACGGGTCATATTTAGTACATGTTGAAACGAGTGATCTTCTAGTATGTGTCAAATCAGGTGAAACACTTTCTTGTCCATTTTATAAAGATTTTACGGGTTACTTGTGATTACAAAAATAATATAACACAATAAGGATAATCTCTTTTGAATGAAGCTATGGCAGAGGTTGTATGTAACCCTTTTGAGCACCTCTCCATGTAGCTAAAATACTACATTATTTTAAGTTTTTAACTGACACATTTAAGCCATTTGAGATATAGAACACAACCGACATCGACCTATTTATAATTAATTGGATCAAATTTAACACCTTTATAGTTGATATATAGGGGTATCAAACTTGTTATGTTACATAAGTTGGTTGATGTTGTCATGCTTGATCACCTAAGAGGGGATTATGCAGGAATTAAACAGATTCTTTAAAAAAGACCATTTAACTATAATCTTTTCGGATTAAATAAACATATAAGAAGCAAAACTACAAATCAATCAATTACTTTACTAAATGACAAGTCATTTGTTTAATATGACACAGTTAGATAAAATTAAAATTTCCCACCTAATCAACACGAATCAATTAACAAAAAAATATATTACCTTAAGGAATCAACCAGATCAAATCCCACAACTATATTAGTTTAAGATTTATATATATAAATCAACCAATCAGTCTCACCGACACGAATCAAAAGTTAATTAATCAGATCTAAATCTCACATCATCTTATCAAACACACGAACACTAACTACATCAATCTACATAAACTTCATACACAAATAAGGATAAAAGAAGTTAACTTCACTAACTAACTAGAAACCTAAGTTATCTCATATATCTGCAAAAGCATGTTTTACAATGCTAAATTTTCTTTTATATATTAAAAGAAAAAAAAGTGAAACATAATGAAAGTAAACATACCATCACACTTTACTATGTGGTTGATGCAAAAGATTGAATGAAGAATGAGAGTTAGAATAATGTATCTTTGAAGCATTTTTGTTTGTTTGTTTGGTCGGTAAAAGAAATGAAGAAAGAGGGATGATTTATAAGAGTCGAGTTTTGTTGTGTAAAAATAGTGAGACTATTGGGACATCATTTTCAAGCTGTTGAGAAAGTTTGAATGATTGACATGATTACTCCTTTATATTTGCTTTTGGTATGTATTGGTCCCTATAACAATATAACCTATATTAAGTGGATTTGTTAGGGTGAGTATATGGGCTTTTGTTAACTGGATTGGGTTACTTGAGTTATGGTCCACTTGTGAAAGATATATTTTTGATTAAAATGAATTACGAGTACAAGTAACGGGCGATACTCAGACACCTCAACCATATATCAGTTACACTTTTCATTATTTAAAATGAAACTTGAATTTATAACTTTCTTTTTATTGATATAAACTAAACTATGTAAGTGAAACTAGTTATAAATCAATTAAAAAACGAAGATACCTCACCGTCGTTTTTTGTTACCTTTTTTTGCTCCTCGCGAGACATGGAATCGTGGACAAATACATTCGGATAATTGGATATATATTAAGAAAAGTGTACACATTCTAATGCTTTTTCTGATGTAATATGTATTGTCGGATAAAGTACGTCTATAATAGATTTATAGGTCAAATTGACTGACAAGTTTAGGTTTACTTACATATTTTGGATTTCACAGATATTTAAGTTAAATATTTTAAATTTTTATAAAATGACAAATTTACAATTTAACTCACACACTATTTATGATCGCATAAATATATATACTCTCGTTTTCAAATGAGGTTTAAATGTAAAATCTTTTGATTGATGAAATTCTTTCATACTGCTAAGATAAAAACTCTTTGATTTAATTTAAATATTTTAACTCAAATGATAGAAACAAGATCACGAGGACATGTGTGAAATGGAGCTAAGGGAGATATGAAGATCCAAACCATTCATTTATTTGATCAACGGTCCAGAAGTTCTAGGTGCGCGCGAGGTTTATTATGTAAAATAGTTGAAAATAAGGGTTAAAAAGTGATAGTTTCATTATTTGACTTGTTACATCTCACACTTGAAAATAAGGGTCAAAAACATCTCACATTATTAATCTCTCATTCAAACACACACACTCCCACACTCCTTCATTAAATGATGCAACCAACAAACGACCGGATGACGCCACCACCGAGGCCTGATCGACGCGGTCATCGTCATCCTTTTGTCGTCGCCGTTCATTTTCATATCTATCATCGTCACCACTGAATATTTCGATTTGTTTTCCAGATCTAGAGCACAAAATAGTTCAATTACCTTAATCTTTCGATTGTAAATGTGTTTCGTTGCTACATTTTATTTTTATTTTTAGTCATAAGTATTGGATCATGTCGATGTCGTCCAATATGATGTTTGTTTATTGATTATATTACTACATGTTATATATACTGCATATTTGGTGTTTTCTATTTTATAAATTATCATTTTATGTTTATAAAGTATTTTTGTTAAATTTTTATTTCATTTTGATGTTTGTTTACTGATTTTATTACTGCATTTTTACATATACTACATATATTTAACGTTTGGTATCATAAATTATGTTTTCTATACTGCATTTTGGTGTTACATACATCATATTTTTTTACAGAACTTTGATATTTGAAAAAAAAGAAACAAAAAGAAACTGTTTATTTTAAAAAATAAAAATTGAAAAAAAAGTCGCTAGAATTTGGTTACGGTGGTCATGGGCGGCGACAGCTAGTGGCAGGAGGTGGGAGTTGGTGGTTGGTGGTGGTGGGGTTGAGGGAGTGTGAATGAAGAAGAAGCGGAAGAGAGTAAATTATAGTATAAGTAAAATAAAAGGGGTCAAAATATATAATATTGCGTGACACGTGACGCTATCTAATTGACTCTTAACCTGCTCTTCACTTCTCTTCTATTGACGTCCGCTCTCCTGAATATGACTCCAAATGATATTATCACGTACAAAGGAAATTTCCTTAAGCAATAAGGGTGGTGTTGATTTACGTAAAGTAATGTGGGAATGATAATCTAAGAACTATTAATACACAATGGTTTAAATAACCCTCAAAATGAGAGTTTCATTCTCAAATTATAAAACAATACTTCTAAAACAAACATTAATTATCATTCTCTTACATTCTCATTGTCATTTCCATGTACTAAAACCCTAAAATCAGATATAACCTTATTTACTAAGAGGATGTTTGACTGAGCTTATTTTTCAAACCCATTTTCTTATTTTAGCATAATAAATTTTTCGTGTAGTATTTTGTTAATTCTATTGATTGAGCTTATTTGTTTATTTTAGAAAGACTTTAAAATAAATTTCAAGATTTTAAGTTATTCGTTTATAAAAAATAGAGAATAAACTTAAAAAATAAGTCCACCGAGGACCCTAAAAATGTATAAAAGGTCTTATTACATATATCAAGAACAAATCTCACAGCTGTCAAGTATCTACCCATTTAATTTGTTTTACCTTGTCGCATATATCCTTGATTAGAGAAAATCTTAATATTAAAAAAGAAAAAGGAAAATAAATCCTCTCCATTATTTTATGTTCTGACATCAACAGTTCAACACCGACATCAAAACCACCCACCGGAAAGTAAACGAACCGGGACGTTTGCATAACCCAAGAAACGTAATTTTAGTCAATGAAATTTTTTCAAAATATTGATGTATTTTTGTATTCTAGCAGTTGATTAATTGAATATTAAATCAAATATCATTAAAATAAAACCTAGTCAGTAATACGTGTTACTCATTATCCAACCCAGCTACACACACATATTCCCACACGTTTCATTTAAACTCATACCGGATCACTCATTCATCAAACGAGTTTCTTCGTCTCATTATCCGATCAAAAAACTAAAGAACAAGCGATCAAATAAAAAATGTTGGCTGTATTCCAGAAAACAGTAGCAAAAAGCCCTGAGGGTTTACAAACCCAACAAGAAGCATCTTCACTAAATGTACTCAAAGATGCTTTTCTTGCTACCCACTTTACATCCATCCACCCTTCTGCAGTCACTATCAATCTTGGTCATTCTGGTTTAATCTCTTACTCTGTTGATAAACAAAACCCTCTTTTACCAAGGTATATGTCACCTCTTTTTGTTGTATGTTTGATCTGATTATATGAGTTTAGAAACTTACTTTAACTTGGGATTTAATATTATTTGAGAAGGGATCTTTGTGGTAAATGGGGAAAAGATCAAACCTTTGTATATTGATGAATCTTGATTGTTATTACTTTGATCTTGAAGTTGAAGTTGGGATCAAAATAAGTAAGTATTTTGCTAGACTACAATCCCCGATCTTGGTGTTTGGGTTAAGCGGAAAGGGTGTTTGGTTCATTGGTCGGGAATCAACATGGATATGGATTTGTTAGTAGGGTGAAATAGGAATGGGTATAGCTTTACAAAGTTTTGTTTAGCTTATGAGAGGGTTTGGGTCGTTAACTATTTAGAAATAGGAATTGCTAACAAAACCCACCCCCTTGGGCCTTTGGTATACATCCTTTTCAAAAAAGAAAAAATCCAAAGCCATCAGTCAAGTACTCTTAATTGGTATCATTGTCATTCCATGGTTCTGAACATCCATGAAGAATCAGACCAAACCATACCAATTTCAAATCGTTTTGGTTTTCTATTCCATTATTTTTTGTTTTTTTGGTTTCAATCCTGTCTGAATCGATGCATATTCGTAGGCAAGACCACTAAAAGGATCGATCCAAATCATTCATTTAGTCTACGGGTCTCATAATATGTATTATTGTATTTATAATTACAAGAATGAGTGTTTATTGGTTGAATAATTTCATTTTTCTCAGCAGTATTAAGTACTTCTTTTCTTTAATTTTGGGCTCCTGGACTAACATTATTATATCGTTGTATGTTTGCTTGTTGTTACGTGGTGGTAGATTGTTTGCTGTTGTGGACGACATATTCTGCTTATTCCAAGGTCATGTGGAGAATGTTGCACCCCTCAAGCAACAATACGGATTAAGCAAGACAGCAGATGAAGTGATAATTGTTATTGAGGCATATCGAACTCTAAGGGATAGAGGTCCCTACCCTGCAGACCAAGTTGTGAGAGACCTCCAAGGAAAATTCGCTTTTATTCTCTATGACAGCACTGCAAAGTCCACTTTCATAGCTGCTGTGAGTAATTTAAATCCTAAATTTTTCTATTTGTATGTTACAAGTATCATATATGTGACTAACAACCTACAATCACCATATCTACCATACAGGATGCTGATGGCAGTGTGCCATTCTTTTGGGGGACTGATTCAGAAGAAAATCTGGTGCTCTCTGATGATGTTGAAACTGTTAAGAAGGGATGTGGGAAATCCTTTGCACCATTCCCAAAAGGTTTGTGTTTTATGTTTCTAACTTTTTATTTGGTGTGATCCGTTTTTAACAGAACCTAAGTCTTAAGATCATTTTACATATGGTGAGTAAGTAACTTCTAAACGACGTCCATGCTAAGAATGATGAAGAGAAGGCCTGAAGGAAATAAGTGTTTTGGATGCCAACATTAGTTTGACTAGTTGGCATTTAGATCATATAGCCGATAGAGAAACGGTATTTGTTGAATACCACACTATGTTTGGAAATTGACATACTCCCACTCTATATGGTTTTAGCACAAGTGGTCAGTTATATTTGTTTCCAAGGGGCAAAGAGGGGTTTGTACTAGAAGTCACAAAATGGATGTGTCGGGCGGGTTGTGAAATACGAGTCAAAACGTGGTTGTCCAGTTCTTTATATATATATATATATCAATAACTGATTTTTATTCAACCAATAAGATTTTTAATAATCTAATTGATCAAGTCAAATGAGTAAGGAGGTTTTTTGCATTAAAATCCTATTGGGTGGTTTTTGACCCATTTGGTCCATCTGACCCGATTGGTACCTGTGGAGAATAAACATTTTCAGAATCATACATGGTGTTTATTGATATGCCTCCCCTTACAGTTGTTTTTGTTTATTATTCAGGTTGTTTCTTCACAACATCAGGAGGGTTGAGGAGCTTTGAGCATCCTTTCAATGAATTGAAGCCAGTGCCTAGAGTGGACAGTTCGGGAGAGATGTGCGGTGCGAATTTCAAGGTGGATTCGGAGTCCAAGAAAGAGACGGGAATGCCCAGAGTCGGGAGTGCTGCTAACTGGTCCCAACACTACTAAACTGAATCTCAATATGGGGCAAAAGGCTATTATTGTACCCAGTTATATAAAAACCATGTTTTATTGGTTTCATCCTAATGTGATACCCTTTCTAGGGCTAAGAGAGAGTACTATATAACATGAAACAACATGTATGTGGAAACTCTGTTTATTTGCTTCAGATGGAATATGTGGTGTGTATTTCATCAGTTCTAAAGCATTGTTTCGTATTATGAGAAAGCAAGCACAGGGAATAAAATTCCAGAAATGAGAACATGACATTAATATGCAGGAACAAAGTTTTGCTATCTTGAAATTGCCATATAGCAACTTTATATATTCAGTAGACAACTTTACTTAAAATCAGGCATTGTTGTAGCAAAGTAGAACATGCTAACTATAATATGTATTCATTAGACAGCTAAAAGCAAAATATAAACAGATATTTAACTACCAGGCACTTGATAAAATAGTTGCCGCAGCGAGTTTAGTCCTTTGCATCTGCAATTCCTCCTGCTGTTATCTGAAATACGTGGCTTTTTGTCAAGAATAACATATGTATGTGATCGTAAAAGGTTAGTAACATTATGCATATAAAATGGTACGTAAGGATATTGCTTCTGACTCTGGGAGATTTGGTGCATCAAACACTTTGCAGACACGCTGTTCACCCTTGCCTTTCCTAAACATCAACCTCACAGTGGCTGCATGAGCAAGAACGTGGCCCCCTGCTGGTTTCTTTGGGTCTGATATGAATACACCACCTCCTGGATCAGCTATCACTGCAATAAACATTCACAAACTTTTATTGTTAATGGAACAAAGTATAATGTAGCACATAAAGCCAGATTGTATTCAAATTTAGCAGTGATGTAGAACCTTGGTTTGTCATATACACTGCTACATTGAATTCTTCAGCAATCTTGGTCAATCGGGAGAGCATCTGAGCTAGCTTTTGCTGCAGAAGATAATATTTGCATGAATGGTTTCATCTATGGACATGAATACCGTAGCAAAAAATATTGCAGGACTATAGTTTCGTCAAATCAATTTCAAATTAGTAGTAGAAGGTAAACCTGGCGCTCTGCAAGTTCTCCTCTTCCTGTGAAGTCTACTCGGAACAGAGCAATAACAGAATCAACAATCTGGGAAATAATTAGATTCGATTCAGAATATGAATCAATAGATCAGAAAAAAAGGAACAATTTTTATTTGTATGGACTTGGGAACATCTGGCTTGAGAAAGACACACCAGTAGTCTGAAAGGTTCCTCGGACATCTTCGCTGCCAAACCAAGTAGCAGGTTGTATTGATGCTCGTATGTGTATGCGCGTGCATATATTATCTTTGGTATATGTGGGAGAAGAAAAAAATCAGCTAACATTCAAAATAGCAATATAAATCGAGAAAGAAGTATCATTACATTATCAAGAACAGCTCCAGGGTCCATCCCAAACCTTTCAGCAATGGGTACTATACGATCAGGTCGGCTGCAAGCACGTTTTGTTAAGGAAATTAAAGCAAAGGTTATCCTACTTATTTGTGAGGACTTGATTTTCTTTGCAAGATACTAAGTGGAAGTCAAAAGAAGATAAATAACTTGATTTTAAACAAGAGTGACCAGAACCAACAAGGATACAAAGTTCCCTCGGTATCAATATAAGCAACCTTCCCATTCCCTCCTTTCATGCTAGTAGGAAGCTGCATGGATAAAGCAAGCAATGTTTAAGCACTAAACAAATCAGATGATAATATCCAGTCACGATAATTTCAGAATGTAGTGTTTTATTGATGTATATATAAACAACAGCTTTTAGTATGAAGGAAAAAACCACAAAGAAGCGATGTCCATAAATTTCAAACAAACACATGTGATCACAACACAAGTAGTCTCAACATGAGAGAGAGAACCTGTGTGGAAACGCAAAGAGTATGAGCCAGCTGTGTCTTTCCAGACCTGGAAAGTAACATTGATGAGGGCACTATTACACACATATCATGAAGATTCATATAAATCCCAGTATATAATATGCTTAATAATCTCACCTGAACTCCCCAAAAGCTTCAGTAATTTGTAGAGTTTCAATACCACCTTGCCGAATTCATAAACAACAGTTAATCCTCTACTTTGCATAAATGAATCAACTAAGTTAATACATAATGTACTACTATATCAAAGTCAAGTTTACACCTCCTAATAACTCGTCAAGAGCTTGACTTCCAGTAGTGATGCGGACAACAGCCTTCCTCTGTTTCACAAAGGATAACAGAATATCATGTCATTTCTAAGCTTAACTCAGATATTCAGTTAGCAAGTTAAATATAAATCATTGATACATTTTGCAACTACAAGTTGAACTAATGAGTATCTTACTTTTAGCAGAGCATCACTTCCAGTGATATAGCCAAAATTCTGAACAACAAAGGAACCAAAAACACTTCAATAATTCAGAATAAGAAGATCAAATACAACAGAATTCATTACAAATAACAATCAACAGATCACTAACCACTATCTTCTCAGCAGCTTCACATATTTTATCAACTTTAGCCTCAGATAATCCTTTTATACCAGTCAAATTCTAAAACATAAAATAAATTCAGCTATAAGTTATCAATTAATCAATATTAATCCAAATCCATGCATGTTTTAATCAAAAATCACCTTCTTAGTGTGCATCATCAAGCCATTACATGTATATATTCCTGCATCTTGCAGTTTCTTAACATCTCCAGCATTTATTCCATGAGAAGTCACTGAAATAACATAAACACCAAACGAGCTCATACTATACATGAAATTTTCGCCCTAATTTTGCTGAATCAAATCATCTTAAGCAAAACATGTATAGAAATTTATATATTCACAAATTTAACAGAATCATGCATCATTAACATACACAGTTATTTACGTTCACCTCAGACAAGTAAATCTAATTACTACCAGTTTGGTTCAACAAACTTGATCATAATCATAACGATTTTGATTTTTAATAAAAAAATGAAACTAACTACGGACTTGAACTCATCAATTCGTAAAACAAACATAAATAATATAACTCATGATCTAATCACTACGAGTTCAGTTCAACATATTTGAACGTATAATTAATGATTCTGATATTTGATTATGAAATACACTCGTACTGACATGAGCTCTTCAATTCGCATAACAAATAGTAAAAATAAATCTCAGAATCTCATCATTAGGAGTTCAGTTCAACAAATTTGAGAATATAATTAACGATTCGGATATTTAATGATGAAATTAAATTCGTACGGACATGAACTTGTCAATTCACATAACGAATAACAAAAATAGAACTAATAATCATTAGATTACGTTCAAAAAAATTTGGACATATAATTTACGATTTCGGTACATTATAACGAAACTGAATTTGTACGGACGAGAACTCGTAATTTCACGTAACAAACAGCGTAAATATGAATGATCATCAAAACGAAGTGAAATACAGAAGCATTTTAGATACAGATTTTGTAAGTATATGCTTACGCTTATCAATCGCTTCGAATAGATCTTCATCTTCGTCAATTTCTTCACGTTCGACAAGCTGCAATTGGCTCTGTTCTTCGGATCTGTAACACAAAACGTGAACAGAATTGTTAAAAATGACGTTAAAGTGCAAAGTCGTAACGTGATTTTAGATTCAGAAGTTATTATCGAATTAGAGGTTTACTTGAACGATTGCATTTTCGAATTGAGTATGAGAGTGCGAGAGTGTTAGTGAGAGAAATATAGAGGGAAACTCTGTTTTGCTTTTGAAATTCTGCAAAGGGGATGATGTATATACACGGCCGATTCCAGAGGGTTAGAAGGGTAAATATTTGTTACTAACAAAATAATAATAATAATAATAATAATAAAACAAGTTAAAGTAAGAAGCCAAAGATATAAATAAATTCAAACAATAATGAATTGGAAAAAAGTTATAACGTTTGGGTAAGTTTTGGTTGTAATTTGGCCGTGTGATTTAAGAAATACAGTAAAAACTCTATAAATTAATATTTATGAGATTATTTAAATTTATTAATTAAAAAAGTTATTAACTAATCGAGTATTAATTAGCATCTTATCTTCGAATCAAAACCTGTAAAAAATATTATTTTAAAAAGTTTATTAATTAATTGAGTATTAATTTATAAAATTTTTACTCTACACCACCAATAATAAAGTATATTTCATGAATGTGAGTGTTGTATTATGTTATGCATGAATAATGTACTCCTTAATATTATGATACAAACGTTATCTTTTGCAATATATAAATCATTTTCTTGTTTGCTATCAAATAAATTTGAAAATACAGCTGGCTACAAGTTATTTTAAAGAATATGTCATTTTAAATTTGGAAATGTTACACATTTACTTTTCTCGTACGTACTTAAAAATATCTGTTACATTCAACTTTAATCAATTTTTCATAACATGTACCATCAACACTTGAGTATAATCAACAACTTTTGTGGTTAACTCATTTATATCAATATCCCATCATGAGTCAACCTCATATCTAGATCTATTATGTACAAGAACATTGAATTATAAGCTTTATTATAGTATGTTTTTTATATTTTAATGAAAATAATGAACTTGTAGTTGAAAATATAATCTGGTTTCAGTTCCAGTTCTCAAATGAACCGGTCAATCTGGTTCAGTTATGAGCATAGTGGTTTGATTTATGGTGAAATCTGGTTACTTAAAGAAACTAATAGATGAAGTGCATTAAAAAACACAATCTACTTATCCACACATCAAACACTGATTATTGTAATTTCAAGTCGCGATAATTTGATGTATTTTCCAAGAGGCAAATCTAAACAGCTCCTACTGCACTATCTGGACCTTGGCAATTGATATTTATTAATTATGTAGCTCTACTCATGATATCAACAAAAGGGAAGAATAAATGGATAGATAGCCTTTACAATGAAAAATGTTACGAAATTAAAAAAAATGCTAAAATTTCTTGTACATATAAAACCTATCTGAAGGCTCACAAAAACTTCTCTGCTGTATCAAGATTGTTTAAGATTTCTGACTTTACTTGTTCTGGAAGTGGAGCAGATGGACCTGCCTTAGAGTAGAAGCCTGCCAGAGTTCTAATCGCTTTTTCAATCACAACATACGATTCCTGCAGTTCAAATATGGCATAAAAACCTTAAACCAATACAGTTTTATAACCATAAACATATTAATTTCCTGATTAAAATTGATACCAAAGTATTTGTGGTCAAAACAACCCAGCCTAACGTGGACGTACACATTCACATTTTGCCACCTCTAACCATATGTTTTATATATAATAAAAACGCACTCATGCACAAAAGGTAAATAGGTATAGGGGTTCATCAAGAGTCCTTGGCATTGCTGGTGAGCCTGTACCACACTTGAGGGTGGGAAGTCTTCGTACCCAAACTTCTGTGTTTTTCTAGAGGTGAAAATTTTGACCCATTCACTTGTAAATAAGTCGATTCAAGTTATTTTTGAATCTCTAATGGGCCAAATGGGTTAAACAGGTCAAAGGAGTCAAAAGTTGCCCAAATTGTAATTTTGAATGCATTGAAACTCCTAAATCACTTTTCTTTTAACTAATAATATATATAATATATATATATAGTTTCGATAATTTGATTTTTGTAATCATATCTTAATGCACTCGATATTAATAATCATAATTGAAAATCAGTTCAACCCAACCCAACATGTTAAGATTTGTACCCAAAAGTAACCTGTTGTGACGCATTACCCTGCCCCCCAGTCGCTTGAGTCGCTCATTTTGGCATTACAACCTGACTCTTCCTGCAGAGTTGGCCACTACGAATAAATGGGACGATTTGGGTTATATTTTACCCTAAAAATGGAACAGTTCAATTGGGTCGAACACAACAAGCACTTCATAGTCAGCAAACGTGTAATTTATATACATGAAACCTTTATGAAAAAAATTTGAACAATAGTATTTACACCTTGGATGCCGAGGTCAGAGGCGTGTTGGTTAGATTATCGTGAAACAACAATAGTTTTTATAATGAAATCGACATACTGACTAATTATAAAGAATGTATAAACTTTGGATAAAAAGTGCTCTGTGTGACCCATACCAAAACTAGACAGAAAAGTATAAACAAAGTTACCTCATTGATTACCATCTGCTGTCCCCTCCAGTTGCCTAGATAATCTCGTATGGATGCCTTAGCAGCATCTGCAACCCGTCTAAATTTAGCCATATCATTTGGGTCTTCCTTTAGTGACTCACGCAAAGTTTTCACTACCTCTCTTGCTGAATTCAAGTAAGCCTTCGGCAACACTTTCCCAGATTTTGTTTTCTCATTAGGATCAAACAACGCCTTCACGGCCCCAACTAAACTTTCATCTTTCTCCTCTTGTTCATTCGGTTCACCTGCGGCCCGTGCTATTAGTGGTGGAAACACACAGTTGTTAAATGCTAAAACTGAAACTAATGAGACACCACCACTTGCTAAAAGATGCCGTCGGCTAGACTGTATCTCTTGATGGAACACACTATTCCACTTGGACTCCGGCTTATCTGACGGTGCGATTTTATCAATCGAATCGAAAATAGGAAGGGGATTAATCTTGAATGAGAGGAAAGATGTCATTCTCTGTCCCAGATTGTATGCAATTATGTTGAATGCAATTTACATAACATAACTCATGCTACCAAGTAGGCATGCCATTTACCTTTAGCACAAGAATCATGAAAATAGACAAACGAGCGGTTAGATTAGATATATGATTTAGCAATGTTAACGGACTATGCTTACTGTAAGAACTCAGAATTCAAGACAACATTTTTTGGGTACTATACACAACTAACTTGACAAAATGGTTACTTAAATACTGGGACTAGGTGCATCTACATCTGCTCCAATTTAAGGCAATAAGCAAAAGAATAAGTTCAGAAGACACCCTAAACTAAAAAACTTAGGCTAAAAATGTAATGGGTCAAAGTTGCCCAAAGAGTGCAAGCATGTTAAATCCTCAGTTTGTAAATGGTGTGTGCATTGTATAAGGAAAATGAACTACGTATACAAGTGGGATTTTTGATACTCACCAAAAATAACCAGAAAGAGTGATTTTATATTGAACCGAATGGGCTTAATCCAACCACATCATATGATTGCCGTAATTACAATTGATTAGTTTGGGAAGAAGCATAATACTAAAGATAATAATCGAGAAATGGTTGAGTAGTTTCGATTAATATATACATACCCGGCGAGTGGAATTCAATATTTGAGTGAAGATGAGAGAGGATAAGAAATAGCAGATGATACAGTGACTACAGAATATGACCTGATTTTGAGCACTTTTGGGACTAAAGTAAATAAAGTAATGGTCAACTATAAAACTCAATAGGTATAGTGAATGCCGGTCAAAAGAGATAAAGATCACACAACTCCAGATTTTAATTCAAAGTAATCACTCTATTACGTGAGTTACATTTACTGTGATGCGATAAGAGTATGTAAATATCTCACGTTTGGTGGTGATTAACAGTTTGTACTAATATTGATAATTTTTGAGACAGCAACATATATAATCTATTCTATATACTAAAGGGGAATTTGGAAGAAATCTAAAGCTGACTTGGTACTCTATTAAGAAAAAGATTTGATGATGTGGCGCGTTATGGTGCAAGCATTTTTCTGATTTTTTTGAATTTTTTAAATAATAAATTTTTTGTGATTTTCCAAACAAGCTTTTAATTCATAGTTCATTTTTTAAATTTGTGATTGTTTAGCTTCTTTTATTGAGATTTTAAATTCAAATTAACTTCTATCTCAGTTCTTCATCTACTTCTCATTCTTGCTAAGTTGGTGCTTTTCTTAATTTCTTAATTTATGAATCGTGATTTAATAGTTTCTTAATATGTTGTGTATATTTATCGTGATTTAATAGTTTATTAAATAAATGATAGTGTTTAATGAATTCGTACAAAGTTTAATAAAAAAAATTTCTTTGTATATTTAATACTTAGGATTTATTAATTTATGTTTTTTTATAATTTAATCTTTTGTCAAACCCGTGTAGTCACGGGTCAATAAACTAGTTGTTAATAATAGTAAGCTAATAAAAAAGTTCATGAAATTGAGAAAGAATATTTAATGAATTGATAATGAAGTACTAAGTAAGGTATTTTCGCTATGTAGTGAAAATAAATATAAAATATAGTAGTTGTCAAGTACATATTATTTCTTGAAAATATGAAGTTGATGCAATTCAATACGTATAGTCGAATAACAACACGTTTGTTCATTGTTTTCGTGATGATTTTAGAAAGATGTTGCATTATTGTTACAAAATATTTGAGAAACTATATGTTAGAAAATTCACAAATTGTTATCTTCTTCATATTTCATATTAAGCAAAAAATCCATGAATCTATCTTAAGTATATCAAAACTAATTATAAAACATTTCTTATACATAAAATATATCATATGCAAAATTGATTTATATATGTATTAAACAAAACATTTTTTTGCATTTTTATAAAATAGATTCATTAACAAAATATAATTTCATTTACTACATTAAATTTTTATAAACTAAATAAATGAAAATCAATAATATAGAAAACATTGATAAGAAGTAGAATATTTCAATATTTATCGATATTTGTTTGATATTTATAAAAAGAGTTTACATAAAGTAAAAAATAGAAAAGAAAGAAATAGTACATTAATTACTTTCTATTTTTATATATTTAAATTTTAAGAAAGAGAGTTTCAAATGAATTATAAGGATTATAAATTATAGACTTTCACTGAATTCTTCAAATAATCTTCAACTTCAATGGAAAATAACTTTCTAAAACACTTTTTTGTAATACTAAAAAGCTTCATATGTTTACATTCGCTTCGAAAGCATGATACGTAAAAACCAATGTTGCCCGTTGTGATGATATGAAGTTAAGTTCCATAAAAAGTAATCTTCACTAAAAAAATTTGGGTAAGAAAAAAACTACATGCAAGATCCACAATATTTCTTTGTTTTCTTTGGTATGACAATGAACTCACGTACCTTACATAAATATATATATTTTTTCCACAAATACACATATATATCCACTCTTGGACTTGAACCTACAACCTCATAGTTGGTAGGTCATTTCGATAACTAATGGCCCTTTAGTCATCCACAATAATTATACAAACAAGAACAGAAAAGAATTACATGTCAAAGTCATTCTATATCCCAAGAAAAGATCTAGCCTTAGTTTCTAACAAAAGTTCAATGCAGATGTACGAGAACGTTAGTTTCTATCCAATGAACATAATCAAACAAACACGAGCGGACCACATTTATTGGTACGTCATTACTCATCAAGTAGGCTGTGCTCTTACTCTCCTGCTTTCAATAGTGACCTTTTTCTTAGTATCAAAATCCATGACATCCAGATCAAACACGGTTCCCAAATACCCGTATAAGATTCTCTCTTTCTCCCCATTCTTCTTATCCAACTTCACAAAGTTAGGGTCTTTCTCATCATCTTTCCCTGGTCTGAACATGGACTGTACGGAAGCCCAAGACCTGCGTCCATGCTTCTGTTTCTCAAAGAAATCTGCAAGCCTCATGGCATCTTTCAGACCCGATTGGTCACCAGCAAACTTAACAGCGGTTGTCCCCATGTGGCCTTCTCTCCCATACATCGACTTTGACTTGCCAGTGGTGAATCCAAAACCTGATGAGAAAAATAACGCAAGATCCACATAAAGCCTTGTCAACAGCTTTACCACCCAAACTACTTAACGAATCACTGATGCTTTTGAAGTGAGATCATGGAATGAGAGATCAATTTTAGATGATGACAGCCAATAACAAAATAGCAAAGAGCAGTTGCTATCACATAAATAGCAGAGTTATTAATTCAGGTTACTAGAGGTGGCAATTACTATCCATTTACTTTAGAATGGGTCAAATTCAGTTATGTTCCATACATAACTTCACTTACGGTTAGTCCAAGTTGTGTACTATATATGTTTTTGGGTTTAAATGGTTCATTAGTATCATTGATAGTATGTGGTTCAAAAGTGCATATCTGCCTAGCTTGACTCTCTGAGGCCTGTCTCGGGATTATGGTCTTTGTCTCGTATGGTAGTAGGACTCTATTCTAAATTATTCTTCATTTATAAATTTGCTTGAGGTACCGTCCTCCTTTAATGGAAAAAAATAAATAAATAAAGAACTGGCCAACCCAAAGTAATGGCTAAAAGAGAAATGGGTCAAACAGTTAAAATCTTAATCAGTGGCAGGAGCTTGATTTCAGAAATAAACTCGAAATAGGCACCCTTTGGGGAGAACTTCTTGTTAAGGGACTAAGACTGCTGTTTGACAGATAGTCCAGAAACCATATAATTCCACACAAACTTAGTGACTATAGTTTTTGGAAACAAATAATGCATCAATAGACATTCATGCATTGCCAAAAATAGCAATACGTTAATGTTCTTAAATTGTGATGGCTTGTGAAAACTATCCAGAAAAACATACTAGAACCCTTGCATTACCAACATCCAAATGATTGCACATGGTCAACCTTTTTATGATGCAAAGTTAACAATTCGTAATGTATATATTATTTCTAAAATAGGAAGAGAATTGAATAATAAATATGACCCTAGGAAATTAGCCTTAAATATCACAAATCATGCCTATATAGCATCACCCCAGAATGGCAGAGTAACTGATATCAGATATAAAGGCACGGATGAAAATAAAGGTAGCTGATTCCCTAAAATACAAGCTACTTTGCAAAACAATTTTGCAAATCAAGGTTATACAGTACTATTGTGATGGCTTGGTCATTGCAAAGCAAGCATGATTTATCCCTCACAAAGAGAGAGGCAGAGAAATACAAAAGAAACGACATGT
This sequence comes from Logfia minima, assembly GCA_963921325.1. NCBI lineage: Eukaryota > Viridiplantae > Streptophyta > Magnoliopsida > Asterales > Asteraceae > Logfia > Logfia minima. The sequence goes on from OY992767.1 coordinate 35,163,943, forward strand.
GCAAAAATGTTTGTAAAAAATACTACCACTAAAGAGAGTCCATCTAATTACGCAACTACCCTCATCTCATGCTAGCAATAGCAACTCAACTCAGCTCAACTCAACTCATCTAGATTTTACCCTAGTAGTCTAGAGTTTAGTGACTTAATTTACTACTTATTTGTTAGAAATATAAGATCATCAATATGAAAGTTATGTGTTTGCCTTTGTAATTTTACTAGGATTTCTTTACGTTTCAACTATTAAACTGTTTTTGGCCACAACCTACTCTATTTATCCACTGATATGAGTAATATGACGCCCAGGTTTGCAATAATTTTCATGCCACAGCTCTAGATATGAACCCTAGCCCTCCTAAAACCATAACCAGTTACAGCTAATTTGTGTAGTCATCGTGCATATATTTCTAATAATTAAAGATGGATATTTGGCATAAGAGTTACACATCTCATGAACCACTATTTCGAGTCAAACGAGTCAGTGTGAGAAGAAGTAGCTAATCTTTTGATAAGCCTCCTAGAGCAATGTAGGTTAAGTACATCATATGTCATCTATCCTGACCTTACATTTTACACTATGCAAATTGATCTTTTATGTCACAGATTTGATGAGTATGACATATGTCACATGATAAAGAAACACAAAGAAATATGCAGAAAAGAACAGAACTTCCGGAAATATTATTATTACTAAACAATATTGAAGGACTGCACAGATGGGAAGGTAACAAATGTCACGTTTTCAACACACTAAGCTACAGCTAATCAGACTCTTATTTATAAATTATAATAACAGTAGTGAGACGTAACTACCGACTGAGGAAGGATTATTATCTACAGAGCGAATATACAATACCACCCTTTGATCGGAGAGTTTGGTATATGCATAGTGCATGAAGCATAACACTCTACTGTACACAATTTATTTTACTGGAATTGATACTCCCATAACAAAAGGAATAAATTACCAACAGATCCATGAGCACGCACATACAAATCACAGGTAGCCGTCTTGAACCCTTTACACAAATGGATTCATTTAGGTTGGATTTTATCCCAATTACCCCAAACAAGCTAACTAAAAGTTAGCTAAAAGGAAACAGGTCAAACGGGTTTAAAGTTGTCCAAAGTCTACTTTATTCAACACTACATCCTTAAGTGTTTTATTTGAAGCTTTAGATTGTTGTTGTGAAAATATTGTAACTATGGATAATGAAATTATTGGTCAACCCAACCCATCATGGTTTGACCTGTACTACATAATGACCTATTTTGGCCCTTTAGACAAACATCTCAACAAGCCCATCTTGCCACCTCTAACGCAAAAGCATAAATTCGGCCCGTGCTGAAAAGTGAAACGGCCTGTTTTGCCCATTAGACAGCCTGCCTGACCTGCCCATCATGCCACCTCTAATGCAGATGGATATAGAAGAAATGCAAAGCAAAGGGAGACATATACCTCTAAGTTTCATGTCCATTGCTTTATTGCCTAAACCCTCCATACGTCCATCTCTACCCTTCCCCGTAGCCGTGTTGTGTATGATGACATGAGGTGGCCACAATATCAGGTCATCCCGGCCGGCAGCAGCTTCTTCAGCAGATAATCGCTGATATGTCTTGGAGTTATCTGGAGGCATTAAATAATTCCAGCCCATTAAAATGCACAATGCTTTGTGCAAACCCAAATGATCAGGAACTTGGTCAGAAGTTGCTTTTTCTGGGTTGTATGTGTGCATGATAAGACTATGCATATCTGGAAAATCTTTGGAGGACCTGTATTTGCATAAATGACTTATTCATCATTTTAAATTTATTGGAGCCTAAATCATGTTAAGAGGTCCATAACAGAGAAGAAAATAAATTAGTATTTAATGTAAGCATAACTCCAAGAATTGCAGGGAAAAATCAACAGATTTTTTACATTATTGAATAATTATGAGGGATATTTATAGGGGGCTTGTCAGAGATACAAATTAGCTAGAGCTAATGTAAGAGTTTACAAATATCAAGGATGTTAAAAGAAAGAGGTGTCTAAGTCAACATCAAGAATGGAACCTCCTTAAAGAAAGATATAACACAAAGTTCCTTTCTAGAATTAAACATAATGAAATTGAACTTTCAGGACACATTTGCAGATAAGGAAAGGAACTGCAAAGCACAAATTTATAGGACCATACAAAGCAAGCAAATTGCAATTTAGAACCCAATTTTCAAGTCATTACATAATAACATCTCCACAACATATCAACACCCACACACAAATACGAACTGAAGCTAAACTAAACAAGGAAAATAACAAAAGAGAAAGCAAGAGGAACCAAATGACAGGAATTATAAGCTCCGGGCATTCTTCTATAACCTCTACCTAATCCACTACGTTACTCCTCTATACAGAGAAACACAAACATAAGCAGATTTTAGTCTCTACAACAAGACTATAGGAAAACCAGAGGTCGTTGAGCAATTAGAATAGTTAATAGAAAACACAAACAGACTTCTGCATCACTGCCATTCATACTAAATCGCTTCAATGAGAATGCTAGAAAAACAAAATGAGAATGGTCCAAAATGCAGGAGATACATGATTGTGAACCAACCCTATCAATGGCTGCTAAGGGAATGGAAAATATAGAGGAAAAGAAACGTATGCACCAAACAACAAGTATAAAGATAGCCTGATATATAATTGAATCAATTACCATTTTCAAATAAACTGTCATCCCACATTTTATCCTAAAGCACATCTACGAACTTACAGAGCAATTTCTCGAAGATAAGTTACCATAAGCCAATTGCAAAAATGTTCCTAGGTCCTAATCCTATTATTGAAAATAAACACACTTGCAGCAACATAACATGAATCACTACAGCAACAGATAAAGCGTGTGCACTACAACTCTTAACTGCTAGTGTGGCTAAAGATGAAAAACCCTAGTTATAGAGACTGCAGATGCTATGGATAATTTCAAATTAAAATTTTTAAGATATGATAGGTTGAGACATAAAGGCCTGGTTCAAATTAAAAAAGAAAAATTCAGATTAATAAAATAATAATACTAATAAAAATGAAAATGAAAATTAAAGCTACAAAAGTCATGCTGTGATCAACAGCTTGTTCAAGAATTGAAGGGAAACCAGAAAACTGAAACAAAGATTGCGAACGAGCAAGAAAAGGTAGGGGGGGTTGACAATGACCTGCTGCGTTTAAAGTAGTTTCACCCGGGAAAAGAGTGAAAAGCAGCTTGATGGGATAACGACAAGACATACTGGTGGTGGGAACAAGACTTTTGGAGGGAATATGCAGGAACGATTTTTATTCCACCCAATTTATCAAGTACTTGCAGACACTCGTTAATAGGGGCATGAAGCTTCCCTTTATATCCAAACTCAATCAATCATAATTCCATTTGTCATTCCTGACCCATTAAAACCTTTGAGTTTTGACCAAGCAACAAGTACTCATGAAAGGATCCCTTTTAGGAATCAAAAACAGTATGTAACAGCTGGCAGCAACCAATAATAACTACTTTGTGCTTCAGGAGACCTGAGATGGTTTCAGAATCTCTGAATTTTCATACAAAATGGCATAATAGAACATCAATATAAGCCACTCATTGAAAATGTATAATAGTCGCCTGAACTTAAGAAACTTGGTCATCATCAGCATGTTAATTGCTCTATCTTGCTTTATTAGAAATCCACTAAGTACCCAGTAACTCTGCTGATGGCAGAAAGACACCCAATGACCATGTGGTAAAGGAAGACTAGGTGGTACCAGTCAAGTAGTTTTTTTCTCGCAAAAGATAGAATATTGCATTGGAATAGGATCAACCTAGACCCTTTTGAGGTTACATGAAGAGTTGGAAGATGCAAACCCATTGAAGTTACATGCTTATCATATTGAAATTAATATTACAATAAAACTAGTGGAAAACTTGACAAAATGACCAGCAAATAGAATATAAAAACAAAACATACAAACTTCAATCACAAGACAACCAACTTCATCTGTCAACCAAGAAAAATAAAGTAAATGAAGCTTCCAAAGGGTTTCACTTACCAAAACCTTGGACAGTGGTTTCACAATGATGTGAAGCGTCTCAAACTAAAAGAAGCCGTAAGTTATGTGTGAGAGGAACTACGATTGCTGCTACAAAACCTTGAGGAGAAGGGTTAGGGTAGAACGCCCTCCAGTCCTCCAGAATATAGCCGGTGGCCGGAGGCAAATGTAAAGGAAGGGAAAAGTAGATCTAGGGTTATGAGGTGATTTTAGAATTTAGAGTGAGGTGAAGTTACGCTTTTTTTATCTACTCAAGATCTAAGCTCAATTAAGGGGTCTTTACAAGCTCTTAACTCTACTCATCAGTCAAGTAGTTGCTTGTTACTTCTCAAAAAGAAACATACTACACCAGTATATGGTGCTATACTCTAAAAAAAAACATACTACACCAGTATATGGTGTTATATATTTATCAGATAAAGTAAGACGAAGTACAAAATTCGGTCTGCTTTCAAGAAGCAGCCGTCTCTCCCACTGATGCTAAATTCAGCCACGATTTAGCAACAAAAACAAGCATATCGTGAGCCAAAACCCGATAACCAAGTGGTAGTAAAGATGGCTATATAATAAGCAGAAATGTTCCAAGAGACTCAATAAAAGAAAGGGTAGATGTGTCCATATCAAAAACTACTTAGCAACTTGGCGAGGTAGAATCAAACCCAAATAAATTCCAGCTATCAAGATAACTACACTGTGAAAAACAAAATCAACAACCACACCTAAACTGCACCAATAACCATAGAATTGAAAATGTAGTTATTTCTACAATCTGAGCATGAACAATCGGTTGATGATTCATCCAAGCCATATAATAAAAAAAATACCTATAAAATACTGAATACAGAAACTTCAGCCTACCATTGATCATCATGTGATTGACACCCTTACCTTTTCCTAGCAGTAAATGAAACAGCTACTAAAAGAATCCCGTGAGAAACTGTGTCCATAAATGTAAACTAGAGGGTCCACAATGAAATTATATTGTTCAGAGAACGAAAGAATGAACACAGTAAGTACGCAGCATGAAGGCAGGTTTTCCCTAAATCAAAAGATTGTAATATTACATATACAGCCAGAACAGAAACATATATATATATATATATCTATATATATATAAACAGATATAATATGTCTAGCCCTACTCACCAAGCTGGAGCATAATAGTTAAATAAACATGCCTAAAATAAAGGATAAATTTGAGCTGCACGTAGGAGCTGCTAGCTAGAGTACCATAAACAAAAAGACAAACGAACTCTAAACACAAGTCATCTAAATGGTTGAGACTAAAACGGTAAATTTACAATCGCAATCTTCATTTATATCACCACCAATTAAAACCCTCTTAACAACTCACAACAAATTTGTCTCTACTTCAAATAAAGAGTAAAGCATTAATGCCTCACACAAGTTAATATAACACGAAAAGAATAGCTAGAAAAGTCCTGAAGCAGAATATATGCACACATACAACCGAACATAGATACATAACATGTGTATACTGAATTCAATCCAAACCTGCCACAAGCAAGACACTGAAGAGAAGCCTGTTTACCATCAGCCAAAAATTTCTTCTTTTGATTTGCATTCTCATTAACCAATCTAAGATAATTCAAAAATGCATTTTTCAACTTCTCTTGATCAACTTCATTATACTTACTTCCCCTCATTTCGTTTCTACTACTACTCGAACCTGCACCCACATTCGTATTCCCATACTGCAAAAGCTGTTGCCTTTGTCTAGCAAATTCATCACTAAGATCTCTCTCGTCACCTAATTTCCGTTTGCGCGAACCGTCAACACCTAATGGGTTCCTATAATCTTGATTCTGTTGTCTGTAATGATCATCTGTACCACCGGGAACCGGACGACCGGGTGGGAATTGTCGATCGAAACCTAACCATGATTCAGGACCCGGAGGGCGAATCGGAGCCCGAGGAATTTGTGGGGGAAAATCTTGGTAATCAGGTGGTAAAGCGAAGTAGGATCGAGCACTGCCGTCTGCGAAAACGATTGTTCGCCGATCGAGCATGTGGAATCCATACGCCGGTGGTGGCGGTGGTGGTAACGGCGGTAGTGGTGGTGCGAAGTTTTCGGGAATTGGATTAGGGTTAGGGTTAGTGTAGGGTTTGGGGGATGGTTTGTGTTTGGAAGCAGGAGATGGTCTCGAATTTGAAGGTGACGGTTTTGGAGGGTTAGGGTTAGGGTTTTTATTGGTGGTGGATTGCCGATGAGGTTTACGGTGGTGAGAGGCGGAGGAAGAAGATGAAGCCTTACCACCTCCGGCCATCTGTTTGTGAATCAGATTGCAAGTGACAATCACTAACCACCGTTATCTGCTTATAAAACTTGGATGTTTGCTTAATTTATAAAGCGCTTATCCGTACTTGTTTTTCAATAAATAAAATAAATATAGAATTGTTGTAAAAGTAAAAGACAAAGACAATAGAAAAATAATATATAGAAGAAAAATTAAAAGTTACTAATGAGGTATATATTATTCTATCTTTACAAGAGGGTAACTTACAAACAATTAGTATTGTACAGGGACATTCAAGGAAGAAGGAAAACTGGTGAAAAATGAAAGGAAAAGTTTTTTAATTTTTCGATTCAGTAAAATAATTATTTGATTCAGTTTAAAATCATATTTATTTTTTATTGAATCATAGTTGTTTTTTTGGTCAATCATAGTTTTAGATATATATTTCTCCTCATTCTCCCCCAAATTTTTCTTCTTTTTAGATCCTTGTACTATATATATATATATATATTATTGTTTAAGATTTGTATTTTCAATAGAAGTAAAACATTATAAGAGTCGATGATTAAGTTGTTGACCGTCAATCAATACCAATGTTTAATTTAAAATAAATTATAGTCATTTCTTTTTCTTTGTCCTTTTACCCTGTGTATTACATGACACTAAATTTATCAAAATTTCTAACTCGTAAAAATCACATAAGACTCATAAGAGTCATACACAACTCATAAGAGTCAAAGTTATTTAAAAGCCTAAGTCCAAGTCGCCTAATTTTTTAGATTTTTGACTTGAAAAAATAACTAAAAATCACTATAATCTATTTTGAATTAAGTATTTATGCCGATTTCCGATTAATGACTTCTCCATCAACTCTCATCATGTTTTCATTATCTTAAAAACAAAAATCTTAAACAATAATATACATATAGACATAAATATCTATCTATCTATATATATTATGGAGTTAAAAAATTAATCCAGAACATGCTACCTAGGCGAAGATATCACATGACAACTTCTAACAATTTTAAATTAAATTAAATAAATAATTAAAGTCGAATAATATTTAAATATAATATTAATTAATTAAATAATTTATTAATTATACTTAAATACTAATTGAAAAATAATAGTAAACTATTAAGTTTAAATTTATTGCTTTATATTACACGGGTCCGTAACAACATATATATATATATATATATAAATATATAGTAAAATAGTAACTATTACAAATTTGAGTAAATTCAAGTTACAAATCGCTAGTTAAAAATTAAAGTTCTAGTAACAAATCGAGTCACAAATTAACAACTACCGATAAAATTATACACTAAGAGGGAACCTGTGGAGTCACGAGTCTTGGCTCCGGTCCAACCGGTCGGTTTTAGAAGGCAGTTTTATTTTCTAGACTTGTAATCTATTATATATACTAAAAGGCAATGCCCAAGAAACTTTGATGATGTGTCATACCTTAGAAGCAAGAAATTTTCTCCTTTTTTTGAGTTTTGTTAAAATAATAATTCCATCCAATACAAATTTTCCTCATATTTTGAATTATTTTAATAGATTTATAGGTAGTTTAGATTTAAAATTTTGTCATTTTCTAAGCATGCAAATGTCTTTGACAATAATTACTTTTATGAGCAACTTTTTTGTTATTAGTAAAATGTATCGTAAATGTAAATATGCATTGGCCTTTTATTCCTCGTGCATGTAAATAATCATAACTAATTTGATTTTATTACTAAATAAAATACAAAACGTATAAATAAATTAATACATAAAACTGCTTACGTATTTATATTTATAATAAAGATAAAATGTAAAGTTTTAATTTTATAAAATATTTGTTAATAAAACCCGTGTATATACGGGTCACTAAACTAGTACGAGTACTACAATACAGTTGATCCGGGTTCTTATCTTTACACAATCTCTCGGATGGCTACAGTAACCCATCTCAGTTTCAAAACTCCGGCCACCGTCCACCGCTCATTTCCGGCTCACTTGCTCTCTTCCACCGCCGTAGTCACTCTGGTTCCACCTTCCCCCCGACCCTGTTTTACTGTTTCTTGCAACAACAACAAGCAATTCGTAAGTTTTATCTCTTCAACATACAAGTTTTCATTCTTTATTAATTTATTTTAATTTGCATAATTGCATTTAGTATGAATGCACATTAATATAACTGGGAATTTGACTTGGGTCAATTTGCAAAAGTTGGGTATATAGTAGGCGAAATGTAGTGCTATAATGTTAAGACCTGATTCACAAGTGCTAGAACGTTAAATGGGAGGCCCAATTATGTTAATCACAAGTAATTTCCCTATAATTTATTTGGTAAAAACTGAAATTTAAGTTACTAAGGCTGAGCAATTTGTTGATTTCAAATTTTAGTTAAACCATGATTGATGAGATTGTTAAATATTTGTGGGGGGTCATATATACATGTATTTGCATTCCATGTATTAGTTATCGTGTTAGTTTCCCCTGAGTAGAGGATTGATCATTTTTTGCATTAGATTATTTGTCAAATACGATATGAGTAACACTAACATATAAAAATTAGAAGAATGATCTACATGTGTAATATGCATGCATAAAAATATGGCACCCAAACAACGAATTCTAAGGTGGAGATAAGGAAAGATAAAATGCATGAACCATGTATCAAACAATAACTGCATTAGGCATACTTTTAGGCTTATGTTTGGGGCATATACAACAACACCATTACTCTAATAGTTATTGGCACGCAGTACATAGTATTTCTCTTATGGCATTTTGTATATTTATTTGAAGATATGCATTTCAAGTCCTGTTTGGAATAAAATGTAAGTTCGTATGAAGCATCATTACTATATGACTTGTTAGTATTAGTGTATATTCTGACTTCAACATAAATTATATTGAAAAAATAAACCCGATGTGTTGTGTCAAGTAGTATATCAATATGGGAAAAGGAATGTCATTTTGAGTAGATTCATATTATATTAACCAAGCTGCTTTACTTTGTCTGCCATTGTGATTCGGAGTAATAATTATGAAACCTTAACATGTTGATTAAATATAATCTTTGATAGTGCATTCACTTCAATCAACCTTCATTATTATCCATTCTCTTCTAATATATAATCAGACTAAAGCTTTTGCAGTTCCGAGGAGGAGTATGATGGCTTTGATTCTTTCTAGTTGCATATTGTCACAAACTGAAGGAAACATTGCATTTGCTCAACAATCTGTAGAGTTCAGGGAGTTCATAGATACTTTTGACGGGTATTCATTCAATTATCCTAAAAATTGGATTCAAGTTCGAGGTGCCAATGCTGACATTTTCTTCAGAGACCCTTTTGTTCTTGATGAGAATCTTTCAGTTGAGGTATCCTCCCCTTCATCGTCGAAATATAAAAGTGTTGAAGATTTGGGTCCACCAGAAGAAGCAGGGAAGGCAGCTCTTAGACAGTATTTGACTGAGTTCATGTCTACTAGACTTGGTGTGAAACGTGAATCAAGTATTCTCTCTACGTCTTCTAGGATTGCTGACGATGGGAAGATGTACTACCAAATTGAGGTAAGTCTTAAAATATTTGTCCTGTGAATTTCAAATGTTAATATGCAGTTTCAAGTTGACCTATGATAATAAATACAAGTGTACTCTGTTTGACATTCATAAGGTCTAAGTAGAGGTGGCAAGATGGTCGTGTTAAGTGACAGGTCAAAATGGGTACTTTTTTTTATGTGTCAAAAAAGGACAGATTAACCTAGAAACTTCTAGTTTGAAACGTTTATAAATAATTATTCATAAAACACTTTAGGAGATTGTATGCATTAAAAAACACAATGGGCAACTTTTGATTTCAACCCATTTCGCTAAATCTTTTTGTCTTTATCCATATGACCCTTAAAAATAAAAATAGCCCGAGTTGGCACATTCATAAGTGAAGTTGCCATTATTTCAGCCTCTAGGTTTAATTCTCCTAGAAATCGAAAAGATGTGGTCATTCAAATTTTGGTCAATGACACGAGTCAAAGGTATTCCATTTCGGCTATTGATGTTTATTGGTTGATGATTTACAGGTAAACATAAAGTCATTTGCTAGCAACAATGAGTTGGCTGTTATGCCACAAGACAGAGTAGTGCGTATGGAATGGAATAGGCGATACCTTTCTGTTCTAGGAGTTGAAAACAACCAGTTATACGAGTTGAGGCTACAAGTGCCTGAAAATGTATTTGTAGAGGAAGAGAATGATCTTCGTAAAGTCATGGATTCCTTTAGGGTTAACAAGTTATCTGCTTGATGACATTTTTAAAGTTTCATTAATTATTTTGTACTATTGGCGTGGATATGCTGCGTGGAGTTTTTGTGTATGACTTTGAGTGATTTTCGACCGGTTGGGCCGATATGACTAGTTCTTAAAGATGCATTATTTTGGTTGACCCATTTGACTTGTTTGAGATAAAACTCAAATTTGTCGGCTGTCACATTCACATAAAAATATATAAAAGAATCAGGCAAAATTATAAGATTAGTCTCTTAGCAAAAAGTGTGTTTAACCCAGACATCAAAGCCGAATATGCATCTTTGGTAGGTTCGACATCTATGATCTATATATAGTTGACTAAATTCATATTCATAGTTTAACATCCACATAAGACAATTTACAAATAACCAAGTTATCGCATAAATGAATAAGTCAGAATAGCCAGTAACTTGTCAATTACTAGTAAGATTTTTAAGATCAGATGAAAACTGTCTTCTATTTAACCTTAACGCCCAACAATCTTCTCTAAGTATTGAACTTGGTTATTTGTAAATTGTCTTATGTGGATATTAACTGTGGCCTGTGGATACATCCACATTGTTTTAACTTCTAAGAAGTGTTAATTGGAGCTCAAAGGTCAAAGGATCTTCTAGCACAAAGGATCAAACGGAATTTACAACACAACTATAACTTGGGTACAAAGAAATAGTAACTTCCAAATGATGCCTATTTATAAATTTTAACATAGGATTTGCTCAAGCTTTCATAGACATGGGAAATTGGGAATGAAGGTAACAAGTTCTAATTTGGTATGATTCAAAACGATTAAAAGAATTATTCATCTCAAAACAAACATTAACAAGTTTAAGTTTCGACTGATATATATCTAACACTGCTATCACATTCAAGTTGCTTTCATATACGGTATATCACGTACAATAATAAACCAAGGTCTGTCTGTATCAAAATCAGACAACGCTAAATGCAGACTGCAGCGTTGATGAAAACCGGTTCGCAATAGTCTGGGAGGCAAACTGTTGAATCTGCTTCTTTGCATCTGAATCAACACAAATGTCCAAAAAATCAATTCAAACCATAAAAGATAAAAGATAGTTTTAACTATACATAATAAGTTATCACAATGACAAAATAAGGTTGACATAAAATTGTATCCATAATTCTGTGTTCTTTTTCTTTCTTTGCATTGGTTAAAAGAACCTGTTGTCCAATTAATATACTGGAACATGCGAAACGCCCACTAAAATAGAAACTAGAGGTGGGAAGATGTGTGTGTGTGTGTGTTGGGGGGGTCAGATGGATCAGGCAATGAGTAAGAATGGTTCTGGGTCAAGTCGGGCAACTTTGACTAAGGGCCAGGTTGGGATGGAAACGCTTTATATCTCACTTCTTGAATAAAATGTTTCAAGGTTTCAACAGTATGCATTAGAAAATATAAATTAGGCTGCTTTCAGCCCATTTGACCCGTTAAAGACAAAAATATATACCAAATCAACCAGTTCATGTAAAGTGACTAAAGTCCGAATGGGTATAACACAGAACATTCCATAAGTTACGTAGCACAAATCCTAGGGAACATCTAATTATAGTTATACATACCTTTGCGGCATTTCGTAAAGCCCACAATATTTGCAATGCTGAGGGTCAAGCAAACTCCAACAACTAAAAGATAATCAGCTTGGAACCTTATCAGAGAGAATATCCCGAAGAAGATCCATACAACCGCCTGCAAAAGACAATGGCTTACATACACTCGGCATATTTTTCACCTTCTATTTTTGTGTTCAGATTAGGAAGAACTAATCATAATAATTACATTACAACTTATGATCCAAAATCACTGACAGCAAGCATGTCTAAAAGAATTTCATCAATGTGGCATTCTCAATATGATCTAGTTTAGCTTGCTACCAAATTTTCTATATTAGATCGACAGCGATAAGTTAATGTTGCATTTCATTCAAATTTCTACTTACAGTCAAGTAAAGAGTCCACCAGAACAGCCACGAATCCTTTTTGTTCATTCGAGCTAATGACTGTAAAAGAAGGACATGATATGTGAGACATAAAACACTGGTACTATAGAGCCACTTACTAAGATTGTATTTGGTGATAGAATAACAAAATGAAAAAAATAAAATGTAATTACCCACCTCTTGGTCAAGACATTCAAATTTCCACACACTCTCACCATTGTCATTAATTTCATTCCACCACCTCAAACCGACTAAGATTCTACCACTGACATTTTTCACAACCCAGAAATCGAGAGCGGCCAGAAGAACAGTCACCACAAAGATTATGACAAAACTATCAAAAAATAGAGCGGATAGTATATAAAATGCCAAAGCTCCAGCCTGCGATACCACAAAACAAACAATATTAAAAATGAAATGTAGTAAGAAGAGATAAAAAGAAAGCAATCATAAAAAACTAGACCTTAAAGAGCACGTGAAAGAAGCATATCCTTGGGTTCGCATAGTTTTCTCCTTGAGGCTGAGCACAATAAAACAATAAGTACACCTCTATAACCCGAAATCATAGCATTACAAACTTATAATGCATAGAGCAAAATAAAATCTTTTGTTAAAAGCCTACAAACTTTACGCAGAGACCTTTCAGATTTTTACACTTGCAAATGTATTTTCACACTTAATCTTCAGCGTACACACAAAATGATGAGGAATTGTATTAAGATCCGAAAAATAAAAACCAAATGCTAAAGCTAGAGTGTATGGCATGTTATAACACATTTAAATTTCTCATTCACTCTTCACATTTTTTTCTAGAATATGATGCACACTTAATTGTCAGTTGCTAAAGCTCACTAATAAGCTTAAAGTAGCAAGTAGCAACTTAACAATTGCATAGCATCCCAATATGAAATATACAACTATTCATGAATCTCCCATTCTAATAAGTGATACACACACGAACTACAAAACATAAATAGTACAATCACTTGCCCCTGAGCATATGACAACACCAAAAATATCGTTTGTTAACGATATCAATAATCAACATAACTTTGTTCAACAACAAAATAAAAGCGAATACATGATCCATTATATCTCACACCAATACATATGAAAAATCAAAGCTTAAACAACTGCCTAATATGCTAAACAATTGAAATAACAACAGTAATAAAAACTACATTTTATTATTCAACAGCTTACCTCATACAAAAAGCTTGTGAATCGCATGCTAAATCAACACGTAATAGAAAAAATAAACATACATTTGCCCTAGCAAATTTGGATCTAACGAACAGATAATAGCAATGATATCATACATAGTTCTTAAAACAATTAAATAGAGATTGTGAAAACAAACCGGATTCAGATCCATGATAACGAAGAATCAGCCTTCAATCCTCAGCAATATCGCCGAATTTTAACCGCGTCTTTCACTACAATGAATCAAGAAATAAGGTTTTGGGGATGAAATTCGGGGGTTCCGGATCTAGTTTTTGGATTTTTCAAAAGAGTGCCTTATGTTTGATTTTTTTACATGCGCACCCCTTGATTGTGTCTTAAGTTTTGTTAAATATGATAAATATAAATATCTAATATATAAACATAAATAAATATAATAAATATTAAATATTAAATATAAAATAAAAACACGAGAGTAAACGAGTTGAAATGTGTTGTGTCACGTGTAGCAAGAAGTAAAATCGGAGTGATTGTATTTACATAATATCTTTTTATACATTCGACATTTTCTTATGCAGCTAAAATAAAAATATATTAGTTTTTATTTCAAATAATTGATTCTTGTTATGTCAAATAGTGTAGTACTCTATGCAGATTATTTAAAAATAACATTTAAATAAGTTCACCATGACTTATACTGACCTCACTATGAGTGTCAATCACATAAGTTCACCCTTTATGTGCTCTTTATAGATATGTTCCTTGTAGTAATTTTTATATTTTTTAGATTGTATTAATTGAGGAGATTATTCTTTAAAAAAAGATGCTAGTTTTAGCAAGATGAAAGAAAATAAATAAATTAAAAGTAGAAAATAAAAATTATATGGATGATTCCTATAATTTTTTTAAAATTATACTCGATAGTCTTTCAGTAGTCTTTTGAATACTGAAATGACCATTATACCCTTACATGTTATACACGTGACTCATTTTAACAGATTTGGGTAATGGCCGTTAACAAAAAGGACTGTCCGTGCAAGAAGTTGTACTCACAGAGATAACAAGTGTCAAAATGTCTTGCGAGAAATAACGAGTGTTACCTTTGACATACTATAAAGACAATCCGTGTAATTAAGTCGTATTTACATTTACATTTTACTGCATAAGAAAGTCGAAACTATGATCTGTAAAAACTTTTTTAGTCAAAACGAGGAACCGCCATTTCAAAGAAGTGTTACCATCCACTTTCTCCTTCATATTTAATTTTTTAGTTGTCTCACCATCTCACCTTCAATTCATATCTCCAAAATTAGGTTTCCATTTCATTTAAATTTCCCCAAATCTCTTCACTCAATTCGCATCATAAAATCCACCACTCAAATTAATGTCATCGTCTACCGTCTCAATCACCGCAAACCCTACCGGTGCTTCATTACGCAGACCAACCGAGAAAAAAACCGGTAGCGACGGAATCGATGCATCTCCGGCCAGCGCCGGCGATACCACCAGAGGAAAAGATCCCAGCCGTTCAATTAAACCAGGTACTGAAACAACTGTTCTTGAAAGATCTATAGATACTGTTCAAAAAATTAATAATCAGTTACCTACAAATTCAACTACTACTAAATTACGGAAACGAACCGTTGCGAAAAAGGTTACATCGAAACCTGCATGGAAAACTGCTGTAAGTGTGATTGTTAAAAATTTAGGTATTTTGGTTATATTGTTGCTTTTAGCTCAAATGATTCGTAGATTAGCATTTAATCAAGGGAGTGGTTTCGATTCGGTTTTAAATCCTGGTTTGGCTAATTCGGATTATGAAAGACGGATTGCGGAAGTGGAGAAGTTTTTGAAAACAACTACGAAAATGATGCAAGTTCAGGTTGAGGTTGTAGATAGGAAGATTGAGAATGAGATTGCTGGTTTGAAAAGTGAGTTAAGTAAGCGAATTGACGATGATCGTGTTGAGTTTTCGAGTAAAGTTAGCAAGTTAGATGGGAGGGTTGACGGTGTGGAGAAATTGTTGAGTAGTAACGAGTGGTTATCGAGAGATGAGTTTGATAAGTTTGTGGAGGAATTTTTGGGGAAGAAAAAGGGTGGTGATGGTGAGATGAAGTTGGACGAGATTAGGGCTTTCGCTAAGGAAATTGTTGAGAAAGAAATTGGGAAACATGCTGCTGATGGACTTGGTAGGGTTGATTATGCAGTGGCAACGGGTGGTGCGTCGGTTTTGAAACATTCTGAAGCGTTCGTTGGTGCGAGTAGGATTAGTAGTTGGGTAACTGGAAATGTGAGAAGTGATGCTGTGAAGATGTTGCAACCTAGTTTTGGTCAGCCTGGTGAATGTTTTCCGTTGAAAGGAGATAATGGGTTTGTTGAGATTAAGCTTAGAACTGCCATTGTTCCCGAGGCTATAACCCTCGAACATGTTTCCAAGGTCTGATTTTTCTACAAACTAGTAATCTTTTTTATTATCGTTTCTTGACTACTTGTTTTTCTGTTTTGTTTGTGGACAGCTGTTGAGTAATTCGTGTAGACTGTGACTTGTTCTAATGCATTGTGCTGCTTAACTTATGTTGTATGCCTTAGATAAATGTTATCTTACAGAAATTCTTTTTTTTGGTAAGGTAGTTCTTTAGTAAAATCTTAAAATAAGGATTGGGAATAGTAGATTAGTATTCTTATTATCATTGTCTAAGAGATTTGAATGATTGGACTTTTGAAATTAGAGTGTTATGCAGGAGAGCTGGGCCATTTTCATTATCTTCTGTTTTTGCATAATATATAGCTGGATCTTGTCAATACATGCTTTTGGTATATGATAATTGAACCAAGTTGACACACCTAGAAGCAACTTGCAAATGATGGTTTTTATTATTATAATGAACTGAAGTCCCAGCCAGTATTTTCCATGTGTTTGCATTCTGATACTTGAGACCTTTGAAATTATATACTTAGACAAAAGTCAAGATCATGATTATACTAAACTAGTAATAATATTGCTCTATACTCATCCTCAACAAGAATGTTTTCAGAAAAAAAAAAAGTCTTTTGGGTTGACCTGACATCAGCTGAGCAGAATAATTGCATGTTTTTATCCGCTTCCAAACTACCTAACCTGCCCCAATCTTATTGATATCCCTACTTATGAAGACAGCAAGTACATATGTGATCAATAAAATACTTGTGGTAATGCTAACTAAACACACTTTGACTTTTTATTGCTTCATTTTTACTTTGAACAGAGTGTGGCATTTGATAGATCGAGTGCTCCCAAGGACTGTAAAGTTTTGGGATGGTTGCGCAACGAAGAAGATACTCAGAAGGAGCATTTGCTGACAGAGTTCACATACGACCTCGAAAAGAGTAGTGCCCAAACCTTTAATGTGTTGGACACAGAAGTCTCAAACCCAACCATTATTGATACGATCAGGCTAGAATTCATGTCCAATCATGGTAGCCCTACACATACGTGCATATATCGTGTGAGGGTCCATGGTCATGATGCCAATGTTTAGTAACCAATCTTTCTGTTTGTTTTTTTATCTATGCAGTCTCTTTACCTTTTGAGGTTTAATGGTGTCTGTAAACTCATTTTGTGGTTCCACGATCTTTTGTTGTTTGAAACTTTTTTAACAGATGGTACTGAGTGGCTAGCTTAGTTCTTATCTCTTGATTTAAATTGTGTATTTTCCTTTTGTTATTATTGGCTGTTATATTATATGTTGCTACTGATATCTCACTTTAGAATCTATGTGATATGATGCGGATGGTTAACATATATTTTTATTACTAACATATTTGCATTATACGTTCATGGTAAACAAGTTCTCAACACTAGGATTTAAGGATGTTTTGTCCATTTACTGAAAAGTAAAATTAAGTAATCAATGTAAAAATTAGTATACATGGTCAAATTTACTACATTTATTACCACCTAATTTAAGGATATTTAGCTATTTTATTCAAAATAACTTGTAACGATTGCTTAAAAAAATTGACATGGAAAATTGTTATGTTAAATGTGATATAAATAAATTAGAGGAAAGCATTACAAAATGAAAATTGAAGAGTAAAAAAGATTTGTAGAAGTAATATCACATATTCACATGTATAAATAAGTAAATATATGAACGTTGAACAAAAAAATCAACCGTACTCGTTCAGTCAATCTGGACGAAGTTACGTATAAGACAGACATCCGTCCCTTTAAAGGGGTAAAATAATCTTCACGAGCTGTTTCTGGAAACAAGCCCTTGAAAGTTGAAACGCGTGTCGTTGCAAATTTTGTGTGAATCAGAAAGAAATCTCAGTAGAGAAGATGGAGAAAACAATGAAAGTATACGCAATTTTAGGGTTTCTATTTCTTTCTACTTTCACCGGCGGTGTATCGGCGCTTTCCGTCACCGTCAACGACGTTGAATGTGTTTACGAATATGTATTATATGAAGGCGATACGGTTTCAGGCAATTTCGTTGTCGTAGATCATGATATTTTTTGGAGCTCCGATCATCCCGGCATCGATTTTATTGTGAGTTTTTAGATCTTCAATTTTGATTAATTGGATACGATTTTACCTAATTGTGTAATTTTAGGTTTAGTTGATTAGATTTGTGATTTTATGTTACAAATTTGTAGATGTGAACTGAAAATTTAGGGCTTGATCTATTGATCTGCTTCGGTAGGTGTTTCTTAATTCAAATTTCTACAGTTTTTCAGTTTTCTTTGTTATACATCTTGTTTATAAAGTAAAAATTGGATCTTTATATAAAAATTCATGCATGTCAGGTCTTCTAATTTTTGAAGTTCTTATTCAAGAAATGAGCCAGCAGACGTTGTGAAATATAACTTTATTTTGTTTAGGTAAATATTTGGTTCTAGACACGTGTTGTTTAGCTGTGAAGTTTATAAGGAATTAATGGCCGCACATTCACCTTTTTTGTGCATATATTTGCTTTCTTGATAATAGAATGTCTTCCAAAACTACTTTTCAGACATGGTCCATGCAACTTCAGCGCGCTGATATGATACTTTAGAAGCTTAAAACTAGAAGAGTGGAATATTGCTATCTCCTCCCAAACTTCCTCCAGAAAACAAATGGGCTTGAATGTTGTAATTGTTTCGAATTTAGCCTAGTGTCCATTAGGAAAATTTGTGGACGGAGTTCCGGAGATCACTCATAGAAAAATGAAAACTATATCAAAGGAAAAAAACATTTAGGACTAATGGGACAGTAACAAGTGTGATTGACACTAGAAAAGAAAAAGATAAAACGTTATGTCATTGTTGAATTGTAACTTGTAATTCAGGACCAATGAGACAGTAACGAGTGTTACTATGTTCCGTATCTACCATGTACTTTAGCCATAGGCTTTGTTACTAACTCTTACCGAATGATAATTATAGTTTCATTCCTTTGTGTTCTTTTGTGTCAAAGCTATTTAGTTTCCGCTCTCAGTGTGTTGAGTTTTGGGTTTGTTTCAGGTGTCATCTCCTGGAGGGAATGTAGTGCAAACAATGAAAGGAACATCTGGGGAAAAGTTCGAGTTTAAGGCTCCACGAAGTGGGATGTACCAGTTCTGCTTTCATAATCCCTACTCGACTCCAGAGACTGTCTCTTTCTATATACATGTTGGTCATATTCCCAACGGGCATGATCTAGCAAAAGATGGTTTGTAGAATACCTCTTTTTTAGTACAACCTGCTTTAATATTTTTGCAAATATGTTCCTGATATCATTTTTCATTATTCTTAGTAGAGATGCAAGTTTCTGTATTCGTATAATTTTTTTTTTTAGTAACACAAATAATTTGTATCTGGAAAAGTTATATTTTCTAATGTTTCTATTTATATATTATTCTTTTCAGAGCATTTGGACCCTGTCAATGTGAAAATTGCTGAATTAAGGGAGGCATTGGAATCTGTAACAGCTGAACAAAAATTCTTGAAAGCACGTGATGCTCGACATCGCCATAGTAAGCTCCTTGAACTCATATTATTATCCGAGGATCATCCGTTATATGTACATAATTAGTAGACTATGTATACCGTGTTATGTTTTGTGTCAACACTAAATTTCTCTTTTCTTTTTAGATTCTGAAATACAAGCACGTTTGTTTCATAAACAATTTGGTAACACAGATGATATCTTAAATTTATTATTATCAAAACTGAAATACATCGGAAAGGTTAATTAACAGTATACACATCTTATGTGAAGTTAAACAGTCCTGGCTCATTAAGTGTAATCGTAAGGATCTGCATTATATTGAAAGAGAATCATGCGAAGTCATGCATATGTTTTATTATAGTTTGTATCCGTTTTGATGTTTAACGATTAAGCAAAAAATTTCTTAAATGATTTATCAATTCCATGGATTTGCCTGCATGAGTTAGAAACTCCAAATCTTGGAATATTAGTGTGTTTTACCCACAAAGACGAGGTCGTAGGATTATAAGTTATTAACACCAGTAATTCATGCCAAATTATGAATAGGATAGTTAGAACATCAGTCTACACTCTACAGTCTACACATGGGACATTCCTTAGTGAAAAATTACATGATTAAGTTAAAATCATAGCTATTGATGACATCCAACTAAAATACACGTTTCCGTTATGACCAATTTTGCAAGTCGTAAGTCTAGAATGATGAACCAATGATTTTCTAAGAAGGGCAGTATAAGGAAAAGAAACTTGAATTGGTATTTGGCCTTCACAAAATGGTGCATGGTATTCAGTTGAAAAGATAACAGATGTTCAAGTGTAGACTCCTTTAAGAACACAGTGAGAGTTAGCAAGAAATTAAGAGAGTGCTCATCATCTTTTTGGTCAATGACTACTTTTCTGTTGTAAGCTCTATATGAAGATATCCATTTACTCTTCTATGTAGAAAAGGCTTTTGACTCACAGTTCTGGATGAGCGTGAACACAAAAAAGTTATATACTTTTTTCCTGGTTGTCAGTTGATTAATGTTGGTTGGTGGTTCTATCTTTTGCAGCAAATGAGAGCACTCATAAACGGGTAATCTTTTACACAATTGGAGAATACATTTTGCTGGCCCTTGCAAGTGGACTCCAAGTGGTTTACATACGTCGGCTGTTTAGCAAGTCAGTTGCATACAATCGGGTCTAAGCTAACCATAACACTGTTTCTGTATCTTTCTTGTAGATTAGAACTTGAGAACATGTCCTAACATTTATGTTGGTTCACTGTGATGTCATTTATCGTCGTTAGAGTTTTTTTTCTTGTTTTTTGCTTTTTGTTGTTTTAACTTATTTACAGACTTAAAAATGAATACAATATTACAAATTTCTAGTCTAAAACCCTTCAAATTTGCAACATTTGGTTTTTTCTGTCATCGGTTTGCTTGATATCATCTTGCTTCAGTAGCAATCTGGAAAAAAAAATGAGTTCTTAAGAAAACAAGAGGTGGCAAAATGGGTTATGATAGAATGCAACATTATAATGGATGGAACCATATTTTATTAGTGGTGCGAACTATGGTATGTTGTATCACAAATAAGGAACATAATTGTGTCATACAATGGATGAAAGTTTGCACAAAACAAAGATTGTTATCAATTACAAGGATCAACTATACAACTATGACAATCTGATGACAAAGGATCCCAAAACTAAATAGTTGTTGCTTTTTTCCTAGGCATTGCTGTGAACTTGAACTCTAATTTCGATAATCTAATAACATAATTAACACAATGCCAGTGATAGCCACATGAAGAACATCGACCAAAACTAAGTAGTTGTTGCTTTTTTCGTAGGCATTGCTGTGAACTTGAACTCTAATTTCGATAATCTAATAACATAATGAACACAATGCCAGTGATAGCCACATGAAGAACATCGACCAAAGGGCAAAGTGAAACTGATGCCAAAACATAAACCCAAAGTTGAATCACTGACCATTCACTCTCACCAGCTCCAAATAACTGTGTTATCATACCTAACATGTCAATAAATTTCGTTATTTGTCAGTTGAATAACAAAAAAGAAAGAGAAAAATATGTATAAATATAGAATATCAAACTGGAGGTCATACCAAGTTCATGGCTGGAGTAGTAGAAGAACAAAGACATAAAGAGGATCAGGCTGCACTAATCCGAGGTAAAGCGCTCCTTTGACGATTAAAATTCCAAAAGGTGGCAAGAAAATGTACCGAACTGCTACGATGCCGAGGACAAGTTGTAAATTAATACCAGATCTTCTAAGACCTACAAGTTACGTCTGGTTAACAGTCGAATAAACATAACCTGACTTGCTACAATCTAAGTTTATATTACCTCGTAAGAGGTTACCTCCCACAGCCAATGCGATAATTGGGATGGCTGCGTCCCTGAGACAGCATGGTGGATACAGTTCATTAATACACATGGACTAATTAAAAGAAAAGAATTAGTAAAACTGATTGGTGATTGCTCAAGACCCATGAAAAACAGACAACAAAAATTAACTGAATCCATAAAACGGTAACTCTTGAAAAGATCTAAAGAGTATATATACCCTACTAAGGTTGCAGAATCTTGGATGACATGAAGAGGAGCTGTGGTGCCAATTAGTAGCCTGCGTATAGGTGAGGTTGTCCTATGAAGAAGCCCACAAGCTTTCTGATAAAAAGAAAAGTACTACTAAAACTTGGGCTCTTTAAATACTATACATTACTAGTTGAATAAAGGGGTAGATATATAGTACCACTGAAGCGGTTGATAGTGCAAATACCGCTTTCAATAATGAGAACTGAAAACCAACCTTCACATCTTTATATATAATTAAATCATAATTTCACGGAAGAATCTGAACCATTGATTGAATTCTTTCTATGGTAATTCAAAGGTCAAAATTTAATTATAATTAAAAATTTTGGTTTTATAGATGTGCGCATGACTATTACTACTTGACAAAAACAGTCTCCCTCCTTACATGGTACTCCTTAATGTTTGTTAAATATGTCATTTTCAACATCTGCATTTTATAATTAACCATTTTAGTTTATCTGTTCTTAGAATAACTCTTTTTCCATGTGCAAAGAATATGAAATTGTATATCTAAAATCAATAAAAGTTTGATATGTTCAGTTAGATGAATTATGAATGACTCCGGTATAAAAGAATTCAATGCTTAATCCCGTGTAGCCGCGGGACAATAAACTAGTTAACATAAGATGATGATGTAAGCAAACTTCCGGTCAAATCATCTCTAACGGTTCCTTTTTCTTCTATTGTGAACACATTGTTACTAGAATCTTGAGCCAATCTGATGAATGTTAATCTTAGCATTGAGTTCAAACAGATCATAACCTATCTGAAAAATAAAAAGTGAAACTATGCATGTGTACTGATTAACCAACCGCCTCAGATAGTGAAGCATAAGCCATGCCATAGTTATAGCAAACATCAGATTCTCCAAAGGGACTACTGCTGGGATTAAGATCATAATCTAGAACTCATATTGCTGCAATTAATATTAATAACAAGTTCCCCAACTTTCCTTTCATAGTCATAAATTATAATTACCACCTGAAAACTAACAATCATTTAAGTATATATAAGGCAACAGTGTGCCTAATTAGTACAGTACCTGCAGCTGCAGCACATGAACCTAAGATGAGACCCTTAAGATGTTGAGGTGGCTTGATGATCATCATAAGCACCCATCGAAGTGCAGAACCAATTATGAATGTAAGAAGAATATTCACAGGCATTAACCACCTGCATACACACATATTATGGAAGAATATAGTTAAGCAAATCAATTTAAGAACATAATCTAGAACTCATCAAGGAGACCTACATATAAATGATGCTTTCTTCAGTAATTTTACCAGCAAGGTTGCTGTAGACTTGAACACAAAGAACACGATCTGACGACAACAATATAAATGACAGATGTGTCAGTGAAGTTCAGAAAGAAGTCACTATAACGGAGCCGTCGCTGATTTCTCTTCTTACACAAGAATCAGTCACAAAATGGTGAAAGGATTTACATTTTATACCGACTGATATTTCATTCAAAAAAGGTGTTGATGTTTTATTTATTCATTATTTTCTATCATTTATTTATTTTCAAATACTTGAATTACTAAAGTTTCAGTCACAAAATGTTTAACAAAGTTAGTGGGAAACATTATATCATGAAAAGATTCGTTAAATATAATTAAGATTTCGATTTATTTAATTTGTCTTTATCTTAATAGCAATTGATAATCATCACGTGGAACAAAAACTAATTTTATAGTTCTAACATAAGAAGATAAATATAACTTTCGTTTGGTTCGTAAAATTCGTAAAAATTTTATAAAATAAAAATATAAATTCAATTCTACCTTTTGTTTGGTTGGTAGAATGAAATTTAAATTTCAATACATTATATTTGTTTCACGAAATTTCAAAAAATTAACATACTTTGAATTCCACCAGATAAGAAAATTCAAAATCCTTAACATATTGGATAAAAACAGTTCCACTAAAATTCATAGTGCAGCTTAAAAAAAATTCTTTTATAATACTTTTTTTGTTAACACCATCATTAGTTTTATTATTAGTATTAATTTTATGCTATATTTATATTTTTTACATTAATTTATATAAAACATAAAATCATATCATAATAATATTTTTATAAAGAATTTAACATATTGTAATGTTTATCATTAGTATACTTGTTACTTTCATTATTGTTTATGTATTAGTTATATACGTAAATTAATTTAATATTTAATTATTGAGTGCAAATTAGGAGGGTAGTCTTTCAATGAAGAAAATAGTGAGTAATTTTTAAACCAACCAGAAAATATCACGTGTTATTTAATAATTTTTATTTTCAACTCTATTTTTATATATTATAATTTTTTAACTCTTATTTCTTTTTCATTCACAACTTATCACCACCACAACCTACTATCAGTAACTGTCGGTCACCGCTGAATTCCAGCAAATTTTTTTTTTTTCAAAAAAGATTAATTTTTAAAAGTTTTTTAGCAAAATTTCTATTTTTAAAAACTTATTTTTCACTGAGACTTTTTAATAATATTTTTACTTCATCTTGATATTGTTTTTTACGAATATTTTTCTCAATATCTGGAACCATAATGCGGAGATTGAAATTACGGAGAACCCGATCGTTGGATAGTACGGGGGAGCTAAGGTGGAAAATAAAGAATCAATTATGCATGTGCTATTTGTTAGTGCCCAGAAAACAAATATTTGAAGAGCATGATGACTCATGAAGTGTAAGACTTCTATAGTAACTAGTCTAGACTAGACTACTAGACAGAATATATTCTATCTTTGAACATGATTAATTACATATACACGTTAACATATTTCGAATAGTTAGTAATAATTAGTAAACGATCTATTTTATATTAAATTACTTATCAAGTTAAAATTGTGAAAAATAAAAACGTGCTCAGGTTTTTCTTTTATCTTTCTTTCTTTAAAAAAGGAATTTTGCAAATTTTATTTTTTTAAATTCTTTTTTGCAAAAAAAAAGTTACTAATTTTTTTCTTAAAATATTTTCACTGCATCTTGATGTGTATTGCTGAATTATATATATTGTATGTTTTGTATTGTTACATTTGTATATTATGTCTTTATACTGTATTTTGATGTTTGTTATTGCATTAGATATATACTGCATTTTTATACTTGCTTTTACACTGCATCTTAAAAAATCTTTAACAATTGCATTTCAGATTTATAAAAATAAAAACAAGAAAATTTTAAAAAGGTGAAAGATTGGCTAAAGGAAAGATACAAAAAATAATTAAAAAAAAAAAGTAAAAAGTAGAAAATTTCGACGACGGTTAGCGGTGGACGGCTGCTATTGGCCGTCGCTAGCAGCTGATGGCAGCTTGCAGCAAGTGGTTCTGGGGGAGTGAGAGTGAGGGTGGAGGAGATGAAGGAAAGAAGGAGGTAGTTAGAGAGTGGAGGAAGGAAAAAGAAAATTGGATAAAATGTTGAGGGGTGTAGGTGAAAAATAATGTTATGTTTTTTTTTTTCTAACTTCTAACCTTATATTTTAAATTAATTACAAAATTGTTACACTATATTAACCATTGATTTAGCTTAATCTTCGATCTAATGATTTGCATTAATCTTCTCATTCTTCTCTCTTTATAACTCTATCTTTTTTTTCCTTAATCTTAATCATTTTACATTTAATATTAATATTTATAAATATAAAACTACAATAATTATTTATAATTTTTAGTAAATAATTCTTTAATATTTAATAAATTCTATATTGACATTAAAACTATTTAATTATTATCTTTATTTGTATTTTTTTTTTTCGAGTTCCATTTCATTTGTTATCAATCAAATGTAATAGATTCCGGTTCATTTCAATTTCAATTTCATTACATTCTAAAGATTCCGTGAAAAGATTCTTTCAAAAAGATTCCGTGAAAATTCAACGAGACTAAAACTTCATTTAACCCATTTCCTAAATCTATATACATTTATGTAAGGAAAACGATAATAAGAGCCCTTAAAGCTTCCATTAATACTTTCATAAATGTATCAACAGTTGTACTAAAATTATAATAAACTCTATATCTCCTTTTGAATTTATGTTGATCATTTAAAATTTTCTTTAAAAACACAATAATTTATGTACATATACAATTTTATTAGTGAAAGCCCTAAGAGCTTTCAATAATAAAAGCCATATTATTACACATTGATCTTGTATTTAGTCATGACCAAGATTGTTTTTGAGTTTTTAAAGGAATGATGCCAAAAAACTCTAACGACCAAAATAAATTTCAATATAAAAGGATAAGTTGTAGATGTACTGTTAGTATTTAGTATGTAGATTCGTTGTTTTTTTTATGACAAAATCAAAGTTGAAACAAGGCAAACTTATTTTTATAGATAAAAGATCATTAAAGTATGAGATTTTTTGAAAGTATGGAAGTACTAATAGAATTGTGTCATTTGGCAAAGGCCTCACTTTTTTTCACTTTCCCCCCCTTTTTTTAAATTTAAATATCTTAAAAATCGTTAGTCAAAAAATTATAAAAATTGCACCATAAAAATAAGCGTTTTCTCCTCTTCGATTTAAGATCCCACAAGGTATACTTTCGACGATTTTTTATTTTTTTTCATTTTTTAGTGGGTTTTGAAAATTTGTAACACATGTGTTATAAACAAATAACACATGTGTTACGAGCGACTAACACATGTGTTAGCACCGACTATCAATTGTAACACATGTGATAGTCGTTGATAACACATGTGTTAACCGCGGTAACACTTTTGTTAATTCCATCTTAACACATGTGTTTTGAAAATTTGTAACACATGTGTTATAAACAAATAACACATGTGTTACGGGCGACTAACACATGTGTTAGCACCGACTATCGATTGTAACACATGTGATAGTCGTTGATAACACATGTGATAACTGCGGGTAACACTTTTGTTAATCCATCATAACACATGTGTTAACCCCCAAAAAATGAAAAAATAAAAATTTGTCGAAAGTATGCCTTGTAGGATCTTAAATCGAAGAGAAAAAAATGACGATTATTATGGTGTAATTTATTATTATTTTTTGACTTGTCGTTTATGAGATATTTAATTTTTAAAAAAGTGGGGGAAAATGGGTTTTTGCCACGTGGCACGTTTCTATTGGTACTTTCATACTTTCAAAAAAACTCATAATTCCATGAACTCACCTCTATTTTTATATTACATAATTGTTTTTGAAGCTTTTACAAATCAGACTCTCTGAATGGTCAATCATCTCATCCACCCTCAAAGACAGTTCTGGTAAGGACTCCTTCTTTCCCTCTTTTTCTCTTACACTCTGTATTTATTTAATTAAATTTTAAAGAAGGGTAAATTAAACTTCAACTTTGTCAAAATTGACCTTTTGTTGCTCAAGTCGTTTGCAACCCTATTCTTTGTATCTTATAAGTCAGCCATGGAGTTTGATTCGTAAGTGTGTATATATATATATAATGCCTCGTGTACACCATCATATATCATATATTACGTACACTTGATTTGATTAACATGATGACAATCAAGAACTTAGATACGCTATTGATTTGCTTGCTCGTACTTTGTCCGAAGATATCAATGAGTCCAAGGCAAGAAATGAGCCTAATGCAGTTACTAATTTACTATGAGTACTTTAAGAACAGGCATAGAAGCAGCAGCAAACAGATCCAGAAACACCATAGATCTTAGGCAGACTGCATGTTTTAGAAAAATAATAATCAAAAGTTGATAAAGATTGTTAAGTAAAAGCACTTGTATATGGAAAAGTCAACAACATATAAGGTAGTTACTATTTTATGAACTCATGACATTCTTGAATTTCTTGTTACTATCACGTATAAAGACATTACACATTCATTAACAAGAGAACAACCTATATAATCAATTAATCAACTTTTTGACTAGCTAGTATTAGATTAAGAAAACAACCCCTTAAAAGATCTATAAATATGTTGGATTTAATTTCATATGTAATATTCACAATTGTAGAGCAAACATAAACTATGATTCTTACATCAAGATGAACAAAGCCTGCCTTTTTCAATACCTTTCTATAATTAACAAAGACTTGATGTCAAATCTACAACAAGTTTATACTAACTTTCCATTTAAAGGATAGATGATATATATTACATACATACATATGTGTGTGTGTGTGTGGGGAATCTGAAACGGATGGATGAGATATTATTAAAATTTAGAAAATATTAGGTATGAATTATATTGCTTCTAATTTAAATGATAGATAAGACAAACAATGAATAATAGTATTGGGCCATAGTGAATGAAATTAAATGATGGAGAATCTAACCAAGTTTGATTTCAACATTTTGTCTAATTTTCTGAATAATTGTTCGTTTGTATGAGCATGCATGATGAATTATTACTAGTAAGTATTATGCAAAATATATTAAGGTTATGTAACATCACAATTCCGCAATCGTCCAAATGCGGTTAACTATCATGCATGTGGCCTACCTGCTTTATATAATAATTTATATAAATATAACATAATATAATATAATATAATATGGAACATCACTATGTTTTTCTTTTTATTTTCTTTTTAACAAAAATGAGTATTTAGTTGATGCATTTCGGTAAACTTAAATCTTTTTATTGGTCAGTTGTCTTGTTCCCGCTAATATTATCAATCCGATTACATAAATCAATGAACTTTCACTTGCATCTTTTGATATGTAATTAAATTAAATTAAATTGTACGTTTGACTTAATTGAACATATAATCAATAACGTACAATACATTTTTTTATCGATTATGTACATTCATGTATTGTCTATATAAAATAAAATAATTTTAATTATGTTTATTATACACGGATTAATATATTAGTATTAATAATAATTAATTAGACTTTAGTTTTTAACATATATAAATCAGAGATTTGATTTTACCGTAAAATGCGATGAGTGGTATTGCGTGTCCCTAAAACCTAATTACTTAATAATAATTTTATATTAGCTTTTAATCACGTTTATGCAAGTAATCAATATTAAATCACCATAAAGTTCATATATAGGCCAAAAGAGGAAGGCTACCATGACACCTCATTCCTGTAATTATTGCTGTTCCAACTGTATATTTCAAAAATAGATAAAAGGGATATGTAGTTTTTGATATTTAAAAGGGATGTGTAACTTTTGATCTTTTAAATCAGTAGTTTGAATAAAGATTATATCATTGTTTTATTATCAGAAGTTTAATTGAAACATACATATCTACTAATTATTCAGAAAAAGAATTATAGTGATATTTTTGAGTTTGAAAGTCAAACACAATATTTTTAATTCTTTAAATAACTTTTTTATTTTACTATTCACTAATGAGTTTTAATTTTCACTAATCAAAGTAAAATAAGAATGAAAATCACGCGTTCTTAAGGTTTTGGAGTCTAATGTTACTAACTTAAGTTAGTGACTATAAAAATAACATTTGCACTTGTCTAGTAATATAATTTGTGATCCAGAATATTTTTTAAAATCAAATTTTGGATTATTATATTTTGTAAATCAAATGAAATTGATAATTATTTAATATAGTTTAATGTTTAAATTATAAAAAATTAAAATATCTAACAATTTATTTATTTATTCCTAATTTACTTTTCTAATATGAATTATTTATTCTAACATTGTCATGATGTATTTTTAAAATTTTATCCCCTTCATATGTGATTAAAGTTAAAGTCATTCCGTTCAATACGTTGGATAAACGTTCTAG
Source organism: Logfia minima (assembly GCA_963921325.1). Classification (NCBI taxonomy): domain Eukaryota; kingdom Viridiplantae; phylum Streptophyta; class Magnoliopsida; order Asterales; family Asteraceae; genus Logfia; species Logfia minima. Next base: position 35,193,974 of record OY992767.1, read on the forward strand.
GAGAGAAATTAATTATGTTATTATCTATTATTAATATATAATGCGTTTTCATATATATATATTTTTTTAAAGATAGAATTGACTAATTTACTAAGAGATTTTTTAAAAAATTCATAGAAATGACTAACATACCCCTAATTATTATCTATTAAAATCTCATTAATACAAATATTATTAAACCATAAACTAATTAATTTATGACATTTAATTAACATACCTCTAGTTATTAATATTAAAATCTAATTAATACAACTATTATTAAACCATAACATAATTAATATAAGACATTTAATTTAAGTTAAACTTCTCTATATCTATACACTATTACATTTAAAGATGGCAAAATGGGTGGGCGGGGGTTCGGGCAATAGGGCTAAAACGGGTTTGGGTCTTAACTGGTGCATGTCATAACGGGTTTGGGTAAAAAAGGATTTATATAAATAAAAAATTTTGTGGCTTAATTTTTAGTTTCAATTTGAACTTATTAGGTTATGTATCTTAATTAATTCTAAAAGGAAATTTCAAATAAAATTGCAAAAGAATATGATTACTACATTTTAAAAATAATGAAATTTACAAATTAATATGTAAAGTTTATAAAGAATGAATATCATTTTTAATTACTTGCTTTTGTTATTGTTTAAATATTTAATCATTATTATTAACATAGCATGGTAGTATTGTAGTGTATAGTTTACTATTGGAAAAAAATAAAATATTAGTTTCATTCACCCGTTCGGCCATTGTACCCGAAGTGGAAAAGATAGACGTACTGTATGACCCATTCAAAAAAGAGGAGTCTAGTAAGCCCAATATTTATACAAAATAGTCCATTAAGTCCCATTTTTAAAGGTTTGGGCTAAAATTGTCGGCTCTAACTACATTATATGGCGCATTGAGATGTTTTTTTATGATTATCATTTAATGTATTACATATTAGTATGGATAATGTTTGATATCAAAATACAAAAAAAAAAAAAGGAAAGTTTTTTTTAGTGAAATGTAAACCTCTGGACTCAACAAATGACTCCACAACTCGCAACTTGTCCATTACGAAATCGAAACTTGTCCATCATGAACTCGAGACCCGGCATTCGCAACTCGCAACCCGACCGTCGAGTTTGCAATGACATATTTATGATATATTTAATTTTTGGTTATTTTTTTACATTTTTTAAAAATTTTGTTTTTGTTAAAAAGCGATTTTTCCACTTATAAAACAGTATTCTTCGTGTATTGTAATGTAATTTTTTATTTTTAAAATATTTCGGAAAACATAATATTTTATATCGAATAAATATGAATTTAATAAACTTTTCCCCGCTGCATTGTGCGGGTATTCTGCTAGTTTGATTTGAATGTATGTTATAATTTAAACAATTTGTTAATTAAAAAAATTGTATAGTCTATTTATAACATAACATAATTGTGAAAATTAATCTATTTTGTTTCATGTGGGGTTATAAGTTATAGAACTTAGAGGAAAATTCAAGTTTACTTGATTGTTTAAACATTGAAATTCCAGTAGTGATTATGATTTTGAAATATATGAAATTTACACTTTCTTATGTAATGAGTGAACAGATTATGCAAAATATGAACACATGTGATTACTCATATAAGTTGAAATGGAAACTATTTTTGTCTTTTATTTATCTAAAATTTCCATAACTTATTTCGGAAGAGAAGTGGTAGAAAACTGTTGATTTGGTAAGTTGTTTGATCTATTATAATTAGATTACGTTTTATTTAAATGTTTTTTATACTTCTTAATGTTATGTCATGTTTGTGATGATTATCAAACATTAACATTATCATGTCTTTAATCTAAAAAATATCAATTTCAGCAACCTTACAACGATTAATCACTTCAGTTTTGATCGATTTTAAAAATTCTTTCTTCTTATTGCGAAAACAACTTACTAATTATAAATTTAAAAGAATTCTTTACAGCTATATTTACATTTAAACTTTCAATTTAAATCCATTTACAAATCACACTAGCTACTATGTCATCAATTACAAATTTAAACCCTAAGACCATTTTTCATAAAATCAGAAAGTATGATGACCCACACCAGATTTAGGTTAATCGAAGGTTCAAGAAAATTAAAAGCAACAAATTTAGCTTTAACACGTAGGCACTAGGCTTCATTGTCATATTAGGCATGCCTTAATAAACTATTAATTTATATTAATCATTTTTACACCCACATTAACATCATGATCATATTAGATAACATTTCACACCTCCATAACCACTATATAAACGCACCTTAAGGTAAAAACATTGTGCATCAAAATATATCACATCCACACTAAAAAAAACATGGCTTACACTTACAAACCTTCTTATGAAAGATGGGTAGATCAAATTAGTACTTCCATGAAAACAAACTCAATATTTGTTGATGAATCTAGTTCTAAAGAAAACAGTCTTTGCATATTGGCCGTACCCCAATCCTTGATCGAAGATAACCCTGAAGCATACAAACCTCAGAAGCTTGGTCTCGGCCCTTACCACCATTTTCGCGATGAGGTGTACAAAATGGAGTGGGACAAGGTCGCTACCGTGAGATCTGCACTAACTGACGAGCAAAAGAACGATTTTAACACTCTTGTGGCCAATAAGATTAAACCTCTCTATAATAGCATCCATGCTTTTTATGGAAACTTCTTTGATATCGACGCTGATACATTTGCATGGATGTTTGCTGTTGATGGTTTGTTCTTGTTGGTGCAAATTTATTCCAAGAAGCAAGAGTTTGTTGGTGATATAATGATGTTGGAGAATCAAATCCCTTTTAGGGTTTTGAAAGAACTTCAATCATCTTTTCAAGGTTTTATGAATCAAGAGAAAGACGTCGATCTTGATTCGTTCTCTGACAAGTTGGTTAACTTCTGCAGGGAGATTACGCCTTTAGACCTCGCTGAAAAAACACAACTTGATGGTTTTAATCCATCTTGTCAAATGCACCTTTTGGATTTGTTGTACAAGTTGATCTTGAACAATGTATCCAATGGAAAACTAAATCATGGACAATTATTAGGGGAGGGGAAAGCTACTTACATGAAGGACATTAAAGAGTCGGTTAGAGAAAAGTTTCTTTCGTGCTTAAGTTTTCGACAAGGGCTAGGACATGTAATATTTTTGACAAAAACGGCGTTTAAGGTGGCTTTGCATCTGTTTAGCAAAAAAGACGAAGAACGATCTGAACAAGAAAAGATCAATGCACAAGAGATTAGAATCCCATCTGTTTCACAACTTTGTGATATCGCAAATGTCGATTTTAGGATTGCGCCAGGAGGAATCAAGAATGTTGAATTTGACAAAGAGCGCCATATTTTCTATCTCCCCACTATTACTTTGAATGAAAACACCGAAGTTATATTGAGAAACTTGGTGGCTTATGAAGCAACAAGGGTGAAATGTACGGACGTTTTACCGTTTGCTGAGTATGTAGATTTGATGTGTGGGATTATAGATAAGCCACGAGACGTTGAGCTATTGAGAAAAAGGGAGATTGTGAAAGTGAAAGGACGAATGGATGACGAAGAGATTGCAAATTTGTTTAACGGGATTAAGAGATCGACTTGGGACAGGAAGAGAAAGCATGGACTCGATATGGCCTTGAAAAAGGCTAATGATCGGTTCCTGAATAGCGCACAGTTTAGGGTGTTTCAGTTCATGAAAAAACATGTCTACAATTCTTGGAAGTTTTTGACGTTTTTTGCGACGATGATGCTACTTATATTGACTGCTTTTCAGGCGTTTTGTGACGTCTATGGCTGTAGCGACCATTTCTTTCCTGCATAGTGTGGATTTCGACTCCAGAATGTGTGTTGAAGTATAATCTATATATGTGTGAGTTTACTATCTGTACTGTGGTGTGTAACTGGAATGTTAGTTTCTATAAAAGTTCTATACTTCTGTGATTATCCGTTAAATACGCATCTAAACTTTGGTATAAAAAGATGAGAATTGATTATATTGTTTGCTTATTAATTATAATGCCTTATGTTCCTAAACTGGTTTTTAAGGTATCTAGCCCAATCTTTTTTACATCATCCAGGTTTATATGAACCGAACGAACACGAACGGATTAACAAACATATTTTCTTGTTTATTTTCGTTCATTAAGAAAATATGTTTGTTTATGAACATAAACAAACGCAAACGAACAAATATATAAATTAATATTGATCACAAGATTAATGTACAAAGTCAAATTTATAAAGAACTTCTCTAAGACCGCTCACTATGATGTCATGGAGAACTAAAAAATTGACTGTCACTTCAGCGTCACATCAGCACAAAAAATAAAGAATTGAAGAAGAATGAAACCACGCTTATAATGACAGAAGGACTAAACTTTTCAGCGCCACGTCATTTACTATTAATACAAATACGTTTATAATTTTAACACACAATAATAATAATAATAATAATAATATAATAATAATAATAATAAAATACGTTACATTAATAATTACATTAATTAAAAAAAGTACTTTACATGAATAATAAAAAAATCGATACAATTAGTCCTTGTCCGTGTCTTCGCTCCTAAGTTCGTTAGACGTAACATTATAAAAACGATACAAGTGTTTGAATTATATAGGTTGTATGTATATATAGTTGATGTAATAATTAAAAAGAAGTGCTAATTGAATGCGGAAAAGAGTGGTAATTGTATGTTTATATATATGGCGTTTGAGATTGGTAACAGTATTAAAAAAAATTAAATTTTATTCTTTTTAACATTTGATCGTTGTTGAAGAAAATGGGTCCACACAATACCATCCTCGTTCTGTCTTCACCAGAACAAACACACAAGGACGGCACCCAAGAACTGTATGGGGAGGACGGAGGATGAAAGCCACATGGGATGGAGAACAGATGACGACCACTCCATAAGAAATGGTCTAATATGAATATCATTATCAAAAAAAGATATAAAATTAAAATAATTTAAATAAGATCATTTAGATAAATAAAATAAAAATGAAATCTATCAAAGTTTTATATTTACATCAAGTTATATAGTTTCTTGTATACTACTATTATATATATATATATATAATGAATGGACTTTAACGAACGTTCACGAACGTAACTGAACAAACGAAAGATATATTCGTGTTCTTTCATTTAACTAAATGAACTTCCCGCAAAATAGCTCATGGAATATTCGTTAAAACGTTCGATTTATTTATATGCGTACCCTAAGCCCCTAATTTGCTTGCTTTTGTAAGTGAAACGTTTCTTCTGCTTTTAGTGTCACAAAAGTATGTACTCTTATTTGATGAAGAAAAGAGAACATCATTGAAGCGCAAGGTCAATGCAAAGTCAACGTGAATTTCTTCATAATTTCGACAGAAGCCGATTTATTTTGTTAATTAACTATGAGAATAAAGTTAATTTGAGATATTAGCAAGATATGTGACATGAGAGTGAACACACAACTTAGTTATTGAAACAAACATAACTAACAAGGCTAGTAGTATGAGATTATAAATATATACTGTGCAACAAAAAAGATCACTAAGTTTACAAGTACATCAACTAATATAATCTCAGATACAACTCCACGAGAACAGCACATGCACGCGAATGACAGGACTACAGTCAACTATATTCTTTTCTGGGTAAACGCTATTCTTCATCACTATCATTGCCAAAAACTGATGCAATAGGTGCTTTCGGCTTTTTAGCAGCACTCTTTCCTAAACTCTGCATGAAGTACCGAAAACATATTGCCGAGTAATTCAGCATAATTAAGAAGTAGAGTTGGGGATCTACTCTTTGAGCAAAAAACCCTTCCTAATTCATTGGTACTCAAAGACTTAGACTGATACTTTTACGAAATATAGTTTTTCTAATCATGACATAAATAACAACACGTCAACAATTAATTAAATTATTTACAAAGATGGAGATAAAATCTTCGCAGGAAACCCAACCCATACTAAAAGATGACCCATTTTTCAAACTGAACCTGTTTTGACCTGCTAGGCCATTACCCAACCCACGCATACCGCCACCTCTATTTAGAACTGAATGTTCTATCAGAAACTGTTGGTACCTTGGATGCACCGAATTTTGATGAAAATCCGAATTTCAACGCCTTCCTCTGATCCTGCTCTGCAAGAACAGTAGTATTTTTCACAGGACGATTACTATTTTCAGAGTCCTCTTGCTGCTCCTGCCGCTGCTGCTCTTGTTGTTGCTGCTGCTTATGCGCATCAGCCCTAAATGACAATACACAAAATATAATCGAATAGGCGTAAATAGGCAACCAATGAAGGATATTACAGACCATCAGAAAAGAAGGTAATTAGTGGAATGGAATGCATATAAGAACATACATCTGAGCAAACTTAGCCATCTCTCTCTCCTGGCGTAGTTGTTCACGTTTTTGCCTGTCATCACGACTGCTACTTCCATGCATTTCTTTCATTTCTTTAAACCGCTGTATGAGCAGCACCAAGTTAACACAAACTATAGATGCAAGGATTTAACTAGAGGTCACAAATGAGCTGGCTAGGTTGGTTAGGAAACATGTCAACAAGGGTTCTAGTCAAATGGGTAATTCTTGGTACGGGTCAAAAAGGTCAGATCGAAGCCAAAATAAGTCTTGTCCAAAGATACAGAAATAACTAGTGTATTCTATATGATTAAAATAAATATAACTTAATAATTGCTAATTCTTTTTGGATAAAATGACTATCAAGTTCTATGTAGGAGACACTTAACCCACAGTCATAGAAGACCTGGCCTGTTTCCCTAACACATCCTATTTTACCCGTTTGACCCATGAGATAACACAACCATTCATACGTAAATGGGACAAAATTGCATTCTCTAGATTTGACAATGCAATTATATTTCAATGAGCAACAATATTGAATCAAATCAAGTAAGAACTGAAAACTACCTTTCTATGATTGTGGTCGTATGAACTAAGGTGACCTTCAAATTCAACCGCTAACTTGTACTGCTTGTTGCAAAGCTCACAATAGAAGACTTTCCGTATTTCCTTGACCTCGGTTTGAATTTTTTGCTCTCGATCTGCTATAACCTGGATTTTCATAATGTGCAGGAAGGGGCCAGAAGAAGCCACCAGGTAATAAAAACTGTCTCCGGAAGTAGATTGACAGGGCATTCCCCATCAAAAGACACACATATATGCAAATATGCTGCCTTCTGCTATTAGATGTAGGTTTCAGAGAAAGCCATCAACCTCAAAGTATTATCTAAGGTTTGATGCACTTATATTTGCTATTATTAATTAAGTAGGAAATAGAAGGCTCTACCTCTCGCCTTTTTGCAATTTCTTCGGTCTCCTCAAGTTCAATGTGGAGTTTCTTCCTCTGGATATTTTCTTCTGCTGTAAAAAAATCGTCTTCCTCTTGTTTCCCGATCCCTAGTTTTGAATCTCTTATTCCAGATTTGATGGGCTCAGTTATTCCTGACAACTCATGATGGCAACAATTAGGATTTCAGAACTTCATAAAATAAGTATGCAAGTCTGTGTGGGTGTGAAATATAGCTACCTTGTAATAAAAGTATATCTCAAGTATGAGAAAATATATATATATATATATAGAGGAAAATTATAATCATCTATAGAATTTGATCAAAATAGACTATGAAGCAGAACCTAAATACAAATCTCACAACCAAGAAAAATAAGAAACAGAGAAGATAAGCTTCATGAATGAATTAAGCCTTAAAGAGAATAGATACCAATTCCCAATCTTCCACCGAAAAACAAATAGTCAAACATATATAAGTTATTTAAGCATATAGAACAGATTTCACCAATTGGGCATAAATTTTGCATAGAAATTATGCTTAAAAGTAGAAACCATAACTAGTACTATTTTTTTATACTTTTTTGGAACTTGGTTAGGGTTGAAATGATGTACTGCAATGGAGTTTACAAAGTCATTAATCCACCCATTTCAATTGGGCTAGTTAATTTTGCTTAGAAAGATCTTGTCTAGTTAGAAAGACCATTGACTGCCACTAAAACCGATTGATTGAGAAAGAACTTAATTCACTAGTTATCCATCACCTATACCTAGGGACAGCTTAAGCTGATACTCACAAAACTAACAAAAGTATAAGTAGTACTGCCATATTTTTAAGGGACCCATACAAATTGCATATTAAAACTTACCTGACCTTGTTGCTTCGTTCAAAAAAAGATAAATCATCATGGGTGAGTCTAAGACTAGTCATGAGCAAATATACATCACGAGAATCATGAGGATTTGTAATTAAAGTCAACAATAGTATTTATAAATCTACACAGCATTACATATATAAAAACCAGACACTTCAAAATAAAAACATACATAGCATTACTAGTAAAACTACATGTCTACATACATGCGAAACACAAAGCACAAGCTTTGAGTAAAAATAATCTCCATGCATACCTTGTTCATTCTTCCCAAGACCTTTCCCTTTCCAACCCATCTTTTGCAGTAACCGAAAACCAACATTTGATGATGTTAACTGTGTGTCCAACGATACTTGTTCCACATTATCAAGATCTACGTTTTCCGTTGGTCTGTGATGAATCGGTAAGCGAAATTCCTCAGCTAATTCCTCAAGAACAGAAACCTCATTTTCCTGAACCATTTACAGTAGTATAAAAAGTAAGAATTATAAAGCATCACATCTATACACATAAATCTCTCAACTGTATTATAAACCATATGGAACTTCTTCCTATTCAACAAAGTAAATTTATTTCTATATAAGTAAATAAATTATATAACTATATTGCAAAAACCTAGATTGATACTTCAGAAACAAATAAACAATAATAAGAAGTTGCATAAGCATATAATAAACCTCATCTGCTGCTTTCTGTTGCCTTTTTCTTAAATCTTGTCTACTGTTATACCGTCTATTATCCATTTCAATACAAGATTACAACTTTCAACTGAATATTAGCTACAGGAACCTGAAACAAAAACATATCTGTAAATTTTAATATCATCATATTTGTATATAACTAGAAATTAATACAAAATTTTCCGATGAATCACCAGAAAGTATATGTTTCAAGGAGCATTTAGCGATATTATAGCGTAGATTATGGATCGAACTGGATTGATCATAAGTAAATAATGAAACTAGGGTTTTGTTTAGAAAAAGAGTAAAAATAATAGCAAAAAAACCTTGATTGGAGAAACCACGGAGACTTGGAGAAAATGTTTTTCGGTTGATCTGAATTATTTTTTTAATTTATTTAATAAAAAAAATGATGAATCCACGGTTTGAACTTAAGGGGCCTTTTAGTAATTTTGAGACCTCAAGTATACATATTAGCTATTCTAATTTAATTTGCTAAATCATTGAATAGTCCGAATTAACTTAAAAGGATATAGATTCGTAATGACTATCTATTTTTGCTCAGTTATTTAAATTGATAAGAATATAAAATGTAAAATGATATATAATATTAGACTTTTTTTAGAAGGAAGATTATATACATGTCCAATCACCCTTTGAGGAGGGAGGGAACATTTGTACTAGAAGGGTTTATGATATCAATAAGAGTAGACAAGAACGACTTCTTTTTCGATCACCTGTCCAAATAGAAATGAAAAAGAGATATTTTCGATTCATAAAAAATGAGAAGCTTTTGTAAAGGGATAAGAAATTGTGTCTTGGTGATTCAATTTTTATTTTTGTATTTTAGTTTGAACACCAATGAGAATGGATTTAATAGATATCATGACTTCCAAAAAGATGTGGAAGCACCGAATGATTACCTTCCTCACACTCTTGCCCTTGGCATCTACTAACAAATTCTCCAAGAAAGGATCCCATAATGGTTTAACTATAACTAATGATAATGATTTAATAAAAAAAATAATGATTTGTTTGTAATGCATGTTTAAGAAAAAGTAACTAAACACTTTCTCAACTTGTTTATTCTTGTAGATTATCCAATATATTTTTAGTATAAAGAAATACAATTTTTTTATCTTTTTATTTTTTTTTTGTCATTTAACCCACATAAAGATACCAATATATTCTTAATAGTTGAATCCTTTTCTTTTTGTATGTTTTGAAGTTTGAGAGGACTGAGTCCATAATCTAACTAAAGTCAGATTTGTCTTAAGTAAATTGAGATGAGACATAACATTGATACAATGAGAGGTTATGTTCACTGCAACAAAAAAGTAGACAGTTTAATCTAGAAAAAAAAAAAAAAAAAGGTTTTTATTGTATTTAATTTTGATAGTTGAGAGAACAAAATTCACTTCAACATGAGTTATTAATTACTACCAACAAAATTCAGAAGTGAGTTTATGATGAGACAGACTGCAAAAGCTTTTCCTCCCACCCAATTCAGCTTCAGAGACTTTAGTGTCCTTTTCCATTCTAGACAAGAAAAAGCAAACAAAACAAAAGCAAAGCAGATAACAGAAACAACACTTTATCAGTACTAGTCCCACCCATAACTCTATGCTAATACCAAGACAAAACACACATAAAATTAAAAAAATATAATAAATCACTATCTTTATTTCCACTCAATTTGTACTTCCTGATAACAAGTAAAGAATCTTCAGAATTAAACTAATCTGCACTGCATTCCCTCATTTGGGCATTTGTTTCATTCTATCATACTCTAAACAAGTAAACATACTCAACTAAAGTTAGACATGTGTGTCATCATTTCTGTTTTTCTTCAAAACTTTTTTCTCAAGTTAATTTTCTAACAAGAAGTTCAATCATATTATGGTTAGTAGTTGCATATATCTACACTTCTCTCAATAACATGCTCCCACTGCAAGGTTTAGACTCGAGCAAGATCCCAAGATCCCGTCACAATGGCTGAATTCATGGGTCCAAATCATTCCAGCATCTAACGCTGCTTAAGCACAAAAACGAGTTGAATAATGAGTTAATTAGGATAGTGCAATGCATAAAGATAACAACTTTGGCTCATTTAATTAAGAATAGCTCAATTAAGGTTATTCCTTATCTACAAGGGGCCAAACAACGAAACTGAAAAATGTAGCTAAATATGAAACACATCAAAGTGGTCAGACGGGCCGAAAATTGTCCTATGTGTATATTTTATGCATATAACTTTGAATCGTGATATTAATAAGAATTAAATGGTTATTGCAATATATAAATTTTGTATCAATACGTGATACACTAACTATTTATTAAAATATATATATATATATATATCTTTTATTTTTAGGACAAAAAGTATTTCAGGTCAAACCAACCGACCCATTTAAACCTGTTATGCGGTTACTAGACTGCCTCATTGTTCAACCTTTAGTAATGCTCACATTGAAGAACCCTTGAGTTCTTCTGGTCAAAATGAACATGAACAAGGGTGAGAACGTACGATTCTGCGTGATGAGTTAGAAAAAGCAGAGTTCAGTATAGCCGTTGGCGTATGGCAAAAGCTCTTCAACTTCAATCCTAGAGTTGGAACAACTCATGGTTCTTCTATCACGACTATGTACTAACTCAACTTCGGCCCAAAATAAGCTGTATACAGGTCTATGATCAGAGAACCTAGATTCACCACGTACGTATGATAACTGATGAAGACCACTCCCATACCACAAGATACGATCACACCTTCATATGGCAAATTAAGCTGAATTGATAAAGATTACTTCTATCTGAAAGCATTTTATGCTTAGATCATAAATATCATATATATTTAATGTTTTACCATGCAGGCGTTCTTCTTTTTTCCTTATGCTGCAAATTATCCCCTGTATATCTATCTGAATTAGTCAAATACTTGTAAGTCGGTGGAAAATATATCTTTCCTTCATTCCATCCTTGGAATACGCGGCCCCTTCTTTGTTCAATCCGCAGCTGCAAGAATAAACACCGCTCAGCTGACTAAAATTTTGCTAATAGAGATGCCCATACTAGGCTACTTTGGGTTATCCAACAGGTTAAACGGGTAACATCAAGAAAACTGTGTAAAAAGGAAACGAGTTAAATGGGTCAATGTCAAAAGTTAACCCAAGGGTACTTGTAATTAATGCATAAAATCTCCTAAATCGTCTTACTCAGAAAACCATATTTCCCTACAATATAATAACTTTGTATAATCAAGATCGACACACTTGGTATTTATACAAGAATAAAGAGTTTTGTACCAGAATTGTCTCGGGTCAACTAAACACTCTAAACCTGACACGCGTCTCGTACCAAAAATTACCCACGATTCTATATGAAGTTGCTAAAGTTAAAGTGTGAGAAGCATATACCATACCTGATCTTTCTCCAATAAAGCTCTCCAATTTTGCATCTCAACAAGTGCTTTGGCTGATCGATAAGAAAGTGCAATTCGGTAATTCAGATCCCCAAGCCATATAATTCGACTGGAACAATGTACAAATTATCAGAATCTTAATAACTACCTGTTTCAAGATTCTTTTTATTTTTCAGTCAACGAGAAGCCAATAAATGGTGTGGAAGTAGTTGTCTTACTCGTGTTCAAGTATCGTTTGTGGGGATTTATCATCCTTCATGCCTTGAACAAGTGGAAATCTTGTTTTCTTGACGATTTCCATGAAATCCGAATTTCGTCTCAGTTCATCCCCTTCCTTCTGGCCGGAAGTCAAATGAGTACACACAAAGCAAAAACTCGTTTCGTGCAACAACATACTAACTGATACCGATCCCTGTAAAATACAAAGCAAACATTTATTTCATTTCAATCTTCCCATTACAATTTCTTTTATGATTCTATTAATTACAACCTCTAAGTCTTTAAAAATGGATTTATGAGTTAATGGTAGTACCTTAGAAACTAACCATCAATATTCAAAATCTCTAACTATAAACTACAACCATTTAAAGCATAAAAATCATCCATAAGACTCGTCTTCCCTTGGGACTCTCGTTATCAAAATCCTTTAAAAGTAACAAATATTAAGATCATTAATTAATACCTTATTTCCAAGATAACCCATTAGTCCTCTGCCAACACAAGACACTTTTAGGTTTCTAACATGTTCCCTCAATTCACTCCTGACCCAAACTGTAAGAAACACACCAACCATTTGTTTACTTGCAACCAAACAATAGCTTGAATGTCCACCTTCCATACTATTGGAAACTGGCGAAAATGAAGTCAAATTTTGTGAGTCTTCCATGGCACCATAATCATCATCAGATGAACCCCATCTTGAATAATCACTAGGCCTATGACCAAATGAATAATTACTCGGCCTGTGACTCGCTGAGTAGTCACTCGGCCTATGACTCGCTGAGTAGTCACTCGGTCTGTAACTCGCTGAGTAGTCACTTGGCCTATGACCAGAAGATGAATAGTCACTTGGTCTATGACTCGAGGAGCAGTCACTTGGTCGTTGACCAAAGATTGCCCGGTCACATACACTATATCGCCGGTCAAGATGCAACTCATTTTCATTTCTTGAACTATGAGTTGCCTGAAATGACCGACGATTAAAAAATGATGAATTTTGGTGTCTACTTGAACCCTCAAAATCAGCATCATATTCAGCCACAGGATCAGGAACAGGAGAAGGTGTGAAACACACATTTCCACCAGAACGATTGTTTAATGTTCTGCGTATCAAAGTTAACCATTTTTTCGCAGGACCATTGTCTTCAGCTCCTAGAATATTCGCCGCATTCAAAGGAACAACTTCTTGAAATCTAAAATACAAAAAATCCAAATCATCAAACTTGAAATAAAAAATCCCAAAATATGAAATTTATGAAGGAAAATGAAACCACATTTCATACCCAAGAACATAAATATCAGCAGCAGGGGCAGCATGTAACCAATCATCAAGATTCATTTTACTAGATGGAGCTTTTCCTCCTACATTCCATGTAGCTGCAAAAATGCTGTTTCAATAAAACCAAAATATCAAAAAACAGTATTTAATTAGCAAATGACTCTTAACATATCGAAAGTCAGTATCTTGCCGTTTCCAAAAAAGAAAAAAAGAAAAAAGTCAAAAAGAGATTTAATAATTATGAGATTTTCTCAAGTACCTATAATTCTGCACATTTATAATTTGAGGGTGATCAAGATCAACTCTTCCCCATTTCTTGCTAGATTTCTCTGTTCACCAAAGCGTGATAAATATCATGAGATAATCATTTCAAAGAAGAAGAAAAAAAACATAGGCCTAAAACTGTACCTGTTTTAGATTTCTTGATTGCAGGCGGTTCCCTTTCACAAAATCCACCTATGAACATAGTACAAAACATACTATGAGTTACCAAATTTATAAAATTAAAATACAAACTACAAACTACAAAACATAAATATATATATGTATACCTCCATAAACAACATTATCATCCGGTTGAGATTCATCGGTAGTTTTGGTCTTGATATTAAACCATTTTCGGACGAGTTTCTTGGACCAAGAAACCTTATTGTTTCTACAATTTGCATCTCTCATTGCTTGTTATGCAACAAAAGTAAATGAAACAAGAGACAAAGTTGATATCCTCACAATAGTAGTAATAAATGGTAGTATGGCGTTTATAGATATGTAACATATATAAGTAATAAAACAAAGACATAAGAAGAAATATTAATGAATTAAGGGGGACACAAGTATCAAAGAGAGAGACAAAGTTGTTTAATATGTGTAAGTGAGATTAGTTAAGATTCTGAGGAGAGGAAACATTAAAGTGAGAGTAGACATGGCCTCGTTGCTTGCAGGAAATTAAAAAATAAAAAAGAAAAAGAAAAAAAGAAAGAATTTGAATGGAATAAAATAAAGTGTTTAAAGAGTGGACTGGACTAACTGAGAAGACTGAGAAAATGGTTCAGGCCGGCTCCTCATGGTGGTGTGGTGGGCTCAACTGGGTCAACTGAATTATCAATGGGGTCACCAACATTAACATACTAGGGTGGTCATTAGGTTTTCAAATTAACCCAAGTTAAACAAATCATACTCCGTATAATTTGTAAGAGAAACCATCGGTACTGATAATTTATGTGTTATTTGGTGCTGTTAAGTTAAAAAGGACTGAACATGTATATATCAGGAAATTAAAAGGTAAAAACTGTAAAATATTAATGGGTTACTTGCACATTGATTAGTCAACAGCAGTACAAAGGGTACTTTATATTTATACAGATAATGGAGAAAGAAAAGGATATAAAAAAAGGAATGTATGAATTACTGTAGAGACTATTTCTATCAAAAAGAAGTGATTCGTACATATCAAATACATCTAAATGTACATAGTTGTGAACTGTTTGTACCTTAAATGTATGAACCAAATTATCCGTGTAAAGTGTGAACATTAATTACTCCGTGTGTGCTCCTCTAAAAGTGATAACAATAATTTATAAGAATTAGAATGACTATATAACACGATGAAAATGAATCATTATAGAATACAAGATTTTTATGGATGAGTCGAATTTCGAGTTAAGCTTACTCATTGATACCTTTTTCATTATTTGTACCTTCATTAATTAATTAATATGATGATTATAATTACAATTACAATAGTAATATTTAAATGATATTACCTCTTTTTAAAATAAAATTTTGAATGCACAATTAGTGAGTTTTAACACGTCTAACGTACTTCATTAGTATGTCTGGTTATGTAGTGCATCCTCTCATTGAATGTGTTTGGTTTGCATAATTGATATTTTCGATGAACTTGAGAATCTCAAGAGATGTTAATTTCTGTAAGTGAGAGAGTTCGGTGAAACCCAAAATTCATTTTTGAATTGAATACCCTTATAAAATGAAATTGAAATTCTAATTTTATCGGGTTTCATAAAATTATGCGAACTGAACTCGGTCATAGTGTTTTGAATGGTAGTTTGGTCTCTTTGGGGTTCTTTTTTAACCCTTTATGGCAGTGGTCCTTAACTATGTTTTCATATACGTTCTTTTGGTCTTACTTGATTATATATGTTCCATATATCTTGGATTCATCATGCATTAACTTACATTATTTATTAATAACAAGAAGTTAGAAATATCGTTAAACCTGCACCATGCTGAATAACGTAAACTGAATTATAGTCATGCATGCCCTATCAACAAGTCAATCATTGGTGGATATCATGATTGATATTATAAATAAACAAAAATAATTAAAAAAGAAAGGTACTCGTGTGTTTGGAAGAGTGGTCTTTGATGTGTTTCATACCAGTTGAAAGACATGAAAACTCATTACAGTAGGTAGAAATTAATGTTCGTTTCTATCACAATAATCGTGGGCTGTACGTAGATAAGATTTATACACAAAACAATATATCTAAAATAAAAAAAGACAAGTAATTTTATGAGTTTTATTGTGTATTATACTATAATAAAGTGATAAAATTAATTAAAGTAATAGACTCTAACGATCATATTATAAAGAAAAAGGTGAATTGTACATGTGTATGGAAGCAATGACATATAATCGTATAAGTTATCTTTGGTCATCTATCTAAAGTGGGACCCGTTCGACATATTATATAGTGGTCGCCGGTCCCTCCTTGGGTCTCGTTAAAGCGAAAGGGACTTGTGAATTGCTTGACTAGTCTTTTACATGCGACTCCTCCCGCATTTTTCATTGTAACTCTTTTTACAAAAGATTGCTGTTTAGAAATTAGAATTTAAGATCATACTAGTAAGTAATAACACAAGTTAATGATAAAGTAACAAGCTACGATCGAATTGTTTTTAAGTTTTAATGTTTATTTTGCTAGCCGGACATTTTGTTGGACATTTTGTTAGAATTGGGTTTAAATGAGTGTATCCCGATAGGATGGGAATGATCCTGATAGGATTCTATTGACAAAGAAAATGATCCAAGTAGAATCATAAGTTATGCAAAATTTTAATGATTTAGGTTGTTTTCTAAATTAGCTATGTCCTATAAATAATACTTCATATGTAATTGTAACTCTTGAGCTATGAAATTAATAAAAAAAATCTCTGGTTTTGTCCCGTGGAGTAAACCGATATCCACATTAGAGATCGGATATAATCATTTAAAATCCTTATGTTCGTATTGTTCGTTTATCTTATTTAGTGATTTATTGTTTATGGGTGTAACTACATTTACATATTTATTATTTGGGTTGATTATTTACTAAGAATATCTAACAGAGTAATAAATTGATTGTTATTATTCGATTTGTTTCCATAACATTCCTTTCACATTTATCACTTTGAATTTGTCTGTGAATTTTTAGTTACGAAGTATAAAATATTTTACTTCTTTTGGTACGCCATAATAGATAATAGATAAATTATTTTATGAAAGCATATGTATCAAATGAAAAGTAATCTTCTTTTAGAAAGAAAAGTATGATTATATCTTAAGCTTTGAAAACTATGATCCGTGTATAAAAACAAATAAATTACAATCATTAACAAAAAATTGTTTCGCCCTAGGTTTCTTTTTTGAGATTTGTAGCTATGCAACTTTGATGATTAGTGGCCCAAAGCATCATACAAAAGACAAATTCATATTTTTTTTCATGCTTTATTTTAAACTAATAATATAACATATTTTAGTATTTTATTTCAACAAACCGAACTTACCAAATCAAAAAAAAGGAAACGAGAACGCTCTAGCGTTTCTCCATGACAGTAGAATATTAAAATTTTAGGATTTATTGATTTATGATGCGTTTAATATTTACGTTTTTATATTATATGTTGTTAACTTTAGAATTTCTTATCGTAAGAGGTAAACCTTTTGAACTTCTTTATTGTATGTAATATTTTCTTTTTTGACCATTTCAAAAGAGTAAAGTTTCCTTTTTTGTCTAAGTAAAAAAATGCAAGTCATCATGCAAAGATTTCAAAGTTATACCCATATAATATAAAAACGTGAAAATTAAACGCATCATGAATCAATAAACTCAAAATTTATGATATACTACGCAACAATTAACTAAAATTGAAGCTGAAATTTGTGATTGAAGTGGGGGTTGACATCTGGGGCTGAAGGAACTTCTAGAAAATTTAAAAATTACTTGAAGATACTTATATTTGAATAGCCTCTTTTTTCAATAAACCTAATCACTTGAATTTTATTGTCCAAGTAAAAATTAAGTTTTTGAAGAAACTTGAACTTCTTAAAAATAAAGTCCAAACCTCTAAAATTTTCAAAGAATCGCCCTGTCAAATACACTCACGTAAATTTGTTAAATACATTCTCAAGTTTTAATTTAAACATAAAAAAATTAAAATTTGAGGTTATTTGAGTTTAAACATCTCATATTTAGCACACTTATATTCATATGAAGATAATTAAGTATAATTAAGTTCAAACGACAATGAAATTTTTTGTGAGAATAGAGACATCGATTTCAACCATCCATTTCATCAAAATAATAATACCCTCAACATTTAAAAAAAAATAAATATCTCACAAACTGCTAGTAAAAAAAATATAAAAATTGCACCATAAAAATCAGAATTTTTTTCTCTTCGTTTAGACATCTCAAAAGGTATATTTTCGATGAACATTTTTTTTTTTTTCATTTTTAGTGGGTTTTGAAAACTGGTAACACATGTGTTAGTTTCCGTAACATATGTATTAGTTGCTGGTAACACATGTATTAGTTTCCGTAACACATGTATTAGTTGCTAGTAACGCATGTGTTAGTTTCTTGTAACGCATGTGTTAGTTTCTTGTAACACATGTGTTAGTCGCAAGTAACACATGTGTTACTAACAACTAGGTAACATATATGTTAGTCGCTGGTAACACATGTGTTTGTCGCTAGTAACACATGTGTTACTAACAACTAACACATGTCTTACCGGTTTTCAACCCCACAAAAAAAAATAAAAATTGGGGAAAGTATATCATGAGGGACGTCTAATCGTAGAGAATAGAATGCTGATTTTTATGGTGCAATTTTTATAATTTTTTGATTAGCCATTTGTGAGATATTTAACTTGTGGGGAAAATTGGGTTTTGCCAAATGGATGGCTAGAAATCATTCCTTCGTTCTCACTAAAATTTTCATTTTTATTTGAATTCAACCTTAATTAAGTATATTGTGAAATAGACAGTAACAAGTTACACTTTAAAACTAGTCATCGTAAAATATCAATCACATTCACATTTTTCTTGATAAATAAAATCAATAAATTATAAAGGAAAAGAAAAAAGTGGTGTAAACAAAAGAAAAAAGAGTTAAGTTTGCTTACAGGAAAATAACCAGTAGTTGAATAGTTAAAAGTAAAGAGTGAAAATATGTCGTCCTAAAAACAACAGTGCTGACATGTACAAAATCTAGTAACGTGTGCAAATCTACCAAGGGAATGTTCACATATGAACCGTACTTAGCTAACTTGATTCAACTTAAACAGGAACTTAGTTATATAATTGGATTGGACTGAAAGTGAACAAATAACATGCTAATAAATAGACATATTTTTTATTTAATTTATGTAAAATAATATCAGTGGTTGTGACAAAACAGTAGTGGGGTCATGTATAGGGTTGTCATATTTAAAGCATACGAGACATAGTGTGGTGTTTATTTAGAGAGTTTTCTTTATCAAAGACTTCATTTCATTTCAATTTCAATGCATTCATTTCGAATCTGAAAATAAAAACCGTTGAGCTTTATGTGTCATGACATTAATGTTTATATTCATATCCAAACAAATACGTTCGTGTGGTCGGTAACGTGCTTATGAGAATACTGTTTATCCAAACATGTAGCTTTTAAAAATCTTTGTAATTAATTACTATTATAACAGAAAGATGATCATATAGTGTTTAGGTTAGAGTGTGTTCGTTTGTAAATTTGATGTAGCATTTTATAAGTCTCGTAATAAATAAAATTGATCACTATTTACATGATACAAATAAGATATAAGATGCATTACTTTAGTACCGATTCAAGTCATTGTTGGTAGAGATTAGCCATTTATAGCCTTGTCTGTCACCAATTCTTTTAGTGATGTTGTATCATTGTCTACTCGTTGTAACTATTGTCGTTTGGAATGAAAAAAGGAACTTATGATGCTCATATTACAGCAACTAGTAAAAACATGTTAAAACTTCAATTAAAAAAAAAAAATACTAATAAGAAAATTCTCATTTTACTGATTCTAAAGTCAATGATCTAGTTGACATTGATAGTAAAAGCTCTGTGATTACAATTGACGCTTCAAGGTTCATAACCAAGATCAGTTCGGTAGCAAAATTTCATTAGCTCAAATGAGTGTCAATATGATCGCTTGACACACAATTTTTCTATGCATTACATTTGGTCGCATCCTGCATGTCGTTTATTTTTTTCATCGACATGGAATGCAGGTTGACAGAACCAGATCCATTTCCTGGGAATTGAAGGTCCGGTTCCGAGGGAATAGCACTAGTCACATTTTTGTTCGGCACAACAATGGATTCAGCATATGTATCGATGGAAACATCCTTTGTTGTGGAGGGAACCTGAGATCTACCAGAAACTTCTGAAGAAACGATATCATGTGAAGCACCATTAGGAACTTGGGGTTGAAGTGAACATGCATCAGTAATTTCGATGGCAGTAACATTCCCATTCTGCAAATCAACTACTTCTACCTCGGAACTGGAATCAGTGTCCACATTTGGAAGAGGAATCTCATTCTTATCCTGTTCGGCACCTTTTAACACTGTGGTATCAGATCGTGGATCGGGTTTATTTACAGCGGATTGCACTTTAGGTTCAGTAAGGTTTCCAGTACAGTCATCGCTATTCCGCGTAGCTGCATCAATCAATTCTGATATCTCAGCCAAGGGGCTACTCGGATCATGTATCTCAACACCTTTCTTGCCTACAATACCAATAAAGAAACCAAACTTCAAGTTCATTAAAAAGTCAAATGGATACCTAGGTGTGGAAAGTCTTGAGCAATGTACTTATGAACGGGTCTCCAGTTGCTTCTGTGTTCATGATTAAGAAATTAGTTATTTATATAATAAGTTTTAAAAATGGAACATAAAAGTAATTTGCAGGTCAAACTAACCAAACCCAGCCCGTTTCAACCAGTAGGAAAATTGACCAGTTTCAACCAAACGTATTTTGACTTGTTACCAAACCCGCCTATCTTGCCACCTCTATGGAAAATTATCGAAACACTGCTTTCTCCATATAAAGGTAAACCTGTCTCTGAAGTTATGTTGCCTTCACGGTTCACTAGCGGTTTTTGTAACATATCTGTTCCAGGAAACACTAATATGTTAAATGATCTCATTTCTTGCTTCTGTGATTTTTCAAGTGGGCTGAAGCCGAAAGCACTAGTCCATGTATCCATGTGTTCTTCAATGGCAGGAATAATCAATTTCTCCACTTCAAGAGAAGAGAGAGCCTGCAAAGGGAAACGTCACGTAATAATTTGGACTAAAAACACCAGAGTAAATAAATACTAGAGAGAAGTGGGAGAAAGGCAACTCAAATAAAGGGCCAAATACAATAATGCAGAACAATAAACAGACACAGGTGACACGATCAAAGTCAGTTCTGGGTTGAAGCAGATCATTTTCTAGTACTGGTCTAAGGTCAGGTTGGATTAATTCTTAACCACTTACTGTTTTCTCCACTTCCTAATCAGAATTCATACATAACAAATGTGTAAATTATGATTACACAAGCAAAATTTTTACAATTATATACCATCAATTTTTTATTAAAGTGGACTTAAGAAGTTGTATGCATTTGAAGTAGAGTTTGGGTGAATTTCAACCCTTTCAACACTTTGATCTATTTGACCCGTTCCTCTTTTAGCTTTATATTTTTAATTTAACCGATTTGAGGTAAAACACAACCCCTTAATAAGTATATGGGTCGAATTTGTCATTTTTGAACACAAGCAATGCAATACATAACATCCTTACTGATTCAATAGCCTGCAATAACCGTCTGCACATCCCTTGGCGTCTATATAAATTGCGGGTCCCAATAAATGGCATCTCTGCTAGTTGGGCTCCATGGATCCTGCGCATATGATATTTATAAGGTCGGAAATTCCAATAACACCGAACAGCATCCACTGCTCACAAACAGAAAGCAAACATCTAGCAATAGTAGTAAACCACTTCACCTGATGGATGCAGCACAAATCATTTCATCACCCCTCTCCAGAATGGCTGTGAAGAAGCCACTATAATTTAACCGGCTAAAGTTTGATCTACAGATAAATTAATATATATCAGCTAAGATCCTAATATTTTGTTATGTAGCATAAATACGACAAAAAGAAATATTTAATGCACATCAGGCAGATGACACTTAAATATGTTCCCTTCATGACGAAAACTAAGGTAGCAATTTCGACCCACTCACTTTTGAAAGTCAATTCTGGGTATAAAGCATACTACTTACCCACAATTGTACACAACATTACGAATTAGAGTGATCCCACTTCTACTGTCAACGATAGGCAAAAAACACTCATCCATGACCGACAGGGCAACAGCCAGTTTAGAATTGCATTCTACTCTTTGAGGATAATTTACAGAGGACACCTCGGGTAGTGGATATGATCGATGGATAAGAGACCATGAGAATCCTGAATCCAACTCATGCTTGATCCACAGAAGCTTCTGCAAGCGGCTATATAGCTGCAAAAGTAGATCATTATTAAACTAGCTACAGCATTCAGTTGATACAATGAAAAGGGAGAACATCAGAACAATGCAAACTCAAATTGTCAGAAGCATCTGAGTACTTCTATTGTTTTACATCTATTAAGATCTATATCATTATAATTTTAATACCTCTTGACACTTCTGCCCACAGAAACAAAAGTTCAGATCATTGGAATCAATAGGCTCATCGTTTATCTCTGGGCTGCATGATTTATGATCTACAAGAGCAGTAAGTTACAGTTCACTTAAATGTAAAACGGAACATAAACAAAAATTAAAGAACTTAATAACACAAACAAATACTAAGAGTTCCTTCTAGGGGAGTATTATTACATTTTTTCTCACAAAGGTGGCATGTAAGAAGTGAACTTCTAGTTTTACCACCGGCCTTAGTGCGATTTCCACCAACTTTCTGACAATATTTACAGGCGCAGTTTGGACAGTGCCAATCACCTTGGGGAAGCATCTGAAATAAGAGGAGAGACAGGAAACTGATTTGCCTGCTAAGGGAAGCTACTTGGATAAAATCAGACAATGATACAACGATTTCTCAAAAACATGCTTCAAATTTGTTTTTTCACATTTTAACGTATATGTGGATAATGGATTATGAAGCAGTCCTTTTATCCCCCTAAATACCGAACCATCAGGTTGACAGCAGTTTTCATGAGGCAGTCTAGACATACATGTAACAAGCAATAATCATATCATTTCTTTCATCATAAATTACTGAGAAAGCTAGTTTGCTATCTTGATATCTAATCTGGAACAGATATCATGTGGGACTGTGGAAGGCCACCTTGGACTTGCATAGAAAGTTCAAAATATGTATAATAAACAAATAATGTGCATACACACATAATAAAGTTAAACGAGGACGTAATAACAATCTGCCATCGTACCTTCATATCTAAGCAGCTCAAGTGAAAGGTTGACGGGCAACCATCACAGCAGATCAAATCCCCACCATCACCACATAAGCCACACGTATCATCGTTAGGATCATCACCATCAACATCCACAGCATGAAACCCCTTTCTTTCAGACTGTTCTTCTTTATTCCAAGCATCAATCAGACACTGCATCAATGACTGACCAGACTCTAAAAATATATTTTGAAATGGCTGCCCAAGTTTGCTTCCTGCATGGAGCTCAAACCTCAAAACCGTTATGACTTTACTGCAGCAATCACAATGCATTCCGTCTTCAGTTATCCAGCCTTCTTGCATAACCCGTGTCCTCCTAAGGTTCCTATATTCCACCTTTTCGCCTACAGAAACCACTCCAGAGTCAATTAACCATGAGAGTAGGGTTCGCTTTCCCGAATACGTAACAACTCCATTATTTTCCAAAATTTTCCCCTCATCAGAACCACGACCCATCAAAGTAAGTCTACCAATTTTTCCACCTTTATGAGAATTAGTAACAACCCTTGATTTCCTCAAGGCATCTTTACGGGGTGTTTTCTTGCCAGAATCATCACTTGGGTAGTGATCACTATCCTCACTTTCTTCCTTGGATCTGCCTTCTGATAACTTACGGCTATGACTAGTATAAGACTCAAGTTTCTCCACATGCCTATCACTGGTTACATGTCGTAAAGACTTTTTCTTTTTCACCTTTTTAGATATCCCACCGTTCCGTTCACTTATCTTACTTTTTTCAATTTTTTCATTTTTCTTTCGTGTTTGCCTCGTTAACTTATTAAGGATCTCATTAGGCAAAGGAGTGAAGTCAGCACCAGCTTTTGAGCTACTTTTCTCTTCCTTCCGAAGTGCTTCATAAGCCTTGGTTATAGACCAATACGCAGTTCCACCAGGACTAATATATACAGAATCCAAATAATCTCTATTCCTTCTTGGTCTATAGTCAATTGTCCATCCAGCACCAAAAAGCATCTTCTTAATCTTATCCCTTAACAATTGCTTTTCAGTGCAACTAGCACCCTTATTAATCTTACTTTCCTTTCCTTTCACATTCTTACTTCCTACGTTTACATTCCCATTTTTTACCACTTTCACTTTATTACACGATCGTGTACTAGTCCTCCTAGATTCTTTCCCATTGCTACCTTCTTCATGATCATTATCTCTATGTAACACACCCACCGATTTATGTTTATTTGGCTTATCTAACATTAATCTTTTCTTAGTCCGAAAATCGGCATTTTCAACTACATCGGAACCGAGTTTATAAACTTTACGAGGAGTCACATTTAGTTCTCCTAACTCATCACTTGACTCTGAATCACTCAAAACAAGTCTTGGTCTTTTTTTCTCGTTACTTGAATTAGATAATTTTTTTGAAGGCGAATCACTAAACCCTAATCCTACACCATTAGCTGCTGATATGTTTTTTTCAACAACTGTTTTTACAGCAGCTCCTGAACGCTCATCAGATACATCAATCTCTTTCATCTCAAATCTATCATAGCATCAACACGAAAACTGTAATAATATTATGGACCTAGGGTTTATAATTTTGAGATATACAAAATATAAATCTATTGCAAAATAATTGATTAACCTATAAGATAATCGAAAGTGATTTAAACCTGAATTTGATGCATTCGATTTGAAGCGGAAAATTACGGGCGTAGTTGTCGATCGAAAGATTTTGATTAAGCAATACCTGTTCTGTTTGTGTCTAGGGATTCAGATGTAAATATAGCGTATTGATTTAATTTGATGATTATATATCTTTTTGTTTTATAAATCCCGTTTGTCTGTAATAATAGGATGCAGTTCAAAGGGCCGGAAGTTGTCAAATTTGTAATGGTATTTATAGTGCAATGTACTCATTACAACATCGAGGGATTAGGATCGAGTTACTTTTCTTTCCTTTCGTTAATAGCATTTAATCAACCCGACAACTATATGCTCCAACCCGTATTGAATGCCGAATCATTTATTGAAGATAAAAGTATATTGAACTCATATAAAGTTTTACCATGAGCAGATTGTATCCATTGAACAAATATAGGTTCGATTAAGATTTCTTTCTCCGAAGTATCGAAGGTAAGTCGCCATCTCTTCTAATTTTCACCGTAGTAAAACTAACAAAAATGTTAACACTAAAATATTCCATGATAATTGTATTATTATATGTTTTCTATATTCTTTCTTCATTATCTGATTAATATATTCCATAAATTTATTAAGTTTATGTATAAATTCTCGTTTATTGATGTTCTATGTGTGTAAAAAAGATTTACTATCGAAAAGATAATATAAATACAATTTTCAAATTTAATTCAACATTAGAAGTAAAGCTAGTGAAAAAAAAATAATTTATGTTAATTTGAAGCAAGTAAGAGTTTAATTTTTAAACTATGTTATATATTCCGAATAAAATATTATACAGCTTGCATTATTAAAATTCAAGCTCTATTTTATTCTGGTAATTTTCCTTGTAATTTTCTGACTGTAAATGTTACAATGCTAGAAATATTTTCGCTAGTTATGAGAAAGATGGTTAGTAAGAATCGAATGGTTGAAGTTCAATGTTTAAATGTCATAGTTTACATGGGCGTTTTATTCGTCAACTCATATTTGACAAGTGTAATACGAGTAAGAGTTAAGCAATATGTATTTGAAATAAGAGATCCAAAATGAAATGATTTTTGTGCTACTTCTTTGACTAAAGCATTCTTTTATTTTCTCAACTGGCCTCTTATAGATAGAAATAATTGTCCATTTCTTGTGATCATAGATAGAAATAGAATAGAATGCTTGTAAGGACACGAAACAACCAACACCCTTGAAAGAAGAGTAAGTGATTTTTTCACTTTTTTCTTTTTTCTTTTTCTTTTTCGAAGAGCAAAATTTTATTAACATTTTAGTAAGACATTAAAAGGAAGAAACAAAATTATAAAAGGGACATTCAACAACAATTTGAATTACAATTCCAATCTACCCAACTAATAGATAACTTTTTCCCCTTACTCGAAATCCAAGTGCATGAAAGGAGTTTGATATCGTCACTTAGAACATCAAGTATATTTTCACTTGAAAGGTTATTTGACAGTTTTCAGTTCCAATGGTTATAAAAACACTTATTAGTCGTATATGAATTTATGTTTTAAAAGTTCTATCGTGTGTTTCGAAATTTCTAGAATCTCTAACGTATGTATTAAAGTTTCTAGAACTTTATATCTGTGTGTAATAAAAACTGACGTAAATACATACATTAGACATTTTAGAAATTTTCTTACGTACAATAGAGAGTATGAATAAACAAGTGTAAACTTAAATATATTCTCAAAACATCTAACCCTATATGAATAGTTCATAATGTACTTGATCTTTTGTGCATATCTTTCGTACAACTGATCACATATTGACATCTAATCTTAGTCATATTACTCATAAACCAAAACTAGACAGAACAAAATTCCAACAAGAAAATACAATCAAAATTGCATGTTTAATTCTGACATGAAGCCCTCTAACTAAGAAGAATGCATTCAGTTTTCAAAATAAACATAATATATAGTGTCCTACAATCAAACCATGTCCTACCCCACTAGTTAAAAACGACTCAGCCTCGTACTTAAGGGCAGAAACTAACCGCTTATAATACTACGATACACCAAACAAATGGAAGGAATTATCCGTGAAATGACCTTTTTAAGAGATGGCGTAAGGGACTGTTTCTACCTCAGTTGGCCGCCACATAGTCTTTTGCACACAGAGCAATCCTTCTTTGTCTTTTGAGTAAGTTAACCGCACTTCCCAATTCATGGACCTCACCATGTTCTCTACTTCATTGATGATGTCTAATGTGTCACGAATAATAAGTTTCCCTTCTGGTCTCAACATCCTATCTGCCTCCGCAACCAAAGCTGTCATATTACATCTGTAAAGATTTGACAATAAATCAGACCTCAAAAATTACCAGTTACTTAAGAACAAGTCGATTTGGGT
Source organism: Logfia minima (assembly GCA_963921325.1). Classification (NCBI taxonomy): domain Eukaryota; kingdom Viridiplantae; phylum Streptophyta; class Magnoliopsida; order Asterales; family Asteraceae; genus Logfia; species Logfia minima. The sequence continues at coordinate 35,221,529 of OY992767.1, forward strand.
TATATTTTATCAAGAAGTAGACGGGTCAGGTGGGATGGGTTTGGGTTGAAACATGTCGTACTGTACAGATTAAAATCATTTTTTGTTCATCATTTTTTTTAAATAACCCAAGCTATGATGATGATCACGAAAAAAATATAATTACATGTAAAATCTAACTAGTCAAGAACACGATCTACAAGGTTGCATGCATTTAGCAAAGAGTTTGAGTGATTATACCCATTTGACCCGCTCCCTTTTTAGCAAACCGGTTACCAAACCCGCCCGACCTGTCCATAATTCCACCTCTAAGGAAACCGTTTCATTTCACTTTTCGCAAGGTAATGAGCACAAAGATATTATATCATGCAGGAAAAGAATGAATAGGCATGCTCACTTTCGTTTTATCTTCGAGAATAAATGGTCAGCGTGGAGAAGATCGTAAGATCTCGGGTATGTGCTAAATGATTCGCACCAGTCATGGTACATTCCAAATAGGCCTCGCTCATATATTATGGGTAATGTATCGGGAGAATCAACCGATACCACATTCATGACCCAAATATTCATGTCTTTTAAAGCAGCCGCAAATCTGCAATGTGACCAATTAACAGAAGCTCAGAACGAAAAAAAATTATTATTTGTTGTCAGTCCAGTTTGGATGTGTGTTCTGATATTGATGATCTTATATGAATAATCATAATCAGAAAATAACCAGTACAAAATTCAGCCGATTTTTTTTATGTGTTTATGCTATTTAAAGTTATAGTAATCAGATAATCAGACATTTGAGTATTTGGAAAATTCTGATTTTTAAATGATTATTTAAGAAATTAACAGATATTATAACCAAAATGGACATTTTTGTGAAAAAAGTAGACAGTTTGTAGAACATAAATATCCAGGTTAATAGAAAGGGTACATAAGTAACCATATTCTAGACTATTAGAAACATATTAGTCTTCTTACCCTCCATATATAGCTCTCATGTCCATGACATTCCTCACAGTTGACCAGTTTATCCCCAAGCCATTCATATATGACTTGTTAACCACACGTTTCCAGTGTTCAAAATCTGCAGAGAAATCCTCAGGTGCTGGTTTTCCATAAACACCAGTTTGTGACGTCAACAACCAGTAAGGTGGTTTTTCAACTCTTGATGGCCATTGTTCAGGCCATTTGGACCCACGCACTGGTGCAGCAACAGGGACCTTGTGCATGCATGTCTGAAGAGGTACTTTCCTAAAAACCATCAAAGACACAATATTACTGATATAGAATTGAATAAAGAACTCGAAACGCAGATGCATAAGCAGTAGCTTTCTTAGACAGTTTATATAATTAGAGGATTCAATTTTGACCCATCTACTTATGCATGGGTCAGTCAGGTTAAGTTTAATTTCTAATGGGTCAAACAAGTAAAATAGGTTTTAGTTGAACAGAAAACATGTCAAGAGGGTCGAAAGGGCCCAAAGTGTATCTCTGGTGCAGAAAACCTCCTCAATGAGTCAATGGTTCATTGAAAAAAAGAAAAAACAACAACTATCAAGGAAATGAAATAATCTGTCATTAGACTTTCTTGACACCAAAAGTTAGATTAATACTGAAATAATATAACTTTTGTAATCATATCTGACACACTAAGTGTATAAAAATGTTAGAAACAAATTTGTTTAATAAATAATATTTAATAAAGAACAGTACCAGGCAGCATTTGGATCATCAGATTCATTGCAAAGTGGAGGCTCATTTTGTTGCCTTCCCTCATAGCATTCATTAGACATAGGCTTCTGATATACAGCCACACCCACTTTATTTATTTTATCCTTACTAACTGCCTTGACTTCCCAGCACATTGACTTGGTTAACTTTGTCATTACTGCCATGAATTGTAAATAAGTATTTCTTACTGGGTTCTGCAAGCAACTACTTCTAAAAGGAAATCTAATTGCTACAACAAAACATACCATCCCAAATTCCAACATCTTCTGGAAGTTTCTGATAGATAGGAGTAGCAGACCAAACAAAGTAGCCACCAGGTCGTAATAGCCGATTGAGCTCTAAGAGAAGTTTACCACCTAAAGATCATAACAACAAACTGAAAATATGTTTGGGAGAAAACATTATAAATGCATAAAAATAGGGGAGGCAATCTGAACTCATTTGTAAAAGTCAGTTAGGGTTATGTTTAATCTCCAACAAGTCATCTACTCATCTTACTCATCTGGGTAAATTTAATTAAAAAAATTAGCTACAAAGAAAACATGTATAACAAGATGAACGTTGTGAAAAGTGTATTCATAATGCATAAAACCCTCCTAGAGGCCAAAACATTTTATATAAAAAAGTTAGTTTTGTTTGATGTAATACACTTTGTGGAATCACATTTGACACACTAACTATTTATTATGAAAATAATAATTTAGTGGACGAAAGAGTTCCACAGCAACCCAACCCAACCCAACATGCTTTGACCCATTACCCAACCCAACCCAGCCGCTCATTTTGCCACCTCTACAAAAAAATAACCACTTTTTCCCTTTCAGTTTGCTTGGCCAATATGTGTGCCATCTTGTGATGATTTATGCTAGTAAATTCCATAATGAAAAGAAATGAGAAGATAGAAAAAGTAAGACCTTCAATATGCCATGGAACTCTACAGCGTGCACAGTGCACAATATCAAAAACTCTAGCAGGAAAAGGAAGTCTCTGTGTGCCCATGACAGCAGATAAGGCAGGTATACCCCTCTCAAGTGCAAACTGAACCTGAGCTTCATGTTCATCTTTTGGAGCAAGGGACATAGTCAAAACATCTCTATCAAACAGATATCCTCCAAAGCTAGCAACCCCACATCCAACATCTAATACTACACGTGACCGTTTCCCCCAGGCAATATCAGGCACATTCTGTAGTAATAATAGAAAAATTGCAGCAAATTCATACAAGTTCTAGAAGAACAAATTCATAAATTCTTATGAAAGTTGGGGTATACTTTAGCATCATTTTTATAACTACGCTGAGTTTTCAAAGAACTGGTGTAACTGAACGCTCTTTGGGCTATGTTGTATCCCAAATTCAACATTTTTACTATATTTCTTCCAGCGCTTAATAAATAGAGTTCAATAAATCTACTATGACTGTAACAAAACAGGCTTACAATATTGGCTTACTTATTAGCATAACAGAGCATGCATAAAAGTGACAACAAAAATATGTGAGATGCTTTTAAGAGTGTATATGATGGAAAAGATAGTCAGTCTCAACATATTCACATGTTCCAGACAAAGAAATCTCATGCAAGTTAAATATTATTATTGTCATGAAAATCAAGATCCCGATGTATAAAGTCATTTTGATGATACTAGTAGTAGAGAGAAAGTAATAAGCAATAGCAAATATAATAAAATGTCAGGAAGGTGGTAGAATTATTACTTCTTGTATGAAATCAATGTAATGCAGAGCACCATGCTTAAACTGAGTTCCACCACCAGGGAATGTAAGGAATTCACCCGAAACCTTCACCCAGTTTTGGTGTCCCTTAAGTTCTGCAAGCTTAGTGTGAGGAACATTATGGTACCATATCTGCAACAACAACAACAAAAAATCTCATCTGTGAATTGTGTATGACTGTATGTATGAACTATGAAGCTCATCAGAGAATTACATTTCTATTCCAAATTGGAGATACATTCACACTTTCAGATGTTAATTAGCAATATCGTATAGTATGAAGTTTGAAAAATATTCGATTTTTTGTTACAAAAAATATCCAATGACTACTAATGATATCTAAAAGATATCGTTAATGAGCATCTTTGTTGCTTTAAAACACGACCATTTTATATTGTCATGCATAAATCCCCAATAATCAACTGAACCTCTATTATTTGATAGGGTAGATATAGTACATATAATATGCTGATATATACAATGCTAAGTTATTTATAATGCTTGAAGAAAGGATACATGGGACCCAATAGCATAAATCAGTGTATATACTTGCAAGAAACTATTGTACCTTTTCCCTGCTAGTAGGCCACTCTATTGGACGCTTGTATCCTTCAGGCACAGGAACAAGGCAAGTAGGAGGGTTTTCCGGACAGTGCCTTTCCCTATGTTCATAATGCTTAGTGGATCGAAGGCTCTTAATTGCTTGCAAGTTATCAAGGCATGGAATGAAATCTGGCCCGGCAGTAACGTTGCAAAGTTTCCAGTGGTAAACATTATTATTGTTATTATTATTCTCAGGTTCTGGCAAGTTATGCCCTGCCTTTTCATTCTTCGACTCTGTTGCCTGAGTTGTAAATGATCCATTTTGAGCAGTTGTCTCGCTCAAAATCTCTGACTGAGCCCCAGAAGGTAATACCTCAGTTGAGGGAGAATCAATTTTGCCCTCTTTCTCCCCCTTTTCTTGCTTTTCAGATGGCGAGTTATCTCCATCTTTAGATTCCTTCCCCTCCTCAGAGTTTTCTTGTACATCACCACTTGTCTCCTCATCTTTTCGTTCACTTTCATCTGAGGTTTTAGAAAGCCTTTCTTCTTGGTTTATCTCCTTGTCATTTTCTGTTGCCGTTTCATTAACTTGATCCTCTTTCGAATTGTCACCAGAACTGTTTTTGTCTGGTTGTGGACTTGTACTGCTATCTCCTTTTGTTGCATCCTCAGGTAAATCCCCATTATTATCCTCAAACTGTTTTGAGTTGCTGTTAGCAGGAATTACAGTCTCATCACTGCTATCACCGGTGTCATAATTCTTAGTTATTATGGTCCTAACCGGATTCACATTCTTAGCATCTAAATTTTGAAGAGGAACAACAGAAGATGAGGTCATCATCCATACACCAACCAAGCAGAGGGCCACAAAAGCCACCAATGTGACTGTAGAGCAGTAATTGTTTGTTGATTTTCGGCCATCAGCCTTAGAGTGTTTCAGTAGTGCCATTAGTATTTATTTCTATTATGTCTTAGAATATGTAAAAACCTGCAATTAAAGGCAGTATCAGTGTTGTCAAACTTTTGGATTGAAATTCAACAGATAACAACGCTAGTTGGATAAGAAATATGTTTTTAGAGCTTTATCAACTGACGTTGATGAAAATTTTTGTTTAGAATATAGCACTACCTAGAGATACCCATTCAGTCTTGGCAAATAGAGTACAAACTTAAAAAGGGTGTGATGAAGATATTAAAAACACAAATGAAGAAAATCAATGCTGATTCAATTTATGTCTCTCCTACACATACGTGTGTGTGAAATGGCTTAAGCCTAGCAATCATATGGAAAAAGGTTACGAACTAATTACATTTCCATTATTATATAGTTTTCTTAACTTTTTTCCTTTTGTTCGTAGCACAACCAAACTATGAACGAATTACCACACTGTTTGTTCTAATTATAACAAAAATCCATAACAACGTTCCATATAAACAAAAACAATCCAGTTCATATCCTTAACCAAAAACACAAATTCAACAAGTAACAATATCAACTATTTAATATTTCATCATAAACACTACAAAACTATAAAATAATTACAACACTCTGTTTAGCTTAAATTGATTGGTATCCAGCCCTAAATTTATATTAATAAAGCTCTTAGTAAGCTAATTTTCACACAACTACTAAAGCACAGCAGAACATTGATCGTTTTAAACTTAGACAAAAACCCCTTATCAACACTCACATTTAAACAGTAATAATGCAGCAGCTCTTGTCCACATGTAATGATTTTTCAATTATTAAATATAATTCATCATAACTAGAGTATTGCAACACTGATAAGCTTAAAACAGTATATCGCCCTAAAAATAGTTACACGAATCAGCTAAAGATAATAGAATTAATCGACATGATAATAAGTTATTTTGAACAAAATACATACATATAGATAGATCTGAATATTAATAAGCCTATATATATATACCTTGATCGGAAGCTAACAGCGGATCTGAAAGACGAAGCTGATCATTGCTATAAAGTGATGTGTGATGATGATGATGAATCTAGTACAATGAGATCGATGGATGATTTAAGATTGGGACGTGTGACGAGTGAGATTTAAAACAAACTATTTTATTTTTATTGTTTTATAATATAATATAATATAATGACGCACACCTAGAAACTTGTACGGAAGCGTATATATGAAAAACATTCAACCTCTCGTGTCTCGTAATAATTATTCATAATTAAATTATACAAATTCTAAAAAAATATATATTTAATATACTATGTAAAAAAAATATAATAACTTTATATTTATCAATATTTATCTTTTGTATAGTCTTTGTAAATTGATTTTATAAAAAAATAAATTATAAATAAATTGATAAATTTAATATATTACTTTTAAAAATAAACATTTATTTTAACTTTTTAAGATAAATTAAAATAATCATATATATATCTTTATACATATATATATACTTACTGTATAAGATTGTCTAATGTCATAACTAAGAAAAAATAATAAAATAAAATAACTTACTCACTCGCTCGAATACAATACTATTTTCTCGAAATCATTTCTTTTGGATTGGATACGCTCTTAATTTGTGTCGAAGTAAGTAAACGAGCTACAGAACAAACACTCAAATGCTGTGTCTACAGGGGCTAAATTGTAATTTACAGCATTTGTAATTTTGCATAGGAAACAACCTTATTGCAGTCATTTTAGGGTTCAGAAGCTCATCAACCCTTCGGATCACAGGTCAGCTGTAGATACAATCTATCTATCTATATCTATACGTTTTGATGATCTGTTGCAAATGTTCCTAAATCCCTTCCATGATTACAAAGCTCCAATCTCTGAAACTTATTGATAAATTTTTCATCAGGGGTCACTTAAGTTCATATCTTTCTTCATTATCTAGTGCTAATTACATCCAAACAATCCCTAAAGATGATCAAAACCCCTCAAATTCCTCACTATTTGAAGAAAAAGTTCAGTCTTTAAAGGATAAGCTTCGCCCAGAAACCTTAATAAAATTACTATCTTCAACAAATGATTTGAATTCATCTTTGAAGTTGTTCAGATGGGCTTCACTTCAAAACCAATTTTATCACACAACAGATACATATTATCACATTATAATGAAATTGGGTATGGCGTCCAGGGTTGATGAAATGGAAGGGTTTTGTAATGAAATGGTGAAATATGGATTTGCAGCATCAGAACAAGCTTTGTTAAATTTAATTGATAGCTTTATTAGCTGTGATAAGGTTGATGAAGCTCTAAGGGTCTTTTTTATACTTAATTCAGTCGGTCATAAGCCACCGATTGTGTTAGTAAATCGGTTATTAGGTGTTCTTGTGGAGGAAAAAAAGGGGATTAAGTCTATTTTATTTGTATATAAAGAGATGGTAAAAGCAAGTATTGTTCCAACTATTGAGACTTTGAATTATCTATTGGAGGCTTTGTTTGATACGGGTAGGGTTGATTCAGTGATGGATCAATATAAACGGATGCAGAAAAAGGGGTGTTGCCCAAATAGCCGGACGTACGAGTTAATGGTATGTGGTCTTATTGGTAAGAACCTCTTGGATGAAGCTATTGTTGTTTTAAATGAAATTCTTGATAACAATTGTGATCTTGAACCGAAATTCTTTTCGAATGTATTACCTTTGTTGTTTGAGATGAATAAACAGGATGTCGGGTTGAGATTGTTAGAAAAGATGAGAACTTGTAATCTTGTTCCGGATTTATTAGTGTATGAGGTTTTGATATGGTACTACTCTAAGAATGTACATATGGATGATGCTATAAATCTTTTTAATGAGATGATAAGCAGTGATTTGAAGCCATTGGATAGTGTGTATGTTGATCTGGTAAATGGGTTTTGTATGTTAAATAAGTTAAGTGAGGCGAAACAATTTCTTGAAGATCAACAAGTAACGGATGCTAATTCGTATAATGTTCTTCTTGAAGGTTACTGCCAAGTCAGCAATTTTGTTGAGGTGATTCGGTTATTTCAGGAAATGGTAGAAAAGAATATAGGAAATAGTAGTTCGTGGAACATTTTGATTAGGTTCCTTAGTGCGACTAAAATAGGTGATATAGTTTATAAAGCTCTCAGTAGAATGATCGTTTCTGGTTCAATCCCAAATTCCACCACCTACTCTGCTCTTATTTTGGGAAAATGTAAATCAAATAAAGTTGATGACGCCCTCAAGTTATTTCATCAAGTTCTTGAGGAAAATTGGGTTGTAGATTCATCTTGCTGTGCTGCACTAATAGAATCTCTTTGCCAAATGGACAAGATTCATGAGGCTGTTGAGGTGTTCCGTTACATGTCTTTTAACAAATGCACATTACGGGCATCCTCTTTCAGTATGTTGATCAGGAGATTGTGTCTAATAGGAAAGGTAGACAAAGTTGTCAAGTTGCTGCCACTTGCTTATTATACGGGCCTGTCTTGTTCTAATGAAGGTTACATTATCATTATGAAGGGCATGTCTGAACTATCCAAAGGCAATGGCCTATTAGTTATCATTGCAAAAATGGTTATCCAGGGTTGTCCTCTAGATTCAGGAGTTTATAACGAGCTCGTTAAAAGCATGAGTGAGCATCGTCGAGTGATAGAATGCTCTTTCTTTCTCAATCTAATGGTCAATGAAGGGTGGTTACCCGAAACAGAAGTGCTATCAACCTCACTTTCTTTTTTGGCGCAAAAGTTTCAGTTGCATATGGTCCTGCCAACAATACACAAGTTGGGTTCTGTTTCTGGTCATGAAGTGTTTAATCATGCAATCTGCAACATACTTATAAATGGCCTTTGGAAAGAAGGGTATAAACACGAAGCTCGCTGGCTATTGGATATGATGTTGGAAAAAGGTTGGGTACCCGATGCTACAACCCATCGGTTGCTGGTTAACTCTGGTGCCAGTGAAGTATCTTCTTACGAAAAAGGTGACATGCAAGATGAGATTACCTGCATACTTTCAGAGGGGTTTCGTGAACTTTAGCTACGTGTGTAGCAGGTCTGCATACTCAGTTATCTTATTGGTTGTAAAGAACACAATTTTTCATATTTATACTACTGATAGATTCATTGTGATACTGGGCTGTGATTAATGTGCTTACTATACATATGTGAAGAAATTTATAGGATGGTTGACCATGGTACTTGGTTTTTTGTTGCAAAACACAGCGCAAGTAAAACGCATGCTGTGCTTTTTAGGAATGAGATATTTGTTATAAAAAGTGACAATACAAACCAAACCTAGCTATGTTTTTTTAAGTAATTGTTTTGTTTTCCTTTCGCACAAGAACTGTAATTTATTTGCAATAAAATGCGATGGTTTATAATTAACTGATTTTGTTTGACACAACAGTTATTGAAGACAGGATAAAACACAATACATAAACACTGGCGATAGCTCTTGAAATGGGTATTGCTACAATTTTCAAGATTCCTTACTAAACACTAGAAATGGATTTTAGTTGCACCCAATAATTTCATCTCTCTTGATATAAGCGTGAAAAAGTATAAGCATTGCACCAATCTATGCAAATATTTCCTTGTATTTGTTAGAATATTGATAATTGACAACTTTAACCAAAAGTGAAAACTTACTCCGAAAAATTTATTAAGTTTTCAGAGATATATCAACATTGTTACTATTTTAGTTTGTGTCAAAAAGAAAAAGAGAGTACTAACTTCCCCATTACACCGTAACTTGAGTATTTTCATAAAATTGTTTACTAAAAGTTGAACTTAATAACAGCAACATGTACACATAACTACATTAAAAGTACCAAAGCGTATTTTCACTCAATACAACCATCGTTCATACAGAAATCAGATCGATACTGTAAAACATACATTTTATAATTATAACAATTTTTAAGAATGAACATAAAGTGTTCAGGATCAACCCATTTAATCCCATACAATATATAACTCGTGTTGAAATATTACCCAGCCCTCCCGACCCGCCCATTTTGCTATCTCTAAACAATAGTCGTTAAATTTACCAAGCCTACTCTATGCAGCCAACAATATGAATATATATTGATAATATAATTGTCCGTGTAGCTAAAATAGGACTTGCATGGCTAACCAAATAACTTCCATGTGGGCATCACCAAAATGTAGTTTTAATCTTCCATGTTAGGGCGTCAACAAAACGTCGTTTTAATATAACTTCCATGTTAGGATGTCATCAAAACGCCGTTGTAATGAGGTTAAGTCATTGGATCACATTCTTTTTCGGTTAAAATTTTTAATTAGTGGTGACAAAGTTAGATAAATACACTCGACACAACGGATATGTCATATATGTGTGCAGATACACGTGCAAATAGAGTATCCATGTACGCTATTTAAGGCTTCAAAGCTAACGCTCTGATGGATCTCATGCATGCACACTATTTAAGGTTTTTGGTGTGTCTGAGTAACATAGTTCTGCAAAACCTAGAGTACAAGTTACAAGGCAGGGAGGCAGTAATTTTGTTTAAGCTACTGAATCTTGAAGCTGATGATGAAACCAATTAAGAAACTATGAAGTGCAAAGTCAAGCCTAATTTTTCTCCGAACCATAGATCTTTTTTACTAACTTTGGCACTTTGCAAGGAAAGTTCGCACACATGCACCACCCAAAGCTAATTGTCGCAAATCAACGAACCACTAACTGATTAACGCAACCAATGCTAAACAGTTCAAGGTCTAATCCTAGGCATGGGGCATCATATTTGATATCTAGGGTCATTATATCCTTCAGGCAGAGTTTATATCACTAAAGGTTGGCCAATTGTGCTCTAGATATAACCCATTTTTTAACATAACATTTAGGCTCTAGCACAAGAACCAAATATCATAGAAACAACAAGAAAATGCGTCACCTGCCAAAGGAAATTGACCTCTTCTAGTAATGCAGATTCCACTCTTCAGAACCTAATGTATCAACCTATTCCACATAGATCCATATATTTTGAAGTTTATATTCACTATCACCTCATAAGTATCTTTCAACTCAATGCAATATGTTTTGCGTTTAAAGGGTCTACACCAACTCTAACTAGAAAATCAATAAATCCAAAGCCTACATTGGTCAAAACACATTAAGAAGTAATATCCAAATCTAAGTACAATTCATAAAATGAACATGAACAAAAAAACCAGTTAAAGACCATTGTAAAGACAGGACTAAATGAGTTCTATGATACCAAATGTACAACTAGATTGATGACACTAAATCTTTCCAGAAAAAGAAGCTAGGACTCATCATATAATAGAACGTTTTCTCATAAACTATACCCAGGATAAAACTTCCTGGAAGAACGCTCAGTTCGCCAAAACGAGTCATCTAACTCATACAAGCAATCCATTCTTTCCATAACCCAATCTCACCAACCATCAGCTAACTTGCATTATACATCTTAAGTACCTACATCATCCAAACAAACCACAAGTTAAATCACAATTCACAAAAACCATCAGCATAAAAAACCAATTAACTGAAAAACACTCACCAGCTTCAAGGATTGGGGTTAATGACACCATTTTCCTCCAAAACATTAACCTTTTCCAAAGCTTGTTCCTGACCAATGGAAACCAAAGAATCCGTCTTTACACATCCATTTTCCACAATAGAATTCACTCCTACATCTTTACAATTAACAACACCCTCAACCTCCATTCCCACAATACCATTACCCTGTCCTTCATTCACAACACCTTCAACCGCAACCCCATTCTCCTTCAACTCCACGGCATTCATCGCTTCCAAAACCTCACTTGAAGCATCCATTTTATCATTCACAACGTTAGCAACATTATTAACATTACCAACATTACTATCCCCAATCACCACACCACTATTGTTCGCATTACTAACTTTCTTATAGCTATTATTAGTCTCAACAACACCAACATTTCTCTTTTCCTTCACCATCAATTTTACAACATGATCCAATGCCTCCCGTGCTCGTTTCTTCGTATATGCTGCTTCTTTCGACCTCCGTTCCGCTTCCATTGCCGCAGCCACCTCCGCTTTATTCATCGACATCGCCCCAATCTTCGCTGCCGCAAGCAACAACCTTGCTGCACCAACGTCGATCGCTCTACGCGCATTATCAATTCTATTCAAATTCAAAACAAGAGAGTTAGGGTTTATACAAACCGAACACGGAGATGGACCGCGAGACGATGACATCGTTCCGGCAGGCAGTGAAATTACGCAGGTAGGGTGAGATGATGAGTAACATTTGTAACAGACGACGGCGTCATCTGGTGGTGATCGTTCGTACACGCCGAGACATGCGGGACAGAAACATTGAGGGTGTAGACGGAGAACGCAATTGGTACAAAGACGACGGAAGTTGCCGCGGAGGCGGACGTTATGGAGGAATTTTCGTTCTTCGATGCCGCACTGGCCGCAGACGGTGGTGGTGGTTGGATTTGAATTTGAATTTGGATTCGAGTTTTGTTGCATCATTTTCTTGAATCAATCATGAAATTTGGGGGAAGAATTTAGAGTTTAGGGTTTATGTGTATTTGTGAAGGAGAAGAAGGAACCCGGTTTGGTGGTGGAAATATTAAATGAAACCCGGTTTGTTGTTTTTTCTTTCTTTTCTCCTTTTTTTTCTTGAAAAATCGGTTTGTTGTTTAACGAGTAGTAAGTCAATCCGAATATATAGTGTGCCAAAGACCGACTTTCCAACCCAGGTTCTTTTTTTATCTAAATGACAAAACTTTCGCATTTTTAAAAATTGAATATGTCAAAAGGCTAGTCAGAAAAATTATATAAATATTGCATTGTAAAAATCAACGTTTTTCACTTTGATTAGACATCTCACATGTCATACTTTCGATGAATTTTTTTCTTTCATGTTTTGGTAGGTTTTAAAAATTGGTAACACATGTGTTATCAGCAACTAACACATCTGTTACTGTCAACTATCACATGTGTTAACGATTATCGCTTGTAACACATGTGTTAGTCGCTTATAACACATGTATTACCAGTTTTCAAAATCTACCAAAAAATAGAAGAAAAAAAAAATTCGTTGAAAGTATACATTGTGAAATGTCTAATCGAAAAAAAAATGCGTTTTTTTGTGATATAATTTTTATAATTTTTTGACTTGTCTTTTGAGATATATAATTTTAAAAACCCTGAGGGGAAAGTGTGTTTTGCCAAATGGAGTTTTCATATTGATTCTATCATTCTTACAAAAAAATAACTCATACTTTTTTTAAGTCCTCTCATCTATACTAATATATAATACATTTTAATATTTTTTTTTTTAATATAAATTTTACTATTTTGTCAATTCAATTAAAAAAAAAATTAATTCATATAGATGACTAACACACGCCTAATTATTAATTGTTAAATTCTCATTAATATAAACATTATTAAACCTTAAACTATTTAATTTTTAACATTTAACTAATATAACCTCAATTATTAATTATTAAATTTTCATTAAAACAAACATTATTAACTATAAACTAATTAATATATGACATTTAATTTTAACTTAAGCTTTTCTATATCTATAAACTATCATGTTATATGATGCATTTGAAATGTTTTTAAAAATTACCATTTATGTATATAATGTTTAATATCAAAATACTAGAAAACAAACTAAAAAAAAAAAAAAAAAAAAAAAAAAAAGTGAAATTTAAACCTCTAGATTCAACAAAGACTCCCCAACTCGCAACATGTTCATTAAGAACTCGAAACCCGACACTCGCAACTCGCAACCCGACCATCGAGTTTGTTATGACATATTATGATATATTTAATTTTGGTTATTTCGTTACAATTTTTTTTTAAAAATTTGTTAAAAAGTGATTTTCCCACTTACAAAATAATATTCTTCATGTATTGTAATGAAGTTTTAATTTTAAAAATATTTCAAAAAACATAATAGTACATATCAAATTAATGTGAAATTTATAAAATTTTCTCGCTGCATTGCGCAAGTATTCTTCCGATATATCTAAATATGTGTTAACAATATGATCAGTGAAAATATAAAAATGATCGATGAACGTAATAAAAACGATGGAAAAAAACAAGTGTCAAATAATATATTCTTAAATATATAATTAAACATATATGTCTTTATTCAATAAATATATTTATTTATTATGATCTATTTTTATTTTCCTTTTTATGTTTTTCATTAAGTTATAACAACTAAATACTATTTGTTATCTAATTTAGGTGAATGCGAAAATGATAATTTTGTCACTAAGTTTTAAAAAAGTTTCAGTTGTTATTATATCAGATTAAAAGAAAAAAATAATTATCATAAGAAATGTATCAATAAAACATTCCGAGTCATTTATTTCAAACAGTTGGATTAAAGGGGTTGGTTTTAAAACATCATGAGTCATTTATAGTTATACATTTATAGTTTAAAAAAATATATGTACATGGGTCGGGTTAAACGGGTCAGTTTTACAATACATGTGAGGTTAAAAGGATCCACAAAATGCTTATGTGTTATGGCACGTATTACGAAAAAATGACGTGTTAAAAATTTTACGGGCTACCTACACTTTAGGTAATACACAATATTCAATATGATTTTTATTAAGTTTATCTCATACAATAGAGAATTAAAAAGTTAACTCTATACAATATAAAAACCTGAAAGTTAAACGCATCACGAATCAATAAACCCTATTATTAAACAATGACGGTTCAAAAAGCTACATCGCAAGATACAAACTTTTATTATCTTTTTCCATATTGATGAGTTATTATGGTGATTCTTGCTACAAAATAAAAACGATTAAAAAACAACTTTCACATAGTAAAATACCTAAAAAATGTCTACTTTGCAGCTTAACAAAAACTATTTTGATACAAATAACAATTAACAAAGTAAAATAGGTATAAGATAACTTAAAACGACTACATTAAATAGCCAACTATCAATAAAAAACATCAAACTTAAAAACATCAACATTCTAAAAAAGTTAATTTATACACTACTTAAAAAATATGAATATCCAATCTAAAAATTATACAAAGAAAGATCTCTAAAATTACAAAATCATAGTGAAAAACAGCACATTAAACATGTAAATCATAAAATAGCATGAAAAAAGATTTAGGTAATAAGTCTTGTAATTTGACCATATTTAAAAACTAAAATGCAACAATTAAGTTCTTCAAATATTAATCAACTAAACGTATAAAAAGCTGAAAATTAAACTATAAGAGTATAAATATAAAATTAGTATTGTTTTCGTTTTGACATATCATTGGAGAATCTTAAATATATAAGTTCAAGGACAATTTAAAGTTGATTTTAACTTGATATTTAAATGATATAAAAGGAAGAAGAGAAGTAAAAACACAATGAGAGATATTTGTTATTCTTGTTTACTTTAAAAGGGTTTTGGATATGAGGATCCCACATCGCTAGAGTGACGTAAATTTACATAAGAAATTGGTAATAAAAAGGAGGAGACTTTGAGTCTTTGAGAGATTAAAATTACCTAGACTCATTTGAAAATTTAATTATAATGCTCTATTTGAATGAGGCTTGGTCGGAAGCGAGCCGGGGGCACAATTGGTTGTCAGCCAAGTGCTTTACCAAAATATTATTAAAAGGTCCACAAAGTTTGCAAATAATTATTGGGTCATTGAGGGCTTTTGCCCCCTCTTATATGTGAGTAGATCCACCCCTGTTACCAAACTGTCTTTTGTGCTCTCCCTTACGATAAAACAGTGTAATCAATGATCGAAAACTCATAATCTAAATAAACTCAGTTGCTAAATTTATTTTTGGAAATATAAGTGATTCATTAGTAATGTTTTATATTTGTAATTCTCACGAAGTATTTGAGTTTGTATCTTAATCTTTTAATTCTCATCCAAAGTTACATATATAGCTATTGTAATGAAAGTTTGAATGAAAATGATTTCTAATATATCTTGTACGTTTGTTGAAGAGAATGTTGAACTTTAGATACAAAATCAAAGGTTAAATGGTTACCGAAAGTGATAGAACTTACAATAAAGTTTCATATAAAATAAAATAAAGCGCGAGGTAAACTCTCCAGAATAATTCCGACGCAAAGTAAACTGTCCGGAATAAATATCACGTTCCCGACGCAAAGCGTAGACAAAATATACTTTGTGTGGCATAAAAATACTTAATTATTAATTTGTATATACATGTAAATAATATTTTTTGGTAACAATAAACATAGTCACTAACATTGTTAACCGTCAAACGCAGACCTTATTTAGTTCACCCGACTTATATTGTTTTGTTATGTATTTAATTTTCTTTGTACTATTGTATGCTCAAACACTAAGATCTTTTATTGTATGAAGTAAACTTTCAAAACCACTTGACTGTATGTTATATTTTCTTTTATGTCAAGACCAAAAAAGACAAGTCAACATACAATAGAGAGATTTTAAAATTTTATCTCATACAATAAAAAATCTTAAAATTGAAAATATACAATAGTAAAAAATTAAAATTAAGCGCACTAACGTAAATCTTAGAGAATGTGATTAATATATATCATTTATTCTACGCACAGACGAATTTCACATGCAATTTTTACATTTCTTTTTTGCATGTCAAACACTCAAACATTTGAAAATATATTCATTTATAAAATGGTATATTTTACATGTAAAAACATTACCATCAACTATAGACTAAATTACTTAAAAGCTTGTACGATCAAAACAGTCACCAATATCAGGCCATCAGGGTTAAAACAAGAGATAAGAAGAAATTTAAATTGGCCATGGTTCCTGCTTACTTATATATGCAGGTAGTTTTAATGTGTGCAAGCAAAACTGTACAATGATCCTTGCTAAGATATGCCACAGCTATTCTACTACAATTTATTCTCAATTCTAAACACTAGTACGGATTTAAAACATAAACAATTCTAAAATGGGTAACAGACGGGCAGCAACGCAAATAATTCCTCCTGTAAAAAAGAAGACCGAGCCCCCACCTAAGTTAATACTATCACAAATGCATTAGATAAACCCATATTTATACATGTACACCAAACGTGGCAGTTTCAACCCGTTTGCTTATAAATGGGTAGATTCGGGTTAAGTTTTATCAAATTGGTAAAATAATTAAAATTAGCAAACACGAAAACTGATGGAAACATGGAAAGGCGCCCAAAGGGTATTTTTATCCCATAAAACATCCTGAGTCATTTATTTCAAACACTTGGATTCGTTAATTTGAAGGAAAAGATGAACTTTTGAACATAAAGTGAATCGGGCCAATCCAACCTGTACAAATAAATTGGGTTATGATCTGCTTCCCATTTTGCCACCTCTAAGCATATACTGACACTGTTGACTAGACAGTAACTACATTATTAAGTGGCAGCAATACCATGTCAGAAAAGAAACATTTCAAACATTACCATTAGATGTTTGCATAAATATAACAATACTTGGCCAACTGCCACTAAAGACCTACACCCAAAAGCACTGAGCAAGTATGGAAAAAGAAGAACATCTCATGAGCTAAATAGCCATAATTTGAATAACTATCAAGCCATGCATAATACTATAAGCGTGCAAATCTAAATAGCCAGATTATCGATATGTCTCTTACCTTGGAAATTTATATATTTCAATAAGGTCTTCGTTATTCAATATTTTAATATCAGCCTTAGGTGATAAATTTGATTATTCCATTCAACCATCACATTTACTGATTTAGCTCCTTACATGATATGTATTTTCTTACTGTTATTGAGTACTTCACCAAAATTGCACCCTCAAGAGAATTTAATGTTTACTGCTTCCAAAAAGAATACTGAGCTTGGTTATACTTTAAACAATGCAGATACGATGTAGTCTATTAAATTGCCAAGATTCTTTACCCCAAAAACTGCTTGAATTATAAAAGCTCGTGTTGGTAAAGTTCCTTCACAGCAAACACCATTACTAAAGTTATAACCCTATAGAAACTTACCCAACACCCTATTAAAACCATTAAGCATTCAACTGACTACTTATTTAGTAGCAACAGTTCTATCTAACTAAAGCTTTAAAAGTTTATGTACTTACTCAGTCCACATATTCAAATAAACTCCTTGCAAGTCGACTTATTGTGCCCCTTACACTTGCATCTGCTACATTGAAGTTGACGTTTATTCGCATCCGCCATTCCAAGCTTCTTACTAGGCGGCCTCCCAGGCGGCCGCCGTGTCGGAGGCGGCGTTACAGTCACAATCGCCTGAGAAACTTCCTTCGACAATGGCTTATCCTCACTTGGAATAGGTTGCACCGACTCTGAATAAGTTAATCTGTAACTCTCCGTTGTAAAATATCTAGCACAATAATCATACGGGTCCCGTCCAAGACAAGCAATTACAGCAATCGCATGACAACAAGGCAAACCAGTAAGCTGCCACGCTTTACAACTACAATCATAACTATTAATATCCACAACTTCAATAGAATCCCCACGAACCTCAAATTTGTTGCCAGCTGGATCCGAATTAAAAACTTGGAGTGCACATACTTTGATGCTTTCTTTGTCTAATCTTTCTTCTCTAAACGGAGTTAACCTTGTTAACCAATGATCAGAAGCTGCTCTTCTAGTGTAAATTAACTCCATTATCTTACCTCTTACGGTATCGACCATTTGGGTTATCGGTAATTCATGTGCTTCTGATGCCCAACTATAGAACATCTCACCAAAATTTGATGTCATGTGATTGTATCTTGCACCTGGAAAAAATGTGTTTGCCCAATGCACGGGTTCACTCTCTATAACCCAATTGTAAGCTTCAAGTGATATACTTTTAATACTTTCAATACATTTTTGAAAACCTTCTGGTCTCGGTGCATAAGCTGCTGCATAGAGATCGTCAACAATGAGACGTTTGACTTCATGTGAAAACTGTCCTTTTAAATCTCTAATAAGTTGTTCAGAAAGGAACCGTAGGCAGTAAGCATGGTATACACTTTCATCTTGGAATACATTAGAAATCGACTCTTTTAACCCCTTTTCTCGGTCAGCAACGAAAGTCAAACCATGACATGTGGTCAACGCAGCCTTTAACTGCTGTAAGAACCAAAGCCAATTATCATCAGAGACAGTATCCACAACAGCAAAAGCAACAGGAAACACGTCATCATCTCCATCAGGAGCAGTTGCAGCCAGCAACGTTCCTTGGTATTTTGACTTTAATGGTACACTACCTAGAAATAGCAAAGGCCTACAACCCCGTTGAAAACCACAAATCGAAGCATGAAATGATACAAACAAACGATGGAAACTTGAGTCATCTTTGGTAGTGAAGGTAGCAAGACTTCCTGGATTTGTCTCCATTATTTGATCACAAAAAAAGGGTAATTGACCATATGCTTCTTTATAGGAACCTTGAAGTTGTTCTTTTGCAATTTCTTTTCCACGCCATGCTTGAAAATAATTTAACTGAACTCCATATAGTTCTTTGATGTCGGTAACGATATCTTTCGGTTTGTAATTTGGAGATACTTTTAGCTTCTCTTTAATAACACCTGCCACCCAACTTCTTGTTGCTTGATGTCCTGTTGTCACAATTGATCCTTCACATGTGTGCTTTGGATTCATCTTTTTAATACAAATTAACTGTGTGGTGGAAAGTCTGGAAGCATGAATTCTCCATGGACAACCTTCTGTTTTGCATTTAACAGTCACACGATGACTATCATTTTTCTTGTATTTAAAAGCATATTGATGAGCGATTGCGTATTTTCGTAAGGCATCACGGAAATCAGTTACACTATTAAATCTCTGTCCTACACCTGTAATGTTGTTCTGCCATTGATGTGCTGCTTTCGAGTGTTTTTCATCAGAAGAATTGCGAAGAGGTAGAGAGACAGATTCAGGGATCTCCGAGGTTAGGTCAATATGTTCATCGACATTAACAATGTGTTCGTCAACAATTGCAAGATCATTGGACACATCAAAAGTTGAATCAAGAAGAACACGTTGACTTATTTCATCCATGTCATTATCCAAGACACAAGGAGTGGCATCTGCAAGAATTCCAGCTTCTGATAATGTCGTTCTACTTGATCTGCAACATCAGATGTACGTAAATAAACACATAATTTAAACCATCTACAAAATCAAAATCCAAAATTTTCACTTCAATGCATCCAAAATACATAATTTAAACCATCTATAAAGCAATTTAGGAAGTTGTTAACACTTCATTATGCCATGGGCAGCTAAAACTTTCAACTTTTCACTACTTTAGCCATAGCAATAAAATATAATCCAAATTGGCGGACTTCACGTAGAAATTTGAAATCACCCTCTCCATCATATATTATAAATAAGGTCAAATTGCCAAGAAAGGTAACAAAAAATTCCAAATCTATTATTGCAGGCATATACTAATTTTTTCTCCCCTAAAAAGGTAGAATAATATTTTTTTTTGCCAAGAATGAGTGTAAGTTCAATAATAAAAAATATAGACTTTAATTGGAAAAAATGAACTTTGTTTGAGTCCTCAAATTGTACAAACTTGAACATTCACTTAAGTAAATTTTACGCTCCTCTTCTTGGCAAACGTTGAATCTTAATCGTGCATTCCTATTTAGGAGAAATATAGTATACACCCCACACTGACAAAATATGGATTTTATGTTACATTTCTTGGCAATTTGCTAGTTAAATAAATCTAGAGCGACTGAAGAAAATTACCTACTGGCAGGCATATTCGAAACATCAGGAGCAACAACTTCTTCCATCATGATATATACATCAATGCTGCTTGAATTTCCATGAAACTTTATCATACGTTGAAGGTCTTTATCATTTGAGATTGTGATTAATGTTTTCCTGTTTCCCGGAAGAAAATACTTGATAGACATGTTACTGTGTATACAATTAAACATCTCTGATACCTCCATTTGGAAATCATTGTACTTTGAATTTTCATCGATATCTATAGCGTGAGCATCCCCACCATCATATGACAACGAACCATCACTAAGAGTCTTGAATGCACCGCCTAATTGGCATATAGCAATTACTTTCTTCATGGCCTAGTTTGTGGCCTAAAATACATGCATGAATCAAAAGTTAATATTTCAATCCATATATGGAAAATTGATTTGCACGCAAAAGGGATTTTTGAATTAGCTTTAATAAACATAAGTGAATCTAAACATAATTTAATATTACTAGAACTGACTGTTTAATAGTTGCTATTTAACACCATATAACCATTTTTGAAATGCAATTCGAAACACGCTATACTAACAAAAAATAATGCACAATTACGTGCACCGAAAACACACTACACTGGACCACATTCAGTATTAAAATCCTAAAAACCAAGGAGCTAAAATTTTAACATCTTTTAAGTGAACTAAAAGAAGCACTTTGAAACAGATAACAATTTAGGGCACTAACCTAACAACTGTCTATCATACCAGAAGCAACATTATGTCAGCCAAAAAGAAACCCTACCCAAAAATGCCATTCATGTGAAAACCCTAAATTCAAAGTATCAAACAAATAACTCAAAGTTCCGTACACATTATATCCACATAACAAACCCATATCATCAATGACAAAAAAAATTAACAATGAACTAAAAACAAACCCTAATCCAATTTTCAACGAAGAACCAAAATATGTAAAAAGAAAATAGAAACTTGATTCCAATTTACATAATTTCAAGAAAGAATTGAAAGATTAGGAGTACCTTTGAGTTTAAATCTTTTAGGAAATTGGTACCGATTTTGTTAAAAATAGGAACTTAATTTTTTTAATAATTTATTTATGGGAGGAGGTGGGTTGACAGGTGTCTCTGGGTTTTTTCATATATCATTTATCAAGCGGGATTTACAAGTTAAATAATGACCCAACAAACGATAAATGAGTTTGGGCTCCTGTGTAAAAAGGGAAGTTACCCCCAACCCAAGTACCCAACCCAACTAATGTTTTTGTTATATATTTTAAAAAGTGCAAAATTGCACAAAAGAGATGAATTATTAAATTAATTTTTGGAACTAACTATCAATATTATTGTGTCTGAAGCCAAGTAAGGACCTTCAAATTCAAACTTTATTGCTTGTTTATTAAAAACTAAAGATTTTGATAAGAAAAAATTGAATACTAGTAAATACTAAAGATGATGCAGTTGTATTTAATGTTTGTGATTGACTCATTGGCTTGTTAGATGATATTGGACCAAATGTTGCACTTGTTTTATTTTATCTTGGGCTACCTGTTTTTAGCTCAAGAGCTATTGTATTGTTGTTATTCTTTTTAGTATAAGCCCCAAATCATTACCCTAAATTACTAAACTTAAAAATCTAAACAGAGGCCCAATAATAGATTATGGTTGTCACTCTAGTTTTCTGTACCTTTGTGCAATAAAATTGAACATTAACCAAATAAACAAAAAGTTCAAATGAGAACTACTTAATTAGGCCAGATGTTAATATCGACGTCTAAATAATAAATAAAAATAATATAATACGAGTATTCAAACAGCTGCCATGCACATTCTGGTCGAAATCTTCACGCAACTGCACATCAAATTAAACACGTGAATAATTCTTTTCTATAACGTACTCTCAAATTTAAAAGGAGGATTGCACACGGTATAGTGTACATCTTTTTTGACATGTTACATACCACACATATAAATATTATATATTTTAGTGGTGTACGTGTACATCAAAGAGATGGTATACCGATCAACTCCTAATTTGAAACTACCAAAATACAGCTATCATAATATACGCTCTTACGATACATTCTCTAATTCTACACGTATGATAAACTTTCTCACTGTCCCTTCAAATAATGCGAAAACGTTGAATATATACTAAAACTATTTTGGTCACATCAACCACGTATAGGTTTGAGTTGTTTTTAAAGATCCAAATGGACTTATCCGTCACATTAATGTCACGGAATTGAACATCCCGTAGTTAGCTATCGAGCCAAAATGTGCTATATTGCTATCTTTGTTACTATTATAATCTTTTTGTCAAAATGTCCATAAGTTTAACATTTATAAATGGTAAAGCCTATATGTATTGTAAAGTATATATGATCACTTATACATCTTTCTATATAATAATACTGATAAATCAGTGATTTTATACATGTAGGTAGTACAATATATCATTGATATTGGTATCTAAAACTTATAGAGCAACTTTAGCATCCTTTGTTCTTATCCTTCATCTGGAAGGACCAACAACTGTGTGATATTGAAGCTAAAGATTTTATGTTTTTATTAAACTATTAAATCAAAGTTAATTCCTATCCAGTGAACAGAAGAAGTGGAAGAATCTGAATCATTGAGCATAAAAATCAAAAAATAGTACAACAGAATTTGGAAATAAATCTGCTTTCACACTTTTTCTTCAAAATTCACCTGAAAAGAAGAACACCACTTTATGCCATTTCGATACACTCGCAACCCTTTTGTTTAGTTCCTTATAATTCTTTGATTCTTCTTTCTTCAGTCATAAGTAAACTCAATAGCTCCATGATGTTAAAAGAGTAAATATGTTAGTGTTAAGCAATCATAGAATCAAACACAACGATTTACATGGTTCAACAGATCAATGTGATCACTGACTTTAATTACATCCACTGGCCAAAACAGAGAAATATTATTATGCAACAGTTTTCAGTCACACGTTAACATTTACAAGGCAAAATTGTAGATGCTGCACTCAAAGAATTGAGGGAAAGCTGGTAGTCTAAAAACCATCAATTGTTAAAGACAGCTCACAAATGGAACAACTAGTATACTTTTAGGTTGGAATTTTCCTAGAGAGTAAGGAGTCTAATAAACCTCTATTTCAAATGTTCTAAGGCTTGCAACCATTCCAGGCCAAAAAGTAAAAGTAACAAGTAAAGGAAGAATCTACAATAATTAACTTGCTTTTTTAATATCTACTGAATGCCATAATTCTCTTGATGAAAAGACACGGTGGGACTTCTTGATTTTGAGTTATTCACTTTGGTTAATCGTCAATCGTTTGGCATCATGGGTTGAATTCGTTCAATTTGGTCAATAAAATTTTACACAAGCACTACCAAAAGCCAAAGGCATTTTCAAAGAATTATGTCAAAATGACTATAGTTTGTCAATAAAGATACTTGATGATTATTATTTTTCTACAATCTGTCTAACTTCTGTTTAATCGATACACCCCTTTTGCAAAAGATATGGAACAAAGATGAAACAGACCAACAATTTTGCGGAGACACTGTCTTTCATCAGATTTGACACATTGGGCTCTTTGTCCATTAAGAACCATTCAACCACTATTGAAGAATGTTATAATAAGAAGACATGAAATTGTCAGTTCATGTATTCATGTCTCTCCATGCTAACCTCGATAAAAGAATCACCGATTGATTAGATGGCCCAATAAGTGAGGCAGGACAAAACAATTAGTCATTATTGAACCCTCAATGTAGGATGCATAAATGGAATCATATATGTATCTAAATTATTACTAGAAGATAACCACACCAATATTTTTATCAGAAGATTAATGAGGCCTTATAGACACTTGTACTAGATACACAACAGTAATAACCAGGGTCCAGATTCGATGTTAAATGAGAGTTTATATAAGTTATATAGATGCTAAGAGATTTAAATTATATGGAATGATAAGTTTTAACTTGAAAAATTAGGTGATCATAAACATGAGCAATCATGATTCACGAACCATATATATCATTTTAGATCCTTGAAATAAACATAACCACTCATATTCTTATACTGGAAAAGATAAGACTCATTAAAAAACATTAGGGGGAAGCTGGAAAGTAATCAGATGATATAAAGCTCTTGGATAAGGCTCAATATAAAGTAGATTATACAAAGACGCGAGGTCTAATGTGGTGAAATGGATATCATTAGTTTATACATGTCCTTGATGGTTATTGGTTTAGTTTAAGCCACAAATTAAATTCACGGTATAATGGCTAATATGCTACCAATCTCACAAGTAATGAAAAGTGGTAAATATCACCATTCTTACACTTTGATGTATGGATTCATCCCCAACTTGTACTTTTATAATCCATACTTCTAACTTTTTCTTTGAACAAGGGTTTTATTTTGTTAATGAATTCGGTTGAGTTGGTATTAAACATCTAAATGAACAGCTTCTAGCACCTTCCATTCATTGACGACGAAAAAGAGACGAATAATAGAAATTTGTGAGCCTGAAGCAGTAGAATCATTTCTAAGTTGGTCAATTTCTGGCTAAGTATATATCTGTTAAATTACATAGTTGTTGATGCTCACTAATTAGTAACCTGCTGTCACATACTTTGAATGGAAAAGAATGTCGCCTCAATAATTGGAACCTACAATATAATTAGTTGCAAAATTAGCATGCTTGTTATTATTCTCTAAGGGATATGAGCAAGCTAGGATTGAGTGTGGTTCAAGAGAATGAACTAAAGTTTTCAAATAAACAAGTCAACTAAATCCTATCCAATAAAATAAGTAAGTGGAAGCATCTGAATCTTTTCACATAATAGTCATTATAATCAGTAAAATATAGGTGGTAAGTGGTAACAGAACTACAGAAGTGCCTCTGACTGTTTTTGTTAAAATGTCCCCACAAAAGAAAAAGGAAAAGTTATCATGTTTATACACTACATTATTTTGTAGTTCATTTATTCTTCTTATTTTCATTAGTCTTTATTTTTTTATAAAAGCATAACGAGCTAAAAGAATATGAAACAGGCAAACCTGCGAAAGGTGCATTTCAATCTTTTAGGAATGTTGTAGTTGGCTAGAAACCATCAAATGATCAATGCAGCATTTTGAACAGTCAGAAGGATCGATAATTGTTCGATATTTATATAAAAAACATCAATTCTAATGGCCATGCTTCAATGGAGCTATATATACTGAAGATGCAAAAAGTATACCTTACAATAGAGGTCTGAGTTCTTGCACCTGTGCATTACATAGTGAATTACCACTTATTAGTTAGTGATTCTGGTTTTAATGTTTAAGATTTTTCGAAATGGAGACTTTATTCTGAATGACAAAGTAATTATTGGAATCTTCTATTTCTAGATAACACAATTGAGAACATGTATGGATCAAAAAATGTTCTTTGGAACTTAAACATATGGAGGAAAAGTGAGTTGGATGTAACACTTGCAAGAAAAGTATTAACCAGTGCACCTGCTCCTACTTGAACTTACATCTATGCAAGTGATTTTATCTTTTCAGCATTTTAAAACTATTTTCATTTCATGTAGTCAGTTAAAAACCTTTTTATTATTATAATTTTTTTGTGCCTAATTAAATCCATCTAAAAGAATCTTCTTACATACAAGACTGGATATCTGTAACTCAACATTTTCATGTACAGTTCAAATTTTGTAATTTAAACCACGGTTTAACGCGTACATTAATTAGTTAACAGGCAGATGGCCAAAGTTTCATCTCGATCCCAAGTGATATATAGACATTAACGTTAAAGAAGATCGATCATCGGTGTTTTGCATGATGATTATAATATCAGTTGTCGTTAGTGGAAGAATCAATCTAGGGAATATTATAGACTAGAAATCTATGACTAAAGTGTTCAAAGAACAAAGAATGTAAAAGGAATTGTTTGTTAAAGAAGTAAGTATTTTAAGTTGAACATCCAATCCACATTGAAGTAATAATCTACTCTGACCTTTATTCTTGGAGAAAACACTTGTTAAATCATGTGAATAAACAACAAAAAGAAATTAAGTTTGGTATTAAGCAGACCATTCAAAGTGCTTCCTTGAAGCCATATCTTTTCTCATATATGCACGAGCTCATTGACCGGAATTAGTCTTCGATCCAGTGACAAAAGTCCAGGCGAACTAATGTTTCTCCGGTTTCCTATTTCGTTGTAGTTGCATAAACGCTCACTTAAAGTTTACGAGACCAACAAATATTGTGTCTACTGAGTAATTTACATGATCGTACTAAAGTCTTGGTTATTCACACGAGGTGGAATCTGATCGAGTTGGTAAAGTAACAGACCACATAGCGGAAGATATGATTTGATTTATTTCTGAATAAAATTATGCATAAATATTCGTTAAGGTTCCATAAATAGAGGATGAAGTTGATTAACTAACGACTCAACTATATAGATGCTCAGGAAGAAGACTTTCGATGAAAGAGATATGACATGAAAAGAACTCACTGGATACACTACTAGGTATGCCTTCATCAGATTGAGGGATTCTAAATGTTTATAACACGTATAGATATATTCTGGTATCCATAAATTGACACTTCTCAAATATAGATATAGAAATACAAATTAATAAGCTGAGAAATAAATAACAAATACATGAACAAAAGAAAGCAATTTATTAGCTATATGCAATTGAAACACTGGTAGCTATCTAACTATTGATTAACGTACACGTTACATCATGAATGTACAAATTATAGGTTCTTCAAAAGCATCAAACCATCAACCTGATACCTCAACGTGGTTCCATTTGTTTGTGATAGTGTCAATATAAGCAGAAGCTTTGCTGTCAATACGAGGATCAGCCCAACGTCCAGCTCTGTCTTGATCGCTTGGATACACTTTGTAAGCCTTCATCGAGTCCTCCCAAGTATCCTCTCCTCTTTGGCTCTTCTTATGTTTAAAGATGCCGAAAAGGGAAAAAGACGACCTTCTCTGAGATTTGTGTCCTCCCATTTTATGGAACAGCGGTTTCTGATATCACAAGCTAAATGAGATTTGAAGCGGTTTGAGCTAGAACAAGTGAGTCTCTTGGTTTATAGGAGTTAGGCACTCTACAGATTTTATATATAGAGGGATGTTAACTTTATTTGGGCCAAGGCAAAAGAGAATCTCGATACTTGATCATAGAATCAATTGCATGGTACACCCAAATGATATTAATTTTTTTTCAACAAATTGTGGTTATTTAATAACTTATTAGGCACAGAACATGTTATGAGAACCTCTCCTTTAATTGTTTGACTACAAAAACCACAATGGACTAATTTTGGAGACCATCATATATTATTTGCTTTTCCTTTGTACTTTTGGTTTCTTATGACTACTAGCACCACAGTTAAACAGGGCAATGTATCATATATCATATATAGTTCTATACACATCCAAGTGGATCATTTTCGTTAGTGTTTTATACTGTTTGCTATATATATATATATATATATTACTAATATATAATGTATTTTATGTTTTTTTAAGATAAACTTTACTAATTTACCCTTACAATTACTAAGAGATTTTTTTTAAAATTCATAGAAATGACTAACATATTCCTAATTATTTATTATTAAATTCTCATTAATATAAAATTATTAAATCATAAACTAATTAATATATGACATTTAATTAACATATCCCTAATTATTAATTATTAAATTCTCATGAATACAATATTTTAAACCATAAACTAATTAATATATGACA
The DNA here is from genome assembly GCA_963921325.1 of Logfia minima. Taxonomy (NCBI): domain Eukaryota; kingdom Viridiplantae; phylum Streptophyta; class Magnoliopsida; order Asterales; family Asteraceae; genus Logfia; species Logfia minima. Next base: position 35,249,938 of record OY992767.1, read on the forward strand.
TTTAATTTAACTTAAACTTCTCTATATCTATACACTATTACATTTAAAGGTGGCGAAAGGACTTATATAAATAAAAAATTGTGTGGCTTAATTTTTAGTTTCAATTTGAACTTATTAGGCTATGTATCTTAATCAACACCTAAAAGAAATTACAAATAATATTGCAAAAAAATATGATTACTACGTTTTAAAAATAATGAAAATTGCAAAATAATATGTAAAGTTTATAAATAATCAATATTATTTTTAATTACTTGCGTTTGTTATTGTTTAAATATTTTATCATCATTATTAAAATAACATGGTAGTATTGTAGTGTATGGTTACTATTTGAAAATAGTAAAATTTTAGTTTCATTCACTCATTCGTCAATTGTACCCGAAGTGAGAAAGACAGGACGTACAATATGACCCATTCGAAAAAGGGGAGTCCAGTAAGCCCAATATTTATACAAAATAGTCCATTATGACCCGAGGTTTGAGCTAAAATCGTCAGCTCTAACTACATTATATGATACATTTGAGATGTTTTTTATGATTACCATTGAATGTATTATATATTAGTATAGATAATGTTTAATATCAAAAAAAAAAAAAAAAAAAAAAAAAAAAAAAAAAATTTAGTGAAACTTAAACCTCTAGACTCAACAAACGACTTCACAACTCGCAACATGTCCATTACGAACTCGAAACCTATCCATTACGAACTCGAGACCCGGCACTCGCAACCCACAACCCGCAACCCGACCATCGAGTTTGCAATGACATATTTATGATATATTTAATTTTTGGTTATTTTCTTACAAATTTTTTTTGAAAATTTGTTAATAAATGATTTTTCCACTTATAAAACAATAATATTTGTTTATTGTAAAGTAGTTTTTATTAAATATTTCAGAAAACATAATAATGTATATAATATAAAATTAATAAACTTTTTCCGCTGCATTGCGCGGGTATTCTGCTAATATATATATATATATATAGTTACTAATTACAGAGTGTTAATTTTATTGACCTATATTGCATACCATATGTATATAAGGTTAACTAGACCTAACTATAGAGATACAATTATGATGTGACAGACATGAGCCTGATCTGCATTGGTAATTAAGGTCCAAATTATGTTTAAGGCTCAAGATCCATTCTTCTCTTTTGTAATGGATTAATTGTATGTAAACTATGAGTTATTTACTTGAATTATTTCAAAGAAAGATATCAAGATAGGATGTGATTCTTTAATTTTGTATTATCGAATACTTTTGTGCCTTGTTTAAGATCATTATTTCTTTCAACAACTCACTTTTTAAAGCCTTTAGCGAGTACAAAAGCGAGTACAACTATCGCCAAAAAGTTGTTTAGGAGTAAAGTATAGCAAATGGTATAGCTTATAATATTGTAATGATGCTCTCTGTGGCTGTGAGGTGGCCCCTATGACTATTATGCATCTGTTTCACACTAATTGCCAACAAATTATGTTAATTTGTACATCAACTTGGCTATTAGTTTCTTTGTTTAGCCTGTGTAAAGAATTTCCCATAAATATGTGTACTTTCCCTTAAATAAAAAAATAGTATACTTTTCCTCATTCAGCAAGAACCAAGAATAGAGTGAAGTTGAAGCTAATGGCTAAAGGTTTATAACTTGAATATTTTCACATAACATTCAACAGCCATTAAGTGTTATACAAAGGTGCTTTGATACCCTTTTTCACTTCATTATAACTTTACTCAATCTACCCTTGGTTGTTAAGGAAGACTATAAAAGGTTGATGAGGTGAATTTAAAGAAGAAAGTGAATACAGAAAGCTGTACATAGATGCTGCACAAAAAACTATGGACCGAAGTGTTAAGGGTAATGTGGAAGGAGTTTTGGTGGGCTAAAATTCATCAAATGTTCAGGACAGCTCATATATGAGAATATTTCTAAAAGGAAGTCCAAAAGTGTCAAAAAGAGTTGAACCATATATAGAAATATCAAATTACATTGTTTGGACTTATATATCTACACACTTATAGAATCGAAAACATATGCGAAGAAATGAATGTAAGGTAACGAAAACATATCAAAAACATGCTTTTAAGTACATCCTCCTTTATTATTTTCCATACAATTTATATGTGGAGTCCTTATTATTTTTATATATTTCAGAGTGGGAAGTACGCTTTTAGTGTCGATATTTTTACCTGCTCATAATGCGATAAAAAGGATCATTTTTTACACAGTTGTTTAATGTGAGAACATTTCACATATTTGTTGTAGTATGATTGACAATGAGGCTAGGAAATGGGAAAAGATTAGGAAGAGTTATGGTGCTAATACGCTTCATGATGAACCATATTTGGTACCTTGATGAACCAAATAATCTGATGCATTAGTCCATTGTCTAAAAAATATTAGCTTTATACCAATTATTAGGATTTGTCAATACAACATACAAGGCCAAATGAGGCTGTAATTTAAAACCAATTGGTAATAGGAGTTGCTCATTGAACTTAATAATATGCTGACTTTAAAATTTATCATTTTCAAATGTTGCATTGGGTTTACACCATACTTAACAACACTTACTTATTTGGGTGGCGATGTAGGATTGACTTCCTTCCAATTTTTCAAATTCCTCTCATTTTATTTTTATTTCACATGGTGACAAACACAAATTAAAGTGAGTTCTTCTATTATATTACAGTATTATTTTACTAACAATTATATAAATATATAAATATATTTATGTCAAGTTAGTGTTTTGATTACTTCGTTTGGGTTCCTCAAACCAGAATCTAAACCAAAATCCCAAACATGAACTTATTCTTGACCCAAACCAAGTTAAACGAATTGTAAATGGACACTTTATTCAACAACCTCTTTCTAAACTATCTTAGAACATAGAATGTTGAGTTAAGGCAATTTCAGACACGACCTGAAACTCGATCCGAAATTCGACACGAAACTGACTCGGAAATAAGCAAGTTTGGGTCGGGGTTTGTGACCCACAAACCTGCCAACCCGGAACTTGACAGCCTACTGTTTGTTTTTTGGTCGGGTTTGGGTCACCCAATGGATTTTTGGGTTGACCCGATGACCCGAAACATTATAAAGGTAATTTATTTTTTTATTGATGTTTTGGTAATGAATCTAAATGAATGTAATAGGTATTATGATTATTTTTAGGATTTGATGAACATTTTTTATGCTTATTACTTATTTGTTATTAATTTTGAGAAGATTGACCCACGTGACCCGTGTGACACAAAACCGGCCCATTAACTCGAAAATGACCCGAAAACCTGTTGACTAGATTAAAATTCGGGTTACTTGGATCGAATTTGGGTTAGTGGGTTGGGATGAAATACTCAACCCCGAATTAAATCGGGTTGGGTTCGGTTGACTATTTCCGACCCGACACCCCGAACCCGTCAACCCAACCCAACCCGAATTGCCACCCCTTGATAAGAATGAACAAACTTAGTACAAGACACAACCCCTTTTTTGGCCGAATGACAGTCTAAATATGATGCGAATAGTGTACAATAGTATCTCTTACTCGTATTTTGTATGAGGTTATAGTTAACATGTTATACTCGAACCAGTTTGGGAGCTTTGTGATATACATAGCATAAAATAAAATATAAAACAACACGATAACACTTTGATCGAGTTCTAATTAACTTTTTATTGTGAAAGTTGAAGAATGGATATCATATTTATGGGTCAACATAACCTGACCCATTTTGACAAATACTATAAAATGGTCCGGTTCAAAACTTTAACCCGTTATCCAATTGATCACAGTTTTTGGCGAATTAATGCCCCTATAATAGCATTTTGTGGATCCGCCACTGTTGGTACCCCATCGGAAACATCGACTATATTGACAAATTTCACACTTCACAGTAAGACAGTAATTACGGGGACAGAGTATGATTACATTTATCATTGAAGTAAAATAAATTCTTATCGGTTTGAAAACAATTCTAAGTCATATTATGTCATTCGTGGATATTAATTAAGTGACTAAACATGAAAAATAGTTGTATGTTTGGTATTAATTAGACAGACCATTCAAAGTGCTTTGTTAAAAACAATTATTTTCACACATATGCACGTGCTCACTGGAATATGTTTTCCCAAAGCGAAGTCCAGTTGAAATTATGTTTGGTATTAGGCAGACCTTTTTAAGTGCTTGAATACATATGAATAATTATGTTTAGGAAGTAATTTAAAAAATAATTTTCAACTGGTCAAAATCATAAAGCATTATGTCAATTATACGTCTTGGTTATTTACTTTGACCAGAAATGAAAGTTGGTATGTTATCATAGAGTTGTTACTTTTTTGACCCAGGAAATACAGTGTCTGTAAACAGTTATTTATAATTACGGAGATTATTCGAGACTTGGCTATAATCTCAACATCAAGACTTACCATGAATCCATGATAGAGATACAACATAAAAAAGTACAGATGTATATCTTGGTATCCATGAATTTAGAGTTTTCTTGAAAGTGATAAGAGCTAAGAAAATATTAAAACTGATATGAACAAGTTAAAAGAATTTATTAGATAGTTGGAATTGAAATACTGGCTAGCTAGCTAGTAAAATTAGTAACAAACATGCTATACAGTGATGTACAACTAGATCCTTCATTCATTAACCTGATGCCTCAACATGGTTCCAGTGGTTGGTAACAGTGTTGATGAAAATAGTAGCTTTGCTGTCAACACGAGGATCAGCCCAACGTCCAGCTCTATCTTGATCACTTGGGTACACTTTATAAGCCCTCATGGAGTCATCCCAGATATCGTCCCCTCCTCTCTGGCTCTTCTTATGTTTGAAGAGACCGAAGAACGAAAAAGAAGACTTCCTCTGAGATTTGTGTCCCCCCATTTAATGAGAAAACAGTAGTTTCAGAAGTCACAAAAAAGAGTGTTTTAGTTTCTTGTTGTTTCTGAAAGCAGAAGTGAGTCGCTTAGTTGATTTCTAGTAGTCATGCTCTCAACAGCTTTTATAGAGGGACCAAAAGGCAAAAGAGAACCGTGATACTTGATATACACCGTATAATCGATTTCTATGCTGTGCTAAAATGATTATAAAATTAATGACTATGAGTAGCAAGTAACTTAGGCACGGAACTTATTATAACAGCCACTCATTTTAATGTTGACTAGCAAAACCACTGTTGGATTGTTTTAAAGAACATTGTTTTTGCCCTTACCATGTACTTTTAAGGCTTTTATGAGCTGGTTCTATTAAGTTAATAACAACATATAATGATTATTCTCCCATTTTAATTTTAGTTAAAACTATCTTCCTTCAAGTACCAGTTTAATTATAGATGCCAATAGAGTCTCAATTCCACAGCTATCTTGTCCAGTTTAAAGTTTGGAGTTTTTCATCTTTGTGCATCGCAAATAGAGGTGGCAAAATGGGAGGGTCGGTTCGGATAACGAGTCAAAACGGGTGCGAATCACAACTATGATGAATGGCTATGACTGAGTACTCAAGCTTTCAATATTAATTTAAGGTTAGGCACTTGGGAAGTTGGGCTTCATTTTTCCACTCTTCTCTTTTGTATAGGGGTTGTATAGGGGTCACTCGTATGTGGGTTTGTCTAAGTGATTCTTTCTAACTTTGTATCATTCGATACTCTTAATTTCTTTTATATCTTATTCAGAGATGCTTTTTGGTAATTACAAGTTATCGTAATAAATGTGGTTTGGGAGTGAACACTAGCCATATGGTATAACCAAAAATATGTCAATGATACTTTTTGTGGTAGTTAGGTGGCCATGTATGATTATTATGCATCTATTTCTCACTAATTGTAGAAAAATCACATTTATGTATTAACGGTGGTTATTAACCTCTTCTGTTCGGACCTAATAATAATTGCAGTTTCTACTTTTAGGAAAAATGTATACTTTCCCTAGCCTTCTTCAAGGAACAAGTATAAAGTGAAGTTCAAGGTAATGACTTGAAGATTCTAACCTGATGATATTTTCACATAACAATTAACCATCAATTTTTTTACTTCAATAATGACTGCACACTATTCTTCAGTCTTAAGAAAAACATAAACCTTGAAGTGGTAAAATAAAATAAGAAAGTGAAACGCAGAAAGCAGCAGATGCTACCAAAAAATTGGAAGGATGGAAGGAAAGGGCTAAATCTCACAAATGTTCAAGACAGCTCATACGTGAGAATATTTTATACAGAACTCAAAAGTGATATGATTTAAAGGTCTAAAGGAGTTCAACCATTAATAGAAATATCAAATTAGATGGTCAGATTTCAATACAACCATTCTAAAGAGGTAAACAGTATAGTAGTAGGGTACATGATGGGCATGGTTTGTGAATCAAAACTAACGTCTTGAAAAGAAACTTAAAACTGTATGATATTTTTATGAATTATTACAGGCCGTTGAAAAGACCGTTGAAACTGTTTTATCAAGCAATGCTAATTATGAGTCGCCAAATTCTGTTTTAACTGTAAAAGAGTGGATCTTGTTCTTTTTTCCATCTTGTCTTGTACTCTTTGGTTATTAATCAGTCATTGTGGTTTGTTATTTAGCTTTCAAAGATGCAAACATTAGTGGGCATGGAAAAAATATGTTGATTAATAAAGAGAATCTTCCCTTTTGAGCCAACATTTGGGTAGTACAAAGCTAATCTACGGAGTAGCTAGAGATCGAAAAAGGGATATAATGTTCGTCTGAATCGAACATAGAGGAAAAGTGTGGTTGGTATAACAAAAGTTATAATGAGCACTGCACAAACTCTTCCTTGAACTTTCTTTAATGCCACCATGCTGTTCAGTGATTCTGATTAAACTATTCCCCATTGTAAATTCCACCTTCTGGCATGGTTCATGTACTTTCTTAAAATTAACCAAGAAACCATATTCGAGTTTTGAAACCTTTGGCATTTATGTGTGCATATGCAGCGCATTCAATGGCCAACACAAATGAAAGACTCGAACTCAAAGTCTGTAAGTTATGATGAGAAAACGGAATACAGAACGAGTATAAATAACCTATCTCTTTTCTTTTCTTGAAATACAGAAATAGTAAGAATGAAGGAGAAATTTTATTGTGCTTTCAAGTAAATAATAACTCTTTACCTAAAAACAAAAAAATTATCTCCAAGTTAATTTGGAATACTAATATAATAAAATAAACTTTTAAATGCTGTAGAATATATAACTAATTAATAATGAAAAAACAAGATTTCAAGAAACTTGCTTACTCAGTTACACCAACAAATAAACTGTGAACATCAGGTCAAGGTATGTCCCCTGCTCAACTAAAGCTTATAGCAAGAACACAAATCGTAAAAGATTGAGATACGACATATAATAACCCTTTCTAACATATCTGCTGGCTTAACATGTTGAATTGTATTGGTATAAGATAAACATCTCATATCGACATTGAGTTACTCATGCACGTATGATGTATAGCACTTGACGAATTATCATGGATGCACCAAAAGAAATAGTACTTAATTTCATATATTCTTTCATGCATGTAGTTTGCAGGTCATCTATAAACCGATTATTAAGCTGTCTTGAATATTTGGTACATCCGTACGTGCATGTAATTCAATGGAGTATAACTCTTCTTTGTTCAATTATTTTTTATATTTTTTTTGTTACTGTTATAGAAACCTAGATGGCTAGATATAATGCATATAAGGAGAGCTTTAGACAAGATTCATGATATACCAAAAATTATAAACAAAAAAAAACAATTTATTTAATATCTGCAATTCAAAATTCTATGATGGTAATTAAATAACAAATGTAGACAAAGGTTCTAATTATGGTTAATTTCTTCTAAACCATGCATTGATCATCATATCAGCTTGATACATCAACACTGCTCCATTTGTTCGTCCTGTCATCAATATAAGCAGATGCTTTTCTATCAATACGAGGATCAGCCCATCGGCCCGCTCTATCTTGATCACTTGGATACACTTTATAAGACCTCATGGAGTCATCCCACAATTCATCAACGCCTCCTTTTCGAGTCTTTTTGAACCTGAAAATGGCGAAGAGCGAAAAGTATGACTTTTTTCTAGGCTTGTTTGCACCCATTTCTTCTATAATAATAGTGCTTGCGAGTTTTTTTTCATTTGTACGAGATGGGCTTTACATGGTATTTATATTTCTCTAACCAAGGGAATATTGAGAAATGATCTTGACCGTTGAATCAATCTGAGGGTTGAGGTGAATTGAAGTATTTAATTTGTCTAGAAGTAGGTAATAACTTAGGCACAGAACATGTTATAACCACCTCTCCTTAATTTCCTACTTGAATGATGCATCTAAAATCAATTATATGCTAGGCTTGCATTTTCAGTCATTATTATCGTAAACGAGGATCATTGCCGGCTTCGCTAGATTCTAACATAAATTTACAACGTGATGACAAATTTAAAAGAAAGAACAAACATATCATAAAGAACATGTTAGAGGAAAATGAAAATAAGTAGAGCCATGCCAATTTTTGAAGCTTTAATTATATCTTAATTTGTATTGTATAGTTATATAAAATGTATTTGAAATAAACCAACAAAATATCAATAGATTGATATAGAAATACGTTAATTAAGTATGTTAAAAATTAAGCACATCGTATAAAAAAATTACTTCGAAACAAAGTCAGTAGCTTAATGGAACACTTAGAGCAAAGAAAAACTCTATGATAGGTTCCTTTTTTTTTATCACTTATTGTTATTGATTTTTCTTTCTTCTTTTATTGATTTACAATTAAATTAAATTAAATTAAATGGAAAGAATTTTTTGAGAAAAAAATGATTCTTCAAAAGTTAGAAAAAAAAGTATTTCTCTATGCAATAACTTACTTTTCTAAACACAACTCTAAGATTTATGTTTTAGATATTCGAACACGCATTATTTTGTTATACTCTTGTGATAATCACCTCACTAACTTGTTAACGAACATTTCACCCATCTTGATATACCATTATTTATGTAGAAAATATTTAATTAAACATAGCCCTAAAAATTATGTTTAGTAAAATTTTATAAAATTTTGTAAATATATAATGTATTTAAAATTAAGTTCTTAGTTTATTTAGATATGTATATTTAAATTTAAATTATTATTAAAGGAATGTTCTAATTTTGTGCTTTATATTACAAAGATCAATCAAGAACATGGTGTGAAATTAAGGTTAAAGAGATAAAATAAACATAAAAAAAGACATGCAGGTGGGAGGAATCGAAACTTTGTCAAATACTAATAACATTGTAGTACAACAGTAAAACGTAGGCTATAAATGAATATATTTATATTCCATTATAAATTATTATATTTTGACTTTAAAAAATATCATAAACACTTAAAATACCGTTATATTTCTTTGTCATATAAACATGTATAACAACTTCCCGATAGAATGTTCAACAAACATTCAAACATTTTATATTCTTTTAATTTATACATTTTTTTTTAAATATAAAAGTTTTATTGTTTCGTTATGTGTTTCACTTTAACTTTTTGCTATTGTATGGTCCAAGCTTTAAAAACTTCTATTGTATGAGAAAAACCTTCTAAACTCTCTATTGTATGTAATATTTTCTTTTTTGGTCATTCCAAAAAAAGAAAGATTCCTTTTTTGTCAAGGTCAAAAAAAGCAAGTCAATATACAATAGAGATGTTTTGAAAGGTTACCTCATACAATATAACTTTTTAAAGTTTGAACTATACAATAGTAAAAAGTTAAAGTGAAACGTATAACGAAACAATAAACTTAAATATAAAATAAATAATAATTAAAATACAATTATTTGGATAAAAATAAATAATAAGTAAAATACAATTATTTTAATAATATAAAGTATAAATAAAATAAAAATAAAAATTTATAACCATTATTATTAAGACGATTATCATTGTCGATCATTATTATACTTTCTATTTATAATAACTGACATAGAGAAACTCGATATATATATATATATATATATCTATATAATATAATGTCTTAGGAGTCGTCTACTCATCTCATAGGCTTAATTGACTTTTTATTATTATATGAATGAAAGTATAAATTGTTGGATTAATTGGTATTAGAAAAAAGAGGTATGCATAATTTAACTTTGAATTTTTTTCAAGTTTCAAAGCAAACTTTTTTAGTCTTAACATGCATGAAATTTAGGCAGCCAGCAAAGGTGGAAGTAAAAAATGAATGTTAGGTTTAATAGCACATATCTCGTCATGATTTAAAGCTAGGAACGGAACTTTTACGTTGCTGAAAATATACGGATGATTTTGCGTTCATACATACACTCAAGGAGATTATGTCATTAATTAATCATATACACCATTAAAGTCGTTAAATAGCAAGTTAAATACTTTATACCATCAAAAGTAGAAAATCTTCGGGTGATTTATTAGAGTGATTAAATCTCAAATTTCCAATTTTTTTATATATGCAAGTGATTAAATGATAATTGTAATATAATCTCAGTATGTTTATTAAAGCCTTTTGATTGGAATTGAAGTGATTAAACGTTTAATAATAATAATAATGATAATAATAAAAATTAAAAAATTAAAAAACATCTATCTTAGGAGGAACACGTATAGACCGATTAAAAGTAGGCTAACGAAATTATAAAGACATTTGGGCTAATTGGGAGAGGCCATTTAAATATAAATGGGCCGGAGCTATGGACTACTTAAAAGTACAACTGTCACTCTATAGTGGTCACTGCATATATTTCATTTTTTTTTTTACTTTTTCTTTTTCAAAAACTTATATATTAAAATAAATATTTTAAACAGCTGAAGAAGATGAACAATGAACACACTGACATTTTCATGTTTTGTTTGGATGAATAAAGCATAATGCAATTATACACAGTAACTTTTACTAGCAGCTAACTAGCCAAGTTCACTCTTGGTGATGTAATGTAACCTATCCAAGGTAAAACTAATCCTCTGGCAGTCCTCGTCGACTGGTTCTATAGTCAATATGAGAGAGATAAATTGCGTAATCGTGATTAAAGAAATACGGAGACGACAGGAATTGAACCCTTGACCTCTACCTTCATGATGCATTTCCCCATCATTACCTACCATCGCGGGGATTAATGTAACATTTTTTAAGTACTATATATTGATTGTTGTTCCGTGATCAAATGGGTGGAATCTTCCTCGTATATTTTCATGAAACTGTTTAGAAAGTTTAGATTGTACTTGTATGCTTCAAGGTTATATAATATTTGTATGTTCGATTTTTATGATTGCTTATATATTTTTTCTTTATAATCAAGGGTTATTCATCAAGCCCGGGATAACACTTGAGTGCGAGATGGGGGAATTACAACTCGTTACTCTCGAGGCGAATAAACTTTGGATCAATAAGTGGTTTGACCAAGAGTGGTAAGAGTTGTGATGATTTTGTAAAAGGTGAGTTTGTATGTTCAAGCGATATAGCTGGAATGATGGATGTGGAATGTGTCCATGAATTACTCCCTTTCCCCATTTTATTGTTAGGAGTTAGTTTCTAAGGCTAGCAACGTGGGTAACCGCCACATAGTTAATTGTGGCTAACGTGAACCCATAAAACACGGGAAGTGGGAGACCAAGTCATGATGCATTGGTTGCACAAGCTGAATGAGGTTCCAGTGTTTGAATACTCGCGGGTTAGGTCTGCGCCAGAGGTCATTAACCTACACAGCGGATGTGCATTGGACAGACCTCCCGTAATGGCCTGCGTAAGTGTTCTGCAAGAATGGTTCGGAATAACGCAGACTGTAAGTGATATGACTAAGTATGTGTCTGACTATGATATCATTCCTTATCGTTTGAGTGTTATTAATAATTTAATTTAATCTTGATAAATGTATCCTTTTAATGTTGATATAATATAAAAATTCATAATATCACTTTCCATATATTATCCATAAATAACCATGAACGATTTGTGTTTATTGAAGGTTTGAGTTTATATTTAAAGCTTATGATTATCAATTTCCCTTGTGCCGTGCTGTCCATGTTTAAATATAATTAATAATTAATAATTAATATAACTAATAATATTATAATAAAATAAACTTCTCATTATTGGGCCAGAAAATTCTCGGACTTAATCTCCCAAATAATACTGTATAAAATAAGTTTTCCTCGATCGGTTCTTCTATCCTTTATAAAGCAAAACGTACCCCATTAAAAGTTTAGGTTATTAATTAATTCGTACTTGGAGTCAAGGTAACCAACTTCCTTAACTTCTATGAATATTGTTATATTACTGTTATTATTGTTTAGCTCTTGTACATGAATTATATATATAAATATATATTGATGTAGACTAAAATTAAGATAACACAAATCGAACCTGTTGATTCACACGAATACCATGAACGATTCCTCCAACTATTGTTGATTCAAAAGAATACCAATAATTAGGTAAAATTCGCCTAAAAATGAGAGAAAAATGAAATTTTATTCAATCAAAAACTAACTGTTTGATAATGTTCATGAAACCCTAAAAAGGAACCAGAAATTCGAATGGGCCTAAACGGATAAACGGGCCGGACCCTAGCCCAAAAACAAAGTCCAAAAAAGTATGAAAAAAACATAAAAATGCCCATAAATCATAAAAGACAGCGAATTTGGGCCCGAAAGTTGGGCTAACCGCCTTTGGCGGTTAGTCACGACGTTGGGCTCGGCCCAGCCTTCGATTGGCCTGGTCATGGGCCTCAAACGGACACTCCTAGCCCAAGTTATGGCCTTTTTCGTGAGCCCCTTTTGATACGCGATCTTGGGCCTCAAGAAACACAAGGGCCCGATCCTCCACACTTGGGCCCGCATCATATATATATATATGCTAATGCGATCAATCATACATCTTTTGTAGAGTATAACTACATATATATTTTAGCTTTTTAATCTTCCATGAAAGAGTTCGAAGAATTTTGCTTTAATGTTGAACAGGGATTTAATTTGCTTCACTCATGCGCAGATGGATCATGAAGCCAAGAAAAGCAGATGGCTGCTTCCCACGCAACAATTAAAAGATGTACCGGAGTTGATACAACATATACAATCTAATGTGCCAGTAAAAGAAGCTGCTCGCACATCCGTATTGTCGAAGACATGGTTACACGCTTGGTCTACCATCTCTACTCTCAGGTTTCCTAAGTCTGCATGGATTACTAGCGAACAAGAAAGCAAGTTTATGAATCATATAGACCGCACGTTACAAAGGTATCACCGGCACAACATACCAATACAAAGTTTTTTTCTTGAGATCAACATCCCAAACGAGAAGTTGGCTTCAATTGCTGAAACTTGGATTCTGTTTGTGGTTTCCAAAAGAAGTCTCGAGGAGCTTTACCTAAAAATTTGGACTTGTGTTTCCTCGTTTACATTGACAAATGAGTTATTCTCTAGTGAAAACCTAAAGACGTTAAGTATAAGAATTGATACCACGATGATAATTCCCATTTGGATTAGTAGTAATCCTGTGATCAAGTGTGTGTCCTTACGGAAACTGGAGTTGATAGCAGTGAAAATAAGCGAAGAGGCACTTCAAAACTTATTATCTAATTGTAGTTTACTTGAGAAGATAAACCTATTATTTGACGATGTAGTGAAGACAATCAAAGTTAAAAACCTTCCTTATCTTCGCGAATTAAAAATACAGTTGAAACAAAAAAAAAGATGTTTTGGAAATTGACGGTGTCCCAAGTCTTAGAGTAATTTCCTACGACTCATATCACGAACTAAGTAAGCCTTTCCCATTCAAAACAGGTTTATTAGGAAGCCTGAAAGAATTGTATTTTGAAGTTACGCACATAGACAACACATTTTGTGAACTAATCAAATCGAAATTTCCTTTTCTCGAGAATTTGACCCTTAAGATTAAGTGTTACAGAAAGTTATTATATGATGTTAGATAAAAAGTTGATTATTTGGGTTCATATTGTGAACCTAAAAATCAATGTGAAATAGAAGAAAAAAAATCTCATCAAAATTTATTATTGGTCGATATGAATATATGATTGTAGAATAAATGTGACATCACTTTACTTACATTGCTTCTTATTATTGTACGATTACTTCAAAAAAAAATATGAGATGTTTGTTTTACAATAAAACAGAGTAACATCAAATGATCTGTTTTAAGTTGGCTGACAGCGGTTGGAGGCAAGGCACCACTCTTTCATTTTAGCGGGAAAAACTCTTGGAAGTAAAGGTGCAGACCCAAAACGCCTAGTATGTGTCATATTGGCCAGTATGAACGTGCACTTCACACCTCTCAACCCATAATAAAACTTAATAAGAAATCTCCTCATTCTCATCCAATTCTTTAAAACAAAGTTTAATGACACTAAATCACCAACAAAAAGCATGATAAAATCTATTTCAATGTATAAAATCTTTTAAATTATTTTAATAATAACAAAAACTATTACTGTTTTTAAATAGATTTTGTATTTCGTGTGTCACATGTGTAACATTATCTATGTAATAACTTATGAGTTATTGATGAAAGTGTTTTGGTCAACGAGATCGTTTGACCCTTACAAAAACACACCCATTATCCCAAACCGCCACAGAATATGAACAAAACTGGTACCAACCAAAGACGTATGTTCAATCAAAACAGAGTATAAACTGGAACTGAAGGAAATAAGAAGTTGGGTACTGCAATATCCAGATTCTGATTCAAAAACACCTATTTGAAACCAAAAAACCTAGTAATCCCATAACACAATTAATTACAGATCAACAAAAAGCTTTTGTCTTCGGTCACCAATCACTTTGACAGACGAAGAAGCCTTGTAGAATTTTGAGACTCGGTCCATAATCCGTTTTTCTCTCTTATGGTATTTGACATTGTACCGCCAGCTAAATACCATCTTCTCCAATGCATTTCCGTGCTCCAATAACAATCGGGCTATATCTAGTTCACTCTTTTCACCAGTAAATTCAAGAAACTCGACATTTTTCAGGTAATGATTAAAGATTTTCCTTGTTTCAACTTCATCTAACCCCCGAACTAACGTTGAGAATTCTTGAGGTGAAAACTCCTAAATCATCAAACAGAACCATAAGTTGTTTACCCTAAATTAATGTTTGGAATTTCTATTTTTATTGTTTGCAAATGTATTTATCAGTTAAACTATGATCTATCAAGTTGTTAAAGGTTAAAAAGGGAAGTAAGGTGATTTGCTTAGAAACTTGTCGACAGTTCCATGTAATTTATGATTTATATACGAGGGTTCAGATGAGGAAAACTAAAGACCTTAGCTAACTGTAAGGTTTTAACACGTAGCAAAACGGGCAATTCGGGCGGGTTGTGTGGTAAGTGAATATGGAAATGTTTTGTTCGCAACATTTGTATATATGAACATTATATCAAATGTAACAAGAGTTGGAATGTTGTTTCAATATACAATTTAGGACTTTTGATGCATTTAAAATACGATCAGGTCTCCTAAAAAACCCATTTTACTCACTTCCTTAGAACCAATTCTAAGTATAAGGGGCAATATGGCCACCACTAATAATGGTAACAATGTGGTAAAATGGTTACAACATCCTCATTGGTTTTTTTAATAGAATAAAAATAGATCACTGTATCTCAAATATTTTGTGATAATACTAAAATTTTGAATCTGACAAAGAAAACTGAAGCTAAAATAATCCGATCCAACCCATTTTGTCCCATTCAAATGTGTAGTCTCTTTCTTTCAAACAAACTTGCTAATCCTGCTACATTTCAAGAACCAAAAGTACATATTGTGTACCCAAATAATGTGTGGAAGTGATCTGTAAGCTTAAATGACATACAAAAATAACAAACATAATAAAATGAACAATTGACTATCTAAAGTGAGGAAGACTACCTCTTTAATGATCAAATGGAGAGACTCAGATTCGGAGAACATTGGAGAATGCGGAAGAGTACATTCAGGCTGGAGCCATCAATAGTTAGCTTCAATGTCTTCAGATTCGGAAGAGATGTAGGGTAATCTCCTTTGTCATTTAGGCACTACCATAATGACAGCAACCAAAAGTTAGGAATCATGGATATATGGTAAAACTGAATCCTGGAAATATTATATGTAGTAATGTAGGTATGCAAATAATATGAACTGTATGAAAAAAACTGATTTGCAAGGATAAGAATAACATTAACAAGAAGTCAATATACATGGTAAATCTTTTATATAACATATCTAAGTCACATATGAGACAATGACAATAAAATGAGGACAAAGTTTCTAGTTGAAGACTTTGGGATTGTTGAAAAGCAATGAAGTTTTTCAAACCCAATAGCTTTCTATAGATGTTGTGATCTCAACTTACATACAGTAAATGCATGCTTAAACATAAATGATAAGCATACACAACATAAATTATGAGAAAAAAAAAAAAAACATAAATAAATGATGAAAAAATAACATATAAGCATATACCTGAACAAAATAATGGCTAATCGACAAAGATTTCACATTAGAAACTCCAGAAAACAACTCACATATGGTCTCACCCAGATATACTTCTTCGATATAGTCATCGTCCAAATATTCATCTTCCATAGCTTCTTTCTGCTGAGAATAAATCACAGCTTTCTTCAAAGATTGTACATTCAAGGAAAAATGATTAGACACGTGACCTCCGTACCCCAAATATTCAAGTTTTGGGCATTTAACTGTAAGACGGTCACATAAGCCCTCAGCATCATACATTGTGTCTATCGTATAACCATTGTCATCACAGGTAAAGTGACAATAAGTCAATTTCCGGTTATCAATTCTCAAATTTTTGAGCTCCGGACACGAAATACAAACAAATTCAAGCCTGTATATCACACAGTCTAATATACTCAGATCCTCAAGCAACAAACAGTTCGCGAAAAACTTTTCTACTGAATCATGGTTGTTTAACTCAACATTGTTCAACTCAAGAACCTTAAGCGTCTGAAACCCTGCAGACTTAGACAAACGTAAACGATGCAGTGACAAAGACAACCTAAAAACCTCCAACGAATCACAATTTAGTAAACAAAGAGGCAACTTGATATCAGTTTTTTCGCTAGGAGAAAACGTCAAGTGAAGTAATTTGACTTTTTGCCTTACGGCAAGTTGAATCCACCACACTATTGTCCGCATATTACAGTAACGCGAACAAGCTAGACGAAAGCTCTCTAAATTTATGGTTTTCTTAACCAAAACCCAATCCACAAAGTTTTCGAATTCTTTGGTTTTGAATGGTTTCTTACCTCGGAAAATACTTATATTAACATTTGGAATTGAAGTCCACACATACCTCCATCGTTTTGATAAAACGCTGGTTCGAACAACTTGTTCCGTTGATTGAACACGTGAAAGAATCAAGTTAAGAATTGCATCCGGCATGTTGCTGATATGATCCACTCCGTTTTCGTCATTTGATGATGAATTTAATCGCTTGCATCTCCTCATAGAAGTCATTTTGATTTGAAATTTTCCAAAATCACCACACGGGCAAGGTATCAAACAGTTTGAGAACAAACTAATGGACGCTAGTCTAATTTTTTAAAAAGATATAAACATGAAAACTTGAATAAAAGGAAGCAAATAAAAAAAAAAAATGGAACGTGATTATAGTTAATCTTTCATTTATTTTAGCGTGAATATAAAAAAATTATTATAATCACCAATGTTCTTAATATAGTACGTACCTTATATATTGTATCTCTTTTTTGTTAAAAAGGAAAACCGTTTTTACAAAATCAACAGTGATAGAATGTAATCCGTTATGGTAACTAACTATGAGATTTTTATGCTAAAGATATACATGAATCTAACCTAAAGATAACATAGAGGTTGTTACATAATAATTAATAATTAATTAATGACTAATAAACCGTTATTTCTTATCTTATTAATAATTAAAAGAACCATACATTATCGATTTAACAATTCAGTAAATTAACAAATCCTTAAGATAGTTGGATACTTACGCCGACTTCTTTCTTCCCCTAGTATATATTATTATTATTATTATTATTATTATATATAATATATCTATATAGTCATTGGTGAACCTTCTGTTTTATGTCAATCACATAAGTTTGGTTATGTGAATATATAGATGGGGGTCTACATTGATCATTACGTTAATCTTGGATTACCATCAGGAGAAGAAGGACTCAAGATTTCAGAGAGAGATTACAAAAGCATACAAATCAAAGGCTTTGCAATTGCATCCAGATAAACGACCTGATGACCCAAACGCTGTTATTGAGTTTCAGAACCTGCAGGCGTCTTATGAAATCCTCAAGGATGAGAAAACTAGGAAAGCTTTTGATGATCTCATGATTCGTGTAGAACGACAAGAATGTAGGACAAAGTCTTGTGATGATTTTGAAGAAAGAAAGCGTCGGAGCACGTCTTCTGATTATCATATGAAAAGAAAGCGTAAGAGAACGTCTTCTGATGATTTTGATCTTAAGCGTGCTGCTGCTTTTGCTCGGTGGATGGACCATCTGGTGAGGTAATTTTACTTATCTTACTTGTAACCTCTTTTTGTTGCTAGAGATTTGCTAGTTGGCTATTATACTATAATATAGTTACTGTTTAGTTTTCTGTTTCTTGAACTTTGTGTAGAGACCTCTTCAATTAATATTATGTTCAGTTAAAAAATATCCGTCTGGTTGGCTAGTTGACATGGGAAAAGTGAAGAAAATGGAGACAAGTTTTCGACATTTTTGATAATATGAGGTGGACGGCAGCAGTTAGTAGGCGACACTTTGGTTGCAAAAATTCAAAAAGAAATTCGAAATTTAATTTTGCTGCAAACACATAAATTACTCTGGACAGACGTATAGGGGTGGTTGTAGTGGCAGCATAGTGGTGGTGGTGTTTGAAGCCTAGTGCAGAGTGGGGTTTGGGGGGACTGTTTGTTTTAGTTGAAATACGGGCGACCCTAATCGGCCCTTGCCAGATTGCCTCATCCCATCACGTGAGAGTTATTTATTTTAGTTACTTAATTAACTCTATAACTTATATAATTTATTGCAAATTTACCGAATTATGTTGCAGAATAATAGGAATCCAGGAATTTAGATATCAAATAGCAGCATGATTTTCATATATAGAAACAATAAGTTCTCATTCATTTTCAAATTTGGAAACTAAAGATTTAGATTATTTTTTGTTATAACAATTAGTGAGTTTACCTGACCTGATCCAACCCAGTTGTGACCCAACCTGTTCGACCCGATACAAAAGGTGATCCACTTGACATGTGACCTGTTTTGACCATAACCCATTTGGACCCGTTACCGAACCTGACCCTTTTGCCCGGCATAGGGCGAAATGAATCCATATATGATAATGCTTGTAGATACATGATGAAGTAAATAAATACCAGCAACATCTTGATCATCATAAGTGCCACGATAAACGGTACCATATGTTCCTCGAGCAATAAGATTACTTGGTTCCAATTTAGCCAAATCAATCTCCCATGCTTCTTTAGGCCTATAATCTTGTTCTACATTTCTTGACCAAACTCGACTCAAGTGTGTCTCTAGTTGCACATCCAAGCTTTTCAGATCAATTTTATCAGCTCTAAACATCATGTCTTTGGTGCTGGCAGACTTGTTGGTCTCCCCCAACATGTCGTTCTCTCCCAACAAGTCGTTCTCTCTGCCGGTTTCCATGCTTTTTAAATTCGATTTGGAAACCTCAAGCTCCGTGTTTTCTTCGGTTTCCACATTTGATTTAGAATCCGTTGTCTGGGAACACAAAGATTCAATCAATCATTGACATACACAAAAGGGTATCAATCAACACAAATACATTTTTAACTGTCTATGTAAAGATTTGAGAATGATACAATTCTATTAAAAGGATATTCGAACTTCAAAAGAAGAAATCAAATTGAATGTCACAACTTTTTTATTATTATCAAAATAACAAATTTATAATGTTTTAATGCAATTTCGAAATTCTTTATAATGATTCGTGGGGTATATATCATATATGATTGTGTTTTCATATTAAACATTCACATTCAATTATGTCATCAAGAAACATGAAACCATATATCAAGATTCATAAACAAAGAGGGAATACACACCACATTTGACAAATATCCAGAAATAAAAACTATTCCCTAAATTAAAGACAAAAATTGTTGTGAATTATCATCATGAGTCACATGATGGAGTAAACAAAAATGAGATAATTGTGGTAATTACAAAACTAAGAAAAAAGCATAGGAGGTTGAAGGAAGAGCTTTTAATAAGAAAATTGTACATGTATAATGTATCGTAATTTCAATCAAAATTTAGAAAATCAATATAATTTCTGGAGAAACAAAAAGCTTGTTATAATTTTAGTACAACTATTGATACATATCTAAAAGTGTTCGTTAAAACCCTGACAACTCATGTTAACATTTTCCAAATATTAGAGGTCATTAGAATATGTCAACCATTGCTTCGTATCTCTTGACCCTTTACACTTCGAAAAATAAGCGATCCCTTTTATCTCATAAAGATAAATTAGTTATACTTTTTCTTACACATTTTATCGACGTGGCATAATTATCAGTTATTAGAGAAATGTTCACATGATGTAGGATGGAAAGAGAGATCCATCACCTAAAAAAGAAGTGTCTTTCTTAACATGGGTAGACCTACATTCTAGTCAGCAGTTGCATGTAGTATCAGTTAATTTAGCTAACATATATAATGAGTAGTACTTAGAAAAATTATTAGTTCTTTAAGTGCTATCGGTTATTTTAAACAGTGCATTTCATTATTTAAATAAATAAATTTACCTATATGTTCAATTAGCCTCACACTTGCCTTCAATGGTTTTATGTATTTGAAGTCATTGTTGAATATTTTATTTTTTATATTTATAAGAAAAAAATTTAGTGAACAGTTTTTCATCTGTTTAGTCTGTATAAAAACTTCACAACATCAATCGTTGTAAAATTTTAGCTAAAACAGTCAACATCATTGATTTTATCGATTGGGTTGCGTTTCGATCTTGTTCAAATTTTATCCAAATAAACTATGAAGTGGAAAGCTTGATTCATAGTTTTGTGTAATCAATGACTAATTTTTCTAGGTTCGTCAGTGTTTGTTTGTTTGTTAAGTAGACTTGTGATAAATAGAGATTGAAAGTGGAACAAATTAGTGTTGTTGATGCACTGAAATTCTAATGAAATTTCTTGATCATAGAAATTACCAAAGCCTTAGAGGGGTTCGTTTCAGGTATATACTCTTCATGTCCGATACATGTCGTCGGTGATGACATAAGTTGATATTGAATTTATGTCTAAGAATTTAAAATCGAATAGTCGAATTATAAGTTGTTATATATCTTGTATAGAAAATTTTCCTTTTTCCTTTAATATACTAACAAAAAGTAGAGCATTTTATTGTAAGAAAGATTATATACGAGTATATCTCTAAAAATACATGCTTAAACATCTATCAAATGCATTCAAATATTGATATTGATATCATTAGATTACAATTTACTATATATTTTAATATCTTTAATTTGATGCTAATCAGTAAAAAAGAAAAATGTAACAATACATGATCATGATTCGATGAGACGTTTCATTTGCAACCGTATCATCCACTTTATTCGGGTAGTGAAAAGTTTTCTATCAATCTTAACCTTAACACCGTGTAATTTGCAATAATTAACGGTAATTAATAGGGTTTATCTCACTGGATAATAATAAAGTTTCATAAATGTTAATTAAGTTACTCATAATTTGGTTGTTTTGATTTACCACTCAAATTTTATAAAGTTTCACAAATGCTCATTTAAAGTCTCTTATAGTTTTGTTGTCTTGAGTTAACCTAGGCATGATGATTTGAGTGTGCGGCCAGTGCGACGAAACAGGACCTTCAATATTGGAGAGCCCCTAGCTTGCGAATTATGTATATGTATTTGATAATAGTAAATAAAATACAAGTTGTAATCTAGATCATGTGGTTGATGTATTTACATTTAAATTCTGCAATAATCTATTATAAATAATTGAGAATACATGTTTATTAAAATTATTATTATTATTGTCTTTTTCAAAATTTATAGTCTCTATAAATATGTTTGTACAGTTGCATATATAATTGTTAGTTACCATCTTTTACATATTTGATTTATTCTCATTTAATAAAAGAAAAAACACGGTCACCGTTTTAATAGTCAATAAATGTGCACCAGACTATATAAAATATATGTATCAAGTCAAAATTATACAAATGTGCACCGAACTTAATAATATATATATGCACCGACCTTTGTGTAAAGATTTTTCTTCTTTTATAGTTGTTATTGTTACTATTCACATAGTGTGGATATATTGTACTCACAAGAAAAATCGTACACCTTCAACACAAATGTCGTGCACCAATTCGTATCAAAATATGTGCACCATATTTCAAAGAGAGAAAAAAACACATTCAAAGCATAAATGTCAATTATACCTTTAAAGATAATTAAAAACTAACAATTAGTTAACATATTTAACACTTTATTAAATGTAGATCTAATAGTTGAGATTCTTTTTTATTTGTTTTACGTTAAAGTTTGTTTTACGATAACCAACCCCCTACTTTATATATATATATATATATATATATAGGGTTAGATCAAATACAAAAATCTTTGACATAAAACAAATATGATAGATTATGGTGATGCCATATGTTCCTGAGACTTAATATTGGTCAAAGGGTGTTTTAGGTATTTTAACTTATCTTTATTGTCATTTAATAAGTAAACTAAAAAAACTTCCCATCATTTTTATTGTCATTTAATAAGTATATCTTTAGCGTGCATCAATTCTGAACAGCTTGTACATCAGTTCTTTAAGAGTAGATATAGAAAAGTTGTTGAACAAAATTTATTTATGCCCGTTTGTATAAATGATGTGGTTGTGAATCGTTATGTTCATTCGCCCATCATCTTAGTTGTTGTGAATCGTGTGGTCGTGAACCGCTATTTTTGTTAACGGTTATTCTATATAATCAAAAGTAAAGATTGTGCATAAATCTTCTAACATTCGTGCACCAAGAGTAAAGAGTGTACAACAAATTAAACTTTTGATTCAGTAAATTAATTATTTTATTTTTTTATTAAATCATACTTTGTTTTTGCTGAATTATAATTTAAAATATATATTTTTACTTCTAAATTCTTTTATTTTTTTTTAAATCTGACCTTATATTTATATATATATATATAACAATAACAAAGTTAGTAATCACTACCAATGTTAAACAGTACATTAAATATGTTTTTCAAACGAAGTAAAATGATGCACTTTTTTGCTGTAATAAAATAGTAGAAAGAAAGTCTCTTTGGATTAAAAGATACTATTCGAAAGAAATAAAAACCCTTGTCACCATCACCATAAACCATCGTTTCGCCGTCGCCATCCGCCGTCAACAAATTTCCACCAGTATCTACTTTCACCCGATCGCTCTCAAAAATTCTTATATTTGTCATTCTGAATCTGATAAGTTATGCAGAATTTAGGGTTTATGTCGATCCTTATGCTGAAATTCTAGCCAATGCAGTGGAATTAACATCAGATTTTGAAATCTGCTTGAGTGTCAGGTATTGCACTTCATGTGTCATCTGAAATATTTTAGTTGAATAAATGATTATTGTGTTTATAATGATGATGATTTTAGGGTTTGTTCTAAGATGATATTTAAAAGCTGAGTTGATTATAGAGTTAATGACATAAAAAGGTACCCAATTATTTCAATATCTTATTTCGGGTACTCTAATTTTTTTTATCATCAATTAAAGGCATCTAAGTTATTTTTACCAGTGACATTTTTTATCGATTTGAAAGTTTAAGCTAATTTAAGGGGTTTTCTAAAAAAAATTGTATGAAAGGGATTTTTTGCCGTGATCAAAAGGTAAGAGGATCTCTTTTTGGTGGTTAAAAAGATTTTGATTGATAGAAACGAAGTTGGGTACCCGAAATTAGTAATATGGTAAGTTGAGTACCTTTCTTTTGGTCATTTTCCCTTAATTTCTGCTAGCTGTTTCTGCTTCCGCTGCATACCTGAGTGGCCAATTGAAAATCTTAAATATAAGATAATTTATGTTACTAGTATGTCTTGCTGAGTCATGTCAATTTTGAAAGCAAACCAATGTCTTGTATTAATTCAAATCAAGTTTTTGAAATTACATTTGTTAAAAGGATTAAGACCCTTTAATATGATGATGTTGGGAAACTTTTATTTTAATTTTGAAGAAGTTCTACGAAATACAGAAAGAAATGTGAAATCTGTTATCTTACTTGAATCGCCGTGTGCTTGTTTACATTCTTCTTAGTAAAAGGGTGTGGATGAGAGAAATAAATAGCCATTGATTAGAGGTTGGTCGTACTACAATTATGCATTATAATGTTCCCCATCCTTTTAGAGCATATTATGGGTGTTGTTGCTTTTGGTTTCCCTATTTGTCGTATGCTGTTCACTTTTTTTCTTTTTATTAGGCATATTCCCGACCATATACTATATCTTTGTGTTCCATTGTTGTTACTACAAAAATGTTGTTACTTGGCAATATGACAATTTCAAACAATATATTTATGAATGGGTTAATCTAGGCCGTGTTTTATCTCAGATGGATCAAATTAAAACAAGTAGCTAAAACAGGAACAGGTCGAACGGTTTGATAGTGAATAGGTTGATCCGCATTTGTTAAATAGATATTTTTCTTTTAAAATGGACAAAACCCAAACCCAAGCTGGACAGCCTGTTTCAACCCAAACCCATCTTGACCTGTTACTCAACCAGTCCGATCCGTGTATCTTGCCACCTCTAATATATATCTTCTTTTCGCAAGAATTCTATCTGTTTAAAAAGGGCTAATAATAATATGGTATTGGATGTAGTTAAAAATATTAAAGAGTTGGAGCAATGGAGATCGACCCTCCACATGAAAGCGATGGAAGCACCACCGGATCGAAGGAAAGTGAGATATTTCTGGTGTCTGATAACGATTCGGGTGATGGTTTGCCATATGCTCCAGAGGATTTCCCAAATCCTGGTGATAAGTGGGGTTGGAAGGTGGGAAAAAGAGTTGGTATTTCAGGATACTTTATGGACAGATATCTTTATCTTCCTACTCGTCTTTATAAAGAACTGAAGTCAGCACGTCCTACTAACATGCCTAGCAAGGGTTTTGCCAGTAAGGCGTCGGCTGAGCGGTTTTTGTTGGAAGCGTTTCCTGGGATAGATACCAAGGCCTTCTTCGCCTCCTTCACCTGGAGGATTCCAGCTGGAAAAATTAAAGGTAATTCTTATGACTTCTATTATCTTATGCGGTTAACTTGTAGAGTCTTTTGGTATTTTAGTCAAGCATCAATAGTAAGTGGATGTTGCACATGTGATTACTGTTGATGTAGACTCCAGAGACATTGACTATAAAACATTCAGAAAACGTTATGATTATGGATAACGGAACGCTGATTGATTTGGTCGTAGTTGGAGAAAAGATAAACAGAATATAGCTTAGAAGAACTTGATATCCCACAAATATGACCTACATTAAAATTGTTTTGATCATAACTATGCAATTATTATGCATATAATTGACTGATTAGTTATAAAGATATATATATACACACACACACACTTGTAAGCATTAAAAATGCTATAGTAAGTCTATCATCTACTGCATATGGTACACTAATATAACCTACCTAATAGAAATAGCTTGTTTTATCTTTTGACAATTTAAATTAGCAGGGCATTGATGTCTCTACGCCTTTTGCTTTTTTTATATGAACTTCTAAAAATTGATTTTATTTACTCTGACTGACTTATGGATGTGCCATCCGGTTAATTGTAAACCAAGAAAGAATTTTCAGATGATTCTCTTGTAAAAATCCCATTCATGTGAGTAGAAAAGTTACTACTTATAGTTTGATTTGTTAAACTGAAAAAAACATAAAATTAATGTACATAAAATCCTACAATTAGGACATCTTTGTCTTTCTTTTCACCAAAAATTGTTGTCACCATTACCCATTTTAAAGTTACCCTAAAATCTGTTCAACAGTCATGACTCATTCCATGCTTCCGAAGCTTGTATTAAAGTGCACATGTATGTTTGTAAACATGATCAGGTTATTCAATACGGATTTTCTATGTTTTCAGATCTGTTAAGCTCTTTTTGCCTAGCTATAATTCAATATTTTTCAGGATTTTCTATGTTTTCAGATCTGTTAAGCTCTTTTTGCCTAGCTATAATTCAATATTTTTCAGTTAAAAATTTAATTTCGTAACTGTCAAAATAAGTATATCTTACACTAATCATCTAACAGTAATTATGAATTGGTGATGGTCCAAGCAAGGATATATATTCAGTATAAGACTCCTTTTAGATGTAACTAGGTTTTAGCATTGCTATACGATTGAATTTGTTTTCCACTTACAGTGACAAGTAATACAAATTATTAACATGGTCATGGTTTATCACTTTATTGATTTGTTCAAAAGTCCAAAAATTAACTAGACCGAATCTTGTTAAGTCATTACTTTGGGGGCATGGCATATAAAACTATTATTATCTTTTAACAAATATTAGGTGTTAATAGGTTCTTCAATATTAGAGCCTAGGTTTGTTAATGGTGTGTAGTTTGTGACACTCAAACATTTTAGACTGAAAAAATGGCCAGTGTAGTAACGGTCTTTGAATTTTGGTACTTAAACTTCGGATACCCTCCTTCTTAAATGTACATACACAAACATATGACTTATTACCTATTTGTACCCATCTCTCAATTTCCCTGATCAAAACTACGCAGGAAACGCAGAATTTGCTTCAGATTGCACTCCGAAGTTTGACCCTGCAGGCTGCAAAGCTGGAAATATAAATTGTTCCAGTTTATTGGAAACAAACAATCATGATCATTCAAATATAATGGCCTGTGATATATGCTGCATCGAGCCTCTTTTCTGCCATGATTGTTGCTGTATACTTTGCTCTAAAACAGTCAATTCAGCAGATGGTGATCAAAGTTACATCAGATGTGAAGCCAAGGTCAAAGATGGGCTAATTTGTGGACATATTTGTCACATAGAATGTGGTCTTCGATCTTACATGGCTGGGACTGTGGGTGGAACTATTGGTCTGGATGCTGAGTATTACTGCAGGCGTTGTGATGCAAGAACTGATTTGATTCCGTTGGTCACGAATCTTTTTAGGAGCTGCGAGCATATTGATTATGGTGAAAAAATTCAGAAAATACTTAATCTTTGTATTATTATATTGCGCGGATCAACCAAACCAAGTGCAAAGGCTTTGTTGCATCATGTTCAATCTGCAGTAACAAAGGTATACTGCTACTGTGCTTTTTATGATTAAATACTTAGAGGTGGCAATGTCGACCTGCTTACTTAGAGTTCGTTGACTGGGGTTCTTTGTACATCTTCAGCAGGTTAAATGGGTCAAACAGGACGAAATCTCTTTATAACATTTATATTTGTCTAATAAAAAAATTTGAAAAGTGTGGAAAAGTCGAACCAGCTGGGTCCATTTGGTTGCTAAAAGCTACCCGTTTTGACCTACTAATGAACCCGCTCGACCAGTTGAAATCTAAGAGAGATTGTCCTTAAGTCAATTATTTGAATGGAAAATGATTGCTCTTAAGTAATATGTTTGTTGTTGTCAGCTTAAGGATGGGAATTCTCATGAAGATATATGGAAACGGGAAGATATATCAGCTGTTACCACAGGTACCTTGTCTGTACTCTGTTTAACATTAAACCGGCAACCCATGAGCCTTGTTGCTTCATGATTTGCAGGCATACCGTGTTCCATATAAGAACGGTACAAATTAGGCAAATATTTTAGTTTCTTGAGTTGTTTGGGTCATGTTAAAATTTCTTATGGATTAAATTAGGAAGTGATGAAATTCAATCGGGTCATAGACGGGATCAATGTGTTCGCTACAGATCAACCTGACCTGTTTGATGGATTATGCAGGGGCTAAATTGGTGTGTTATGGCTGTAGTTTCTAACTTTGGCCAACAATCACTAGATTTTATGATTGCACTTTATCTATTGATTGTTTATGAATACAATGAAAAAGTAAACTACTCAACTGACTGATACCAGTGTCCCGTTTTGATGCATTACCCAAACTGACCTAGTCTGCACAGTTTGCCTCCTCTAGTACATGAGCATCTCACAATGTCGTTTTTCCCTTCTTTTATTAATCAAAATTCAATTGGAAACAGGAGAACTTTCTCAGTGTGAAACTGACACTTTAGAGGTTTCAAACGTCAAGGAGCCTTCACAACGTTGCACAGCGTCACCTCAAATATCATTTACAAATTTTGATTATCAATTAGAATCTGTAGAACTTGAACAGAGGATTGATAAGACTTTAGCCTCACTCAAGAAGTCTCAAGAAACCGAGTATAGGATTGCTGAGGACGTTCTCACAACTCAAAAGAACTATCTTCTTGATCTCTTTGAAGAACTGGACAAAGAGAAAGGAAGACTTGCAAAATGCTCCCCATCTGCCGACCCTTCGCTAGTCCATGCTGTTTTCATGAGAATGGGTCAAATAAAAAATGAGTTCGATAAGATTACTGCAATGCAAGCAGTTGGTAAAGGATTTGGTAAAACTTCTAAATATGTATTGAAAGAGCATTTTGGTGTGCAGGCAGCGGACAATTGAGAGCCAAGATTTTGAGGTCTGAAGTTTGTAAAGTAATGTAATGTCCGTATTGGAACCCTAGAACTTGGGATTGTTTACTTTTATGTTGTAGTTTGCTCGAGTATGAGCAATGGATGTGTTGTTACAGATATACATGGTCCGAAGTAGGTTCGTAATTGAACCGAACAAACACAAATGGAGCATGTTTGTGTTCGTTTATTAAGGTTTTATCGAACAAATAAATGAACACGAAAGGATAAACGAATCAATTTTCTTGTTCATGTTCGTCCACTACAAAAATATGTTTGTTCACGAACTCAAACGAACAAATATATACGTTAATGCATTTGTTCGTTAATATGTTATAAGAACACAAAAGAACCTAAACAAACTCAAACAAACCTGCATGAACACAAACGAACATATATACACCTATATAGGGTTGGGTTGCAGTAAAAACAAGACGTTAAAATACAAACGGTGAAAACATCTAATAAATATTCACATTTAAAAGTTTATGTGAAGCTGAAAAAGACAAAGGTTCTTAAGTAAAAAAAAATTGTAAAGCAAAAAAGTATAATGTAACATCCTCCCCATCGGTCTAGTATTTTTAGGTAAATTTATCTCTTTATTTACTTTATTACATTATATGAAATGTTTGATTAGATAATTGTTAGGAATTATTAAATGGGAATTACGGTATTTTTAGTTTAAAATACGGATTAGCCTAACTATTAGAACTAATACCATCGTGTGCTAGATTAATGATAATAATACATCGTAGTATACGTAATCATATATATATATAAACCCAAAATCAGGAAATCAGCCCCATTATCATCACCATCTTCATTTTTCATCTCACACCAAGAACACACACACAAACACACACTAGAACACACACTTGCAAAATTGAAGCTCAAATCAAGCCCAAAACACCTCCAAATTGTGTCATTAGATTCGGAATTCATAGAAGATCATTCCTACAACTTGTTTCTGTGGATTAAATCAGATTAAAGTTAGTTTTGATTAGTTTTTTTGGTTTTTACAAAAAATGAGAGAAAAGTTAGTAGGTTGGATTTAATTATGTGTTTTTATGTTAAATTGATGAATTTCGAGTGTTTGTTTATGTATTTACGAAGTGTTGGAACGTTCAATTGGTAGAAAAACGCTGTTAGAATTCGATTTGGGAATTTTTGGTGAAAAACAGCCCAGTTTCTGCAAACGCAGATGAACTGGTTTAGGCGATATTGGTAATATCGCCACCAATATTGCAGGTAATATCGCGATTAATTTCGCTTGCAATATCGCTAGTGATTTTGCGATATTGGCAATGTCGCTTTTAATGTCGCAGATTTTGAAAATGCGTAAGTGTTACTAAGTTTTGTGAAAATCTTACTAAAAATTGGATTTTGATGAAATTCGCATGGTCACTCGGAATTGACCAAGTAATCGAGACTATGTTCCATAGCCCAGTCAGCTTTTGGCCTTTCGGGGTCGTCTTGGGCTTCAAAATGGCATTTTTCAGTTTTTAAATGACGTTCCGGGATTTTCGAGTTTCGTTCCAGATTGAACTTTTATTTCCTTAGACTTCAGGGAATTACCTGCTTGTAAGAATGTGCTATTATGATGATTTAAACTTGATAAATGTTTATTATCTAGATACTATGCCCTGAGATATGTTATACGATTACGAAATGAGTTACTAACTCATTATCTGTTGTATTCTCAGATCAGTCGAAGACTCAGTAATATTAGAATTCTGAGAGGTGGACAGTAGCAGACAGGTGAGTGGATCTGCAACTCATAATTTGAGTTAGTTGTAATAGTGTGATCACAACGAGTAATGTAGACCTTGATAGGCTATGTATTCTGATTTATGATTGTGAATATCTGTTTGCTATAATTGTGGCCTTCGGGCATCTGTGTTATTCAGAGGTCAATTGCGATTGGACTTGGTTACTATTGTGTTCAACACAGGTTCCAGATACATGTGTTGTCGCTGGAAACTGTGTTGTTGTGTTGTAGTGCCAAGTTATCGGTAAATCTTGTATGGGCCTATACAGATTGTGATAAGCGTTATTTGAGGGCCACCGCGGCTGTAGGGTTCCTCAGTAACCACCGATCCTCTTGAGTTTATGTGTTTACTGTGCTTAATGTAAACAGATTATTATGCTAAACTGATTTATTAGTTGTACATTCATTCACTTAGCTTTGTGCTAATTCCACCACTTCTCTTCCTGCAGGTTTTGTTATTATATTGTGGGTTGGGCAGGAAGTTGAGCTATGGAAGGAATGTTTGACATGCGCTCACTCTCTGATTAATATGATTTTGTAAATGTGTTTTGTTAACTAATGTGTATTCAGATTTCGTAAACAGCTGTATGTATTTGCTGCAGACAGTTTGTTAATTGTTGTAAAACTCGCGAAAAATTATTATGGGTCTTTTGTAATATATATATATAATAGTATCTTTATCCATCGCTTCCGAGTCAAATTACATATTTAACCCTGAGAAAATTGTTGGGGTATTATATATAAAGCTTCACTCATTTGTAAATTTCTGTAAAGCTAAAAAAAAAAAAAAGTTCACAATTAAAAAATTTTGTAAAGCAAAAAAAATTAAAGTTCACAATTAAAAATAAGATGTAAATGAAAACCGAAAGTGTTTTTACCGTTTTTATTTTAACATCTTGTTTTCACTGGAACTCAACCTTACATATGTATATATACTTTATACACATGTAAACATTAATTTTTGTGTAAATGATTAACAAAATATGAAAATAACATTAAAAAATGTAACATTACATACAAAGCCGCATAAAAACATATATGTTTACAACTAAACAGTTCACGTGTGAACAAATAACTTAAAGTTAGTTAAAATAAGTTTTAACACATAATCTCGATTTTCAAGGTTTTATTGATTCTTATTACCACTTTTATAACTATTTCGACATTATCACATGTGAAAATCACGTATTTTTCTTGTCACAAGTTCTAAATCTTTTAGTTGTTCTCATTTGAACCTCCACATAGACACACACACACACACACACACACACATATATATATATATATGATATAACTTGAAGCAAAAAAGATAAAAATGTGATGCTTAACTCTAACATATGAACAAGTTCTATAAGACATGATAATATCTTAAGTTTTAACATTAGATATATATAAAAATGAGATATGCAGTTTGCATAAATTTATATAAACTATTAGTAAACAAACATAAATGAACATTAACGAACATGTTATTGAACGTTAACGGACGAATGAGACATATGTTCATGTTCATATATATAACTAAACGAACATAACTTTTTTGTTCATGTTCGTTCGTATAATTAAACGAACTTCCATCCGAATGGTTTACAACGTTTAATTCGCTTACGGTCCTAAGCTTGAAGTCTAGTTTTACATGTTTTTGCTGTGACATCCATTTCTACATAAGTTTAATGAATATGGATAATGATCTAGAGCAGCTTGCAAGTTTTGGTTTTAAACTTCTAATAACGACATACAAGATGCTAGTTTTTTATTTTATTAACATGTATATAGGAGAAGGTTGCTTTCAATCACATTGTAGATTGACAGGTAGAATACAAAATTGCTTAAATCGACATAATGGAGCAATATTGTTTGTACCCATTAAGTAACTTGTGTCGTTAATTCTATGTGTTTTCGTTTTTGTTCATGCTCTGGTGAAAATTTCCAAGCTGTTTGAGGAAGATGATTTCACTGGTTGTTAAAAGGCATTTGTATTTTTATTAGTTATATCCATACATGATCATTAATCTTCCTCTTCCTTTTCCAAAACTAGTAGCGTTTATTTCATCATTACTCTTAACAATTAGTTGACGTATCAATTGCCCACCCTCTTTTTTAGACTAGGTTCAAGTTGCAAAACAAATTTTTATGTTGGCTACAAAGTAGACTATATGGTTTTGAACATCTTAATGCATGACTAGTTGAATGCTGCACTAAACAGCCAATTAAAAGTTGAAAGCGCAAACCAAATCATATATGCGGGTATGAAAATATCCCAAACTAGCAGCCCGAGTTATGACTTAGGAGGACATAGTATTCAGTTTCAGACCAATGCATACACACCCTTCACACCAGTTCTACATAATAAAACTTTTCTCATATTTATATGCATACAAAAAACACTGGACCATATTCATTAACATTTTTTGAATATTCTAACATAAGAGTAAATTGCTTTGTCAATTCCTTATATCAGAAGAAGTCAACTAATTCTGATTTCGTTTATGGATCATAAAGTTTAGGGAATGACATTGAAAAACTGGAGTAGTACAGAAACCCTCAACACCATGGATCTACAACGTGTTCAATCTTGGTGCCTTAAAAATTCATGCACCTTGAACAGTTTGCTTTTATGATACAGTCTCTAAAGATTTAGTACAAGTTATCTTGTTTATGAGTACAAGTATATCAAAGATCATCCTGGGTGCGATGTCTGCGTTGGGATCTTCGGTGGTGTTTCCGGCTATGCTTTTTAGCAGATGTGGCTGGAATAGGACGTTTAATTTCCTCAACAATTGTTGGGAGTCCAAAAACGCAATCAAAAGGGTTTTCCATTGCCGCAAACCCGCTACTCATCTGTATTGTGAACAGTTCAACTAATAAGAAAGCTTGTAACCCAAAAAAGTCTGACTATTATATTTAATTGCAAGAATGTGAAGCCTGGAGAAAAATTCCATAAATACAAATATTTACAGCTAAACACCTTTGATACAGGTCGTAAAATGAGCGAGTTGGGTAACAGGTCAAAACAGGTTTGGGTCAAAGCCGATAATTTTTGGTCCGGGTCAAACTGGGTCAGGCTAGGTTAGGCTGATCCGAAGGACCAAAACACTCTTTGTCCAAGAGCTATAGATTATTTATACTGCTACTGTCAAATATGATTACAACAACTATATCATACTAGTAATCATCTTTTGCCTTTTTTGACCAGTTTCATTTGAGCTAATTCTTTTGACTCAATTAATTTCACCAATTAGAGAAATAATACACAGCGAGACCCATTCATAGATAAACGAACAAGATTGCCACCTCTATAACCATCTATGAAATGTAAAACTCAGATGTACAATCAAGAGAAGACAAAGATACTTACAGGGACTGGTTTCCGTTCCGAACCAACTTGGCCATCATGATCATATGATTCATCGTTATCTACTCGTTGGGGATGGGCTGCACTTTCAACGAAGTTATTTCGAAAACGCCATCTTGATTTCGGTATGTCAGACGTTGTATCATCAAAAACATTCTCACAGTAGAAACGCTTTGATATAAGCTTTGTTGTCATTGGATGATTTGGATACCTTTTCAACATACTGCAGTGCAAATACACTTTTTTAGTATTTATCATGTATGCAGAAAATAATATATCACATAATACAAAAATATACTATTACATAAAAACAAAAAAAACCCATATATATATACATCACATAAGGAGAAACATCAAACAAGTAAAAAAATCGAAGAATGTTTCACACTGAATGCTTCTGCTAATTCCAAAATAGAAATAATAACACTAAAATTCAGAAAGCCTAAGGTTGACAAGGTGGTCAACTGAATTCCTTAACAAAAGTTTAAGGTTTACATGCCAGCTGAAGAATTGAATTTTGCCAAGATAACTAAAAAAATATATAAAATCAATTAAAATGGATTTCAAATAATTGCATTCTGAAATCAGGGATTGTATGTGTTGTCAGAACGGTCGCTTTTAACCAAAACTGACATGTTTAACTTTGTTGTGGTAGTACTAGTGTGAAACTATATATATGCTAAACATGCCAAGTTTCTATGTATGATCAAATTCTGGTTTTTGAAGCGGCTATCTTGAAATACTTCATTGACGTGCTGCACTATTGTGGTTATAATAGAATGTTCTTGAACTTATTTACATTTATCCTCGAAACTGTAACTGGCAATGAAATGACTAAACAAAACTCACATATTTGCCAACTCTTTTTGCATCCGTGTCCCATCCATGCAAAGAATTTGTTCAATGTGTGAATTAACTGACCGTCTAAATCTCCATGATGCAGTAATAGCAGCAGCTCCTAGAAATTGGTTAATAGATTCAGATCATTTAAATGAGTAACAGGTTAGAGAGAGAAAATGTCACTTACCTCCTGCAAGGTTGATGCGAAGCATCCGATGAAAACTTCCCGTAACTGTGAGGGGAAAGAGAAAAGCCATTACAATTTTGGTTATTATATCCATATATAACTAATAAGCTAATTCAATAGAAAGGAGGACATTCGAAAATCACTAGGAGAAAAGACAGTGGATAACATAAGTGGCAACCGGAACACACACAAAAAAAATTAAAAATTAAATAAATATTAAATATAATTAATTTATCACAAATATATCAGCTAGAATAAACAGGGTACTAGTAGAGTTACTCCACAAAAGTACAACTACTTGGTTCACTCATTCATTAGGATCTGTAAAATCATAATACGGAGTATGATTGATAACAAAAAATAACATAAAGATACATCTTCATTTGTTGGCAACATATTTATATATAAGCAACAACTCAACAAGTACATGCCAAAGCATCAAGAACAATGAAAACATGTGGCTTAAGCAAATTTTAAAAATACATATTTTAACAAGACAAAAGACTCGAAACAGGAAATAGGCTCCAAATATGTGCAGTATTACCTGACCATGCAATTGCACCACCAGCAACAGCACCGACAGTAAGCTGTTGAAGTGTTTTTTCCTTCCATGTCATAAGAAAGTTTGCTTCTTGACTTGACAATTTTTCCTGCAAACCGACTTCAATTCCTTAATTTATTTCTTAAAGAACTTCTCGTAAGTCTTAATCGTCAAAATAAGCTTATCAAATATGACAAATTTCTATTTTGCCAAAAACCTCTACACAAACATGATATATTTTCTGATTCTAATGGTGATTCACATACCAAAAGCCTAAAACTTTCTTCTTTATTTGTTTGCATTACTGAGCTAAATAATTTTAAATGCTAGAAGTATTATAAGTTCATTTTCTTTGGTCATCTCCTCGTGATAATTTCCAACTTATTTAAGCTACACATTTCAGTATTCTAACATAGAAAAAATAAAAATAAAAATAAAAATAAAAACAAAAACCCTTTAATAAGTTCAGTAAAAATAGCAACTTTCACAAGATTCTGTATCAATAATTGTACTACTTTCCAGTGGAATTAGTAAAGAGTAATCAAAATTGTCAAGAAGTAAACAGTCATTGATTTATATATATTTACAACTTACAATTATAAGTATTGTAGGGTGAATATAGTAGTACCTGCTTGGATCGGATGACATTTTCAAGATCAATTAGGGATTCCGCCATTACATAAAATCCCTCTTTTTTATTCCGTTGTTTTGGGGGACGAAATTGTGTTAAGCAAAGATCCGAAATATGGCGCACTTCTTTTCGGGTCGGGTCATATTGTGTCGGGTCAGATTGGGTCGGGTAAAATGACAAATGTAGCTTTTTTGGGCACGTTAAGTCGGTTAAGACGTTAATTTGTTAAATGGACCAGAAGTACCCACGTTAATTGTAGTAGAAATTAAATGCACATCTCTTTATATGCGAATTAAGATATAACTTATCTCGTATGTTACGGTGTGACATACGATCTGATATGTAATCGTTGACAGGATGGAATATTATAATTATTATTTATCAAATAGTTTTTTATATGAGATAAGATATTTTTTATAAAGATAAATATTTATGCTTATATAATACGTCTTAAAAGTGAATATATAAACAATCAAATAATTAATAAATAAATATATATTTTCTCTCCAACGGAAAAGATATTTCGAAAGCCTCTTTGTCAAACAAATACAATTACAAACTCATGAAAAAAGTTTTCGATAATAACTCAATTTTTGCAAACATATTAAAGAAATCAACTAACTTTTTAAAAAATTAACCTTTAAATAACTTACTGTTGAATATGCTCTCATTGTAATTGATATGATTTGAAATTTTTTCTCTATACGATTTTATCTTATGTGACTGACATTAGATAAATTTTGAGTAATCCGTATTTAAATATTGTTACATCAAATTTGACGTAAAATGAGATGATAAATTGAACATTTACATAATTGTTGTAACATAGTTGAAAAATAAACACTTTCTATAATTTTCCCTCATTTCTTACATATCAAAACTCTCAATCGAAACACAACCTAAATTATAAGAATAAGCCAATTATAATAATAGAAATATTAATAAATATATATAAATCTACTTTGAATTGTAAATATGCATGGAACATGTCGTAGGATCACCGAAAAAATATAAAACATAAATAAAATCAATCACTCATTATTTATATATCATTTATTCACTTTGAATTATATATATAGGGAAATGATCCACATGGAAGTTACAAATCTTAGTGAAGGAGGGAAGCAAATCTTAGTCCTTGATTTTTTCATAAATAAATGTATTTAACATTCATTTGTGATTGTGATGAATGTTAAATTTTGAAATTATTTGTGATTTTTAAAATTCATTTATGATGAAATCAAGGGTTGAGATTTGTTTCCCTCATTCCCTAATTTTTTTGCTTCCCTCTTGATCTCCACCCTATATATATACGTGACATTATTTTTATAGATTTACTTAAAAGAAAAAATAATTAAAAAATATAAATATAATCATTTATTATTAATATATCATTTATTATTTTAAATTTTATATTTGTATAAATGTCAGATAAGTCGTAGAATAAAAAAAATACTAACAGACAAAACACTTACACATAGCATAAGCTAAATGGCAAGGTACTATTCACCAGCTTCGAACTGTTTATATATAATTTGTTGTGCACAAGATTTCTTCAGAGTTTTGTTTTATTTTATTTTAATTTTAAAAAAATAATTCAATTTTTGATTTTGGATTAATAATGTTAAATGTACGGCCTTTTGGCTACAACTGAAGCCAAACCAAAAACATTTGGTTTGTTGTAACACTGAAATTGTCCGATTTGGTTTTTAAAACGGTTTTCTTTTGGTGTTATTCTTAGTCAATTCGGTTTTCAATTTGATCAAGTACAAGATCAAAAGTATAAAATTAATCAAATGCTACCATTAAAGTAGTTTTCTATGTATAACAATATTTTCATTTTCATACTTGATGCATACTTGTACCTTTAAATAGAGTTCTTTGCTATGAGAAGAAACACACCAATGAACATAATAATCTCTTGTTCATTTCCTCTCATCTCTTTAATCTTTTGGCACAAAGAGTTTACTCTTTTATGTTGTATGTGTTAATCACATACGTGTAAACCTTTTAGTCATCTTATTGTTTCATGTATTTTTCTCCACCTACTAATATAAGTTATCTCAAATTTCGACTTAAAACTTTGTGTCTATCGTTTCATTGTATGTTATAAGTTTCTATACGTTACTATTATCCGCTTTGTGACTAATAGTTAATCTTGGGGGTTCGTTTTATCCTGACATAATATATGTGTATTGCTTATGTTCTAACGTATAGTTTCTCACATAGGAGACCCCAACTAAGTACTGCAACGATGATCAACAACAAAGGGTTAAAGACTGAGATAAAAAGAGGACCTTTTCTTTTGATACACCATGATATCATGAAAAGTGCTATCGTCGAACATACAACTGAAAGATTGAAAGTTCACATAAACCTCAAATTATGATGTTGCACATGTTTTATCTTTGAGTAATTCAAAAGTAGTTGTGTATACCGAATAAATAGTTGAAACTACCCTGATTAGCGGTAACAGTGACCATCCATGTAAGAAGGGCTCCATGACTAAACCAAGGATCCAACTTTGGACGGTGGCCAAGGATAGCATCAAGGCTGAACTCGAATATGGGTCTGGATATTTGTCGCTCATCTTTGCCTTAAATCGTTAAATGAACAACAATAGAAAAATATGGTCAACAGAGATGTATTAAGTATAGAGGATAAAGAGTATGTTGATTGTGGTGGAGGGATGTGAAAATACTTGGAGGATGAACCAGGTGGCCCAAAGAATTCGCTGATGGTGATGAGGAACGACCCCATAAGATTTCCTTGGTTGCTTTCACTTGAGTTTTGCGTTTTGTTATACTTAAGTGAATGCCTGATTCACCAATGGCATAACAGGTCCATGGTATAACAACAATAGAATGGCCCCACCGACACAAACTAATGGTCCCATCAGCTTGGCTTGTCCTGCCATTGTCTCAATTCTTGCACTTTCTTGCCTACCAAACAAAAGAGTTAGATTTAGTCAGCTAGTAATGTCTTGAAAGTAAAAGAAACTTGCCTTTTGCCATAAAAATGTACTGTTAGCAACAATTTTTAAGAATTAGGTGACATAAGCTGTGAGCATGTGTCGTAATTGGTGTATTACTTGGAATGGACGGCGAGGATGAAGGTCAGAGCAGGAAAAAGATTTGAGAGTGCGCACGCGATGGTCGGGGTGGAGTTCTTCAAACCAACATAGTATGTTATTTGATTCAATGTCATACTGTATATTCATGAAGGAAAAAATTACGGATACTTAAAGTTACAAATACTTAAAGAAAGATCACTTACCCAACCATGGATAAAAAAGCAAATTTGAATGAAAATTGGCAGAGTCATATGAGGTCCCTTTCCTCTGCATTTTGTGGTGAAATCACTTCGATATCAGCTTAAAATCATAATAAGAGTAATTAAAATATCACAACTCAAGTCTAAGAAGTTGATGAACTTTGTTAATATGGATGATTTGTTACATAAGTATATATAAAATCAAATTATTAACGAAAGTTTTTTAATTTTGGTTCCTCTGAAAGAAGTAAGCTATAGGAATAGCGATAATGGAACCAAAGGTTTGGCGGTAGGAAACATGAACAAAAGGGTTCATCCCAGAATCAATGGCAAGCTTTGCCAATATAATCATACCTGCATACTCCATTTGTACCATTACCATTATCACTATCATCGATGCCTAAAGCATCTAATCCATTTTCAGTTCTATCTCTTCTCTATCTTTCTGCTAATTAGTTTAGTAGAGGCAGAGAGATTGATGTGTGTGTATACA
Source organism: Logfia minima (assembly GCA_963921325.1). Lineage (NCBI taxonomy): Eukaryota > Viridiplantae > Streptophyta > Magnoliopsida > Asterales > Asteraceae > Logfia > Logfia minima. The sequence goes on from OY992767.1 coordinate 35,289,766, forward strand.
GACACACTAAAGAAAGCATAGAAGAGATGGAATACAAAAAAGGCTACCACTTTCGGTTTCAATATGGAGTGTGTGTCATGACTTACTTGGCTCAACTTGTAGTGTATTTTTTTTGTATATTTTTTCAATCACCATAATTTCATTATAACAATTGTATACAAAAGATACCTAGATATGAACACCATAAGCTTTTATTAACTATTCACTTTCATATATATAACCTAACATTACTGATTCTGCAATGCACAGTTTTCTTCTTCAATTCATAAATGGCGATTAATGTAGTTATTTGTTCTGAATATAATTTAATTTTAACCGATAAAAGACCGTTAGTAAAGTACCAATGTGACCTTATTAGGTATTCATCCATTAAATAGTAGCTAATTGCGTGGGGCCATCCCCTTCAATTTCCACTAAAAGTCATTACTCATGAGCACAATCTATGACAAGTTTACTTCATACGTAAAAGAATAATATTAAATTTGCTAGATATTATAGCTCAAATAATTACTGTCTCACTAAATGATTTGAGTTAAGACTTCAACTATTTTCCTTGATCTATCAATATGCAAAAGAATCTGGTTACAACTTACAAAGCGATAAGCGTAAAAGCTCAGTTGGCTTCCGAGACTCCAAAAGAGTGACAGCCCATATGAAAATATCTTATGAAAAAATAACGTGTGTAATAAAATAAAATAAAAATAAAAATAAAAATAAAAAAACGAAAAGAAAAAAACGTTTAAAATAAAAAGAAAATAAAAAGGAAATAAAACAAAAACAAATCTATATTTTATTTACTAAATAAATTGATATAACTTGCTTCAATTTAAAAAAGAAGTACAATTAATGGAACTTTTCATTCGTTAAAATATATTCCACTCATAACTATCTTCCTCATCTAACTTATTTTATTTATTTAACTTTATTTTAGCAAAAAACAAGGAATATATAAATAAAATGACCTCTTCAACAAAGTTGAAAAGGATAAAAAAAACATACAACAAGTTACACCTAACAACGTATTAAAATATTATAAGGCCAATTCTAAACGACTATAAGGCCTAAAACTACTGCCAAGCAATATATTACATCTAAAAGCTAAACTCGAGCTATAAAAAGAATTTCTTGCCTCTGAAAGTCGATGCCAATTCAAATAAGAAACCAAACCCATCTGGAAGAACCTTAAAATAAATCCCAAGAAATAAATTACAAAATTGCAATATTAGCAATTTACTTGCAATTTCTATGATCATAGTTATCCGATTCCAACATATTCTTCTTCGTTGTCTCGATAATCAACATAAGAGTAGCGAGTAGAGCTTGCCAAATTCACCTCATGTTTTGTATTTTAAGAAGAATTATCATTTGAAATCGAACCTTGAAGAGTTTTTGAATTTGACCATCTGATTCCCTGAATTCTTCATACTTATGAAAAACACAACATTAATCAATTAAAATTCATTATCTGATATATCTAACTTCTTTAACACAACATTCATTAATCAAAAATCATTTATAAAGCTACTGGTAAAAACCAAAACAAACCAAATCCTAATATAAGAAGACAAAAAATAAAAACTTACATAAACTATTTAATTAAAATCCTGCCTTACAGACGCTTGTATAAAAAACACCATGTGCTTCTCAACTCTCATAATAATAATTAAAAATAAGATTGTTTATCTAAAATAAAAACCTACTTTCGTGTCTTTATGAATTTTTTCCTTATTTTTATCTTTCAAAACTATTGAAACTTAGTATTTTTGTCCTTCAAAACCATTATTTACATGATCTATTAAGAGATTCGACAAACAATTAATGATATATTTATGTTTATAGATTTAACTTTTTATATGAAATCATAATTTAAAAACGTAAAAAATAAAAAAAATTCACACATAAAACGACATCGTTTTATATAAGCAAAATACTATCGATTTCACATAAAGTTTCAAACTACGTAGTAAATTTTATTACGTAAACTATTTTCCATATGTATTTATGTTTTTAAATCACGATTTCATGTTAAAAATTCAAATCTACAGACTTGATAATATTTTTTTTATAAGATCTGTTAACGGATCTTGTGAATAATTACTTCATTAAATATAAAAACTAAGTATTAGCGAAGTGAGAGGGAAATAAAAGATATAACAATTTAAAATGACAAAAATGTTTGTAAAGTGATTTGTTATGTAGAAAATAAAATCATTAAAAATACACCGTCGTACGTGTCAGGAGACAAAAGCTTATTTACACTGCAGTCTTACTTATATTTCTTCATCATTACTCCATTCCATTCCTTTTTATTTATTATTTCTATTTATTAATTTATTTTTCAACAAACAAATGGATTCTGTTTCTCATCATGCTATTTTCCGGCCACCGGAAACACCAAATGACCCGATGGAGTTCCTTTCTCGCTCATGGAGCATTTCCGCTTTACAAGTTTCTAAAGCTTTAGCTCCACCCGGCCCGCCTGCCCGTCCTACTGACCAACTGCCCACTGACCTGGAAGATATTGCTACTGCCACTGCTGCTGCTGCTGCTGTCCCTTTTGCTTTTGTTTCTTCTGAAACTTCACAACTTATTATGGAACGTATTTTAGCACAATCTGTAAGACCTTTTATTTTTCACAATTAATTACTTTCATTATAAGTGTTTGTTTTTTTTATTTATAAAGATCATCGTATTGTAACAAGATTACAAGAAAAAGACAAATACAGTGTTTATGTAAATTTCAAAATTATAAAAAACAAAAAACATTCTTCTGACAAACTTATTTTTCTTGTTTTTGGACTAAAAACTTGCAAATGATTTATGCACAACTTAACAAATAAAAATAACAAGGATTAGTACAAATAGTTAATTGATCATTGTTATCATTGTATTGACTTTTGAGACTAAAAATCTGAATATTTCCATAAGTTTGCATGATAAAATAAACTAAGTCAAAGGATTATTATTACAAATTATTGATTAATGTTTGAGGAAATTAATATTTGGAGTTAATGATTAAACAGCAGGAGGTATCACCACGGACGTCCGGGAGACTCTCACATAGTAGTGGACCGTTGAATGGTTCACTGACTGATAGTCCACCTGTTTCGCCGTCAGAAATGGACGATATCAAGGTACGGACTTCATTCCGGTAGTTTATAATTTTCCGGTAGGGGGAGACACATGGTTTACCGGTGAATTGAGTTTATGTCTGAAAATGTTGTTGTTATACACAACATAACTCTCAGTATCAAAATACGTTGCAGCTTTCACTCTAACCTAAAAATATTATATAATATAATCACTAAATGACATATAAAAAGTTCAAAAAAAAGTTTGAGTTTGGTTTTATGAACTTTAAACCTAGCAAACTTAAGATGTGATTTTTAGATTTGGATTTAGATATGGTTGTATTGTTTATTGTGATCTACTCTAAATGTTTAATGTGATTGTTAGTGCCATCTTTGTCCCTACCATAATAATTACATCATTTAAATTACAACCATTTGTGTTTTAAAGGTTATCCACTAACATTTTATTTTTAAGAAATATTCATTTTGTTAGCTTTTTAAGTTATGTAGTTATGACTATTACTGGAAAAGATTTTGAAATGTTTTGTATTGAAACTTTTTGTGTGAAAGCAAATTTGAGTGAGTTCTATGTTATGGCTTATGGGTAGTATTGTAATTATGAGTGGTGTTTGATACTATTGATTATTTTGAGTGATGTGATCATAACCGGCTCATAATGGGTAGGGGGCAACTTTGGAAGTGCCCTCCTAAAATGGGCACATTAATGAAGAACCAGAGGTGTAGGTAAACTTCTATTCTATATCTAATAATGTAGATTTTAATTAATATTCTATATTGATATTGATAGCACCTAATATGATTTAAGACCTTTTAAAAATTAATAGAACAACTACAGCATGGTTGTTGACTCATTTTACCTTGATGATTAATTATGTTAGCTAATATGGATGAACTTAAAGTAAAAAAAATGATGACTATAAGACATTAAGACCATAATTCATTAGGTTTTCTAATTGTGTTTAATTTTCTTAACCAGTATTGTCGTTTAAAGAATCCGGTGAACAGCCAGTATCGAGGTGGGCCCACTAGTGTTGCCACCACCAGTACTGGTGGTGGGAAGACAGTGGGAAGGTGGTTGAAAGACAGAAGAGAGAAAAAGAAAGAGGAGACTAGAGTTCATAATGCACAACTACATGCAACTGTATCGGTTGCTGGTGTTGCTGCTGTTGTTGCTGCCCTTGCAGCCGCTACTGCTGCCTCATCGGGCCATAGAAAGGACGACGAGATGGTGAAAACTGACTTGGCGGTAGCGTCTGCTGCCACCCTGGTGGCTGCTCAGTGTGTTGAAGCTGCAGAGGCAATGGGTGCCGAACGTGACCATTTGGCTTCGGTTGTTAGCTCTGCGGTTAATGTCCGATCACCTGGTGATATTATGACGTTAACAGCCGCCGCGGCTACTGGTAAGTTGACAAAAATGTAGTCAAAAAAGAACTGGTCTAGTCAAATAAGCTAATGTAATCATATTTTAAATAGTTCTAAGAAGTTGGGAGTTGGGGAAAATGGCTAGGGTCAACCTGACCCATTTCAAAGTTGGTCATTATTACTCGAAAGGGTTTTGACCTGTGTAACACTCCAACATTACCATTTTTGCTAAATATAAATTTTTTTCTTATATTGTAGCTCTTCGTGGTGCCGCTACATTAAAAGCAAGGGTGAAGGATACACGGAACATCCCAGCTGTACCCCGAGCGGATAAAGGGTATGCTAACAGTAATGGTACGGGCAGCAGTTCAAATGGTAGTTTTAGTGATGAGTTTGTACCGGAAGAGAATTTTCTGGGCATATGCAGCCGAGAACTACTGGCGAGAGGTTGTGTGCTCCTCAAACGTACACGTAAAGGTTCGCTTTTCAATTGATTGAGTACGACTTCTCTTAATTTGTGTATTGAATGTTGCACATTATGCTAAAGTTTGTAAATTGTTGCAGGTGATCTTCACTGGAAAATAGTTTCTGTTTATATCAACAATATGGACCAGGTTAGTTCTTTTCAAGTTTATGGATATAATCACCTTTTATTTCTAAGTTTATCTAACATGATTGTCAAGAGAAAAGCAGAAGTTAGAAAATTTTCATCCTTAAAACTGACACATATAAATGACATCACTGTTATGATGTAGTTTTTAGATTTTTAGATCTTTAATATCTTATTGGGAACATGATCTTTTCTATTATTGTGTTGCTTTCACATAAAAACAAAATATAACACATAAAATGGTGGTTGGTAAATGTTTGTTTTAAAAAATTCAAAATTATGTAATAAAAAATATTCTAACTATACTTTTAATGAAATAACAATCTTTGACTACTTGATTTTAGTGGGCTGGAGCCTGAAGCTTTCAAAACCACTAAAACATAGGAGTAAACTATTTTTCTTTCAGAAAGTAAATAATTCCACATGATAAACTCTTAATTGTAGTATGATATATAATCAAAATAAATCTAATTTACAAAAATATATACTATAGTACATTTTTAGACACTGAAAAAGTTAGAAATGAAGACCAAAATTCAGTCTGTTAATGTGTATATGGGTCAGGTGATCCTGAAGATGAAGAGCAGACATGTTGCTGGGACCATTACAAAAAAGAAGAAGAGTAAGTTTAGTACCCCACCCCACCTTCACTGCCAGCCAGTGTTTTGGTGGGTCTTTCTTGGGATTTGTTAAAGCATTAAAGATTAAAGTCATCAAATTCTCATTCTTTTGACAAAATAACTGTCTCTTTTTCAACAGATATTGTGTTGGAGGTTTTAAAAGATATGTCACCCTGGCCCGGACGACACCTAGTTGAAGGCGGTCATGACCGCCGTTACTTTGGTCTGAAAACTGTGACTAGGGGGGTTGTGGAATTCGAATGCAAAAACGAAAGGGAGTATGATATTTGGACTCAAGGTGTGTGTAGGTTGCTTGTCCTTGCTGCCGAAAGAAGCAATGGAATATGAACTTAGGTAAGTTATACAAGGAAGATTTTGTGGGTTTGGAATCGCTATTAGTATCTTTTGTGTAAATCTTTTGTTATGATGCAATCTTATCATCATGGTGTAATTTCGAACGGTTTGGTCGGTTTGGTTTAGACTTTAGATATAACTATGGTGTTATCAATGTTACTGTAAAGTGAGGCGATTTTTACACATCTTTTTTATGCATACATCAACATTTCAATCTAGTTTTTTGATGTATGCATAAAAAAATTGATGTAGAATTCATCACTTCCCTATTGTAAATCTACCACTTAATTAAATTTGTGATCGGATGCACATCAAGGTTTTGGCTATTTTGTTTATGCATGTTTTTATATAATTTTCTATTATTTATTTAACTTCCATGTCACATATCTGAATTTTTGGTAATTTGTATTTGAACAGTAAAACTTTATGTTAGTGAATTTGCATAAATAAAATGTAGAGTTAAGTGCTGGTAAATATATTTAATTAAGATGTGATATTAATTGTGTGTATCTAACTATATAGATGTATATTGTATGTAATAAATTTGTTATTTGTTATTTTTGTATGTATTTTTGTAACGTGTCAATTTATAAAGATGTTACATAACATTTTATATAAATAAATATGTCATCAAGATACATTCAATGACAACAAATAATAAATTTCTTAGATATAATATATCCCTAAGGTATTAGGTATTACGTATGCTATAAATATCAAACCCTAATAAAGTACTAGTTAAGTACTAAAATGTGATGTGGAAGTGGAAAGCCATGTCATGAAAAGAAAAGGAAGTGGACAGTCAAAAAGTAAAAGTAGTAAATAAAGAGCGGTCTTTTGTTGATTTATGGCCCTTGTGTTATTGGGTTTTCCGGTTTTACTTTTTGTAATTTATGGCAACTTTAGATAATAGTGGCAGAATTGGATCGTTATTAGAATGCGAAAAATTTAATATTTATTAGTTTATATTATAATTTATGAATTAAGTTCAAATGAGAATGATAATTATTTGTGAGAATGAAGGATCAATCTCAACCATCCATTTCATCAAAAAAATAATACCCCCAACACTTTTAAAAATTGAATATCTCACAAATGGTTAGTCAAAAAAATATAAAAGTTGCACCATAAAAATCAGCATTTTTTCCTCTTCGATTAGACATCTCACAAGGTATACTTTCGACGAATTTTTTTTTTTTTCATTTTCTGGTGGGTTTCGAAATTGGTAACACATGTGTTAGTTGCGGTAACACATGTGTTAGTGGTTGGTAACACATGCCACTAATACATGTGTTAGTTTCAGTAACACATGTGTTACTGGTTTTCAACCCAAAAAAAAAAAAAAAAAAAAAAATTACTGAAAATATGTCATGAGTGATCTCAAATCGTAGAGAAAATAACGCTGATTTCTATGGTGCAATTTTTATAATTTTTTGATTAGCCGTTTGTGAGATATTTAACTTTAGGGGAAAATTGGGATTTGCAAAATGGATGGCCAGGATTCATTCCTCCATTCTCACTAAAATTTCTATTCTCATTTGAACTCACCTCTATAATTTATATAAAAAATTATTAAAGACATTTCATATTAACACTATTGGTTCTGATTAACATCTATTAAAAATATATTTTTTTTGACATTCACTAAAACGAACGTTGACCATTTTAAAAAGTATGTTATTACTTCCCTTTAAAAAATGTTATTAAGTTTATCACTTAACATTCATCAGTTAATGTTATTTCAATTAATATTACCGAATACACGTTGCTAATAATATTCATCAACCTTTATTTTCATTTTGCTAACATTCAGTCAGGATGGACATTAACAATTTTTTTATGTAATATTCATATGTTGATGTTATAACCTACGTACATATTTTATCAAGGAAATTTAATATTCATACTATCGATTATAATTAACATTTATTAATTTTATTTTATTTTTGACATTTGATGAAAAAATATTAACTAATTCTAAAAAGCATGTCACTACTTTCCTCTCGATTCGTTTATAGTGTTATTCACATTCTCATAAACATGTTACTCGTATCAACTTTATTTATTTCCCTTTAAATTTAGCATTTATGTAAAGCTAATAGGGATATATTGAAGTTCAAACTCATTGTTAGTTTGCAAATTATGTTTTAAACATCAACATTTATAAAATTCATATTTTTATTTTGGATTAACGATGGTTTAATCATCAAACTTTCAACTTTTTACGCTTTAACCCTTTAATTTATTTTTAATGTTTTAACACCTTAACTTATATGTTGATCAAACTTTAATACTTTTTATTTACTTGACCGTTTGAAATAACAACTTTTTATGTTTTAACCCTTCAACTCATTTTTAATGTTTTAGATTTTTTTTATAATTATTTTAGATTCATATGATCAAAGGTTCTTATTCGACATGAACGCTAATAAATACGTATAAAAGTTATCGTTTTTGTATCCACTTAATCGTATATTTTAATTTTTAATATAGTACGCCATTTATTACATATATAGACATGACAATTCATATTTCAAAAAAAATCATTGTCCTTAAGTAATATTATGTTACCAATGATTTACACATCACTATTTATATTTATTATAAGAATAAATTACCGATAATCAATAAAAGTGGTTTTATATGAATTACTTCATTACTAAAATATTTAACGTGTAATCCCACGAAGCAAATACATAGTTATTAAACAACGAAATGAATCTTGCAATTAAACAATACTAGTAGGCTATCCGTGCTCTGTGGTGGTACCATATACAAAATACATGTCGGTGGTTAACAACATGGCCATCGCAGCAAAGATCCAAGAAGGTGGTGGTAGTTGTCCAAGGTCTTCTAGAGTAGTTAACATGTTACAAAACTGGAAATATAAGAAACAGGAAGTAGATAGAAATCTGAACTCCAAGAAATGAAAAAGAAAAAAAATCTATATGAAATTTAGAGTAATAAATACCGGTTTAACTACAAAGTAAGTACTTATATAAAATCATAAAGGGAAAATGTAAGTATAAAGTTAAAAGCTTTTAAACTGAAAAAGAACAACTGCATCATATCATTTCTTGCAGTAGTATACGTGAAAAAGTTAAGGATTCACATTATCATGTGAAAATGCAATAGAGATTGTTGGAATTTATAACATAATTTCAAAATACAATACAAAGTATTACTAATAACAACCGTCTCAAAAACTTTACAAAAGTAGAGCAATTAACATTTAAATATGCATTTGACATGATTATACATGTTTCCAAAAATAGAAAGGTTTGTTAAATGACTTCTTAATTAAACAGGGGTAAATAAGTAATTTTGAATTTTTATCTTTTAAACTTTTTAAGGCTAAACATCAATTCAAATTAAAACCCTTTTAAGCCAACATAACCTAACCGACATTCAAGAAATCAACTAATGGAGAATCAGTTTCGCCAAACTGGACCGAAACAATCATCCAAATCCAATTAAAAAAGCCCTTAGCGATCTCCAATGAACATCACGTTAATAACTAGTCAAAATAATGCTGTTAAAAAAAAAAAAACTAGTCAAAATAATAAAGAAACCAAATCAAACAATAAAAACCTAAACTAATATAGTGAATAAGAGATGCGATAAGATAATTAAGTGTAAAACCTAACCTTACAAATCATAGCAAAAATCCTTCAACGTATTAACATGTGATAACATGTTATGATAGTCTTTTTAGCTGGTCATATAAAGTTAAAGGATTAAAACATAAAAAATATAAATTGAAAGATTAAAGTGATATTTTTTTTGAAAATTTAGTGATTATACTATTATTAAACTTTATATTTTAACATCTTTATTGATAGTTTTGTCGAATCACTTGATTTTGATATACTACCACCAACTCAATTGTCAGCCGCTAACATGTATTTGGATTTAAGTTATATATCATGAAGAAGAAAATCAATCAAGGTGTGCATTCTCTCTTCACATTTTTCTGCCTATAAAGGCGTTTATACACGGAATAGTTGCAAAGAAGGTAAAGGTAAAACATAAAGAAATGCTTATGATGTTCAAATGCATCTTTGTTCATTTATCTTTTATACTTTGAAGATTATTATTTTCTTTCAGACTTATGCATCGATTTTATTCAAACGAATGCAGCAAGTTTTTCTTAATGCACCATACTCATACTCATATTAACATTAAAATCAAAATTATTTCTATAATTTTTTGCATTAATCACCATTTTCTTTTCTTTGTTTTTTTCTTTTACCTTGTAACTATTTACATAAGCCTGTCAAATCTATAAATTCATATCTACAATGACAATTGAACGAGTCTTTTGAAACTTTCTAACCTAACTATCTTTTATTTTATTATTATTTTGTATTAAGAAGTAACACTAAATGTACATGAACACATACTTATTTTATTGATTGTTTGAGACACATTGCAAGTGTCTAACTATTTTTCTACACGTTTATTTTTGGGGTCTACTGTTTGGATATTCCCTAGGGTGTGATGCGACTAACATATACACACATATATAAAGGGTGACGGGACTGACACGTATCCCTGTACACTCACACAGGGTGTACATCCAGAAACATTATGGTGTTCATTTAGAATATCCCTTATTTTTCCATATGTCTCAATTTCTTCTTAGTCATACATTTAGACATGCTTATTAGGGCTTCTTAGTCTTTTTACCTATGTGATTATTTAATTTTCAAAAAGCTAATAGTTTTTTTTTTCTCCTTACTAGCTTATCACTACGAGCTTATAGTATTAAAGAAGTAATAAGTTCGAGTTGATAAACCAATAAGTCTGAAAATTCGAGCTTCTTGGCTTATTTAAAAATCAAATATGTTCGTAAGCTCCAAAATAAGCTAATTCAAACACTCATAAAATACTAGACATGTGTTTTGTGTAAACATCCGATTATTGATTTTTTCATATATATATTCTCACTATATAAACAACAATAATCACTTTGATGCCAATAACTTCATTCACGAACTTCTGTAACAACAATGTTAAAATTAAACCAAACGAGTTTTGGTTTATCTTTTGTATCCTAATCTTAATCTTATTATTTTGCTAGAAATAAATTTCGAAACCATAAAATGGGCCTAAACATTTATTGGGCCAATACACCCAAACCATCAACAAACCCATCAATTTGAAAACCACACCCCTTCAATTCTGACCTAGGGTTTGTTTTTCCTGTCGTCCAGAAAGTAAACATGGCGAAACCCGGCCGTGGTCGTCCGTCAAGGTCTGGTTCCGGTTCATCTTCCCGGTCGCGCTCTCGCTCCATCTCCGGTTCATCTAGGTCAACTTCCCGGTCTAGATCATACTCTTCTTCTTCATCACCATCTCGCAGTGGCAGCTCTCGTAGCCGTAGTCCACCTCCCAAAAAAAGGTCTATTTTCTACTTACTAAAATTTGTTATAATTTTCATTTCATGTCATCTATGTACATATATATCAGAGATAATTATTGTTATCGTTATTATTAACTATCGATTGCCATTTGTTGTAATAGTTCTGGTGATGGATCAAAACGAGGTCGTTCTCCATTACCTCAATCTAAGAAAGCTTCTCCACCTTCGAGGTTACATTTTTACTCCACTATAAAAGAATACATACAGTACATTTTATATATACTTGTGGTATGACATTGTTTTTAATCTAGAAGTTATGTCGATTAGTAATTTGTTATGTGGTTTAGGTTAAGACTTAATGTGAACCTAAATTGTACAATTAACGCATGTATTTAGTAGAATGCTGACTATACCCTTGATGCATATAAGATACCATATCTTAAATCTTTCAAACTTCAACATAGGGAGATTGAAGAAGTTTTTTAATTAGAACTATTCTTTATCAATAGTGGACGATTATATTAGGACAAATTAAAGTAGAATTTTGAGCCAAAACTTTGGAATGGTTGGTGAAAGTTGATACTTCTAAGAAATTTGTACCGGAGCAGATGCAAATACGTTGAGTTTCGCTTGTATGCCTTCATAAAAAGACTAAAGATTTGTTTAGCTGTGCAAGTGATGTATTTTTATAGGTGATCTTTTTGTAGTTCAATGGGTTGAGCTGATTAGACTTTTCAATAATGGAAATGTTATTATGATCTGTTAAGTAGTTTGTTCCATCTTCGTATAGTCATACACTCATACATGGCTTATCATTGATATTGTTGTTGTTCGTCTATTAAGGTTCTATGGCTAAGTTCACTCGTGGCTTCTTACAGGAAAGTGTCTCCTGTACCTGAGTCTCTTGTTCTTCACATTGGCCAGCTCACAAGGAATGTGAATGAAAACCATTTGAAAGAAATATTTGGTAATACATCTGATCCGGTTGACTACTACACTTAGATTTAATTTGTTTTTACTTTGCCTTGGAAGCATCAAATTTCCGATCTTGTAATTACCTCTATCACGTATGGGATGAAATCCATTCTGTGTAGGGCATTGAATAATATGTTGTGTTTGCTAAACGTTGTATGCAATATTTCTTTTTCCTGTCATATTTTCAGTTTCTTATCGCTGTTCCACTCTGTACCCTTTTCCAGCACTTCATCAAACTATGTACTAACAATGCTTCTTTTTATGTTATAGGAATATTTGGTGAAGTTGTACATGTACGATTGGCTATGGATCACATAGTAAGACTTAAATTGCAGCTTCTCTTAGTGACATGCTGGGTGGCAATTTTGATTCTTATACATATAAATGGGTTATTTTGGGTGATAGTTTCTCTATAAGTAAAAAGGACCAATGGGTCGAGTAGGTCAAACGGGTCAAAAGTCATCCAAAGTGAAATTAAATGCATGAAACCTCCTAAATCGCTTTATTATAAAATGTTTAGATGTTTTCCGTAATAATTTAGTTCAGTAATTTTATTTGACACATTATTTAAAAATGAAGTCCAAAGAGATGAGTAGAAAAGAACTTGTGGGTCTACCCAGCCTGACGATATTTGACTGTACTACGGTTTTGACTGGTTACCCAACATGCTCAGACTCGCCCATAATACCACTTTTGGTTACGACAAACAAATGCTAGTGTCTATCTAATATCCTTGCAATTAGTTGACTATTCATTTTTTTAATGCTCAGGTTAATCTTCCAAAAGGATCTGGGTATGTTGAGTTCAAGATACGAGCTGATGCTGAAAAGGCCCAATTACACATGGATGGTGTACGTGCCATGTTGATAGACATTTGTTTCTTTATGAAGATCATCTTGCATAGACTCACGCTATTGTCGTAATGTTGCAGGCCCAGATTGATGGGAAGGTTGTTCAAGCGAAATTTACTTTACCTGAGAGGAAGAGGGTATCACCACCTTCCAAACCTTTGGCCACTGGTTCAAGGAGAGATGTCGCTAGAAATGATAATGCAGGTATTGATGATGAAAATATGTACAAAAATGTGTAACAGCTGGTATGCTAAATGCAGGGATTGTCTATCATGAAATTAAAGGGTTTTTGGATTTTCCTTATATAATAGTGATCATCTGATTATTGTGAATTTGCTATATATTTTGTTGGTGTTGACATGTACAGTGTTCTATTACACCTGATGATCCGATTTTGATTATTTTAAAAGACGCATCCAACAATTTGTCAGGTCTCGTACATTTTGCTTGGCTAACTGTATATTTTTAACAGGGTCTCCTCGACGTAGACCTCCCTCACCATCTCGTCGCAGGTCTCCCATTGCCCGAAGAGGGTCTCCTAGGAGAGATCTGAATTCTCCTCCACGCCGTCGTGTAGATTCCCCTCCTCGACGACGGCCAGAATCCCCTTACCGCCGCGGTGGTTCACCGCCTCCCAGAAGAAGGCCTGCATCACCCCCTCTTAGAGGAGGCCGGTCACCTTCTCCTCCAGGAAGACGATATAACAGATCACCTCCTAGGTATTGTATTACTGTAATTTTAATGAACTAGTAGTAGAGATGGCATAATGGGCGGGTCAGGTAACATGTATGGGTAAAAATGGGTTACTTTAAGTGCGGTTCAATACTGGTTGGGCTAATCAAAAGAGCTCTTTTCTATCTGTATTAACTTATAGTATGGACAAGTAATTTGCTAAGTATGACTAGAACTATATTTATTTACGCCAAAAAATTGTTTTTCTTTTAATAAAGTAATTTAGGTGGATTTAATGCATATTCGAATGCACCTTGGATGACCTTTGATCCAATTTCCCCTTTTCTAGTCGACCCTTTTCCTCTACGCATTTGACCTGTTAGAGATGAAACCTAACTTAAATCGACCCATTGTTAAGTAAGTGGGCCGAATTTGCCATCTCTAACTTGTACTTTACAGATATATCCAATATTAATGTTTTGAATGTTCAATAGGGGTCCTATTCGAAGGCGTTCACCTCCACCAAGACGCCGGTAATTTTTAATTTATCGCATTATAGTATTTTTTCAATTTGTTGTAATTGTAATCATGTTTATAACTTTGTACATGTATCCATTTCTAGCTTATTTACATAAGTTTTATCCACTTGTTCTATTCCCGGGATATTATTACAGGTTAAAAATAACACGGGGCAGGTTGGGGTGTTGGCCAGTTGGCCTTCCGAGTTTCAACACTTCAGATAATTTTTATTAAGTTCTATAGCATATCTAACATAATAAAGATGAGCACAAAAGTTGCAGTATTAATGTGACAACCTGATGTTTTAAATATAACTATTTAGGACATGGTTATCAGAATGCACCTTCAACGAGTCCAACTCGTATGACCGATATGGTTTTTAGCCAATGTCTTAAATTTGATTCATCCGATTTATTGGGTAGAAATATACCAAGTCCAAGCGTTTTTGAGGAAATGTTAAAAATTGACAACAATAAGTTTGGTTTTTCATGTAGTTTAGTTGTCTTAACCTGAGTAAATGATAAGTTCTGGATATTATGTTCTGCTTAGTAATGTAGATTCTATTTGTTTATATGACTGATATGGGTTTCCAATATGCTAAATCCGATGGTATAAAAGTCCTTTACTAATTAAGTCCTACTTGTGTATATTTATTTGCTATTACCTAGTGTTTTCTGAAGTAGTTTTATTGTGGTGTAGCTCTCCTGGACGAGCAAGGAGTCCTCCACCTAGAAGATCTTCTTTGAGTCGCAGGCGTAGCCGCTCACCACCTATCAGAAGGCCTGGACGTTCACCCTCGAATTCAATCTCACCAAGGAGGTAACGATTTTATGCTCTTTTCTGGCTTTAAACCACCTATATAATGGGTTGATTTGACTTATTCTTTGCCCCTAACCTGGTCAAATGGCTAGACATTTTTTTTTTCTTTTGTAAATAGGGTAAACATTATCTAGTTTAAACATGACCCGGGTCAAGAGTCCTCTAAAGTGTTTTCACTATGCATAAAACCTCATTTTTTTTTTTGTTCTTGAACTCTAGATTATCATTGTTGCAATTTAGTTTTTTAATCATATTTTTAATATTTGTTAATTATGCAATCAAGAAAAAGAGAAGAAAATGAGTGTTTGTGGGTTGGCTTGCTGCGTCTTGTTTTCCTCTAATTTAAGTAACCACATTGACCAATCCGCCAACTACGACATACATACCCTCTTATTTTGTTTTAGGTAGTTGCTAAATGTAGTCTCTTCGCTATGATCAGAACACGGAATGACTGTTCTTAGCGGTTTCTGATATTTTATGTTTTATTAGGGTACGACCACCTGTTGGCAGGCGTGGGAGGTCGTCATCTTACTCAGACTCTCCAAGTCCACGAAAGGTCCGACTTTGTTCAAAGTAGCATTTGTAGAAATTGTAGTTCATTTACCAACACTATATCTTTTGTGATTGTAACAGGTGACAAGGAAGACCTCAAGAAGTCGAAGTCCTAAAAGGTGTAAAATATTGTTTTTTTTTTTTGCATTATGGTGAACATATCATCTCGCCAGAGCATGTCCAAAATAAATATTTATTTGCCTTCATTTCAGTTGCTAGTTAATAATGGTTTTATTGATATGTGGCTGCTTATGGTGGTGTAGGCCTATAAGGCGAAGAAGTAGCAGCAACAGCAGCAGCAACAGTTCTCTACCACCACCACCACCACCTCCTCCTCGTAGGCCTTGATCCATCATAGATGGAGCTTCTTCCTGGAGTATCGACCTTAAACTTATTTTGGAAAGGCTAATGTGAAGCGTGGATTTGTGTTTGGTTGTTTGTTGGGTTGGACAAATTAAGGCTGTGCGTAACATCTGGTAGGACTTGTGTATACTTCTTTAATCACTACTCTTTGGATCGATAAAGAAAATTATGCATGTATGGTTCTTGGTAAAATTTTAGCCCGATGGTCGCATTCTTCAATTTTCATGTGAAAGGGAATGGTTTTTATGTACTTGGTGCTGGCCGCGCCAGCGTGGATACTTTGTCAATAGTATACTTGAATCTCCTTATAATTACCAACTATTGGAAACTGTTAAATGATAGAAAATCAACATTGACAAAGACAATTAAGTTGAAAATGAAGCATTGCATTGAAGCCCATGGCTTGCAATAATGTAAGTGGAGCAACAATCAATGTTTTCTAGTATACCACAAACGGTATATTATGCTAGTCATGCAAATACACTAGCATTAAAGTTAAAACAAAAGAAACAATTGTCAAATTAACTTTACATTAAAACTTAAAATAGAAAAACAAATGAAAACGAGAATATTCGTTGGTATTAAAAATTATACAATGTTGAAAGTTATATGTATTTAAGATAAGGATGGGTGAATCTCACAAATTTGCCAAACAAAATAAATACTTGTGGATACAGATTAATATGGATAACCATAGCTGTACCTGTCCACTCATACCATGCAATGCAACTTCCCCTTCCCACCCTCATGTAAATAACATAACATTTTCGTTGACTAAAACTTATAACTAACAAGAAAAAATGGCATTATCACTTTCGGCCACCGGTGTCCGGCAGCTACATGGCGGCTCGGGATTGGCTACAAGGGACTGGAGGGCAGTCAATGGAGACTTAATGGGAAAAAAGCTAAATTTCACTCAAAGGGTACACAAGAAAAACAATGTTAAGTCAAGTATATGCATGACCCTCACCACCATTGCTGCAGGTGAGGCAAAGGTGAGTAGTTTTTCTCATTTTTCTCAATTTGACCCTTTAAAGGTCAAAGTCAAACTCAAAATAGTATTCATCTTATAACAATGCCGACTTGATGGACATATTTGTGTAGTTGAGAGACTTGGAGATGGAGAAAAGGGACCCAAGGACCGTGGTGGCGGTTATACTGGGAGGTGGAGCGGGTACTCGTCTTTTTCCTCTCACAAAGCGCCGTGCGAAACCTGCTGTATGCATTGTTTGTTTGTTAAATGCGGTTGAAATTGTGAAATTTTATTGAAATTGAGCAGTTCATTAAAAATGTAGTAGATTGATGTATGGTAGTTATAGGTGCCGATTGGAGGAGCATATAGGCTGATTGATGTGCCAATGAGCAACTGCATTAATAGTGGAATCAATAAAGTCTACATTTTGACTCAGTTTAACTCGGCATCACTCAACAGACACTTGGCGCGTGCTTATAACTTTGGCAATGGCGTCACCTTCGGAGATGGCTTTGTTGAGGTAACATTAATTCTTATGGGAGGTGGCATATCGGGCGAATTAGGGGTTGGTTAATGAGTGAAAACAAGTAACTTTTTGTTGATGTTGAAACGGGTTGGGTAATGTTGACTCGAAACACTAGTTGTGTCAAATATTATTGTAAAAGTTATATTTTAACATATTTTCTGAATAATTTTAGGAGGTTTTTGCATTACAAATACACTTCAGACCATTTCTCTTTAGCTATGTTCTTTTTATTTTACCCATTTGACCTCTAGAGAGTAAAAGATAACCCAAACCATTTTATTGGATTTATTTCTCCTTAAGCTATCTATTTATTAAAATACCTTTTTACCCATTTGAACCTTAACAGTAAAACAGAACTTGAATCAACTCATTCGTTAATAAGCGGGTTGAAATTTCCATATATAATTTGTAGCAACTATGTAACAATTCAGGCATTATCAGCAACTCAAACACCAGGTGAGGAAGGTAAAAGGTGGTTCCAGGGTACTGCAGATGCTGTTCGCCAATTTCATTGGCTCTTTGAGGTAACCCGACACTTAATATTAACACAAAATCAATACCAACTATGTTAAACTAACAAACCATCAAGAACATGTAATCTATGTTCCAAAACTATAATCAAATTATGATTCTGAAGGATGCAAGAAGCAAGGATATTGAGGATGTTCTCATTCTATCTGGAGATCACTTGTACAGAATGGACTATATGGACTTTCTTCAGGTGAAATGTAAAAAATGGTTCATAAATTAAGCTATTACAAACAAATTATAGCTACATATACATAGAATGGGAATACTGGGCTGGTTGGTTGGGTTTGGTATCTGGCCAAAACAGGTCCGAGTAAAAAATGGGACGGAGGTCGAGTCAGGACACTTTTTTGACAGATTCTAAAACTTTCTATAAGTAATGAATATGTCAAATATAGTATACAAAAATTATGTTATTTTAAGAAAATGCAACATTTTGTGAATATAATGATTTAGGAGGTTTAATCACTTATACATTACCTTTTAAGGCATCTTTTTATCGTTTTTTTAATACTTATTTGACCTATCAGAGATAATATATATGTAAACCGATCCAAATCTCCGCCTCTAGCTATACACGTCCATATAGTTCACATTGATTAACATGTTAAACGTATTTCCTGCAGAGCCATCGTCAAAGTGGTGCAGATATTACAATTTCCTGTCTTCCCATGGATGACAGGTTATTTCCAACTATAAATCAGCTAAAGCATTTATTTATATTTGTTTATCCTCATTACATACAAAACCAAAGAATAGAAAGATACGATGATTATCAATGTATGACAGCCGTGCCTCAGATTTTGGGTTAATGAAGATTGACGGAAAGGGAAGAGTGCTTTCTTTCAGTGAAAAGCCAAAAGGGAAAGACTTAAAAGCAATGGTAAACTTTGGACTTACTTGAAATAGCGTACAAAAACCATATGATACACACATTTATAATGTCAAATTTATACTTCAGGCGGTAGATACAACCGTTTTGGGATTGTCTAGAGAAGAGGCAGAAAAGAAACCATACATTGCTTCCATGGGAGTTTATATTTTCAAAAAAGAGATCCTTTTGAATCTTTTGAGGTACATGTACATCACACATCAACCAAATACATACATGATATTATTACACAAGATATTACTGACCAGATAGTCATGCATAAGGAAAAACTAACCAAGCCTTATGAACCATGAAAACTATGATAAACCAAGTTAAAATATTTATAGATGGCGTTTCCCGACAGCAAATGACTTTGGATCAGAGATCATCCCTGCTTCAGCCTCAGAATATAACATTAAGGTTTGTTGACCATTTTTCCAATGAATAAAGCACACTGTTATGCTCATAAGCCAAGAGTTGTACAATATGCCCAAAACTTCAAAAGTTGTTTTAATTAGTGGTTGCGAAATGGGTGGGTCGGGTTGGTTGTGTAACCTGAAACAGGTTTTTATTCATAAGGGTCAAAATGGCTTGGGTGGACTTCCTTTCCAAAATTTGTAATTTTTTGTTTTGTTTTGGTTTTTTGGTAATAATTAGTAGTGAGCCAAATATGATTACAAGAGTCCAAACATTTCAATAATAGCATAAGTTTTCATACAAAATGATCTAAGAGGTTTTATAAATTAGAAATACACTTCGAGCCACTTTCAACTCTTTTATAAGTAAATGGGTCAAAATTGCAACCACTAAATTAAGCAAGTATAAGAAAGTTCATATTGAGCAGAAATGCATGCAGTGTATGTCTATTACAATTGAGGGTGTATAATTTCATTTGCAGGCCTTTTTATTTAATGACTATTGGGAGGACATCGGTACAATCAGATCTTTCTTCGAAGCAAATCTTGCACTTACAGAACATGTGAGTTGTATTCCTACTTATTGACTGTACTTGACTTTTCATGCAATTTTTTTTGCAAGTATGTTCATCATTTTTAAACGTTTTCAAAAGTGTTACCACATTTTAGGTGAACCTGAAGTACAAATGCTCAAGTGAAGATTGGCCTATAATCCACTACCATGCAATTTTCCCTTATCAATTTCAACCATGTGACTCATTGTATATAAAACATAACTGGAATCGACATATTCATTAGGTTAATAAGGATCTGATACTGAATTGCAGCCATCACGGTTTAGCTTCTACGATGCAACAAAGCCAATGTACACCTCTAGAAGAAATCTTCCACCATCGAATGTTGACAACTGCAAGGTTAGTAAAAGATAATACTCAATGGTTCAATAAAACGATCATGTGACATTTCTTGTGCCATTCAGCCCATTTGACCCATTCTCTTTTTCTGCCAAACAACCCATTCAGAAGCAAATGGGTGGAAATTGCCCCATTTAGCTTATGTGTGCTGCAATATAGTGTACTGCATTTCCTTACTCTTCCTTCACATTGTTATGCAGATTGTTGATTCAATCATATCACACGGGAGTTTTCTAACTGATAGCTTCATCGAGCATAGTGTTGTTGGGATCCGATCCAGAATCAATTCTAATGTTCACTTAAAGGTTTGTTATTGCATTCAAACTACTTATTTTGACCTAACCATGTTTCACTTGCAGGAGGGACATATGCTCGTAACTGCTAATTTTCAACCATCACAGTTTAAGGGGTGATTGGATGACTGTTTGATTATTGAAACTTGTTGCAATGATTAGTCTTTTAACATTTTGATAAACAAACATTTATTTGATTATCCGATAAATAATCAGTTTTGGACAATCACTTTCACATGGGCTGCAACACAAAAAGAATTAAATGATAAAATATATGCATAAAACAAATGCAGGACACTGTGATGCTTGGTGCTGACTACTATGAGACAGATAGTGAAGTTACATCATTGGTGGCCGAAGGCCGTGTTCCTATTGGAATAGGAGAAAATACAAAAATCACGTACAAATTCTAAAACTTGGTCAATTCAGTGCACTAGCTTATTGTCTTAACATTTTTTCTTGGTAATGACCTACGGATAATATATTTTGCAGAACCTGCATCATTGATAAAAATGCTAGAATTGGGAAGAATGTTGTCATCGCAAATTCAGAGGTAAACTCAAAAAAAGATTTCAATAACAGTTAATTTACGAGGTGACATGTTTGAGTCGTTCGACCCGTTGACCCGTTAGAGATAAAACACACCGCAACTCAACCTGTTGATAAGTAAATTAGTCACAATCACTACCTCCTCCCAGAGTATCTCTAATAAAGTAATGAAAGTTTCTATTTGCGCATATACTATTACAGGGCATACAGGAGGCTGACAGATCTTCAGAAGGCTTTTACATTCGATCAGGCATTACAATCCTATTAAAGAATTCAACAATTAAGGACGGATTAGTGATATAATGCGTATTGTTTTTTGTTTTCCCATTTGAGGATGAAAATGAAGAATGTGAAAGATAAACACTTCTATGCAGAGAAAGGATCAACAGGCTAATATTGCAGCCGAGCTCTGTAAATATGAATACAATGCAAGTTTTCTGCTTTCTAATAAAACAAATGTTTGGTACAGTTATAGCCTGTGATGTATGCATGTGATTTAAATTACTTAACAAAAAATTACCATGCTTCAGAAAGAGTGTAAAAAGGAATCGTAGTTATTTTTATGCTCTTAATCAATTATAATAATAGACCGAGGATATAATATTAAAAATATATTGGATCCAGGCTGGGAAGTGTTTATGCACTTGGTACTTCTGAGCTCGACTCGTTTTTAAAGTACCATAACTATGTATAAGTACATATACACAAAGGGTGGAGTTGTTACAATGTCAATGTTAAAAAGCTTCAAACAGAAGTTGTTTCCAGATAAGTTTCTCTCTGAGCCATTTGACCCATTTAACTGAACTGTCCCACCCAACCATTTTGCCACCTCAACTATTGGAGATTCTCCAAATCTAAGCTAAGAATGCCTCATACACCATGTTCTTTTAAGTCATTTGGTGATGACTTTAAACCCAGTTACACCAAGAGGATATGCCAGATTACTTGCACCACAAAAACACATAAGTAAAATGGAGAATTAAATTAGATCAAAATTGACACATCAGTACTACTTACAAAAACAGCTGTTCGCACTGAAACATTAACTCATTTTCATATCTTTGCAATACAAACCATTCTTCTCATGTTATTATCGTGGTAACAACACATTTACTTTCTGAGAACGGTTCTCTACCTGTTCTACCAACTTGATGTAGATAGTGTACTGCATCTTTAGGCAAGTCAAAGTTGTATATGTGGGTTGTATCAGGCAGGTCAACCCCTCTACCCGCTATATCAGTTGCCACCAAAAGATATACTCCTTGGATTCTAACCCTTATTGTTTGGTGAATGAGAGAGCAAGACCGATTGGAACTTGTAGTTGGGAATGGAGGAGGCTGGTGATCATGGACCCGGAAATGGGTCAAGTGAACGAGTTGGAAGGTTTTCTTTCTCATTTGTGTTACACTAACGGGCCGGATACATGGGAGTTCATTATAGGTGAGGCCCGGACCTTTTCGGTTAAATGCTTTCGGAAAATCATTGATTCTAAATCTTGATCAATGATAATTATCAAGTTAGGTGGAATAAGCTCCTCCCCAAAAAGGTTATTATCTCATCTTGGAGAACTCAAAACGAAAGACTCCCGACAAGGACCAATCTTGATCAAAGAGGGGTTGATCTTAACTCTACTAGGTATCTAATCTGTGATGATGCTTGATGCGTATTAATCTAGTTATAAAATTAGTAAAACAAAGTCAAAGCTAACTATTACACAACTAGGCAAGTATACCTAATCGAATAGTAGTACAGCAGTGATAAGTCTACCGAGTATTCTCTCACAGGAACAGTTTATATGTACTTTGAGGTTATTTATCTAATCTATAGTTAAAAGGATATTTAAATTAACTTAAGCAACTAAATTAATAAGTTAACCAATTGGTAGAAGCATGTTCATCTAGACTTTTTATCCCCTAGAGTTGGACAATAAATAGAAATCTATTAAACGTATAAGAATTGTTAATCTAAATTACTTGTTTTCACAATGTAATCGTTGAACTGAAATTATAAAATGCAAGTGTCCTTGACAAATTATCAATTCCAAGTATGATCAATCAATTCTATTAACTTGATGATCTAATCTATATAATCCTAGTGTCCTAAAGATTACTAATCATATAATATGTCTCTAAATATGATTCACCCATATTATAATCCAATAACCTAGTTCAATTCATTTATTGTCTCCAATCAAACGCAAAAGATTCATAATCATGCAAATGTAATATTAAATGCAAAAGTTTTCACTCATTGGAACAAAAACCACATCAATTGAATAGATTAAATAATTAATACAAATCTTTTTTCAATTAAACATCAAATCATACGAATAAACAAATCTAAATATCAAAAGTCTAACATCTAGGGTTATTAGCCTAGATGAACATAAAGAGTTTAGCCTATTCTCATGGATTCAATCAAACAAATACTCATAATCAAGGAATAATTCATAATGTGATTACAAATATGAATCAAACATAAATTAAATAAGACTCGAATGAAGAGAATTAAACACTAACTTCTATGATGATTACAAGAGTGATGAATTGCTTAGGGTATCCTCAAAAGCTCTCCAAATGCTCCCAAAATCGGCCCCAATTAGTTGATCAATAGGT
Organism: Logfia minima; assembly: GCA_963921325.1. NCBI lineage: Eukaryota > Viridiplantae > Streptophyta > Magnoliopsida > Asterales > Asteraceae > Logfia > Logfia minima. The sequence continues at coordinate 35,313,605 of OY992767.1, forward strand.
TATAATAATTAGGGTTTAGGGGATAATTTAGGCTAAAAACCCTCAACTGACCCTTTTACCCGGCCGGAAATGGGCTTACCCGGCGGGTAGAAGTGTCTCCCCACCCAGTTGGATGGCTAGTACCCGGCTAGGCCCTCAAACTGGAATTTGATGAGTACCCGGCGGATACTAGGCCTACTCGGCGGGTAAAATTCATTTTCAGCCTTAAGTTTCTGTTTGAAAGTTGTAGCCCTTTGAGTTCCAAGAATTTGGGCTTTTGAATCACCTCAATCGGAGTTCGTATGAGGGAGTTATGGCCAAAACCGTGGAGCCTCGCAAAAGATGCAAAAATCAATCGTTTCTTGATCTTTTCTTCAACTCTTCTTATTAACCTGAAACTAAACTAGACTAACTAAGTATGAAAAATTAATAAACTGACTAAAATTATATACAATGCTCTAGAAACGGAATTTCATCTCTTTGGAGAATGTAAGGTGGCAAAAGGTGTGTGGAAGATGATTTTCAAATGGTGGTCTTTGGAAGAAATAAACTTTTTGAACATACACGAGTCATCACGTGCTCGGATCATTTCTTAATTCCGAAAAAAAACCGTGCCAAATTTGACGTTGCTATGCAATCAACAATTTGGGTGTTATGGCGTTATAGAAACGAGTTCATCTTCTCGCACAAGAAGCCAAAATATGATGTTCTTAGTGACGAATCAAACTCGTTTCATACACTTGGATCTAGTGGGAAAAAGTTATCTATTAGGTTGGTAGATTGGAATTGTAACCCAAATTGTACTTAAATCTCCCTTTTGTATCTTCGTTTCTTCCTACTAGTGTCTTAATAGTATGTTAATAACATTTTGCCATTCGAAAAAAAATAACTAAATAAAGTTTATATCGCTTCTACTACAATTGACTCACCAAAAAAAGTGCTGTAAACGTGCAGGCATCGGCTGAACAGGATTTGCATGGAGATGGACAACATCAGCCTGTTGTGCCAAATGAAATGCATAAAGTATTTAGAAACCAGTAACGATATTGTAATATAGATATAAATAGGACGACCCATATCAGCAAACCTTGGTCCACTTCTATCGTATACAGTCATATTGAAACCGCCTATGCTGAGGAATTGATGCACTAGCAAAAATTGTTTGACGATTGTTGATTGATGAGTAATATATTAATAGCTTTCGAAGAGACCTAACTTGATTTGAAGAATTAAACATAAAATCAACCTAAAATAATCAAATATAGATGCTAAATTACATTTGTCAAGAAAACAACAAAATGTGATGTTGATATAAATATTTGTGCAACAAATACAGCATTTTTAAGTAAATACCTCATCAATTACTAGCACATGTATTGATTCTAGTTTGATCATATGTTTCTCAAGCATTTGGCACAAGCTTCCCAGGGTTGCAACAATTATTGTAGGGGGCTCAGCCTGCAACGATATTAAATCTTGGTAAAACTTTTTTCTTAAAGGAGTTACATGATGCTTAACTCCAACCTTAATCCTAAAGTCATTGGAGGAAATAAAAATCATTTACCTTTAACCAACTTTTCTGTCTTTTTAAAGTGCCTCCATCCAGAAGAGCCATAAAAGTGCACGGCTTATCTTCTGGAACAGGTTGATCAGACTTTGCAGCCAGGAGCAACTTTTGCAACCTTTGATTATTAAAAAACAAAATCTTGAGACAATGCTTGATGTAGGATAAAACTTCCCTTCCTCGTGCTAGTCTAATCACATCTATTTCCGGCAGCCACCGCTTCGGATCCTGCTCCTCTACAATTTCTGCCGGGCGGGCAGTAAAGGCTCATTTAGTAGACAGCGAGCTATATATATATATACATATATGATTCAACAAATAAAATTGCTACCACATGTTACTTGCATGCCCAGCTCCCTAGTTGGTACGACAATCAATGCTTGTATCGCTGATCTTTGTGTGTTTATTACTGAAAAAAACAATAATAAGTATGCCACGGTTTTCCCTGAACCTGTCTGAACAACCAAATAAACAGGAAATTCAATGAATAAATAAACTACCACATTTAGAATATTTATGCAGTTAAACTACATGCAACCTAGAAAGATGCTTGGCTGGTTTAAGTTTACAATACGAATAATTATAGATGTCGTTATATAATAAAGTTCGTTCTTTTACCACATCTCATAGGATTAAGTTTGTTAAGACTGCCATGATCTTAATAAACAGAAAGGATCACCGTTGATATTTGGATCAAGTCCTATACATCTATGCTAGCATGAATATATGTAGTCTTTATCTAATCTTATTAAAAAGGCAGAGGAGAAATAGCTCTGAAGTGCAACGAAAAGCCAGGGCAAGCAGGCATGTTTGATGAATTTCATATGCTTCGTCCTTCATGAAAATAAGTGATGTTTGTGGCATCCTATTGCTATCACTTGCGTATCACATGAGTCCAATTCACAATATCATCAAGTAAATTTCTAGATGTGAAAATTTCAACCCATTTACTTATGAACGGGTAGAGTCGTCTTATGTTTTATTTCTAAAGGGTCAAACAGGTCAAGTAAATTGCTTGAAAGGGAATTGGTCCAACAACTCCAACAGTTTATCTTTGATAAATAAAACCTCCAACATCATTTTTACTCAAAAAGTGAACTTTTTTTTAGATAAAACAACTTTTTAGTCATATTTGACACACTTATATTTTTGGAAAAAATGAGGTCCTGGTCATTCCAACCCGATCCCTTTCAACTAGTACAGTAGTAACCCATTTTGACCTTTCAACCAACCAACCCGACCCACCCATTGACCAATTCTATAGATATTTCAAGATAAATAAATAGATGCATTGAGACAATTTACAGATTATGAGATAGTCTTAAGCACATATCAACCTGGGCATGAAGAATACAATCACGGCCAGAGAACAGGACTGGTAAAGCTTGTCTCTGAATCTCTGTAGGCGTAAGGTATCCGACTTCTTCAACCCTGTAGCACGGTCAATCAGATTAAACAGCATATTTTTAGCAAGAAATATTTGGCACCAAATTTCTTTGTAAGAAGACAGCAAACTTGAAATTATGACGACCACTTCATATATATATAAGCTTGTGAATTGCTAAAAAGAAGTGCATCTTACCGTAAAGTTACTAAAGTACTATACTTTATTTGGGTAATATTACTTTGCATCAACCCCACTCACATTCAATGACATACCATTTAGCTTCAAATTTATTGTTATTCACAGACAAACTTTGAAAACATAGATGTAATATAAAGTGCCTTAAAGCGTTGTTTTACTATTGAGAATCAGATTCATTATACATAATACATCTCGGGACAACGACCAATAGAAAGCCATTTAGAAATATAGATATGAAGTGAAAACAAAATTGCTCAAAATACAAGAGGAAGACAAAACCCAACTAACTTACACAATGTATCACAGAACAATCTACACCATGATGCTATGCTCAATTCAGGAATCCAACATTTTTTTTAATCAATGTAAGGTATCTAAGTTTTGTACCACCACCTTTTGTTAACCTTTAAAAGCAGCATAACACTAAAAAAAACCCAATTTCAAAATCCAAAATCAAAAAACGTAAACACCTTTAAAATTGATAAAAAGGCCTCCTTTTGGTTGTTAAAAAAGATTGAATATCTTAAGTTGACCAAAAAGGTTGAACACCTAAATCGAGAAGTTTGGTAATTTGTATTACCTTTTTGTGTCATTTACCGGAAAGGCGCACTGGCAAGGCAAAACTATGAGTAAGGTTTAAAATTGTGACAGTTATTTGTACCATCATTATCCTATATTTACATTCCTTCACAATTTAAATGACATATCGTAAGACTTCACTGAACTATTATTATAATCATTATTATGGGTCTCAATTGTCTGAACTATAATAGTCTTAAAGATAATGAAATATTAAAAAATTCAGGTTTTATTTCCTTTGCAGGTAATCAGAGTAACCAAACGTAATATTTACAAAGACTAGGTTTATCTAAAAGTTTTATTAGAAAGAAAGTATATACGAGTTCAAGATATGATGAGGCACATGATGTTGACAGTTATCTCGAAGCGTAGCTGATTGTTGATGAGCAACAAAATGTGGGGTTTCTTGATAAACAATCAGAAGAAGAAATCGATGTGGTGATTGGGGAAATTGAAGTTGGGTGAGTACTGTATTACGTAAGTTCAACGCCGGATTTGAGCACGTGCAAGGTGAGCCATTGTACAGGGCTCAAAATTCATATATAGCCTATTTTTAATATCCAGTTTAGTCCAATATATATATACGTAAAAGTTCTGCAAGTCCAATGTTGAATATGATTAAAAATTTAGGCTCAATTTAATGAAAAGGCCCATGTCTTGCTTCAATTCTTATGTCGGTTATATTAATATTTTTATTACTTTTATTATAATAATATGAATCAAATATGAAAATGGTGAAAGTCTTTGGCCCTTAACAGTTGCAATACGTGTGGGTTGTTTGCGTCAGACAACTAGAAGGTATGTTTGTTGTATTATTTGATTTTTTTTTATTCAATTTTAATATCTTAAATAGTTTAATAATTTTATTATTATTCATTCGATTCTTAGTTATGTATTTGAAGGTCGAATTTTTGTAGTTTTATTGTCGTATTGATTGCATTTTAAGACTTTTAGAAATTAGAATCCGACAATTATAATATAAATCAATTAGACATAATAGTTTGAGATATTAATTATAGGAAATTATTAGAATTTAGTATTCAATGTTGACAAATTAATTTTGATTAACAACATTATAATTCTACTATAAATGCCTTTAATTTATAAAGTATTAATTATATATTTGTTGCTACTTTTTTAACATCTGTAGAAACTATGGCTCCTAAACAAGAATCTGGATATGAAAAACGTAAAAAGAGATAAAAATTTGAAGAACTCATTAAGTCTCAAATTGGAGCTATGGATAAATTTGTTCAAAGTCTATCAAAGAATGCTAGGAGAATTGAAGTATTCAAATAATATATTACATGTATGTAAGGTGTGAGATAAAACACTCTACTATCGTATTGGTGATAATTTTTTGTACAATTATAATGGTTATCTTAATATTAATAAATTATTTTTAATTATACATTAGTTTTATATTTTAAGAGTCTAAATATATATTTCAAACACAGCCCATAAAATTGCCCTGTGTAAGTTGTTTTCTGTGTAAGTTGTTTTAGAAGAAGAACGATTGGTTACAAAATGGAGGGTTTCTAGGCTTATTATCATATAAAAAAGGGAAGTTACATGAAGGTGTTCGTAGTAGCATTTCGATCGACCAAGAAGAAGAGGCCATCTGGGTGTGTCAGTGTGTGGGTTCTGTTATGTTTTGGATGACCAATACAAAGATAGACTAGTTTTATACTGTAAATTTCAACTCAATAATTTTATTTTTTTAAAATTTATTAAATAAAGAAAAATGGGAAATAAAATATAATTTAATGAAAATGGTTTAGCGCATCATCGGGTAAATAGAGGAATCGGTAAGAGTGTTGTTAAGACGTCAAGACTGTAAAAATATATGTACTCTGGCCCATAGTTACATGGAACCGGGAATGTCTCCGTACGAAAAGCGATTCGTCAAACTTTAAAATTTTGATACGAAAGGATATATTCATTTTAGATCGCTTGGGTATAACATACCAAATGATATGATACGGTGTACTCAATATTTACAAATATGATACTTAGTATAATATATTTTAAAGAAAAAAACACTTCATATGAAATTCGATACTCAAAGTCTCAAATAAGTCATAGTTAAAATAATTGAAAGAATAAAATACGACAAACATTAATATAATGTCAAGCTTTTGGAGTACAAAGGAGAAAAAGTAACGTAATGAAATCCATCAAACTTCAATTAAATACAATAGATGAAGTTCTCACTTGCTCAAGAAACATTCAACTTAATACTTTAATTTTTAATTCTATTTTAATATACCTTTTATTCTTACTTATAAGAGTAATGGTATATATATTTTTATTAAATTTATTATTATAGTTTTGAATTTTATTTTGGGTTAATTGTTTCTTTATGTATTCAGCTTTATATTTTTTTATTATTGTCTGTAACGAACTTTTAAAAGTATTATTGTGTGTATTGAACTTTACAACTTCGTATATTGTATGTAATTGGTGACTGGATAAGCAGGTGTCCTGTTTTTCCTCTTGAAAAGTGTCTATTGTATGTATCGAACTTTATAAAAATGTCTATTTTATGTATCAAACTTTGTAAAAAAATATCTATTGTATGTATCGAACTTTGTAAAAATGTCTATTGTATGTATCAAAACCGGTGGTTCCGGTCACCCGTTACATACAATATACGAAATTGTAAAGTTCGATACATACAATAGCAAGTTTAAAAGGTGGTTACATACAATAGTAAAAAATGTAAAGTTATATACATACGAAACATTAACCCTTTTATTTTTATTGTATTATTTTTGTTACTATTAAATATATATAACTTTATGAGGAAAGTTCATTAAAGTATGAAAGTACAAATCTCAACCGTTGATCTTGATCAAAATAACAAAACCCTCACATTCTTAAAAATTAAATATCTCAAAAATTGTTAGTCAAAAAATTATAAAAATTGCACCATAAAAATCAGTTTTTTCTCCTCTTCGATTTAAGATCCCACAAGGTATACTTTCGACGAATTTTTTTTTCTTTCATTTTTTGGTGGGTTTTGAAAATTTGTAACACATGTGTTATAAACAAATAATACATGTGTGATGAGCGACTAACACATGTGATAATCGTTGATAACACATGTGATAACCGCGGGTAACACTTTTGTTAATCCATCATAATACATATGTTAACACACAAAAAATGAAAATAAAAAAAAAAATTCGTCGAAAGTATGCCTTGTGGAATCCTTTCTTTCCAAAGAGAGTCATTAGTGCTAGGGCATAAAAGTTTTGATTGAATGAACGCCATCTTAAATCGAAGAGGAGAAAATGTTGATTTTTATGATGCAATTTTTATAATTTTTTGACTAACGATTTTTGAGATATTTAATTTTTAAAAAAGTGGGGGAAAGTGAGTTTTTGCCACGTGGCACATTCCTATTGATACTTTCATACTTTAAAAAAAACTAATACTTTAATGATCTCACCTCGTAACTTTATATATAAATAATATTAAATTTAGCAAAAATAAAATTTTGATCAATCTTTAAATAAAAATGTATATGAAAATGACAATACATATTCGGTCTGTTGTAAAATTTGCATTGGGACAGCCTCGAAAGGTGTATTCAGTAAGAGAGCTTTATAATCACGTGAGTTTTATTGCAGTAAATTTATCCTTCAGTAATTCGGCCCACGGAAGTGATAAAACCTTAATATACTTTTACTTTCTAAGCCGTCTCATGATCACCACCTGCAACAAAAGTTGCAGAACTCCCACATCGTCATATCTCGATAGCTTCAAGGGCAACGACAACACTCCACCAATCGGATTATTGACCGATTTAAAGCGTCTTGACCGATTTTTACCATTTGACCGATTTAACCGGATTTTGACCCATTTTTGACATGGCAGACTAATATGGCCGATTTTGCAACCCTGGTTCTAGCCATAACGAACTCTATACTAATTATAAAGTTTTCACTGTATATTCTGAAAATAGTTCAATAAAAGTTGATTTAGTAATGCAGGGGTCCATCTCTGTTTCCTGGAAGAAGACTTGTCATTTTGTAAGTTGACTAGATAGTCTAGATTCCTTTGATATAAAATTATCATCATCAATCAATTGGCTCCACCATTTCAATTTCAGCTTCTAATTCATCAGTAATTATGTTCTCTGCTACGGGTGATGGCAAGGAATCGGAATCCTCTTCCTCCTCAGTTCAAGGGTCACAACCATGCCGTCATTTCGAATTTCTTGATATTCAATTAGCAACAGAAAACTTTGATGAATCATTAGTAATTGGGAAAGGAGGTTTTGGAAAAGTTTACAAAGGTAATGTTACCAATGGATCAAGTCTTGTCGAAGCTGCCATCAAACGGTTGGATTCTATGTCTAATCAAGGAGCAGCCGAGTTTTGGGCAGAAGTTGAAACGCTTTCTATATTACGACATTGTAATCTTGTGTCTTTATTTGGTTATTGTAGTCATGGAAAAGAATTGATCCTTGTGTACGAGTATATGCCCAATGGAACACTTGAAGATCATCTACATAAACTTGGTACTCCTCTCTCTTGGCTTCAACGACTCAAGATTTGCATAGGAGCGGGTCGTGGGTTACACTACCTTCACACGGGTACAGGAATTGAGGTTGGAGTCATACATCGTGATGTCAAGAGCTCCAATATTTTGTTACATGATAGTTGGGCAGCTAAAATTGCAGATTTTGGGTTGTCAAAAATAGGCCCTACAAATCAGCCATTGACTTATGTCGAAACAGTTGTTAAAGGGACTTTTGGGTATCTAGATCCTGATTATTACGCAACTGGAAAGCTAACAAGAAAGTCGGACGTTTATGCTTTTGGGGTGGTATTGTTAGAAGTGTTGTGTCGGAAGCGTGCGGTGGATAGTAGTCTTGATGAAGAACAATGGAATTTAGCAAGATGGGTTCAGGAATGTATCAAAGAAGGAAATTTAAAGCATATAATAGATTCTGATATAAGGGCTCAAATATCACCAAAATGTTTGAAGGAGTTTGTTCGTGTTGCAGAGAGATGTTTGCATAGCAATCCAAAGCAACGACCTACCATGGCTGAGGCTTTGGTGAGTCTTGAGTCTGCACTGATCTTACAATTGAAATTCAATAATTCGTTGGAAGGTGCAGGCAAAACAATATTTGGTAGAATTGTAGATATGCTTCCATTCTCCTCCAATGGAGAGAATTCAGGTAAATTTTATGATCCTTGTAAATATGTGCACATCTTCGGCCTATAGCATATATTTTGTGACATTTTCTTTACATATTCATTCATATTGAAACACAATTTTAGAGTGTGGCAACTTGAAGTAAATTGAAAAAAGCATTATATTGTGGTGGAAAAGTAACAATAGCCCGCATCTATCTCAGATAAAAGTGATTCAAAGTTATCAAGTGATTGCAAGCCCATCGATAGAATTGCAATTAGTACTGTACTTGCTGACAACACTGTGTTACCAGAGACAATAGAAATCTCTGAAGCTTCCTACAGTCCAATCCCCATAGTATTTCAGTTTGCTGATTTAGAAAAGGCTACAAGAAACTTTAGTCGAGATTTGGAATTAGGTGAGGGAGGTTTTGGAAAAGTTTTCTTAGGTTGGCTTGACCGGAATACATACCTCCCTTCAAAATATGGTGATGGAGTTGCTGTTGCTGTTAAAAGGGCTAACAAAAACAGCGCGCAGGGACATGCTGAATGGCAGGTAAGTATCACAATATGTAAATCAAATTATACCTTTAATAAAGTCGTGAAATTTAAATTTTGATGGAAATACATATAGGAGGACTCTAAATCTTGTTTAATTTTCACATTAATTCAATAATTCATATTGCACTTACTCGTTAATTAGGTGTTTAATAATCACAAATACAATGATGAATTTGTAAATTTCTTTACATCTGAATTTAATATGTGGTGTACTAGTTCTTTTACACGAGTATATTGTTGGGAATACTTGATAAAAAACAGGGTTAATGATTAACAATGACTGGATAATCTGTAGAGTCATGTACAGATCACTTTCCAAAAGAGATATTTTGACCCTATATTGTGCCCGGGTTTACGAATTTCACTTTGCGATAAAACTAGAGAGATGGATTTGTTTTGGGCACAAAATCAGATTCCTGTGTGGTTGTGTGTAGAATTTTAGGAGCGGTCACTAGCGCTTAACAATGAAACAGATTGACTCGGTACAAACTAGTCGGTATGGATCCAAAATGAGTACTTGATTTGCGTAAACTCCAATTACACTCAGTTTGGACTACCACCAGGAGCTCTGCCCCTTGGACCCCACAAGGGGAGCAATGACCCCTGCTATTTGTTTGGGTCCGGAATATAGTAACTTAGCTGGTTGTGCACTCCGCACCACGTGTACATCGAAATGGAAAATGAATATTTCTTTTGGACTATGGGAAAGGGGACGTACATAGAATGTGGCTATTAGATGAGTGAGACATGACCACATGTAAAATTAGAAATAGTTATGATTCTGATGGTGTTGTACTTAGGAATATGTATATTTTCTTTGGTTAATGTCTTATAGTTTATAAATGTAACTCATGCGGATTTTTTGTACACAAACAGTATGGATCTTTTTTTCTTTTTTTGAGGCAAACTTAAGATTTGTCCATTCAGGTAGAGCTGAGCTTCTTAGGACGGTTGGGTCATCCAAATATTATTAGTCTCTTGGGATCATGCAGCAATGAACAAGAACATTTGTTTGTTTACGAGTACATGCCAAAAAGAAGTTTTGATCGTTTTTTATTCACAGGTAAACTATATTAGGATCTCTCTAAAACTATCATTCAAATGTCTTTCCTAAAAGCTGAATTATTGCCATCAAGTTTATTATCTAGGTAACATAAATATATTTTCAGATGCACCTGAGCCATCAGATATTGCTGAACCACTTTCATGGGGGACACGGCTTATAATAATGATAGGAGTTGCCCGTGGACTGACTTATTTGCATTCGTCAAAATCTCAAGTCATATGTCGTGACCTAAAAAGCTCAAATATATTGCTGGATGGAGTACTCTAAATTTATATATGATTGATGGTGGTGATCAAGCCACTTTAATGGTATTAGTTTTAAGCCATCAAAGTTGACCATATTTTTGTTCTCATATTCCAGGACTTCAATCCAAAACTCACTGGCTTCGATCTTGCGAAATCTATCCCTGAAAATGGAGAAACTCATGTTACTACACGTGTTATGGGAACCTACGGTTATGCAGACCCAACATATCTCAGCACAGGTACATTACCATCTAATTAAGTGATTAATGGTAAGAAACTAACTTTTACATCTGTTGTATTTGATGTGATAAAATAAAAACACCATTATACTTGCAAAGAATTAGAATAATCATTTGAGGAAAAATATTGTTGTCTGCTTAGTTCTTCTCAAATATATATTTTTACAAGAATGTTTGCTTCACTACTACTATACAGGTCATTTGTGTGCGAAGAGTGACATCTACGCTTTCGGAGTGGTGTTGCTGGAAACTCTAACAGGTCTACGAGTAGTTGATTACAAGCGGCCGAAAGAAAAGCATAATTTGGTCGCCTGGGCACGTCCAAGTCTAGAAAGAAGAAAAAAGCTTAAAAAAATAATGGATCCACGCCTTGAACAAAATTACCCCATTGAAGGAGCTTTCAGATGCGCTGCACTTGCATTAAGATGTCTTGAGATCTTACCTAAAGATAGGCCTTCAAGTGAAGAAGTTCTCCAGAGTTTGGAGCAAATTTATTCGGCTACTAAGTAATGGAAGCACAGCTCGAGACATAACCATATAAACGCAAACAAGACATAATTTCAATGTATATCAAATTCTGTTAATTTGTGTCATATATCTTTTTCTAAAGGGTAAACACTAGAATTACATTATAGACCTTTCAAGAACTACATGAATGATGTGGAGGAGCCGATCCAAAAGCTTGCGGACTGGTTCATGGAGCAATGGGAGCAGGGGAAACAGGTTCCAAAGAAACCCAACTTAAATATAGCTAATTTAGACTGCTGGTCTTGAAATTTTTCTTATATTTCAATCTTTTATTTGATTTCAGTGTAAAATGCTTGAGAATTGGGATACCATTAGATCAAGAATTAGCTATAGATAAATAAAAGGAAATAGAGAGGGAGATGAAAAAAATGTGTGAGTGCAGTTACAATTAAGGTGAAGAATGGAGAAGGTAGATTGGGTGGGGATGAAGAAGGTAGATTGGAGAGGGAAGGAAAAATAATCTGACAAGTGTAGATAAATTAGTCAAACTGAACCAATTTTGTACCTCAGCAAACACCACATCCAAGCCATATACATAACTTTCCAATTTTTGCTAGCACCTTATATATTCATGGACCTGTGTGTAGCAGCGTTTTGTTAAACTCATTAACACAATAAAACCTGCTTCAAAATCTAATTTACTTATTCCCTCTTTCATTAACTAAAGTCACCCACCAACACATATTCTTCATATCAGATCTGCAGCATACCCAAATAAACTTACTAAACAAATCATCCCAAACCCTTCTAAAACCTCTTTCCTTGTTTCTAAAGCTTCCTGATAACCATTTAAAAAAACATCTCTAAATTTCCAACAATACGACTCCTTCCAATAACCATTTCCATTTCAAAAAATAACATTAACAATCATCGATGTATAAGATTAAAAAGCTATGTTAGTGCTCATGTCTTGATACTGGCAATGGCAAGGAATGTGGACCATGAATGAAGAGCTTGTATCATTGATGATATTTGCAGGTAACATTATTGGATTTGTTTTGCTTGACTGGGCCTTTGAATCTGCAAGATGCCTTCACTGCATAAAGGAGCTTCAAACTTGCAGTTAAATGGATAGTTGACCTCTGTGTTTCTAGTTGTCAATTTGACTTTTTCAGTCTTCACCTAATTTCCTTGACTTTGCTGAATTTCCAGGAAGAATGAAAATAAATAGATTATGTTGACATAAAGCAGTCATAAAAGTCAACCAATGTCTTAAGAAAAATTGGCATATTATGTTATCCTTTTCATTGGCTTCACTGAAATTAATCAATTATTGTTTAATGAGTGATAATTCATAAGCCTAAATCTTCCAATATATGATCTAAGTATTGTTTGGATCTGCATTTACTCCCTACATCTTAAAATTCTTGTCCACCTTACTATTTTAGTTTGTGCTAAAATAAATATCCATTATTTATAAAGAATTGTACAAAGTTGACCAAACGGTTAATGCTCTGTTACTACACTCACTGTAAGTCTGTAATAATGTACCAACATCACCAGAAAGATTATTGTCTACATCTCTCTCTGTTTCAGTGTTGAACGAACGTTTTGAACTGTAGGCCTTGCCTTAGGATCACACTCAACACATTAGAGAGCTAATGTCATTATCTTTACCAACTCGTTGTGGTTGTCAGAGTTGTCCTTCATAAGTTTAACATCAAACAATCCATCAGACCACTTTTCTTTTGGTACCGACTTCACCAAAGTAGGCAAATCAACTGGATGTATACCTTTGTAAGTAGACTCCCCAGTTAAAAGCTCCAACATAATAATGCCGAGGCTATATACATCTATCTGTGATGTAGCAGTCACTGATCCAGTGAACTCTGGTGCACAATTGTTCTTGAATCTTCTTGGTGTGGCTGGCATTAGATGTGAGAGGCCAACATTAGCAATCATGGGGTTGTACTTTTCGTCGAGCAAGATCATGCTTGATTTAAGATCTCCGTGAACTATCTTCTCTTGAGTATGAAGATAGAAAAGGCCTCTTGTGATGCCCATGATTATGCTTTTCCTTTGTGGCCAACCAAAAGCAGGGATAGACGTACCATGATTCTGTGAAGCTGCAGAACAAATGTAAATAAGTAAACTTGATTTAATGTTACTGATCTTCGGGTGAAGGATAAAAAGGTTTCTTTGTTTAACTTACATTGTATTAAAGATGCAATACTGCCATTGGGCATATATTTGAAGACACACAATGTGTCTCCCCTTCCCCAATAATAGGCCTTGAGATCCAATACGTTTGGGTGACGTATCTTACCGAGGGCAGAATCAACAGTGACAAACTTCTTTTGGGTTAATTGAGTTAATATACGTTTTATAACAACTTGAAAACCATCTGGAATGTATGCTACATGTGTTCTCCAATAAGGATTTTCGTTTAAAAACTTGGCAGATGCGTTAAGCAACTCTGTTAGACTAAACTCAAATCCACCATCGAAATGAACCAAGTCTCCACCCGATTCATACCCTGCATCAAATATTGACCGCATTGAGCCAACGGGTTTTCTGACTTCATTGTTGAAATTAACATCAATGGGGTCGCTTATTGTGAAGCAAGATGCCCTTAAGTTGTTAAATTTCAAAACTTTAACACTAAAAAACGACCGTGCCTTCTTTCTCAATGTACTTTTTCTAGAGGAAAGATCCATATTCTTTTGTAGAGATAACGCAGATCCAAGTTTTGCAACGACCTCAGGCATACTAGGTCGGTGATTCGGATGAGTATGCAAACAGCTTACCGCAACACGTGCAAACTCCTTCAAACTATCTGTCGATATTTGCCCCCTCAAACTAGAATCAATAATTTGAGACACTTTTCCTTCTCTTATACAATCTTGAGCCCATGATGCTAGACCCCATTGTTCTTCATCAAGACTCGTATCTACAGCAGGGCGCCCACATAAGACCTCAAACAATACAACCCCGAATGCATAAACATCAGATTTTCTCGTTAGTTTGTTCGTATAGAAATACCTTGGATCCATATACCCAAATGTCCCTTTGACTCCAGTATTGACAAACGTATGCGTCTGATTCGTTGGGCCTACTTTGGCCAACCCAAAATCTGAAATCTTGGCTGCATAGTTCTCATCTAACAATATATTTGAACTCTTCACATCACGATGTATGACTCCTTGTTTAGTTCCAGTACCCGTGTGAAGGTAATCTAACCCACGGGCCGCCGCTATACATATATTGAGCCGCTGCAGCCACGAAAGACATGTGGCACCTTTATACAGACAACCTTCAAGCGTCCCTTGAGGCATATACTCATACACAAGAATCATTTCTTTCCCTTCATTACAGTACCCAATTAAAGATGCTAGATTACAGTGCCTTAACTTAGAAAGCATCTCAACTTCAGCCCAAAATTCAGTGGCACCTTGACTTGAATCGGAATGCAACCGCTTGATAGCAGCTACTACATAAGTTGCTCCAGTTTTTATTGGACCTTTATAAACCTTCCCAAATCCACCATGGCCTATGACTAATTCATCATCAAAGTCATGGGTGGCCGTCTGAATCTCAGAAATGGAAAATCTGCGACATAGTTGTGTTTGCAAAGATGGGATTGGGGTATCTTCCATAGTTTCAGGTGAACAATATGTTATCAAGAAAATTAGAAGTTAAAACTAGAAAGGTTTGGTCAACAAAGTAAGGTTTATAATATAATCAGTGGCGTGATTTGACCTTATTGTATATGTGTCATGGTTAACTTATTAAAGAACTATGTTACGACATAATTAGGTGAAGACCAGGGTGTTTCTGCTGAATATTAGTCATAGGAATGGATAATTAAAAACTAGTCAATCTTTTCTAAATGAAAACATAAAATAAAATAAAATAGCCAACAACATATATACCTTGGAGCACAAGGAAATGTAGATAACTAGATATCATAGCAGCTTCAATGCTCAGCGGAGATGATGGTTCATTGTTTCAGCATATCTCCTAGGGGACGAGAATCCGCAAACAAACCAAAATTTTCAGTGTAATTTAACAGTTTATCAAGTCAATGAGGTTAACTCAACATCTAAAGCAAATTTCTTGTATTTAGTGACAAGAAATATTTATTGATAATGCCCGAATCCAAAATTTTGATAAACTATGTACGACTTTTCTGACCCATTTGCCTTTTGAAATTAGTGCAAACGAATTAAATTCATGCTTTTGAAAGATGATCAGCAAATGTACCCAAGAATCTAAGTTACCAAAAAAAAAAACTTAATAAATAAATGTTAAAAGCTTTATGGTCTCATAGGACAGGTAAGTAATTTCATATTTGGAATAACATTGAATGGTTAAGAAGTTGTTGTCTAAGATATTAGGATATTGCAATCAAGGTTGAGGGCCTATCCTTCTTGTTCAGATAATTAAGGTGTTGTATAAACTTCTCTTTTTTTTTTTTCTTTTTTTTTCACCTTTGCGTACAAATTTTGCTTAGAATGACTTAATTTATGTGGATTTGCTGATGAATCCTTACACCTATATGAAATTATTATAACAAAGAGTCGTTAGCCTAGGGATATCGTGATGCCCTTTCAATCATTAGGTTGGGGGTTAACTATTGAGAATATTCGTGGAATAAATGTATTTATTTGTGGTTGAGGTGGTATGAGGTGTGTGAGTATTTAAATTTATAAAAAATAAATAAAAATGGACTCATTATTCTCATGCTTGTTTTAACATGAGGTTTGCAAGTACAGATAACATATTTGAATGGCACGGTTTACAAGTTTTGGGCCTCTTATACTAGATATTGGGCTGGAAATTTTGTTGACGGCTTTGGGCCAGTCAATGATAATTTGGAAAATACTCTGTTTTCCAAACATAATTTTCTTAGTCATTCAACAAAATATTTTAATCATAATGGTTCTCAACAAACTAGTTCTTTGTATATGTATCAAGTATAACAACTAAAATAAGGGTTTAGTACAAAATAAGACCAAGAATAATGGCTCTAGCTTATTGTCCATCTGGTTGGAAAGGTTGAGAAAGAGGTGTTGACATTATGCATGTGATGTAGGGAAATATGCACATGATCAATGGCCCCATTAATTATTTAAAGAACAAGTTACATACAGAAGATGCATAAGATTTAATTATACATGCACTAGTTTATAGTTTATGGTTGTTTGCTTACAAAATATACCTGGCATTGTCCTTCACTACATTATAAGTAGTTCACTACAGATAACAACCTACTAAGAAAAAAGGAAAAGATAATAAAAATAAAAAATGCTTAAAGAATTTTGTCCCTCGTACCATTACAATAAACTGTAATAAGACTGAAGACCAAATTAGTGCATGTAGCCCTCAACGCCTGTCATAATTGAAATTCAAGGAGATAACCAATTATTTCTTCTTCTATAGGAACCAACCATTAATTAAATAGAAGCCTATAAATATGATATTATATATTATATATTATATTATATTTATATATTATATAAAAAAAAAGGCATCATAACATGTTCTTGTTTAATTTAATCACGTGTAAGGTAGTAATACACAATTGTCTTCAATTAACTTTTATGTACATATAACAAAGTGGACCTGTTGGTAACGAAAATTAATATTTGTTATATTCTTCCTCTTTGTACAAGTCAACTTTTCTGTTTCTTATTATTGTCCATAAGAATAAGTATATATTTAACTAAAATTATTGCAAAAAATGAGTAATGAGTTGAGACATATATACAAATACGCAGTACGTACTATACTGAAAAGGTATCGGGTTTTCAGACTTGTCGGCCTGAATGTTAACTAGTACGTTACGCGCCTTAAACCTAATTAGCTGCATCGAGATGTCGTCAAAAACGTTAAATATTGATTTAATCATTATTTACAAGACTTCTAATCCTTCAAATAGTCAAGTTTAACGTGTGAATAAACTCGTTATCTAGTTATTGTAGAGCGAGTATTCAATTTTTCTAATGATAGTTTTGGAAGTGTCTTATACTACAGACTTAATATTTCAAAATAATAATTAATTAATTAATTTAAATTTAGAGTAAAAAGAGAAACCGGATGAATTGATGAACACAAAAGCAAGGTGTGGACCGGGTGTGGACCGGGTGGTCCATATTTACGGCATATTATTGTATTGAATTGCTTTAGTGATATATAATATATATATAGGTGCTTCATGGACACATTATTTCAGTCACACGTCTCTACCTTCCTTCTCGTCCATGCATGCAAACTATGGATTTTATGTCATCCACGTGTATGTTAGCTTCTAACGTATATATTTTTCTGCTAAAAACACATAAGTTTATCCAATATTTTAATTTTAAATTTTTAACTTGTTCCTTTACATATAACTGAAATATGCTTAGTTAAAGCTTGTTTTCGTGCCCATTACTAGGGGTGGTTCAAAAGTAAAGTCAGTAAAGCAAGCGTTTTAGACCTTCGATTTCATAAGATTTCAAAATTTTGATGTCATGTATTAGATATAGAAAAACTACAACGATCTTCAAGGTATTTTAACCTTCAAGACCAAAAATAATATAATGTCAAAGAGATTAGATCCACTATATGTGAAAAAATGACATCGGAAGGCTTCAAAAGAGTTCAAGTCTATGATATTAAGCCAATTTTATGTGAAAAAGTGACTAGTCTTACTTTTTGTCACTTAGTTCTAAGTGATTTCGTCTAAAAGTTTTCTTGATGTTCTATTTTGCGTGTCTTTAATTTCAATATTTGTTTTAAATTAGCTATCAGCAAAGTGATTTTCTCATAATCTTTGTGTTTCGCGATCAAATTCCCCAATCATATCTTCACACATGATCATTTATCGTATTACTCAGATAATCAACTCAATCATTTCAAACATGACTCGATTTAGTGGATGACTTATATTGAATTGCATAGTGAGTTATCTAATCTTTTACTTAGTATATAGTTGTTAAGTGTCACATAAAACTCAATATTAAGTATATCATATAATGTTTTTAAAGATGAAAGCAAGACGTATATGATATCAAAACAACTAAATTTAGTAAACTGTTCATAGGTTACACATGAAAAAACTGTTGCAATTTCTATTACAAGCTAAAAACTTCGATCAAACCTTTATATAAATTAAGAGTGAAATAATGTAAATCCCTAAATCAATAGTTAGTTGATAACTTGATTCCTTTCAAAACTTTATATTTATATAAGTAAAATATTATATGTGATTTTTTTTTTTAAATAACACTTGTTTTGGTAGAATTTCTTTTTCCTTTTTGTTATATATACATACTAAATTAATAACAAACTTATAAAGTCTACGTACTATATCACAAAGAAATGAATTGACTGACTTTTTGAAAAATAGATTTCATATTATTGAACAACTTTTATTGAATTTGCAACAAAATATGATAGAAAAATTGTAATTATATCAAGTCAATAAGATCTTATATTTTAGGTTCGCTCTAGACCCCGTAAAATTTTAAGTCGATTTTTGCCACTACCGAAGTGTTCGGTGAGAAGCTAGAACACGTTACATGAATTAGTTCTATTTATTGACACACGTAACAATACGAATGATTGTTGTACGAGGAAAAAAAACTTATCAAATGTAAGACATTAGAAACTTATTAATATCTAAAAGTTGAATAATATTGGGAATTTCTCATTATTAATTAAAAACACTTAAAATTATTGGTCGATAGCAAAAGCATCATCATTTTTATTAAAATACAATTAATAGTAAATGGGTATTACTTTTTATATAAAGGGTTAAATAATGCAAATCACCATCACCACCTTAATGATGAATGAAAATAATGAGATAGATACTATCTATATTTGAAAAAGGAGGCATGAAAATGAAAGCCACGGTCCCTCCAATAACATCGATTTATATGTTGCATTACAGAAAGTCCCCTTTTGATCACTATTTACTTTCATGATGAATACCACGTGATATATATTATATTATACATATAATATAAATAAAATAAACTATAATAAATAAATCAGAAGACTTTTAACTAATTGTCACTTTCATCATTATAAGGTACAATAGTCTAAAATTAAGAGAAAAAATATGAACACGTGTAATGTTGTTTGTAATTAGTATAATAGTAAGACTCTTAAATAGACTGTTGAAGTACAATTTGACAAATAGAGTTAGAGAGCAACGAATTTTGTTACCCATGTTTTTGAGATAAATGATTTCTCAAGCAAAATTGATTTAAAGTTGAGCCTAGTTGCTCAATATTTAAAGCAAAGAAGCCTAACTTTTATTGTATACTAGTGAATTAAAGGGTCGTGAGATGCACAACTCATTTTTAATTATCTTGATGAAATATCTTTACGATATTACATTTAATTTGATATATAACTTGTAACGAAATGTAGCATACATATGAGGACGGATAAAGAAAAGATTATGTTTACTTGTCTTTTTTTTTCTTCTACTATTATAATACTCAAAAATATTATCGTATGTTTTAAATTTGATAGCAACACAACTTAAATCATAAAAATTTACATAAAATCCCGAATTAGAAGAGAATAAAAAACAAATCGAAATATGAGTTGCTATATACATATATATATATATATATATATAAGTTGAACTCCATTAAAATACAATAAATCTGAACCGTTAAAATACAATAAATATGAACCATTAAAGTAAGATAGTAAGGGTTCATCAAATTTAAATAAAAAGTAAATTTGATTTATAAATAAACTTTGAAGACACCAAAACAGATGTGTAGTTGCTGTCAATACAATCTCCCATCTTATTGTTGATTTTATTTTTATTTTTTATTCTCTTGTGGGTTTAAATTAGTTGATTTTAATTTCTATTAAAAGTTTTGCTTTTTCTTTGGTAATACATTGTATGTATTTTAGATGTTTTCTTATTCTTCTTTTAGATTTGATTTGATAAACCTCTGTTTTTCTTTTCTTTATATGGATTTGGTTCTTCGTGTTCATTTCAAAAACTATATATGTCTAGTTATTTTCTTTAATATTGCTTTGTAGTTGGTAACGTTTGTTATGGTTTTTTAATATATTTTGATTTGTGTTTGATAAAAATTGTTAATTATTTAAGAAAAAGAAATATGTTCTTTAATTTGCTTCATTATAGATTTTGATTTGTATTTTTAATTAATAAAACATTGTTTGTTAATAACTTTATGCTTCATTAGTTGATTTTTGAGAGATTTTGATTTATTTTTAATAATATTTAATTTATTAATTATGATTATGAAGTTCATCTGGTTGACACATGTCACTTTTTAGTACTTAGTGTAAGCTTTTGAAAGTACAATGATGATGATGATGTTATTATATAAAAATGAAAATGATATATAAGCAGGTTAAAAGGTACGTATACAATAAACATTTAACTATTAAAATCAATTAATCAATGGGTTTGTAAACAATCCATTTTCCATAATTCATATGAAAACATATATTTACTATATATATGTCAAATACCTCTTTCATTAAAAATTAAATTTTTAAGAAGATAAACTATAAAACTTTACATTCTTTAGAATAAAAGTAGTGTGAATGTTGGGGGCCCATCACGAGGTGATGTGTCGTCATATTAGAGTGGTGGTTGATATTTAAGGGCTTTGAGGTCAAGTAAATACATTTAAGTGTTGTTTTTTACATTGAAGTAATTTAATGTTATTACGACAAGGTGTGGTGTGTCCATTGTGATATTTAAGTGACAATGTTTTTTTTTTATAAATAGGATAGTGTTATGATTCACGATGTTTTTCATAACTTAAAGTTTAGCTTGTGTAATTTAATGAGTCTTAGTTCAGGTCAAGTAAGGTTGTTAAATAATATATTTTTTTCATGAATATTATCATTTATTATTAGAAATAAAGTTCAAGATTAGTTACAGAATGATATCAAATTTAGTTTTGACCAGTTTACTGAATCATATTGATTGGCAATCACCATTTAAGAGCTACGACGTGATGCTGAGTAAACATATTTTGTGTGTTATTTTTGTTACAGACTATTTATTTAACGTTAAAATGTGATGTGCTTGATATGATAATTGAATGTAATTTTTGTTTTAATATGATGGTGTTATGATTGACAATGCTTTTATAACTTAAATTCAGTTTGTTTATTTGTTCAGATAAATTTTTATCTCATTTCTAAGTAGTCAAACAAATAACACGAAGACTATTAAGTGTTCTTTCTTGTCATTAATTATTGGAAATAAAATTCAAATTTAATCAATAAATTATATTGAATTTAGTTTTAACTAGTTGACCTAATCATATTTAACACCTCTAGAAAAGTATCCAAAAAAATAAAGGGAACCATGAAGTTATTTCTTAGTTAATTATTCCTTCACTTCTTCAAGGAATAAATATTGAATTTTAAGTGCTAAAGAAATAAAAAATAAAATATTCGAAATTAAAATTAATGACTTGTTTTTATGCGGTCACAAGGTGAAGATTCTTCACAATTCCATTACTCCTATTCGTTTTCTTTTAATTTAATTTAACTCACAAAAATATCCAAATAGAAATACGTTCACATATATACATACATACGCGTATCATATCAGTCTTTAGATATTCTAAATCCCTTATCTGTATCTAGATCCAAAATCCATCTTCAACTTGAGCAAACAAAAACCCAACAAAAAAAGGGTTTCTTTTCTTTGATCTATACACTCAAACATAGTTCTTGTTAAATAGTCATCATCGATCTTTTGTTATTATAGATCCATCTATTCATTGATTTCATCGGTTCAAAACCCCTATATCTTTTTTCATTTATACTACTAACCCACATCAAGAAAACTTCATTTTTTTACTTAAAAGTTTAATCTTTTTTGTACCCAAATTTAGGGGTTTTTGTGTTATCGATTGACTTAAATTTGACAATTTTTTGTCATAGTAATTTTGGGTTTATTTTACGGGATCTTGTTAGTTTGTGATCTGCTGAAAGTTGTCTGCGAGGTGTTTGATGCTTTGCCCCTGAGATGCAGCCTGATCAAAGAAGAAAGGTAATCTTAAAAGGGTTTCATTTTCTTGTCTGTTAATGTTATAGATTGATATAAGTATATATATATATATATATGTGTGTGTGTCTCTGTGTGTGTGTATTATGTTTATTATAGCTCTGTTGATTGTTGGGGTATCATAGATGATAGATCAGTATATGTTTGAAAATCTTTATGTTATAGTAATAGACTAATAGGTATATGTTTAGGTTAACATAAAGTATGATTTGCATTTGATGGATTTTTAATAAAGTTGTAAATGATTTAATGTTGCAGGGATCTGCGGAAATCGATTTTTTCACCGAATATGGTGAAGGGAGTAGGTATAAGATAGAGGAAGTAATAGGTAAAGGAAGCTATGGTGTTGTATGCTCTGCATACGATACTCATCTTGGCGAAAAAGTAGCTATAAAAAAGATAAATGATATATTTGAACATGTTTCTGATGCAACTCGCATTCTTCGCGAGATTAAGCTTCTACGGCTTCTTCGTCATCCGGACATTGTAGAAATTAAGCACATTTTGTTACCGCCTTCAAGACGAGAATTCAGAGATATATATGTGGTGTTTGAGCTGATGGAATCTGATTTACATCAGGTTATTAAGGCAAATGATGACTTAACACCAGAACATTATCAGTTCTTCCTTTATCAACTTCTTCGAGGATTGAAATACATACATACAGGTTATATATGATGTTATAATATACGACTCTAGGTTTTTGTTTCAAGTGGTTAATGATTTGTTATATTTATATATGGTTTCTGATTTTGATTTACTTTTGCAGCCAACGTATTTCACAGAGATCTAAAACCCAAAAATATTTTGGCAAATGCCGATTGCAAACTCAAGATCTGTGACTTCGGTCTTGCAAGAGTTGCCTTCAATGATACACCTACTGCAATATTCTGGACAGTATGATCCTAACTCACATTACTGTAATCTGGTGGCAGATTTAACCATTTTGCTAACCAATGGGGCGATATGGCTTGCGTACATCTATCATGGTCTAATATTATCTTAATTGGAAATAGTATGAATGGGCTGAACGCCTGTCAAAGCCGATTTATCAAAGCATGAACCTCTTACATCATTTCACGTTAAATATTAAATATGGACAAAAAAGTTTAATTTATTTGGACAAAAAGTGTTTTGGGTCTACTGGACATACCTAAAATCACTCATTTCGACTCATTATCCAACCTGCATGCCCTGCCTATTTTGCCACATATATTCTATATAATATGTAGTCAGATTGAAGTACATATGCTTAACGGATTTGATTACAGGATTATGTTGCAACAAGATGGTACAGGGCTCCAGAATTGTGCGGATCATTTTTTTCTAAGGTAAAACAGCCAGCATTGCAGTTAATATACTTTGAGTTAATCATATTTAGTGATACTTTTGGTTCCATAGAATAAAAATAGTTTTGGTCCTAATTAGTAAAAACTATTTCCAGGTGGAACTTTTTTATTAACTTAATGTCTTTGTGCAGTATACACCGGCTATAGACACATGGAGTATTGGCTGTATTTTTGCAGAGCTATTAACTGGAAAACCTCTTTTCCCTGGGAAAAATGTGGTGCATCAGTTGGATCTAATGACTGATCTTTTGGGGACGCCATCACCTGAAGCCATAGCAAGGGTCTGATTAACTTACAATTAATGGGTCCACATAGAAAGTGTTTGGATATGCGTTTTGACACAGATTGCCTGTTTTGTAAGACGTTAACACTTGGATACAAAAAAAATTCTGCTTTTCAGGAGAATGATTTTCCAATTCTATAATAAATATATCTTTCTAAGCTTTTTTTCTAATATATTATTTAAAAAAAGTTCAGTTTAGTTCGAGAGGAATTTGCTCCAGTATGTGGTCATTTTTAGTCATTGGTTTGATAAATATTTGTGGCTTTTTAAGCAGTTTAACATTTAATTGTCTGGTTATTGCAATTTTAAAGTCCATTAGCACACCCAAACCGTTTTCTCCTGCACACTTAAATATTTGGTTATCTGGTTATTACAGTTTTATAATCGATAAGCACCTAAACCTTATCTTTTGGATCTGGGGTTTACATAATTCTGGTTATCTAAGATGATATAATCACTTCCAAAACGCAAATCCAAATCCCTCAGTTTATTTGCTTTCATCTTGCATATTAACATTGATATTACACAATCAGATAAGAAATGAGAAGGCCCGGAGATACTTGAGCAGCATGAGGAAGAAAAAACCGATTCCTTTTTCACAGAAGTTCCCAAATGCTGATCCTCTTGCTCTTCGTTTATTAGAAAGAATGCTTGCGTTTGAGCCTAAGGACCGTCCTACTGCCGAGGAGGTAATATCTTATCCATTTATTTACATTAGCTTGTTATGACATATTTTATTTGTATTGAAAAAGCAGATTTTGCTCCATATATAGGCTCTTTCCGATCCATATTTCAAGAATTTGGCAAAGGTTGAGAGAGAGCCATCTGCCCAACCTGTTACCAAGATGGAGTTTGAGTTTGAAAGAAGAAGAATTACGAAAGAAGATGTACGTGAATTGATTTACAGAGAGATTCTTGAATATCATCCGAATATGCTTAAAGAGTTCTTGGATGGAGCTGAACCAACAGGCTTCATGTATCCAAGGTGCGATTAGCTGGATTTATGAAATTATTATGTATGTAGCATAGTTTTGTTTGATGTGTAAATGAAAGGTAGAGGGGGAAGTTTTGATCTATTAACGTACAAATGAATCGGCTCGGGTTTGCATTACCTTCATTGGGCTGAACAGGTCAAACGAACCGAATGTTGCCAGGCCAACACCCGACCTGTTTTGACCTGTACCAAGAAGTTTCCTGTTTAGACCCGAACAGTTTCTAACCCATTATCCAACCCGCCCATTGTCCACCTCTAACAAAAAGCATCACATCCTGAAATTTAGCAGTTGCTTATAAGCCCAACTTAACTTGCCATTTATCTATCTTTTACTGTATAGTAGGCTTTCACTACATGCTGTGTATCCTCTTTGTTAAAAGTTGCAAAATGGGCGGGTTAGACTAAAACAGTTGAGGTTTAATTGACCCATTATCATATACATTGTAACATGAGTTGAGATTGCATCCTCTACTCTTTGTTCTGCAATAATCTCTTTTCCATTAGTGCGCCCTGAGTGAAAAGGTTTAGAAGTGATATCATACTATGTATTGAAATAATTAATCAATCATATTCTATTGTTTTAAGGAGTCCCTCACGGGTCTTTCTCAGTTGCAATTGCATCCTTGTTGAAGTTCTGTAGACTAATTTGTTCCCGTTGTTTCTTTATATATTCTTGCTTTACAGTGCTGTTGATCAATTTAAGAAGCAGTTTGCTCATCTTGAAGAACATTATGGCAAAGGCACAGCAGCTGCTCCTCTAGAGAGGCAACAATCTTCATCATTACCTAGGTAACTTATGTTCATGCTTCCAAATTCGTGGTTAGTACTTTACTGAAGTAAAATAGGCAGGCTGCGCCAGTTGGATTACATGTCTCAGTGGGTCCTGCCTGCTGCTTTGTTCAGCCCCCATGCGCTTTTCTGTCCATTTTAAAAGAACTCAATAATTTTGCAAGTCTTTGAATAAAGCGATTAGTATGAACAATTGTTAGGCTGTTTTTCCTTGGATGACTTTCAACACCCGCTTGATACATTTGACCAGTTAGAGATCGAACACAACCAAGTCCACAAAAGTCAAAATTTTCACCATATAATTAATTAGTCTAAACAATTGCTGGGTTGTTTATTCTTATGTCCTGAAGTTAGTTTTTTGCTTAACTTTTGGGTGCAGGGCCTGTGTATTATATCCAAAAGAGACCGCCCAAGGTGCAGTAGAAGTTACAAATGGTCTCTCTAAGTGTTCAATCAAAGAGCCTGGGAAGCAGTATATGACTAACCCTGTGCCAATGAACAGACTTCCTCTACAAGTTCCTCAAAGCATCCAAGGTTTGATGATTTCATTAACTCAGGCGCCATTCTTCCCTTTTTGTTTGTTATACACATATAAATAGGATTGAGATTTGAATTATGTCAAACTAAAAGAATTTTGCTATGAGTAAAAGCCAAAATAGAACAAATAACAGGGAATGGATTGAATAAAATATTTGCACCTTTGCACCTCAATGGCCATTTTTAAATCTTAGCACAAGTTATAAACCCTCCACTACCAAAGAATGTTAGTTTCATATGCCAAGTGAATTTAAGGTTCGTTCATATTTTCAAAGATATTAGTCTTGTAATTTCACGATGCAGCGGCAATATTGAAAAGTGCCGGTGGTTAGGGTTTTAGGTGATAGCTTGGTGGATGGGTGATGCTGGTGCTTGGAGGTGCTTTTTGTAGATAGGGAGGGGAAAGTGTGGAGTGTGTTTTATAGGGTGTAGATGATATGTATAGACTTTAGAATGCTGGATGTATGATACTTTTTGCTAAGCTGGGTATATTTAATAATGTATTGTTTGAGGGAAAATACGAAATTCTCTCCAGAGTAATAATCATGGTTTTGATACTCGGTTTTTAAGTCGACCCGGTGTAACATCCGGTTCGTGGGTTGGACAGTTCAACCTGTCTAACCACCGGGTTAACCGGCTGACCAAAAGTTCACGTATACACATGTATTTTTACTTTATCCCTGGTGTACATTTCTATCTATATATCAACTCTATATACCCTGTATTTTACCTATATATACTTTATATGTATCATCACATCACATGCTGACATACATATAAAAGGAGATAAAGTGACCTGATTTATGAGAGGGGGTCTCTCATCTCTCTCTCACACGTTTACTTCTTCCATTGGTATTCACATCTCTCATCACACACATGTAACATCTCCTTTAACCACCATTCCTCTCTTCCATCACACTCATTTCTTTCTCTGTTTTCACACCGTTCAAGATTCCGGCAGCCACCAAGAAAATCGCCGACAGGGATGATCGGAACATCGGAGAAGTTTTTTCTTCTCTGTCAAACTTTAAAAAAACAACAAAATCTGAAAATCCGGTTCTTAAACGGGTTGCGAGTCACCGGGTCAGTGGTCCGACCGGAAAACCCGCCGGGTCGAACTGGTTCAAAATCTTGGGTTAAAATGCTCCTTTCCGACCCGCTATACTTAGGCCGGGTCACGGTCGTCAACTGGGCGGGTTGACCCGGGTTTAAAAATATTGGTAATAATGCGAATCGACCCGTTCATAGTCTATATCTTGATTCCATGCAATTTATCATCGTATATCCAAGCTTTCTGATATATCACTGTCTTGCCTTTAACAGGGGGAAGTGCTGCAAGGCCTGGTAAAGTAGTTGGTTCCGTGATGCGTTACAATAACTCCGGACCAACGGTTGCTCCTGCACCTATAGGATCAGGAGATGCGTTTGAACAACGAAGAGCAAGTAGGAATAATCCAGTAGCTGCCCCTACCCAATTCCCTCTTCCAGCTTCTTCCTACCCAAGAAGAAGCACCAATTCAGGTACCTGCAAAAATGATAAAGTAGAAACAAGTATAGATGTTTCAGGTAACGGGATACAATCACGACCTCCATACGTTCCAAGAAAACTTGCTGCTGCCCAAGGTGGGCCAGTTAGTCAATGGTATTGACTTTCTTAATGTGTATTCCTTCGTGGGTCCGTTTTGAAAGTTGTGTAAAGGCTTCGCCAGCAGGTAAGTTGACTGTTGACTAATGTACCCCTGGCAAGATTAATTCGACAAAGTTTCTTGGTGAAAGCGCTAGGTGTGTGTCCGTTTTCATTAGCGTTTTGGTCTATTTAGAGATATGATGGAAGATGTTGGAACCTTGAAGATATTACATTGCTTATAAAGACTATTAAGCAGCTAACAGCAAAATAAAGACTCCTTGATTCACTAGCTTACTCCATGTTTAACATGTAAAAATAACTATCAAGTCGAATGAAGACTAGCAATTTGTGTCAATTGTATCCTTCTTGTAATACGTACTTTGTTTAAACATAGTGAATATGCTATTTTGTTAGTTGCATTCATTTACTTGTATTTTGGTTCTTATTAGACAGGGAAAGTGGCTAAGGTGACACAGTCATGTAACAACCATTTTTCAATAGCGCTATTCATTTCGAGCCCTTCTATACCTCTGATTGTACTCAAATTGGATATATCAATTATCACGAGAACTGAGATAGATTTTTTGCACCCATGTGCATTCCAAGATTCATGGATTTTTGCTGTTCAGAAAAGTAGAAAATCAAAATCTTATGGAAAGACTGCGGGTGTTAACGACCACTGTATTACTCAACACATCCTCAAGTAACACAATAATAAAATAGGAACAAAAAATAAATATAACAATAATCTGGAAAAGGAAAATTCAAGATTTTATTCTTCCAGGTCTGGTGTCGTTATACTCAACCCTTCTCATAATCAAAAATTCTTTTTTCGTCCTTTATATAGGCAAAATGATAATTTTGAAACGTTATCATTAGGAGCTTGAAACATGCATATAATTTTATAGTTATAAGGGTTTAATTGCAAGGGTTTAATCATTTATGCATTGTATTAAACTTAAAGTAAAAGTAGAGTTAATTGTTTTGTTATGTAATTAACGTTACATATTCTATTATTGTATGTAATCACATTTTAAAATTGCTATTGTATGTTTTAAATTTTATAATTTTGTATATTGTATGTCACGGGTGACTTGAAAAGCAAGTACCCGATTGTTTCCTCTTGAAAAAACGTCTATTGTATGTATCGAAACCGGTGTTTTTCGGTCATCCGGTCACCCGTTACATACAATATACGAAATTGTAAAGTTCAATATCATTAGCAAGTTTTAAAGGTAGTTACATACAATAATAAAAAATGTAAAGTTACACAACATAACGAAACAATTAACCCTATTAAATATGCATATAATGTTATGTAGACGATTAGAAGAATTTTTATGTTGCTAGAAAGTTATACGTTGACAAAAAAGAAAAGCGTAACTGGAAGAATGATACGTCTTATTCATTACGGACTATAATACTTTCTACATCGAATAATCCAATTCATCCTCTTCACGCGCATCACCTTCGCCAAAATCTGAACTCTCTATTGTGCTATAGTCATGTATCGTCTCGGGTTGAATCTCAGACTCCTTATATAGCTTGTATAAGCCATCAACAATCAATTTTACAATCTTTTCACGTATTGTCTCCTCGAGGTTAAGTTTGAAAAAACAAAACTTAATAATCTTAATCGGGGATCCAAAATAATCTAAAATGACAAGACAATACAATTATTTTCCCAATATTTATCAAACTTTTTTTTTCATGTACTTTGCCATTTTCTGAAAACGGGATCTGGGCTATTGATCTTCTTTTCAATACATTGAATTTCCCATACTTTGTGAAAATACAAGTTAGAAGTTGGATAAGAGCTACCGGAAAATAAAGTTCTAATCTCATAGAACGGCTTCAAAAACCTTGTGATTTCTTGTATCCTTGTCCATTTCTTCTTTTGATGGACAAGTCAAGAAGTATTGATCAAAAAGTTCTAGTCAAGAATATGCTTGCATGTAAACTAATGCACAAACAAGCATAACATATGTAGAGTTCCACCTAGTTGGACAATCTTGATACACAAGTCTTCCACATTGCAAATTAAGTTGTTGAATACATTCAACAAACTTAAATTTTCTTGCAACACTTCCGCTAATATACTTGACTGAATCCTGAACCTTACGAATATCTTCATCAATTACCTTTAATCCCACTTGAACAATTAGATTTAATGCATGTGCTCCACAACGCATATGCATAAATTCTCCTTTACAAACTGACCCACCATTCAAAGACAAATGAAGTCCTAAAGTATCTACTAACCTGTCGTTATATTTTGCATTATCCAACGTGATAGTGAAAACATATTTCTCAATGCCTCAATCAACTAAAAAGTTTATCACGTACTCTACCAATATAGAATCGGAATGAGGAGGTGGAATAAATCTAAAGTTAAGGACTTTTATCCTTAAAACCCAATTCTCATCGACATAATGGGCCCTCAATGCCATATATCCATTTGTCGTGATCGAACTCCACAGCTCAGCCGTCAAACATATTCTAGTAGTTACCTTTGCCAACTTTGTTTTAACAGTCATCTTCTCTTTCTCAATGTAGAAACTTATGCAAGTCTCTCGTTGCCTCATGTTCAACATAGCTAAACGGGTAGTTATGTTGGTGACCGCTAGTGTCATTTTCTCTCTATACATGCCATTTCCGAGATATTTCAATTCGATCTATGCTTCAAGTGTGTGTATATAAGGACAAATCCATATATCGGATGGGGTTAGTGGTGTTCAAAATTTGATTTGAAACTGTGTAATCAGAATATTGAACCGAATCAAAACCGGTTTAAAATTAAATCGAATTTGAAAATAGTTTTCGATCGATTAAAATTGAAACCGAATTCAATATATACATATATGTGTGTGTGTGTGTGTGTCTGAGTTTTCGAATTCGGTTGAAGACTTGATAAGTTTACTGTTTTAGAAACTTAAAAAAATTAGCTATCATGTGTTTGTGAAAAAACAAACGTTTTGTTTAGACTTTGAAGTTCACATACATTGATAGTTTCATACTTTATAAACTGAATTCGATTAAGAAGTTACACTTATTAATGGTTAGTTTTATGTATTTTATACTGTATGATCATGTATACTTCGTAGTTTTGTATGTTGAAAAGGTGTTTTTATGAAATTTTAGTTTTGTCAGTTTTTGGGCCGTACATATCTTTGGGCCGTAACAGTGGCATTGAGGCTCGAGTACCAGAGTCCAGAGTCAAGAGTGTTATGAGACTTATGTCCTTTGTATTTAAAGAATAGTTATCCAAGTTAACTCTTTTTATCAAAAATGATGTGTAGTTTTTAATCACCAGTAATCTTTTGGAAGATAAAATAAGGTATGTTTTAGGTGTAAAGATTGTACATTAACATTTTTGTTATACACATTTCTCTTGTAAAATTTTTAATACTCCATCCCTCTAAAAAAAATACAATGTCAACCAAACAAAAAAAATAAAGGGTTATTTTTTTCTTATATTCAAGATAAGTTTAACTTAAAATATTAAAGAAATAAGTTATTAGAGTAATAAATGAGGGTAAATTTTAAAGTTTAATAGTATTTTTTGATAATTATTTTTGACAACTGAATAACTCTTTTGGGATAATATACGTAATAAATATAAATATAGATAGTAATGTATACAATAAAAATAGTAAAGATCGAGTAATATTAAGAGTGAAGCATAAACTTATTGTTTAATTGAACTTCAAAACATTTAATAGAAAAGTGACAGGGTTGTCTTTAAATTTGAATTTGAAGCTGTAATGTGTTGTACATTATGATTAGAGAATTTCAAAAGGTAATGATTAGTTGTTTAATACCGTTGTTGATGGGGTTTTTCATTGTGTTTAAAAAATATATTTGCCAAACCATTGTGGTTTCAAATATATTTGCCAAACAATCTTGATAATTAGATATCTATTTGTTTTTTTTCCATTTAAAAGGAGATTTTCCCTTTAAATTTCTTCAAACAATCTCGTTCCTCTTTCTCTTTTCCTTTTCCTTTAGATAGTTTAGAGCCTGAATGCTATTCTAGTTTCGGGTTTCTTCTACAATGTCTGCTGAAAGGGAGATTATGGGAGATTATGATCTGCTAAAAGGGAATACATAAAATAAATATTAAATAAAATAAAATAAATATTAAATGATCTGCTAAAAGGGAGATTATGGGAAAAGAAAAAGAAAAAAAAAGGAAAAAAGATAATCTGGAAATATGGTTTCTTTATGATTTTACAGATTTGTAGAAAAATAAAAGAAAAAAAAAACATTTTATATCACTAGTGACTTAGCAAATCTGTAGTATGCTTAATTCGTTCCGTCAACCAAAAAGGATATTGAAGATATGATCTTTTTCTTCTCTGTAAGAAGGAAAATCGTAGAAGATATTTAATCGTCAAGATTGTTTGGCAAATATGTTTGATGACACAATGGTTTAGCAAATATGTTTTCTAAACACAATGACTTGGTTAAAAACTCATTGTTGATGCATAACATGTCTTTAAATACTTCCCTAAAGACCCTTAAAATATCTGTAATAAAATGCAATGATATCCTTGATTTTCTTGTTAGTGGTATACACAAGCCATTATTGAAGTTTTAAATGAGAGAGAATATCTAGAGGGATATTTGGTTGTTGTGTATGGTAGCCATTTAGCTGTTTGTGTATATAACAAATTGACAACCATAAACCAGAAAGACAAGAAAGATACCATAAAAACACATTGACTTTGACTTCGTCGACAAGTGTTTATTTTGTTTCTCTGGCAATTTCACAACCACCCAGTTGAATCATATCCAGATCTAATTAATGACCCCCCACAAACCATTAAGTCGATAGCTTTTCAACTTGAGAGTATTGATAAGCACGTCAATAATATAGAATGAATTTTAATAGTTAGACGAATTATTAACTTACAATACTAAAGATTCCCATGTAAATTTGATCTTTGAAATTAAATTAGAAGTCAACATTTTATTTATATATTCTGGAAGGTGATTAGAACTTTAGTTTTCACTCTCTGTTTTGATTAGGGGAGCAAAACATACTACTTTTCAAGTCTAAGAAACGGCACATATATTCACTAATAGTTGTTATATTTCGAGCGAGTACAAAGAACAAAGACTTATACAAAACGGAAACTTTTTTACTGATTGTAACACACATAGGGAGTATTGAATGTCCAAAGTTACTAAAACTATTCACCATTATATATAGAGCAAATTAATTGTTTTAATGCTAAACAAATTCAAAATACTAATACTAATCCAATAGGGTGTTAGGACAAGCACCCCTCTCTCTCTCAGACACGCTTCTCATACACACATAGGGTACAATCAGACAATCTCATCAGGTAACTCAACTCAAGTACAAAGTATAATTCTAATTGTTATCTAATTCACCAAATTAGGAAACTTAAATGAAAAATTCTAACAACTAATTAAATGTCTAAATTCCCCAGTTTAAATTTAAAAAAAAGGTTGAAATATTCATACACACCGAAATAGAATATGCAATTGCAGGTATACAGATCTAGTTATTTTGAACTAACATTTATATTTACCTTTATCACATAATAAACAAAAAGAAATTGAAAAACAATACAACATACATGAATTATCAATAGATATAGATCAAGCACAGAAATTATTTGTATCTATGACTCTACCACCACCCATAAACAACATTTGTGTACTTATCTTTAAGCCATCTGAAACTCTTCCTAAAAGACCCTTTGACTTTTCCTTCAACAGAGTAGACTTTATAGCTAGCAACCCTCTTCTTTCTCTGAAACTCAGGATCATTAAAACTCCATGATTTTGTAGTTGACTTTCCTTTCTTGAAGTCAACATCATTTCTGTTAGTGCCAGCAACAACAAGATCCATATTGGTTTGTGGAGGTTGACCATATGAAACACTATAAGACCTGAAATTATAAGGCGGGTTGTTGTCAAAATTGGATCTTTTTGGTTCCACTCCACCACCATAGTATCTCTCTATTTGCATATCTCCCTCATCACTGTAACTATATGATCTTGATCTATAATCACCCATGAATATGATAGTTTTGAGATGAGGATAGAAAGAGAGATTTGGGTGGTTGAAAGAATTGATATTGGTGGAGTTTTGAAGAATCTAAAGTCTCATATTTGTTGGAAAAAAAGGTACAAATATAATGTAAGAAAAGTAGACAATATATATGCTGGATTAGTCAATGACAGTCTACTCTTAATTGGGAGAGATGTATTTTTGCTCAAGAGCATGTCACGATGACTACATAAATTTGGAAGAAAATATTTGTGGTCCTTAAAGTTAGTATAGTTGACTGAATTAAATGTTGGGTATTTTGATTTTCATTAATATCTAAATATTTCTTTTTTTATAGTTTAATAATGAATAAGGATAATGAAAGTAATTGTGAATTGTGACCAAGTCATAAATTAAATGTGAAGCTTTATGAAACTTATTCAGGGTCGATCAATTAAATAATTTCGTTCTAAAAAAGAGTGTAGAAAACCTTCTGCTTACATCAAACGGTTCATATTTAGACTAAATAACATTACTACATTACCAATAGTTTATCTTACTTTTTTGAATTAGGGGTGTTTGACGTTGTATATTTAACTATTTATTTGAATAACATAAAAGTAAATATAGACATTTTTTTATAGAAAACTGCTTATTCGCTTATTTTTTAAGGAATAAACATTTATAAATAAGCATGTTGACACATGTATATTTTTTCAAGCAAATAAGTACTTATAAGTAATCAATCATAAACACTCCTTATCAACTACTGGTATTTTTTCTAAAGTTATAATATTATTATCTCTCACCCGTTCTTTCTTTTCTCTCTCTTTAATAGCTCTCTCCTAAACCTTAGATCTAAAAGCCAGGCTACCACCTTTGGCCACTGGCTCTTTGTCGGAGGTCCGAAGGCTTCCTCCTCGACCCTTCCTCCATTCAAAGGAATGTGAGTTCTTCTTTCAAAACCCACTCTCATTTTCATTCATGACGAATGATGTTTTAATATCGTTTTCTCTAATCGCAAGTAATTTTTTCGCAAGACATTTTCATAACTCACAAATCTACCACCTTATTCAGTTTGTGTCGTCGTCACCGATTTTCGGCTACTTCGGTGATTGACATCGATTCTCGTGCGTACTGTAGATAATATCCTCTTTTCGGTCGACTCAGGTGTACCTCTTAGCCAACTCTACAACGCCGGTAACCTTTTTGTCCTTAAGGACATTTCGACCTCTGGAGATTTTCTGGCGGTCTTGATATTTTTCGTTGTCGTGTTTACTTCCTTTAGTCCATAAGAGGTTTACGTTCCTTTTATGGTTGTTTCGATATCTTCCTGATAGGTGTTTGTCCATATTTTGCGGTTAAGTGTTTGGCAGGTTCCTTGTGTGAGGTTGATGACTTTTGGTGCATAGGGCCTTTTACCATGTTCATCAATTGTATCACTTTATGCCGTTAATTGCAAGTCTAGCAACATAAACGATGAAGTTTGTCTCGTTTGTTGAGGACAAGAGTGTTATCTTTTTCTAATTCAAAGTTAAAGGATGTGTTAGTTATAGTTTGACAAAGTTAGGGTCATTGAGTCTCACCGAATATTTTTTGCATAAAAAAGTTGCATTTTTATAATTTGTTAACTTCTTTTGTTGTTTTATATAAGTAATTCTTAAGTTTAAAAATGTATGCTCAAGTTTAGGTCTGAAAATTTGATTAGTGAATATATTAAAATGATGATTCGTAGAAATAATAAAAAACAACAAGCGAAATTCATGTATTATTCGGTGTATAAATTAGACTTATATTTAAGAGTACATTACGTTACTACTTGTGATTATTTTGTTTCCTTTTGGTTCCACTTTCCGCGTTCTCATATATCTCCATCTCCAATTTAGTTTCACTAACTTCCCAAATAATCACATTTGTCGTGACTTTGGGGTGTTTGGGATTGCTTATTTAAGCACTTATCTGCTTATTTGCTTATTTTAAAAGCAGATAAGCAAATACAAACACCATTTTAGAAACTGCTTATATACTTATTTCTTAAGAAATAAACATTTAAAAATAAGTATATTGAGACATGTTTATTTTTTAAGCATATAAGTACTTACAAATAAGCAACCACCAAACACCCTTTTCTCACATAATCAATCGGACGCACATAATCACACCTGCAAAGATGAAGTTTTTAACAATAACCGAAAAACCCAAATCCTCCAAAACCTTAACGGTAGTGGTAGTAGCGGTTGTTGTGAGTTTCAGTGGTGGCTGAAGATGGCGGTGGTCGTCGGTAGTCGCCGAAATTATGATTTTTGGTGGGTTCAGAGACGGATTTCATCGGAGCTGATTTACCTGGACGTCTGAAACGGAAATCTCGATCTAATTTAATACCGAAATCACCTGTGGATCTTAAGTAATTGAAATAATGATTGACGTTGAAATTAAATGCTAGATATATTAGTGATACCGAAATCGCCGGAGTTATCCATTTGTGTTTTTCAATTAAAAAAAGTGAAATTAGAAGGAAAATTCTTTCAAAAATTAATAAGGGAGAAAAATGAAAAACAGAAAAACCATAGCAATGAAATATGTAGTTAAGTAATTTCATTATTGAATTGAATAATGTTTTTGGTAATAACTATGACATAGTTTAAAATATTTTATCCAATAAATCTAGTAAGATTAAAGAAGTAAGTGATTATTTATACATTATAATTTTTTATCGGTACACCGTTAAATATATTAAATAAATTATAAAATATGTTTAATAATGTACAAATGAAGACTATTGGTGTACAAATTACTTGCTAAGTAAATTAGATGAAACAAAACCCTTTAAAATGAATAAAATAACTTTAAATTAGTTTTCTTAAGGAGATGACCCATAAATGAAGTTTGAATTAGCAACTTCAACAAAACGTGAAGAAAATAGCAAAGCATTAGGAGGCCAACTTTTTGGTCATATGCAGAAGAGTTCTACTTGGAACTTGTTGAAAAAAAGGTTAAAATGAATTGATATCCTCTAATACTCAATTTTAATATAATAGTTAGTTTACGTTATAGAAATAGAACATTAGTGTAATTAATGCTCATTAACATGTCATGTTAAACCATCTCCCAAAACAATTATGGATA
Organism: Logfia minima; assembly: GCA_963921325.1. Lineage (NCBI taxonomy): Eukaryota > Viridiplantae > Streptophyta > Magnoliopsida > Asterales > Asteraceae > Logfia > Logfia minima. The sequence goes on from OY992767.1 coordinate 35,350,845, forward strand.
TTGATCAAAAGATTTCAATTAAATGACTTGTTGAATCATGCTGATAGTACTAAACTTTCATGTCAATTACATGGATGAAGGAGCAACAAAAGTGTCATTTCTTCCAAAATAGTTGAAGAGGTAATTAGGTTGCTCGAAATGTTACGTTTGAATCTTGATGTCCACCCGTCTTCTTGTCTTCTTCTAAGAGGACAAGTTTACACAAAGGTGAATCTCTTACCAAAATGCATTCGGAATATTTGTATTTAACGTTGAATTACAATATTGTTTACAGTCTTATGTAGCTTTCTATGACAAGAAAGATAGAGTTTTCTATTCTGCTTGAAGAATAAACGGCTTTAAGACAAACTAACATTAACTAATGAAGATAAGACAGAACACTAGAAACAGGAAGAAATAGACGGACGAAACAACACCATCAAGGAAATATCATGGAAATGAAACCTCAACTAATTGAAACTGGACAAATATTCCTCATTTGTTATCAGTCTGTGGAGTATTGGAGTTCACAGAGTCCATCGGCAGGAGCTTTATGAATACTAACAAAATTATGAGACCTGCAAAAGCTATGGAAAAAAATACAATATGTTCGTCGTTATTTTCAGGTCAGAGTCAGGTGTGTCAACACTTCTCATTATCTGATATACAATCTTTAACATCAAATTTCAATGATAAATATGTCATTGGCTGTGGGGGATATGGAAAGGTTTACAAGTGTTCATTTATTAAATATGGGCCAGTTACTGTTGATGTAGCAGTAAAGCGGTTACGTTTGTGTTCCAGTCAGGGAGCATCCGAGTTTTGGGCTGAAGTTGAGATGCTCTCTAAGTTGCGTCATTGTAATTTAGTTTCATTAATTGGTTATTGCAAAGAGGGACAAGAGATGGTACTTGTATATGAGTACATGAAGCATGGAAGCCTTGAAGATCAACTTCACAGGGCCAATAACTCCCTCTCTTGGTTACAACGTCTTAGAATATGCATAGATACTGCTCGGGGATTAGACTACCTTCACACTGGAACAGGGAGCCGATATGGGGTGATACACCGTGACGTGAAGACCTCCAATATATTATTGGATGAAAACTTTTCAGCTAAGATTTCAGACTTTGGGCTAGCCAAAATAAGTTCAATAAATCAAACACATAGTTATGTGAGTACATCAGTTAAAGGTACATTTGGCTATTTTGATCCGTCTTATTTTTATACAGGACAGTTGACCAGAAAATCAGATGTTTACGCCTTTGGGGTTGTTTTATTGGAAGTACTCTGTGGAAGGCCTGCAGTGGATGCAAGCCTTGATGAAGAGAAATGGGGTTTAGCTAGATGGGCTCAACATTGCATTCGGAAAGGAAAGGTAAGTCGAATTGTTGACTGCAGACTGCAAGGACAAATCTCACCTAATTGTTTAAAAGAGTTTTCACGTATTGCAAGCCGTTGCTTACATGATAATCCCAAACAACGCCCAATGATGGCTGAGGTCGTGACTAGCCTTGTGTCTTTGTTGTCATTACAAGAGAGAATGGACACTTCTTCAAATACGAATTTAATGAAGAAATTGAAGTCGCTTTTTTGGTGTAAAGATTACATAAAATGCAATTATTCGATATTGGCAGATGAATCAGAGAGTGACAGTAATGAAGCAAGCGATGAAGCTGGTGACGAGTTATTCAGCACACTAGTGAAAGTTAAAGAAGAAGATTTCTTCGAGCTAATTCACTTTGATGCATCATATTCTTTAACGATTGTAGACTTGCTGCACGCACCTGCTGAATATATAAGCAGGAACAGTTACTCTTCACTTTATAGAGTTACCTTGGGTGATGGTAATCAGCTTGTGGTGAAACGTATTAAGAGAACACTTTTCAGGAAAGAGTTTGACACAGAAGTTTCGATCATTGGAAAATTTCGCCACAAAAATATTACGACTCTCAAGGCTTGTTACACCACGAGGAAAGAAGCTATTCTTATCTATGCTTGCAGCCACAACGGGACTGTCGCATCATTCCTAAGTAGTGTGTTCGTTTAACTGATTAACTCTTAATCAATTGATGTTTATGTTAAATTAACTGATCACCCTGATCCTCTATACGCAGATTCAGTTTCTCGGAGGCCAACAAAAGTCATTGATTGGCCTACTAGAATGAAGATTATTATTGGCATCACAAGAGGCCTTGTGTATTTGCACACTACAAAACACATGATTCATGGCAATCTCACATCAAGAAACGTGTTACTCGATAAGAATTACAATCCTTTAATTACTGACATCGGCCTTTCACGCCTTAGAATCAATGCACTGCCAGATTCTCCTTACAATCATGCACCCGAGCTTTTATATTTCCAACATGCTAGTATGGAGACAGATGTATATAGCCTTGGGTTGATAATGTTAGAGCTGTTGACAGGAAAATCAGTTACGACGGAAGAGTGGACCATGGAAGTATTTAATGCCGATGTTATGTTGGAAGCCGATATTGAAGAGGAATTTGTTCGTATATTGCATTTAGCTTTGAATTGTATGTGTAGCTCACCCATGGCTAGACTAAAAGCCGATGAAATTCTCCTGCAACTGGAAGAGATTTATGGCACTAGATATTAGCATCTCTAGCTGTGACTGTTGAGTAATTGTAACTTCAACACACATCTTGAAGATTCAAAATCGAGTTTATTGTTAATTAGGTTTAACCCCCACAAATAATGTAAATGTTATCACCTAAATGCAATAACATGTTTTCACCCTTTGCTTTATTGAATAGTACTGTTTCATCACTGCACTACTATTTTTTAATGGAACAAGCTAGTGTGACACTTACTGCAATATTGTACTCTTATGCAACATCATGATCTCAATGTCATATCTTTATCCACACATCCTTTTCCAACAATGTATTTTATTTTAAGAAACTGCTAATGGGACAAAAAGATCGATTAACATCCGCTCATAACTCACTTTTCTTTTCTAATGAGTAACGGATCCAGAATTTATACTGACTTATTAGGCTGATTTAATTACGTAAAATTAATAGCTTATTATGTATAAGATCGATATTTCAACTATTGTGGACCCGTAATACTTACAAAGAAAACATAATGGTACACCCACTCAAATTTTACAAACAAAATTTCACAAAATATATGAAAAGTGAAGTTTACCAATTACATTTATTTTTTTCTCTTTTTATTTAATCGGAACAAGTCATTTTGCAGACAAAATTTTATAACCAGTGAACCTATCATTTTCCTTTTTCTTTTAGAAAAAATTTACAAATTTACACATCATGAAACGAAACGAATAAAACCATAGCCATGACTTCCCTTACCTTTTATATAGCTATGCAATTTCAATGATCAATTCCTTAATCTCTAGATGTCGGTTATCGCACTTTTATCTAGTAACTAGTAGAGAGCTTGTAACATTAACATCAAATAAGAAAAAGGTAAAAGAAAATCCCTAATCGAATGAGTCGGAAACTTTAATTTTAAAATGCTGATTGAATATTGTACCAGAGTGCCACGTGGACGAACAGGGAAGATACACGTCCTACATGGTCAAAAATGGCCGAAAGTGGAAACGAAGATAGGATGCGAATATGGGAAAGATAACTTTTTATGGCAACCAAACAGAAAAGACAAAGCCATGCGTCACAACTCACAAGATATATGCCCTATCAATTACTCCATCATATCACGCTTGAGTTGATGGGTGCCCATGCGCAAGGATATAAAGTTTGTGAAAATTAATAAACATATTAAATAAAAGTAAATAAAATATACTATATAATTTTTTTATTTTTTTTAAATCTCTTACATGTTCTAGCATGCATGAATATTCTTTTTAATTTATTTTACATGTTCGTAGCATGTTTATAAGTCGATTTAGACAATATATTTTGGAGAACAAAATATATATTAACTTTTTCCTATAGGGAAAAATTGAAAAAGATGCAATATAATAACATATATTCTCCAAAAATCCGTAATACATCTATTCTTGCATTTGTACTCGTTATGTGCAGTGAGAATTGGGATCAAATTAACCGGTATAATAGCATTCAGCTACTCAACCCGGCCCAGTGGCCCACATGAAAAAGTTAAATCCTATTGAGATAACTTAAACAATCGTCCACTTTAATCAGAGCATATGGATCTACAACTAATCGAAACTCAGACTCCCACATGAATATAGTTACGAGTCATTTGCGAACAAAACTAGCTTGTTTGAAGCAAAATGCCGTTGTAAGATGGTTATATTTTTCTATTTTACGTTTACATGTATATATAAGAAAAGGAAATAACAAAGAAAATATTTTATTTTATCAATATATCTTAGAGTTTTTAATCTTGTGGTATGAGCACCTCAGTTAACAGGTTGTGTCGCGGACAATATATATATATATATATTAATATGATTTAAAAAGAAGAAAATTTTGAGGGAGAAATTGAAGAAAGAAAAATTTTAAATAAAAAACAAGTATGATTAAGCAAAAACATAAATATGATTTCAAAAAATGCTTTATGTGATTCAATAAATAGTTATCTATGATTCAAAAAACATTTTCATTAATAAACACTTTTTTGAATCAAATGGTTAATTTGATAAATCAAAGAGTTAATTTGCTGAATCAAATGGTTAAAGGAACATTTTTTTTCCTTTCTCTATTAATTTTTCTTTCTCTCTTGAACCTATTCATATATATATATACATATATATAGGGTGGGGATCAAGAGGGAAGAAAAGAAATTAAGGAAGGAGGGAAACAAATCTCAACAATTGATTTCATCATAAATGAATTTTTAAAATTACAAAAAATTTTAAAATTTAACATTCATCACCAATGAATGTTAAAAACGTTTTTTAATAAAAAATCAAGAACTAAAATTTACTTATCTCCTTTTCTAAATTTTAAAGCTTTCCTATAAATTCTTTCCATATATAAAATGTATGAATTGATAGTATAAATATGGAGCGGTGAAAATTAAAGGATCCTCTACCTATTAATAGTATCAACGATAGCTTTAATATTTCGATAAAGGTAAATTTTGAAAAAGGTCACAAATTATTGAAGGTTATTATTTGCACATCTCTTTAAATGTTGCGAAGATATATAAATAATTTTACATTCAACTGCAAGAAGTCAAAAGATGAAGCCATCAGAGATGATGTAAAAGTACTTTTATTTTTCTTAAATAAATAGTAGAAGTAACAAGTGCATGTTAGTTGAATCGATTGAAATTATGAATTACACGCATGATCCGACTTCATCTAATTCTACTCATATGTTATCATTATACTTTTTATTTTTACTCTAAGTTCTTGCTAATTGTTTAAGTGTAGTTGTGACCATATTTTGACCTTTTCGACTCTTGATGTATACTTCTTCAATTTTATAATAGGTGTTCATAATTAGTTTTCACAAAATTTAAGAAATTATATTGTCTGGTAAAAAGATAACACTTTTACCTTTTTTCACAAACTCTTATATATCAGTTTAGAAAAATATATAAAATAGTAAAATGATAAAGTTAATATATGTTATTTTTGAAAGTGAACATTCATTTTAAAATAAAATAAATGAAAAAGGTAAACATTTATTTTAGGATGAAAGAGGGAGTATATATAAACTTAATCATGTGTCATTTGAAGTAATGGATTAAAGTAATATATATATCTATAACGCTTATAAAATATTTAACACTCATTTTCTTAATTCTTAAAAAGAGATATCGAAAATTACCATTTTATCTCCCTACTTATCCCTCCATTTATTTAATATATAAATAATTCAATTAATACTATATTTCACATAATACATTTGAATATCTTCTTTCTTCTTTTTATCACATTTTTTAATTTACAATTATAATAAAATAAACTATTATAAAAAAAAATTACTTTCATTTAAAAGGTAGCAATTATTCTTGCATTCATGTACCATTAAACATATGTCTGACAACAACATGCGAAATCTTCATCCGCTGCTGTGCGCGGGGTCTGACGCTAGTATATATATATATATGAGTGGATTTAAGGAGAAGAAAAAATTAGTGAAGAAGGGGGATAAGAGTTTTTTAACCATTTGATTCAACAAATTAACTCTTTGATTCAACAAATTAATCATTTTGATTCTGAAAAAGTGTTTATTAATAAAAATGTTTTTCGCATCATAGATAAATGTTTGTTGATTCACATAATGCATTTTTTGAAATTATATTTATTTTTATTGAATCATACTTTTTTTTTTACTGAATCATAATTTTAAATATATATTTCTTTCATTTATCTCCTAAACTTTCTTTCGTTTTAAATCATGATAATATATATATATATATATATTTATATATACGTGTGTATGTGCATGTGTGTGTGAGAGAGACATTAAAACTTATTAGCATTTTTGGGAATTGAGAAGATAACACTAACTTCATGATTATCTTATTCTTGATTTAACGTTGCTGATGTAACTTATTCTTAACAAAAATCTGAACGTTGTTTATCAATTACTCATCTTTAGTTGATTTTTGTGTGAAATTTATTGAGCATTTTTATATATTTCTCCACAAGTTACTGATTTCATCTAAACTATGTTTTAGAATGGGCAGCAGGCTGGTACACCTTGACAACACTTTAGCTCACTTTTAAAAACTATTTTTTTTTTATTTAATTAGAAAGACAAACCTACATTACCTATCTAACATATCACTTACATACACATATACATGTAGAAAATTGTCCTATGAGACTTGAACTCACAATATATACGCAGTTTGATGAATTCCTTACATACCGCTAAACTATAAACCCTATGGTATTTTAAAAACTATTTAATAATTGGGAAAGATAAGATATGATAAGCCACTTATTTCCAAGAGACATGGAAGTATGGAACGAATCATTGTGAAGTCTATATAAGAGACGATCAACTCCACTTGTTAGCACACAAATCAAAATATATAGCAAGTGTTCTTGTGCTATACAACAGTAGAACCACTTACCAAATATACAGGTTTACTTAAAGGAAACCTTTCTAGGGTTTCATACTGTGTGTTTAGTTAAGCATGTTTGTTAAACACACAGAATTATTGATTACATGTTTGTTATTTAAACGTCAACCGGCTAATACGTACCTATCTTCATTTCGGGAAGATGATAAGGTAAAACGGTGGTGACAGAAGAGAGTGAGCACACATGGTCTTTCTTGCAAATTAGAATGATATGTTTGAAGCTATGTGTGCTCACCCTCTATCTGTCACATCCCCTCTTCTATTTATGTTTGTTTTAATATAAGTTAACTAAGGGTAGGAGTGTAAGGGAAGGAATGGTGACAGAAGAGAGTGAGCACACATGGGCTTTTCTTGCAAAAAATCGTATCAGATGCTTGAAGCTATGTGTGCTCACCCTCTATCTGTCACCAGTCACTCTTATATCTCTTGTTCTAATAGGAGCTAGCCACAGTTTGTTAGCAAATGATGTGTGCACTCTGCAGGCTAAGAAAGGTATTCATCAGAAATTTTAGTCATTGCTCAACTGAATTGGACTAAAACAGGAGACCAAAGAAAATAAAAAAATTTAATTAAAGGACAGGTCCATTTATTTATACTGCACTTCATGTTATTCCCATAAAAGACAAATTAAAAAAGTATCGAAAACCCTAGTTAGGGTTACGATCACTTAGAAGAGAGGAGCGCTAAAGAATTACTGGTACGTACACTCTGTCAACGGTGAGTCTCAAACCTCTATTTAATTAGTCATCCACTAAACTAATTGACTTAGGTAACTAAATACATGTAATCACTTACTGATATAGGCTTAAAATTAATTTCCTCGGTCTATACCTTATAGAACTTGTGATTTCTTTTTTGTTTTCTTGTTTCTCTTGTGCTTCTACAGGTTTAACCATTCTTTACTTAATTTTAATTGGTTCATCATCGACCAAAAGTTTTTTCTAAGATAAATATAGTTTAAAAGATTTGATAAATATAGCATATATATACCGTTCGGATTTTAATTATATCTGTGTAAAAATTAATTAGCAGATGTGGATCATTAATTAGTAGATCTGGTAGCTAGGAGATCGAAATTAAAGTTTCAAGAGAACAAATATGGAGTTTCGACCAGGTTTTGCAGTTTTGAAATCATTACGAGTGTTCTGATGGTCGTGTTTCAAGCTTCAATTTAAGAGATATAAATCATCGTTCACCCTCTTTAATAGTATGTGTTGGGGATCAGTTGTTCATGACCACTAGCTAGCTAGTTCAGAAATGATTCATTTGGGACTGTAAGGTTATTTATATTCGTTCAATGGTGTGTAAATCGAGTGTTGTTGCAACTTCATTTGTACTCATCGGGAGGCTTTGATCTCCCGGCTTTTTTGTTGTTGTTGAACATTATAAATACGACTTCATTAAACATGGCCCATTAGCAAGAAGCTAAGGAGTTTAGAGGAGTATATTAACAGACTAATTACATTGGATACAAGTTGGGTTACATGCCCAAACCGACCCATGTTTTTCCCTGTTTGACGAGATTGATTCCTATCAACAAAATTAATGTCAAATTTTGTCAAAAAGAAGCAAAGTTTCAGATATATGCATATATAATGCATGAATACTATTTTTGGTCTTAATTTGAATAAACTGCACGCAGGGCCACCTAACTATATCAAGAAGTAACTTATAAACCTTCGATCGACTTCATTGTTTTTAAAAAAGAGGCAAGGCATATATCTCTACTTTTACGAGAGAAAAAACCCGCTAAAACTTGTGTAATTACACGCCCAAATTAGCCTAATTAAGTAATACTTCTGAATTTATTTAATCTAAATACATTTGTTTTTAGCTTTCTTTGAAATATATGTTCAATAAGCTTATGTATATATAGTCTGTAACATGCAAATTTGTGCTACTGAAGAAGAACCATATCTCTTGTTAAATTTTATAATTGTATGGGACAGCTAGTGCAACTAATAATATATAAAATCAAGACCAGAGAACTTAAGGGTTACACTGAAGTTGCAACACAAAGCTTTCATACTTCGGAGCTATCCAAATAAACCATAAAACTATATTATCGAGTAGCATATATATATATATATGTATATGTATATATATAGAGGGATGATCCAGAGGGAATAAGTATTTATCAATAATAATGTTTTTTTGAATCATAGATGAATGTTTGTTGTATCACATAATACATTTTTTATTAAATCATACTTATATTTTGCTGAATCATAATTTTAAATATATATTTTTTCTCATTCTCTTCTAAAATTTTCTTTTATTTTAGATTATGATATGATACTATATGTGTGTATTATATCCATACTTCACAAGTAGCAGCTAGTTCAGGACTCCATTTGGTAGCATCACGGATAATTTCATTACTCTCAGTAGCAAGATCGCGTCCCTCATTACAAACTTGTACACATGTTTCTAGAGCTACTCGGTTAGCTACGGCATCAGGGGCATTTCCCCAAACTGTAAAACTGAATCATCAAGTATTCTTTTAAATGCAATAGTGCCTTAATTATATAATACGAGTACGAATTTTTCAAGTGTAAGATTTCATGTAAGTACCAACCACTATATACACGCACAAAATGTATATTTAATTACTTTGATCGAATTAATTAATGCAACCTATTCATTTTTCAAGTTTGACAGCGGATGCACGCGTGACTTTGTACTTTTCAAGCTTCATCACAACAATAAAAACCAACGGCCAACGACTAGGTTTTTTCAGGGCTTCTAAGATTTGTTTATCCAACCTTGGCCCTTAATCCCTTATTGTTTGATTTTAAATTTCGCTATATGAAAACAGTACATCATTTAAGTCTTTATAAAAATATTGGAGTTCGTTAACTTTTACTCCGTATAATAGAATAGGGAAATGATAATCAAGGGATGTCGCTAAATGTCTTTAACATGCTTAATGCTCAATATATTTGTATTCAGAATATACTGAATATTATGTCATTGAATATTAATTAAGGTATAAATATATAAGAGTGAGTTTAAAAGAGAAAGAAAAATTGGTGGAGAAAGAAAAGAAATGTTACTTTAACTCTTTGATTCAGCAAATTAACTCTTTGATTAATCAAATTAAACATATGATTCAAGAAAATTGTTTATTAATGAAAATGTTTTTTGAATGATAGATAAATATTTATTGAATCACATAAAATATTTTTTGAAATTATATTTTTTTTTTCTGAATCATACTTGTTTTTTATTTAAATTTTTTCTTTCTCCCATTTCTCCCCTAAAATTTTCTTTTTTCAGATCATGTTACTAAGTATATATATATATATTGGAACATTTAAATGACGACTTTTAAAACGGTCATTAAGACGGAGATGTTTCTGAAATCACTATTCAAGAAATATTACCTCTCATATTCTCTTGTTGGCACGATTAAATATTGTTGTTATTGTTATTATTTTAAAGCCGTCGTTAGTAGTTTACCCAGTGATAAAAAAAATTGTTAAAGTACCTAACAAAATGCAACTTTCGTCACTACGTACTTTTATTAGTTAATGGGTTGACCCAATAGACATACAACACCTATAAGATCTTGTAGATTTGCCTACCTAATTAAAAATCAGCTTAATCTAATGATTGGCTAAATCTCAACAAATCAAGTACTGTGAGTATATATAGTGTAAATGTACATGTGTTAATTGTATATCTTGATGGGTGGATTAAATAAAGTATCTAATTTAGTTTAGTTAACTAATCACCTTTCTTGTCGACCATTAACTTAATTAATTACCCGCATTAAGTGCATTCCGTATTGTCCTAATTTCCTGTTGATATATTATGTGACTATATTTGCTTGAAAAGGGATGATGACGTTTGCAAGTTTTTTGTTTTTTTTTTTTTTTTTTTTTTTTTAACTAAATCATTAGATATTAATTTGTTATTGCATTTTCGTTTTAATCATGAAATTAAATTCAATCAATGATCTAAAATTCGAAATTGACACGACATATTATTATCTAAAATTTTGATGGTTAATTTGCATTTCATCTAAACCAACGGATAACATTTTTGCGGACAATTAAAACGTATGAGCATATACATTGAATGGGATGCCCCCAATTTTGCACTCTTATCAAAGGGATTTTGTCTAATATGTCAAAAATACCCAACTTTTATAATTTAGAGAATAACTATTGAATAGTATATATTTCAATCAGTAATTTCAAAAGATTCTTATGCATTATTATTTTATAATTGTTAGAAAAGCATATATCCTTTAACTTGCTTTACTACCCAAATAAATCTTTGCGTGATGTGTTCTTCCAAAGAGGGGTGTTAAACTTTTATTGGTGGCTCAATACATCACCATATGCCTTTGAATTTTTGTTGTATTTTTATTTATACAAAGAGAAGCCACCCAATAGACCCCCAATGCTTTCTTGCAACTACATCATATCATACTTTGACCTCTAAGCTTGAATGTAATAGTGATCCTTATGTGCAAATACGTGTGCCATACGTGTGTAAAAGTATAATCCCAACCATAAGATAATTTCGTCATCGAACTAAATAAAAGCAGAATATATACAGTTCACCATATATTCAACGTCAGATTGGTTTGGTGATGTCGCACCACTTGATATATTAATTAGTAATTAATTAAACTTCTCATATGATATTGATAATTTTAGTGTCACCTAATCGTTTTATTATAATGAAATTAATGTATGTATTAAAGAAGTTCGATTTAGTTCTAGTACAAGTTAGGAGATGCGAAGTGTAAACTTGTATTAGACTAGGATGATCCCGATTCAACTGAAATGACGGGGGGTCAAAGGGGCAGCTTCCCCTTGCGATATCCAAGGGCAGCGCCCATGGCCAGGGTCCAAGCAAAAACAATATTAGTTGAGAGGCTATATTTGGGAATATCACGTCAACCGCCAATCAAGTGTTATCTGGTTTGAAACAGAAAAACAAACATATTCTTGATACACAAAAAGCTTAGATATTCTCTCAATCATCAAAAAACATTGAGCTTGATTTCCTACCAAAATCTTGTTTGTTTTCTTCGCAAATTATCTACATAATTTGAATTTCGTGTAACCCGACATATGAGGTCAAAATATCGAATTCGAAAAGTGATATAAACACGATTCGTGAAACAATACGTGATTCAGAAACACATCCTTGTTGATTCAGAAAACTAATATATGGTGTAAGTTCGATGTACCACGTTAGTTACTTTAATTGAATATATTCACGATGAATCATTCACTTAAGAAACGAATTGTTTACAAAGGAAAGTTGAGTTGTAATTCTGTCTGCACAATTTGTCTAGATGGTTATTTGTACACGTGCGACCTAAAATTGAAGTTCCCTTTTCATGCCTTATCGTTTAGGCAACTAAGATAAGCAATTATAATTCGATTGCATTATTATGTTCTATTATTATTCTACAATAATCGACATGTAGGTCATCGATCGGTTTGTAACTAATTCTATGAGACCCATCACTCATATAGTATATATTTAATCATAATGACTGAAAATTTTCATTGCAAAGACATGGCCATCAAAAATGATAATTGTAATGTGAGTCGTAGTCCTTTATAAAATTTAGTACCACGGTGTGCTTGTAAATCAATCTCCTCCCCACCAGGAAGCAAATTTGACCACATACTATATCCTAATAGATATATTAAATCAATTGTGAGGTTTTAATTACTTTTTAAAAAAAAAAATACTCATAATCTATTCCTTCATCTCTCCTAAATGAAAACTGTCAAAATCAGAAGTTATTGCCATACAAACAGATGCCACTAACAAGAAGGATAATTCCATACGTCTACAACTTCATACTAACATATCCAATTCTAACCATCAACACATGCAAATATATATCAATCCTTTAACTAGAAAAGTCAACATTACTAGAAATTGAAAACCTTATATTGCAAGCAGTCAATTATATGTGTAAGAAGTTTTCAGAATTCCATTTAATATGAAAGAGCAGATAGCATAGAGATGGGGAGATGTCATGAAAAAGGATTAGCTAGGAAAGGGTGACCTTCTGTCTTGGATAGTTACAAATTTAGAATTACAAGAAAGCATTGATAACAGTAAATGAGTTAATGAGTTTGTTGTTAGATTAGCATTTGATAATAAAGGAAACACTTTTTGAAACAATATATAAAAACATGAAATGATAAAGATAGATAAAAACCACGCTTATTCCAAGGGACATGGAAAGTGGCTTTGTGAGTCTATATAAGGGACAACAAACCTCCACTAGTTACTCAAACATAAAATCTCACTGTAGTTTTCTGTTCTAGTGTTATGAAACAGTACTACCATTACACAACCAAATATGGTGCTTGACCTAATAAAGGAAACGCCTCTCTAGCTACTATACATATTAGGGTTAGTTTTCCAGTTATGTCTTGCTACAATATTTTGGGAAGATGATAAGGTAAAAGGGTGGTGACAGAAGAGAGTGAGCACCCATGGGCTTTTCTTGCAAATTATAATCATATGCTTGAAGCTATGTGTGCTCACCCTCTATCTGTCACCCCTCCTCTCTCTTATATGCATCTATTTTATGATCTTATGCACATGTGTCTAACTCTATCTTTTTGTCTTTGATGCATGCATGGTGGTGTAAGTTTAAGGGCAAGAGTGTAAGGGGAAGGAGTAGTGACAGAAGAGAGTGAGCACAAATAGGCTTTTCTTGCATGATATACTAGATGAAGTGCGCGAAAAAGGATTCATATGCTTGAAGCTATGTGTGCTTACACTCTATCTGTCACCACCCACTCTTAATTATCTCTCTAGAAGCCTGTGTTGTCAATTATATAAAGTGTGCCATATTGGGACAATGAAGAGTAAAACAAAAAATTTGTATGCTTACTATCCAGAAAAGGGGAAAGCTGTCATAATTGATTAGAACGTTATATAAGGTTGACCTGAAAAATAAATTGGTTTTCTTGCCTTTGCTTCTAAAAGTAGGGTTTTCTTATTTTTTATTATATGTACCTCTCGATCTCAAGTACTAATAATTTGTTGAAAAGTGTTTATAAATGAGGTTTCTTGAAAATTTTGGTTTATTGATCGATTCTTTGGTGCCTGAGAATTCATCAATTCATACAGCAGTTAGCGTACACTTGCAGTGAACCTAGCAGCTTCTTCAAAATAGGCGCGTGGCTTCTTCAACCTAGCAGGATCACGAAGTTGGTTATTAGTAGATCTAATATAGAAGATAATCGCACAAAGCTGTTTTTTTGGGGAAAATCTCGCACAAAACAGTTTACTTATGAAAAGTTTCCCAGAAACGGATTTTTTTGTAAAACACAAAAATCGATTCGAGCGTCAATTTCCAAACTGTTCTTGCTTAATATCGCATAAACCCTGCACATACATATCTTTAATCCCCAGATTTAATTCCACTTAAAAAGAGTCGCCCCTATATGAAAATGTCAAAGAGATCGAATCTTATTATAAAATATAATATGAATGAATTCTAATCTTTGAAGCCCATACTGATCTACCTTTACATGTTTATATATACATATCCTCTTTGGCTCTTATATTTTTATAATTATCTTTACTCACAGATATGGGTTTTTCTTATTGTGGGTCAAGGACAGAAGTTTTAAATGGCAAAATCTTTTCTTTGCTTATAAAAGGAGATGATTTTATTGTTGGAACGTCGATCGTATTATTAAGTCTGTTAGTGCAAGTGAAACTTAAGGTTTGCCTATGAATATTTCATATCAAAGAAAAATTGAAGTCTAAACCTGTTGTACTTTCTACTCATGAATTCAATGAATTGCATGTGTACTTATAGTATTGTACGAATCACGATTCATTTTTTTCTAATGCAGAATATATTGCCCAATTTAATTCATCATATAAGATTTTTCCTCATAGTACTTTCAAGCTTAATTAGATGCACTTTTATATAGTACGGCAGTTTGAAAAACTATGTATGACATGTAAGTTGCTTTGTTTGAGGAGCATTATTGGTGAATATATAAAAAGTGTTTGATAAACTGTCATATTAGCATCTTACTCCGTATTATTTATACAATTTGTGTTTATATACGCGATCCATATGTATAACTTTCAGATAACATTATCAACCTGGCCCTATATATTAATCTTAATTTTCATGTATAATATTCAGAATTCAGAAATTTACATAAATGCTTATTATAGAAAATTATTAAAATTAATTAATAGAAGTTGCTTTCATTAAAAATATGTAATGTAAATTAGAAAATATTTTTTTTTTTTTTTTTTACAATAAGGTAGTTGAGATCTTATGCCAGTTTGGTGGGCCGCATATAATGTTAATGGGTCACTTGGTGAGCAGAAACTAATATGGGGTTATTTATTGGGCATAGTATTGGGCTGCACGGTTCATGTGGAGAAAGATGGACCAACTTAACCCTTAACAATGTGACCCTCATATTAAAAGGTTGATGGGCTAGGATACTTCACAGTTCACACAATTAAAGTATGATCATCACTAAATCAGGATATGTAATTACAAACGGCAAACCTGATAGTAATATTTTAAGTTAACATGTAAAGTGATCGACATTTCTGGTCAAACCATGGTCACAAGATGACCATAACATCGAAAAATAAGTTGCAGTTTATCAAGATGAATGTTGTAATTATGCAAGTATAATAAACAAACTTGAATCTTGACATAAAATAAGAGCACAACTCGTATATTTCACTATGAAGTATGAACATTAGATAATTACAAAAAAAAAATAAAAACAAATCAATACATTTTGTCTCGAATCAAAATGCCACTCGTGCTAATAAGTCGTTCTAAATAATCACCCAATAAAAAGGAAAACGACGTAGAAAGAGATAAAAAATATGAGAAAGCCCGAAAACTCAAGAGAAAAAGAAACACCCTTTGAGGCATAGAAATAGTAATATGGGTACGAATTCGAATAATTCTTTTGTCCAATGCCATCACTAGATGGAAGCTGAGTCGAAGGGACAATCACTAGTTTGGGCGGCGGTGGTGGTGCATTGGTGCCCTCTGCGATGTAAGGTGGTGGTGGACATGACTTCTCCTTTTGGCGGGGTGGTGGGGTAGGTGGGGGTGGTGAGTAAGACGATTGTGGTGGTGTTGCATGGTATATGGGAGTTAAATAAGGTGGTGGCTCTGAGTCAACGGATGTTGGGGATGGAGGTGGCTTTGATTGCATAGGTGGCGGCTTTGACTCAACGGGTGATGGTGGTGGGGAACATATGAGAGGGCAGGTGCCACATTCACTAACGCAAAGTAAGCTTGCATCTGGTGCGGGTGATGGTGTGACTCCAATTGCAAATATGAAGACTAATAGGAAACACAAGGCAAGAATATGAGGTAGCTCCATAAGCATAAAATGTTGTACTTTGTGAGAAATGTAGAGAGGGTTGTGGTGGTAGTTGTGTGTTAAGAAACTTGTGGTACTTCACTTGCTTTGTGAGTTGTGAGATCAATTATATACTCAACATCAAGGGTGTATGTAATGTAGCTCTTTTTACTAAAGGTTTCTATTTTAGATGCTTCTTATGATTATGACTCTTTTTTCAGACTGGGACAATATGCAATAATGACTTGTAAATCATGTATTAATTTTTGTATTTTTTTTAAATTGGTCTTATTTACAGTATTGCCATTACTAATATTTCAACTATTAAAGTATCCAATTTAGCTGTTAGAAAACCATTACAGTTAAATAACCATTACAGTTTGCAGAGGAATCCCAAAGTTATACTGTGAAAATTCTTCAACTGTGATGGTACATTTTGAAGTACTTACTACTATTAATATTACATAAAAATTGCTTTTTATAAAATATATATAGATTTGGAGATGGGAGCATTTGGGAGTAGTAATTACTGTAGTATTTTATGGATGCTTTTCTCCCTACACAATCCTCCTTTTATTGAGCATAAGTTCTGTCATACTTTATGCTTTCTTCTTTGTATGCACAACAAATATCCTTTTCTTAAAGATGTGTATTGTGCATCAAATCCTTTCTAATAATTTTATTTCATCGAAAGAATATTAAACTGTTTTGCTTTAGAGAGTTTTTCATTCGCTTAATCACTTTTATTTCAAATCCTATCTAATAAATCTAAAGTTGTATACATTGACACATTATCATTCCGCAAATTTATAAAACACTGTTTTTGAATCCATATAACACATAGAACTTTATAATCCCAATTACAATGTTCTATACAGTGGGTTCATCCTACACAATGTTGTATAGGACACAACTCCACATCATCAACCCTAATGGAGAAGTATGATCATACAACTCCACCTATGCAAGATTCTTCCTTTACTACTCATATACAACTTCCATTACTAATGTTCTTATATGCTAAAAGATAAATCAATAAATGTGATTTTAGTAGTATGAATTAATCATTAATATAATAGAAAAAGGTGTTTATAAATTATAGATACAAAAAAAAACAAAAAACAAGCTTAAAGGTTTAAACATTCTAAAAATCTGTCAAAGTCTAACTTTAATCCATACAACTTCGTAATGTTTCAAGTGAAATAGTCAGCAGTGGTAACTAAAGATCACTAATTTGACAATGATGGGTATACAATAAACAATAACATGATGATATTCCTTACAAAAGTAATGCCCATGTCAACAGGACACAACTTACTATATAAAACTACCTTTACTATATCATTAGCTCTCTGATAAAAGCTTGTCTCTGGAGGAAACGTTGGAGTGCTAGTATACTACCTCTCCTGATTCCAAGAAATATAGTCGAAGAAAACTTTATAAAACGAAAGGATGTAATACAAGGTACTTCAACTATCATATTGTCACAAATACGCTTGAACCAACCTGTTTCTCTATAAATACAGTAAAGGTGGTAATTCAGTTCATATACTTATATATTAGTCAACTTTTGTTGTGGTTTATGTCAGACATGTTAAATGGGTCAAACTGTTGAAAGTTGTCCAAATCCTTTGATTTAGATTATTGTAATAATAATGTTCTTGTTATCATATTTAACACATTATCTATTGATACAACAAAAGTTGAGTGTTTTGAACCGGCCGAACTCAACCTGACCCATATTGATATATTATTTGACACATCGTGTTATGTCACATACTAAAACTAACCCATTATGAGCTGGTAACTGATACACTCATTTTGTCACCTTTAACTGTCACCAATTATATAGACAGCTGACCTATAATTACCAACTTTACAGAAGATGCAACTTTAACTATTTTCCTTCCATATTTTTTACTTTCCTTCTGATTCAAGAATACATGTGAGATATTTTATATTACATTTATGTCTATCCTTTTCTTCTCCATCTAATTCTTTTCCACTTAAAAAAAACTTAAGAATACAAGACAAGGAAGACGGAAGATGCCACTCAATAATCCCTCTTAGTGGCTCATTGTTACAATGATAATAAGATTTTATAAAATAAAATGATATAAACAGTAGAAATACACTTTAACCAACTTTTAACCTATTCAATCCATTTGAGGTGTATTCCTTTCAGCAAATTTATTTTGATGTCACCCATATGACTGCTCAAGGATCAAAATTAATAAGATTTAGTTAGGTTAGTCCTTAATTCGTTTACTTAAACACAAAACTTGAACCCAACCTAAAATTTTGACAATTTGACAGATTTCGGGTTTGCGGGTTAATTAAATGAGTTCATTAGAATTGATCATAGTGCAATTAAATAAACTTACGTAAACTTAAGAGGAGCTATTAATAAATAAAGAAATTAAAACGTATTTTTTAAAATAAAGAAAGAGAAGGTATGGCTGTTAATTATTATTTGATTTGATTAATGTATTAAGAAGCGATAATGTCAAATATATTGTTTACGGTATGATTAATAGGTCAATTAAAGAATTGTGTTTTAAATAAAAAATGTTTTAATTTACATTTTAACTCCTCGACAATTTTTAATAATACATATTTGACATTGTAATCCAACAAGATGTAACTTAAATGATGTTAATTGCACAATTAGTTAATTTTATTTTAATTTAATAATTAAAAGACTATTGTATTGTAACTTTTTTTTGTTACAGAATAAAATAAAATAAAAATTATGCTTTGCTTAAATTTTTGGAACAAAGGTTAAATTTGTACTAACTTTCTGACTCCATAAAGTTTCAGATACACCCCTTCACTTTTTCAATTGTCAGTAAATTACCGCCTCTCGTGAGATTCATCAACAGGGGTTTTCGTTTTCTCGATGAGACATTAACACAAACACTTAGAAGGCACACACCGGAGACCTCACTCCGATCTTCAAACTTCACCAACCTTCTTCAAATCAAATCGAATACAAATTCAAATTCAATGTCATCGATATACGTATCTGAACCTCCAACAAAGGGTAAGGTTATATTACACACAAATTACGGTCCACTTGATATTGAACTCTGGCCAAAAGAAGCACCTAAAGCCGTACGAAATTTCGTTCAGTTATGCGTTGATGGTTACTATGAAGGCACTATTTTTCATCGAATTATCAAATCTTTTATGGTTCAAGGTGGTGATCCCACTGGTACTGGCACAGGTAATGTATACATACACAATTATTCGTTATTCGTGTATATGTATTTTATGCTTCTACAGATTATTGTAGCTAATTTATGTATGGTTTTAGTTTTTGAAACCCTATAAACAATTGCGCATTATACCTCTATTTCATGAAAATTTACCATTGTGAATACCTAAAAATGACAAAGTAACTAAACACTATTTTGTTGCAGTTTTAGCCCCCTAGTTATAAATATGCCTGTTATAATGATAAATTTTTATCTATGATTCTGATGCTTGATGAATAAACTAACTTATATAGATCAATGGTCTCTTTCTTGGTTTGATTACTTTAAATACCAACTAGGCAACTACTCAACTTCTGTTCCAGGGTTGTTTTTATCTCTTGAAGATGTGTAGTTCTTCATGTTGATCAGTAAGATCACAATATTGGGTAACCCTGTCATATATTCAATCCCGCCTATATATGTTTGCAAATGAGATCATTAAAAATAAAAAATGTAATTTTATTGCAGTCTGATACTCAAAAATAACGAACCAATCTATAGTTCTTTAGGTATAATACCGAAACCCAATGTATAAATCATGCCCGTAGTCATTATTAACTGCAAAATGAAAATCAAATGCCACCTTACGTTAAACCAACACATTCTGTACCCTTCTTGTTGAGTTATCACGCCTGATTGTTATTCATTGCCCAACATTTCTGAAGCATGCTATGCCTGCAGAAATTCGAGGACACGAGTGCTTTGGATATGGATTTTACAGCCCAGATCCCTACTTATTAATAGAATCCTTTGTAATTCTAAAACCCTATTTAAGATCTCAGTCATTAAGTCAATCCTGAACCGAACCACATACTTCATGTATCCTCGTTTTTGTGTGTGTGTGTATGTGTTTTACTTTCTGTAGCCTTGTTGTGCTATTACGTGTGTGTGATTGACTGATTGTGTCTCCATTTGCATGTGAATCTTTTTTATTTCGAATAATGCTACACGTGAATACTTGTTGTGTGGATATACTATATAGACCTAATAACATATTACATGGTCGTGTTAATTCCATTTGTTTATCAATCTAATTTATAATTCAGGTGGTGAAAGTATATATGGAGGGACATTCGGTGATGAGTTCCATTCACGTTTAAGATTCAGCCACAGGGGTATAGTTGCATGTGCAAATTCTAATGCACCGAATACAAATGGAAGTCAGTTCTTTATTACCCTAGATCGTTGTGATTGGCTAGACAAAAAGCATACCATATTTGGCAAGGTAATTACATGCTCACTGATGAAGTATTACTGCCTGTCCCTTTTGATACTGATGTATTTGATTTGGTCTATAGGTCACCGGAGATTCATTATATAATCTGTTAACTTTGGGTGATATTGAAACCGATAAAGATGACCGACCGATTGATGCTCCTCCAAAAATACTTTCTATCGAGGTATAATGTATATAAAATTTCCATTTTTCTTTTGCCCTGTCATGAAGTAATCGAAAAAATCTAGAGGTTGCAAGTCTGAGTTTTGACCCGTTTACTTATGAACAGTTAGATTCGGGTTTTGCTTTATCTTTAATGGGTAAAATATAAAAGTTAAGCTAGAAAGGAAACAGGTTAAATAGTTTGAACAGGCCCATCACATTGAAGGTTACTTAAGTAGTAAACTACAATCCCTGCCCCTGTGGTTCTTCGTTTTCTCACGCCTCGTCCCTCCCAACTTTTTTTCACAATCCCTAACCTTGTGGTGGCTATTTTGCAACATACCCCATCCTTCCCTCGTTAAATCTAATGGATAGACCGTTAACTCATCAAAAATGACTAAAATACCCTCATCTTCTAAGTTACTCTTGTCTTCTTCAAACTCCCCAACTTCCTCACCCGTGTTGGAAATTGCGATTCAATCACCATAACTCACCAAAAAGATGCAACTCCAATCATCCTCTCGATAACCACAAACATCAAACCACCTAAAATTTTCATATGAAAACCCTAATTTAGAATCTCAAAAATGTCAAAACCCACAAAACTTATTTCTTCTAACAAACTTCTTCATCTTCACATTGTCTTCTGTAACTTTGATATTAAATTTACTACCATCATGAGCAATAAAGAAAGTAAAGAACATACCTTTGGAAATTGCAGTATTTTCTTGTTCCAAAAACGACACAACTAAATGAAAACCCATATTCATCATAGCAACTTTTCTATTCTAGAAGAAATTCATATATAAAACATGATGAATCTATGATTAAGTAGTAAGTACACCTACAGCTTCCTGATTGCTTAACAAAAAGACCTTAATAATTAATTACATTCTAAATAGACAATTACACACACACAAACATATATAAGCATATGATTAAATACACATATTAGTTACACGATAATTAGATAAAAGAGATGAACAAACATTTAGTGCTTTGATTTGATCGTTTTGCCTCCGAGCAGAGACGTCGGCCGTGAAAATATCGTAGCATCGCCACCGCGATCGAATTTACTAATAAAACCTTCACCGATGTCATCACCGAATCTTCATACCTAACTCTCAAAATCGGATTATGAACAACACGTGATCGGCCGGAAACATTAACCTCCTTCATCATCATTATTATTGCCGCCGACAATTTCTTCACGACGACTGATTTTAGAGAGTAATATTCCGTATCTTCACATGACGATGCGTTACTCTCTAAATCCGGAGCTGTCGTCGGTGCTGGAGGAAGGTGGTGAAGAGAGAGAAAGTGAGGTGAAGTGAGAGAAGATGAGGAGTGTGGAGATACAGCAGATGATGGATAATTGATTCGCCATTGTTGTTGACTTGTGCAAGCTTTGAAGTTGAGTAGATCACAAACAGATATAAACGGTCAAAGTTGTATGTATAGATCGAGAAAGGGGTTTTTCTGGGATTGATATATTAGGATCTTTGTTTTAATTGTTTGTATTTCTGATTTAAAAGGGGGAAGATAAAGAGATTTTACTATATAGAGGAAATGAAATTGTTTGTGTTTGTGTTTTAATTGTTTTTTGAAATAGGAAATTTGTTGGATTTAGGGGTTTTAAGGAAGAGGAGGGTATTTTAGTCATTTTTGATTAGTTAATGGTCTATCCGTTAGATTTAACGACGGAGGGATGGGGTATGTTGCAAAATAGCACTACAGGGTTAAGGATTGTGGAAAAAATTTGGGAGGGACGAGGCGTGAGAATACGAAGGACCATAGGGACAGGGATTGTAATTTTCTCTATATTTTATTGCATATAACCTAACCTAAGCCTTTATTCAAATATTTAGATTACTATTGTAATGATATTTTCTTTCAATCATATTTAACACATATGACATATTAAAAAGTTCGAACTTGGATTTAGGTTGTTTAAGGTCAACCTTACCCATACGAAAATGACCAGATTTGGCCCTGACCTGGCGGGACCAACCGTTACACCACCTCTAGAAAAAATTTACGAATGATCATGTGGTTGTAAAACACTAGAATTCTGTTTTGGCTACTGTGATCAATGATCCTTTTCAACATTTCAGATGTTGTGGAACCCATTTGATGATGTCTTCCCAAGAGCTGCACCTGCTAAGTCTTTGCCATCAGCCATAGAAACTAGCAACAAAGATACAAAAAAGAAGGCAACAAAGTAATACATATATCCTGCCTTTTGAAGTGGTTTACAATACTAAGAGTACATAGTGTTTATCCGTTACTTTGTTGTAAATAAGTTAATTTTTTGTTTGATTTTTACAGAAAGCTGAACTTGCTATCTTTTGGAGAAGAAGCAGAAGAAGAGGAGAAAGAACTCGCAGCTGTGAAGACTAAGATTAAAAGTAGTCATGATGTACTGAATGATCCTCGTCTCTTGAAAGAGGAAAACTCGAAAGATAAATCAGTAAGTTTTAACATTTTTTATTTTTTATTCTTCGATCTGTAAATAAAGCACAACCAATCGCTACACTAAAATGTCTCTTAAGAGGAAACCTACATACATTTGTGATGCCTTTGGATCAGATTCTATGGCTGCAATAGGATATGATAATACCTAGGTCCTAGGCACTTCAAGAAAGCGATTGTTATTTGTTAGGGGTACAGTCATGTATAGGACTTTGGGTTAGTTGTGTTTCGGGTGTTATACTTTATTCCAAAACCATAGGTTTAGTTTGGTATTAAACTGTTTATAGATCTACCTTTTATTTCGAGGCATGTCTTGGGATATAGGAACTTTTGATTTTTCTTGTGGAGCCCCCAACAAAGCATGTAAACCTTACCTATCTTTATTTCTAATAAAAATTTCCTGAGGTACCACCCTTCTTTACCCCTAAAAAAAGTGCCATTTCAGTGCTAAAAAAATTAGAGATGGTTGATAGAGATCATATTCTTGAAACACTGATATGACTACAGGAAAACTCTATCTAGTGAAAGCAGAATATGAACTGCACTTTTATTAATGATTAATGCTCGAAAGACCAATGATTTTACTTAGGGTCATATGGGTATGTTTACAGTTGATGATTAAACAAGTTTTGATTAATATCACCTTTACTGTTGCAGAATCCAGCCGAAGATAAAGCAAGAAGAGATTTGCAAATGAGTGTTAGAGGAGCTTTAAGCTCCAAGAAGGAAGAGCTACCTAAAGAATCTGATGCTGATTCTGCGGGTGACAGCGATGGTGACGAGGCAAACTTTGATGCACGAATGCGTCAACAGATACTTAGAAAGAAGAAGGAACTTGGGGACATGCCACCCAAGCAAAAAGTTCACAAAGGTAATCCAAACGCACAAGTGAACTTGGTTTATTGTAATTAAAAATGCGCTTTATAATGTGTTGTCTTATTTATCATCTTTTTATGGTTATTTGGTCTTCTGCTCTACAATAATATTTTCATACTTTAATTTTCCGTATTGTTACTTTGTGATTTCTAACTGCTTGATTTTGCTGTTGCATATTCAGAGAGTTCAATACCAAGGACTCGTGAAAAGTCTCCGCCAAGGTATCATCTAATTTTAGCTACTTCATTAAATAACTTTTAATGACATTTATATTAATTTATTTTCATTCTGACTATATATCGTATTTGGATTGAGGTAGCAAAATGGCCGGCTTGAGCAGGTGGGTAAATGGGTCTGAATGTATAGCTTTTTGTATGGGTTAGCACTTGAGCCAAAACACTCTTATCCAAAACATTCTTTACCTTTATTAAAAAACTTAGTGTGTAATATATTTTTTGCATAAAGTGGTTTAGGAGGTTATATGCATCAAAGATACACTTTGGGCGACTTTCAACCTGTTTGCCTTGTTCGACTCATTTGAGCGTTTACTTTTTAACTAATTTTTTTTAGTCGGCCCATTTGACCCATTAAAAATGAAACATAATCCCAATAAACCCATTTATAAGTAATTCGGTCGTAACTGCCGCCTCTATTTTTGGTAACTTCAAAGTGCTTTTCATGTCTGTAGGTTGTATCTGCTCTTTGCTTTCCCTCATCTTAGAATATTGTATTCTTCTTTCCTAAATTAAAAGGTCAAAAGCTGAAAGCCATGATGATCGACCCAAAGTGGATAAGTTGTCTTTGAAGAAAAAAGGAATTGGATCAGAAGTGAGAGCCGAACGTATGGCCAATGCAGATGCAGACTTGCAGCTTTTGAACGAACATGAAAGAGAAAGACAGTTACAGAAGCAAAAGAAACGCAGACGTCAAGGAAAGGAAGAAGATGTATGTCATGCCATGCCACTCCACTGTGACTCCCTTTATGTTATGTTTTGTTTTATACCTGCATTAAAGGGCTGCCTTGCTTAACAAAACAAGTGCAATAACTTGGTTTAGTGCCTTCTACGAGGGTGTCAAAATATATATGTTTTCAAACTTATTATCTGATTATTGTGTCTGAAGGTCCAT
This sequence comes from Logfia minima, assembly GCA_963921325.1. Classification (NCBI taxonomy): domain Eukaryota; kingdom Viridiplantae; phylum Streptophyta; class Magnoliopsida; order Asterales; family Asteraceae; genus Logfia; species Logfia minima. Next base: position 35,376,320 of record OY992767.1, read on the forward strand.
TATCAGACAACAGAAGTCGCAAGAATCAGTTTTGATCTTTGGATAACCAGGTTCTGGTTAAATATTGTGTTTTCGATTATCAGTTTCGTACCAGCGGCAACAAAACTGATTATCCTGACGATAAAATTACCTATTTTCTCATTTTTACTTGATATTCAAGAATTTCAAGGCAGTTTTTTTTTTCTTAAAAAAACGTTTGTTTTGGTCATTTTATCTATTAAATCTCTAAATTTTCAACTTTTGTCGAACACTTGAACATATGATTAGTACAACTTTTAAACAGTTGGAAAATATCCCAACAATTATCTTACGTCGCCTTCTTTTAGAGTTAATTCTCTGCTTCTAATCATTCTCAAAACATCTAAACACTGCCCAAGTACATCTGTACATCATAGCAGCCGGTATCATGTTAGAGTGCAGAAGGGTAGCATAGAAATAGAAATAGAAATAGAAATGACACTACGTATATTCTCAAATATAATTTTGCTCATCTTTCTAATGTAGGTGCTAGCCAAACTGGAAAAGTTCAAAGCAGCCATGCTCACCCAACCTGCATCATCTAATGGTGAATCCAAGGGTAAAAATGAAGAAGATGTTTCCGACTGGAATAAAGTCGAGTTGAAGTTTGTACCTGACAAGGTAATTTTTTATCCATTCAGTTTATCTTTCTAGAGAGGCTGAAAGGAACGGGTCGGGCAGGTTAGGTAATGGGTCCGAAGTTGTAAATTTATATCGTGGGTCAAAACTGAACAGGACAGGTTAGGTGGACCCCCAAACATTTCTTGTGTCTTTTTCTATTTTTGAGTTTTCCTAAATCCTAAGTAGTCAATGACTCGATGTGTTAAAAATATATTACAACAGCTGTATTCTTACAATGAACTTCAATATTTTTTAAGGCGATTTAGGAGGTTTCATGCATGTTAAATAGAGTTCAGGGGAGGTCATCTGACTCGTTATCATCTTAGCTAATTTTTAACCTTCACTGATTTGACATAAAATATGACTGATATTGACTTATTTACCTATAGGTGGATTTAAAATGCCACTGCTGTTATTTCTTTTCGTTTTTCCTGAACATTTCGGTTCCTTGTACTTTACTATGGCTCCATAAAACTAGGTGGACCATGCTCACGCTATTTGTGCTTAAACCAAGCTATTGAGACATACTGCATAATCTGTGCTAGTCTTACAAAAAACTCATTATGTTGATATGTTTCACCTAGTAAGAGGATCCTGATTGTGTATGGTTGAGTGACTGACTTGTATCTGTTCAACTGTACTATATTTCTGGTAATCGTATTACTGATGCATTGTTACTTTTCCTTTTTTAAATCATGTGCAGGGTAGTATGTTCCGTAGGAATGATCCAAATGATTACGTGGTACTCGACCCTCTTTTGGAGAAAGGGAAAGAAAAATTCAACAAGATGCAAGCAAAGCAAAAGAAACGAGAACGAGAATGGGCTGGCAAATCTCTTACTTGATCACATCTTCCTTGTCGACCCAGTTGACTTTTGGTCCATATAACTTTTAGCTATTCAACCTGGCTTTGTGATTATACAATTATGGTCACAGTTTGTCAGGTCCTGGGTCGGTTAAAATGATCGTATAATTGCTGATGTCTCTTTACAGGTTGATACTGTTGTACATCTTTCTTTTAGAAATCTAGTAACCTTTTTAGGTTTTGGAGTCCTTTGTAATTGTGACCATCCTTACAACAGCTCCAGAATTTGTTTTATATGGAATTTATGTCTCCTGATTCTAGAATCTAGAGTGTGTGAATATTTTACAGAGATCCTTCAAAAAACGAGGAACCAAACCAAAACAAGATCGAACTAGTATCGCCAAAATTTGGCTCAGTTCTTGGTTCTAGTGTTCTAAAAGTTAATTTTTTTTGTCTGGAACCAGAACCGAATTGGTTTTTGTTATACTATTTTCATGTTACATTATGACATCTGATGCCGAATCTATGTGTAAAATTATTTACACAGTAAAATGCTAGATTTCAACTGAATACAAGAAGTTAGTGGGGCTAACAGGTCACAGTTTCAATTGTTATCTAATCTTCTGATCCAAAATAATTAAAAAGTAATTGATACAAAGAATAATTATATCTTGACATAAAGAAGACGTTCAAAAAATTATCGCTCAAGAAAATGTACACATAGTCAATACATTGTGTCTTGCTCGATGTTGATGTGTGTAGAAACACCCTTTTTTCTATATTTTCTTTATTATGTCAAGTCGCATTTTATTATCATCAGGGTCTAAAAGTGTAATTTGGGATACATTGGACGACTGAAAAAGAAAGAAAGAAAGAAATAGGTGGGAGACCTCGTTGAAATTGTGGGATTCGCAGGTGGAAAAACTGCAAATCCAGCATTAAGGTCGGTGTCCTGGTCCAATGTTCTTGTGAACCATTTTCATGATTTAATCTAGACTAAAGCTTTTTTCCTTTTATTATTATTATTATTTTTTTAAAATGATTATTCATTATTCGACATATGTAACATGATGTATAATGTTGATAGTCAGATCAAATAAGTAATTAACTAAGGTCACATAGCATGGTATAAGACATTCAACAATCAATGTATGGAAAACGTGTTGTGTACGTAAAAGCAATAATTTAAATATTTAATTGACAGTCATTTAATATGATATTAATTCACATAAGTTTCACGAGTCTAATTGAAAACAGATACTAATATCATTATGCATACAAATTAGTAATATTTTAATGTTTAGGATAGAAAACATGAGACCATTTTGTTTGTTTAGGTTTAATCCTCTAGTCATATTGTTCTTTTTTCACAAAATCTTAGAAGGGCTTACGACTACTCTAAATGACTCTATGAGATCACGTGACTATTGTTAGGAACATGATAAACCAATAAGTAAGATTAATTAAAGTTTGAAAAACAACAATAAACAACTTTTTGATTAAGCACTTAGAGGTTAATATAGTCAATAGGGGACAGGTGGTAGTAGAGTTGTTAGTAGTTCATTTGTAGAATATGTGTTCATTGTTAATGTTACCTACTTTAGTTCATAACCATTTTATTGCTAGCTCTTTTAGGAGTGGGAGCATTTAGTTTTTACTTTTTAAACATGGTCAATAAAGTATTGAAATTTATATTTAGTCAATTGGTCCAATTACTTTATAACATAATTAGCATTAGACATAAATGAAATTTTTAACTCATAAAATAATATTACTTTTTAGTTTTTTTAAAACAGTAAGTGTTAAATACAATAAGGAAAGTATTACAGAGTACTGTAACAAACTTATTTAATTGGTTAAAACATATATTCCTCAAGATCACAGAGCACTTTAACTTTTAGAAACAATTCAATTAAACACTTTACAAACTGTATCTTTTGAGTATTTATTTTATTATCAAATAATCAAACTTCTATTTGATTTAGTTAATCAACAATGTTATGAAACAATAAGAAAACTATTATAGATCTTTAGGAACATTGATGTCACATTTATTTTGTTTTGTTAATAATAAAGACTTTTCAAAAAGCTTATTAATATGACAACATGAAATAGAAAATTGATCAATGAAAAATGTTAACCAAATACCTAACAGATAAATTTAAATCAAAACCTATGACAAAAAAGTGGTATTAAGGAAGCATAAAGCATGTCAAGTGAAGCCTAAATCATTTCAAGATGGTTCAAAATAAAAAATAAAAAAATAAAATAAAAATAGTTTGTTGTTCAATGTCTTTCTTCTCCAAGAAATTGAAGTTGTTTGTTTGACTAGAACCAGAAAAGGTCAAAGGTAAACTAATTAAATATTGATTGACTAACCTAAACCAAAACAAAAAACAACCAATGTTTCTATCAATTAAATAAAAATAATAAATAATAATAACCAAATTTAAAAGAAATGTATGTCGACATTATAAGCTACATGTAGTATTATTTTCCTACACACATAATAATAGATACAAACAAATACATTTGCGTTCCATTAATTGTATTCAGATCGACATCATGACATGTAGTATTCAAGATGTTTAATGTTTCACGAAAAAAAAACACTTTTTCTTTTTAATAAATAATAAATAAATAAATAATAATTAAAAAAAGAAAAACAAGAAGTCAAAACCAATCCAAAGTATCCAACCGCGTTCTCTCACCGCCTCGAATCTTCTGATTTTCAACTGCGTGTTCACACTTCAATCCTTTGATTTCATTCGTCATCTAAATCCAGATAACTTTTTGTTTCTTTCCATTCCACTATATACAATCTATAAAGTGTATTTGTATTAATATATCTATCAGTATATATATATATATTAATCCCTTAATATCACCATCTTCAATCTTTCATATTTCTCGTGTTCACATTTCTTTCGCGCATTTCGTCAAACACATTCCACCTTTTCCCCTTTTTTCTTCTTCACATATTTATATGAAATCAGACGATATAAACCAGAAACAAGATTATTCGTATTACTATACTTTACTTCTTCAACAATCTGTCGATCAGATGAACGATAAAAAATTAGAAACAGAAACTGGCACTGAAGAAGATGAAGAGAAACAAGATGTGAAAACAAAAGGATGGAAAGAGGTTCTAACATCTTTGCTTCTGATTGAAGAACAAGAAAAAACAGAAAAACAGAATTTTGATCAAGCTGAAGAACAAGATAAAATTTTGATTGAAGAAAACCACAAGAAGAAAACAAAAGTCATGTTTGATTATCATAACGAATTACAACAAATTGATCACGTGTTAGATCAAACACCTCACGTGCGTAAACGTAAGTCACGTGCTGCTACTAATGCTGCTGTTGTAGCAGCAGCAGCTTCTGTTATATCTGCTGATTCTGATAACAATCAAGCTCCCAATAATACTGGTAAAGCTGGCACGGGTGGCCCACAGAGAAGATTGTGGGTGAAAACTAGATCAACTGATTGGTGGGATAAATGTAATAGTCCTGAATTTCCGGAGGAAGAGTTTAAAAAAGCATTTAGAATGGGGAAAGATACATTTGAGATGATTTGTAACGAACTTACTTCGGTTGTTGCTAAAGAAAATACGATGTTACGAGACGCGGTGCCCGTACGCCAACGGGTTGCGGTTTGTATATGGCGGTTAGCGACTGGTGAGCCGTTGCGGCTGGTGTCAAGACGTTTCGGGTTGGGGATATCAACGTGTCATAAACTTGTGCTTGAAGTTTGTTCTGCTATAAAGAATGTGTTAATGCCGAAGTATTTACAGTGGCCCGATGAGGAATCGGTTACGATGATAAAAGAGGAGTTTGGGTCAGTTTCTGGGATACAGAATGTGATTGGGTCGATGTATACGACGCACATTCCGATTATAGCGCCTAAGATTAGTGTTGCAGCGTATTTTAATAAACGACATACAGAGCGAAATCAGAAGACTAGTTACTCGATAACGGTTCAAGGTGTGGTTGACCCACGTGGGGTGTTTATGGATGTGTGTATCGGGTGGCCCGGTTCAATGCCGGATGATCAAGTTTTGGAAAAATCGGCACTTTATCAAAGGGCTAATAATGGGCTTTTGAAAGATGTTTGGGTTGTGGGTAGCACAGGGTACCCTTTAATGGATTGGGTACTTGTGCCTTATACACAGCCTCATTTGACATGGACACAACATGCTTTTAATGAGAAAATTGGTGAGATCCAACGGGTTGCTAAAGATTCGTTTGCGAGATTGAAAGGGAGGTGGTCGTGTTTACAGAAACGAACGGAAGTAAAGCTTCAAGATTTGCCAGTTGTGTTGGGAGCTTGCTGTGTTTTGCATAATATATGTGAAATGAGGAATGAGGAAATTGAGCCCGAATTGATGATTGAGCTTAGGGATGATGAGATGGAGCCTGAAATTGGGTTGAGATCGGCGGTTGCTATGAAGGCGAGGGACTCAATTGCTCATAATCTTTTGCATCATAATCATGCTGGTACTTCTTTCTTGTCATGATCAAAAGATGCAAACTTGTTATGGGATTAGTTTTGTTTTTTTTTATTTATGTTGTGGATTATGATTGTAGCCATTTTGTTACAATTTTGTATTGGGGTGTCATACATGTATATTCCCCTTGTGCAAATACATGAAAATCTGGCTTTTAGGATATAAGTGCTACACAGAAATTATTGACTTTAGTCGACAGTTGATGAATGAATTAAGGACAAATTATTACCATTTTAGCCCTTGTTTTTTACTTGTTCTTGATTATCGATTGTGACCATGTAAGACATTAATGTGTAGAGCTGAGCTTCTCTTTAGATAATTATATGCTTATGCAAATGTAAACATTTTGCTTTGAAGTTTGTTGGTATTCCTGTCAAACTGTAAAGTACATTATAATCCGGGTCAATTGGTTTTGGGTGGAACCAAATGAGAACCTGTCTGATGGGTAAGTTTTAAGGTTTGTGCATTCAGAATCGGGGCTGCTCCAAACCCGATAAGCATATGTTTCAGCTTTTTATTTGACCTCATATACAAAAACATGTTGCAGATGATATTTGTTCACTTAACTGCACAAAAGTGCTATTAGGAAGCAATCTTTTAAAGAAAGTTTATTGTCCTTCAAGTTTTTGATATTCAACAAAATGACTGTTTTGCATATTTTGTACATATGATCCACGTGGTATTCACCAAATTGATTATTTTGCATTTTTTGCATCCAGGTAGTTAACTGTATGAATGGTTTACCTATAGAATTTATGGTTTTGGTCAAAATAACATTAAATGAATTCTGATGCAAAAAGGGAAGCCCACATTTGGGGTTCTCAATAACCAAAATAAAAGCTAACAGAGTTTGGTTAAAACCTGAATAGCTAAGTGAATACAAATATACCTATATTTTTGTATATTATCATTGTCACTTGCTATTTACATTTGACATTTTATTGAACTCACGAGCAATGATCACAAGTCAAGGTAAATTACTTGATCCGAAACATACCATTTTTGGTCTCAACAAGGGGTGACAGATCGAACTAGTTTTATCGTATGTTGTTCGAGAATCAATAGTTTAGGTGTGAAAACAAGAACATTATAATAGTGATTTAGAAGTTTATATTAGTGTTATGATGTGATTTATGGGAAGATGGTATACGAAGAAAGGGATGTAGCAAGCTTCTTGACGAATTATGTACATCCTTTTCACACCATGAGAATAATGGAATAATTTTGTCATCATATTATTTTGAATATATATTAATTAAATTAAATATTAGAATATGTTTATAGAATTATAGGATTGATTCTAAATTATTTTAGTTAGTTTCTAGAAAGATGAAAATCATTAAACTTCATCCCAATTGTAAACTCGGTTGTAGGTTCAACGGTATTATGTAACTATTAAATTTTTAAAAGGCTTATTGAAGATGAATAACATAAACAAAAGGGGAATTCAATCAAGATAGCTATATATTTATACTATATATAGCTAATTTTCTAACTAATGTGATCCGTTTTATATTAAAATATATTCACTTGTCCTTAAACAAATCAAAATGAATATTTTACAAAGGCTGTACAAAAACAAAAAAACATGTTTGACTTTAAATATGATCATGAGGTGAGTATCATATCTGCCAAACAATAAACAACGGCCAGATTCTTGATCCAATTGTCTTCGGTAGAAGGGGCCACCAACCAGGTTGTCTATAGGTTTCACACTACAAATTGAATACTCTCACTTGTTGTCGACATCTAACCCAGTTGTTGACCCACTCAGTAAGTGGGCCCAATAAAACCAACCAAGTCTTTATGATCTCTAGATTGTAGTTAATGAAGAAGTCATTGTCTACTGGTTTGTTGTTACTAATCAATTTATAAATGAGTACTCGAATTCACAAACACAACTGATGTCATGGAACAAGACCCGTCAAGAACTAGGACTATGACGTAGAGTTGGCAAGATGGGCGAGTAAGCTAACAGGTTAAAACGGGTTCATGTTCAACGCGCAAACTAGTATTTTTATGCTTTTCTTACACAACTTACAAATAATTAACATGTTCCTCTAAATAATTTAACCAATAAATCTAAATTCTAGAATAAAAATGATTTACTTTTGGTGAATTTTAACCCATTCCTTGTAAGATATAAAATTTTATTTGATCCATTTGAGATAGAATAAAAAATATAAAAGGTAAACCTCAAATAGACTATTCAATAGGTAAATGGGTAGAAATTGTCATCTCTACTATGACCGCTTGCAATGCTTTTAATAGGGGCCAGTCACCTATTTGATATTTTAGCCTAATTTATTAGATCTGATAGCCATACAAAAGCTAGTTCCATGATATATTGGTCTAATAACTTCCTAGTTCATATAATTCGTTTTTAGGAAGTGTTTTGGCTTTATCAATAATAGCATCATGGTTACAGTTGTCTGCCCAACTTAAAAGAAGCCCCTTCAGAAAAACCACTGTGGCCAACTGAAACTCTATTTCATCGACGTGTTAGTAAAAGTAAACTTCTGAGCCATCACTCTTTGTATTCACCACCTAATACAGCCTAAAAAGCTTGTCTACAATTGCAAGTACAATTACCTTGGAACTGCAGGGTGTTGCAAATTGTTATCAGATGGCAGGCGAAATGGAAATTTAGCAAAGTGTATCTTCAAGGATCGTGAACCAGGTTTCTTGTTGTCAAACTTGTAACCTGCAAAAGACCCCATTCTCCATGAGTCCACATAAAGTAATTATATGATTTTATAAGAGCAAAACCATGTGTTCTTAGTGGAAGTGCAGAAAGCCAGGGAAGGTATGTTGGGTCAAAACATAGATTTTTTTGTATGCTTCAAAATTAGTCACATAGATAAGACCTGAAACACTTTCTGTCCGGAATTTGATACTCCAATAACAATCTAACTTTTGGGAAAAAAAATGATTTAGGAGGTTTTATGCATCAAAATACCAATTTGACCTGTTCCCTTTAAAAGGTTTTTTTATTTACCAATTAGAACCCTTAGAGATCAAACATAACCCAAATCAAGTAGTATTTTTGCTGCTTTTTTTGGGAAGATGTTTGGTTTTTTATTCAAACTTTAGCATAATTCCCAAGTCAACATGCCTACATGTAACGCAATCATAATCATTTTCATATTAGAAGTTGACGATAAAGTGAACCTTGAAGGGATCTCATAGCAGTAAAAGCACAATTCGCATCTATAAACTCAACAAAGCACAGAACCATGCCCTTCTCCCCTATCTGTACACAATCAGATCATATATTAGAAAGTTAATGATAGTTACAGAAACTTTATCAAGATTTATGAAATTATAAGAAGAAAACTTGATGAGAAATCAGCAAGACTTTTTGCCTTTAATGCGTAATACTGGAATTGTGTAGGCATACAGAATTAATCTTTTCAAGTAACCAAAGACGAAATTTAACTATTTATAAACATGCCTATACAAGGTATCACTAGCATTAACACTTCATAAAATGTGCTCTCTAGCCACCCTTCATTGCAAGTGCAAGAATCCCTTTTGGGATGTCATAAAATAAAGGAAATCTTTCCTATTTAGGCAACGTTTCATTAAAATATTACTTCTTCGCCCCTTAATGATCTTTATACTTTAGGAAACATTGATCTTGACCCACAAGTTTCCTCTGATGTATAGTTCTTAAACCGTCATGTGAACTAATAAATCTAGTATTTGAAAGGGGACCTTATATGGCAAAATGGCAAGAGTTTACCAACTACTACAGTCACTCATCATCATCAACAACAACAACAACAAAACCCAATCCCGCCATTGGCGGGGTATGGGGGAGGTAAGTAGTGCAAAAGGAGTATAAGTAAGAAAATTAGTAATATGTCATTAAAAACGTTTGTATACTAGAGTATAACTGTAGAATATAAATATATATGTATATAATGTGTGACCATATTATAAGCCATATGTATAATATAAGAAATAAGAGTAAAAATGCATCCTAATAAGGTTAAAATGCAGCATGGATGTATGGGAACTATAAGATAGAGGGTGATAGTCAGTTGCTGTAAACTTTCCAGCAGCAAGCACTCAATAAGCACGATGTAAAGCATTCCATTAATGTAACCCCCTGTTTATAAATAAATATTTGGTTTAAGAGACTGATGAGCACCACATGTCATGCTCCATGACCATGCACAATAATTTGTTGCATTCAACAGCTTATAAGCAATCGTTCCTGATAACTTTCTGCAATTTCAACTATATCATTTGTTCTTAATATTACTTCATCTTGCATCCTCTTTGTTTAAATAATGACATTTAACAAGCTAGTGAGATATACCATAAATACCACCTCAACCTACAGTCAAAACCTCTTCAGGGTTTACATTCGGAAACTTCATAGCACGATTATCGTTTCATTAAAGTTAATGCTTAGACAATCGTGCACCCTAGGATTCTGTTTCTCCTTCTTAAAGACCTATCAGTTCCTTTTATCATGCTAAAAGATATATAATATGCTCCTCTGTTCTATCTCATAAGTAAAACAAAAAAAATTCAATAAATGACCAATTATTGCTCACATTATGTATCTTGCACAAGTAAAAATGTAGTAAAAAATATTTGCTAAACATAAGAAGGCTAAACAAAACGAGATACTAGATAGCAAACTTACAGTTCTCGGCTCCTTATGCACAAGTTTGATTTCTCTGAACCCATAAAAAGGACGAAACAGATCTTCATCATGAGTCAAGGAAAATGCCCTTGTCAACATATTAATACATAGGAGACTTTTACGACGCCACCAATTGATTCAAAGTTAGTGAATATACTAAAATTAAAATAAATGTGCAAGGGCATTCCCTTCCTTTAACAGATCAGGTAAAAGGATTAACACATATTATTAAACAACACTTATGAACCGTGAACAAATAAGATCAGTTCATGTAGGAACTGCTCCCACAAGGTTCACAATGTCTGAATGCGAAATTGAAAGATTTGTGATATTCAACCTTTATTATGTTCCTAATTTAAAGTTATTTCCATGTCCTAATAGTTCCTATTTTACTTTGAAAATATTCATATTTCCCAGAATTTCCCTTTTAGTCGTCTTGGCCGTGTCTATAGTACCTGCTACTTGGTAAACATTTCCTCCTCCAAATTGTACATTAGCAGATTAGCTTCCTTGAGTGTCATGCTACTTCTTCTTACATTAGTTTCCTATTTGGCTTGTTAATTTTTATTTCATTAAGTTAAAAGCAAGGTTATCATAAATAGTATGGTTGTAGGGTTTTACGAGCGCTAAATATTATGTTTTTTTTCTGCATCAGTGGGCACTTCTTCATAAACAACATCGACGTACTATCAAAACAACGACTAGGCTCTTCTTCCGGTATCTGAGAGGTGATACTACTCGGAGATGATCTTTCGTATCAAAGTATGTCAATCTCAGATCAGCCTTCCTTTCTACTTAGTTCAGCATCATGTTATATATAGAGATATTAGCTGATAATATACAAATCTTTATTTAAAAAGGATACGAGACACTTCTCTTCGAGTACAGTCACTGGGGATCCCATCTACAAACAAGACATTTGTTGCGTCTAGCGGAAGCAAATCCTACATTCATTAAGATTGATAGCCTCATTGAGCATGAAGAGATAGACGAACAAAGTTAAATAAATTCATATACTAACCTGTGCAATTCCTACATTCCTCTGTGGGAAATTCAATGAATGGATGAAGGGATCATAGGTGGTCAACAATGGTCTAGATGTTAATGCTGATACTGCAGATGATGGATGACCAGGTAAGGCTGGCCTCGCGACACTAGCTGTTACAATGAGACAAAAGTACTACCAATAAATTATCAAATGTAGAAAACAGAATACACTACATACATCTTTATAAATCAAACGAATAGTTGTTCTGCGAGAGAATTTTTCAGATGACACATTTTAAACTTCAAATTATAACATAACTTGTTACAGATGGACTAAATCCAAATACTCCTGATACACTTATAGAGTAAAACAGAACACACAGAGGATGCTTCTCCATCACACATTGTGCATCTACACTTAATTATACCAAGTACACGTTGCTCATAACAATGTAACAAACTTTCACCAAATTGTCAGTGTACATGATGACTACTTCTTTTTTTAGATGTTCACATAAATACTTTTATTTCGTTACAAATGTATGTAGGAAACCTTCAATAGCAGGTCAAAACTCACCTGCTATAAGAGGTTTCTTACAAAGATTGGTCACGGAATACAAGTAGCTATGTCAAAACCTAAAAAAAGAGGTAGTTCATTACATACAATTACAATTTCGTGAAAGTTTATTACTCGTACATTTTAGTAGAATAAACCCTACACATAATACATCAACCATTGTCAACCAACGAGTATAATGAAAAACATCTACTCTCGGTAAGATATGTATGTGTGCATGTATATATATATATATAACGTGTACGTAAATTCAGTTAGGGCACAGACATACAAAAGCTACAAATGTATACAATTTTATATATTAGTGTTCATCATTTCACTTCCATTTTCAAGGATCAATACTTCTTAACCATAATTAAACTAAATTCAAAGCTATTTATCTCCGTTACGAGTGTAACAAACTCCGGTAACCGTTTTTGTAATGTGATTATTTAACAAAATTGATCGATCGAGCACAATTTAGGGAAATAAGAGCATGCAGAACAAGTAATTGAAGCTGTAAGTAAATGTAATTCGTAATGAAGAATTTAAAAAGGCTAGGGTTTAGTAGTTGGCTGGAAGAAGAACCTGTGTCAGTTGAAGTTGAAGGTGCATATCTCCGGTAAGGATCCGCCATCTTTTGCCGCGTGCGCTACTGGTAACTCGTCACTCTTCTGTCGTCACGTTTTCAAACTTATATGTAAGTTGCTGACGTGTGAGATACGCAATATATGGTTACTGATCTATACTTAAAACATAACTAATTTTATTACGCTCGAAAGAAAATTTATCTAATACGTAGTTTTTTTTAATAACTTGCTTTCACCTCAATAAAAGTTTATCTACATGAACTTTTCTGAACATACCCTTTAATGACTAAACGATAGTGTTATTTTTGCTAAAATTAATTATTACACTGAATATAATCATTATTTATCATTTTGTAAATCGGTACATATAGTGTCACATTATTTTTCTTTCATAGTTATTTTTCACCACTTTACTCGACTATTATGCTTATCAACTCCTTTAACTGTCTTTAATTTGTTATTATCTTAAATTGATTATATAATATATATATATATATATATCAATCTCCTATTTAACATCAAATTGAAAATGTCACCACGGCTAAAACACCATCATTTTGGTGATTCCGATCCACCACGACCACTTGTACACCTTATTGAGTTACCACTCGAAACATAGCTAGGTCCCCCTCCTGTCGTAACAGTGTGGGGCGTCAGAGACTGTTGCACCGTGGTCAACTCGAAACATAAATGTCTTCAACTTCAATTTAAATGTATTTTGAAAATAGTATACGTGTCACAAAAACTTTCTATTACATTTTCTTCCCAAGTTAATATTAATATTAGAGGATAAAGAAGAGAAAAAAGTTAGAGGTATTAAAATGATATTGTGTTATTAACGAAAAGAAGAAATAAAAATCTTTCAAAACATCTCTCAAATATTGAATTATTTGACTAAATCACTACTTGATGCATTTAATTCAAACTCGAAAACTACATCATTAACTTGTGTTCGTTCATATTCTCTTCTCTTTCTTTTAGTAATAAATTGATAACACAAGGCTAATAATAGCTCTAAAATACAAAATATTATAGCACTACGTCGTTTTAGTTTCAAACTAAATAAAAGCTACTTAATTTGGTTAATTCAAGACCAAATTATATAATCAATAACTCCTCGTTTTTCATCTGAATTATCCATTCATCTTTGACTATCTTTTGTTCCTTTTCTCTTTCAATATTTAATAATTAATTAATTAATTTCTTTCTTTGATTTGTTGAATAGATTATTGATTTTATTTAAAATTACTTTGTACATAAATTGAGTTCTTAATATCTAAATGCATGTTAAATTTGACTTTTCATCTTCTTCATTTATCATTTCTATTCATCCAATAAAACAAAAGAAACGGTTGTAGACATTGAACTTAACCCACTAATAAGTTGAACACATTTGTTATAACTTTCTGATACTTCAATTCAAAGTCACATATAAGCTTAACGCGACATAATTCTATACTCATTTCCCCTTATTATTATTATTATTATTAAATTATTAATTAAACTACATAAAGTAATTTCACTTGATGATACATTTAAACAGAATCAAGGCTTTACAGCGAGTCGAGCATTAAGTCCTTATGACAATTGTATTTTGATTTCGTACATGTTTTGATTTTATTAAAAAAGTGAGGGATATGTGTTTGTGTGGTTTACCAAATAGTACGATTTAGAAGCAATTTTGTGCGTGTTTCATTTAGTGTTACAAATATAGCCATCCATGGCTTGTATGTTGTGTTTTGGATGAAGATGGGTTATAAATGATTAGGTATGTGTCTTAATTGAGGGTTAGAATTTTACGGGTTGTTTTTTCGTATCTTTTGAGTAATCTTGGTTTGAAATTAGGGTATGTATCATTATTGAATTAGCGGATTTGCGAGTTTCAAAATTATTGATTGGTTACAATTTACGTAACTTGAAGAATGAATCTACAACATCCTAACTTCTAAAAACGACAATTAATGAATACAAGACATAAAAGAAAAAGGAAATTAATATAATTAGCATGCCTCAAATATCATATAATTAAAAAAAAACTTAAATTAGTATTTTCTCCGAAAATTTTTATAAATAACTACATTATTATTTTAAGTTATTATGAAATAAGTGCTTCCTTATTTTTTCTATATCAATCAATCAAAAGAGTTGTAAACTGATATATACGAAATTTTACTAGAGGGCATATAAAGTTGCATTTTAAAAAAAATAGGTGTATTTTATAATAAGCACATGATTGTGACGTGGAGAGTATTTATTTTCTGTAAATATTGTTATTTATTTTAACAAAAAGAAAAATGATATGTAGACCTAAATTGGTAAGCATAAAAGAAAGTGTAGATATATGATTGATTAATGTGATAAAATGATAGATGAAAATTAAGAGAAAAAAATACATAAATAATATGTCAAATAATCAATGATTTAAAGCTTTCTTTAAATTTATTTGATATTACTAAAGAAAAGATAACAAAAATACTATCAATGGCACACTCTTTATATACAATTCACCAAATAAATTAAATAAATTCTACATTTCATATCTTTTAATATTTATGCGTGTAGATCACCTAACTTTAAGTGATTCTAAAAGTACCTAATATTTGCTCAAAATAAAAATAGAAGTCATAGTAAAGAGAAGCCGAAAAACCCATACCACGTGTATGGCACAAGGGAAACAACACCAACCAGGTTCTTGCCGTTGAAAATGACGTGTGACCTACCACTATACACACAATTTAATGAACTTATTGCCAAAATAATAAAGTAACAAAAAAGGCTTAAAAACTCCCAAAACGTTAATAATATAATATAATTTGTTATAAAGACAAATTTTAATTTTAATCTTTTTGACAACTTTTTATAAGATTTTATTTTACTTACTTTTAGTCCTTGTAACACTTTTAAATCATCAATTTTATTATTAATAATAAGCAATTAAGCATGTCCAGCTTTGCCAAAAAAATTATAAGTTTGTACGTATTTTGTAAAAAATAACCAAGTTTGCTTTATCGAATATACTATATTATATTATTTATTATTATTTAATTATAAAATCAACTGATAAGAAGTCGAATAGTTTAGTGCAATTCCTTTTATCATTGTGGGATATGATATTTTATTTACGACACGTCACTCACAACAATTTTTCACCACAAGAAAAGTGCAAAATAATCATTCGCTCTCTTTCCTCAAATAAACATAAGCAATTATTATTATTATTATAATACTATTAACAACTTTATATGAGTATCAAATTTCAGCTACAATCATATGTAGATTTAATTTTATTATTATTATTATTATTATTATTATTTTATCATAATCATGAAAAGAGAATATTATTTTAGATATGCCACTTTTTTTAGTGTTTAATATCAGATTACATTTTAAACATTTTATATAATATTATTATATAGTAAAGTGTTTAAAATCGTAACCTTGTTATTTGATCAATCTTATTATATCAAGAAATAGTTGTAAAATCTTTCCAAACATAAAATATTTCAAAAAACAATTGCTATAAAATATTATTATAAAATTAAAGAACCCAAACCCCTTAATTTGGTTGTTTAAAATCTAAATCCCATCATTTATTGCCCAAATAAAAAAGATATAATCAAGACATAGACTTGACTAAAAAATGGATGATGCTTTGCAGGGAACATGGAGGGCTTCTATTGGTGAATACAAAAGGAAAAATTAAAAAAAAAATCAATAATATGTGGAGATGCTTTATTATGATGATTTTCTTGTTTACTTGACACCTGCTTCCTTCTTATGTCTTTTGTCTGCTCAATTTCTTGTTTCCATTATTATTATATTTTTCTTCTTATTGTTAACCATTTTTAATTTTTCTATCTCCGAAAATCAAGAAGTGGGTAATCACATTTACATCTAAAGATTCTAACTTTTTAGGTTTTTTTGAAGAAATTATAGAGTTCATGAAGACAGATAAAAGAATGGAAATTGTGAAGAACCAGAACAAGTTTCTTCAACTATATCAGTAAAGATTTTAGGTAAGTGAGAAAGACACTTGAAGAACTTTAACATGTTTGATGATTATTACTACACTTCTTTTTTGGAGTAGTTGTTATTGTTGAAAGTTGAAAAATTAATGTTAATGATAATATTTATAATAAAAGAGGTTGACATAAATTGCCTTAGATCCAGGTAACTCGAAAAGTTTCAAGTACAAAAAAGGCTAGAGCTTTTTTCTGTTTCCCTGTGATTCTTGAAACTTTTTCACCTTCTTTCCTAGGTTTTTTCCATGACCCAATTTTGTATTTTGTTGATTTCCGCCTTTTTAGTGTCTAAAATTTCTAAATACTGTTGAAAATTTTATTTTTGTGTGTGGGGTTATCTTGAAGTGTTGTAAAGATTGTGTTATTTGGGGACCATTTTAGTTAATATTGGGATTTTTGTTCGTTTATTAGATCTAACAACCCATTTGAATTCAGTTGTTGTATCATTCAGTTTGATTGAGTTAGTTTGATTCATAGGTATGGACTTACATAAGGGGATGAATTAGTCAAACAATGACAGTTTATGTGACTTTTGAGGGGGTGGTCAGTAAATCTAAATTTAATCAAGATAGTGATTTTGATGGAGGAGATGCTTCCGGCGGTGATAGTGCCATTAAATTTAGGTAATTCGATCACTAAAACACCAATTTTGGAGGAAACCACCCTTGTTATAATCACAGGGATACAACAAGTTATGGCAGAAAAAACTAATTCAAATGAAGATTGTAATCATCCTCTAGATGATGGATTTCAAGAAAGTGAAGATGATTTAATGTCATTAGAAGGTGATCGAATCTTTGATAGCTCGTGTACACTTTCAATGGTGAGTGATTCAAGTAGTTTATGTGCTGAAGATTTAATTGCGTTTGATAGTGTAACTTCAGAGATAAGTACATTGGGATCACAAGACAGTGAAAAGAATGTTAGTGTGGTAGAGGTTGACGAAAAAATCGTCATTTCAGAGAAAGTATCGGGTGGGGTTGGGACAGTAGCTCGGAGTGTTTTTGAAGTGGATTGTGTACCGTTATGGGGATTTACATCTATTTGTGGAAGGAGACCGGAAATGGAAGATGCAGTTGCTACCGTGCCTAGATTCTTGAAGGTTCCTATTCAAATGTTAACCGGTGACCGTGATGTTGACCAGATGACCAAAAGTCTTAGCCACTTGACCACCCATTTCTTTGGGGTCTATGATGGGCATGGTGGTTCTCAGGTATCTTTCTGTCGCTAAGACATTGAAGTGTCATCAATACAGTTTGACTTTTATGGTCAAACAGGTTACTTTTCAAGTTGGGTATAAATCTTCATGTGTTTTTTGAAAAGTTTCGGTAGCAAAGTTCAAACCTTTTAAACTATATTACAACTAAGAACACGGTATTGTTGGATTTGTAACGGTATCACCATCGATGTTTTGAATAATAAGTCATTTGTAGGACCTCAAAAGTCAAATCACACCCTCCTGTTAAAAGAGGAGGGATTAATAAGTATGTTTTTCCAGCAAATAAAGATCTTAAAAAGAACTGATGGATGAGAGGGGTCTCTGATGTTTGACTGACCGATTCCAAGATTTTCTTGTGTATTATGCTGCCATTTATGTTTGACTTTTCAGGTCAAATGAATTATTCCTACAACTTAAAATGGATAAAAGACTTCATTTGTTTTGAGAAATTTCAGTAACAAACGTCAAACTTATGAAACTATATTCTGAAATATGGTATTGTCCAATTTTAAGCGAAAGCACCATCATATATTGAAGAATAAGTCATATGTAGAAACTTAGAAGTTGAGTCACCCCCTTTGGGTAGTAAGTAGGTTTGTCGAACCAAAATTAACTAGAGTAATATACAAGATGGGTGTATGACATTTGACTTTTTGCAAGATCTTCACATGAATCTAGTTGAATCAGTCTTCCTATACTTATATGCAAATACATATCACGTACCGTATGGTCAGGTTGCAAATTACTGTAGTACCCGTGTACATGCTACTTTACGAGAGGAATTAGAACCTCTTATGACGAGCTGGGGTGATGATGAAAATGGCATAACTGATAAAAATAAGAGTTGCCAAGACATGTGGAAAAAAGCCTTTGTTAGCTGTTTCCTTAAGGTTGATGATGAAATAGGAGGAAAACAAGCAAATGTTGATCCTGTTGCTCCTGAAACAGTTGGTTCCACTGCTGTTGTTGCCTTAATCTGTTCTTCCCATATAATAGTTTCAAATTGTGGCGATTCAAGGGCGGTTTTATACCGAGGGAAAGAAGCCATGGCACTCTCTGTAGATCATAAAGTAAGATAAAACATTTCTACTTATGTTTCACCACTATTTGATACCCTTATTAACTCTATCAATAAAAGTCACTTCGACTCTTTCATTTTTTTTTGGGTACTTAATGTAGGATTCATGTTGTAATTTATACTGCTATTGTGATTAATATGTTGTTGTACACTGCAATAGCCAAACCGAGAAGACGAATACGCAAGGATTGAAGCGGCTGGAGGCAAGGTCATACAATGGAATGGGCATCGTGTTTTTGGTGTTCTTGCAATGTCAAGATCTATTGGTATGTGATTGTTATGCTCTCATATTATCTTCAATAACTTTTGTGATTTCCATTTTGGACCTTTGTTGCTATGTCAATGGATAAAAACTAACTTTACGGGGATTAGTTAGTTAATATGTTATAGTAGTGTTTTGACTTCTACTGAGATGTTTAAAGCACTCATCAACAATGACAAACAAGAGATAATACTGTGGACCCTGATGATAACAATAAGTAGAGGTGTAAAAGTTGGCAGGTCAGCAGGCTGGTTAATGGGTCAAAACGGGTATGGTTTTAGTACAGGTCAAAACTTGTTGGGTCGAGTTGACCCTTAAACCATTTATGGTCCATTTGAACAACTCATGAATAGTTAACTCATTGTGTATGATTACAAAAATTATAACAGCAATATTTTTACTGTTAATATTCTTACTGTTTGAATAAGGATTAGGAAGTTATATGCAGTCAAAATACACTTTAAGTGCCTTTCGACCCTTTTACTTTTTAGCTAAATAGTTCTCTTTGACCAACTTGACCATATAGTGATATAGCATAACCCAAATCGACCCATTCATGAATCGGTTTTGTCCCTTCTTATAAAAAGCTTTAATAATAAAATAATGCATTAATCATGATTTACAAGAACCATATTATTACAATAAAAACTAAATTCTGAATCAGATAAATTATGCAGTTATATGCACTAGAAATACACTTTTGGCAACTTATTAACCAGTTTGACCCAAGTCAACTCATTCATAAGTAAATGAGTTGAAATTGTTACCTCTACATATAATTAGTATTTTCTTGAAAACTTCCTTATAAAGGAATTTTCTTATAAAATGGGAATTGTTGTGGGACGCAGGTGATAGATATTTGAAACCGTGGATCATCCCTGATCCGGAAGTAACATTCATTCCACGAGCCAAAGAAGACGAGTGTCTAATTCTTGCAAGTGACGGTTTATGGGATGTAATGAGCAATGAGGAAGTTTGTGAAATTGCTCGAAAAAGAATAGTCATTTGGCATAAAAAGAATGGCGTAAGCAATCTTCCGCAAGAAAGAGGTGAAGGAATTGATCCCGCAGCCCAAGCGGCTGCAGAAAGCCTCTCAAACCGTGCTCTCCAAAAGGGAAGTAAAGATAACATTACAGTGATTGTTATAGACTTGAAAGCACAGAGAAAGTTCAAGACAAAAACATGATCATAGTAACACCAATTCATAAAGTGTTAAATGTTATTGTTCAGTATACAAAAACCGCAAAGCCCATTTGTTTTTCACGTGGGTCAATATGTTTGTTTGTCGATGTAAATGTTTTAGATGTTTTTGTAGGAAGATTAGGGTTCTTTGATGTGTTTTCCTATTGTTCCTCCAAGGTTCAAAGGCTTTGTGAGGTATTGTACCTATTATAATTGGAATAAGAGTGTAGCATCTAATATCTTTGAGACCCTTATGGATACAATCATACAGATATGTACATGATATTTGTTTACCATTATGGATGCATGTCAATGTTTGTACTAACCACATTTTTAATACTTTATCCTTACAAATCCAGTCATGTTTTGATTTTACTGTCATAAAAATGTACAGTCACATTTGTATTTACTAAGATCATGTTTTGGTCTTAAACGTTCTATACGCTTTCAAGTCTATAACAATCATGATACTGATACTGTTATTCTGGTTCTCTAATCAAATAGCACAATTTGAGAGACTCTGCTGCGACATGGGTCAAAAATCAAAAAATTTGCCTGTCTTTTGGAAAACTAATTATTACATTCTTTATATGTCAAATGAGTACTCTTTTTCCAGCAATTCACAAACTTCCTCACATCCCACAAACTGTTGCTTGCAAGTGCCAAACATATGTCTTGTTTGATCTTAGGAATGAGAGTTACTTCCAAATGAGGGGTGACACAAGGTTTCATATAGCTGTCTCTCGCGTTGTGCAGGATTTATCGTTTTATAGCATCAAATATTGGTGTCACAATATATACTTTTCAGTAATTGGAAATGATCTTTGTTGCTACTTCACAGATCTAATGTGCGTCAAATCTAAACCT
Organism: Logfia minima; assembly: GCA_963921325.1. Taxonomy (NCBI): domain Eukaryota; kingdom Viridiplantae; phylum Streptophyta; class Magnoliopsida; order Asterales; family Asteraceae; genus Logfia; species Logfia minima. The sequence goes on from OY992767.1 coordinate 35,397,699, forward strand.
TACATGTTGGAATGTCAAAGATGTGTTCTTTTTCTTTTCTATTTACGACATACAAAGTTCATGTAGCTAACTGGTTAGTTAGCTACATGAACTTTGTATGTCGTAAACAGAAAAGAAAAAAAACACATCAACAGCATTCAACATTTAACATTTAACATTTATATTGAACGCACATAAAGATTATACAAATAGCTAATTACACATATCATTTATCTCTCTTTTATAAATTATAAATTATAAATTATTGACATGAAATGGTAATAATATTTGTTATCATTATGGTCCACATAAGATATGTCTTATTTGTCATTGTCACGAGTACCTTAATGCTGTATTCTCGAGGATTTTTTTAGTAGAACAGAATGGGATGGAAAATAAAAGATGAAAAAATGATTGAAAACAATGTAATATAAGATAGCTTATATATTTTTTAGTTTGAAGGAAAATAAAAAGAAAATAAAGGAAAATAGATAGATGGATTGTTTTTCACAATTATGGACTGAAAAGATCCACGATAAAGAGCTCATCCTAATCCATTCTTTTCCTTCCTACAAAAATACTGGAGAATGACTTTTTAATTATTTTTCCTGTTGATTTCTATTCCTTTCCGCTAAAAAAACTCAAGAATAAAGTGTAACACTAGTATATACTCCTTAATATATTAAGTAAATACCCCGAATTTAATTATATTCAATGACATAGATTCAATGGTTAGAAATAGCAATCGCAAAAGTCATATTGAAATGAAAATAATTAAAAGTATAATAAAGACGTACCAATAGATTTCAACATTGCGAGAACGCCAAGAGTACGATGCTCATTCCACTGTATCACCTTACCTCCAACGACCTTAATCCTTGCATATTCATCTTCTCGATTCAACTAGTTTATCTTTTCAAAATATATTATTATTAAATTTTCATATTTTATTATTATATGAGTCAAATTTTAAAGATATATATTATTATAAGTTCTTAAAAGTTAAAACGTCTATTTAATTTACTATTCTTTGCTTAATCTTTTTCTTTTAACTCCTATAAATATAAATACAATACTAAGTTATGTTTTTAAAAATTCGTTTTAAAGGTTCACGCCGTACACTAATATAAAGTGTAAGATTTATAGCATTTTAAATCAATAAATCGTTTAATGTGACCGTATAACTAAAGAAAAACATAGCTAAGCTAAACGTTCCGCTTAATAATTAGCTCAAACAATGTTTATACCTACATAATTTTCACATGTACTCTTTTTATCTGAAATTTTTATTATTTTAGTTATTTACACTATAACTATTAATTAAATTAAATTTTGTAAATACCCCAACTTTACCCTTTCGGCTTCATCTTCATCAATACGAATCATTGTCATTATTGGGCCGGTTTTGACTATCGAAAACACCTTATGAGAGATTGGGGTTTCAGTTAGGGCTGAAGTATAGATAAAGTGCGCCAGAAATTAGGGTTTCATATTGGGCCGGTTTTGACTATCAAAACACTGCGATTATAGTTAATTTGTTTTCATCATCAGTAAAAGAATTAGGGTTTTAGTTTGGGTTGAGAATTAAGGAAAATTATGTGGAGAGGAAGGGGACGCGGTGGAAGTGGTCAACGTCGTTATGTTAAACCAGAGGAATACCTTATATTTCCTGTAAGTCAACTGCTTTTTTTTTTTTTTTTTTCTTTTTTAAATAATATTTTGCATCATTATTATTATATCGTTACTTGTTTGAAACTTTTATGTGTTTGTTAGTATGTATGCAATATTGATAATATACACATTCAGCTCCTGTATCCAGTTGCTCCATAGTGTCTCTATAGCAACTATACTTCTAAACTATTAGTAATCTAAGACCTACCAGAATTTGTTTATTTATTTTTGGTGTGTGGAATTCAAACATTTCCTAAAAACATCGTTATCACCTTTAAGGAGGAATCGTAGGACGCCATGCTTGTAAACCTATCATGTAGTATTTGAGAAAGGCCTGTGGAGTCGGACCACTTAAACATCTAGTTAGGCGATGAACAAATGTAAAATGAATATAATCTTAAATATAATTTACAACTTCTGGACAAAATGCGGTATTAAACGTTTACCTTGAACATTATTTCTTGGCAGAATTGATATAGAAGTGAATAGAGTATGAACTAGGTTAATGAAACATTCACCTTGAATACAATTGTCGAGAGCTATTACTCCATTAGTTTCCGGAAAATATATTTACTTCTTGCGCTTAGCATCCTTTCCTGTAATAGAGGGATTCCTAATATTTAACATGTTGGTATAGGCAGTGAAGAAGTTATAGCAATTTCGTAATCTTATATACTTTGGTGTTCTGTACTAAAAGCATATTTTTTGGATTTCATCTCCTTATAGGAAATCAAAGAACTTCCTGATGTCAATCTTAAACAAAAAGAAGAAGAATATAGGAGTTTAGTATCATGGGGTAATGATCTGCAGAAGTTTTGGATTTCATCTCCTTATCATTTGGAGCCTGTGGGTCAAGATGACAAAAGTAAGCAATCTATTTCCTCTACTGTTTCTTCCTATGAAAAGAACCAAGCTAAAGTCTACATCAGGAAGTTAGATACTATAAACTTATGTATGTATATGTAATTTTGCTTATTCTAAATAGATGATATTGTTTCTCGTTTACTGTTTTTTCTGTACCTTGACTTTATCTGTTTATTTGATTTCTGATTTTCTTCTGTCGGGTATTTTACTGCGATTTCTTATGGTAGTCATGTTTTTTACATTAAAAATGTTGTGGCAGGAAATGAAGGTAAAAGAAAGGCCCCACTTTCAGACTATATTCTGATGACCGATGACTATGTTCCTGCTGAACTAGGTGACATGTCAACTCTAAGTTTCTTTCGTATGTTATGGTTGATGGTTCATTAGGTATTTTTATAGTTGATATATAGCATTATATAATTTCACACTTTAAAACTTATTCTATTAAACACCACAAATATACTTAGTTGTTTTTCAAAATAGTTGCAAGGAATGTGAGGCAGAGCAATAAGAAGATTCGCTGGGATCCACAGTCAGGTTTGATAGACATATGAAACTGTGATTATACAAAATGGCCGTTCTAATCTTGCATTTAAGTCACTTAACTAATTGTAATATTGTTTGGGCAGACCTACAGAGGTTGGATTTATTTGAGAAGCTAGATCGAGGACCTCTGGTAATTTTTCTTGTCGAGATTGAAAGTTCTTTTAAAAGGGTGCTTATGAACTTGGGTAGCAATGTTATTTATTTCAACTTCTTTCACACTACGTGTTTTTGAATTTAACAAGGTATGCTGTTATTTGGTTCTGTTGACTAGGTCGAAGATGACGGTGACAGGGAAAAGAAAGAAGATGAGGATGAGGATGAGGACAATGAAAATGTTGAAGAGGAAGAAGAGGACCTTGGTGATTATGAACAGGTATATAAAAACTCATCTAGATTATGTAATATTTATAATGTGCATATTGGTTCAACCAGCAGTCAAATTTATTATGAAGTTATATGCAAGGTGTAAGAAAATGAACGTATATTTGAGAAAAAACATCGCATTCTAATAATCTATAACTCTAGTGTGTAGCATGTATTGGTGGCAAAAGAAGTGGGTTGTGTAATGGGTCAAACTCGGGCGACTTCTATATGTTGGTCAAGATGGGAATGAATGTATTGGGCTGGGACAACCAACCAACACTTTTTGTCCGTTGTAAACAGTTGATGTTATTAAGATTTCAAAATTAATAGAAAAAATGGTCAAATTGGTGGGCCTGACCTGGTTAGAGCATTTTCAAGTTGAAAATGGTGGCTCTATGGTGTAATGTATTATCTTAACTATACATTTATATCATTTTAATTCGTGCAATCTAGGACCTTAGTCTGATTAATGTTGCATATGTATTTATCGTAAATTCATGAACCTTGCAGAATGTTGATTTTGATGATGATGACGATGATTACAATCAGCAAGATGATGGCGGAGGTGGTATGCAATCATATTCCATCTCTAATCCAAACATCTATATGCACCATCAATTTAACAATGCAATAAATATTCTCTTAATATTCAAATTATCCATTAATTTTTTTATTTTATTTTATCTATTATGACATGATGTCTGGCCTCTCTTAATATTCAGATTATCCATTAATTTTTATTCTCTTTATTTTTTTTATTTTTTTTTCTTGTTGCAGATGATGGTGGTTATTATTAGGAGATGCTACTAATCAGGTCTTATTCACTAGGAAATATTAGATCTATAGGTAAATGGTAAATCTCTTTATTCTTGAGTACAAAGATGATACGAATAAACAGAGGCTTTATTATGTATCGTCATGTTACATATTTGGTATCTATATTGGTATTGATTTTATTATATTTTTCCTTTTTTACCCCCACATAATATGACTCACTAGAAGAAGAACTCTAAAGCAAATTATTGATCAAAAAAATTGTGACAATTTGCATGGGTTGTTTGAGGTTGTGATCAACTATTTTTAACAGAGTAAAACTAAAACTTGACATATCTAATCCATGAGATATAACAAAAGTATACCTATATTTAAACAGGTATAAACAGTTTGCTTGACCATAACAACTGGTTTTATCAAAGCAAAAAAGAGGTTTAACAAGTTGTGAAATAATACCTTGATGCTTTTCGAATTCGTGGTTCATAAAAAGATCCAAATTAAGGTACCTCCATAATATCATATCATTAAAGATTAATGTATTGTAGAATCAAACGAGATAACTTGTAAACTAAACGAATTAAAAACAATAAAAAATCCTTGATCCATTCTTTTTAAAAGTTTCGTATGATTAAAACTATACGAATTAAAAAAGTACCTTGATCCGTGTTTTTCTTTTGTAACTTGCGTATCACGACTAAACTATAGGAACGAAAAGTTATAACATTGGTTCTATTTATATAATTTGCAAAAAAGTATGGATAACGCTAAACTTGAATTATATCCTTGTTTGAAATTTGTATTTTTAATTAATTAATTTAATTTAAATTTGAGTTATAAACGTAAACCAACCCTATATTAATTAAATGTGATAAGTACTAAATGACGCTTTTTAATTATTATGCCTAAATTTTAGATTCTTGAACTTGATTTGATGATAACTGTGAACAATAACTTGAATTTGAATTTGACGTTTGATTCTACGACCCAATATATAATTTATTTAATTTCCAGGATTTAATTTTCAAATTGGGTTATAGAAATCTAGTTTAGATTTTATTTAACGTGTCACAAGTATTTTTCTTTGTATCCAAGTTAACGTGATACATCGTTTTCTCTTATCTACTTTACCCTTATCTTGTTTTTTTATTATTTATTTATTAAAACGGATTTATTTTTTAATGAGGCATTATCTAACAAGGAAAGGGCAAGTCTTTGCAAAAGAAAAAACATGTGCAACTAAAGAAGCTTAACGCCTGCTTTGAAATTGCACATATCATGATTGTAGGTACTTTATACAACTAGGTTGGAAAGATTACCAAGCAATGAAATTGTTCCAACTACTAGAAGTACCAACTTTATCAAGGAAAAAGTTAGTAGCAATAATAATAATCATCAAAAACTTAAAATTGAGCTAAAAAGAAAGATCTATCAAAAAACGATTACAAATTCAATTTATGAACAAATGTGATATGTAAAAAAGTAACTTTGACATGTCATCAATCATGAGTATTTAAGTATGTATCATGTAGAATTTTGAATTAAAAGATTATATAAACAGAAAAAACTATAATCTGAATACGAATTTTATAAATAATTATAATTTGATCTTACATATCGCGTTTAAGTCTATAACCTCTTTGAAAGAAACTATAGTCTATAAACTGAAAACAAGTAACAAATATATGCAATATTAGAAAGTAAGATCATATTAAAGTATTATCAATTACTGAGACAACTAATAATTTCATCAAACAGCAAATATTGAACAGTAAAAAACTTTTCCAATTTGAAGAAAACGAGTGTATTACAAATAAACTTGAAGGCCCCTTGTATGATAGCACCACTTCCACATCCAGAGACGGCAATGGCTTCAATCTCACTTCCCACAGTGCATCAAATATTCATCGTGATGCCTAAATGATCTGATCATCTGATTATTCTATGTTGTATCTGAAAGACATTCAACCTAAACATATCGAAAAGCGAAACAAAAAACACTCAGGAAAAATAGTTGACTTTGACTTGAATTTCTTAAGCTGAAGCTTTTGCAGCAACATTGTGTTCAATGTGTTGAACAGCTTCTTCAATAGACAGAATTTGTTGCATTAGTGTGGCCAGTTTTGTGACGTTTTCTTCTTTTATACGAACTGGAACCTTCTCGTAGCCCTTAGCAGTCATCGCATTGTTTATAGTATCCTTTTGCCTGGTGAAACATAAAGAGATCAATCAATGAGATTGTCAGATTACTAATGCCTCAACGTATAGGTGTGGTCAAAAGGCACGCTGAGACTTTGACTGCTTGAGACTCGATCAACTGTGTGAAATTTGTCAAATTAGAATACTGGAATGATATTCGCATGTCATATTTTTTTCTAAAAACTCTTTCTGACCTACTTATTCAATTATGATTCATTATTGACTTCTGGTCAATAAAGACATCAATAATTAGCAAACACTGAACATAATAGACAATTCAGGTTTAAGTAGTTTTTTTTCAACCAATTTATTCAGTTATTAAATGCTCTTTCTAAAGATGCATTTACAAAAACTATGCTTTTTGTTCTAGAGGGAGGGAAGATGCTCACCAGCTATTTTTTTTGCGCATGTTAATAGACATAGACTAGAAGGCTTTAATGAGCAATTGATTTTCAAATTGATTATGCATATATTGACCAAGCAAATAAACATTATCTGGATATTAACTAAACTACACAAAAGTAGCTAAAAGTGGAGCAACTCAGATGGGTGTTGGTTTAGTCAAAGTCAATTCTGAGGCATACAACTAGCTAAAAGGTGTCATTAAAATATACAATATTACTGTGACAGTGTGACTTGTCAGCAATCTGTTTTGTAATAATCACTATTAAAACATTATTTAATGATTACTTACAAGTTATAAAAAAATGGACACTCTGGTATTAGTAGGTTAATTGAAACTAAGCCGACACATTTCGAGCCACTACTAAGTACTAACAATGACCTATTTCAACAAGAACCAATTTGTGACTAGTCCCCCAACCCACCAATCTTAAAAAATTCAAAGGATAGAGTGCACGGTACACAAGCATATTTTTCTTGATTATTTACTGAATAAAAGGATGCTTGTAGTGACTAAGCACATTTTTCAATTATAATACTTACCTCTGCAACTCTGCCAACTGTGCATTAAGCTTTTCACGTTCCTTATTAACATCAATAGCTCCTTGAGGATCTAGATAAACTGAAAGTGCTTCATTTACGACTGATACTGCACATCCAGCTGGAGCAGCATCATTTTCAGAGAGAACCTGAGAATTGTTAATCCCAAATATGAGATGTATATTTCTTGTAATCAAATCTTTGAGCATTAATGTGTAATAAGTTATTCACAAAAATGAACATAGCCCAAAGAAAGAACATGCAACTTCTGCTAGTGCCAAAGAGATTCAGTTGAACTCTAAAGCATATTTCATAAATGTGTGATAGATTTTGCATACCATTAATGATGATAGGTTGGCTTGGGCTTTAACCTCCATTTCACGGCGCTTGAGAAGGTTTGCAATTTGATCGGTACGAGAAACTGCAAAACCTGGTAGTCTGTAAAAGAGATAATATTATTTTATAATAAATTGTAAATCCTAAAAACTCACTAGAACAATGCACTCAATAAATTAACAAGTAACCAACAGATAAAACTAACTGAAAAGCAGAGAAAAATATTAAAAAGTAAAAAACTTAACTTAATAATGAAATTTAAGCAAAAAATTCAGTTCATTAAATTTAAATAGATCTTCTATATACTGGGTTGTTCGGATCTGAGCTTTAGAGCTAATTATCTGATTGTAATGTTCAGATATTCAGATTATGCTTCAACGACAAAAGCACATCCAATTCAAGATTTTCTACAGCAAGTTTTATTACATTGGATCCTCACTTTGATCATGCGATATCACAGTCACTTTTTAAACACACATCCAAACCCTCCCACAGTTCAGAGCTGTTTAATATGACAAGTACCTTCTATTTGCTTCTGTTGCAGGAAGATTTGCCCTAATTGATCTGAATGATTTGACTGCAGACTCAACCATCTCCATCTCATATTCCACCTTTTCATTTGTCCAGGACTGTAAAAAGTAAACCAGATAACCATAAGTAACTTTCAGTGTTCACTTGATCTGACAAAAGACAGTTGAAAACTAGTCAATATCATAAGCAGATCAAATACAAAATAATATTTGTCCAGTTCTTTACTGTCACATAGATTTCTAGTAGTTGTGGCAGCTCATCCCATTTACTTAAGAATGGGTCAATTTAAGTGCATTATCTCTAATGGGTCAAATAATAAGCTTAAAGAATCGGTGTATCCAAGTTACGGCCTATGCTTTATCTCTAATGGGTCAAAAGGGTAAAAATATTAGCTTAAAGAACAGTGGTCAAAAGTCGCCCAAAGTTTCCTTATAATGCACAAAACCTCCTAAATCAGTTTATTCAAATAAATTAGAGTATTGTTGAACTATTATTACGTCTGGACAAAGGTGTTTTGGGGCGACCCAATTCGTATATGTAAAGAATAGGTCCATTTGAGTCAAACGGGCAAACTTAAAAACTAGCTCAACGAGACAAATGAGTTGAGAGTTGGCCAAAGTATTTCTCAATGGCACGGTATCCCTAAGTTCCTTTATTTAAAAAAATTAGGTTATAACTGATTTTTTGGAGTCATGTGTGACACAACTTAATTTTTTTTCAAAATAAAATCCATGTCTGCCAATATTGTAATAAACAATATTGCACAGCGTTTTTCGGGTCAACCCAACCAGTTTCAGTCCACCCATTTTGCCACCTCCAATTTCTAGATAGTACAAGCGAGGCTCAATAGCTAACCTCCACAATTGATGGATATTCACATATCATAATGGACTTCTCTCGTGTATAATGCTTTGGTGACGGAAGACGTTGCCACAATTCTTCAGTAACATACGGCATGAAAGGATGGAGCAATCTCAGCCCATTATCCAAACACACCCACAACGTATCCTGTGCATAACCCCTTGCAGATACCATTGATGCATCATCACCATAGAAGTACGGTTTGATTACTTCAATAAAAATATCACAAAGCTGAGACAACCACCAAGAATATACAGCACTCGATGCATCTGAGAACTCATAAGACTCCAAAGATGATATGGTTTTTGATATAGTTTTGTTTAGTACAGAAAGTATCCACTGGCATATAAATGGCACCTTCCCCGGGTCTATCTTTGTTGGAGGGGTGTAATCGTCCCCAAGTTTGCTCATGGCAAATCGGACAGCATTCCAGAGTTTATTACACCACTGCCGATACCCATTAACACGTAGTATGTCCAAATTTATTTTATCGGACTAAAGAGACGCGAAAAAAAAAAACCAAATATTAGCATCAAGAAGAGAATGATAAATAATAAACAGAAAAGAGGCATTACTATTAAACGTGGCAAATTCAACCCAAGGGTCGATTTGAGATTATGTTTTGATCTTTAACAGGTAAAACAAAAAGATAAAGTTAAAGGAAACAAGTCGAGTGGGACAAACAAGTTGACACATGAATTATTTATGAAAATTTCTAATTCACGTATATTGGTTTGACCCAACCCGATACATACAAAAAATTACCCGTTTTTACCTGAACCAAATTTCACCTCTTACTCAACCCGCTCATTTGATTGTTGATACACTAATTTATATTTCAAATAAACAGATATATAGTACAGCAAGAATTTTGGTTCAACCTGACCCGTAACAAAAAAGATAACCTGTTTTGACCCCAGACCCAACCTGCTCATTTGTCCACTTCTAGTTAATATATATAGATGGTACCTGAGCTGTGTATGAGACAAGGGCAAACCGAAGGGCATCTGTACCACATTCAGGAATGCCTTCAGGAAAGTCCTTTTTCTGTCCCTCTATGGCAACCTTTAATTCAGCTGGATCCAAATTACCCTCCTCCAGTCTCTTGTGAAGTTCTTCCAGTTTTTTTCCTTCTATAACTTCAATAGGATCTATCACATTGCCTAAAGATTTAGACATCTTTCGCCCATGGGCATCACGAATCATGGGATGTAAATAAACCTGCAGAATAGCTCAAAATCACTTACTAAACCGTAATGGTAATTATATCAGAGCAGTCATATATTTAACAGCTAAGATGATGACAAAACAAAAGCATGCTCCATGTAGCGCCAAAATATTATTGAACTTTCAAAAGTAATGTTCCTAGGTTTATTAAGAGGGCAATGAATTGAAACCCATGTGGATACAATATTCGAATTTGGAGATAGAAAGTCATAACAATTTGTGGTAGAGGAAGCAAACCTGGGCAAAATTACTTATTTATGGGTCAACTCAGATTATGATATACTTCTTATACCGAGTTAAACGGATAAAATAAAATAAAAATTAGCAAGAAAGGTAACGGGCCAAGCAGGCTGGAAGTTACCAAAAGTGTATTTTCAATAAGTAAAACCCCCTAAAAAATTATATCTCAAATAATTGATTATTAAGACATTATAATGCAATCAAATGACACTATTCAATTATATTTATATTTATAACAAAAATATAAAGAAAATTGGACACGTTTTTCAGCTTGGAAAAAACATTACATGTTTTAACCTGTTACACGATCTGCCCATTTTGCTACCTCTAACTCATAACTGACGATGATAAATCAATATTTCTGTCATATTTCAGGTTGAGATGAAGTGCCCTTACATCTGGAAACACATGGATAAATTCAAAATAATTTAAACTTAACTAACCTTTTTGAATGGTACATCACCTCCTAATTTGTTGCCAAGCATCACCATACGAGCAACCCAGAAGAAGAGAATGTCGTGCCCGGTTTCAAGAACAGAAGTTGGGTAAAATGTCTTCAAATCTTGGGTGTCATCTGGCCACCCCAATACAGATAATGGAAATAGCCCTGAAGAAAACCAGGTATCTAAGACATCAGGATCTTGAGTCAACTGAAACTTTTTTCCTGCAAAGATACGGTTAGCCTCCCCCTCGGCCTCTTTCTCGTTCCTGGCAACCACCCAATGGTTCGGATATGCCCCAAGTTCCTTAAGTTCATCATCCTCCAATGTAACATACCATGCAGGAACACGATGACCCCACCAAAGCTGCCTTGATACACACCAATCACGAATGTTATCAAGCCATCTGTAAAATATGAACACAAACATTTAATGTGCAAGAGCTAACAGAAATAGCATAATTATGTTGATTATAATAATAGTAGATGTCCTTGTAATTAGCAGTCGGGGTACGATACTAATATGGTGTCGGAAATAGTTGAAGCTTGATTTAAGCATTTGAAGTGAAGGTGACAATTTCGACTCATTTACTTATATATGTGTGGATCCAGGTTCTGTTTTCCGTTAATTGGTCAAACACATAATTATTTTTGAAAGGAAGCAGATGGGTCGAACGTTGCCTAAGTGTATTTTTAGTGCATGAAACATACTAAATCATCTTATTCAAAAATGAGATTATTTATAAAACAATGTGCAATAACATTGGAACACTAACTTGCAGGTACAAAGAAAAACACAAGGGTAATTCACATTGGCATGACCTTCTCCATTCAGCAACATATTGCTTTGGAATTATATCAATTTTCTTGTTTCTGTCATCCGTGACAGCATCAAGAGCTTCTTTGGCCATACTACTACAGCTGACATACCACTGGGGCTTTATCATCGGTTCAACCACGTCATTGGTTCTAGAACAAACACCTAGCCGCATTTCATTTTTCTCTTCCCCTTTATACAACCCCTGAACCCATAAAGAACATAGATATTAATATAACTGAAAATATATACAACGGCATATATAATAAGAATACCTTAGACTTTAAAGCCTCGGTTACTGCAACACGAGCTTCAAAGCGAGGCATCCCTACAAAATCTGAACCTCCATTACTATTTATCTTCCCGTCATCAGTGAAAATGTTGATGAACTCCAGTTTATGACGCTTTCCAACCTCAAAATCATTTGGATCATGGGCTGGAGTTATCTGCAATATGATCCTTCAAATTATCAATACGAATTAAGAAAATAACAAGATTATTACTAGCTGTTTTGTAGTCTTTACTCTTCAAAATAGAAGACCATTTTGACTCATTTACCAATAAATAAGTTGATTGGGTCAAGTTTCATCGCTAATGGGTCAAAGGGGTTGAAAGTCATCCATAACGTATTCAACTTATAGCAAACCCCAGTTGCTTAATTAAAAAACAGCATTTAATCAATTTTGTAATGCCATAGTTTTTATTATCACAGTAAGCGCCCAAATTAGATTTGCACCAAATAGTAACCCGTTTCGACCTGCTACTCAACTACCCAACCTGTTCATGTTGCCACCTCTAGTATTTAACAATAATTTTACCTTCACTGCACCAGTTCCAAACTTTGGGTCAACAAGAATAGCATCACAAACTATGGGAAGTCTTCTTCCATTAAATGGATGACGGGCATACTTTCCATGAAGATGTTTGTATCTTGGGTCTTCAGGATGAACGGCAATTGCAGTATCTCCGAGCATTGTTTCAACTCTAGTAGTTGCCACAATAATTTCTCCAAGATTTCCCTCAATAGGGTATGCAAATGATGTCAAAACACCAAAATCCACCATTTTTTTATAACCAGGAACCTTTAGAGGTGTCTTCTCTTTAATATCAACATAATCTACCTATAAACACGGACGTAGAAACAAAGATTAAATGTAACTCGTGCATTTAAATGTAAAAAATTAGAACTTAGGGCCTACCTCAATATCAGATATTGCTGTTCGCAAGACACAATCCCAGTTGACTAGCCGTAGATCTCTAAGGAAAAAGCAAAAGGTACCCATATTATAGTCTAATTATAACGAGATGCCCACTACAGAAAACTAGAGGAGAATTGTTCACAGCTTAATGAAGGTTTAGTCAAGGAAAAAAAGTAATGTCAACTGATTTATTAATGAATGGTTGGGTTGAAAATATGTTTTATCTCCAACGACACAAATAGTCTGATATTGCTCAATTTATACATGTTTTACCTTCGCAATATCTCTCGTGTTATCCGTATTCGTCATGAATTTAATGAGCTTTTGATACTTAATATGCTTTGAATGTGTTCATTATTGTTAGGAACGGAGACGAGAAGAAAATGGAGGAAAACGATGAAGAAAAGATCAAGAAAAAAGTATTGTTGTAGATCCGGTGAGGCTCCACGGTTTTGGCCATAACTCTATCATACGGACTCCGATTGAGTTGATTCAGAAGCCCAAATTCTTGGAACTCAGAGGGCTACAACTTTTAAAAAGATGTTAAGGCTGAAAAACAAGAATACCCGCCGGGTACTTAGCCTACCTGTCCGGTAACATTGCTTCAAACTGGTAAAAGGTCACAGAAAATTAGTACCCGCCGGGTACTTATCCTACCCACCCGAGTAGTTCTCAGATGCGGGATTTTTGACTTTTAACCCAAATTAAACCCTAATTTTGACATAAGCTTTTGGTGGTAGTTTTTCACTTGTTCTTGGGCAATTTTTGGTGATTTTGGGAGGATTGACAACCCTTCCAATCCATTGTAATTCAAGAATCAAGACTATAATAACAATCAAACATTACACGATTCGGTTCACATTCTTTTCCTCTAAACAATGTTTATTTCCAATTCATTTGTGTTTATTGTTCTTATTAGTTTGATTATGAGCTAATTGCTTTTATATTCACTTGGATGATGTGACCTAATGATTAGGGGTGTTTATTGTTTGATGTTTATGATTGTTAAATTCATATTTAATTGAAGAATCAATTGTGGTTGAGTTTTATTTGTTAAGTTGTCCTATTGGTAAATCACTGGATGTTTATAGTGAACGCTTCTACATCTAGATTGGTTTATTACAATTATTTGTCTATGAATGATTGTTAATTGATTGCGAACGCAAGATTGAAATATGACTTGTTAATTAAACTTAATTGTATTTGAATTGAATTTAAGTGGAGACCTAAACTTAAGTTTAGTAATCTTGCGAACGTATGTTGTACAAGATTAAATCATGAGTTAAAGGATTGAATTAAGACTTAGTTTGGCTAGAAACCTGGAGTGGAAGCAAAAGATCCATTCTAATCAATCGGTCCGGAGGAGTGAAAGTGAATCCTATTCTTAATTCAGTTTGATGAACAATATTCTTTAAACTCGTTTAACTAACACCCCGAAGTCATTAGTAAATCAGTCCAACTGAATGTAGTTTTTAATACTTTGATTCTTTCGAATCCAAATGCCTGTTTTTGCTTTATTTTAACTTTTTATTCGTGACAATTGCAAGGCAACAACTCGGCTTCCAAAACCCCCCAATTTACTTACTTGTCTATATAAATTATACACTTACTATTCATTCTTAATTGCACGGTCCTCTTGGTCCGACTCGAACTTACCAAAGGTATACTACTACTCGACATGGTACACTGCCCAGTTGTGTAATAGTTATTTGTGGTATTTCTTAGTACAAATTTTATAACTGGATTTTACACATCATAGTCAAATGTGTATAAAAATCATCTTAAGAAAATGAGTGACGTGGATAAACCTACCCCGTACAAAAAACTACCCATTTTGACTCATTACCCAACCCACTCAGCCCGCCTTTTTGAGAAACAACATCAGTTAACTAAATGAAGGTAAAACCTCAACTTGACAAAACATCAAGGATGTCAATAGTACCTATAAATAAGACCCTCCTTGTAAAGCCTAACAAAAGCTTCTGTTACAGCATTTGACCTTTTCTCGTCCATTGTAAAGCACTGCATGAAGAAAAGACAAAGTCCAAAAGTTCTAATGACAACAACCAAACAAATGAAAAACAAGACTAGAAAGTTGCATACAAAAATTCTAAAAGTGAAGACATCCTTGATGGATTTTACCTCACGTGACCAATCCAGAGATGCACCCAAGCGCCGAAGTTGTTGTAGTATTGCGCCCCCATACTCTTCTTTCCACTTCCATACCTTTAATCAATACAAAAACTATGAGATCACCGTAAAAGTAAATCTAACCATAGTAAAGTCTAAGTTGATGCTAAAGAAAGTATCACTTATTGAAAACTATATGTAATATAAGAAAACCAAACTCACTTCGGATACAAACTTTTCACGACCCACATCATGACGGGTCAATTGTCTTTCTCTCATGATTTTTTTCTCCACCACAACCTATCAAATGGGCAAGTCAGATATATATAAGAGCATTAATAACTGGTTTTGACCCATTACCCAATCATTTTGACTCCAGCATTTATATTCTAAAAGTCAGATCAACCTGAGTTGCAATCCCTGCATGGTCCATGCCAGGCACCCATAATGTATTGTAACCTGACATTCTCCTCCAACGAATGATTGTATCCTGCAGAAACGAGACATTCAACAGCAACTTAAACTAGTGAAATCAGAAGCAAAACTATAATTTGGAAAAGCAAGGGTAAGTCATGAAACCTGGATAGCAGCAGTTAGCGCATGACCAATATGTAGCGCTCCAGTCACATTAGGAGGTGGAAGAACCTGCATTTAAACATAAAGAGAACCCCTTTAAGCAATTATTATAATAAATCATTATTTTGGAAACATTTTCTGAGAATTACATTTCTAGATATAATATTAAACTATAGAGAATTATAAGTGAAGTGGCAGAGCCTCACGATTGTGAATGAAGGTTTAGAACTGCTGGAATCTGCCTCAAAAAAGCCCGACTTCTCCCACCATTCATACCATCTACATAAAAAAAATTTAAAACTAGACAATGAAACTATTGATAAAAGTATACAAAAATCATCGAGAAACATACGATTTCTCCACTGCTCTAGGAGTGAAATTCTTCGCCATTTGACTAGAAAGTATTTTCTTATCACCCAAAGGTGTTTCCGGGTCAATACAGTCTTCCTGATTTTCATCTGGCCGCTCCTGCTTCTTCTTATTTTGTTTTGAGGAAGTAGGCCCTTGTTGTGCCTTAAGTACAAAATCAGTTGAAATCATATGTTCTATGAATCCATAAAGATACATAAATTCACTAATGCAAAATACTACTCAACAACACCTTGAGTTTAGCTGCTTCAGCTTTTTGTGCAGCCTTGAGTTTTTTTAATTCTTTCTCTTTTGCCTGTGCGCCGTAAAGAAACATATGAAACCCTAAGTGAACGATAATAAATATAAGGAATGATGTCATTTAATACAGTAATAGCAACATTCTTTCACAAAGATTCTGTTTTACACAACGTAGTCTCTTTTGTACACTCATAGTCCCTGAACTTGTAAAATATGTTCCACCTTTGATAACTCAATGAGTAAAAGCTGGAAAATGTTCTAGGTTACCAGGGTGGAACACTTGTACAAGGAAGTCGCAGAAAACAAAACACTTGAGAACTTCAATAACAACTACAAAATAAAATTAAAGTGTATTGCCTAGGGCAAAAATCTTGTGAGAATTAGTTGCTATTATATGCCATTATCTCTACAAATATGTGAATACCTTCAACTTGAATTAATAAAAGAGTAGATTCAATGCCTTAGAGCGCACGAAGGTGGGACACATTTTACAAGTTAGATCACCAGATTGGAACACTTCTACAAGTACATTACATAAAACAGTCGGACTGTACTAAAAAGGAAGTTGTTGCATTATACAATAATCTTGTGAAAATAGTAGCCAATATAAGTCAATATCCCTCCATAAAAAATTTACTTAAAAACAAGTTCAATTATCATAGTCGAACACTTCAACAGATACGTCACACTTGCAAATATTCAATGACTAAAAAAAATATGTTGCACAAAACATACTTTTCGACTACATTGCTACCAT
The DNA here is from genome assembly GCA_963921325.1 of Logfia minima. Taxonomy (NCBI): domain Eukaryota; kingdom Viridiplantae; phylum Streptophyta; class Magnoliopsida; order Asterales; family Asteraceae; genus Logfia; species Logfia minima. The sequence continues at coordinate 35,414,756 of OY992767.1, forward strand.
ATGCCATTATCCCTACATAAAATGCGAGTAAACTTTACCTTCTCTTCTTTCTTCTTCTTCCTCTCAAGTTCCTCCTCTGAAAGTTGAACATCTGGATTCGTGCTCGACATGGTGTTAGCTTCTTTTCCTTTTTCGGACGACATAAATCTGATATGTGTATTCTTTAACCTAACATTTCAATCGTATTAGTCTAAACCCTAATTGATACACTTTTCAACACCAAAACATACATAAATTTTTTAATCACATACGTAAAAAAAAAAAAATAATAATAATAATAATACGTAGAAAACAAGAACTGCATCCTACAATAGAACATCAAATCTACACCAAATTACACATAAATTGTACAATACATATATCAATATGTGTGAAGTATAAGGAATGTAGTACTGTAGCAGTAAGATTGTAATAGATAAAACGTTGAATTATATTTTATATAGATAGAGAAAAACGAGGGGACGTGTTTACCGTTTGCAGGCGGCAGGGGAGCTGTAGTAATGGAGTTTAGAAAGGGAGGGAAATTGGGTGCTGCTGATAAAAGAGAAGAAGGGTTTTGGGGTTTTTGCGATTCTGAAAAACGACATATAACAAGATTGGGTGTGGGTCGGCCGGCCCGTATAAATAACCTACGCTAAGTTACGGTACTCCGTATTTGTTTCACATTAAACTTTCCTTATTTCAACGTTGAGTTCTTTTTTAAGAGAATAGTAATTTAAGTATTAGTAATTGAGATGAGAAGAATTTGTTTAACTTTTTGAGAGAAGAAATAAAATAAAATTAAAATAGATAAAAGGAGATGATAAAAGGTTAGGTTATTTTAATATTTTTGATAATATTTATTTTTTGAAATTATCATTTAATTTATTTTTTTTATATGAGATGAACGTAAAAAAATAATTTTACCTTTTATTTCTAATTCGAAAGTGATTAATGTATTAACTTCAATAACTTATTGTTTTTTTTTCTTCTATTCTCTTATCTTATTATTTTTTCATTTTATTCAAATTTGAGAACACTATTGTTTACATAGTATTAATTATGTACATACTTAAAGTTATTTATGTGTTACTAAAAAACGTTTTTAAAAGTGTGATTTACTTGTTTTTATATTTTTAGTGATTAAACGGTACAATGATGATTATATGTAATAATATTTCCAAAATGTAGTGGCATATTACTTAGATCATATTCGATGTATACATCAAATTGCACTAAAATAATGTAAGAATTTTGGTGTAATTATTTTTTAACAAAGACACCAAAAAAGATAAAAAAAATTAGTGTGACGCTACTCAAAGTCTCATTTTACATCAAATTTAGTGTAACACTATTCAACACACTAAATTTTTACAATACAATTTACATACAAATAATCAAACTTAAAACTAGGAGTTTACTAAAAAAGGATATAATTAAAACAAACTCAACGAGATCTTTAAGAGTTGTATCATATTGAATATGGTTTTTAAAAAAAAAATTTATGCTTTCTATAATTTTAATTAATAGTTTAGTTAGTTATTTTAAAATTGATAATTTGAATCAATAGCTAATATCATAATGTAACTAACTTAAATGAAACAAAATTGATACGTTAATTTAGTGTAAAATGAGTTGAAATAGACTTTTGGTGTAAACATTTAATGCATACATTTGAGTGAAATCATATTTAATGTGGTAACGATTCTCATTTTATAACGAAATAATGTATATGTTTGATGTATATATTGAAGATTGCTTATAAGTAATTATACATCCTAACCACAATATCAATATCAATGTGATTGTATAATGTAATGTGTGAAATCATTACCTCCTATATTTTTTTAGTTGTATATAAATCTTATTTTTGATATTTAATTCGGAAAAAAATATTACAGTATATTTCTTAGGTAAGTCATTTTTTACTACGATACACAAGGGTTGACATCTATTTTGGTTCTAATATTTTTAGCAAGTAGTGTCAAAACCGATTAGTGCATCTTTACCATACCATATGTAAGGGACTTTTTTTTATCCATTTTGACTACATATACCATAGTAGAAGTTTTAATGGCTTCATTAATTTTTTAAAAACTATACAATGTATGAACATTTCAACTATCAGATAGTATAAGGTTTAAGAATTCAAAGTTAAAATTTAAATAACAATTATAAATAGTTTATGATTGTTATTTGAAAGTGCACATATGCGAAGTTAATTGTTTTTCATGGGTACAAAATTTCAAAGTTCAAGTTTAAATAGGTAAAACTGTAACAAGAAGTCCAATGACAAAATAGTTACTCCAGATGCAACTCCAGTAATTACCCACACCAAAATGTTCAAGATTCATTTAAAAACCAAGATACAGACATATGCCTTCTTACTACTAACACTCCTAGAACTCTAGAATGACTCTCGTCATTAACGACTTAATTATATTGTTAAACAGCCAATGCTAAATGCCATTATTAACGGATTTAGAACGTGTTACTTTTATTACTGATTCACTACAAAACGAACTTATTTTGTGGTATGATTCTACTTCCACAATTAAGATCCGCAGATCATTTTTTCTTGAATAAGTAATGTGTGACCATCCATTCTTCTCCGTTATTGTATCTGAATTGCTCAGCAACCGCCATGAAGAATGTTCTCCAATACACAGTCCATTTAACTACTGAATGTTTCCCATAAGTCGACTCCATTATTGGCTTTATCGCTGTTATGTTCTTATCCATTCGCTTTAGCCACTCTTCACTGCAAATACAACATAAATATACTATAACTGTCCATGGACTAAAGCAGGCACAGATGTAAGAGAACGGGGCATTTTCATCCTTTACCTTGTTTGTGCATAATGTTTCCCGTTCACAAGCCAGTGGTCGACTACAGAAACATCATCCTGCCACAAAAGGTCATCACCAAGTAAAATACATGCGTAATTTGTAGAGGTGTTAATGTCGACCCATTTGCTAACTGTTAAATAATATGAGGTTGGTTATATCCAATCTTATCTCAAACAAATAAGGTATTAAGGATTAACTTGTTGTGTTTGAGTTTCAGGACTAAAATGCTAAAGTAATTGTCTATGAGGGGGCTGGAAGTCATTTGGCTAAAGTTCTAAGAGTAAAGATCAAGTTGTAGCTGTTATCGAAGATTGGCAGAAGTTTAAGGGCTATTATTGCCATTCTCCAAAGTTCCACTTATATAATCATTTTATATAAAGATTTTTATTTTATCTTTTTATTATCGTTTTCTGTTTGACATTAATTCATAACATTCTCCCCGGCAATTCATGTTTATGTTGTGATTTGAGTATTTTGTGAGGTTTTATCACCCGGATGATAAAAGTGTATATATTCATCTTCGTGTCTTAGGAGTGTTTGTTGTTCTTAAATCGAGTTGTATTTGTGGTTTTTAGGGTTTACAACATGTTGATTCTTGATAGTTTTGGTTTAATCTTTCAAATATTTTTTAACTGTAGTTAATGGCTATACAAGGCTGTGTGGGTTTATTTACTTAAATCTAAAAAAGAAGTTTTTGATAATTTTGAATTTATGATACAAACTCAGTTTGACAAAAAGGTCAAAGTTATAAGATCTGACAATGGAACAAAAATTTTTAATTCTAAGATGGACTTATTATGTAATCAAAATGGTATAGTTCAGCAAACTACCTATATGTACACTCCTCAACAAAATGGATTTATTGAGAGGAAGCACAGACATTTGCTTAATGTGGCTAGGTCCTTGTTTCAAAATGGTCTTCCTTTAAGTATGTGGAGTGAAACCATTTTAACTGCAACATACATGATAAACAGGTTGCCTTCTATTGTGTTGTGTGGAAAGTCTCCATTTGAATTGGTTTATTATGTAGTTCCTAATCTCTCCCATTTGAGAGTTTTTTGGTGTCTTTGTTTTGCAACAATTTTAAATAATAGTGATAAGTTTAGCAATAGATCAGAAAAATGTGTTTTCATTGGTTATTCAAATTTGAAAAAAAGTTATAAACTTTATAGTTTAGATAACAAAGTTGTTTTATATCCAAGAGATGTAAAGTTTTATGAAATTGTCTTTCCTTTTAAAGTAAAAGATATTGCTAAAGATTTTTCTGAAACATGAAGTGAGTTAACTCACTTGAACGTTTTTGTTTAAATTATGAAAATGCAAAAACTTCGGTAAGTCTTGATGATGAAGGGAAATATACTATAGAATTTGAGGGCAGTGGCAGTGATCATGTTATTTCATAATCTTCTTCGGAAAGTTCTGAAATACATGATACCACAACAACAACACAAAATGATAATAATAGTTCTCCCGAGGGCAATCCTGCTCATGAAAATATAACTGGTCCAGTTCAAAATACCAATCAGTTGAACATCGTACGGGTAAAGGAAAAGGAAAAAAGGTTTTTTGGAATGATAGAGAAAGTCGGATCTTGGCGGAATGGTGAATCGACGCGTCGCAAAATGCATTGGTTGGAAATTCACAAACGCGCGATTCTTTGTGGCAAACCATTATGTCAATACAACTCAATAGTTGAGACCAAACGGTCAATGGATCAACTAACGAGTAAATGGAATAAACTCCAAAGAGATGTCAAGTTATTTAACGTCATTTACGCAAAACTTGAAGCTATGTTGGGAAGCGAGAACGGGGTCGCGGATATTATGAAGCATGCCCGTAAATTATTCAAAGATCAACAAAGACGCAACTTCAACTACGAAGAAGCATGGGCCGTTTTAAAGGATTATCCGAAGTTCTTTTCTACCGATGGTGTTATGGGCAACAAAAGACCCATGGAACAAGAAACCGACGCACCAATCGATCTCAATGATGACGCTGAGATCCCGATCCGGACTTCGGCTCCGACTCAGACTCCGATGGAAAATCTATTTGACGATGACGTGATCCGCCGTCCTATGATGGGTTGAAACAAAAGTAGAAAAAGTCAAAAAAGTTCGGGATCGTCAGATGCTACTTCTACACGGTATTCGAGCGAGGGCATCCGCTAAAATTCAACAAAGGAGTATGGAAGTGATAGCGGAGGAGGCGAAGATACGAACAAAGCTCGCGGCTAAACGAACAATGTTTAAAGCGTTTAAGTTTCTCGCTACGCCGGTACCAACAACCTTGCCACCCGACGATATTGATTTGATTTACCAAGCTAGGGAGGAAGTGAAAAAAGAGTATGGTTCCCGTTTTCGACGACCACGAGCACCACCACCACCCGAAGATCAAGACGAGTAGATTACTACTTTAGTAGTTAGTTTAATTATTGTAATCGTACTTTTAATTTAAAATGTCTAGTTAAGTAGTTAGTTTAATTATTGTAATCGTAGTTTTAATTTTAAATGTCTAGTTAAGTAGTTAATTAAATTATTGTAATCGTACTTTTAATTTTAAATGTAATGTTTTAATTTTAAATGTAACGTTTTATTTCTAAATGAATGTGTTTTATTTAAAAAAGGTTTTAAATTATAAATGTATTTAATGTAATTAAATAATTGGTGGGGTCCTTCAGTCTCTCTGAGGAAGCTGTCTTCTGTTGGCACGGTTCAGTCTTTGGTCAGTCTTTATGAGAAAGTGCTGACGTGGCGCTGATGTGGCACGGAAGAAGGTTACTTTTTCAGTCTTCCATTGGGAGAGGTCTAACTGGGTCGACTTCGGTTACATTTTTAATTCTGACGTGTCAAATGGGTATGAAAATTGTTAAAAATGATATGGTAAGGAGGACGGAGGTCGTCCAAAGTTTTATCTATCTCAATGCATACAACCTATTAAATCTCTTTACTTATAAGGTATAGTTTATTGTATAAGCTTCATACTTAAAAGTATAAATTTAATACAAAAAAATGGACAATCTTTTTTGGTTCGTACGTACTAAAATAAAACTTATCCGTTTTGTTGACTCACTACCCAACCTGCCACCGATTGGGCCATCACTAATCACTAATTTGAAATATAAAAAGGGGTTTTACATAGGAACCCTTACCTGAAAATAGAGGAGAAGATCTGCAGAAGGCATGGTACCTCCACTAAAAAAGTACCTAGTAATCCAATCATCTTCATCAACATCCTGCATGGGTAGCCATCATCCCATCAAAGTTCTATTATTGACCACACGTCATTAACATGAATCATCGAGAAGGATATACCAAATAGGATCTAGCAATATGAAGCATGTCCATTTACTGAAGCTCTTCAAGTAATTATTGATCATTTAGGGGTGTTTTGAAAGTGGTTACGTGATATTTAATAGTCAGATGTAGTTGATCAGGCATTTAAGTGTTATTTGCAAAACTATCTTGGTATATATCCTTAATCAAAATAAGAATGGAATACGATTTCCGAAGCAATTTTACATTTAAAAAATGTTCCCTAATTCTTCTTTGATCCTATCAAGTTTCATATGTACCTCCCAAAGAAACAACCCCATTTAATAAAAACATGATTAGTACGCAAACCTCAAAGTGGTAAGCATATGTTTTATGGCAGAAGATATGAACAAAGAGAAAACCATCAGCTTTCATCCAGTTAGATATCTTCTTCAGAAGATCTTTGTAGTTTTTCATATGCTGCAAATGCCAATAAGACATCAAGCACAATCCAGAATAAGAATCACAATTTATGATTTGCACGAAAAGTTTTAACACATTTCCTATACCTCAAACATTTCAATGGAGTATATTCGGTCATAGGATCCTTCCATTTCAAATGTGCTGATATCTGCAACAATGATCTCCACATTCTTCAGACCAAGTTTCCTGTTTATAGAAGAATCTTTTTTGTTAGTTTTTGCAGTTATATACTTATATAATAATTTATACTAGAAATATGGCAATTTTGACTCATTTACTTATGAATGAGCCAATTTTGGCTACTTTATAATAATCTCAAAGGGGTCATATAAAATAATTAGCTGCAAAGGGAATTGATCAATGGGTTAACCCAACCCCTTTCGACGCACACTAGAATTGACCTGTCTAACTCGAATGCGTTTTGAGCTGTTACCCAACCCGTCCACCCTACTTGTGTTACCAGTGCTAATATAGACTTAAACTATCTGAGTCAAAATAATCTAACACTTTAGTGCAATTTGTTTAACGGCTTACCCACATTGCTCTTCAATATGTGCTTTCTGGGTTACCGAATTGCAAATACCTGTGACTTTGCAATTACTATACTTTTGTGCAATATATAGAGACAAAGATCCCCAACCACATCCAACATCAAGAACCGTTTGTCCATCTTGCAGTTGCGATTTCTCACAATAAAGTTGCAGCATTGCTTCCTCAGCATCCTCTAATGTGCTTGATTTGTTTTGAAAATAGCAACAGCTGCAACATATTATCCGTGAAGCACGTCAACTAAAAATGAGATAAAATGAAACAACTGTACTTGTATATTGACTAAGAAGTTTTCTGACTTTTAGGCCCATATTATTCTGTTTCAGGTGCCGATTTTAACTTCTCTCTAATTTCTAATATCTTGCCAGTTTCCATTAATCCTTTTTTTTTTAATGTGGACAGTAAGAATCAAGGATTTATGTAGAAAACGTCTTTTTTAAATGACCAGTTGTATATCTTAGATGTGGCAAAATAAGCGGGTCGGGTAACAGGTGGGTCAAATTGGCAACTTATTGCAGCAGTCAAAATGGTTCAGCTCACTCAGACAATTTTTTTGTCTTTTATTTTTCTTAAATTTAGTAAATAATAAATTCTTCAATCACAATCAATAACACTGCATTGTTAATACACTTTGGTGACTTTTGATTCATTCAACACTTCAACCCGTTTCAGTTTTAGCCAAATTTCTAAGTTTACCAGTCTGCCCCGTTAGAGGCAATTATCACCCAAACTGATCTGTTTATTCATGAAAATATATACTTATCGTCTTAAAGCATTCGTTTCCCAACAGTATGCTACTAGAATGTATCGAGCATACTTTCATCCAATGTCAACATTTTCTGTTATCTGGGATCAGTATTTGAGTTTGACTAGAATGTTATGAAAATAAATCACCTGTATTTGAAATTCTTCCCAAGTACAAGGTCAAAAAAAGAGGTAGGCAGCTCATAATGTTGGGACTTAGCATCTTCTGTCTTCACAGCTATAGGCATCCCCTTCAATGCTGCAAAACAGCATATTATTTCACAATTAAGTAAACAAATAATATGTTTATATATATACTTTGATAAACAATAATAGACATTTAATAGCATATTCACATCATCATTCTTAGCATTAAAAGTTCTGACTCATGTTAAGAAAGATTATTCATTGATGGACTTAAAGAACACAAAATTTACATACTAACTACACAGAATCTAAAAATGAGTTTCTATAACGGTCTCATTTGGCCACAACCGACTGTTAATCTTTGAATACTTAAGAGTCATTTACTTAGAATATCAAGTTACTTTACCTGTTTTTACCTATTACTGTAATGTACTACAAACATTATAATGTACTTAACATTATGTTTAACAATCATATAATAGCTTACTTTGACTTCCTTTTACCAATCACAACAACAAACTTCCATTTATTTAACGATAATAGCAAATTAATCACTTGCTTTGATTTGCTATGATTGTTACATAAAGCATTTAACGCTAATAGCAACTTAAGCAATTAACCAACTAATTAATTAACTCTTAATATGTGTCAAAATTTACACATTAAGTCCCTCAACTTTTAAGCTCTTTACATTCCTTAATGGAGCTACTGCAAAATACAATCCTATAGCTAACTCAGAGCAACATAAAAACTTCCTCACCATCCTAAATTTAAGATACAGAAAACTGAAGCCAAAACAACTAATAAAAAACTAAACCAAATAATCAAGAAATAATTGAAAAGCATAAAGGTATTAATTATCATACAATGTACAAAGTCCATGAGATCTTGAAGTTGTTGTTGAGATGTGGACTTAAAGCATGAACGAAGACGACCAGAAAGAAGAAAACAAGTGAGCTTGCGAATTACAACATCTGGTAGCAAATTTCGTTCGAGTGAAGCCATAATTAGTTTGACTGTAGCATTGTAAGGTGCTTGCATTAACTTGCTCATTTTATTTTTCTTTTTTCTTTTTGTGAGGAAATTAAGATGGGCAAGGAAGGAAAGATGGTGGAGAAGATAAGAGTGGAGAGATTATTTATTTAGTTTAATAGTAAAAGTACAGAACAAAAGGCGCTTGGGGACCCGGAAGCAGTACAACTAGGTGGAACTATTTTAGGCGCTGTTTGTCCACGAAAAAAGGTAGGGTGTCGTGTTTGATATTGTACACCAAGAAAGTTACGGAGTAATAAATAAATATAAATATTAAATATTAAATATTAATTTTGATTTGATGATTCTAATAAAAAATAGTTTATCGTAGCAAGTCCTCACATGGTTAATAAAAACAAAAATGAAGCAGATGGATAATATACCCAATTGTAATCAAATGGTTGTTGAATCCAAAAAACGAATTTTTTAAGTTATGCTTTAGTTTTATGTACACTCGGATGCAAATTGTCCATACAAATTTCTAGTTATACACAATCCTTCTTTCTTTTCTGTTGCTTCAACTTCTAACCCTGGTAAGTATTCATAAACATATTAAAAATCTCTTTTTTTTCTTTTTGTAATTTTTTCAGTAATTTGTAGTGGGTATTCATTAATTTTATGCTTTTGTATACATGTTAATGATATGATCTATTTTTGTTTCTATGCCCATAGTTTTTTATCTACTTGAAATTAGAGAATCCCAATTATCACATATAGGAATATAATATAATTTGGTGGGTTTGTATGTTTAAGGTTTAAATAAGGGGGCTTTGATTAAAATGCAGCTATTGTTGTTGGTTTTTTTTTTTTTGAAATAGTTGGATTTTGTAAAAATGAAAACGGGGTTTTTGTTACACTGATCAGTAGTAATGTATAATAGTATATTTGAAAGTGTACACAAATATAATAACAAAATAATTGGACCACATAACTGTCATAATTAACGACCTAATTCTGTTGTTAAACAGCCAAAGTCTGTTCCCAAATGCAATCATTAACGGATTTAGAAACTGTTACTTTTATTGCTGATGCACTGTAAACCCAACTTAATTTGTGGTATGATGTCACTACTTCCACAATTAAGATCTGGAGATCATTTGTTTCTTGGGCAAGTAATGAGTGACCATGTATTCTTCTCAGCAACTGATATGAAGAATGTTCTCCTATATATGGTCCATTTCACCGCTGAGTCTATTCCATAAGTCGAATTCATTATTGGCTTTATCACTGTTATGTTCTTATCCATTCTCTTTAACCACTATTCGCTAAATTACAAAAAAAAAAAAAACCCATTTCACATAAGAATACACCATGATTGTCCATGGACTAAAGCAAGACACGGATGTAAGAAAACATGGCATATTCATCCCATACCCTGTATGTGCGTAATATTTTTGGTTCATAAGCCAATGGTTAACTACAGAAACATCATCCTGCCAGAAAAGGCCATCATTAAGTTATGTGCTTGCAGAATAAGTAGGGGAGTTGTTGATGTCAACCCCTTGACAAGAATGGGTTGGCTTAGCGTACCTTTTTATTGCTAATGGGTCAAGTGGGTTGGAGGTTGTCCAATAATCTCTACTCCCTTATAAAGCATTTACATCTCTCTCTCTTAAAACACATATCCGAAATACCTATTATACCCTCTATTCAACCCTAATCATATTTCTCCCAGCCGCTTCAGCCCTAATATTACTATTTGAAAAAAATAATGCGGCTATTTTCTGGTTCCTTTCTGATCTGGGTTTCTCATAATCACCACGCACAAAATGAGGATCGATTTATGGATTCTCAAAATCGCCGACACACGCAAAGATATGTATATCTTCAAGGTTTGCTTTCGATTTTAAATTCGATTTTGATTTTGATTTTAATTGTGGATTTCTGATCTGGGTTTCTCATAAACACCACGCACAAAATGAGGATCGATTTCTGATTCTCAAAATCGCTGACACACGCAAATATATGTATATCTTCAAGGTTTGCTTTCGATTTTAAATTCGATTTTGATTTGGATTTTGATTGTGGATTTCTGATCTGGGTTTCTCATAATCACCACCTACAAAATCACGATTCGATTTCTGGATTATCAAAATCGTCGACACACGCACAGATATGTATATCTTCAAGGTTTTCTTTCAATTTTAATTTCGATTTTGATTTTGAATTTGATTGTGGCTGACTTATATCGACGATCTATGCTTCGGTGACTGACTTCTCTAATTAATTACATAAAGGTGAAGAGACCAAGTATTTTACTGATGAGTTTGATGTATATCAGATAAACGAGGTTTTTTAATTGCTTCATTACAACAAAAAGAACGATACTGATAATTACAACAGGAAAATGAAGAAGTGGAATACATAACCCAACCATCCTCCTAAGCATGTATATATTGAAGGAACAAGATTTCTTCATTGTTTGACGTACAATATTGAACATCACGTTCTTTATAGGCACTTGAACCGCCCAAATAACAAAGGAGGCCCAGAACACATAGGGACCATCTTCTTGAAGAGATGTTCTGGTTATCAAAGGTACAATTTAGTTCTATATCAAATGTTATATTGTTATTTTTATTAGCTATTACCACCAACGTGTTATTGAATTAGGCAAGTGATATGTAAGAAGTTATGATGTAAGTTGTTATCTCATTTACTATACTGCTTACCATCTTGATTTTCTATGTAAGAAGTTATGGCAACTTTGAACACTTTATATTAATAATGGATTAGTTTTGATTATGTTCTTTCTCAAACGGGTCAGATGGGTAAGGTAAGAGAAGTTGACCAACATGAAAACAGGGTGAAAGCTGACCGCATTATGTCTTTTAGAATGTGGCTTTATAACAGTTCATATAAATCTATGATATGCTGCAAGTGTTTTTTTACATGCTGCGTTAGGACTCAGCAGTCAGAACAGTAGATATTAATCAAGTTATGGTATATACTGGTTGCTTTTAGTGTTTAAATTTGTCATGAATTAATTACACCTTCTTTCTTGCAGATAAAGGCTGGTAATGGCAGTGCTTTGGATCAAGAGTTCCATTTACAATCCTTGTACATGATGTTGTTGGTGGAGTTGGGTCACTATTGTGTCAATGGGAAAATGCACTTGGATCTGTGGTTATTGGAACCGTGTCAACCAAATAAAAGGCTGCACAAGCAAAGGAATATGGGTGCCACCATGTCATTCTCAGCAAATAATAAAATTTTTATGAACGTGTTTCACTGACCTGAAATATATGTTATTACGTTAGCCATTGAAGGTTACTATTTTGTGAACATTTTGGCATTTGGATGGGATGTATTAGACATTTTTATTTGAGTTTTATGACACATCATAAATTTTATATTAACTTCCTTGGAAAATCAAATTGGGATCTGCGACTCATATAGTATATGGTTTGCACATATTAGTGTCACTGATCCTTAATTCCATCGATCTGGCATGCTCTTTGTTTTTTTTTCTACTCAAGTGTTGTATGTTTCCTAAATATCCAACTATTGTGGTGACAATATAAGCTGTAGAACCCACCTGTATAACACAAAATATTCTTGAAAAATAGAGATAACTCATAAAAAACTAAGTAATTATACCAACCAAATACATGGCTATATTTTATTTAAAAATATAAAACAAAATCTGCTACATTATCTAACCCAGTACACTAAAAAAACTGACGTAAAGAGATAGCAGTACAAGCATATCTAAATAAACACAGTTGTAGAACACAGGGTACTCCATCAAAATAGGGATAACTCAAACATATCTAAATAATTAAACCAACTCTGCTAGATTAAAGGTACTAAAACCCCAGAAGCTCGAATATAAATACTAACCCCAATGATTAACTAAGTACAAAACAATACTTATCAAACAAAACTCACTTTCTAATATGAATCAAAATAATCTTTCAACTCCTACGCGTGTTCCAACTGAAATGCAATCTGTGATAACTGTGGTTCATGAGAACCTTAATACTGTTGTGGATGACTACCTCAATGCTGTTGTGGATGATGTGTATGCTGACCATAATACTGCTGTGGATATCACTGCTGACCATAATACTGTTGTGGATGTGGCTGATGTTGTGGATGCTGACCAGAATACTATTGTCGCTGCTGACCTCAATGCTGTTGTGGAAGCTGACCTAAATACTGTTGAGGTAAATACCAAATATTAAGTTATCATATTGTATATGCTTATTTACATAAATTCCCATATCATTCAAACAGTAAATAAAGTCATTCCTATTTACTAAACTTTAATACTATAATTTTATTTACATTTCAGCCAAGCAAAAAACGTGAGATTATTGACCTTGAAAGCTCCGATGATGAAACTCTTACAATGGCTAACGTAAAGAGAACAAAGAAAAACTGGAGTTCGGTATATACCAAAAATAGGGTTTTCAAGCTTTTTGACGAGAGTGATGAAGACTGAAACTCATATTCGTTTATGATTGTTATTTTGCAAATGCTCTATGTTTTAGTTTAAAGTTTAAATAATTCGAGGAATGACTTTATTTACTACAGTCTCTGTTATTTCTCATGCATAGCAAAAATTCAATATAATCCAATCTGTTATTTCAATATAATTCAATATAAGGGAGTATAGATAATCAGCCTTTAAAATATCTAAAGTGTTCCAAAGCTAAGACCGAAATGATATATAAAGTTTTTTAAAAGTGAAAGTTTTTCTCAAATATATTGATGTCAAAGATGTTTCTGTAAGATATCATTTCGTAAAATTGGAACCTTAAATCATCATAAATATGAACGAAAAAATTTGCGAATCGTTATCAAATAACCATTACATCCAACTATTATAAACATATAATGCCAATCATCATTGAGTATAGATACATATACAAAAAAATCACAGTCATATAATCAATAACTTACATAACTTATGCATTGTCCAAAAAGCTTTAAAACTTATTGTGCTTGAAATATCTAGAGAGCTCTAGCAAACTCCGGCGTAACAACGAAACTGTCGTACGTAGCGCTATAGGAAACAACCTTATTAATGATCCGGAACACTAATTTTAACTCTAACGATGCACATACACACCGTCGCCGCCTCTTTTACACATATTTGATTATCATATCTAACACGGCCACCGTCACCAGATTCAGACAAGTTTGCAATGATGAAAATGAATCTATTTATAATTGGTATCGAAGAATCGCACGTGAAGGGGAGGGTGTGGGGTTTTGGGTTAAAAGTCAAAACAAATATCTAACCGATTGGATTTCTCAATGGTATAGGGAATAGTTTAATTGTCTAGACTTTGCGTTGGGAATATGATATGTTACAGTACATCATCTGTTGAAAACATAACTCGATATAAGTAGTTCCTTGTAGCTTTTGTCTAACCAAGATAATATTTGAATATAAATATTGGTTATGACCATTTGTTATGAACCAATGATTTAATATTAAATAATTTTAGCCATTAGTCTAATACGACTATGAATATGAATTTAGTGAATCAATACGAGAAATTAGATGGATCATAATACAAATTAAATTATAATAATAATTATTTGTGGTTTCAATTGCAACACAAATAAAAATTAGTTCATTAATTAATTTTATTCCTTTTAATCTAATGAATAGAAGAAGAATAGGTTTAAGTGTACTAAATATTGGTAATGACCATTTGAGCGGGTTAAATCCTTCCAATTGCCTACCTTTCATGTTCCAACTAATATAATATGAACGTGAATCGTTACTTAATAAACAACTAATTTACTATCAACGTGAATCATTATTTTACTTATAATAAATAAAGTAGCTTCTTATTATTTTCTATTAAATATCTATAAGCACCATTCATGACTGATTTTAGTATTGTGAGGAAGCTCATTATATTATATATTAATATATATCTCATCTGACATTAGTTCATATTTTATTAATAATAATTAATAATTAATTAAAGACTTGCAAATAATTAATTCCAATTAATTTAATAAACATACATCATTTTCATATCTACGTGAATCATTTATAAGAAAACTTACATTGGCAAAAGGAACCACTTATATTTTGACGAACACTTGATATAAATAAATATAAAAATAATAAAGTAAAACTATAGTGGAGGTTTCTTTAAATAGGTGTGACAGCTGCATGTTAATATTGTTAGGTTGACACGTTACTTAATAGCAATAATAAGGTTCTGTTCGGTTCATACACGAGTTACCCATTGCCAGCATGACTTTTATGTATTTCACACGTATACAATTCATTTTCTTATCTTTTTTCCAATGCACTAAAAATTAACAATAACCAACACAAATTATATAGAGTAGCTCCTTTATAGTTTACGTAACATGTCTAATTAGCAAAACTATAAGCCCTCAAATACAAATTTTTACGTGCTAATTAATATTGAGGATTAGTTTTAATTATTGTTAAAATCTACTGTTAAAATCTAACACAATTTAAAACTGAATACCCGACTTATCAATTTTACAAGTTGATATTAATTGACTTTTAATATAATTAATAACAAAATAATTCTATTATTATTGATCGAACCATATGAATATTGCTTTCATGATGTTAAGCACGAACAAATGTTATAAGATTACATATTTAATCAAAAATATACTTTCATGCTACAAGTAAACATCTATAAATATTATTAAAATGGTAAAAATGTGAAGCGCTCATTAATTCAATTTTACTTTTGACAAATATACTTTTAAATCATTCACAAGATGCATACACTCTATCGCATATTGATTTTGTTTTATGTCTCCTTTTTATGGTTTTGACACGAATATTGTAGAGTTCAAATCCGTATCGCCATCAAGTTTTTTCTGAATTCAAACATTTTTATTCGTGGCTAACAATTGTCGCCGTTCGAGTTTTATTCGTTTGGAAGGACGAAAAAGCCGACAGATTACTTATGTTGCTACTAGATCAAAACGTAAGATACTTACACTACTACATATATTTTTACTATTAACTTTATATTTTATATTTTATCCTTTAAAAACTGTTTGTAATTATTTTTAGAGAGATATAATTGCCGCAATTGTTCCACCATTTTTGATCGCAACATATCAAGCAATGAACTTGGTGGGTGGTGTCTTTAAAATTGAGAATTTCCAAATCGAAGAACTGGGAAATGCTGATTTCAGGAGGTACGGGAAATACAGTTTTTTACGAGAACGGTTGGAGATACTTATTTGGAAGAGAACAAAATTCATCCCCTTAACGGATGATGAGCAATCGAACATGAAGATCTCCCGTTATCCTAAGGTTCCTTCACTCAAAACACTTGCAGAAGATAATACTACAAGAAAAATAAGGACCGGTAAATCAAACTGATATTCTTAAATCATATTTTTATGTTACTATGATTTATAGAAATTACTACTTAAAATAACACGTTTTTAATACAGATGTTGTTGGAAAAGTTTTGTTTGTGAATTTAGTAAGACATATACGTCCTCACGATGTAAATCGAATGGGCTGGATTGAGTTGTTCCTACAAGATTCGACGTAAGTCTATCTGTTTATTTAAAAAGTAACACTACTTACAAGATTATATTACACGTTATCTAACAATTAGTAACCTAAATTCGATTATTTGTAGAGGTCACGTTATGAAGATGATATGGTATGACGGTATAAAAACACCTCCTGTCATGCTCGCTAGAGTCAACCATGAAAAGAATATAATATATGCGACTCGAGTGAAACTGATTCATTCGGATGAAAGTAAGTTGTCATCTAATCAAATTCAGGCTTGCTAAATATTTATGTCCACTTAAACCAGTGATCACTAACATAAATCTAATGTATTATTTTCAGTGAACATCTTAGTTTCAACTGACTTGACCGAAGTTGTGTTCGACCCAGACATCCCAGAAGCGGAGGCCATCAAAAACATGACTTCAAGAAAGAGAAAACTATTTTTTATTTAAGTGTCCAATTCATTTGTGTTGCAATGAACTATGTGTTTTGACTACCTACTATTTAATTACTTATCGCATTTCCAATGATATATGTATCATTGACATTTTATCAGTTTATCAATAAAAAGGTTAGTTATATTTACACGTTTCACCAAAAGGGAAACCAAAATTGTCACGAATTAGGATTGATAATCACACAAATTATCACGTGACTCAACAAATTAAAACAATATCTACACGGTTAACCAATTTCCATTTATAATCCTCTATCACAAATAATTAACTCTAAACAGGTAACAGAAAACCCACGAATACCTATATTTAACTTGGACTTCACACGGAAACTTCATTTTCTATATAATTTACAAGAAACCACAAAATTTATCATGAAATTAACATAAACTCACAAAAATTTACATTCATATACATCTAAAATGACATGTGTTTTAAGTGAAAAGGTGTTCCTCAATTATAAGGGTTTATAGATTTATAGATTATAGATTTATAGATTTATAGATTTATAGATTTATAGATTATAGATATACCTATTTTCCCGTTTATCTTCATTATGTACTTTGCAGATTTTAGTGCAAACCCCACATGATGCAAATTTATGCAGTGACGTCACATCAAATCAAATGGATTTTCATAGAGGTACAAATTTGAATGTTTTTATAGGTTAATTACATCAACACTAATAACATCTTTTGATACAGAAAAACGTAAACAACCTAACATTGGGGTTAATGCACATTATATGGAGAATAAAAAGATCAAGAAATTTGTGATTGGTGATGTCTCTAAAGCCAATGTAGATATACAAAAAGGTATGTTAGCCATAAGTTAGTGATTACATTTCAGTTGATGTACTAAAACTTTTTAATCTTGATGTAACTTTGTCCTTATAGAAATGAAAAGACAGTACGACAAGGATTATCGTGCACGACAAAAGGAGAAAAAACAAATGCAATTAGGACCCAATGGTGACAGAAATATTCAACCTTCTACACCTACACAAACTACAATATCGTCAGTTATGACACAATCCTATACCTTCCCATTAGAAAGGTTACCATTACGGACATTGTCAAATCGACGAACTAATTCTTATTATTATGCCAATCAGTCTGGTCCGAGCGAAATGACATCACCATCAACCATTTCAACAAATTCAAGTGTAATTGATTTCATAAACAAAGAAAATATTACACCTCCTCAAACACAACCTCCTCGGCAAATGAATAAAGATGATACTGATGACAGTTCAACCAACGCTTTATTAAAGATAAAACTTCGTAATAAAGCTTATTATGAAAGAAGAAAGGAGAAAAGGAGACTAGCAAGTCAAATTGAACAAGCAAGCAACAACGGTAACTTTGCTTTATTTCATGAAACGTTTATTTACTTCTTCTTTTTTTAACTATTATTGTTCGCATTTACATTTTTTAAACTTCAACTTAGGCTTCGAATCTCAACCAGGAATACTACTACCTTTGTTTGAACAAGAAGTTGGTGTAACGGCGACAGGTTAGTGATAAACATGTTACACTCCAAATGTAAATATAATAATTTATGACATTATATTATTAACGTTTTACTATTATGACTTATACGTTATGTTGCTTATCAATTAAATAAAAACATATCTTTCATAGGTCTAGAGGGCCGTATTCGAAACAATGTGAATTCCTCGATTCATGATGACACCCTTCAGTTGGATCCATATGAATACGTTTTTGATGGTGTTCCAAACAAACCTCGTGTCTTGAAGAAACAGAAACCATGCGTTCACTGTGGAGCAAAAAGATTTCAGTTCGAATTCCCTACATTTTGTTGCATGAGTGGGAAGACAAAGCTGGCAAACTCAATCATCCCATCTGAACTACACCATCTCTTTACTTCTCAGTGTGAACTCGGGAAACATTTCAGGCATAATATACGGTCGTATAACACGAGCTTTTCCTTTGCATCAATGGGTGTGAAATTAGATACTGAGATGGCAAGTATGAGATCCGGAGTATATACTTTTCGTGTTTGCGGAGGGATATATCATAGTCTTGATCAATTAGTTCCACGAGATGGCCAACCTAGGTACTTACAGTTGTATTTCTATGACGAGCAGTCTGAATTTTCACATAGAATTGCTTGGCCAAATCTTGACAAAAACGTCGTTCATATAATAAGACGTATTCTTGCCACCAATCCGTATGTAGCAACATTCCGAAGCCTAGCTGATCTAGGACCGCTCGACAATTACAGAGTCACCTTAAATGCATCGGTGGAACTTGATCAACGTGTTTACAATCGTCCGACAACATCTGAGGTTTTACTACGCATTTTAACTTTTACCCATTCAATGTACAATTTGCACTATTTTTGGTACTCATATATAACACACACCTTAATAAAAAAAGCCATCATTCAGGTTGCTGGAATTTGGGTTGAAGGTAATGACAACATCACTTCTTATGAAAGAAGTATCGTTGTGTACGGGAGGTCCCAATACAGTCAAAAAATTCAACCTCACCATGGTTGTTATGATCCGTTATGTTATCCTCTATTATTTCCCAACGGCGAGCATGGATGGCATCCTAAAATAGCAAGACATGGGGTCTCAATCAGTGACATTGCTGAAGTCGATGAAAACAATAATGATGATGTCGAAGGTATGTGAATTTACATAATGTTTCATGTACTAAATATGCATTTAACTAACAAGATGCCGAATACCTTTATATGTAGAGACTACTACTAGACGAGGAAGGAGAACCGTAACTATGAGAGAGTACTATTGTTATAAGTTACAAATCCGTCCGATTAATAACTTGCTTTTATTGGGGGGCAGATTGCTACAACAGTTCGTGGTTGATCAATACATAAAGATTGAGACATCACGTCTACTTTTTTGTGAAAGAAATCAGGCACAAATAAGAGCAGATTTGTACCAAGGTATTGTGGACTGCGTCAATGCAGGGGAGGTTCAGTCAAATCGAGTCGGTCAACGGGTTGTTTTGCCTGCATCTTTCATCGGAGGCCCGCGTGACATGAGACGACGTTTTTTGGATGCTATGGCGTTAGTTCAAATTGCTGGTAAACCGGATATATTCCTAACTATGACATGCAACCCAAAATGGGATGAAATCCTTGATGAACTTTTACCTGGTCAGACAGCACAAGATCGACCGGAATTGGTTGCAAGAGCTTTTCGTGCCAAGTTAGAGGATCTCAAGGATCAACTTTTAAACAAGCATATCCTTGGTGAGGTAGCGTCGTATGTTTATGTGATTGAATTTCAAGAGCGTGGCTTGCCGCATGCACATTTTCTATTGATAATGACACCACAACACAAGATGTCAAATCCCGATCATTACGACAAGATTGTGTGCGCTGAAATTCCAAATCCCACAAAGCATCCTAAAATGCATGAGTACGTACTTTCTCATATGATGCACGGTCCTTGTGGCCATTTACGCACCTCAAGTCCGTGCATGCAAGGCGAACCAAAACGTTGTCGTTTTAATTATCCCAAGGAATTCAACGAAAAGACAACACAGGGAGAAGACTCGTATCCTTTGTATCGCCGAAGAGACAACGGAATGAAGGTCGAAGTACGAGGAAAGACCCTTGATAATAGATGGGTGTCTCCTTATAATCCCAAACTATTGATGATGTTCAATTGCCATATCAATATCGAAGTTTGCTCCAGTATTAAATCTGTTAAATATGTCTTCAAGTACGTTTACAAGGGTCATGACAAACAGGTTGTCCATATTGATCCTGATGGAGAAGATGTTGTTATCAATGAAATAAAGAAATTTCAAGATGCCCGTTATGTTTCACCGCCTGAGGCAATGTGGAGGCTTTTCAATTTCCCACTTTCTAAAATCCACCCATATGTGATGGCGTTGCATCTCCATCTTCCGAATAAGCAGATGGTTAGGTTTAGAGATGATGATATAATGACTGATATTATTGCAAGAGAAAGAGATAAGAGGTCGATGTTGACTGCTTTTTTTGAGAGAAATAGAATTGACGAGAGTGCAAGACAACATTTGTACAAAGATTTCCCAAAAAAGTTCACTTGGGATGTGAAAACACGTACTTGGAATACTCGAAAACAAGGGTCCATGATAGGGCGTCTGGTATCTGCTAACCCTGCTGAAGGAGAACGCTACTACTTACGTCTACTTTTGACACACGTAAGTGGACCCATATGTTTTGATGACCTCTACACAGTCAATGGCATATTATACCCGACCTTTCGAAGAGCGGCTCTTGAGAGAGGTTTAATAGAGTCAGATGAAAATTTAGATGCATGTCTAAGGGAGGCATCCTTATTTCAGTTTCCATGTGCTCTTAGAAGACTGTTCGTGACGATATTGATATTCTGTGAGCCAGGAGATGTTCGCAAGTTATGGGACACCCACTATGAATCGTTTTCTGAAGATTATAAGCACCAATGTCAAAGTGATGAGCGAGTCCGAAATATGGTCCTCAATGACATATCCACCTCTCTACAATCTCTGGGAAAACATCTTGATGATTTTGATCTTCCAAAGTTAAACGGGAGTCTCAATTTAGAAGTTGGAGGTTTTCGTGAAATACAAGAGGAGAACTCAATAATCGTCGAAGATGAACACTTACGAGCCCGTAACTCTCTAAACGCCGACCAAAAAGCAGCATTTGACGAGATCATAAGGCACGTTGATGACGATCTTCCCGGTGTGTTCTTCATAGATGGTCCCGGTGGAACTGGAAAAACATATTTGTATAAGGCTTTGCTTGCCGAGGTTCGTTCTCGTGGTCTCATTGCTTTAGCAACAGCTTCTTCTGGTGCTGCTGCTAATAATATGTCAGGCGGCAGAACAGCTCATTCACGATTCAAGATTCCACTTATTCTTAATAATAACTCTATGTGCAATATCAAGAAACAAAGTGGGGCCGCTCAACTGCTTCGAATGGCGAAAGTTATCATATGGGATGAGGCATCTATGGCTAAGAGACAAGCAGTGGAGGCGGTAGATAGAACTATGCAAGATATCACGGGTGTGAGACTCCCTTTCGGTGGTAAGATAATGGTTTTGGGAGGTGATTTTAGACAAGTTTTGCCGGTGGTTAGACGTGGCACACGAGCACAAAGTGTCGACTCTAGCTTACGAATGTCACCGCTATGGCATTTGATAAAAAAAATGCGTTTAACCATAAATATGAGAGCTTTAAGCGATCCATGGTTTTCAGATTTTTTGTTGCGAGTTGGTGACGGTGCCGAAGAGGTTTTAGATTAAACCTTTATTCGCATACCTGATGACATGGTTATTCCTTACAGCGATAAGAATAAATCGATTGAGGATTTGATTAATGCAGTATTTCCATCTCTTCACATGAACGAAAGGTCGGCATATTACATTATTTCTAGAGCGATATTATCAACTAAAAATGATAATGTCGATGACATTAATGAACAGCTGATCGGTAGATTTCATGGAGAGGAAAAAATATACTACAGTTTCGACGAGGCAGAAGATGATAAGAACAATTACTATCCCAATGAATTTCTTAACTCATTAAATGTTAGTGGTTTGCCCCCTCATTGCCTTCGGCTAAAAGTTGGATGCCCGATTATTTTATTACGCAATCTGGATCCATCTAATGGATTGTGCAATGGAACCAGATTGATATGTAGAAGTTTTCAGCCGAATGTCATCGATGCAGAAATAGCTGTTGGGCAACATTGCGGCAAACGAGTATTCGTACACAGAATTCCTTTGTGCCCGTCGGAAAACGACATGTTTCCATTCAAACTCAAGCGAAAACAATTTCCTATCCGCCTTAGCTTCGCTATGTCGATAAACAAAGCTCAGGGACAAACAATTCCAAATGTTGGTGTTTATCTACCGGACTCCGTATTTTCGCACGGACAACTTTATGTTGCTTTATCGAGAGGAATATCACGTAATAACACCAAGGTATTAGTGAAGCCTGTCAAACAGTTTGATCGTGAAGGTGTCTACACATCGAACGTGGTGTATCGAGAAGTCTTGCATGATGAATAAGGTACAACTAATTGTTTATTATAAAGTACTCATAAACATTTAACAAATATGAATATATACATATGATTTGAATGTCGACGATGTGCATCAAGTATCTTCAATAGTGTTTGAATTTTTCTTTTTGAAGTGTAAGTTTATACTTAAGTTGTCTTTTATGTACTTATTCCCACGTCGCCATATCAATACAATATTTTTAATTTATCCATAAATTTTGACGTTCTACGTGTTTTTAAGTTTCTTTTACTTTGTTTTAAAGTGTTGTTTACCTTACGCTTTCTTGTTTCATAAATATATTTTGCATCAATGGTACAATGATTATTCAAAACCTCTTTAATCGTTTTCAAATTTCTTGCCGCTGCAACACGCGAGTTACAAGCTATAGTTGAATAATATTATCGCCGCCGCCGCATTGCGCGGGTACTAGGCTAGTGTATTCCTAATGCATACAACCTACTAAATATTTTTACTGAAAACATAGACTTAATTGCAATAAATACATACTTAAATAGATAAATTAATGACATTAAAATTGGACAAGAAATTCCAGGTTGTACGTACCAAAATACAACTCATTACCCAACCTGTCTGAACCACCTATTTGGCACCACTAATTTAAAGGATAAGGAGGGTTTTTATGTAGGAACTCTTACCTAGAAATAGAGGAGAAGATTTGCATTAGGCATTGTACCTCCACCAAAAGAGTACCTAGTTATCCAATCATCTTCACTGACATCCTGCATGAGTAGCCATCAACCCGTCAAAGTTCTATTAAAGACACACTTTGATAACACAGATCATTGACAAGTATAGCAATATGAAACATGACCAAGTATAAACCTTTTCAAGTGATTATTGGTCACTAACAGGGTGTTTAGATGTGCCTTTTGGAAATGGTTACGTCATAGAACATAAAAAGATTATTAAGTTTTCATTAATTGAATGGAGATTTCATAGACCTTATTTGCGTACTTAGACTATCTTGGTGACCAAAGTAAGGTAACTCTAATAGATAACCATTAATGATATGTAATATCTAAAGATAATCATCAACAATAATAATCATCTTCTAATATTATCCGAATGAAACCCTTTTCAACCTCAATTTTTAATTATTTCATTATGTTTTTTAACACATTTAATTAAAAAACTAATAAAAGTAAATTCCACTGAAGATAAATTTGCATTGCATTAATAAAATAAAATATTACATTTCATTTCATATATACTAATAAACTAAATAAAAATTATATTCCACATAAAATAAAATGTATTTAACTAAAATAAATTTAACTTTCATTCAAATTAAACACTACATAAACCATTAAATCAGAGACCAAAGCAAGGCTCGACAAAACAGAAGTATCATAGTACGTCGTCCTTCCTTGAAATGGAACTTTCATGCTGGAACAAGAACTAGCATGAAAGTCGATCTATTACAACCAGCACAGTTGTTCGTATTTTAAAATAAATTTAACTTTCATTCAAATTAAACACTACATAAACGCAATAAAAACCAAAAGCCCACATCATTTCATAATAATAATAATAATTAATATTAATAATTAATTTAATAATATAAATTAAAACAAAAGTCCAATGTTAACACTAAAATTAAAAAGCCCAGCATCATTTAATATATCTTTTTAATAAAGCCCAACATGTAAATCCTAATCTTCTCCCTACCAATAAAATACATTACCCATTTTTTTAGTACATCTTTTTGGTACAAAGCGCATAGCAAAAGAAAAGAAAACAATAACAAAAAATAGAAAGAGAAGAAAAGAAAGAGAAATCAATATTGGAATGTCAATTTTGAAATGTTGGATGTTGACCCTGACATGTCACCTCCGAAACCCATTGACCCCGCCCGAGCTTAACCCCGAACTTCAACCCCACCCACTACTGCCGTTATTAGTCCAATAAGTTGGAGGTGAGCTACAAATATATTTAGGTCAAAAGTCGCTATGGTTTTTTAGTGGATCTTACCTTTTTTATAATATATCGTGTATATACACGGCTCATTCAATCATTAATATATAAATATATATTATTATATTTTTGAGCATTTTCTAAAATAAAAGTTGTAAGCTTAACTCGTAAAATATGATTGTTAAGTTTAGATCTAAAGCACTTAAGTTAACAAAAAACATAAAAATATTAAAAGTTCTTACGTAGATCAGATTTTAACAGTAAAAAAATAATTAATTTGCTTGAAGTTTTATGATTAGGAAAGTTTTTTATTTTTTATTATGAAACTTTAATAATCAGGAATCTGACTTTATTGTGAAACTTTAGGAGTTTTAATTGTTTCAGAGTTAGGATACGTAGGCCTATATAATCATGATAGACTCTTTGTTATTATTTATTTTAAACTTTTAATTAATCAATACAACTTTGTTTATTTTTTCCTAGCTTCCTTGTTCGTGAAATGAAGAAAACTCCAGGTAATTTGATTTGATGAAGGCTATTTGCATTGAATTAAGAGAAAGAAACATTTGAAGTCATTAAACACAAGCAAAATTGTTCTAGATTTTGCTATGTCTAATCTTCGCACATTTGAAAATCTCAGAGAGGGCCGTGCAAACTACTGAAAATTACATCAACCTATACCTAACAGCCACATAAATGCCTCAGCATCATCCTATACTTATGATACAGAAAACTGAAATCAAAACGACCCACAGAAACTAAACTAAATATATAATGGATCAAGAACTAGAAAACAGAAAGCTATAAAGAATCATACGATGTATGAAGTCCATAAGATCTTGAAGTTGTTGTGGAGAAGTGGATTTAAAGCATGAACGAAGACGACCAGCAAGAAGAAAACAAGTGAGCTTGAGAATAAAAACGTCTGGTAACAAATTTCGTTCAAGTGAAGCCATCATTAGTTTGACCATAGCATTGTAAGGTGCTTGCATTAAGTTGCTCATTTATTATTTATATTTGTTTCTTATTAGAAAATTAAGATGGAAAAGGAAGGATGGTTGAGATCGAAGATGATCAGAGTTTAATGATTATTTAGTTGAATGTAGTAATGCAGTACTAGAGTCATAGAGAATAAGGTAGTTGCCTAGTTGGGGACCCGGGAAGTACGTAGTACAGTTTGGTGGAAGTCTATTAGTCCGTATATGTGATAAAAGGTAGGATGTCGAATTTGACATTTTACATCAAGAAAGTTAATAAATAAGGGATATTCTAAACAAACACTCTAATCTTTCTGAATGTACATTATGTGTAAGTATACATGAATGTGTGTCAGTCTCATCACCAATGACGGATTTTAAAAGGGGCAGGGAGAGGCCATGGCCCCCCTAAAAGTTTGAGCAAATAATGATTTACAATGAAAAATAATATGTATTATATAATTTTTAATCAATTTTAAGAAGGAAATAAGAAAGTTTTGATCTTTAATGGAGGAATATTAATTTGAAGAAGGTGACTCAAATCCCAATGTACAACTTTTATTTTCACTAAAACCCTTTATTTTATATAAAAGTTATACTTAGCCCTTACTAGTTACTATTATTATTCGTTGTACAAGATAAGTAAATTGGTATCTTTTATATTTAATTACATAAAATATCATCTTATACTTAAAAACATTTATTTTATATTTATGTTTCAAGGTAGTACTTTATGTTTTTTATTTCAAAATTAATTAATTTTAACTTTACATTTTATATTCATAAGATATTGAAAATTAAATTGGTTTTACTCTTTTTATGAATATAACGTAATCAAAATAAAGTTAGTAAATATTATAGTTAGATGAATTTCTCATGTTTTAGGTCTATTTAACACATGAACATTTAAATCACGAGACAACTATGTGTTCAAATAAGTTTTACGTTTCAAATAATTTTCGGCCCCCCCAAAAAATATATTCAAGATCCGTCACTGCTCATTACCCTCTATATATGTGTGTCTTTATTAGTCACGTCACACCTTAAGAAGTGTTCAAACATAAAGCCTCAACAAATAAATATTACTATAATTCTATAATAATTCTAATAATATATATCAAACTTCAAACACCACATTTTATGAGGGCTATATATTATATTTCATAGACAAAATGGTGCAATGACGTAGCAAAGCGTTTAAGCACAATTACTAATTTGAAACTAAATGGTCGCCAAATCCAAGAGGAAACAAAAAGACTTATACTATGGGTATAGTTAAGTTCTATTTATACTCCGATGCAAATACGACTTATGCCCTTCATAAATTCCCCTTATTAACATTTTGCAAGGCAAAATACCTGTAGAAACTACAGTTGATGAATAGCCTATAAACTGAAGAGGTATGTATGTAAAAGTAGTGAGGTATAATTGATGAACAGTCATAGTGAGGAAAAATGGATAAACAAGTAATATTTCTATCAGAGTGGTTTGATAGTTATTTTTTAAATGATGCTCCTAAAAACATGAATGAAGTTTTTGAAAAAATATACTTTTGTAATGTTACAATTCATATTATATTATCTTATAGTAAAAGAATTAATTTTGTTTTAGTTGCAAACACATGTATCTATAGTGAATATAATTGAACTTGACTTGTTGTTTCATAAACTTTTCAGTAATTTTCAAGAAAAATAAAATATAAAATTATAAAATAATAACAATAATAAGAAGGAAAATACAGCTAAAGCATTCAGAAAGTTATACATTTTTTTTTCTTCATATAATAAGCTTTTCTATATTATAACAAAATAACAGTGTTTCTTTTGATATTAATATTAAATATTAAATATTAATATTGAATATTAATATTCATATCATAATTATTATTATAATACCATCTCTAATAGAATTTATTCTCATTACATTCTAAATATAGTGCGTTTTATACACCTACATGGTATGTTTTATTTAAATATGATATTAAATTTATTATTTTATTTTTTCAAATCACTTATCTTGTAATTCTCATGTTAAAAAACCTCGTTTATTTGAATACAAGTGCATCCTCATTTTCTCTACATTTATCCTTCCTTATTATTTCTTCACAATTTTAAATTTTTTTTTTTTTAAATTTTCATTTTTCTATTTAATTTTTTTTTTAACTTTTCTTTGTTTTTCTCATTTTCTTGCTTTTTCATTTTTTCTTGTTTATTTTCTTTTTTGCATTTTTTTTTTCTGTTTTTTCACATTTTTTTCCTCTTTTTTTCTTTACCTTTTTTTTTTCTTTTTTCAAATTTTTACGTTTTTTACGTCATTTTACTTCTTTTGTCCTTCAAAGACATTGATTTTTGACTTTTTTTTTATTCTTCAGGACAATTATTCTCATAATCCGTTTGGAGATTCGATAAACAATTGATGAGATGATCAAGTTTATAGATATGATTTTGTAACATGAAATTATAATTTAGAAACGTAAAAAATAAAAGGATAAAACACATGAAACAACATTGTTTTATGTAAACAAAATACTATTTATTTGAACGAGAACTTCAAACTACGTATAAATTTTAACAAATAAAATAATATCGTTTCATGTGTATTATTTAATTTTATACATTTTTAAATCACACATATTACAAAATTAAATATTTAAAGTCGAACACATCACTAATTATTTACCAAATCGAGATCGAGATAGTGTAATTAATGAAAATGAAAAATAAAATCAAATTTTAATGGTCCGGATAAAAAAGAAGTAAAATAGTTTAAAAAAGGTTAAAAATAAAAAATTAGGGTGTTATTTTAGAAAAGAGAAAAAAAAATAACCCGATCAAAATAGGTTGCCTGAGAGGGTGATACATCTAAATCCCAACTGTATCTATCGGTTCCTCAACCCCACAAATCTCTAGTTATACACAATCCTTCTTTCTCATCGGTTGCTCCAACTTCAAACCCTGGTACGTCTGCATAAACATATAAAAACTCTCATCTTTCTTGTACGTTTTGCAGTAAATTTGCAGTGGGTATTCATTAATTATATGTTTTTGTATACATGTTAATGGTTTGATCTATTTTTGTTTCTCTGCCCAGAGTTTTTTTTTTGGTTTTACATGAAAATAGAGAAACCCAATTAATCATATATTTTAATATAATTTGGTGCGTTTGTTTGTTTAAGGTTTAAATAAGGGGGCACTGATTGAAATGTATATTTTCTTTATGGATAGTTGGATTTGTAGAAATTTTGAGGCGTTTGTTGCCATGATTAGTAGTAAGTGTTTGGCTAAAACTGTTTATCATTATGATTTTATATTTATTTAGGTCAAAATAATCAGTTTCTAAGAAGAATGTTGAAAGTTTCAGAGTGATTATTGAGATAAATGTAAGCATATGAATATTGGATATTGATTGATCAAGTTGCTATAATAATAATAATAAAAAAAAGATGAATGCATAATCTAGCTGCATTTAGATTCTCAATGGCTTTGACATTTTACTAATTAATACATTTTCAAATTATGTTGAACTTTTGTGAAGATGGAGTCCTCAAAGATAAACATTGATGACTATGGAAGTTCACGGCTATTACATGATATTGAAGAAATAAGCAAAGCTTTATATTTACGTGACAACCCACCGAAGACTTCAATACCACCCAAGTATGTAAAAGACGATTTATTACTGAATGACAAAAAGTCTTCCATTTGGAAATGGAAGCCATTGAAAGCATTAACTCATACTAGAAACCATAAGTTAACTTGTTCTTTCTTTCTTCAAATTCATTCTATAGAAGGATTACCATTAAACTTTAACGACCTTAGTATATGTGTTTATTGGAAAACAAAACACGAGGTTTTAAAAAGCCATTCAATACGTGTTAAAGAGGGTGTTGCAGAGTTTGAAGAGATGTTGATCCACCGTTGTTCAGTATATGCTAGTAAAAGTGGTGCCCATGATGATGTGGCAAAGTACGCACCTAAGATTTCTTTGCTATATGCTTCTATAGTTGGAGCTCCTAATTTGGATATCGGGAAGCATTGGATTGATCTCACGAGATTGCTTCCACTTTCTTTGATGGAGTTAGAAGATGAGAAAAACCGTTATGGGAAGTGGATAACGAGCTTTAAGCTTACTGGTAAGGCAAAAGGTGCGGCAATTAATGTTAGTTTTGGTTTTTCTTTATCTGTTGATAGTTTTATGAGGCTGAATAACTTTGGGAAGATTCCGGATAAAGGAAATGGGAAAATCCTTCAAAGGATTGGAAGCATTCCAGGTAACTCGAGTCGTAGTGCCTGTGTGTCTAATTTATCTTTTGATACGAAAGCTCATAATGGGATTGTAGTAAGTGAAGGGCCATCAGTTAGTTTTCTGTATGAGTTACTTGATGATGCAAATTCAACTTACTCAAAAGAATCAAGTTCAGTATCTAAAGAGGTTTACGATGAAGAATTTACGGTTGTTGACAAAGGTGTTGAATTTTCTACATCTGTTGAAAATTCTTGTATTGAGACGATTGATGTGACTGAACTTTTCGACGATGAAGTCTGTGGTGATTTTGAAACAGAGACTGTTTTTGATGGAATTAGTTCTAAAGAGAATAATGTCTGCATTGAAGAATCCAGTGAAGAACTTGACTTATTTTTGCACAATCTTTCTATATCTGAATCAAGAGAGTTGGATTTTTCATGTCACGAAAACCAGTTTTTTGAACAAAATTACCACATGAAGAACGGAGAAATTTGTGAAGGGAGTAATTTGGTAAAGTCACGTAGCTTAGATGACCTAACGAGCATTGTTATCGATGATTTCATGAACTTGGTTGGTTCTGATAGCGAGCCTGAGTCTCCAAGGGAACGTCTTTTGAGACAATTTGAGCAGGAAACTTTAGCTTCGGGAAACTTAATATTTGATCTCCATGCTAAAGAAGATCAGAAAGACTGTTCTAACATTTTTGATTCATCATTTTTATTTCAAGAACTGGAGACCGAACCTGATTATGAGAGGGGTCCCTCTTTGATTAGTAGAAGGAATGCTAAAATGCTTGAGAATTTAGAAACTGACGAATTAATGCAAAAATGGGGTTTGAATGAGAGAGCGTTTTTGAATTCTCCAAGAACCGATTCGGGTGCATTTGGTAGTCCAGTTTATCTTTCACCCGAAAGGCCACATGAATTGCCTCCTCTTGGAGTTGGGTTGGGCTCGTTTTTGAAGACCAAAGATGATGGATTTTTAAGGTCCTTGAATCCGTTGCTATTCCAAAAAGCTAAAAATGGTGAGAGATTAATTTTGCAAGTATCTAATTCAATTGTGCTACCTTTGGAAATGGGATCTAATGGTATGGATATATTGATGAAATGGGCAATGGTTGGATCCGAAAAGATGCTTTTTCAGGCAACCAATTTGATGCCAATGGAAGAAATTACAGGAAAGACGTTACGGCAAGCAGCTTGGGAATCTGAATCTAAAATGGAGGTGCTTGAGAGGTTAGCCGTTTTATTTAAAATATGTTTCAGCATCATGGAAGTAGAAACCAGAGATGGCAACTTTGATTTATTTACTTGTGAATGGGTCCATTTGTATAATGGTTTATCCCAAACTATATTTTAAATGCATACAACCTTCTTACTCATTTCATTTTGTAATCATAGTTAACACATTAAATGCTCATAAAAATAGTGAAAAAACAGAGAATGATTGCGGCTTGACCCGACCTGTCTCATGCTAAAAACCTATTTTGAACTCATTACTCTATCTGACTTACCTGCCCACCTGTATTAGAAACTACAGATTTGAATGAGAGCTTCTTTTGTGTAGCTGATGCATCATGGAATTCATGCACCAATTTTTCCAGTTAATGTATAATAGATGCTACCATTTTAGATGATCAAACTTTCTTTTGTCTAGTTATTATAACGTCAATTTTGTGCTCCAATTAGAGGTAGCAATTTGGAGGGTTGTATTGGGTTATGTTATATCTGTAATAGATCAAGTAAAGATTTTTAGCTAAAAGGTAAACATGTCAAATGGGTCGAAGTGGTCAAACGGATTGAAAGTCGTTAATAGTGTGTTTTTAATGCATAAAACCTTGTAAGACATCTTATGTATTGAACTAGGTTATTGTTGAAATCATTTTTGAAACACGAGTTATTTATAATGAAAAAGCGGACAAATAGTATTTTGGGTTAACCCAATGTCGTGCATCCTGTTTACAAAGTAGAACAACGACTACTTGTTTTGACCCTTTACCCGTCTATTTTTCCACCTCTAGTTCCAATATATTTCCATCAAAATTTTAACAATTGCACTTGCTTAATTATCTTCAACGTGTCACAGGGGTCAAAGCTTAGTTAATGAATCAGAGGCGAACGAAACAACGATGAGCATTTGTTGTGAGATTGATTCAGAATATGTTTCTGTAGGAAATATTATTCCTTTAGCTATTGAAAAGATTCAATACCTTCTAATCGAAGGATTGAGAGTTCAATCTGGAATGTCAACTGAAGAACCTCCCTCAAGCATAAACTTAGCCTCTACAAGCAACAATGGCATTAAGGAACTAGTAGACATGTCCATTTCATTAGATGAGTTGATAAAATTGGATTCCGCAAATTCCGTTGATGGAGACTCATTTGATCAAAATTGTGTGAATATTAGTAACTTCACGTTAGGTCTACAAATGTTGCTTAGAGATCCATTACGAGACTACGAGCCTGTTGGTATCCCAATGCTTGCTCTAGTTCAAGTAGAGAGAAGCACAAGTGTTGACCCGATGTTCAAAGTTAACGAAGTTCATGTCACAGGTTTCAAAGCTGACCCTCGGAAAAAGCAACATTCGGGTTCCCGTTGGTTGCATTCTAGTGGAATGACAGGTAAACCAAAAAGGTATCCTTTGACCAAGTCAACTGCATTAATGAGATCGTCTATATTGTCAATGAACAAGATGAAACATGAAGAGACATTGTGGAGTTTGTCTTCTTATGTTCATGGTGAAGTGCCTAAATGGAAAGAGCTATCAGGACTCAGTTTATATGTAAGGAACCCTGATATTCTCTTTAATTGAAAGTATCATGTGAATTATTCAGTATAGAGAACATACATACGTTATGGATTTTGAGGACATTGAGGCATGTCTTTTTAGAAAAAAATCCGATTTATGTAAACTGTTCGGTGACTCGAAATTTTGATTTCACATGTAAATTGCTTGTATCTTTAAATTATATGTTTTTAGGAATTCCCCTGTTCTGTTGTTTAAACTGTGAAGAAAGTCGAAATTTTTGGTTTATCCATTTGATGTGTATGCTCATAAAATAACCAAAAACAAACTGCAGGGGTCTTTTGCAGGTTGTCCAATGGTATTCTCCTATTCCTGGTAAAGTATTGTTCTAAATTGAATTACCTTTTGTAGTTATACATATATGATTAATCGTCTTCAATTCATCCTGGTATGGTAAGATTGATATCTATATATACGTTATCAAACTTTTCATGTCAGGTAAAATATTTTCAAATATCTACAATGTTACTGCCATATCATTGGAAATTTCAAATTTTTATCTTTTTGAGTATTCAGTGTAAATCAGAGGTGGAAAAATGCCAAAATTGGCAGCTTGGGTCACGGGTCGAAACGAGTAGTTCTTCTGAGGGTCGAAAAATGCCATAAACACTTTCCCCTTTTACTTTTCCTGAGTTCTATGAACACTTACTGCGAATACATTATGAGTGAGTTTCACCCAAAATCCCCGTTTCTGTTTTAGCTTGTATTTTTGAAGTTTTCGATTTAATATTGGAAGCAAAATATAACCGGTATGCACGTGTATCTATGACTTAGTAATGTTAGTTTAATTTATATTGTAACATTTTTATTATGTGGCGAGTTAAAAATAATCTAATAGATTATCATAAATAATGACTTTTAATCTTTTTATTTGATATAACTTAATATGGATACAAACTTAAAAATCTTAGAATTGTCACAAATAATAGTAAACCATTCGAATGAACTCATGAAACAACATAACAACAATTTTAATTTATAGTTTTATACTAAAAACGACACTAGCTACCTAAACGGCTAAACACCAATGTAAAATGGATGGATGAATATGAGATTGTTGCTAAAAAACATGACAAAATTGTGTAAATCTTAATAGTAAATAAATATAAATAATATATAAGAATCATACTTGTAAGATCATTATTTTTATTTGAAATCTAATTAACCAATCAGATTCCATAATTTAATTATAGTTTTAAAATTCCATAATTTAATTATAGTTTTAAAAAATAATTTAAATAACCAATCAGATGCCATAATTTAATGTATTTATTTAAATCTTAATAATAAATAAATAAATAATATATAAGAATTATACTTATTTTTATCATTTGCGATCTAACGATCTTCATTTCTTTCGTATAATTACACTTTTCACCCTTAAATATTCAATGTATTTATTTAAATTAAAAAATAGATTAAATATTTTATTAATAACAACTATCTATCTATTTTACACAATACTACATGCACACACTAACTAATGCTAATAGTAGTAGATTCAAGTAGGAGATACACAATTAGCACACACATCTTCTGTATATAGGTTTGTTTTAACAAGAATTTGTTCAGCTCTCTACGTCTGTTTGTTTATTTATGATGATGCAGTTATAACACATGCACTGTCACCAAATGGTTGGACCCAGCAGGCGAGATCGATGCTTTAGCAAAAACTGAAAAACCAAATACTCAGAGGGGTTATTTCCTGATATAGTTAGTTTCGACTTTTCAACAGTTCGCTAAACTAGGCTCATTTGCTGTAAGTTTACTTATTGCCAGTTACAATTATTATTGTTATGTCAATCAATTTGTAATTTACTGGCTCGACTCATAATTCATACAGTATATAGGAATGGAGGGAGAACAAAGATATCAGTCTTAATTAGAGTCGACTTTTTATGCATTACATCAAGCAAAATCATTTATATTTAAAAAAAAAAGGTCCATAACCTTGGTAGTGGAAGAAGAAAAAAGTAACTGAAATACAACATTCTTCTTACAACTGAAGAAAACATACGAATGTTACTTGCTTCTCAACAAGATAGGGAGCGAGTAAGCATAGAAAAACTAATTTAAAATTAAACACATATAATAATTACGAGCTAATCGTAACTAATACAAGGTATTAGAAGTTAGAAGGACGTTGGTGGTTATGGATGCCCTCATAGGTCGTGATTACAAATCGTGCATCATCTACATCTCTTTCAACTCTCTTCTTTACTGAACATCCTTCTGCTGAACATCGATAATAGTTCCTGTTAAGACATTAATTTATAGTGTTAGTACCTTTTTGAGTTTTTATTCTTCCATAAACTCATCATGCATGCATTATCTTAAATATTATGAAGAAATTTAAGGGGTGTTTAGACGTGTGTTTTGAAAGTAATTATCAGATTATTGCTACTAGTGATCAGTTTTTGATAATTAGATAAACAAAATATATTATCGTTATCTATTGTTTAGAAATGATTATTTGATTCCTGAACACTGAAAATCACATAATCACTAGGGCAACTGATGTCATTATTAACCACGTACCTTGGGTTTGGGCTGTTCTTCACCATCTTCTTCCCATACTTTCTCCACTTGAAGCCATCATCTAGGATCTCTACCTGTGATTGAGTTTTGAAGGCGACTTTCTCTTTTGTACCCCTTCCAGCTTGCACGATCCCAGTGCCACCTAATAACAAAAAACGCCCTTTTAGATGCTTGAGTTATTAAGTTAATCTTGATGATGCCACTTGCTTTGTGTCCATCTGTGCCAGTGTATGTTAAAATAGTCAAAGTGTGTGTGTATGTGTGTCATTTGATGTACATGAAACATTGCATATGATATTATGATTAAATGAGTTTGCTTACCGCTACTATCTCCTTGAAGGTGGCTACTAGTGCTACTGCTTCCAATGGACCGACTTCCATCATCAATGGCAGCTGAAACATAAACTTGCGTATTATCTTGATATTCAGGAACCATGGGTGCTTGATCTTCATTCATCAACTCATCAAAAATGAGAAAGTTATCAAAAAATTCAGAATTTTGGTAGTTTGGAACATCATAATCAATATCAGGTGAGTCATCTGATCTATAACTGTGTGATTTAGACATAGGATTATATGCATCCATGATCATATTTGCTTTTGCAAGTTGAGTTTTCTGTTCTTGATTTATAATATTGTTACCTCTTTCCTATGACCTTCCTTTGCCCATCAAAGAAGTTTCGTTTCATGTCGTGTTTAATGGTAGCAGCAGTGGCTGCTATTAAAAATATTGATACTTAGGTCCCATGAAAATAGATGAAAACGAATTCTTTGATGTAATATTTGGAGATTAGTTTAATTAAGGAACTTGATTAAGGAAAGTGTGTAGGAAGAAGGTTAATTGATGGGACTTGCGTTGGTAGGTTGCTGACGATGACGTTAATTTGTTAGTAAGTTCATATATATGTCATCGAGAGCTAGAGATAGCAAAATAGTTGGTTGAGTAAGGGGTCAAAACAAGTTGGGTTTGCTGATCTCGGAACATTTTTGTCCATATTTTTTATATATAGTAAGCATGTAAATTGTGAATATAGAAGTTAGTTACTTATTATATCGATCATCATATCAATAATAATCCAAGTATGCTGAATAAAATGATTTACAAGGTCTGTGAGTATTAAAATTTTCGTGGGATGACTTTTTAACCGTTTTCTTTTTAATTAAGCTTTTTATTTCACCCATATTAAATAAAACATAACTCGAATCGACACATTCATAAGTGAACGAGTTAAAATTACTGCCTCTATTAGAAAAAATGTCTGTAATTAAGGACTTTGAAGTCAACCGTACTACTTTTCGGTTTCAAACTGATACAAACTTATTATCTTACAAGTCCCAATCCCAATAAGGCTGTATAGAAAGATATTAATTAATAAACAAAGAAACATAATGTTAATTACACATGCCAATATAAAACTTTTGGATTTAGAATTTGAAAAGTAATAAGCTTGACTTTGAAAAGTCAAGTGTGAGCAAGACAAAGGGAGAATAGACCGA
This sequence comes from Logfia minima, assembly GCA_963921325.1. Lineage (NCBI taxonomy): Eukaryota > Viridiplantae > Streptophyta > Magnoliopsida > Asterales > Asteraceae > Logfia > Logfia minima. The sequence goes on from OY992767.1 coordinate 35,451,777, forward strand.
AAGTGATAAGAGAAGGAAGACTTATGAGTAGACTTTTGTGACGATTTTGTGGCCTCAACTCTCGTGGTTTAGACTTTAGACCAACCCTTTTGCAACGCCAACCGTAATCTATCATTATTATCCTTTTCTGTTAATGGGGTTATCTGTTTTATTTTATATGTTTCATGTTAATATTAATTATCTATTAAAGAAGACATGTACAATCTTTTTCAATATTATGTAACCACTTTGAGTTGGATCCTAAGTTATATCTCGGTGCTTTCTTAGACTACTCACAATAAATTAAGTTTTTTTAGTGTCAATTCAACGTCACGTCAACACCTAAAACTAAATACTACTAACAGATAACGTTTATTCAGCACTTTTCTCAACCCCACATGTACTAATAATACATTTACTATAAAAAAAAAAAATAACCTTATAGTTTCCGAAAGACACTTTTGTAATAATACGCTCAGCCCAAAAACAAAATAAGTTGTACCAGTAATTTTTAAAAGACACCTAAAAAACGCCCCTCAAAAACGTCAATTGACATATGTCTTAAGGGTGGACCCGCCTGACAAATAGAATTAAAAAGTATGATATGGCTTTCGTGTTTCACTTGTTAATTAAGAAGAAAAGAGAAAATTTATTTTGGGTCGTCATAAACAAATTGTTTATTTAAAAAAAGAACTTCTGATAGGTTTTTGTATCATGCGCTCGTTACTAATCAATACGATAATATTACGAAATTGAGTACGTGTTCAAGATTTCGTCTTCTAGTTAAACGTATGCTCGATATTTGTTCATTCATTAGTTAAAGATTTTTTATTCAATTGTGTACCATATTAATTATTTGTATTTTTATAATTGTATTATTGTATATACTCCAAAATCTCCATGTGACAGTTCGACCGACATGAAAAATGATAATCTCCAATTAAGGGTAGACCCAGGTCCAAGAGGATTACGAAGATTATACACAATATTTTATATCTTTTTCGTTTTAAAATAATAGTTTATTTTTAATTTAAAATTCTTTTCTTTTTTAACTTTAACTTTATATATATTTATTTGTATTATATTATATTTGATAAAAATTATACCAATAAATATACATTTAAAACTCAATCCATTCATATATTTTGCATCAAGTATTATATATCACAAAAAAATATTTAAGGTCAAAGTTGACAAAGAAAGACTTCAGAAAAGTAAAATTGGATTATTTGGGACGGAGAGAGTATTATATTTCAATAAAATCGTTTGAATGATTACATTAAAAAAAATAGTATATTTCTTTCGTTTTAGTTAATTAATTTTAATGAAAGGTAGCAAAATTTAATTCTGATCGAACGAGTCTACCTGGACATGGATGCTACAATTTTTTAATATATGATTTTAAGTTTAAATGTATTATTTATACTATTTCTTTTGTTATGTATAAATAAAAAAATATGATATAATTAATATACATACTACACCTTTTTAATATATGATTTTGATTTTGATGTATATATGAAAAATAATATGTAAATATTATTTTCTTAACAAAGTCTCATTTTGTCGTTAACAAAAACTTATGCACCTTTAAAGTGTGAAAATAAGAAAGTATAATACATTTCTTATATAGATTATCTTTACACAATAATATATTTATTACATTATAATTAAAAGTAATCATTTTTTATAGTTATATATTAAACTTAAACCGTACGACGCACGGCAATTTAAGTTAAACAATTTTTATATTTACAATTTTTATAGGTTTAATAGTTTAATATTATTTTTAATTAGTGTTTGAGTAGGATTCATAGATTTTTTAATTAATTATTATTATATTCAAATATTATCTAACTCTATCTAAATTTATTTTTTAGTTTATCTTTTAAATTTAAATAATTATTTATTTTTTAATTATGAGAGGTCGCCACATGTCATTTTGCATATGTGATAAAATATGAAGCACATTTTTATTCTCTTTTAGTATATATATAGGTAGATAGATATAAATTTTAATAAAAGATGAATGAAAAAGTGTGTTGATCAATTCTACTTAATCTGGACCGATAAATACGTTATTCAACATCTTCAATTATTACTTTTTATTATCATTAAAAGATGATTGATTGCTGAAATATTTAGATGGAGACTTCCTACGAGGTTCGCATGAATTTGAAGGATATGGTGCGACCTATTAAAATCACACGAGTCGTGTTTTTGAGTTACTTGGTCAAAATAAGTAGTCAAACAAATTGGAGTGTTTAAGGTACTTGATTTTGTGCCAAATTATTCAAATGTAATTCGAAGTCATAATAAGAACAAATTTGGCATGATAAAACAAAAACGATAATCACTATGCGTACCAATTATATGAAAAACTGCAAAGTGAAACGAACAATGACAATTGGACTTTTCTATATTCAATTTCTTTACGGTTTTTGAAAGATTCTTGAATTCTTTTATAACAGTTTTTGAAATACAAATTTACTATCAACTTAATGGTACTCTTGTGAAGATTAATATCCATTCCTTTCTTCTCATACTTATCAAACAAAAGCCAAGTAAAGGTTATAATTAAGCCTGCAATCAAGGCGAATGAGCATGAAAAGAGCATGTTGGTATTCATTTATTAAGATTTTATCAAATAAACGGAATGAATGCGAATGAATTTTCTTATTTATGTTCGTTCACCAAGAAAATATGTTTGTTCACGGACATACACGAATGCAAACGAATGAATGTATAAAATAAACACATTCGTACATTAATAGTTAAATGAACATAAACGAAGATAAACGAACATATATATATATATATATAACTTGAAGCCTTGCGATACACATTCAACATTACAAAATGACCAAAATACAATGCTATATTTTGATATATGAACAAATTTTATAAGACATGACAATTTCTTAAGGTTTCATATATATATTTTTAGATTTAGATTAAATAAGAATGCTATATACAAATATGCATAAATTTGATTAAACTATTAGTAAACAAATATAAATATACGACCATAAACGAATGTAACTAACATTTATCAAACTTTCATGAATATAAATGAACGAACGAGACATATGTTCACGAACATAAACGTTCGTTGAACGTGTGGTTAGCTTACAAGCCTAGTTATAGGGCATGTTTAGCAACAATTAGCTACACTTAGAAATTGTGGTTGGACTTGGAGCCGAAGCTTGTGGCTAAAGATTCTTTTTTCCATAAAGTACTTTAAAATGCTTATTTGAAAAGGGATTATTGTAAATCTTTTTCTTCAATAATTCCTATTATTTTTTTATTGCCAAACATAAATTATTCATCTAGAGAAGATTGAGATTGTTAAAACAAGAAGCTCAATTAACTAGATCCGTTGAAAATCTTGCGCCAAACACAACCATAATTTATGAGTAAAATTAGGTATGAGATCACAGGGGAAGAGGGATTAGGGAGGGAATGAAATATGGACCATTGGATCTTAGATCAATGATTAATAATTGATGGGAAATATGGACCATTGGATCCATTTTTTAACGTTGTCTTATTACCCCCTTCACTTTCTTCATATACTCCTCATTCCTTCTTCCTCTCCCACCCCACCTACCTCGACCACCACCAACATGTTACTACCACTGTCACCGGCCATAAGAGTTTTTTCTGTGTAAAATTAAGTTTTAAGTTTTTTTTTTTTTTTTTTCATTTTTACTTATCTTTTACTTTTTATAACTTTATCTTGCTTCTACTTTTTTAAACATTAAATGTAAACTCTTATTTTAAGTTTTTCTGTTTTGGTTTGTTTATAAATCTCTTCTTACTTTTTTATTTATTTTATTTTTAGTTATGCTTTGTTTTCTAGCAATTCGTAACAACTTGGTTTTTTTATTTTTGTTAGTGTTCCAAATATTAGCAATCAATCGAATTATACAATAATAATGTCGTTTATTTTCTTATCAAACAAGATGCAATGTGTTTATTTTTAAATGAGGCAGTTTTTTTATTTACTAATGATGCGATGTGTTTAACTTAAAACATGAGATAATATTTTTTATTGACCGATGATTCATTGCGTTCAATGTAAAAACATGATACGATGTATTTAATTTACAAACATGATGCAATATATTTAATTTAAAAGTATGATGCAATGTGTTTAATTTAAAAAAATAATGCAGTGTGTTTATTTAAAAATTTGATACAGTGTTTATTGACTGAAAATACAGTATGTTTAATTTAAAAATATGATACAATATTTATTAGTCGATAATGCGGTGTCTTAAATTTAAAAGTACTTACATATTATGCTGAATAAATATATGAAACTTTGACTATATACACATTGGAATTGATAAAGGTCTTGTGCTTTTTAAAAGAAAATAAATAATCCTTTGTCTAACAAAAAAGAGAAAATAAAGTGAAGAAGAAAGTTTGATAGGCTTAAAAATCTATATAATGATAAAACGGTAACAGGTGTTATGGTGAACGAACAATTAAAAAAGAAGAAGACATAACTAAGTGACGTATAAACCAACAAATGAATTAAGTCAATTTTAAACTAAGATATATATATTTTATATTTATATTTAAGGAAAAGAAAAAAATAGCTTGATATGATTAGGGGAATAAATAGTGGTTGTTATGACTTATGATTACATAACAATTTATACACCTGCACGTGTATTAAAACTTGTAGAGATGACTTTAAAATGAATATTTTACTTCTCATAAAATAGAAGGTTCCTTGTAAAATAAAGAAAACATTTTTTTTTTTAATAATGATGTAAAAAAATTACTTGTAAACCTCACTTACATATTATAGGGTAAAAAAATCAACTTACAATAATGATTACCCCACTAGAGAATAATCGACCATGACTTTAACTAATTGCCTCAATTACTTCGAAGCTTCTGTATGAGATCTAAACAACTCATCGATTCATCGTATCTCCGACGACTCATGTACTAAAAGTTTTTGTAAGCAATCACATCAACTACTACGGTAACTGTATTGATTTTAGTCCATAACTATCGTGTTATATTTAGAAAAATTTAAATCGGCAAAAGAAACAAATAATGTTGTATAGATCTAAAATGATAAATTTAGAATTCAGTTCAATTGTACTGTTCTTAATACATAAATTTTATGTATTCTCTCCGTATATTCATCAATCATTTTAGCATGTGCACTGATTAAATCTTTTAACATTTTGGTGAGTTTATATGTTTATATCTTTAGGTTTATCGATCATTTTTTTTTATTTGACAAAGTATCAAAATACTCTCTCTAACTAATACTTGCCATCTTCGTGTAGTTCTTGGTTTGGACCATAATCAAATGTAGCTAATCGATTGATGTTACAAGGAAGGATACTTGAAGAAGCTTCCAGCTCGTTCATGCGACAACCTTCAAAAGATTTGGAATACATCAAGTGATGATCCAACACCTAAGTTTGTCAGACACCACTTGTAAAAACGCCAATTTTCTTATGGGTTTGTTGAATTGGTTGTTTCAGAAGCGAATTGTTTTAAGCTATTTTGGTTTGTTGGCTTTAGAATATTATGTATGGTAACATATATTTAGTTATTGAATTCAATATTGGCAACTGTGTTTCACTAATTTCTTACTCATATCAATTAAATATCGTCTCTGGTAATTAGTACATCGTTTGATAGTATTCTCTTACTACCAATTGAATTAGCAGCACCTAACAATAGATTTAATGTTTCAAATTCAATGAGTCGACGCAGGCTTAAGGTGTGTGTATAAACATCTACCATTATGCAGAGGACGGAAATAGTTATCGAAATGTGGTCCAAAACGATTAGATATCGACTCAAAACAAGTTGAATCGGACAGTCAATATACATAGCCTTTCGATAGTCAATGAATCGTTGATGCATTATATGATGATGGTAGTACCCGACTTAATGATATTTAGGGGTTAGGATTGAACTGATAAAAAGGTACCAAACCAAACTAATTTATTTGTAATACCCAAGATTTATGTCTATCAATCCATCTCTTTTTTATTTGGACTTGTTTGATCTGTTATTTATGTCATTTTAACCAACCGCGGGACAGACTACCAGTTATATGGAATGGTATTGAAACTTAAGTTTATGGTTCAACACATATTGCTTTATGCTATACTATTTCGTGCACTACAATTTGTTGACGTTAAGACAAGATTGTTTCAATCAACATAAACAACAATTGAATTACATATAAAAAAATAAAAAGGGGTAAAATCCATTAAAGCATATTCATTACAAAACAGGGCAAATGCAGCAAGCAACACAGAAGCACTACTAGCTACTCAAACCACCTTACTCATAACACCACCATCCTAATTCACAAAATCCAAATTATGATCCCATACTAATATCACCACAAATGCATTGCGAAGTAGGGTTCAATTCTTCAAGCCACCTGGACCTGAATCATCTTGGGCTTCTTAGGCTCAGGTGGAGGCAGTTTCTCAACGGTAACAGTTAAGACTCCGTCTTGACAAATCGCAGATATTTTATCAGTATTCGCATTTTCGGGTAACGCAAACTTCCTCATAAACTTACCAATCCTTCGTTCCATCCTCACATACTTTACACCATTATTTTCTTCATTTTCTCTTTTTCTTTCCCCACTTATCACCAAAACGTTGTCGTCCTCAACTTGAACCTTGATATCCCCTGATTTTAATCCGGGCATGTCAACGATAAACTCGTAGGAATTTGGATACTCTTTCACATCTGCTGGCGTTGCTGCCATTGCTCTTGCGTCACGTACGTACGTACGAGTGGGTCCCGCGTTGTTGTTGGCGTTGTTCGATTTGTTGTCGTCGGTTGCTTCGAGAATGTTGTGAAGGTTGTGGAGGAAGAATGGAGTGTCGAATCCCATTAAACTGATGTCCATTTTTTATTGTTTTTGACGAATGTGTGATCTGAAGAAGAATGTAAGCGTGAATTGCGATCTATTGTGAAGTTGTTGTTGTGACGAAATGAGGATTTGAGTGGTGAATTTATTGGGGATGAGAAGAAGAGTGAACAGGAAGTAGCTTCTAGAAAAAACACGAGGTTCTAGTACTTTCTACTTGGGTATGGAAGATCTGTGAAACTTCTATACTTGTTTCATCTATTTTAAGAAAAGTATAATACAATTATACATATTGTTAAAAAAATGAAATACTCACTAGATCACAACAAATTTGTATACGTATATATATATATATATATGTTTGTTTTAAGCACAATTTGAACAATAAAAGAACCTTTTTTGTATATATTTATTTAATCATTTAATTATGAACTCTTTGTTTTCGTTATTTTCTTTAGAAGTGGAAAAAATACAGTTACGGTATCACTCTTTTTTATATTTTGTATGTTATGAAATTTTAATTAAAAATATAAATTGGTAAGCTATAAAATTATATAGAAAATGTGTGACTGCATTCTTAACCTATAGTTGATTATCTTGTAAGCGCCTTCAGAAATTTAAGAGGTCTATAGATGGTCATCAATAAAAAATAAACTTAGGTTGCGTTTGATTTGTGAAATTTTTTTGAAGAAATTGAAATTCATCAAAGAAACGAAAATTTTAATTTCTTTAGTGGAAGAAATTTGATGGAAATTAACTTTATAAATTATTCAACCAAACAAACTAAGGAATAGAATCTCAATTTCGATTCTATCAAATTCCAATCAATTCCGTAAATCAAGCTCAACTTTATTTTTTTTTTATTTTCTTTTTTGTTATGATGATGTGTATTAGCTTACTTTTATATTTCAGGATAAAAGTTTTGGAAACCTTTTTACTTTTTAATTTAATTTAATTTATTTATATTTATTTATTCTTTGACAAATGCAATCAATGAAACGTTACTTGCGCATAAAAAGAAGTCGGTAAATATTTTTTATTATTGTGGATGTTTTTAGTAGCATAGTAACACTAATGTACATTCTTAAAATAGAAAGGAACTGAGAGTGCGACTAAAGTAAATGTAAGTTAAGAAAAGATTACAGAAGAAACTAGTCAAATACGAAACGTAATTGTCGTTTTCACATTCTTCTACGGCTTATCCCTAATGTTGAACTTACTAATCATTTGTCGTTTTCACAAAACCAAAGAAAAGTATTACACAAAAACGTAATTGTCTACTGATTGATGTACCATCAACACCTTACGTTTACATCACTTATATAATGATTGAATTGCACACAAAACACCCGTTGTAATTTTATATTTTCTCAAAAAAGACATAAACAAATATAAAATAAATATTACATAATTAGAAAGTCAAAAAATAATACTAGAAAAATACATTTAATATAGAACTAACAAATTGTATAATTGTTTGCACATTAATTTGGGATTAAGCCCAAAAGCTTTTCCAAGAAACAACTACAAAAGACTTTTCTTTGTTTGCCCCTTTGCACAAAATTTCTGCTTAGGGTTTATAAAAGAAAAAAAATAAACAAAAGAAAGCATTAGTCTAGTAGAGTTCATCTGATTCTTTTTGCCTCTTTGTTTTTGTCTTTTAGAACGGCTTGTTAGATGTTAGTGGTTTAGGTCTAGCAGTAACATCCGATTGGGCAATATGCTAACCCTGAGACCCTCCTATTCCTCCTTTTTATCACCTAAAGGGGTAAAAATCCTGGGTGGAACTCAAACTTGAGACCTCCCCTAGTAAAACATCCATTTCTCAAAACATTACAAGAAAATTTTAGTGGCCAACTGAGCTAGCTCAGTTTGTTGCCTCTTTGTTCATTTCTAACAAATCATCAATGTTACATTTGGGCCAAACTGATTCTTTTTAAATAAAACACGTCTTCAAAAAAATATAACATATTTGGGGTCACAATTGCTATTATTAACCTTTTACATACGAAAAAAAGAGTTTACTTTGAGCACCACCCGGAAATTGCATCAATTCATCATAATTATACGAATAAAAATAAGATATATATATATCTAGTTTCTCATCCTGTCTACAGGATGAACAAAAACCAAAAACACGTTTTATCTCAAGAGAAGAACGTTCCAGAAGTCTAAAAGAAGCTCCTAGAACATCCTCGTTTCCCCTTCCCTCCTTCTTTCCTTTCTTTCCGTTCTTTCATCCCTATAAATTCACCCTCTCAAATCCTGATTTCGTCATCATACAACTTCACAAAAGATCGCAATTCATATATAAGTTCTTCTTCAAATCACACATTCGTCGAAAACAATCAAAAATGGACATCAGTTTAATGGGATTCGACACTCCATTCTTCCTTCACAACCTTCACAACATCCTTGAAGCAACTGACGATAACAACAACAAATCCAACAACAACGCCAACAACAACGCGGGACCCACACGAGCATACGTACGTGACGCAAGAGCAATGGCTGCAACACCAGCAGATGTGAAAGAGTATCCAAATTTCTACGAATTTATCGTTGACATGCCCGGATTAAAATCAGGGGATATCAAGGTTCAAGTTGAGGACGACAACGTTTTGGTGATAAGTGGAGAAAGAAAAAGAGAAAATGAAGAAAACAATAACGGTGTAAAGTATGTGAGGATGGAACGAAGGATTGGTAAGTTTATGAGGAAGTTTGCGTTACCCGAAAATGCAAATACGGATAAAATATCTGCTATTTGTCAAGACGGAGTGTTAACTGTTACCGTTGAGAAACTGCCTCCACCTGAGCCTAAAAAGCCCAAGATGATCCAGGTTCAGGTTGCTTAAAGGGAATATTTGTTAGCTTAATTTGGACTTTGTCAATTAGAATGATGGTAATGTTTATGACCATGATGTTATGAGTAATGTGGATTGAATTCTGAAGATCTAGCTAGTGGCGTATTGTTATTTCGACTGATGTTTTGTTATCTTACTATGATCAATCAATGTACTTTGGTTGGTTTTGAGTTTATTGTTTTTGTCCTGTTTTCCGGATCTTGGTATTTTTCGGTCTTCAGAATATTGATGGTTGTATTTGTGACACTTTTTTCCGTTTTATATTTATCGATTATGGTAGGTATTGCTAATTTTATAGTTAAGTATTTTCATATCTGATATGCACCGATATTTATAAAATCGGGACAGAAAAGGTAAAAAGTATCCCTTTATCATCATGGGTGAATTCCATGTTAGACAGTCTTAAATTTTAAATATTATACTGTATTTTGCTCAAATATATATTAATATTTTTGTAGATTATGCAGTTAAAAACACATTTGATATTTGGTGTGTTAGCAGTGGTATATATGAAATTTTACCTATCATCAATAAATACGTCTGGTAAGCAATTTGATATCTTTTTTTTTTTCAGGTCGACCCTCATTTCTCCTTAAGTCGAGTATTACCAACGTCATATAATGCGTCGTCGACTATCGATTAGCTATTACCACCGTGGATGTTTATACACATTGGCTAACTGAAATATATTATTTGTTAGCGCTGCTCATCAATTGGTAGACAGAAAAAAGTAGTCAGAAAATGTTATCGAACGAAAATTCAATTAATACGGGTAAGAAACTAATGAAATACAGTTGCCAATTTTGAATTCGATCAATAACTAAATATATAAGTTACCATTACCATAGATAATATTCTAAACATGAAAAATTGATTAAAACAATCCGCTTCCAAAACAACCAATTCGACAAACCCATAAGGACCCTGGCCTTTTTACAAGTGGTGTCTGATAAATTTTGGTGTCGGATCGTCACTTTAATATATTCCAAATCTTTTGAAGCTTGTCACACGAACGAGTTGGAAGCTTCTTTGAGGATCCTTCGTGCGACATCACTTTATACCACCAGAGTTCATTAACGCAATCGTTTTCGAGTTTTGGTATGTAAGAATCCACGATGGTTTTTTCAATATCGACTCGTTCAGGAGTTCCAACTGGATATTACTTATTAAACTCATATAACGATTTCACATAAAACTCGATTCCAGATTCCTTGGTGATAATCGGCACGTGATACTTTATATTCATTTCTAACGAATAAGGTAAAAGGTTGCCGAAGATGCACCATTAACAATTAAGATGCCCAATATTTTAAATACTATGATCAACAACCCAATCCCTATAATGACTGAAAAGTTATCGTCATTTTTAGGATCATTTCTAGTCGACGGAACTTGTTCCTGTGTATCAGTCTGCTGCTCGTGTGTTTTGACTTGACCCCATCCATGAAGCAGTAAATCAATCTGTTATGAAGAGCAAAAATAAGATAAATCAAACTTCTAAACATTATACTTTGTTAGCTAGAAAAATAGAAAGATAAAACTTTGCAATAATAATAAATAATAAATAATATATCTTTTGCACTGGCAGCAACCTAATGCGTTTTAAATCTTAATACATAATCAAACAGAAAATGATCTTAATATGTTTAAAAATTACCTAACTAGATCGTATACTCAACTCAAGTTCACTCGTCTTGTGGATGATACTTTTGTGTGCTTTTTATAATAATAATAATATAATAATAATAATAACAATAATAATAATCTATATCTATATATATAATTAAAAGAGGATACAATAGAGGAATCTTAACCCTTCATTGTTTTTCACCATTTTCGATCCAACGATCTTAATTTCTTTCATCTTTATACACTTTTGGCCCCTTAAATATTTGATATATTTATTTAAATTAAAAAAATAGATCAAATATTTTATTTATTTATAAAAATTAAAGAGTCTATAAACTATATAAAAAAACCGACTACAATATTTTATTCATTTTATTAAAATTAAATTCGTCCCGAGTTATAGCGGGTCTATAAACTATATAAAAAGATCGACCAAATAAAAATTAAATTCGACCCGCGATCATGAGTTAATTAAAAGAGGATACAATGGAGGAATCTTAGCCCTTCATTGTTTTCCACCATTTTCGATCCAACGATCTTAATTTCTTTCATCTTTATACACTTTTGGCCCCTTAAATATTTGATATATTTATTTAAATTAAAAAAATAGATCAAATATTTTATTTATTAATAAAAATTAAAGAGTCTATAAACTATATAAAAAAATCGACTACAATATTTTGTTCATTTTATTAAAATTAAATTCGTCCCGAGTTATAGCAGGTCTATAAACTATATAAAAAGATCGACCAAATAAAAATTAAATTCGACCCGCGATCGTGGGTCTATAAACTATATAAAAAAATCAGTTACAATATTTTATTCATTTTATTAAAATTAAATATGTCTCAATTATAGCGGGTCTATAAATATATAAAAACATCGACTAAAGAAAAATTAAATTCGACCCGTATTATCGCATATTTATAACCTAGTAATAATAATAAGAGTTTCTTCAACATGCCCTGTTAATTCAATAGTAATTTCCAAGCCCAATAATTCTGTAAATTTGGAGGATAGCCTGATGTTATCTTAGCCCATATCTAATTCTAATTTTAGGATTATCAAACATACTCGGTTTACTACTAAATATTAATTAACTAACTAACTAAATGAATAAAATTTACTTAAGGAGAAAATTCCAAACCTCTTGCGTAATCACTTTTTTTAGAAGGTAATCATAGACTAACCTAATTCACATTATACGTATAACGCACTCACATATCACTATACCAAATACCCTTTAGTTGATAAACTTCTGACGTAATTATATTTGTTATATAATTTTAATTTTTCAACAAATGCTTTAAGATAAAGAAAAATAATAAAGAGATAATAAGCCCTTCATACGAGTATCAACCAATATTTTTTCATATATATAAAAGAACTTATGTTCTCTTAATATTGACTAAACACGTTTAAATTTCTTAACTATATACAAACTAAAAAATAAAAAAGAAATGATAAAGACACACAAACTTTACAATTTATAATCCACAAAATGATATGAACCAATTAAATTATGAGAGAGAAATAAGAGAAATAAAGTTTGATATATTTTGATTGGTTCAACACTTATGTTATATTATTTCGTGAGAATTTATTTATAAATTTTTAGTGAACGTGATATTTCTCGAATAAAATATAGCATAATTATCTGTTAATTAATTTGTAAATATTTTTCTTAAAATAGATGAAATAGAAGCTTCGCATATCTTCCACACCCAGATAGAAACTACTAGGACCTTCTGTTTTCCGTTCTTTCCAGAAACACTTTCTGTTCATTATTCACCACCTATAAATCTACCATCCAAATGCTCATTTCGTCATCCTACAATAAATTCGTAAAACATCAAAATTCTTACTTGCATTCTTCAGTCAACGTTCGTCAGAAAACAAACCCAACAATCAAAAAATGGACATTTTAATGGGATTCGACACTCCGTTCTTCCTTCACAACCTTCACAACATTCTCGAAGCAACCGACGACAACAACAACAAATCGAACATCTCCAACAACAACGCAGGACCCACTCATGCATACGTACGTGACGCAAGAGCAATGGCAGCAACGCCAGCAGATGTGAAAGAGTATCCAAATTCCTACGAGTTTATCGTTGACATGCCCGGATTAAAATCAGGGGATATCAAGGTTCAAGTCGAGGACGGCAACGTTTTGGTGATAAGTGGAGAAAGAAAAAGAGAAAATGAAGAAAACAATAATGGTGTAAAGTATGTCAGGATGGAACGAAGGATTGGTAAGTTTATGAGGAAGTTTGCGTTACCCGAAAATGCGAATACGGATAAAATATCTGCGATTTGTCAAGACGGAGTGTTAACTGTTACCGTTGAGAAGCTGCCTCCACCTGAGCCTAAGAAGCCCAAGATGATTCAGGTACAGGTGGCTTGAAGAATTGAACCCTAATCTCGCAATGCATTTGGTGATAATCGTATGGAATAATGATTTGGATTTTGTGAATTAAGATAACGGTGTCATGAGTAATGTGGTTTGAAAAACTAGTAGTGCTTTTATGTTGCTCTGTATTGCCCTGTTTTTGTAATGGAATCGCTTTAATGAATCTGCTTTTTTTTAAAAACTATTACAAATAAAATTAGTTTGGTTTGGTACCTTTTAATAGTTCAATCCAAACCCCTAATTTCTCATTAAGTCGAGTACTACCATCATTATATAATGCATCAACGATTCATTGACTATCCAAAGGCTGAAGTAGTTATCTAATCGTTTTTGAATCACGCCTTGATAAGTATTTCCATCCTCTGCATAATGGTAGATGTTTATATACACACATAAAGCATGCATCGCTCATTGAAATTGAATCATTATATCTATTGTTAGGTGCTGCTAATTCAATTGGTAGTAAGAGAATACTATCAAACGATGTACTAATTATCAGTAAGAAAATATCATCAGACGATATTTAATTAATATGAGTAAGAAATTAGTGAAACACAGTTGCCAATATTGAATTCAATAACTAAATATATATTACCATACATAATATTCTAAACACAAGAAACCAGTTTAAAACAATGTTATCAGATATCCGAATGAAATTTGAAGTTTATTTTGAATGATATTTATATTTTTTTTATTGTAGTATATTTATCTAACGATTTTTGTGATAGTAGAAAAATTTGATAATAATTAATGTATATTAGTAGAGAAATCAAATTATTATAGGTGTCTTTGATTTTTCTTAATTTAACATAGAAGTGTTTCAGTTTGTTAATAAAAAAGATAATATAAAAACTTTGCATTTCTAAACTTTAAATTTTGTAAATAAAATATATAAACTCTTTACGAGGGTGTTAGATATATAGAGTATCTTAATTATCAGACACACCCGATTTTTACGTCACGTGCACATTTTTATGAAATATCAGCTTACGCATTTTACTTGTATTATAATTGTAACTAGACGATATATGATGACTAATTAGACCAAGTATTGATCTCATAATTTAGGTTAGCAAGTTATTATGTGACATACTCCGTTTATTATACAATGAAAAAATAAAAACAAGACTGTCACCGTTGCAAAGTCAACAAATATATCCCTATCTCCTAAGTAATTAGTACCCTGTTAATAGCAATACTTTTATTCAAACATATATGAACCCACGATGAATATAATTAACGTGTCAATTTATCCAATCAACTAAAGAGTCATGAGTCAAGACAACAACAGGTCGATGTTGATACATATTGCTAGTTTGATTTTATATAAAATAAAATAAATAAAATTAATAATAATAAAATGAAAAAACCTCTCATATCTTTCATTTAAATTAGAAATGACCTAACTTTTCGTTTCAGGTTTTTCGTAAAATTGAAAAATTGACATTTTGACACGTTAAATAATAAATTAAAGACATATCGAAGTGACATAGATCGATTTCTTAAGAAAAAAGAGGTTTTAACAGATTGGAAGCCATCGAATAAATTCAACCATTGTTTAAGTTGTTGAATCGGCCGTCAGACCGGTTTCATCCAGAATCATAATGTTGAATCTCACCTAACACATAAAAACTAAACTTAACTAAAATCAACCAAGACCAGAATATGTCAAAGAAATAAATAGATACAAACATGAAAGATATGATTAGAATATTAATCATGAGGAAAGTGTTAAAGATATTATAACAAAGTAAAGCTAGATATGCACAACATCCTACATTACTATATTACCAACTTGCTTACTATGGATCACAAACCAAAACTAATGCTAACAAATGTTTAATTAAGATATACCTAATAATCAATGTTATCATCGAACTTTCAACATTTCCTTTTCAAAAACCAATAAAATAACATTTATTCTATAACACATAGTATGAAAAAAGGATGTAACAAGTTTGAAGATAACAAATATTTCATAGATTTCATTGAAGGGAACCACAAGAATATTGATTTTTGGTAGACAATTTCTTAAGGTATTCATAAGTAGTGATCATTGTAGTTGCAGAAAATGACATTGAAACCCATCTTGGCCCCAATCCTCTATAACAAGCACTCAAACCACCTTCTTTAATCAACTTCCCAATTGTTTTCCTAACACTTCCATTACACCCTTCTCCATCTAATACTTGAAGCCTAGTTTTAATAGTATCTAATGGCATTGTAACCAATGCCGAAAACCCGCTCGCCATAACCGCACTTGTGGCTTGCACCGTCATTACACCCTTCGAATCGGGCCTAAACACATTTCCATTTTCTTTTTTCAAATGACAACCAACCCTATCCCAAATTGCGCGATGGGCCATAGAATAACTCGCCCACCAAACCGCGTTAGATGGTGCATATGTCAAAATCGATATCCCAAATCCTCGATATAAACCCTTAATCCCATCTTTATAAATTATCTTTCTAAAAGCATCGATCCCACCGTAGTATTTAAAATTACCCAGACTTCTATTTCTGCTACTTTGAACCATTAATCTTTGGCTCACAACATCAATTGGAGTCCAAACCAATTGAGCACACATAGCTGCAGTGACACCAGCTACACCATTCGCAATCGCAGCCGCTTTAGCCTCGGAAAAACCCATATTCACCGTGGCGCAACCAACACTACTTTTAGTGATTTCAAGTGCACCCATGTAAAGTGCTCTTGCTGGAACCGTACCCATTAATGATGTCCCAAACCCTCTATAAAAGCCTTTAAAACCATCATTTTTAAAAATCGTAACCGCCATTTTAAAACAAGGTGTGTGATTAACCACCACTTGTTGTCGTGTTTTTAACACGACACTCGGATATAACGTACCCGAAACACCCGAAAATAACGCAGCCCCTAGGAAAAAAAACTTGGATTTATCTAACATCTCCCAATTAACATCAGCTGGGAGGTGGATATCAGTTCCGTGATCATCATCTGCCATTCCTAGACTCATATTTGTAACAAGGTTAAATAAAATAACCAAAAGCTAGTTAATAATTAAGTAGTTGACTAGTTTTTGTTTTTATTTTTTTCCGTCTGTGTAGAAAGATTTGAGTTAACATTTGAGGAGATGGATCATTGGAAAGAATGGGAGATTTGATCGGAGAATGGAGAGAGAAGTAAATTGGCAAATGGATTAGATTCGGATTAAGTTAAGAGTATTTTATTTATAACAGAAAACAGATAGTGGGGGGGCGTTAATGAATTTTTAATTTTTAGGAACAAAGTTATCCGGATCAGGTAGATTTGACACGTGTCGGTTAAGCTTTCGAAGTGTTTTCAGGAAGGTCTTATTCTGACCAGTTGACTATTTGGCAATGCACACGTGTCGGTAATTTCCAACGATGAACTAGTCAAAATGTGGGCTTTGTTATCACTTCTCACCGGTTGGCGGTTGCCATTGGTATTGTGAACGGAAATATTTGCATTCAGGTACTTGTACTTTCTTATTTTACAGAAAACATACTTCTGTTAAAAATAATTGTATACCCCAAAATCCAAAGTGCAAAAATAAATTTGACATTTCAGTCTACACAGTTTTCTGTTTATCAAAATTATTTGAAATACTTAGATGGGTACTGCTTTTAGTAACTATAATATTCGATTATCGTCATGATTAATGGGTCTTGACGTGGCTCGCAATATTAGAGAATCAAGGACAGAGGATAGTGAGGGCAGGGAGGGGCTGTAGCCCCCCAGAAAATTTGAGCTAGTCTTAATATATATAGTTGTTTAGAATTACATGGCAAATATTGAGATGGTTGACTTGATTAAATCTTCATTTGAACCAACTTTTTTTATGTTGGCTTATGAATCTTATTTGTTATGTAAGACAACTATAGTTAAACATATCACTAACTTTGTTAACAGAGACTCATCTTTTATTTATTTTGTTAAGAGTAAAAATCAATAAGTTTGTTAATAAAGACTCATCTTTTATTTAATTTGCTAAGTTGAACGTCTTTTTAATGTCCATAGTAGTATCTACTTCCTCTCATATATATTGATGATAAATCTTTAATTAGGTTAGGTTATTTATATTTAAATTATCTACCGTTATTAAACTCCAAATGAAAGTTCATGACACTTGATCTAATATTAATAAATAGTTAATTAATAATGTGAGTTGAATGATTTAGTAGCATAATTGAATGAATGTTTTCTTATATACGTATAAAATTGATGTTTTCTTTTGTAGAGAATTTATACAGTATGAACTAACCACATTTCTTATGACTAATACGTTTTAAATATCTTTCACGTATTAATATCTCATAATTTTTTTCTAAACATCCCATCAAGTATTTTAGTTTTACATGACTTTTTCTAGTTTTAAATCATGATAATTCAACTCAAAATACAATGTTCATTACAAAACATGGTTTTAATGAATTGTATTTTATTTGCTCGAAAGACAGGATAAAGAAACGTATTGTTAGACAAACCTTTATTAATTGTAGTTTATATTAATACAAGGACTTTTGTTGCATATATGTAAAAGTAAGTTAGGTAGTTCGAGCAAAGTTAGAGGGGCAAAATGCAAATACGAAGTATGCGCAAGTTGTGTGATAACCGGTGGGTGTGACCCAGTGGGCTTTTAACACTATCTTTTGGATACCATGTGTTCTTCTTGATATTGTCGAAACAAAATATTAAAAGAAAATGTAGATATTATAGCACGTTGTTTTATCACAAATATGGTACATTGTTTGTCGTCTTGTTACAAATTTATCATTTTTGTGTTTACTGTAAAAATAGTAATAGTTTCTAATGGAAGTGATAAACAGAGTATACATCGATAAATTATTAGATCGAATGGAAAAAAGATGTTACCTATTTAAATTTGTAGTTTTACGGTATGTAATTTAATTATTAGATCAAAACGGATATTCATTTAATTAATGAAATTTAAGAACAGTTTAGTTTTCCAGATTAGCTTGTTTGATAGATAGAAGAAGATTTATTGTAACATAAAGTTTATACTCTTTTGCCATGACACTTTTGGTGCCCGGCATTTATGTGTATTGTATTTGTCCCAATTTTAGGTAAGATAATCGTTTTCATCCGTTACAAGAGTTTACGCTTTGAAAGTTAGGCATATTAGGAGTTTACGGATATATCGATTTTCACTTCATCTTTAGAAATATTGAGTTTAATGTACAAATGTTACGATTTAACTTGTATTATTCAAATGTATTTGTATGCAGCTCTTGAACCCGCATGCTTAGGACAATGTACTGCGATCAAAAAGGATTGTTTACAACTTTGCCAAGAATTGGGTTATACAACGGGTTCTTGTACACAAGCATATCCATCATGTGTTGCTGTCAAGATTAATTAGTTTCTAGTAGTTTTCATAATGTTAATAAAACATCAATATCAATATATTGATAATATAGTAATTCAAAACACCATTAAGGTGATACTTATTGCTTGTAAGCAGTTTCTATTAGACATTGATATTTAAAAAATCACCTATGAAAAAGTTAGTTGCTAACAATCACCATAAATCATTTACATTTCCTCAATTGAAAAAGGGATAGACTTGCAGCTCATATTTTGTTGTGGTTTTACTCAGGTGAGTGAGGCTCCAGCGAGATAGACAGAGATATATCTCTTGCCATTTGATCACTATAACCGATCGGATACAAACCTATGATTTCACCGCCTAACAAATCTCTCAGTTATGTATGTGACAATCTTATTGTTAGAGTGCACTAATAGGTAGAGTTTTTCAGGAATGCAATGTAGATTGACAGAAACGAAAGGATGAAATACTTGCATAAATAAACGATTTTAATAAACAAAACTTTGGCAGTTTTATTGATATTAAGGTATTTAATCTTTGACAATAGGTATGTAAACATAAATAAATTACTAGTCGTGACAACAACACATTGATGGAACATCTGGTGTACAAGCACCCGTATTAAAACCTACTTCTTGACAAAGTTGTAGGCAATCCTTCTTGATTGCGTCACATCGTCCTAGACATGCTGGCATAAGAGCTGCATATAAATACACACAGACGATACATTTAACATCATAACGTTTGCAAATAAGCTCAATTATTAAAGACGAATGAAAATGAGAGAAGCTAGTAATTAGGTTATGATCATACCTTCAATTGGGACAAATGATATGCAAACAAATGCTAACACCAAAATTGTTAAGGCAAGAAATGTTCTTGGTGTGAAAGCCATAACTAGTTTAATTCTTGATATCGCTTGATCAGATGAGTATATAGAGAGTAAAGAAAACGATGATGGTAGTAGCTATGGTGGTAGCACTCCTTAAATAGCCATGCATCTCTGTGTACCGTAACAGCCGATTTGAAATATTAATTGTGCTCCTTTAATTCGTTATTAATGGTGTTTATGTTAACAAAATTTAATTAGCATATATAACACACAGTTTATGTTATTATATATTTCAATTTAAGAAACTTTTACTTTTAGCCGATTAAAACTTATTTATAAAACGTTTAAGGTAACATTTATTTGTATCTGATATAATAATTTTATTAATTTTCTTATTCAGTTTTTTAATATTTAACCTATAATATTTATTTCTACCTTTGGATTCATATGAAATTTTCAGTTACTTGTGTAAACCATATGTCATTTTAGAAGATGGTTGTCCATTACTCAATGGTGATTTAACATTTTGAATTTTGAACAAGGAATCACTTAAGAATTAAAATATTAGAGAAACTAATATTTTTAAAGTCATTAATGAATTATGAATTGCTAACAACTTTCTAAAAGTATAATTTCCCTATTCCTAAATTATTGTATCAAATTCTAACATGCAACACTTTGTGAATTGTACATGAATCACATTGGAGGTCTTAGAGTGGCTGCAGCACCAACTGCAGGTTGTATTGTAGATCCATTTTGAGCCATAGGCCATGACATGATTTGAAGACTTGTGCTCTCTTGTTGGTCCACAGCCCCAACAAGAGTCTCCCTTATATCACTATGATCACAACAATGTATTAAACCATCTGAACAAACCATTGTTGGCATCACACTTTTCCCTTCTAACCGTGATATCACTACCATGTGCCCTGTTTTAATCGAGTTTTCAAACAACTGTCTTAAACCCGCACGGTCAGCAGCCGAGCCTTTGGTCACCGCGTAAAGACGCACAAAACCCTGATATGACAAAAGTACACATCTATGAGATTATAATAATACCCCGGTACCCATAAGTGAAACGAAAAAATTGCCCCTACCCAGGGATGGGAGCTAGTATATGCCGAACGGGTAACAATATTTTATTTTGTGAATTCTTATATGAATTTAGTGTAGATATAATACAATGTTAATAAAATATAATTATTTTATATAACAAGTTCACTATTCTTTTTTATGAACCCGTTGAGACAATATTCTAACTCCGTCCCTCTTCTACATAGACTGGGAAAAAAACTAGCGGGAAGATGGAAGTACCTCATCTGTTCTTTTTACGTCTATACCAAATCTGTTCTCTCCATGTTCTGGAATTAACTCAATTGGAATTTCTGATATTCCTGGCAAAAACCATAGCCTTATCCCATGAGTAGGAATTCGAGTCGAATTACATTTCTCCTGAAAAATCAATTTAAGTTCAGAACAATGATATAATGTTTGAACTTCAACTGATTTAAATAGAACAGGAATTGGGTAAAAGATTCATAAAAATTATACCAAGGAACCAATTCGTTCGGTTTGGATGTTAATGAACACGATAGGTGTTCCTGATGAAACTGTTGCTGTGAACCAAGCCATAGCTCTTGTGGTTATGGAGTCGATATCATGCTCATTTGGAAGAGGCATGAAAAGGATCGAACTAACAACTGTAGACCGATGGTCTGGTAGATAATTAGCCACCTTCCTCCTCCAGTTGTACTTTATCGCTTCTTGATTAAACCCTCGTGATACCACATTCACCGCTCTCCTACTAATTTCTACATATACATTCCACAAAAACCGGAAACAGTTCAAAGCAGGGCTAAAAACAAGAAACTTAGTGACAAAAAAAACTGTCACAATTCTGTTTAGCATTTGAAATTGCTCATGTACTCATTTACCATCAGTCTTTAACTTAAAGGCACACAATATATGTGCATTTAACTGTACGGATGATTTTCCTATATACTTTATGCATTCCAAAAGAAATTTAAGAAACCAAAACCATATTGGTTAATTGAGATAGTAAATCTACCTTGAAGTTCGGTACATTGATCGAAATCCAAGTCATCTAAAACCGCTACATGTTTATCATTAGAAGCAGCATGAAAGCTGTACTTGCGATTCAATCTAAAACGCTTTTCTTGCACTACACAAACACGAATATTCACTATCTGATTTCCCCTTCTAACCTTCAACCAAACAAAACCTTCTGCATTCCTTTTACTAATCCGTGCCAATTGCGATCTAAGTTCCGATTTCAATTTAGTTGGTACAAACAACTTTCCTTCAACGTCTTCAAGAGCACAACCATCTGAAGCAGCAATACCTTCGATAATGTCTCCTGGTAGCGGCATTGAATCATCCCATTCTTCAACTGCTTCTTGTTTCACTTGTTTTACGCAAACTAATGTCTGGTAAAAACTCATTTCGTTGGTTTTCATTGCGCAATAATAATGTTTAAACATGTGTTTGTGTATATATTATATATGTAAATGTATGTACGGATAATTCAAGAAAATGGATTTCTAGTGTTGTAGATGAAGATGATATTAAGGGTGTTTGTTTTTTAATATGAAATCTTCCTAGGTTTTGTACAGCAGCCGGCTTTCTTATTTCTTGTTTCTTTGTTTCAACTTTGAATAATATAACTAAAACTAACCAAAGTTAAATTTTAAACGGATGTAATTTATTTTGATCAAACATTTGTATGACTTTCTCTGAATTTGTATTCTACTGTAATGAGCTCGATATAAATATCTAATAACCAGTTAAACATTGAATCTAATAACATGTCTTATAAAAGATGCTTTTCATCTCCATTAAACATTGAATCTTGAATAAAAATTTGTGAGTTCTTGTCGAAGTTTATCAATGTCGGCTTGCGCATTACCTCTTTCTTCGGCATCCACTGAGGTTAAATATGTAGATCTGATTGATATCTTCTTCTCGCATTTCAACAAATAATATACAATTACATCAACCATAAGTCCATAAACATAAAGTTAAGTACATTCTCAATTTCTCACGCACTAATATATTATACTTAATCAGTGGTGGTTTGGTTAGGCATACCTTTCTGTATGGCCATCTTGACAGTCCATGCTTACGACACGTTTTCTTGATTACAGTTGGGCAAACATTTATCTCCTTTGCAGCTAATTCTATTGGAATATTGAAGTAGTTGACAAGATCTCTCATCGTTAGTTTCCCCGTTCTTTCCCTCTGCTCAAAAAGTTTAAGAAATCGATTATTAAACCCAAGTCAATCAAGCTAATAATATTGGAAATATTGAAGATCAGTTAAAATGATCGAAGAACCTGGATCTAAAGGGTGGTCCTGTTAGGATGTCTTGCTCAACTTGATTCCGCATGTGGTCGGTTCATTTGATGGTTCATTTGATGGTTCATTTGATGATCACCTGTTTGAACAAGATGTTTTCATAAGTAAAAATAAAGAATCTTAATTTGGGTTTAATTCTACATAAATTGTGTTATGATAAATTTGATCGTGTTTAATAAGAACTAACCTGAATCTATGGGAATGAGATCATCAGTTACCAAACTATCTACCCAATCCAGCCCAACACATATTGCTTCGTAGAAATTAGAAAGTGGATCTTGCAGGGTTATGTAACCATTTGCTTTTCGTTCTTTGCAGTAATGCACGAGGAAATTCTTCACTCTAATATTACTTTCCTTGCAAAAACTGATCACGAACTGAACAATCAAGTTAATGGAATGAAATTGATGGTGGAATTAATTAAAAGAACTTACTCGAACATTTTGTACTCGTGGCTTTGGTTTTCGTATGCATTGAGATGAACACTATACTTATCAAGAACAGAGTGAAAAATCACTCCAAGTCTTCCATGAACTTCAAGTTTCGTAATATCAATACCTGAGAAAAAAATTAATCAAATTTAAGAACGAACAACATACACATGTAGTATATTAAAAAAACTCAAATTAAATGATAAAAAAGGCACAAAAAACACCATTAGTATGTGAAATTTCTCTTAAAATTTGACAACAACTACAAATATATGGAGACACTTGCAATGGCCAAGACAAAAGTTGAATAGGGTTTCCAAAATTACTTGATCTAGAGTTCGTTTCATCAGCAACTCTAGATGGGTTCGTGTGAAAATCCTCTTCAAACATTTCGTTGTCTAAAAATGGATCATCAATTGGATAACTGGGATGCACGTTTTCAGTACCATCCACCGGTGATTGAACAATTGGAGGGTTTTGCTGTGAAGAATTTGGTAATTCGATGAGATTGAGTGGTGGGGAATTCTTATCATCATGCATAAGATAATGTTCGTATGGTTGTACTCTGTCGACTGGTTGATTGTAAGGATGAATGGTATTGTTCTCTGTCATAGTTTGCGGTGCGGTGGATGTGGCGGCACTTGGGGTCGGAACCACCAAGCGCCGCTGAAATGGAACGACTTTCGAGAATGCGGTGCCTGGAAATCGGAAGGAAACCGGAGGATTGCAAGGGAAAATGGAAAGGAAGGCGTTGTGATTTGGAGGGGTACGGATAAGAGATGAAAAGAAAAGGCGGGAATTGTAATGGCGCTTAAATACCGTTATTCGAAGTTATTGTTTCTTTATACTCTCACCGGCCTAAATAACATTCGATTTATTTAATTTCCCAGTAAAAGTGTAATACGCGTCAGCATTGGGGAACTATACACACGTTGAAAGTCAAAATTATACAGGGACAATAGAGTAAGGGGTGTGTTGAAATAAAGCCCATTAGAGATGGGCTAGGTTAGGTCCAGTTAAAATGGAAGCCCGAATAAGAATTAACCTTGACCTATTTACAAAGTCCATGAACGACCCACTGAAATTTATAAAATTTTCAACTCACACCGAATATGCCCTTAAATAGACCGCGGTGTCAACATAAAAAATAAAAAAATTAATAAATGCATGTCGATGAAAGAATAAGTTGCATGGTTAACATTTATGAAAAGTTAAAGCATGATACGGTTAAACAAATGTTGCATCCATAGTTATAGTTATTATTATCAAAATCTCGATATATTGAACTTAAAAAGCTAAGCGCATCAATTTGAGATAATTTTGAGCACATGATCAACTAGAATCGTGACATCGGTTGAAGACTTGAAGGATTGTAATATTGATAAAATACGGTAGCTTATAACTTTTTATACATCTAGTTTTCATGTAATTAGTCCTTTTGTTATACATTATATACTCCCACCACCTTTAATATACTCTAACACCTTTAAAGGAACAAATGTGTATGAGTATCTTTAGTAATCGATAACGAAAATACATGTTACCCTTTACACAACAAATCCAATCGCGCCCTTAAATACATGGTAAAGAAAATTCCTGATTACATGGTTTTGAAACACAATTTTAAAGCTAACTATCTATATTAATTATTACTCCCTTTGTTCCATAATAAGTGTTCACGATCAAATTATATAAAGTTTAAGAAAATATATAATCAGTACATTGTGTAAGAGAAAAATGATATTTTTACCTTTACTTTTTTATAGTGTTCTATTAATCAATTTGGTGAAAAGATAATATACAAATAAATTGATAAAGTTAATATATTATTTTTTAAAATAAAATAAAATAAAAAAGTACACACCAGTTTTACGAAGAATCATTTCATCTTAAAATTTTCATCCAAAACAAAGCCTTAAAATGTTTAGAAGATATGATGGTGGGACATTGAATGTTGGGGAGGGACAGGAAGACAAGATGAGTTGAGAGATGTCAGAGTCAAAAAGCAAAAGAAAACAAAAGAAGAGAAGAGAAGGAAGTGTGTGTGTTTGAGATCGGATGAGATCTGATGATCAGACGATGGATGCGATCGGATGCTTCTTTTTATTAATTTACTGTACAACAACTTCCCCTTGCTTCCATTCAACGACATCTTCAATTCCTTCTATATATTCTCTTTGGGATCTTCACCCCCCCAAACATCTCTTTCGTAACCCCCCCCCCCACCTTCTTTTTTACTTTTTCTCAAATTTAAGACTATGCCCGTATGAAAAATGACATATAACTCTTGATTTATGCCTTTAATCTTAGACATAGAAAGGTGATTGATAGTTATGAACATTATTAGAAGAATATTAAGAAAGTGAAAAAATACATTTAGGTGTCATGAATAGAGTACGCTTATTTTTAGATGTATATTACTAGGTTCAGCAATACTCTATTTTACATTTGACAATTTATGGTTTAGAAGAATGATACATATAAAGATCTAGTTACATAGTTCTAAAATACACATAACTATAATGTGAACATACACATGATAATTTAAACCAATATTATCGAAAGAGAAAATATATATCACTAATAAAGACAATATTAACGCACGTTTGTATTAGAGACTTACGATGAAATAAAAATCTGAATCAAGATATTAGGTTCGTGTAATACTTGATTCGAAGACTAGAAAAGTAATATAGAGACAACTATAACAACTGAGAATATGATTTACTCTTATTATCTATAATCTATATCTATAACCTTTGTTAAGCATTTAACACTCTCTCTTAATCTTTTAAAAAAGGATATCAGAAATTATCATTTTATCTTTCCACTTATCTCTTCACTTATTAATTATATAAATCATTCAATTAATATTATATTTCACATAATAAATTTAAATATCTTATTTCTTCTTTTACATCACAATATTGAATTTATAATTACAATAATTTAAACTATTATAAAAAATCACTTTCATTAAAGAAGTATCAATTATTATTGCATATAGATACCATTAAACATTTGTCTTTCAATTCAATATGTGAAATCTTCACCCGCTGCTGTGTACAAAATTCGATGCTAGTTTTACTCATAAAGGTATAGATAGAAAAATTATTAAATACCTTCCTTTGTCTTAAAAAAAACAAAAAAGAAAGATAAACACTACAAAGTTTTATGACGTAATAATATAGCTAAAATAGTCACTCTTTACGTTTTAATTTGTTTGTCAATTTTTTTAATTGACTTAAATTAAGTGTTTACTACTAAATGTGAATAGTGAGTTTTGATTATATTTATCATACGAGACCGCGGGAGCACTACACAAAGTAGTCGATCATGACAATATCCCCAATATATAAAACTCCATACTTAATCTGAATATAAATCATATTCATCTTGTAGATGTTAACTTGGTAATGAAAACTTATACCCCTAACAATCAGATTACATATAGTTTTAAAAAACTATATAATTAGTATACTGTGTAAATCCTTATTTTTTTATACACTCTTTTATAAATTAGTTTTGTAAAAAGATAAATTATAAATAAAATAAATCATTAAAATAAATATATTACTTTTGATAATAAACACTTATTTAAAACAAATTAAAATATAAAGGTGAACACTAATTTTACAACAGAAATAATACCAAAAATATATATCTTAGACTTGTTATTTCAAATATTGAATTTTGTTAGTTCTTTTATATATATATATATATATAGGGAAAGAATTCATAGTGAAGCTCCAAATCTTAGAGAATGAGAGTAACAAATTTTAACTTTTGATTTTTTCATAAGTAAATGTTTTTAACATTCATTTGTAATAAATGTTAAATTTTGAAATTATTTATAATTTTTAAAATTCATTTATGATAAAATTAAGAGTTGAGATTTGTTTTTCTTCTTTTCTAATTTTTTTATTTCCCTTTTGATCATCACCCTGTAAATATGTATTATATAGATCGAATAAAAATATGAAGTGGTTGTTGTAGTCCCACATAGGCAAGAGGACAGGGTGCAGTTAACGTAAGTATGACGACAGCAAACCCATAAAAGGAGACACCAATGGTGCTCTGTCATCTTCCTTCTGGTCCTTATTTTTGAAGGACAGCGTTTCATGGCGTGCCCTTGATCAACGAACATATCGCAGGATGTTGTCGTCTTTGCCACGTGGGATCGGCGTTGTCGTCTTTATTGCGCACGTGAGTTGCCATCTAAGCAGTACTATATGTTACCATCATCTTTAATTGTTGCCTAAGAAATTAAAACAATCTTATCGACATCGATTCGGTTTTTGAGTTTAATAGTTTACTTTCATGTTTTTGCTTGAGAATTGAGACGTTTTTAAACCCCCCAAAAAAAGAAACATGAACCGAATTTTTATTCAGAGCTGTCGAATCATAACGAAATCATATTCATTGTGCTTAATTATATAATCAAATAAAAAGTATATATCATTTTGTAAACAACAAATGATTTAATCGTTCATCGTTAATGGATGTCGTAATAAAGACTTCGTCAAACACTTGCTTGTAGAAAAGGACAACAAAGCCATCACAAAGAGGAAACAATGGCCTACAAAGTGGGCATATGAGTTTGACCACATTTTTAGTAACTTTTATGTGAAATTATAATTCGTACTTGTTTAATTATATATGATATGATATGATACGATGGTTTCCCCAATTTTAACATAACATAAAAGTGCACCCAAAAAAACATACAAAAATTAAGGAAAATCATGTAATAGAGAAAAAATCAAGAATTATTAGCAAAGTCAAAAGGTTATGTTCGGTATATGTTTATATAAATTATAAATATGCATAAGGTACAAGTAATTTATGCATGAAAGACCATCGATTAAACCATCGGAAGATTGCATGTGATATTGACAAGAAAAATGGAGGCAAACTTGGCCTACAAGACGTATATAAGCTATTCTTTCGATATTAAATTAATGCAATGTCTCTTCTTTGAGGTTTGTTCAAACACATATAAGAACACCCTTTTCAACGAGCACATAACTTGATTAACTTTTTCCCAACCAACTTATATAAAATTGATCGTATATTAAACTTCGTTTTGAATTATTATTTAATGATTACAAGTTGTGATCGACTTCTAACAATCATTCCATTTTATTATATAAAAACAGACAATTAATACAGAAACAGAGAGAAACACGTGTGGGTGTACAAATCGATCTCACGGCTAATCTCGATTGCTCCAAGACATTTTACGGTTATCTCTCGCCCAAAGAATGTTCGATTCCCCTTTGAATCATAAAACTGCCTACTATTAATTACACGCTGGAGTCTAAGGATTCACAAGTTATGTCTGTACAAAAATGACATAGAAATATGACCTTAATCGAGTAGTTCTATAAACAATAGTCACGGGTGGCTAATGGATTTCGAACGACTTCTACAGTACCACAAATTAAATTCCGTGAAACAAATAGTAATAACAAATGTTATTACTATTTCTATCTTCATATATAAGGTTTTTTTTTTCTGACTGCAAAACTCTATAATAATAATAACAAATGTTATTACAAAGTGTATATAGTAGGCTCTAAAATAATAGTGACACTGTACCTTGATATATACTGCACTTGTCAATATCTTCCGCTGACAATAATAGTTATGTGCTAAAAACCATTTATTATACGTACGCATATGCAGGTTATCGATGTGACCTACATGTTTCAACTCGTACAATTAAGAAGGCAATCTAAGCACACATTTGATAAAATCCAAACGTTTTCCAAGCATGTAAAGATGCAAAGCAGAAACAGTTTTAATTTATGTGATAAAACATTGAACTTTTCATAAATGTATTAATGTATATTTAATATCTCTAATAATTCATAATAAGTTTAGAACCTTGAAATGAAGTGATATGATGGACTAGCTTACTGTCTTTCATCAACTATACAAATTTGTCATGCATAAAACAAACATAGTAAGAGATGACATGACATCCATGTTTGTCTTGGGTCACCTAGCTTCAAGATCTGTAAAATCTTTAGATTCCATGCATGCACTCTACCAAACATGTTCAATTTATGTGATGTTCATGTCATAACGAATATTGTGAGAAAAGAGTCACCTTTCACGTCTGTTAGATTTTGATTATATATATATATATATAATATATATAATGGTCGACTTAAATGTATGAGAGGTCAGTTTTGAGGGCGGACGGGAGGCGCGACTCCTCTGGGCCCTACCTCATAAAGGACTTCAAATTTTGTATGTATAGTATGTTATATTATACTCATTTTTACAGAGGTGTCGCTTTTGTTTTACAATTTCATATCGGGCTTCAAATTGGTTTGAACTGGCCTTGAATGTATCTAAGCGTTTTCTGAGATATCATGAAATAATAATAATTTCATAACAGAAAACACAAATAAGAAACGCTTTATATACATAGAGGTCTAACATATTTACAAAATTTCACCGAAGTTAGAAACAACCAAATATGATCTTTGTGTTGTTAAACACGCAATGAGTGCAAGTGATCTTTGGTTACTCACCACTAATATGCACTTTCTCCAACTAATATTCTTCATTGTCTTATAAAAATCCCACCTTCTGACCCATTCCAAGATCAACAAAATCTTAATCTTAACTGTTTCTATTCAATTATTAAAGTCAAAGAACAAAATAAATTTATACTCTAATATGAAAATTTGATACACTGGCCATTTATGTCACCTTAGTATAATAAGCTAAGGGAATTTTATCCAATTTTTAGATACAATAAATTATTGGAGAATGTTTAATTAGAAATGATTATTACGATAGATTAATAGTAATGATAGAAATGCAAAAAATTTATTTTTATTTTAATGTTAATTAATTTTTTTATAAGAAAATTAGTTAAAATAATTAGAATTTTATACATTTCAATATGTAATTAAAAAAATTTATAAAAATTATTTGATATACGACTAATGTCTGTAATATATATTATAAACTTTTTAATGTGTATTATAAATTTAAGTTGTGTATTATATATTTTTTTCTCAAAAACTAATATCATATTAACGAGAATAAAATTCAACTAATTTTGCTACATACTTTTTTACATAAAAGTTTAACTGTGTTAAGATAAAAAAAAAAAATTATTTCTACTATCGTAAGAAATAAATCTACAATAACTATTTATTTTAATTATATTTATAATTTATAATAACATCCCAAAGTTAAGAGTATATTTTTATCGTAAAGCTGTTCTATGTTAGGCAAAACTAATACGAATAAATAATCCAAACTTGATCGAGATGTGCAAGTGTTTGAATTAAATTTATTGTAAAATTATCTATATTTGCAAAACTATTTAGATAGTCAAATAAAACTATTTAGTAAGTTTTTATTTTTATTTATCTTTTCAGTGGAGTCCTGGATGTAAATAAAATCAGGAAGGGGGGTAATTATGTCTTTTGAACATGCACTCCTAATCAAATGCACATCTCAAGCAATTTGGCACTCACCATGCACGCGCGCATCTCAACTCTATAAAAGTCTTCATTCTTCCCTGTTCATCATACATTCTCATTCAAGCCTCTTCATTTTGTCTCTCTACAAAACACATAACTAACTTCTTACTTCATCCTTCTCTCAAACATACTCAAATTAAAGCTTTTATATGTCAGAGATGTATAATTGGGATAAATCACATAAAGAAGACAAATCAAACAGAAATACACAACACCAATCATTTTCTTCAACTCTTCTTGATGAAATCTACCGATCAATTGATGGAAGTGATGAGAAATTTGGTGAAATGAAGCTACGAAAACCGAAAGTTGCAAAGAAACAAAGTGGTGGTGGTCAAGGGAGGTTGAAAGGTAGCAATGTGGTGCAAGATGAAGAAATAGCAAGTTTTCGTCGAGCGTGTTTGGTTGAAAAATGGATGGAAATGAAAGGAACCGAAAAGGTTGCTAGGAGCCGTAAGGGGGCGACTTCATTGCCGGAATTCGATAGGAAATTGGGAGTTGATAGTGATCCAATGTTCTTTAGTTCGGGTTCGAGTTCTTCTGATTCTAGCTTTGGATGGTGTTCAGAAGTTGAAGCGATGAAACCAAAACATTCTTGTTTCGGCCCGTTAAATAGACCGAAACAAGTGAAAACAAGTGTTTCACCACGTTCCGGTGTAAAAAAGCAGAATGAGTTTTATCTGTCTGATGATGATCAAACAGATAAAACAAACAATAGTGGTTTAATCCGGTCTAAAACTCGCGCATTGAAGATCTACACGAGTTTGAAGAAAGTGAAGCAGCCGATCTCACCAGGAGGTCGACTGACGACCTTTCTAAACGGTCTTTTCACAAATGGGCATGCCAAGAAACTGAAAGATTCAAGTTTTGGAGACCAAAGTCAAGCAAGGACTGAAAGAAAGACAAAATCTACAAATGTGTCTAAATGTTCATCAGCCTCTTCATTTTCAAGATCATGTTTAAGCAAAAATTCACCAAGATCTAGAGATCAAGTCAGCAATAGGATGCAAAGAACCGTTCGGTTTCAAGATCACGAAGACCCTCGTCCTCGGCTTGAGAAAAACGTATGCAAGAAACAAGATTTCAGGAAATTACCCTCTAAATTCGCATGTCCAAAAACCGAAAAACTAGATTTTAAAGAGTTTCTAGCAAAGTATGAAGAAAAGAAATTTGATTCTGATGAAGAAGATGATGATATGGCAAGTGACTCGAGCTCAGATTTATTTGAGCTTGATCACTTGGCCACTTTCAGGAACGAGCAATATTGTGAAGAGCTTCCTGTATTCGAAACCACTCATTTGGGCACTAATCGAGCCATTGCTAGCGGCTTAATTTGCTAATTGTGTTATATAAATTACGATATTGATCTCCATGGTTTACGAGTTTTAATTTCGTTTTTGTAGGGTAATGTTTCTTGTATTTTATACATAATCTAACAATATTTTGACCTATGTGATATTTATTTTATATATAATTAATTCAAGTATCGTAGCCAGTTGTCAAATCTTCCAAAGAGAAACTGCAGATGTTTGATCGGAAAAGTGAGCTTCTTATCAAGAGAAAAAAAAAAGAAAAAACAAGATCAAGGAATAAAGTGATCAAAATATTTCTTGATGTAATAAAAATCAATTTTGAGGCAATTCAAAAAATTTGAAATCGAAAAGTAAAAGTGACAAATATTATTGTGATAACGATTGGAGTGGTTTGGTTGAGATCCCAAAGTGTGAATGAGAGATGGTGATAGGTAAAAAAGTAGAGGGGGTGATTCGTAAAAGTTAGAAAAAATAAAGGGGTAAAAATGAAGATTCGAGAAATAGGGATGTAAAGTGAAAGGCAGATCTTGCTTCTGTTGCTGTTGTTTCCTTTGGGTTTCGAGAAAGTGAACGCTTTTGCTTTCTTCGATCGCCCTTCCTTACAACTTCGAATATTTTCATCCCTTAGCCTAAGTAGCCTATCATTATATACGTTAACATATTTTTATAAAATAATATAATATATAATTACATAATAAAAATGCTTATATATATAAATATATACCTAAAATAATAATAATAAATTTTATTATTTCTAACTAAAAATTACATAAAAAATAAATAGATGTCTTTATTCGTTTATGGTTCGATATTCTGATGTCCTAGATGTAGAGGAGCCACATTATATATAAATAAATTAATAAAAGTACTTTTTTATATAAACGAATCGAGTCCAAGTCGAGCTCGAACTTTATATATTAGTCTCGAATCAAATCGAACTCTAACTTTTTAAATTTTAAATGAGTCGAGCTCAAACTCAATTCGATTTGTTTGCACTCATTGAAAGAAGGAAGTGTTATTGTACAACTAGCTAGAGGCTACAAACAAGTAAACAAAATGAAGTAATCCTTGAAGTACAAACTATAAATTAAGGTTGTCCTTGGTTGCATAGTGAAATTAGAATTTCAATCCTATTTTATAAAAGTTGTTTAGTTAAATTGAATAGAAATTCACTAAATCACTTCGTTAAGGAATTTACATTTCTTAAAAATTTCATATCATTTGGTGAATTCCAACTTTATCGAAGATACTTCGTAAACCAAACGCATCCTAACACACTAGAATAAAGAATGAAATAATATAATCAAAAAATGATATACGGAACACCTAAAAACGATTTTATGTTAAATTTTGTCTAAGTGATGGTTTTTTGTACTCGTATGTGGTAACCTAGAGATTGATGATTCTAAAGCTCACTTTGTATACAATTACTTATATTATCTAGATGTGGTTCTTTAATTAAGTATTGAAATGTTACTAATATAAATTGCATGGACAATAAAACAAAAGATGCACAATAATACGGATACGTCCCATTGACTATTGACACAAATTATTAATATTAATCTTATGTTGTACATTATTCGACATTCGATAATGGTGGTGTTTGCTTACATTTGTTAAATAGTTGACCTTCAACAATGTTAATCAATATAAAAAGCATCTACTTATTTTGATTTTAACGATATCCATAATAACCATAATTGTTTAAAAAGCAAACGTATTTTGTGTCAAACATGCTTAAAACACATGATAAGCTTGGCATTCAAATTGTAACTAAATGTCAACTACAAAATTATAGTTTAATCAGTTATGATTAGATATGATGTTTATTATATTATTTAACATCAAATAACAAAATTGTTAGCATTAGAGTTAATGATTGATATTGATTCATTAACATTAACATGATTAGTACATGAGAAGCATGCCAAGATTGTATTGATTTCATGAAATAATGTCCCACACCAAAGAATCTCTACTCCCCGGCAATCATCATATGACTAGAAAAACAATAATAATAATAAAATTAATCTATCAACCATATGGGAAATAATTAAAAATGGGATATTCTATGCACTAATTAATTGTTAATTAAAGGGTCAATACACTTTCTACCAATTATGATTATTTTATAGATAAATATTTTATGTTTGGTGTTACAAATTTGAAATGGACAATGATAAATTCATTATCGTTTTTTATAAATCTATCAAAAATATACATTGTTTGTGTGTATAGTATTACTTGTTAATGTACAATTGTGGTGAATTTATCAAAACTAATAGTGAAAATATCAATACCCATTTAGAATTTAGAATATTACTGGGACGTTAGTTTACAAATTTGTTTAGACATTTAAGTTAGTCCTATGATAATGTATTAAATAAGCTAGGTTTTGTATGTTCAAATGTCTTTGGGTTTAATATCTTTGCCATGTATGTATGTGTTTGCCACGTACTATACCATGTTAGGACTAAGGAGTACCATGGTTTCTGATTTGATAAACATATTATCATCTCACACAACAACTTCATCAATTCATGTAACTAGAACTTTTTCTATAATTAACGTTAAGTGACTAACCCATGTCATTAACATTTCTGATTATGTTAGACAAAAATGTGTAATTGCAAATGGTCAAGTTTGCAACACAACGGTATCAAAAATCATAATTCTATTAGTCAAACATTGAGAGGGTTGTATTAGCTCGAACTAAAACCATGCTGACAACTAAAACTAACCAAATCAAATAAGAACAAATATATATATAGATATATATATTAAATGAAATAACTTATAAACCATGTAAAACTAGTATTTTTATACACAGAGAAAAACAAAATTAAAAGAGTGGGGAGGTGTTGTACATTTGGTGATCCCGAGATGGGTTTCCATGAGATTGGTTGCAGCTTTAACTTTCCCAAATTCACACTACAATAAAGTTAAAGCAACTTAATACCATCATTTCTTTGTATCTTCGATCATCAATAAAGCATCACGAATGCAACTAATTTTTGTCACATTAAAACAAAAGAACAAAAAACAGCTACAGAAAAAGAAAAAGAAGTCAAGAGAACTGTTAAATAGAGACGTGTTTAAACCAACCAACACAATTTCTACCAAGAAAATTGTGTTTTTTTTCCTTCTAAAGTTAAATATAAGAAAACACAACAAATAAATAAATAATAAAAAATAAATAAAAATGTAAGAGGTTATCATTTCACTTCATAAATTTTGATAGACCATACTCTCGAAATGTTTCTCCAAATCATACCAAAGCCCTTTTGTTGCCGCAATGGGCTTAGCTCTAGACAATGTTCAATGTCCCTTAGGCCCAACTCTAATCATAACCATAGTCCTTCGGTCCTTCTTGACCGAGAAGCCATATATTTATTTATTTTTAATTTTTAATCTTGGTGCTTGTTTGTTACGCGGTAATCTTAATGGATAGATAGATGATCAATCTCGTAATAAGCTTGTTTGTGAGGGACATATATAAGTGAATTTGTACCAAATATAAACTTCTTCATTTTCTACGTACTCCAATCCTCCACAACATGTAACATTAAACTCGGCAAACTTAAATGTTATAATCTTTTATTTAATTAATAAAATCATCATTACAATAATATACATTTTGTGATCATGAGAACACTATTTATTCAAAATGTAAAATTTTGGGATATTTCGGATCGGTTTCAACACAAACAAAAAAGTTCAACAAGTTAGTCTCGTTACGTAATCTGCACATTTTGTCACGTCAACTCACCTCTAATGATAATCTTTAACTTCAATTGATACCCCACTTGACTGCGTCATCGTACCAAGCAATAAAAAATACTATATGACGTAATTTAGACGTAAAAGAAGTTAACCAAAATCAAAACTGTGACCTCCTGCTCAACGACTTGGAGAAACTCACATAAAATGGATAGCTATTGTGAGGACAGGTACATGCCAATGGTAAAAACAAACCATCTCATTACAAGCTCCGCCCTTTGCTGGCATTATGAAAGCACCTCTTTTTTCCTAACATTCATATCAAATCACCAAATCCAACACTAGTTTAATTTCTACATTCTTATGGGAACTCAAGAAACTCACCTATCATGAGTCAACAACAACAACCTAGGACCATCATAACCAAAAGTTCTCGAAACGGATTTTGTAGCACATTTGGAGATTGTATGACGAAACCGAGCATTGCTTCTTCGCCACCTAGGCAGTCTAACAATAGACTCGAGGTTCAGGTAATTTACAAAACGCATGTCAACATTGATACTCGAGTTCTATGGAAATACTACTAAACTTAAAATGAGTCCAGTGTTGGTTGTAGTATAAAAACTTATTTGGCGACTTTACCTCACATTTGGATTATGTTTACTGTAAGGTCGCATTTAATTGATTTTACATATTTGAGGGGTTAAAGATCATATATAAGTTGATTGTGAAATAAGGGAGTCGACAATAGTTTTGGCACATAACAATTACATGATCATTTGAATTCTCTGTTTAAAACAGGAATCCAGTTTCCCCATATGCGGTATGTACTATATAAGAAATTTAATGTTGTCATATATATATTTTTCCAAAAATAACAAGAGATGAAATGGTTTACTTAACATCCTAGTTAACATTGGTATGTTGGTTTTGGGTTGTGAAATTAACTTGAAGGTAGAATAGCTACATAAAGAAGTAAAAAAGGAGAAAGAATTAAAGTCTATGTACAAACTGAGGTTGGAAAGAACACAAGATTACCTAAAATACTGTCTATAAGTAGCACAAGCCAATGGGTTCTTGTAGCTTATTCTTAACAAAAAAGATAACCCTCAAGAATCAACATCATCTCCTAGTACCTCATCTGCCATCATTCAAGCTTCTACAAATCCTCAAACTCCACCAACTATTGAACAAGATACCAATCTTTCGGCCCTAATCGAGCAGGCCAAGCTAAACGGATGATACATTGATCCACAAGAGGTATACCTTATATACCTGAGATAACAACAAAGTAATGAATAGAGGTGGCAATTTCAACCCATTTGTTTATGAATGGGTCAAAAGACAAAGCTAAAATGGAGATGGTTTACATGGGTTGAAGATACCCCAAAGTATATTTTTGACCAATACCACTTTCTAGAATACTTTATTCAAAGATCTACCTTATTATTACAATCTTATTGCTTTTCATCTCTAAACATTTTAGTCTTGAACTTGTTTTGGTCATAATCAATCCCTAAACTATTCAAAAATAGTTTAGGTGCTCAATTTAGACGAATAAAAGTTTAAAAGTCCTGTAAGTGAAAACGGGAAAAACTGTGTTGGATTTGGATGGTATAATCCAAAATAAAAAAGAATCCCATTAAATTGTTTATTAACAATGGACAAAAAAGCTTCTGCAGGGCCAACCCAACCCGGTTCATGCAGCTATGCAGAAACTGGCCCGTTTTATACCAAATCCGCTTTGACATGTTACCAACCTACCCATCTTTCCACCTCTAAGAATAATCTATTAGCTAGATTCCATCCATCCGGTATCAAATTTGAACTGAAATCGCTCAATGATCTTATGAGATTGTTTTTGTTGTTTTGTATGGTATAAAGATTGAACTACATAATAAAGTAGCTCAAGGCAGCACGGCTGAGATATACAAAGCTACATGGAGAGGCCTAGATGTTGCAGTAAAATGCATATTCCCTGACTTCCTTAAACTAAACGATAGTGGAGTCAAGAGGTGGAAACATTATCAAGACAATGTCACCTATGTGCTGCAGCTAATGGATGCATGTCTTGACCCACCAAACCACGGTTGGGTCGTTACTGAATACCTAAACATGACTTTAAAGGACTGGCTACATGGACCAGGTAAGAGGAGAAAAGAACGGGTCACTTCTCTCCCTCCCTTTGAGGATAGATTAGCCAAGGCACTAGAGATTGCTCAAGGGATGCAGTATTTACACGAGCATAAGCCTATGATCCTACATAGGGACTTAAAACCTAGTAACATATTTTTGGATGATGCATTTCATGTGAGAGTTGCTGATTTTGGCCATGCCCGGTTCTTAATAGATGAGGAAAAAGCATTTACAGGTGAAACAGGTATATCTAATTATTTTTAATCAATCAAATACTGAAGGTGGCAAGAGGGGCGGGGCAGGGTAGGGTTGAGTTGACCTACCATCACTATTCGAGCTTATGAAAAATAGATGGACGTTTTTTCAGGAACATATGTATATATGGCCCCAGAGGTGATCCGAAGTGAGCCATATGACGAGAAATGTGATATTTACAGTTACGGCATCATACTTAACGAGCTTGTAGCAGGTCAATACCCATACATTGAAACAAACTATGGTCCCTCCAAGGTACTAAACCAAAACACACTACCATCTCAACAACTTAAATTTTTTTCTTTCCGTTTTTCGACTACTAATAGAAAGTTTGCGTACCTTTGTGTTCGATAATGAATAGATCGCATTACAAGTAGGGGAGGGCAAGATAGGGCCAGCACTACCAGAGCATGAAAAGAATATTAAAGATTTGATTGAATTGATTCAACTCTCATGGGATGAAGACCCTGAATGCAGACCATCTTTTGCAACTATCACTCGTGGTTTGAAAATGATTTGCAGTAGATTAAAAAGTACTCCATAGATTTTCCCTTTAAATGGAGCCTGGAAGGATTTTAAATTGACGAGCAAAGAGGAACAAAATCTGTGGCTTTTTCTCAAAATTTTCATACTTGTACTTTGATTTGGTTTCTGGAACATGTTAACATAAACACAACGTTAGACTTGTGACTTATATTTACCGGTACAGCATCCTTTAAAGCATGACACATTCCAGAAATATGACCAGCTTTCGGAGCAGGTTTTGATGGATCCAGAACAAGTAAAACCGGCCTATAACATCAATGAATATATAAAACACAATTAATTCGTTTCAAATCTTTCAGTAAGCGAAATGCTGATGTTAAGAGGTTACTTACAATACGAGTTCAAGCTCATATCATTCCATCCATCAACATTTGCAACAAATATAGCTATATTTGTAACCTAAAACCTACTTTTTTATATCTCAAATACAAGTTGCTTTAATTACAACTTTACAAGGTAGTTAAGAAATGAGTGGGGTACAAGTACTAATTGGATCCAATGGTGTGGATGATACATACCATTGGGTTAATTGGCCCCAATGTATCCAACAATAAAAATGCAATATAATTGTCGAGTTTCTTAAACAGAGAAAGTAACCCCAGTATGAAGTATGAGTTTCGTAACCATAACATCAAGCTAAAAAAGTTCCAACACTTTGCTACTACTCTACTAGAATTTAGCAAATGTTAAAAACTTAAAACCTATTTCATCCGTAGAACATAACATAAAAGTGGCCACTTGGATAAAACGGTATGCTGATATGGCACTTGGATGCAGAACACTTTGTAAAAAATTTGGTAGGTATGATATAAAGTCTCGAGCAGTTTACCTAATGAGGGTAGCCATGGATGAACGCACAAATGTATGGGGATGGCATCCATACGTGAGTCCCATAATTCAACAACAGCAGCAGCCAATGACAACATAGCCAAGTAAGGTTTAAAGAGCCTAGTGTGGGGTCCCATAAATCAATATACTTTAGCAAGTAAGTTCTTAAATGGGTCTCGTTATCTAGCCAATCTAAGACAGTAACAAATCTCTTCTCAAACTGCTATTTTTATGGGCAGCAACGTCTTCAAGCTTTCTCTTCTCTTCTTAACCATCCTTTCATTTGTGAAGTCCTGAATCCTGATCAACTTTCTATATATCAAGCTCCACCAAATCAACAAACAAGTTCACAGTATGTTGGAGCTCTGGAGTGGGGATATCATTCACCCGTGACTTCTCTTGGGCATTCAAATTATCCATATTTTTGTCAAGACTTGAACTTGTGGTCTCCTCATATAAATCACATTTTGAACAACATCTAATCCAAGTTCTTGCTTCTTGACCAGCAAATCCTCTTACATAATCTTTCTTCCTCTTTTTCGACCAGTCTTGCTTCGACCGTAGCTTTTCTTTAAGTTGACCGGAAGGCTGACCCAACACCTTGTTCTCCTGTAATGGTTCTTGCATTTTTATGGCACCTTAGCATTCTCTTTGTAGTCATTAAACCCCAACCCCATATTCTTGGGACACCTTTTCCTTCAATTGGAGCAACGATACCTTGTCCATTCTTCCATACCCTCCTGTATACCCCATGTTCTCAAGCAATTTAATAGCAACCGGTTTTCTAGATATCTCCATTTCTTGGTTTCCCTTCCATCATTTCTCAGAAAACAAACCAGTACAAGGTCAAGGAAGAGTCAGAATCTCAAATTTTGAACAGAAAGTAAACAAGGAATATGTTTATAGTATGCCAAGAACTATACAAACAGTGAACAGTAGGAAAAGATACACTACTTTTCACACTAATATTTAATATTTTTATAGTCATAAGGCGATTTTGTTTTGTATTGTATTATGCCAAATCCTAACAGGAAATGAGGCTAGTTTAGTGAACGGAAGAAAAGTCAAAACTAACCATAACAAGAGAGTGAGGTTTAATGACCAGTCAAATAGCCCCTCAAGTATGTGGCTTTTGCTAAAGCATCAATCTCGCCTGCTAAATCCAACCATTTGGTGAAGGTTGTGTTACAAATTGCATTGTAAACAAACAAACCTATAGAGCTGGACAAGTTCTTGTTAAAACAAACCTATATACAGAAGATGTGTGTTCCAATTCTGTGTCTCCAACTAGTATCAACTACTACTATTACTAGTATTAATTAGCATGTGCATATATTGTTCAAAATAGATAGATAGTTGTTCATTCAAAATCAATAACAACATGAAGAAACAGTCTTTTATGACATAAGACACAAAACATTGGACTATCAATAACAGCATGTATATACTTATCCAATGACATGTTGACCAAATAAGAGGCTCATCTTGGGAACCGTTAATCCCTGCAACAAAACCAATATTAAACAGGTCCTCCAACTACATCTATTAACAGGAGATTTCATCCTAACTTAGACTAACACTAACTGTTTTTTAATACATTTATAAATGAAAAAAAAAAAAAAGGTGGACAAAGTCAATACATGAAGAGAATAATAAATATGCGGTTATCCTGCAATCTTTCAAGTTTTGACTATGTATCGGGAAGTCGTCAGAGTACTTTCATATATGTAGGGATACATTGAGGATATCCACAGGCCTATCTAACGAATGATTTATATTGTACTGATCATGCATGCAATTAAATGCAGTTCTTATTTAATCTTGATATAATGGTGTTGTATCTCTTTCACAATCTCTTTAAACTTGTCTAATTAAGTTATATATTTCAACTTATGTCAGCAACATATGAATTAGAATCTAGTATAAATTATAGTTTTCATGACAATATTTATGTAGCTCACATGTATTCGTGTGTCCGAGAAAAAGAGATTGACATATATAGTTCTAATAGCACAAACTAATTTGATCCAGTCATAAGTAAAGAGAGTAGATGGTCACATCATCAATTAATGTAATGAAATAAAATCTAAGACCTAACTCGACCACAAAAACATGTAGAGGTATAAGTAGAAATTAATCATTGTAGAGAAAAAGTATTATATGCATGAAATTATATATATTGCATAACATAAAAAGCATGTGCTATACTCATAAGTCATAACATACTATATACAATTTGGCACTTTGGTTTACATATCATAGTTTCTTCGTATACAACTCATCATCCGATTAGTTAGATTGGGCATAGTTGAATGTTTTTTAAGAAAAAAATAAATTATAAATTATAAATTATAAATATTTATTACAAAAGTTGTATAATACAAGACGCAGCCCAAAAAAGCCGCCTCCCAAATTCTAATCACGTTATTATAAATAAATCCATTTGCCATAATTGAAGATCAAATTATAAATTAAAAGGTAACAAGTAGTATTAAATGACGAATTTAGATTTAGATTAGATAAGATCTAATTAATTTAATGAAAGAGGGGGCAGTTAAAGTACCAATACGAAAACTTAACCCAACTTAGGCAACATGATTAAATGAATCCAAAACTTTCGTTTTCTAAGGATCTGAAGAAAGTTGATATATTTCAAAGTAATGATCATGTTAAAAGTGATTAAATTTTAAAAGCAAATTAAGAAATATATTTAGATATGAAATAGATGTACAAGATTTAGTTTATATTACGAACACGTCACTAGAATAAGATTTTGATATTATATTATTAGTTAGAATATGTAATTTATATTTTTCTAATATCGGCAAACAAATTTGAACAGATTTTTTTCCGATGGATAATATCTTTCTCGCTTTCGCTCTTTCTCCCAACCAGTCGCGAGGGTTCCGGGCATGAGAACGCAAGTGCCGGAATCAACCAAAAGGTCCGAACGTCCGAGGACGAAAGAGACACCACTAAAATTTTAGTGGTATATATGACGAATATATGTATTTAAAATTAGGTCTATTTAACAGTTTTCTTTTTAATAAGATAAGTAATATAGTAATTCTAGATGTATGGTTTAAGTGTTCATACTTGTCATGCACCAAATCGACAATTTTAGCACTTTTTCATATTCATTTATAAACTTAAAATAATGACGTAAGTGAAAAAAATAAATGGTAAGAAATTATTTTTTGAGGGAGGTATTAAGCATATAAAGTCTTCATTGTCTAAAATGAATGTATGGATACGCCAAGGTTTTATGGCTACTTTCCTTCACATGAACCTATGCATTGTATTATTAAATCGAAATTATGAATTTAAACTGTCCCTTATTGAGTTTCATTGAGTTTTCTAACTCAATTAGGTATCTCTTGTTTTTATATTTGTAGGGCCTTGCTAGGATGCTTGAAAACATGATCATGTTTTTAGCAAGTGCATTTGTTGAAGTTTGTATGCAAGGATTTTGTGATGATGAATAAATATAGCACTTTATCTTTTGTGGACAAATTATGAGTAGTATGTATTATCTTTATAAATAAATCACTAAATGTCAAATATAAAGAATTGAAGTAATAAGTTTATTGCATGGTCGGTTTAAGTCAATTTGAAGTTCGGGATGAGATTGTAAAAGAGAGTGGCACCCCCATAGAATTTTATTAATCAAAAAAATTATTGAGCCGATTTTGACTCCCGACCTAAGTAAAAATGCTTCTGCGAGCATTTCTAGATTCAAAGTCATTAATTACGGTATCAAGATCAACATTGTCCAATATTTCTTTTTCGATACATAACATTGTCCAAAAATTTGAGGCCCTCTCTGAGGTGAGGCCCAGGGCGGAGCTTATCCCGCCACAAAGCGATTCAAATCTCTTTTTCGTAGCCGCTAACTCTTACTTAAACAGCTTCGCTTCCTTCCCCATATGCATGAAATG
Organism: Logfia minima; assembly: GCA_963921325.1. Taxonomy (NCBI): domain Eukaryota; kingdom Viridiplantae; phylum Streptophyta; class Magnoliopsida; order Asterales; family Asteraceae; genus Logfia; species Logfia minima. The sequence continues at coordinate 35,495,781 of OY992767.1, forward strand.
AAGGAAAGCGAGGGCAAAAGGAAGGCTTTGACTAACTCCTTCTGGAGTGTAATTCCAAGCTCTCGTATAACTATGAGACTCACAATCAGACGTCGCACTTTAGTAAGACCGGCCCTAATTTGTTGTCATATGAAACCAAGTTGCAAGCAATGGTAGGCTTAGAATCTACTACCTCCGTTCCGAATCTATAGTTTATGTTTTCATTTTTGGATGTTCCAAATTTATTGTCCACTTTCAAAAATATATGAGAAAATTAATTACATTTCTTTTATTGTCCCCAAGTACAAAATATGTAACATAAAAATGTGGGTAAAAAGTTAAGGGTAAAATTGTCATCTTACAAAAAGTAAGTATAAATGTTACGCTTTATTAAACTACGTATTTTTTGTTCGGGGCAATAAAATTGAAACGCAAAGAATAAAGTGAGGTAAGACCTTTATATTATTATACAAGATCATAAATAAATATTATATTTATATTATACTATAATACGAAAGTATAAGATGTAAACAATCAAAGAAATGGATCAAAATTGGTTGCCCAAAGTATTCATTTACATTGGTTGCTTGAATTACTTTTTTCCCAATTGAACACGACAAAAAACTAATAAGAAAAAACAATAGTAGACAACATATATAAAATTTCTAAGAAACAAAATTTATTGTACAAAAGCCTACAACCACGATGATAATTCATCAAGACCGTTGTCGTGCAAAAATCTTTTGTCCCGGTGCAAGAATAGCCATCGGATCATATCTCGACTTCATCTCCACAAACCACGACCATCGATCCCCAAAGTGTTGCTTCCACCCGTCTTCAGTGTTGTAATGAGGAAGGTACAACTTGAAATCGAACCCACTTCTAACACAAACTTGAAGGATATCGTGATTTTGTAAGACCAAATCCCTAACACTTGCAGACTTTTGATACGGGTTTGTAAACCGGAGCAATGCCACAATGTAAAAGATATCTCCTTCGGGTAATACTACTGATGTACGTTCGTCCCACCTAATCGAATATAAAAACGAAAAGTTATCTCAAGACGATATCTTTTGATCTCTACAATGTGGTGGTCCAAAACAAAGAAAGGACCACAATGAGATGTAATCAATGATGAGGCAAAGATAGAGTCCACATCAACAAATTAAAATTTTTGAAGAAGAATAGATAAAGTTTATTTGAATGGAGGGTATAAGTTGGTCAGTAAGAAAATGAAATTTAATATACAACCATATGGAGTCACTGTATGGGCTGGGGCCAACAGGTTTGCGTTGTCGTTTCTGATTCGCCAGAGACTGCCCCGATAGTTACATCACTTGGGAATCTCGTTTTCCATCAACAGATAATACTGTATTCAATTTACCCTTTTACCCCTTCACCCAGTTCTTCAAACAAATTGATTACTTCTAATTTTCTTTTCTAAATATAAAAGATTTCATAACTTGATAGTACTTATATGCTCGCTAACAATAATTACAAGTAGTTGATTGACATAAATTTGATTAACGAGTATCTGTTCGACAATATTATTATAATTTCTTTTCGAGTAAAGAAAGAAACATAAAGTTGCAATTTGTAATCACCACCGTACGATCCACGCCCACAAATCCAACCAAAATAACTGAAGAGAGGGTGTGGCGTCATCGCAAGCATACACGGCCTCACCGTGGGTCCAACCCACCAAATTATAACCTCTATTACATCTATTTAGCTACCATTTTTGGGGCCCATCTTAGATTTCACCCTGAAATATACCCCCTCCAGTACCATACATTCTCTTTTTACTCCCTCCTCTCGTATTTATAGTTCATATTTTATTTCTTCAATGTCCCAAATTAATTGTCTATTTTTCAAAGTAGGTGGTTATTATTAAGTAAAGTTCATCAATTACTCATTATAAAAATGTGAGTAAAAACTAAGGGTAAAAGTGTCATAGTACACAAAAGTACAATGTAATGATTGTATTTTCTTAAATTGCGTAATTGTGATGTTTGAACAATAAATATAGGATGGAGGGAGTAATATTTATTTATGATTTTATGTCATAAAGTTCATGAACTTAAAAAGTGCTCATATCAAATCATTATTCATACTATTATGGTGAATAGTGTTGCTCATAATAATTTACTAGATAATATACGACGTAATAATACATTAAGTCTAAGTTTATTATATAGAATACTCACTTTGAGTCTTGTATTATTGGTTGGACGGCAAGATTTACAAGTTTGTAAACTATATATATATATATATATATAGTGAGGCGTGAAGAAAGTACACACAAGTATGACCTCATTTTCTTGAACATCTTAACCACCCCGTTCAGCAAATTAGTCAACATATACCATATCATAGTGATATAGTCTTTTTATAAACTAATGGAGTGGCCTACCGTGGTCGTAATCTGCCACGTAGGACGGAATAGCCCGACCTCCACGTGACCATCATGATGACTACACGCTTGGCTTTTTTATTTCCCTACATCGATGGAACTATCTATCCCGCAACAAGTAAGGTCATGGCCTGGGGTCCAAGTATTAGACACAAGGCTTAAAACGACGTTGATTGACACCACCATTATTTATTCGCACCTTTGATTTAATATAATATATTTATCACAATATGACGAGATCTAATGGAAATAAGGGAATTACTTACTTGGTTCGCAGAATAGGGTAGACAAGCATAGGACCTCCAATCCCGTCCTTCAAAATCTTCTTGAACACGGACCGGTCAAAATCTTCAATGGAAGATTTGGACACAAAGAGGTTGAGCCATGGGTGTGGGGCGTCCCATATACCATTAGCTTTAGCTTGTTTTTCGGCTTGTTTTACACGTAGTAAGAAATCAACATAACTAAGGTCCACTTGGAAGAGTGTGTGATCCATGAATCTCAGCCGTCCAAGCAGCTTCTCAACTTTCTAATGTTACAAAAATAAAATTAATCAAGGGAAACGAAAAGTATGGGGCAAAAAGGTAAATTAGGAAAAATAAGGAGACAAAACTTGAAAAAATGATGGGTTTATTTATTGAGGAAAGTAGTGTGGGGGACCGGGACCAAAAGAACGTCAGCCAAAATCTCAAATGACTAGCAAAACGACAGCTTACCGGTGGAAACGCTTACGGTGAACATTAATGTTTAGGACAAAGACAATATGCTCTCATATACAGTGCGAACGTACGGGGGTCGGTTTCGTAAATAAGAGCAAATTCTGTGGTTGTTTTTGTTACTTTGTGTCAGAGAATCCAATGGAAGATACATACAGTAGTTGCCATATTGTCAGTTTTTATTTTATTTTTTCATTTATACAAAGCAAACATTGGTTCACTGCTGGGGCCAAAGTGGTAATATCACCAAATCTTTGTGTCATTGTTAGAGGGTGAAATAACTGGTCCTCCACCCTTATTTTCTTGCCACGTCTGCAAGTAAAGCTTACCGAATATTGTTTTTTGACTTTTTTTTCACCTTGGGTTCTTAACCTCACCCTCCTTTTGTATGACCCTACCTAAAATTGGTGGTCAAACATCTTATAATTGACCTTTGTATTTCACCCACAGGTCATTTCTACGGTCAACTCTAGTTTTACGGAACCCAATTTTTATAAAAAGGCATGAAGATACAAAAAAATATAAAAAAAGAATAACCTAGTTCACAATTGACCTATATTAAATTTATTCGGCGTACGTTTTGGCTAAAAGCTTCACTAACTTGACTTTACAATATAAGGTGATAAGTAAAGGATCATCACATTTTTATATAATGTAAAATAAGCTAAATAGATACTTCTAAAAAAGTAATCCAAACACCTATTTAAAGAAATCAGGGTTAGCTCACTTGACCATCAAGGTTTCCTTGTGAGGCTTTGGGGAGGGAATGTTTGGCTAGGGGAAGTTTCAAGTTCGAGTCACAACCGGAACTTTTACCCCTTCAGGTAATAAAAAAAGAGGAATAGGGGTCTCAAGGTTAGCATACTGCCCTGGATGTCACTACTAGACCTGAACCACTAACATCTAACAAGCCGTTTGAAAAAAAAAAAAAAAAACACCTATTTAAAAAAAATTCAAAAATTATATATGTAGTAATATTTTAACTATAAATCATTAACAATAATTATTACATTCGTCGTGACTAAACAATCATAACATGTGAGTACTGTTTGCTATAAAAAAACAGCCCTCAACCAAAGAAGAAAACAAACTATAGTTCATCATTTGTTGCTTTAAAATAAAAGGTTTGACAGAGATGGACATAAAGTATGACCGTTTCTAAAAGGAAATTCAACCCATAATGATAGAAAAGCTTTTTCATCTTATTTTTGAGTTATTTTAGATGAACACTTTAAAATTTTTTAGTGGACATCTTCATATAAGTGCACGTGTGAGTCCCACTGTGAGTATGTGTATATATAGAAGTGTCCAAATAATAACTCCTTATTTTACTCGTTTCTATTAACAATTTTTTTAATCTCAAGGCAAAGCAAATTATAACATTTTTATTAATAAAAAAAAAAACCTATTTTGGAAAATCACTCAAATGTAAAAAGAGCTTTATTCATAAACCTTTTCCCCTACTATTTAACTAAAAGTTGTTAACAAGTTTTCTAGAAGGACTATTTTACTACCATTATATGATAACAGAGACAACATTTATTAAACTAAATAAAATCAAACCTTAAAAAGATTTGCCACTAGAAAGACAGCACTATGTTTACTGATTTACTCTTATTGACAATGGAATACTAGCTAGGCCTTACTATATGTAACAAAGATACTCCATACTATTGATTACGTATGTTTTCATCACCTACTTTTACTTAAATATATAACAAATCGTACCTACATAATCATGCGATATGAACAAAATCTTTTTACTAACACCCCAAATTCCAAACCATTTTATCATAAAAAGAAATAAATAATTCATAAAAGTGGAAAGTAAATACAATGGGACCAAAAGAATATAAAATATTTTCCATTAAAACATGGTCTTGTATATTTAATTTAATATAATATAAAAATAATATATAACGCTGATATCATGTATTATAAGCAAGTTCGATAATCAAAATAGATTTTCCAATATATTTTTCTACAAAAATGTGCCAAAAAAGTAACATTTGGAATGGTGAAAAGCAGGAGCACTATAATAAAGATGAGGTGCGATGCACAGGATCAAGAAAAGCAACTTACTGAATCAACTGTTGAGGAGCAGTTTCCTTTGCTGTAATGTAAAGCGACTTCTAAGCAATACAACACCGGGTTTTCTGATCGGGTCGGGTCATAAAACTGGTCCGGGTAAAGCACCACCGACGGCCACCCATTTACCGGGTCATCACTGTTCACAAACACAAATCCTTCCACGTAATCAAATGACTCACCTTCCGTCCGAGTTATTAACCACTCTGCGTCCCGAGTGAACTCACTAAACTCGGAATACACCACCCTTATCCATCTCACCTATAAATGATATTAAAAGAGTTCGTTATAATTTACTAGTTTCCTTATTGATACATTTACAGCTAATAGTTTTTTCAATTACAAAGGTCAAATAACATTTACTTCTTTTTGTAAAATATATGTAAGTGACACATTTCTTTTTTTATTTTGTATGGAGGGAAAAGGAGTAGTAAACACTAACCATATCCGGGGCGGGTTGAACGATGACCCGCGCCCGGGTAATAATACCGAATTGACCTAACCCGCCAAGAACGGAAAAAAAGAGGTCTGAATTTTGGCCATCGGAACAAATAACGGTATCACCGTTACCAGTAACAACTTCTAATTCCGTTACATTTGACGTTTGTGGACCATAACGGAACGTTTGACCACTAACGCCGGCGTTAGATAACGTTCCACCGACGGTTAACCCTAAATAATCCGTCCACGACCGTGGTGATAAACCGAATTTCGTAACACACTGTTTCAACACATCTTCCCATAATGCACCGCCGTTAACGTCAACGGCGTAACCGTCGTCACCGTTACACATAACAGTTACCGGTTCTGATGGATTCGAAGAAAAGCTCTTCATGTCGATAACGATACCGTTATGAGACATGGACTGACCGTTGATTGAGTGACCGTTGCCCCGGGCAGCGACGGTTAAGGTTTGAGATTGTGAAGCGAATTTGATGACGGAAACGATGTCGTGGTGACCGGAAGGTTTGACGACGGCAAGTGGTGATGAGGAATGTAAACCGCCGAAGTCTTTAGCGGCGTAACCGGTTGACCGGTAATCAATGGTGCCTTCAAGGTCCATGGTGATTTCTGAGGATTCTTCTTCGATAGAATCGTTGTTGTTATCGTGAACGAAATGTTCTAGATAAGCTATCATTTTAACACACAGTGAAAACACACAGTTAAGAAATTGTTATTTATTTTATATTTATTTATGATAATAATAATTTTGAAAGAAAGGGGTTGGGTTGGGTTGGGTTTGGGGGGGATGGGGATATTAGAAAGAATAGTTTTGGTGATACAAAATCTACAGTAATCTTTTTTGTTTCTCTCACTTATTACAGTGAGTGTGTGTATCTATATGTATCTTTGGCCTTTGGTTTGGGTGGAGTTCTGGGGCTTTAAATAGCGGCGGATTTGGATGTTAACGTACTTAAATTTAAATTTAAAATTTTATTATTATTTTTTAATTAAATTTTATTTTATTTTTGTATTAATTTTAATATTAAATATTAATATTAATTGTAATGTAACTAGTAGTTAATGGGATATAGTTTGAATATTACTACGTACTTTTGATGTATCGTTAACTCACAAATACTACGATGTTGATTTTTATTTGTATTTTAACGTCAAGTCGAAATCTGTTTTCATAAATAAATACTACTATTACATATGCTACAATTTATTTTTTATATATAAAAGTATATCAAAAATACTATTTTATAATCCCTACGAATATTGTGTATTCTACGATCTAACACATATTGCCTTAAGTGAATCTTGAACTAGTAATGTGACGGATTTCTTTTTGTTGCTAGACTATAGGCCTTTTAGTCTAGATATTCATATTTTGCTAATTCTTATAGAATATCGATCAATTCATTTATTTAATATAAATTAAAATAAACATATTTAACAAAATTACTACTCTATTTATAAACATTTACACTATAACTAGTAAATGAAATATTGGTATTTACATGAAAAGAATGATAGTTGAAAATGATTATGGGGCAAAGTTCGAGAATGAAAGAGTCGCCAATAGTTAAAAAAACGTTACCTTTTGTTTAAGAGTCCGTTGGTGAGAGTCAGTGAAGTTTCGAGGGGAAAAGAGAATAAAGATTAGATTATCGCTTTGTGTTATGTGTTAAATTTGTTAGAATAAGGATAAAATGTATTTGTGTTCTGCGTTAAATTTGTTAGAATAAGAATAAAATGTATTGTTGTTAAAATGCAGTTAAATTTATAAGGTTAAGATACAATGTTATATAATGCAATACATTTATAATATACGTAACATGCAGTATTGTTATGATGTAATATACTTATGTAGTGAATCTGAATCGCAAATCACATAAATTAACTACGTATATTCTCTTTTAATCACTATCCCCTCTTATTCCTCCTTCTTTATTTTAAACCTAAAACATATTTCATGAATATGTATAATTCACCCACGCAGATTGTTTAAAATTTTCGGATAATATTATTTCATAAATATCGCTTTTAAGATCATTATGTTTGTCCTCCTACGATTCACTTGATAAAGTCTTGTGTTATTCAAATTATTCACCAAGCATACAAAGTCATTACTACTTCGTTTTAGAATTATGATTTATTTTTCTGTTTTTTATTTACTTTATTATCCCTGTTATATATATATTATAAAAATGTATGCATATAGTAAATATAAAACTACCATATTATAAAAAAATATATTGTAATGATTACGCGTTATTAAATTGTGTGTTTATTGTCTTTGAACAATAAATTTAGACAAAGAGCGTAACATTTTACTTAGATATCTTAGAGTAATAATTTTCAAAAGAGATTCATCAACGTTTTCTTGTAGTAGTAAATCTTTATCTGAATCCTAAATCATAAAGTCAACCATTACAAATGCCATTAGGCCAATGCCAACAGCCGTCTTTGACTTGCATCTTTGGCGTGTCTTAGATGAACACTATTGACACGGCTTCGTCGCCCGTCTTTCCCCTTTCGTCTTCGCTCTCCGTATTGGCCAAGAGCTTGGAAGACGCAAACATGCATGGCCCACATGCAATTTCTCTTTTTTTGTTTTGTTTTCTCGGCAAACAATTAAAAGTATAAAAAGGTAATTTTTTGATTTTCAAGTACAAAAGGTAACAAACATAAAAAACCAGTCAAACTATATAAATATATTTTATTTCTTTTTTTTCTATACATCTACATATAACTTAACTATCTTTTCACACAACTACAATTCTTTCACCTACAACTAAAACTACAAAAATGTTGAAACATCACCACAACTCTCAACCATCACAATCAAGCGATATGTCGAACAACTCAATCAATAATCCTATACCAAATACCAAATTTTCACCAACGGGTTCGTCTTCCCATCTCAATCTAGCAATACCAACTCTAGTCAAATGGGTTTTGCTCCATACGTACCTCTTGTTAACCCCTATTCAATCCCCCCGACGACCCACGATCCCACTTCCATCTAAACTTGTATCATCAAGCACTACAACAATTTGGCCAATACCAATAATTCGGTTAATACTCACAATTCGGTCAATACCCACAATTTGCTCAATACCCTCAAACACCACTAACCAAAAATCAAGTTCGATACGCCCAAATACCACCACTCATCGAAGACCAAGCCCGAATTCGTACCTGAATCCGAACCTATAAAAGATGATAAAGGTAAAGGTAAAGGGAAAAAAAAATTTTGAAGCAATAGAAAAAGTAAGATCTTGGCGGAACGGTGGATCGATGCGTCACAAAATGCGATGGTTGGGAATTCACAAACGTGTGAGTCTTTGTGGAACACCATTATGTCATGGTACAACTCAATAGTTGAGACCAAACGTTCCATTGATCCAATAACGGGCAAAAGGATTTAAATCCAAAAAGATGTCAAGTTATTTAATGCAATGTACAAAAGACTTCAAAACATGTGGGAAAACGGGAAGCGGAAAGGGGATATCATGATGAACGTCCGCCAACAATTCAAACAACAACGAAGCCGGAACTTCCAGTATGAAGATGCATAGGCCATTTCTAAAAGATTATTCGAAGTTCTTTACTCCCGATAGTGTTATGGGTAATAAAAGACCCATGGAATTAGAACCCGACTTCCCGATCAATCTCAAAGATGATGGCGAGTACCCGAACCCGACTCTAATGCAAAATCTATTTTACCAATGACCCGATCCACCGTCGAGAAGGTCGGAAAAAAGTCGAAAAAGTCAAAAAAGTTCGAGGTCGTCGGATGTTACTTGCACGCGTTATTCGAGTCAGGATGTTTGAGAAGAACTTATTGAATCTGCTAAAATTCAACAAAAGAGTATGGAAATAATAGCAGATGAGGTAAAGAAACGCATAATTCTCGCAAGTAAACGAACAATGTTTAAAGTGTTTAAGTTTGTTGCAACACCAACACCAACATACTTGCCACCTAGCGATCTTGTAATGCTCTACCAAGTTAGACGAGAAGTGAAACAAGATTATTGTTTGCGTTTCTGACCATGACCACCACCTGGAAATGAAGATAACCAGACTACTATTTTACTTTTTGTAATTATTATAATTGTATTTTCATTTTTCACTTAATGATAATGTTATTTTTACTTTTAAATGTAATGTTATTTTTTAAGAAATTATTTAATGTCATGTTTTATTTTTAATGAATGTATTTTATTATAATTATGTTTTAAAACTATAATTGTAATTGTATTAATTGTAATTAAATAAATCATGGGGGTGCAATTTTTTCAAAGAAGCATTATTTGTTAATAGTGTTTCAGTCTTTCTAAAAAGTATTGATGTAATGTCGAGCTGTCACAGAAAATTTTTTGAAAGAAAATGATCTGCTAGAAGTGATTTGAAAATTCTTTCTATATCATTAGCGATAAGTCTCTAGAGAATTAAAATAAACAAAATCTAACTAACATATGAAATTGGGCTTATGTGCATACACTTGGAGCTTTGTTCTACTAAAGAGAGTTGTTTTGCTACTAGTGAAACTGTCTTAGATCTCAAAGTCATTATCTTTAATTAATAGATCTCACATTCAAGTTAATCTTATCTTATCCCTAATAGCTTTGTTTCCTAGCTAACAACTTTCATCTCCCACCATAAGATTTAAGATCTTAAATTATTCAAATTCTCTTAAAAGATAACTTTCTAACTACTAAGTCTGTGGAATATAACCAATATATTGCCCTCTAAAAAAAAACAGACAAACCTTTTTGTGTTTGAAACATGAGTTTGCACCAAACGAATGAACGTCCTGCATCTGGAGTGTTTGCTAAACACATCCCTTCGTAGTAGGATTTATCCACATCATCGTTTGTTTATATTCGAAGATGTTTCATGTGCGCCTTTTATATGTTGGTTTGTGGATTAGTAAAGAACAACGTGATAAGGCGATTAACTAAGCATCTACATTTTGTAATTAACTAATTTAGACGGGGATTATCTATAATCTGTCTTCGTTTGAGATACCAGACATAAACTTTTCCTTTGTTCATGTTTTCACAAATGCTTCATGCGTGTTCTTGTGTTGTGTTTTTTAAAAAACGACGCAAGATGATAACCAAGCATATATGCTTCTGACACATCTATGAACGTTTTCCACATGACATTTCGTCATTAAATTGTCTTCCTTTGAGATGCCGACACGATCTTTCCTTTGTTAATTAGCCTTCAATCCCATCATAAAACTACAAATCAAAGTTGTTTGTGACTCAATAGCATCGACGGATTTCTATGTTATCTCATTTCATTGTCCTTCTAATTAATTATACTAAAAGGCTATTTGGTATTTACACATTACATTATCTTGCAGATATATATATGAAACCGACGTATAAGCCTGATTCTTGAAAGGATATCTAACACAAAATCTTTAGAAACATGATAGAAAACATGTAAATTATTGTTAACGAAAATGGTAGAACAACAATATATCTCATTGGGATGAGTAACCAAACTTTAGCACAAGAAAAAGGGGGAAATCTTTGACACAACATGTGAGAATCCGAGGCCATGATGATATGATACTGTATAGATATCAATATGGTGGGGTGCTGCCAATGTCCTTTTGTGGTTTATGTGTATCAACGTCTTTTTTCCACAACCTAAATACGAAGAGAATATATGAGGGAATTAGAGTGGGGATCGATGATCATGTATTCTTGTGGGTAAGTTAGGTATTTTCAGTGTACAAAGTAGTCAGCTTCAGACTAAGTAAAGTGCTTTGCTTCATACCAAACACGCTAGTTAACTCCACTATACTGGGTCATTCTCGATGTTGATTACCTTGCGAGGGTTACCCGTAGGACCCTATAAGAGGACGCAACTCCTTTGACATCCACAATTTTAGTTAGAAACATAATATAGTAACTTAGCAATTCACCATTACACTCAAATATTCAACAATGAATCGATAGGTACCTATATAGTTTAGCAGCTAATTAGTGAATTTTAGTACGTGTCTAAATAGTTTTAGTCGGATTGAATTGGTTAGTAAGACCTTTTTCATCTAGTATGATGTATATTAAAAATAGTTATCATTGTGATGAGTGTTAACGAACGGTCCAGATTAATTTCTTTTCTTTCAAGATTACACCTTCTCTCTGTATTATCCTTCTATATATATATATATATATTCATTAATATGTTTAAATTACTAAATACACTATTTGTTATTATATTTATCAGGACACTTTATTGTTTATTACCTATTTTAAATAAATTAAAAAATATATGTATTGTAAATTTTAATGTAATGCATTGAATTGACTTTTTAAGTGTAAAAATATTATTTATACATTATATTTTGACACTAAATATATACACTAAACTAGTGATCACATTTCATGTGCTCTTATAGCATTTTCCATTTTGACACTAAAAGTACATTTTTATACTAAAATAATGTAATTATACAAATAAACTCTTTCCAACATTAAAATTAAATATTATATTTTTAAATATTAGTATTTTATTGTGATCAAAAGTCAATGTCAAATTACGCTAAATTTAATATAACAATAATAAACGTCATTTAATATTTTATAATACATGTAATGAGTGAAAAATATCCATGTTTGTGTTCTTTCATAGATTTGCGAATAATATCTATAACATTATTATATATAGTTATTGCTACTATTATTTTATTATGAAAACCTATTAGGTTTTTAAAATTTATCTTCTATGATTAAGTTAAATTTAAAAGACCGAAGTTTTTTTCTTGAACGAAATAAAAATATTAAATTCAATTATAATATTAAACTATATTGTTAAACTATGAATTTTTAAATTAATTGAAAAGGATTTATTATAATACACTGAAGCAAATTCTTTTTAATAAAAATATACTCTTATAGAGTTTTCGTCTTATACTAAATTTTCTTTTATTTTTTACGTTAAATTAGTATAATTCTTCACACGAGAATAGTTGATACAAATCAATTACATGGGAAAACTTGGTTTACACCAATGAACCGTCTCTCGCTTCTAATTATTTCTCGATGAAATACGTTGTAAACGAAAGTTAACACGCTAGCAAATACAAGGAACAACATCATATGTAACCGAATACTGAATGAAAATCATAAAAACCTGATGTACGTTTTACTGCATTTGGGTTTTCTCAATTGGTTCACATTTTTAGAAAAATTATAGCATTTCCTATACGATAACAAAAAAATTGTTTATATTATTTATATTTGTAAATAAACAGATTAGGTTTTTTCTTTTCAGATTATTTGGGATGGGCAACTATTTTTATTAAAGATATATACGACTTAACTGAGATATTCGTGACTATCTCCGATCTTTTTCCTGGTCAATCTAAAACGTACTGCTAGAAAAGTTTAAACACGATAACTATTAGACTACCTTGTGATGATTTATGTAGATACAAAATACATTTGGTTTATGAAATTAATAACAATAAACATGTAGGTGGTTTAGGAACAAATTAGATATGCTAAAAGCACATATATCTAGTTGATATCTCATGAAATAAACGCCTTCGCTAGCAATAACAGGCTGGCATCTAATCTAATAATCATGATATATTAGGGTCGGTCAAACCAAATTAAACATGGGTCATGTTGATAGATATCAAGTCTTTGCATGGAGTTTATTTAATTTCATATTAATATTTGGGCATCAGATTCTCTTTTTTCATCCACAAAAGCTGTGCATGTAACGTACTTTTTGTAAACGAATTTGTTCTCTCTTTTCATTCCTTCTACTTTGATTTCCTTGCTTTTTCCATAAAATCCTCATTTAATATATTTTCTGAAATTGGTTTTTTAGGTCTTTTTTTTATAAAAAAAAAGTATGTTTGCTTTCCTTCATCCTAAAATTATTCAGAATATATAATACGTTAAGTTCTTTTAATTCAAAATAACAATCGTATTTTCATTGTGCTTAATTTGATCATTGACTTGTTTAACCATCATAAAAGAAAACATACACTACGTACATTACTACAACATCACAAAAATCGATTTCCCCTTATGTAATATATGAATTATAAAGTGTGAACCTTTAAGTACATCATAAATCGATCAAAACATAACAAATGAAAGTTAATAAGAGTTTAATCATTTAAGTTTCAAAATTTTTAACATTATAACCATTTAAGGTTTTTTCCTCATGTTTTAATCCTTCAAATTTTGTATTGACTTATTGATTTAACCCTTCAAAGGGTAATTAAACCATTGAACTTTTAAAAGTTCCGTTAAAAAGGCAAAACCATTATAAAAGATAAATTTTAGAGATTAAATCATTAAAATTTTGGTGTATATAGATCATATATCCCCTTTAATGGTTAAACCACCAAATATATATTTTGAAACTTGAAGCATTAATTAGGAGAAAAAAGAAGCTTAAAAGGTTAAATAACAAAAAAGAAAAAGATTAAATCATTATAAACCGTTAAGTTAAACCTAAAATACACTTGAAAACACAAAAACATATTAAAAGTACCTGAACTGTGAATAAATTGTTCTACATTATATACAAACCATCTCATATGTATGAAATATTTATTTATTTATAGACCCCAAAATCTTTAAGTTTAAGGATATATTTCAAATCAATTTTTGATCATATATGTTAAGATCCTCTTAATTATAAAAAAACGAACCTTTTGGGTTAAAGGACAAATCAAAATCACTTTGAATCTTTGATATAAATATTAATTAAAAATACATATAAAAGAGACCATGAGATTTAGTTTTCAAGATCTCGAATTATCCTAATTTGTCGTTGCCTATTAATTTGTTGGAAGGATGCCATTGTTTGGGTTCGCACAAAAAACAATAGATTTGAGGGTTTACGTAGACGTAGATGCATGGCATTGGATTTTGCAATTGCTTTACTGTTGCAAAAGCAGCGAAATTTAAAGCAACCAAATCATAAGATCATGATTTAATTTTTTAACGATGCATGGGTTTTCTTCCCCATGCAAGTTAAAGATACGACGACGTCTCTGGTTTGTGCCATGCAAACCATCAACTTTAATTACTTTTACTTTTTATACCTTTAAAGATTTTGAAGTTTTAATTCACCTTTCTTTTTGCTTTATTGTTTTGTTATTACGACCAATTAGATACCAATTGAAATGTCACTCAAGTGATCGGACACAAGCAAATATTTTATGGTCTCTCAAAGTATTAACATCCGTAAAAAGAGTCCTTAGTGACTTTCTTAAATCACATTAGTCTTTCAATCTGTTTTTTTAAGGTTTTTCCTTTTATTTTATTTCTTATTCTTATACTTATTCTTATAATCAGTTATTTCTGTACATTAACAATTTATTCACATATTTTAATTACTTTATAAAGTTTCTTTTAAAAAGACAAGTGCTAACATATACACATACTATAAATCTAAACATAATTTATTTTATAAATATGTACATTTGTTTCAACTTAACTCGTGACTTGATTGAATAAACACTCCGTCTCACATGAATTTGAGATAATGAGTTTGAGTCCCTTATAAATATACAGTTGTGACTATTTTCAAATGTAAATTATTTTTTTATAAAAAAGTAAATGAGACATTTACATGGTTTCTTTTCTATTATTGTAGTATGATATTAAAACACGGTCTATATTTTTATTTTTAGATATTAATATAATTTATAGTAATGATTGAAGTTGTACTTATTTCTTACAATTCTAGATCAATATTTTATAAATTTTCTTTCATAATCTTATGAGATTCCAAGAACTATTAAAATTTTAATATAAATTGGTAAGTATAAGAAAATGTATTAAAGATATAGAATTCTAAGAAACTAACAAGAGCATATATTTATATTACTTGAAAAACTATTTTAATTAATCGTATGAATATTTGTTTTAAAAATTATAAAAAGAAAATATAGAATTGTCAACAAATGATATAGTACATATTAATAAGCATAAAATACAATTAAACTATGCATAGAAACACTAGATAAACAAGAGTAACTATAGTCAAAGTTGACGTAAATAATTGATGTAACAGGAGAGAGTTAAAGCTAAACGGTTAAGATGATAAATATAGAGAGTATGTATAAAGGTTTATTTCTATATTTATAAAATTATGATTAATCATAAATTCATCGATGCGAATATCTTGAACTGTCATTACGTACTTCGACCCATTTGAGGTATACTTGAGTTTCCCTTTTGTTTTTCTTACGTTGTTTTCATTTCCGTGTGACGGCTTCCAATTAGTTTTCTTTTTCCGTTTGATTATAATATTAATAAAGGTTAAGACATTAGACAATGATAGAATGGCACGAATTAACAAATTTATCACTTTGGAAAATTTTCTATTTTCAAAATAAAGGTACATGCATTTTGTTAAACACAATTTGTTCAGGAATAAAATAAAATAAAATAAAAATGGTATTTGGCTCATGTAATTGTTTAATTCCTACTGTTCTAAGGTCATTTAACAATTAATTAATTGAACATGTTGTATGTTTTAGTAATAGTCTCTCATTTGTTTGCATAGAAAAGTTAATATGGACGGTTAAAGTACTCTAATTATTCCCAAATTTAGGGCAATAAACATGTTTTTTTGTCTAAAGTAAAGTGGCAAACACTTGCATATAACTTCATTAAGATCAACATCAGAAACATTAATGATGACAAAATCAATTATAATAACAAGTTAATGTAGTGATCCAAGGTGACACTCCTTGGTGTTGTTTAAATTATGGACCTACAAAAGCATTTTGTTTCGGACTTTATAGATTTGATTATAAAATTCTTTTGGGATCATATCATGATTGTTATTTAAAGTGTATGTTAATGAGGTCATAATTCCAACTGAAACAATGTATGTTTAAACATAAACCTGAACAAGATGTTAATGGTATATAATGGTGTGTGTGATAATCCGTAAGGAATATATTGAACTGCATCTATTAAATTTTTTAAGTTTACACCGAAAGATTTGTACCTGTTCAACACTTTAACCATTACAAAACTCTCTAGGATGTAAATTCGATTTGTGTACTTTGTATGTAACTTATGTTTGAGTTGCAATAGTTATTTACACTATTGTATCAGTGGCGAATTTAGAAATTCACCACCGGATATGCACTATCTAATTTTAAATGTCACATTTTTTTATGTATTTTTTCAAGTGCAATTTCTTAATATGTATTAGTTGAATATATAATCGTTTTTTGTAAAAAAAGGACAATAACAACACATTCGTATATGTTTTCATCGTTTTTTAGACATTGATTATTTTTTAGGAAGTATAAAATAATGCGTGTTTAATTTAAGAACAAAATTATATGTGAATGTTTAGTCTTAGCTAAAAAACACAAACAATTCTCCAAATAAGAGTATTATCCTCGCCACAAAACTAACATATTCATTGATTAATAATCTCTAAAGTAATTAGGTCACCGATATTTTCATAGATGAACGAGTCTCCAATGTTCAAACTTTTAATTTATACCAAGTTACTATGTTCAAGCTTTTTACTACACTAAGTTATTATATACTTATCTACTAGTACTAGTATATGATTGAACACTTCCCAGTAACCGACTTACCCTTCTACTCCATATGCACTTACGACCGACTCATTAATCACCCACTTGCCCCTTCATTTTACTATCATCAATGGTTCTCATAAAAACCAAAGTAAATAAATAATTAGTGTTCACTCCTATTTAACATCTTCCATAACCAGAACACACAATTCAAGCGTGAGGGGCTCACAATGGTGGCACAGGTCGATTTAAGCGTCATCGTTGCGTCAGATTTTCTATTAGTAATTGGTATGTTTAGTCGGGCTTAAGCCTGTAGTTTTGTTTGCAATTTTATTCGATTTTTGGATGACAATTGAAGTTTGAAAGTTCAAATTTTACTCACAATATCCATTCTTTTTGACAAGTGGTATGCACTCTTTTGACAACGGGTATGCACTAGTAGTATTCACAGTAAGGTATTATTTTTTTACCAATTTTACACTTGCAAATACTTTTCACAGGGTATGCGTATGCACATGCATGCTCTGTGCTGATAAGTCCACCCCTATATTGTATTCACAAAAAGATAACAAAATAAATATTTATATGTGGCCCTGTAAAATATAGTCACCGTTGACCCAATTTATATATCTAGCGTTTTGTTTGGTCTTCGTGTTTGGGTCACCTTATTCGAAGAGCTTAAAACTTGTGTCTTGGGAAAAAAGAACATCTATTAGTTTAGTTTTTCATCCCAATAAACGTTCATCATAAAGGTTTATACATTATGCTAAGGATGGCATCTTAATTTTTAACTATGGCATCTTATGTTTAGACTCATCAATACGATGAAACAAACAGACCCTTTTCATCATTGCATTCAAGTATTCAACTTCTTAATTTATTTGGGTATGGAACACAACAAATGACCTGCATAGAGCTCATATAACAAAAGGGAAAACTTGTAACAGAAACTCAATATGCAAGTAGCCTAAAACCAGTAGCCTGACACAACTTGGCCTGAATTGACACAGTTCATTGGGGCCAACCTGTATGATCGGCAGGTTTCCTTGAAACTAGTCATGAATATAATCAAACACCTGGAAGTCATCGTATATGAGCTTTTCATCTGAATAATGAAGCATGAAATAGCAAATTCCGCAGAAATAGCAAGGGTTCTCTGGAGCCCACTTGTCGTGCATGGTCACTTTTGTTGCTCTAAATATCTTACAGCACGAGCACTTTTGGAAACGCAATTTTGATTGGAACATAATCAAGGGATAAGAAGCTCGATTTTGTACATCCTCCGGATGGATTAATCTCATGTCTCGAATCACCATTACATGCTTGCAATCGCCCTATGTCCCCAACAAGATATCAAGTTAGCTATTCGGGTGTATTCTTACTTTTGTTTATCATGGAAGTGGATAAATGGGCAGGATGGACATGTGGCTAACAGGTCAAGATAGCTAACTTCGAAAGGGTCGGATATTTGTGTATAAATGTGATTTACAAAAATACAAAAGTGCATTTACGGGTGACATACTCATGTCAAAATTTTATTTGAGGAAATCTATTTTGTTCCCCCATTAAACTTTCAAAAGGTTTATGTAATTAAATTAATATCAATCTTGCATATAAAAGGGTTAACAAGCTTGTGTCAGAATTATCATTTGTAGAAGTTTTTGGAAGTTTGTTACTCATTGGTGGGAAAATAAAAAATGAGTATATTACCCTGCAGAATTTTGACACAAGTATGTTACATTGTTATGCAATTTCCTGTAACCAAACTATATTCTTTTAATTATAACCTAACTATGTTTTGGAAAAAATAATTTACGAGGTTTTATGCATTAAAAACACACTGCAGGCCACATTCGACCTGTTTGACCCGATTCTTTTAGCTACTTATTATTTTATTTTACCTGTATGACCTGTTAGAGATAAAACAAAACCCAAATCGACCAGTCATAAGCAAACGGGTCAAAACTTCTACTTCTAGGGATGGGTTAATCCAGGAAAAAACAATATATAAACAGAATTTTACCTGATGACAATAAAGATACCCTGCCCCAAGACGGAAATTTAAGTCACAAAAACGTGTTGCCTGCATTGGATGAGCTTTAAGTTGAGGCAACTTTGGTCCACTTGCACTTCCTATAAATTCTTTATGCTTCTGCTGCAGTTCGCCAGATATAATGCATTCCCATTTTTCAAGTGCAGTATCCTTGGATTCTCTAAGCCAATCAAGTATGGGTTTGCTGTAGTCTGTCGCACAGGCATCTCTTGAATCATTGTAAAATATATCCTACATAAACATAATTTTTGATACATTGGTGAGGAACTGCAGGCAATAAAATAAGGGGGAAAAAAGCAGAAGTATTTGGACAACACAGCAATAGATTTAAGTAACATATTACTTCTATGAGGAAATATCCAGATGGGTCATCATTTGTGGCTAACTTCATGATTTGATCCGTCAGACAATATATTTTATCTCTGAGTTCAGTTAGTAATTGCTGTCCAAGAACCAAGATTTCTTGAGTCTACAAGAAAGGTCCAGAAGAAGATTAGCTTGCTGCTATGTAAGCTATTAGAATGTCTAGATTATTAAAATTTAATAATTTTGGAATCCAACAAGGTGAAACACCTTAAGCCATGTTCCTCGTCGGGTATGATAAACCTCTATGCAAAGAAGGGTTTCACTACCATGCAGCGGTATGTGTTCACGAGTATTTGATAATTTCACCTGCTAAGAGAATAAAACATGTCACGATTGAAGATTTCAGAGTACCATGTCCAAATTGGTAACGTAAACAGGCAATATGTGCTCCATGACAGTATATAAAACTTTCGTTAACGGTTCACCAAAAAAGAAGATACGAGGACAACACGATAAAGAAGAATTGGAAAACATGCAAACCTGGGTGGTCAAACAACTTGTATAATTGAACGATGACATACGTTCTTTCTTCTCTGACGCACTCACACATGAAATGGTCCCACAAGCACCGCTGGGTCAAATCAACATAGTAACCATAATTTCGCATCAGCTTCCCAGTGCACCCATCTAAAAAACAACACAAGCATACAAACTTTTTATATGAAG
This sequence comes from Logfia minima, assembly GCA_963921325.1. Taxonomy (NCBI): domain Eukaryota; kingdom Viridiplantae; phylum Streptophyta; class Magnoliopsida; order Asterales; family Asteraceae; genus Logfia; species Logfia minima. Next base: position 35,516,069 of record OY992767.1, read on the forward strand.
TCTGAGAATAATACCTGAAGGAATGCAATCTTGCAGCTAATTTATCTTCTTCTTGTTTTTGTTTAAGTTCAGCAAGTTTCTCCACCTCTGCCATATAATCTTCCTGAAAATGCAGCAAATAACATAACAATTAGTATAAAAGATTATGCAAATCGAAGCTATCCACATAAATACAACAGAAATCCTCAACATCAAAAGGCTTTAATCCAACAAACATTTTAGAGCTAAAACTAAACAAAATGGACTAGTGACAGAAACATTAAGAAGGTGTTCTCTAAATTACTAACCCTAACTGAGAAAATTCACTACATAGAAGTATAAAGCAGCTATCATATCTTTCCAATAGTTGGGATTCGTAACATACGCAGGTTAGCACAAAGCAAGAACAAAGGATAGAGTCGATGATGACCAAAACCTTGGATGCCAGAACTATGATCCTCTAGCAAAACCTAATAACAATAAATGCAACAACAAAGGAATATGAGGAACGAAAAACAAGTCTAAAGTATTATCTAAAAATGTGAATACTTGTTGGTTCTAAATTCTCGGTTGATGGGTGTGTGTGATAAATAAGAGAGAATGTTCTTTAGGATTGATATTTTACGTAACGAAGAAGTACCCAAGAAGTCAAAAAGAAAAATCAAGAACAATGTCTACAATGGCTATACTATTTAGTAGTAGTAACATGAACGAACATTATAATTATCTAAAGGAGAAATCTTTTATTCTTTCAAAACTGTGAACTCTATTAAAGAGAAACTAGATACCTTTGTCCATTCTGAACAAATGCCAAAAATTATGTTCTGTATTGAGAACCAAATTTTTCTAGTAGTCTGATTATTCTAAGTCATTTTGTATACTAAATGTGGGTGGTACTTATCAGCTAACTAAGCCTATGATCTCACATGACCATTAAACGAAAAAGGTAAGAAAAATGAAAGAATGGAGTGAAGTGCCTTACTTCATGTTCCATATCCTTCTTTGTCACTCTTTTGCTCTTCTTCGATACTCTCCCATTCATCTTCCCACTATCAGTGGTTCTCTTAGATCTTCTTGGAGAATCTGCTGAGGGTACATAATCCTCATCAACTCCTGATCTTACTGAGCATGGGCGATTGACATCATCGATATTGCTTCCGTTCGTAGACCTAAGAAAACGATCTAGTAAGATTATTCAGTTATGCAGACCAGCCATTCATTTGACTAGTAGGGAAGATAAAACGAAGAAAACCTGTTGGTTAGGAACTCATAGTCAGAAATCTCATTCATATTACAAAATTTGTAAGGTGGGTTACATAGTGCTTACATATCCTAGATGAAAAGCAAAAGCTAGAGTCATAGAGACTTATTGAGTTACCATAGAAAATTTCTGCCGAAAGTATACTTCTAGATTCTAATGCATAAAACGTCCTAAATATTTCTTCAGAAAACCAAATAACTTCTGGCTTGCTTTTCCAAATTGCATTTTGGCCTGCGGTAATGTAATCGGGATTTTCAAAAAAAAAAAAAATCTATGAAAGCAAGAGATGGATATAATAATCCAGAAATTGCAATAGAAAAGAAAAAGGCAGGTTTGTGATGATTTTGAACTCTTTTCTACTAGGTAATCTAGTATCCTTATGCATGAAGATAATCAATTCGGTCGTTGTGGTCGGACTCTATTATGGTAACGAATCAACCTTTTTATGTTTTCTGGGGGGGATCTCTTGCATGGCCAAGTCCAAAGTAGAACATACTTGTATAGTCAAAATGCAAAAAATAGTAATTCATTTTCATTCTTTCCAATTCCAATGAGAAATATTATATCGGAGCCTTTGCACACAACTCGCGCATTTTCCTTGTTCTTTTAAAGCGGAAAGCATCTTTTGGAGATCTTTCAAGGAATACTCCCGATCTTTTTGTCGTCCTTGAAAGAATTTCTCTCGAATGACTTTTGTCAATTCCCATTCATCGTTGGGATAAAGATATCTCATTTTTGCAATGATTTCATTTTTTACTGCAAAGTGTTTAATAGCTATATCTATGAGTTGTGCTTGCTGCTTTGCATTGAACTGCTCAATCAATTAGTTATGAAATACCATTAACTCTATGTGTGTTATCAATATCTCTACGTGTGATTTGTTAAGACATAAAATTCCCCCAACTGCTTCTCTTTGAGGTAATACAAAATTTTGTAATCATATTTTGACACACTAATTTTCGGAGGCAGTGTTCAAATTGAACATTTGGCCACCCCTAACATGGATCTATGAAAGGCTTTACAAGCAACCTACTTACCTATATGAGCACTCTTCTGATGATGGTGAAGGATCTCTTGTCAACTTACCAACCTGCAAAATATTCATGAGGTTATGAGTCTAGTCGCAGCCGAATTTAACAAAAAGAACTTAGTATCATACCTCAAGTGATGCATGGAACAACTCCTCCTCACTGAGGATTTTAAGTTCATCAACTCTGTAAAAAAGGCATCACAGTAATTGCAATGAGAGTATAATCTATTGCGGTATATAATTATAACTCACACGTATCATTATGGTTTATTGATACTACTATTTACTTGTATCATACTTCAAATGACCAAAACAAGGCAATTGTAGCAGAAATACACGATAACTGGAAGAAAAGTGGTTAAGATTCAGATCATACAGATCACGAAAGATGAGCCTATAATCATGATAAGCCCCTCAACTAAACCTTATTAAAGTAAGTCTTTCATCTAAAACTCCTCAAGTCGGAGTATACCATGCTCAAGCAATGAAGAAGTATCATCCCAAGATAGCCACTAAACCCCACAATATATTTCCTCTAGCCACTTATCTATAGGCTAACTGCAAACTGCATCCTTAACTTTTGGCTAAATTTGCTAAAAGAAAATGGCTACTCTTTTAGCTGATGGTTAAAAACCCTCTAAACAATCCAATATACTAAATTACCAATTAACAATTACCAAATCCTAAACTGCATCAAATTTCTTAGGTAATAGTTGCAGCTCATATATAAATAAACATACTTTTATATGTGATCTTGTTATCTTCCTTTAAGATAATAAAGAATACTGACATGTGGAGTATGGGCAGTTCATATGTAAGTAAAGCATACCATAACAGATTTAAGTTAACAAAGTAAAAGCAGATGCATCATTGGGCAGAGGCAGTGGTGACGATTTCACAAGTTATATTTTAAAGACCTGAAGAACAAGTTCATGAACGATGGTACCTCTATGGCTGTTCGCCTGTTTGTCAGTTATAACAGGTGTTTTGACTTGAGACAATCTCAAAATAGTGGGGATGAGTATGAAAGGCTCGAACATAAGTAAGCCTAAACTCTTGCACATTCAACTACCCTCAACTTTACCATAAGATCTTAGCCTTCATATTTATTTAGAGAATGAATGCTCCTTTTCAACGTAAGGAAAATAATAAGCAGATGCTAATGATATAAAGGAACCAAGCAGCCACACAACGAGCGTCTTTGGGTGGGCTATTTTACAAGCTTATTTGCTTATTTGAATAAGATACGCTTAAGTTTTAGTGTTTGGATGAGCTTATTTGTTCATCCTATTTGCTTATTTTAGACGGGAAGTTGGAAGGTTGAAAATAAGCTACAAATTTTAGGTTATTTGCTTATAAGCAATAAGCATTCAAAATAAGCCCACCCAAACACCCCCAACATAAGTAAATCTTACAACCAAAACAAATGAGACTTACGAAATTTCATCACCATGTTGTTCAATGAAGTCCATACACAGCTCCTTTCTGAGATCCTGCATTAAACCAATAACACAGGTTGATCAAAAACCAAACAAGCTCAATTTAGAAAAGAAAATAAAAACGAAATCAGCGCAGAAATGGCTGTTGTTATTGCATTAATATTAGCCAACAGCAGTGTTTTTCTATCAACACTTCATTTGGCTGTGACAAAAACAATTGAATTTACAACATTAACTTTCTTTATCGTATACATTAAAATAAATAACAGTAGTTGTTGTAAGGAATTAATGTTCAAGAAATACACCTAAATCAATTACACATAATCAACAAACAATTAGGAAGAATTTACTGTAGCATGATGATGATTATTATGATTCGTAATCAGCAAATAGTATAGTATAATTATACCTTGAGTTCATCTTGAACAGATGACTGAAATTCAGAAACACTGGTGAGTGGACCAACCATGTCTGAGACGTATATAGGACCACCACGAGGAATCGAAACATAAACATCTTCAAATGGAGATGAAGATTCTCCCATTGATTTTACAGATTAAAAAAATAAGAATTGAATCAATGATCCGCAGGCGACGAAAAGCTTGAAGAAGACGATGACCACAAAAAGAAAAGGTTCTACCGATAGAGATGAGTCCGCACTAGCAGAGAGCTAGGGTTTGGGATTTTTCCAGAGAAGGTGCGACTCACGTGACTTTTAAAGCGGGTCGGGTAGAATCAAAACGTGAAATTGCTTTCTTTTATAGTCGTAAATCGTAATTTCCATCTCACCGTTGTTTGTCGGCGCAAGTAGATTTTCTGTGTGTGCTTAAAATATAAGCTACTATTCATTTAGTTAGTCTATTCAAATAGGTACAGGTTTTTATGAGGAGAGTACACTTTTTATCTGGAAAATTCTTCAAAATTAAGAGGTTAACATATATTAGAAAAAACTTTAAGAAAGAACAAAAATAAATTATAGAAAAATAAGAAATAAAAAAAAGAACAACAAATAACCCAACACCTAAAAAATTGAAAAATTAAGAAGGAACTAAATCTTTAGGATTGGTAATCCTACAACTCTAAGGAGATTCCTTCATCGAACATCTAGAAGAAATTCAGACCTTAGAAATAATTAATTTAAAAATTATAAAAATTACACTATAAAAATGAATATTATTCTCTTCAGTTATACATCTCACATGATATATTTTTGACAAACTATTTTATTTATTTTCTAGTGGATTTTAAAAATAACTATCATATGTGATATTATCACATGATCACATGTGATGATAGTCATTTTCAAAACCCACCATAAAAAGCAACAAAAAATTTGTCAAAAAATATATCATATGAGATGTCTAATTGATAAGAAAAAAGTTATGATTTTTATGGTGTAATTTTTTTATAATTTTTGACTTGCCATTTTTCAAATATTCAATTTTTAAAAATATATGATTTTGTTATCTTTATGAAAATGAATTGTCATGATTGACTCATCAATTCTCACAAGATTATCCATTTACGTTTGAACTTTTTCCTACTCTAGAAATGTATGCAACTTTAGACATTATACTATTTATATTATTGTATGTATTCAATGTTGAAACATTTTATTGTATGTATTCAAGTTTTAAAACTGTCTTTTATATGCATTTAATTTACTAAGAAAAGTTCAAAGAATAAATGAAAAAACTCAAGAAATTGATTAGCCAATAAGATTGCTTCATGTCAAATACCCACTGCCTGTTTATTTCTTTAAAAAACAATAAATATCTCACATACCTTATGTCTAAAAATTATAAAAATTACACAGTTATAATCATCGACTTTTTGTCTTTAATTAGATATCTCACATGACATACTTTGACGAACTTTTTTTTTCATTTTCTAATAGAGTTTGAGATTCGTAATGTTAAATCACATGTGATTTAACACTCACAGGTAATTATATTTATAATTAAATTTTAAAATTTAAATCACTAGCAATAATCACATGTAATTAATAAATTTACAAATTATAAGTTTAAAACTCACAAGAAAATAATTTTATTTGATAATTTAATAAACCTACATAAAATTTTAAGTTGTAATCTAAAATAAAATTAGTAATCACACGTGATTAAAGACTAATCAGGTACGAATTTCAAATAATTAACTATCATTATACATTTAAAGAAATATAAGTGCAAAATCACCTGTGAATCATTGGTTATTATCACATACTTCAATTGGAAAACATGTGTGATTAAACCTCAAATCATTAATCACATGTGATTTCGGCTTTAAACAAATCCGAATTTTAAAATCTTATATATTGTTATATATGTGAATGAATATTAAGTTGTAATCACGTGTTAGTAACATCTACCATTGATGAATAAGTGTGTACTAATTTTAAAATGTTATCATAAATTACATGTGATTATACATAAAAAATTATATGTAATTATAATAAAAACCGAGTTTTCTATGACCCGACAAAAACAATTATTTTTTTGTCAAAAGCATAGTTTGTGAGATTTTTAATTGAAGAGAAAAAGAAGTTAATTTTGAATATGTAATTTTTAGACATACCGTTTGTGACATACTTACTTTTAAAAATTCAAGTGAAAGTGAGATTTTCAAGGAAATGAAACATTCCCATTAGTTCTCATATTCTTCATTTTTTATCATTCTTTATTAAACTCACCCTTAACTTACTATTGTTTACTTCGTTTTTAATGCCTTTGGAAATTTAAATATTTGAATACTTATAATCTTTAATTACTTATGAAATATTGAATTTGTGGAATTAAAAAAGTTTCAGTTTTCATAAAATATTTAATTATCTCTATACATGATAATTGTAAAAGTTCATTTTATAACCTAAATTACATATCAACACAAACTATACTCGGTAAAACAAATACTCTGTAATTTTTATACATATTTATAAAAGAATGTAACATGTTAGTTTAATCAACTAAAATATTATTTATAAAATAATAAAAAAGTATTATATTGCAGTTCAAAGATAAACATGTTATTTGGGGTGTCCCCGCCGCATTGCGAGCGCAAAGCGCATGCAAAACAGGCACGGAGAAAAGGAAGTCTGGAGGAGAAGCAGCCAAGCTCATTCCTTTCGCTACCTGGGCCCATAACAGTGTAGTCTTTCCGAGCCAAATCCAGCATGCTAATATAATCGATGGAGGATGCTAATAATATGACTAAGATTTCTATATTTAAAATTTTAAACTCAGTCGAATTAATTATAAAGCATGAATATTAATTTTTAGTATTGATTTTTAGTTATTTAATTTTGACAACAATATTTATTAATGGTAACTATGAATTATAAATGGTAGTCTTAACCGTACTCCTTCAAGCAGGTAACATTTTCATATTCATATTTCTTCTTATAATAATAATTTATAAGTAAGTTTTTTAAAAGTAACAAAAATAAATAATAAGTTTATAAATAGGTATATAATATTATAAATAAATAAAAAGTATACAAATATTTAGATAAACAATTCTAAACACTATTTATTTTAAAGAAAATAGAAAACTTGGAAAGAAAATGAAATTACAATTATTTCTTTTTATAACCAGTTTGAAAAGCATGTGAAAACAATTGATTTGATTTATGTTTTTATCTAACAGCAATATGATCTACTATGTTGTATGGAGCAGAGTGTTCGCCGATGACGAAGACCCAAGAAACGAGGAATGAAGTGGCGGAAATAAAGATGCGACGATGGACGCGTGGTAAAAACATGCTAGATATGATACCCAATGGAATTTTTAGGGCAGAACTATAATTCTTGAGCATTATTGTGAGAACCCTAAAAATACGGTTAACTCCGTACATTATTATCACGTGCATTTAGGCTAATTCCCTATTAAATTAAAGTGAATTCGTTTTTATCAAATAAAGTCTAGCACAAAGCCCGTGTTTTCATATGAGATGCACACAAAAAAAATAAAAAAAAAATTAATGCGAGATGCATTGGTGATTATTGAAAATTTTGTGAAACAATCGGTAGAGACCGAAATACACGAAAGTTGGTGATCTATTTTCGAAAATAACGTAAATCTATTCAATTATATAGTAGTTATTATTATGGTGATAATTATGCTAATGAATAAGCATAACAACCTTTGAAACCCAATTAACGTTCATGTGATCTAAGAAACGTGCAACGACAAAACTAAGTTGTAAATTTAATCGAACGAGGTTTCGATAAATAATTGAATATTATTATAATTAATAGTAGTAGATTACTATTATTATGCTAAGATATTTTATAACAATTCAAATAATCGAATCAAAGAATATACAAAATCAATTAACGGAGATACGTAGAGATTTCGCGAATAACAACAAACGAAGTATCGGAAACATACTTATGATACCGAAATGATTTATAATTAATCAAGTTACTATAAACTACTCTAATTAACCTTAATCTACCTTAATTAACCCTAATTAACCTTAATCCCACAATTAAAACCTAAGTAATCAAGACTTGCACCTAATGACCAAAATATCTAGACTTAATCAAGGATTAAGCCTCCTTTCCCCTTGACCAAAAATCTGCCCAAACCCACATGAAATCCCATAAATCAAGGAAATGAACCATGCTTTGACTCCTTGCACCATCCCTTGCATACCTCCTAGTCTCCCCACCCCATTACTTGACTTTGAGCCTCATTTGACAAACATTTCTACACCAATTCACACACCAACTCTCTCCCTTTCTCTCCCTCTCAAAACCCACGAAATTCTGCAGCCCCAAACCTCCCTTTCTTGCTCAAGAACACCCACCACAAGCCACCATACAACCACCACTCATCCACCATACAACCACCACTCAACCACCATGAACCACCACCTCTAAAATCATTATTTTACACTCTTTCAACTCCAAATCACGTTCATATCATAGTGTCATTTCATTTCATGGGTAAAACAAGCTAAACATAAAGAATCGAAGCTAGGAAATCATCCACCAAGGAACCGAACTCTCATCTTGCTCAAAATCGCCTTTTTAGGCTTTGTAAGGAAACTCTTCCTAGTTAAATTAGTTTAAATATATGTTTATGCTAGTAATGTTCAATCTCATGTTAAATCAACTAGTTACATGCTAAAAATTTTGTTTTATAAAATTGTATGGCTAGAACTTGTTAAAAAGGAACAAAGGAAAACTCAAAAGGTTAAGTATGTTTCTGGACAGAAACTTTGATTGACTTGGGAAGGCCATAACTCGTACATAAAATAACCAAATTTGTCGAATCTTTAGTCTAAAATTAATTTTAAGAAGTTATCTTTCCATTCAAAGTGGTTTCATGTCATTTGGACTTGTTTTGGTACGTCAAATTAAGTTTATAAGAAAAAGTGTCTGATCTGCCTTCTAAGGACAGATTATGACCTTACTTTGGAAAATCATAACTTTCAAACCACAAATCTAAATGAAGTGATTCTTTTTCCTATAAGTCACATATTGTGTTAGCTTTCAAAGTAGTATGATTAAAATCTGTGAAAGTGAGTATAACTCCGTGTACAAACAGATCTTTGACCAACTGTCCAGAAAGGGTACTGTTGGACCTTTGTGTAGTATTAATTATGTTTGAACCTTTTAAACGTGACCAAAAATTATGAATCTTACATTTCTGTAAAGCTAAGACATAGGGTAACATGTGGTAAAAATTTCATAATAATATAAGCTCATTTGACCAGTCAAAGTCGTAGCAAAAGAAGGACTAAAAAGTGGAGAGATTTGAGTAAAAAGTGATAAAGAAAAACTAAAAAGGACTAAAATGCAAATATCTGTAATTATGGGGACTGAGATGTGGAAACCAGAAAATAAAATAATATTATGATTTAATATGTAGTTTAGAGTATAAAAATCGAGACTTGTACTATTAGATATCGAAAAATCGAAACGTTGAGCTTAAAACGAGAAAATCTAAACTATAGGGATTAAAAGGGTAAGATTTGTAAGTAGTGGACTGAGATAGTAAAATTAGTAAATTAAAATATAATAAAGTGAAATCGATCGCTTAAAGTATTAAAAACCTAATTTATACGGTCAAAATCGGAGAAACCGTGCGGTTTAACCCAAATCGACAAAATATAAAATACGAGGAATTAAAACTATAACTTTGAGAACTTTAGGGATTATTATGAACCCTCTGGAAATCAGGGAACTAAATTATAAAAATATAAATCGAATAACGATTAGTGTATAAACCAAGAAACTGTGAAAACGGGATTATAACGAGATAAATTAACTTCTAACGATAAAGGTTATAAAAATGAATTATAAAAGTTATAACCATATTTATATATATATACATGCATAAGTATATATATATATCGGCTAAGTATCCCGACGATATTATTAACATACGATTCCCAATTTAAAAGCCGATTTAACGAAATCTTAAACCTTGAATCAAATACTACCGAAACAATATATATATAACTTATGAGAGTTATAACGCTATTAAAGACTATATATATATATTGAAATATGTATATATATATATTGTCTAAGTATCATTATTACGTTATAGTAACGTACAACTAACGACTTAAAAGCCAATATAACAAAGTCGAGAACTCGAGGCAATACACGATCGAGACAACGTATAAATAACGGATCGAAAATCAAAAATACATAAATTATGATTTATAATATGTTAAAAGGTTGACGTAAATGATTTTACTATTTTGAAAACTATAAAAGATCACAACGTGTCATTTTTGCCTATAATGGCCTTACATGATATTCAAGCCCGTTGATGGCATATTGAAACCTAGTTGAGTGAACAACTGGCATATACTGACTATTGAGTCATCTAAATATATTGATTTAAACTCTTGCATTTAGGGCGTTAAGAGACTTTGATTGGGCATTTTATATAAATTATTTCGCTAGCACGCTCGGACTCAGGTAAGTTCACAACCCCATTTTTACTGTTTCCAACTTGGGGTGAAAAACATATAACTGAATGTATGCGATTATTAAAACCTGACATTGTATCCTTATGAGCGACTAAGTTGGATAAGTTGTAGTGCCGAAGGCCTAGCATGCAATACTATAACCATTAGTTAGATGACGCTAACCACTGAGTATACAGATAGTACTATCGGGTTTGACAGGCCTATCCCAGTTTGTTTAAAGTTAGTCGCACTAACCTGCGACTTCGTTCGCGTGTTCTTGGGGATTAGTATACTTAACCGATCTAGGCAAATGTTTCATCCATTGTTGTGTTATGGTTTGGTTATAGGCTTAGTTCGACATATTAACTCGTCGGTTTAGCTAACCCTCGGGGGATCGTAGTCAGAGGTTTTGATTGATTTAAATTGAGAATAATCGCACAATAGGCCGTTGATGCCACTTTTGATCTATTGATGAAATGATTTCTAAATGATGGTTTATGATCGAGTCATAAAACCTGTGAATTCACTCAACGTTATGTTGACCTTTTAAAAATATATTTTTCAGGGGAATTAGCTATGCCGTAAGATCACATGCATATTGGGACCGTACCTGCCACGACGATTGGGATGTCAATTTTAAATTAATGGGATTTATTTATTAACTTAACATAGTTTAAATTACGAGATCCCAGAACTTGTCTTTATTAAGAACAATGTATTTGTAAACATTACTATTTTGACGGCTTGACAAGCTGTAACGTTTGTAAAACCATTTTAGCATCCTAATAATCCAGATGTTATGCGATAATCATATGCTCAAGGTATTGTTATTCGATCGCCGTCACGCCCCGAAAGCTTCCGCATGATTAACTATAAATATCAAATTTGGGGGTGTGACAATTATCCACAAGTTGTAAAAAGGAAGCCTGATGATTTACAAATGTAAGGAGGAAACCAAAGATGACGCCGGTTAGGAGAGTGGAAGATCTCCATGTTGACGGCATAAAGAGAAGGGCCAAATCAAGAAGTAGGTGGGAGGATAGACTAATGCTCGACATGAATGAACTTCTCTTGATCTAGGACATGACCTCTCATATGAATTGTGGAGGACTAGAATTATGATTGATGAGTAGAGTATTTTAGGTAGCCAATATATCAATTATATATATATACTAATATTAATTGAAAATAGTTAAGTAGCACTTGTTTTAGGTAAAATTAGGATAGATGAGGGGAGTGTGTTAGGTAGATAGATACATATTTATATTATTTATACGTCTATCACAATATACAAATATTATTTACTTAGTTCTAACTATACACATACATATATTATATTGCATATATATTTATTAATCTTCATATCAATTTATATATTTATAGATATTTTTAACTATTTATTATTTTACTACTATTAATATTGCTACTATGATTATCAGTATTATTCTTAGTTTTATTATTATTAATTCTACTATTACAAATATTAGTATGTTTTTATTTTATGTGTGGGTGAGTTTTTTTATTTATTTATGTATACGGGTCTGCAGAAAGTCGTTTTGAAAACGTATCTCTATATTTGGGTAAAAGTATGACTGCTTATATTATACCTCTCATATCTTATCTCGACGACATTGAATAGTTTTGTTGCTTTATCAAACACCTCAAAGTTGATGTTCAATATGCACATTATAGAATAACATTTCCAAATAAGTTTAAACATATATGCCTCTAGGTCTGTACATTTTTTTATTAAAAAAAAAAACAAATCTACAACTATCATATATATCACATATATACAACCACACATATTTTATGTACTGTTCACACAAGGTTTGAACACACAATATTTGTTGATTGGTAACTTACGTACTATTGGGTTATGATCGTTGATTCAAAAAAAGGGGACGATTAATATTTCGATCCCTCAACTCTAATATAGTTTGCGATTAAACTATTTTAAGTCCAATAAAGTTTAGGGGTTAAAAACTAAGACAATAAAATATTAGAGAGCTAAATTAATAAAAAATTTAACAAATTAAAAATCATATGTTTAAAATGCAACAGATTATAGAAATTGTTGAATTACCAACTAAATAAAAGTTTAGGGATTATAAAGTAAGATAATACAAAGTTAAAAATTAAAATATTTATTAAAGAGTCATCAGTTTATTAGTATGGTGACCTTTTAAATTATAAAGTTGCAGTTCAAGTCTCGCGAATTAAATAGTTATATATATATATTTGTGGTAGTATGTGGTGTGTCGATAGCTGCTTGTCGAAAAAATAAGGTATTTATTAAAAACGAAAAATTAAAACAAGAAACAGATGAAAATCTAATAATTAAAACATCATATTAACTTAAAATACAAGTAGCATTTGTGGCACAGCTGTAATATATCACAAATAGTATGCCTTATTAAACAAACCACAACTTCAAAGTCTAACTAACTTGACCCAATCACTCAAACACACAGCTTTCATCAATGGCGACGAGTATTTGGATCCCATTCATCATCATTCTGTGCATATCATCATCTGCTACTGCTGCTGAAGAGAGTAGTAAGTTGACATTCTCTTCTCATAATTTCATTTTTATCTCTATTACATTAATTTTTGTATATATAAGCCCTAATTCTGTTGTAATAAATTACTTGCACTAGATCTTGTTTATCATCGTATGTAGCTTTTATATAATTGCTTTACGTTCATGATCTGATTTAGAATTGGTAGTTATTGAGATCACATTGTTCGTGCATTCCAATTGTGACAAGTTAGTTAACTTGTTTACTGGATCATATAATTTATGGATCTGGTTTTTATATTCGTCTTTGCGGTACTCGATTTGGCAATGTGTTTGTTAAAAAAGATTTTAAGTGGTAAATAATTTGTTTAAATATTGTTGTTGCTGTTATTCATGATGATGCAAATTGATGCCCTGTATCTAGCAATTGGGGAAGTCTTATTGATTAGTTTCTTAAAGTGTATGCATATAACCTCCTCTGTTGGTTTCTTAAAGTTACTCTAATGTCAGTCTGATATAATTTGGCTCTGTCACTTTTTGCTTAGTCTCTTGAAATAGGCGTTCCAGCTTTCAACCTCTTTTTGTTTTAAGCTCGCTTGCATGAATCACAAGTGCTAATCTAGTAGAGTTGTGAATACCACACGGCTTTGTTATTTGGATTTTATGATTTGGTGTTTCAGTTATATGATTAGGATATGAGAATATTATCTGAAAATTATCATCTTGTTGGTGATTCACTATTTTGCCCTTCTAATGAGGATCATACTCACATAATAAATTGTATAAGTTTTGCTTTGCATTCTTACCTCGTTGGTTTATGTGTAGAAATATTTGCTGATTGATTTATATGATAATGTCGTTTGATCAACCTGTGAGTCCATGCAATGTTCTCATGATAAATCTGTTTTAGTTACATGACTTTTATTCCTATCTTTTACAAATATCTTCTATATTTGTAGGAAGTCGACACAATCATAAATAAATAATGAAATTGAAGTACATTTACAATCCTAGTTTACTGTTGATTCTAAGCAAGTAGCCGAGTATTCTTGTTTCAATTTACAAAGTGGCAACACTTTAAAAGAAGTTTATGCTCCTTGTGCAACATGCTAATACTCTTGTATATGCACCATGTGAGAATTCCAACTATCTGACAAGTCTACCTTTCTAAATATCAACAGAAAATGTTACAGGCAACCCGGCTGACGAACTTGTAGCGATTGTAAACAGTAACCGAACAGCAAACAAGGCATCTTCTCTTAGTAACAATCCTGGGCTGGCCTGCATAGCTCTGCAATACATCAAAGCCTACCAAGGCAAATGTGACGATGTTGGGGGGCCCAATGCCAAAAAACCTGTTGATGCAGAATTCAGCGACACTTTTGCGCCTAACTGTGGGGTTGAGGTAGCCACACTCGTCCCTATCACAGGCCGTGTACTCGGGTGCCAGTCTGAATATGTTACTCCTGATAAAGCATTCACAGAAATACTAACCATGAAGAACCGAAGCTTAAGCATAATCTACAATACCACTTACACTGAAATTGGGGCAGCTGTGAGCGGTTCTGATGGTGGTGGCCCGTATTTCTGGTGTCTTCTTTTCAGTAACGGGAAATCAAATAGTACTTTTCAGTTGGAGGGAGGGGAGGCTAAGATAACCAGACCAGGCTGCTTTAGTGGTGCCCATGATGATTGTAGTGGTGCTGATGGTTGGTCACAAAATGTTAGCATTTTGATGATCTTTGCTGGAGTTTTTGCTGCAATTTGTTATACATTTGGTGTATGAGTAATAGAGTATAGTATAATAATAATTGGATATTATGTGCAAAATGAGGTAGTTTTGTATTGAGTTATGAGATTTGAGGGCCTCTTTTTCTTTTTCTTTTTGCCTTTGATGTAATTTTAATTGTATTTGAATCTTTGATTTGGCGAATATTCTTACGTTCCACATATTTTACAAATATATTGATCAATTTTGATGAACCGGTGAATATCATTTAATATGGTTTTGTATCTTATGGTATGACTACATATTCATTTTCTATTATGTTACTCTGAGCATAATTCATTGAAACTTTGATCTAATTCATATCGAATTTGAACCGAATTCGATTAGAATTAAATCAGTTCAATTTTCAAATTGAGCATAATTCATTGGTAGGAAGCATTTTGGAGCGACAAGCAACTAGCAGTTAGTGATTTGATTGAAAAGCTTGTTTGGCAATAAAGCAATTAGAGTTTGCATATTTTTTAACCGCTTCCTGCTAAATGCTTGATGAGGAAGTATTTCAACTAGCAACTAGCATTTTGGTTCTGAAATTACCTATATACCCTCAAAAATAATATGAGTACATTATATTATAAATAATGTATATATGCCCTTTTTCGTAATTTTACACTTTATAATTATTGTTACTGCTACGTTACCAAACACTTTTTTAAAACAAACAGCTACTGCTTACTGCTACGTGTCGCCAAACATACCCTTAAACTATTATAGCTCGATTTGAACAAGTTGACAAAATCAAACCCGACTCGATGGAAAATTGAAAATCCTTACTTGAAGACCAACCACAACTTGCCGAGCAACAACTCCTCATTTCTAAAAATATTTCTATCATGTTTCTTATAAATGATTTATTGTGAATTGTGATTATACATGATGTTTGACAAAGAGTGAATGACTAAAATGGTGGGGAGGAAAAAATATTTATCAATTTGGTGTCTTTTTGAAAATATTTACATATAAAGTGTTTTTCTTAACAAAAATATATATATTTTTTCTTTTAAATGGTTTTTTTAAGTAAGATTTTAAGTAAATTATTTTTAAATTGTAACATTTAACTTCTTCTATTTAGTTGAGATTGTTTTATATAATATTAGGAACAAATGTTATTCATATTGTGTAGTTAATAATCAATTTAAAATTTTATCATTCATGATAAATAACATTTGATAACACGTTTTATAATTATATGAAAGGTATCATCCTAAGAACAAATCATAATTTCAATTGAAAGAAACAAATCGAGACCCAACCAAACCATATATTTTCAATTGATTCTTCGTTCTAAACTTTCTAATGATATTTGATTCTATATTTTTACTAACAAATCATAATTTCAATAAAATAATTCATAAGAAAAAGTTATCAATTCAATCCTATTAACTTCAAAATTAACTGAAACTAGTCATTTTATATGTTATTAACGTATAATAACATTGTTACAAAACTTATATCTTTCCAAAAAGAAATAATTGATGTTTTTAACTTTCTTTCATACTCTTCCTTCTAGTACGATACCTTTTATATAATCATAAAATGTGTTATTGAATGTTATTTATCATGAATGATAAATTTTAAAATTGATTATTAACTACACGATATGAATAACATTTGTTTATAATATTATATAAAAAAATCTCAATTAAAGAGAAAAAGTTAAATGTTACAATTTAAAAATAATTTACTTAAAATCTTACTTAAAAAACTATTTAAAAGAAAAACATATACTTTTGTTAAGAAAAACACTTTATATGTAAATATTTTCAAAAAGACACCAAGTTGGTAAATACTTTTTTCCCCCCCACCATTTTGGTCATTGACTCGTTTGACAAAAACTTACATGGTTTAATCTTGTAAAATGTTGAGCATAACAAGATTTTTAAACTAAAAACTATTGTCTTATTCGAATAGTATCGTGGTGCCCTTTTAACTATATGATTAGGGGTTCAAGTCCGAGGATGAACATATATGTATATATTCGTAGATTAATGTAATATGTTTGTGGTAGAGTGTGTAAGTATTCATCTTTCTAAAAAAATCAACAAAAGAAGCAAGTTACTTAGACTACATCGTAGTCTTCCATCTACAACGCCATTCAACTTTGTTTGGTTGGGTAAAATGATGGAATTGGAATTTATTAAATTTCTTCAATTAAAAAAAATCAACATTTCATCCATACATTGAAGAAAAGTTTGAAATTCGAAGGAATATTTACATTTGCACTAAAAAAACCTTTCAATTAAATATATGTACAATCTTCTTTGACCTCTTTATATATCTATCATCTCTCTCAATTCACTAATAACACCGACCAACTGCCATTAATTTATTTCGCATAATTACATTTTTGATCCCTTGAATATTCGAGATATTTATTTAAATTCAAAAAATAAATCAAATAATTCATTCATTTATAAAAATTAAAGAGTCTATAAACTATATAAAAAAATCGGTTACGATATTTTATTCATTTTATTTAAATTAAATTCGTCATGCGTTATAGCGGGTCAACTAACTATATAAAAAAATCAATCACAATATTCTATTTATTTATATAAATTAATTTCATCCCGAAACATACAAAGATATATAAAAATTATGTGAAAATTTGTAAGGTATCATTCATCATCATTAACATTTCAATTCTTTAAGAAACTCATATATTCGACCATACACGAAGGCTGTGTTGAGAGAAGATGCTCAAAAGAAGAAAAGAGGATGGCGCAAGTTGAGGATGAATTTGTTTCTTTATCCCTCCCATATGAATCTAAACACTTGGATATGATTTATAATGCTAAGGGAAAAGCAGAAGCTGATGATGACGTTTTATCATCATCACCCACATATGAGTTTCAATAATTTGATATTATTAATGACGCTTTGGAACTCAATGCGGTCAAAGTTATGGAGTCAATGGCAGCCATGTTATTAATGCCACGAGATGTTCAAATCTCTGACGATAAAGAAAGCAGAAGCACATCTAAAGCAAAAGACCTTGGTGATTATAAATATATTACATCTACAGATGATTATTTGTACAACTATGAAGATAAGATCAATTTTAAGAAGAGGTTAGACTTTTCTGGTGAACTAAGGGCTATTATAGATTGAAACACTGAAGAAAAAGCTGAACAGCCGATTGACTGGAGTCCTTGTCAAGTTGACTTTTCTCCTCGTGCCCCTTCACTGGTGGATCTTAGCTTTGATGTTCTTGCTAAGAACTGTTATTCAATTCCTTCATTTGAGCATGCTCCCATATGGATTAAGAGAGCGCTCGTGTATTTGCTTTGTGATACCCGTAAATTGGATATCCATATACTGGAGTTGCTTTCGGATGTTCTCCTTCTGAGATATGTGTCAAAAACTGTTCATGGATGACAAAAAAATGTACCTGCTGATATGTTGACAAGACCCAACATACAAAACCTGAGAGTAAGTAACCACATTCTTCATTTTGTCACCTTATTTCGATATATTATGCTTTTAGTAGATAATTTGAGAAACATAACACCCTTGAAACAAACCCCGGTTTTTATGGTTTCTAGATGTATAATAAGTTTGCCGTATGCAGATAACTACTCTTTACAAATTTATGAATTTGCTACAATTATTATTGGATTTATAAACAAAAAACGATCTTCAGTTCTATATGTGATTTATGAAGCTATGGTACTACTTTTTGCATATGTAGGTAGAACTTTATATTAACTTGCATTATTAAGTCATATGCACAGTTAAGTTTGTAAATTACATGGTTATTATAATAGTGCATAAATTTGATATTAGAGAAGGGAATAACAATTAAATATTAGAATCAGAAATATAGTGCTTTCTTTATGGTTTTAATAGAATGCAGAAATAGACAACTGGCAATGCTCTTTTTCCAACATCGTACCTAAGTCCCTAATTCGGGATACAAACAGCTTGCCTTGTTTATCGGTTTTATCGCTAAAGGGTGCTGCTCGTTTATGTGACTACACTATAAACTGCTTCTTGTGTCGGTGACGTTGCTTCAGTCACTCAATTTGAGCCAGTGCCCTCTTCTGACACATGACACCATCAACATGATATCTTATTATTTTAAAACAAACTTGAAGGAGCTAAACATTGATGATTGTTCGGGAATAGATGTTATGCGTTGTGTATCATCAATGCTGACATTTGAACATTTGGAAGTTCTGTCGGTGGCGAAATCTGAGACTGTATGCGATAATTTCGTTACGCTTATCACAAAAACATGTGGAAAAAAGTTAAAGGGGATTAATTCGGCAAGTTGTGTGTAAGTATTTCTAAAATGTAAGTAAACTTGTACAGTATGTTCTTGATTTGGTTGCGTGCTTAGAACTAAGTTTGCTTATTATCTTCATAGGAGGTTAACAGATAGGTGTTTGCAAGCCATTGGCGAATTTTGTCCCGCTTAATTCTCACTTGATATTTCAAAT
Organism: Logfia minima; assembly: GCA_963921325.1. Classification (NCBI taxonomy): domain Eukaryota; kingdom Viridiplantae; phylum Streptophyta; class Magnoliopsida; order Asterales; family Asteraceae; genus Logfia; species Logfia minima. Next base: position 35,535,458 of record OY992767.1, read on the forward strand.
CTATGCAAAATAAAGGATTTGGGTTTGTGTTACCTTACAGATGGATGTAAATTGCTGGATTTACTCAAAGTTGCCCATGATGATTTCAGGTACTCTTTGAATTATCTGGATTTACATAAGTAAAGTGGACCTTGAAGAGTCCACCCCCACCCAATCCCTTATTGTTAGTGAATATTTACTGTATTATTAAACATTGCAAAGTTAACCAATTTATAAAAAAATCAGCCCATTTACCCGTCGTTTTAATAGTTCAGGTTAGAGATTGCAGAATATGTGGGTTGGGTAACGGGTCAAAACGGGTGATTTTTTGTTATGAGTCAAAACATTTTGGGTCAGGCTGGACAGTTGATTGGCTTGTCGATTGTCCTTTTTCTGGATTTTATAACCTTTTTCTGGATTTTATAGATAGTTAATGTATTAAATATGACCACGAAAGCTACACTACTAGAATAATAATGTGACTCTTTGAATATAGCGATTTAGGAAGTCCCAAGCCTATGAATACACTTTAGGCGATTTTCGGCCCATTCATTTACGTTTTCAACCCATTAGTTTTTAGTCTAATTATTTATTAAATGGTCATGTGAAATCTGCTTAGATTCTTGTTATTTACAACATGCTATGCTATAAAACAATAATATTAATTAAATTTTTAACCACACATACAGCAACAAATTGGTGATTTTGATTCCCGTTTCCTGCTCATTATGATGAAGTTTGTCATGTGACAGTGATGAAGTTGTTGCCGCATTTTTTGGAATTTCTGGAGGGTCACTTATAGAACTTTTCGATAATGTTGTCAAGGTATATGTTCAAATCTTTCACTTCATTTGCAGCATTTTCGTTCCATATTGCCAAGAACATGTTTTCATTGTATACAAATTGTTTACAAGTGTAAAAAATCAATTCAGGTTAGCTTCAAAACTGCCTTTGTTGTTGCCAAATATTCAACAAATTTGGAGTGTTTGAATCTATCAGGGTGCTTGGGTTTGTTACTGATAATTGCTCATTTCTGAAGGTCCTAAATATTTTCGGATGTACGCAGGTAAAGGTAACTATGCAACCTATTGAGTTTTTATTGATTAGATGAATTTGTTTTGCTTCTAGTGATGAGTACTACAACTTTTAACTTTAAACAATATGAGCACATCGAAACATCTTGAATTTGATCGTTCAGTGATAAATAATCTCTTTGAAAATGCAAATTTGCCCCTTTTGCGGTGACTGAATGTTTGCTGACTATCATCGTTTGTCTTCCAATATCGACGTCCATTTGGTCAATTCTCACAATGCAGTGACCAAGTGTTTTTCATCTTTGCTTTTGTTTTTTTTTTATTTTTTTTTTATTTTGCAGGTAACAGAGAGATTCCAATTCGGGCATGGAAACTCACAACTGCAAATTGTGAGATGATACCTGGTTTCGTTATTTGATAGTGTGCATGTTTGAGCCTCATGAATTAAGGTTCTGCTACACCACAATGGCTTGTAATTTAACCTGAATTGATTTTTTATATGCAAATTAGTCGATAAATTCAAGAACAAAACATATATTAAGAATGTTAAACGGATTTATATATATGCTCTACTAGGAAAACTGCAAGTATCAATAGAAGTTTACTAATGACATCATTATCGCCTGCTAACATTAGCAACTAAAACACTTCTAGGTATATAAGATTTAGCATCAACATGGTTGCATAGAATCTTTTGGACTTACATTTTCATAGCCTAAAAAGCTCTACACCTCAAAACAAGTGTAAGAACTAGTAAAAGGGCAATGATTCCACCAGAAGAACCTCCAACTCTATATATCCAATAAGGATCAAACCTTGTAAGGCTATGATCCAAATAACACGAAAAAGCTGCAACGGTTATTAGAACTAACAAAGCCAGAACCAAATAAGTCGAAATGCTAAGAAAACGTTGCTCTTCAAGCTCGAATTCTTCGAAAGTTGGTGGTTTTTTATCAATAAAAAGTGGCGAGATGACACCAATGATTCCTAAGCTTATAGCTAGCAACTTCTCACTTGATGAGTGCTTTCTTCCATGTCTCCTGCTTGTGCCTTCATCATCCATTTTGGGTTTATCAGAAGCTTTTTCGCTTAATTTAATAAAGGATGCATAAACAAGTAAACAACCCCTTCTTTCTTATTCTCTTTTATGTATGGGAACTTGATTCCATCGATAACAAAGTGTGCATCAAAACAATAAACTTTCTGAGATATGGATTCGCTATTCCATTGTGAAATATGGCAAAAAAGTTGTCAACTTTTTGGATCTTTATAAAGAAAAGATTGAAGCTTGTTTCTTAAGTTCTAAAGATATGAGTGGATATGAATACTCATTAGAAAACCATATATTTTACTTTGATTCAAGTAATGTCTTGCAAATTAGAATCTGGTTTTAGAAAATATTGTGGCAATTTCAACTTATTTTAGTTATATAAAAGTCAATTTAGGCCATCGTACAAGGAATGTTTAACTTTTTATATAGTAGTTGTAATCATTTTAAACTAAAAAACATAATTAAATAATTAGATAGAATTTTATTTCTTTGGAGAATGTAAGGTGGCAAATGGTGTGTGAAAAATAATTTTTAAATGGTGGTCCTCGGAAGAAATTAACTTTTCAAATATAGTCATCACATGCTCGGATCATATTTTAATTCCAGAAAAACACCGTGTCAAATTTGGCCTTGTTGTGCAATCAACAACTTGGGTGATATTGCTTTATAAAAACGAGCTCATCTTCATTCACAAGAAGCCTATATATGAAGTCCTATATGACGATATCAAACTCTTTTCTTACATAGGGTACAAAAGTTATCTATTAGGTAGATTGAAATTGTAACCTGAATTATATTTAGATGTCTCTTTTATTTCTCAAACTCATTTCTTGTCGTTATTTGTGAAGTGTAAAGGTTTTATTTGTCATTATCTTATTAAATAACCAATTTCATTCAACCACTAATGTCCGAAACATACGCACAACTACAAAATCGAAATGGCAATTACTACAAACACTACCCAACTAATTATCAAATACTTCAGACCCTCAACAAATTTGGGCTTGAACCACTATCTTCAGCCCAAATGCAACCAAGGCCCGCTAGCTCACTTGCGAGATACTTTTATCTCCAAATTTAAGTCTTTTTTATAAACAAATTCGACCTGTCTCTCCCAAATCGAATAACCCAGGGGTAAGAAAGTACAGGGCCTCTGAAATTTGCGAGGCTCAAAATTTCGTGTATACTATATATATATATAATATATATACTTGTCGGATAATCTAACTAAAATCTAACGTAAAATCAAATAAGATATAATACAGTGTTTATATATGTGACAATTTATAAATCATCATATTCATTATATATATACGTGTATATTGATGTTCAAATGAGAACCACATAAAATTGAAAATTCGTGAGAACCATTAAATTACATATTTATTTACATGTGATTAACTTCATTCATATGTGAATATTGATGTATATTAGATTGAAAAAGAAAAAACAAGTTAAATTTTAAAAAAATTACGTCTAAAAATACATTTTAACCGATTTGTTCATATGATCGTTCAAAATAGCAATTTATATGGATACTTCGATGAAACTTAACTACAATAAACGATTGAAGATTTTGTAACATAAAGTGCTCGAAAAAATAACACTATTTAAGTAGCATGTTATTATTATATCTTTTTGGAAGGCTCCAAGTAGGAATTGACCAAAACAAAGCTACAAACAAATAACACAAAAGACTCGTTCCAAAAGCACCTAGCTAGCCTATTGGTTAACCATGAAAGCATGAAACTATTTCACACATTTCATAGTAGGGCGTTCAATATTTGGTTTGAGACATTTAATCCGTATACCGAACTGAATAAAAAGCGGTTTAAAACCAACTCGAATTTGAAAAACGGTTTTAAGATCGATTCAAACCGAAACTGAATTCAATATTCGATTTCCGGTTTTGAATTTTTCAAATTCGGTTAAACCGAAAATCCAGTTCCATTTAATAAATATAGTATCATTAATATATTAGTATATATGTGATGTTTTTAATTCGGGTGAAAATTTGAAAAGTTTAGCGTTTTTAAAAACTTAATAAAATTTTGCTATCATGTGTTTGTGAAAAATGAATGTTTTGATTGGACTTTGAAGTTCATGTACATTGACAGTTTCATGCTCTGTGAACTTGAAATGTTTAAAAAGTAACACTTATTAATAGTTAGATTTATGTAGTTTGTATCATATAATCGTGTATATTTTGTACCTTCGTATGTTAAAGAGTGTTTTTGATTAAATTTCAATTTTGTTAGTTTTTCGGTTTTAACCGAAACCGAACCGAATTCGCATTCGGTTTTCGGTCGGTTTTGACACATGAATTCGATTTTTGGTTTGGTTTTCGTCTTTGCTCTCAAAAATTTCAAAACCGAATAAAATTAACTGATGAAATCGTAAACCGAATCGATGAACATTCCTAATTTATACGGCTCATTTTAAATTTTGCACAAGGTCTCAAAAAATTCAAGAACGACCATGAAATTACATATATATAAATTTATAAGGTTATGTTTACTCAATTGGTAAGAGTTTTATACGAAAAAGAAAATTTTTTATGACTAAAAATGAATCGTGATTTAATCTTGTATAACTTGTCTTAATAGTTTTACGAAATACACACTTATATACGAGTTCCAGTGTTATTATGTTTTTAGGTAATTAGTTGTAGATTTTTAATTTTTAGTTCACATTCGATTGCTAACTAAACTAAAAAATAGAATGAGCGTGTGGTAATAATTTCATACTAATCCGAATCAATTCATACGATCTAATACCCCGTAGGTTGAGGAGCAACAGAAGGAATTCGTGTGAAGAGAGACTTGCGTCTTATTAGCTAGTATTTCTATAGTTTAACGTGAACATGTGATACCAGCGTCCATTTTTAAAGCACGATGGATATATAAAATTGACTTAACGTGACTTTATGTGTTAGGTACTGCAGGGCAAGAGCCTATGATTGAATAAATAAGAACCATGATATAATCGTGCGAATTAGCTGTTTGAGTGGATAAAAAAATTATTTAATATAATTTAATATTTTTCTTGAAAGTATAAAAATCTGTTAGATAGAAGATCTCGCCTCCACCTAATCGCTGGTACTCCGTGCCCATCGTCCCATACCATTGAATTCAGTCTATATGCACATGTTGATGTTATATATTATATAACATTTATTTTATTATTATTTACATTACTCAATATTGTTAAATTGCATTCTCACACTCATATACGTGAAGTAATAAATCATTTAGGAAAACCAACTTATTTTTATAAAATATAGCATATATTTTTAGTTTTTAAAAGATTCTCTTTTATTTAAAAAGCTACCATTGTATACAAATAAAAATATAAATAAATACTCCGTGTTAATTTTTAAATGACACTTTCGACCATAGAAAAAGAAACTCGGGAAGGTGCAATTATCCAATAATATCCAATTTTATGATAAAATATAGACCCCTTGTTAATGATCTCGGGTTCCAATCAATTTGCCCACGTGATATCACTTGTCAAATTGTCATAGCAAAGCTTTCAACTTGACCCCTTTAACTTTTTACCATTTACCAAGATGGCCTCCAAAGTTGTTACACCGATTTAGAAGCTAAAACGGTAAGAAAAACAACCATAAACCCTTGATTTTACAAAAATAGTTGGTGATAAGGGAAGAAAAACTAGTGCTTATAGGTGATCACTAACATTTCTTTAATGCTATTATTATTATTATTATTATTATTATTATTATGATATAATTTCTTAGTAGTAGGAAAGATTCATATAAAATGCCTCTTTTACATGAATTACCTCATTAAGCATTTATAAGATATGTCGATGGTCTTATTTACTAGGAATGATATAGGGAATCAAACTCAATATGCGTAACACAACACTGTGTGCTTATTGTTAGGATAACGTTATAATATAACAACATACTTATATCAATGTTTCACACTGAGTATTATATTTTGATGAATCATATTCATATCGTCGTTATTATTAAATTCAATTAAATTAAATTATTTGACGACTTATGTATTTTTTAATGTTATAAATTTTAATATTACTTGCACCGAATTTTCAATAAATATAAATGATGAACACAAACACTTAGACCATGGTTGAGAATCTATCTTGGTACACTGTGAAAGCGTTACGCCTAATACAGAACAAATCAATACAGTACATTTATATTTTATAACGGTCATTATTAGTATAAAAAATTTAAAAAGATTTATTGGGCAAATATTGAATACATAAAAGTCATGTGATGTAAATGAAAATTGTATATTTCATCACCAATATAACTGGTTTTTTATGAATCAAAATTTTCTTACACACACTCAGAAACACACACAAATGACAACGGATCTCCTCCGTATTTCTCTACCACTGCAATCGAATTCCACCACAGTCAATCACCGTCTTTTGACCTGCAATGTTGACTTCAAACGACGTCGTACCTACCTTTACCGTCCACCACCACGTATCACCATCATCCATACACATCTTCCTAACCGCCAGGTCATCGCCAAATCAATAAGCCTCACCTCTCCTTCACAAATCTCCACGCTCCGTGAAGATCCTCCGTCCGTACTTCTTGACGTAACCGGAATGATGTGTGGCGCGTGCGTTTCACGCGTCAAATCGATTTTGTCATCTGACGCGCGAGTTGAGTCCGTTGTGGTCAATATTTTGACCGAGACGGCGGCGATAAAGTTGACCGGTGATACGGCGGTGAGTGGTATGAATGCGGCGGAGGAATTTGCTCGGAAGTTGACAGAGTGTGGATTTCCGTCGAAGAAGAGAGCGTCAGGGTTAGGGATTGAAGAGAAGGTACGGAAATGGAAGGAGACTTTGGCGCGAAAAGAAGCTTTGATGATTGAGAGTAGAAATCGAGTTGTTTTTGCATGGACTTTAGTTGCATTGTGTTGTGGATCACATGCTTCTCATATTATGCATTCTGTTGGTATTCATATCGGTCATGGTAAATCAAATCTCATATTTATTGTAATTTATAATTTCTTAGTGCTCGATTGTGCATATTTGATTGCAGTTATATTTTTTAGTCTAGTTGTTAATTTATTTGGTCTATTCTGCAAATACTTTCAGCCATTAAGCTAATAAAAAGCCAATCAGCTTACTCTTACCAGCTTATGACTTATTGAAACTTGTAAGTTTAAGTAAATAAGCTCATAGGTCACTAAAAACAAGCATATCAAATTTAAAAAAGCCGATAAGCTCAGAAAATTAGCTAAGCCACACACTCCCTAACTCCCTTAGTGTTAAAAGGTAAAATTACAACGGAGGTTGAATGTTGATTTGGACTTTATATTGACTGTAATGCTAGTGGTTTGTTATTTATATGAAGATTATTATCAAGAGGTTGCCAAGTTGGATATGGCCTTGCATATCAGTTTGCTTTTTATCTACCTGAAATGCTTTAATTTGTGGTTACTTATAGGTGCATTGATGGAGTTACTTCACAATTCCTATTTCAAAGGCAGTTTAGCTGTTGGTGCTTTGTTGGGACCTGGAAGAGGTTGGTAACATGAGTTATGAGCTTGAACTCTTTTGTGTGCACTATTAAATGGGACATAATTTTATCAATCTGTTGTAGTGACAAGTTGTAAGTGGTCTTAAATGAGTTAATGGTGCTACTTTCTGAAATACTACAATTCCTTATGAACATCTAAAGAATATCAAAATAGTATATTTATTAGAAAACTGTTCTTATCCTAATGTAGCAGAGGGTCACTCATTTAGCTGATCTTACAAAAATGTAATCCTTCTCAGAGTTGCTATCTGACGGTCTGAAGGCATTCTTCAAGGGATCTCCAAATATGAACTCTCTTGTTGGATTCGGATCCATTGCTGCATTTATGATAAGTGCGGTGAGCTTCTCTTGCATATTATTTTGGTCATTTTACATCTTTTTACATGTTTCATACTACTAATGTATGCTCCTTCTCTTAGGTCTCACTTCTTAACCCTGAGCTTGGATGGGATGCGACATTCTTCGATGAGCCGGTTTGTATACTGCCACTTATTACTTTCCTTCTCAAAATGACCACTTCGTCTTCATCCAGTCACATATTAATTGTTCATTAGCTTTTTACTTCACTCAACAATAAATTTCTCATGATGGAATGTTCTTGTTTAGCATGCAGGTCATGCTTCTTGGTTTTGTTCTCCTGGGACGTTCGCTTGAAGAAAGGGCAAGACTTAGGGCATCTAGTGACATGAATGAATTATTAGTGAGTTTATCTTTTCATATTATCTTATGCTAGCATTTGCTATTTGAGATATAGAATACCCAGCAGGCTATCCATAATCATTGACAAAGTAAGATTGGAAAATTATTTATTTGTTTTTTAGTGTTCCCCTGTTGTATATTGGCATTGCCGGCTTCACTTCTGCCAGTTGATACTCAATGTGCAAGATTGAATAATTATGATCATGAATTCAGCAAATTTATTTCACTTTCAGATTTTGGATTTTATTTATACCTCCAATGTTGCTTATTAGTGTAGGCCGACACCTATGTAAATTTGTAAATATTTCTGAAATTTTTAAGGCGATAACGAATATGTTCTATGTCTCTGCAGTCACTGATATCCACTCAATCACGACTAGTGATTTCTCCCTCCGAAAGTGATGTATCTGCCGGTATCATTTTAAGCTCTGATTCAATCTGTATTGAAGTCCCTACTGATGATATTCGAGTTGGAGATTTAGTATTGGTTTTGCCAGGAGAAACTATTCCTGTAGATGTAAGTGTTATGAACCCTGAAGTTTTCTATTCACATATGTAATATTTACTGTAACTATATAATTTTTTATCCTCATGTAAATTCACTGTCTTTTGTATTTGCATTTTATGTGATTAGTTAAACTTGAATGTAGGGAAAAATTCTTGCAGGAAGAAGTGTTGTGGATGAGTCCATGCTCACTGGCGAGTCCCTCCCTGTTTTCAAGGAAGAAGGCCTATTAGTCTCGGCTGGAACAATAAACTGGGTATGCTGCTCCAACAGCTTTTAGTTATTAAGTTTAAGCTCTCAGGAAATATAGTAATTCTCCTTTAGCATGGAAAATTAATCCGATTTACCTTAACTTCTATACAGATACCTTTATGTTTAGTCTCTGCTTAATGTTTATAACCAGCTATTGGGATTAATGATATGTAGGAAATCTTCTTCCCAATATCACTTATCATTATATCCAAGTAGAAGTTTTTATTATGTTTAAGGATAAAGTTTCTTCTATGGACCCCTGTTTGACCATGACCATGTTTCATGATACATTTTTCAGGATGGTCCACTGAAAATTGAAGCTTCTTCCACTGGCTCCAACTCAACAATAACAAAGATCGTCAAAATGGTCAGTATCTGTTATAATATTGGTTTGATGGAATGTTAGAGTGTCTGTAAATAGGTCGAAAGTACAAAGTTATTGTAGTGTCTAAGGCACTGTTTCTGTACCTTGTTTAGGTAGAGGATGCTCAAGGCCGTGAAGCACCTATCCAGAGGCTTGCAGATTCGATTGCTGGACCATTTGTGTACACCGTTATGACTTTATCTGCAGCAACATTTGCCTTCTGGTATGAGATACGTATATAACGTTTACCATAATGATGCAAATTTATGTTATTGATACATATATCTAACAGTCGTAAAAAATAATTGGAAAGTATTAATCTCTTTAATTACCTTCATTGTTATGATTTTTCTTTCTATTTTAGTTTTGGAGTTGTTTGGGTTTTATTGCTTGGTGTTCTTTGATTTTGTTTCTCCTTGAGCTGTAGTTTCTTTGTTTTGTCAGTTCCTGCTTGGGACTTTTGGTTTTAATAATATATATGCTTTTCAAAAAAAAAAAAAAAAAAAAAAAAAACACGATATGCGATATATCTTTTTATTGTCCAAAAGCATTACTGAATTATCTTGTTGTTTTTGGTAGGTACTATTTCGGGGTACATGTTTTTCCAGATGTGCTTCTTAATGACATTTCTGGCCCTGATGGAAATCCTTTGCTTTTGAGCTTAAAGCTTTCCACGGATGTATTGGTGAGTCTTAGGGAACTAAATGTTCATGGATTTTAACTCTCTTCTCCCAACTTGAGAATGCTTTTGCAATATCTTCATGTTGATACTTTCAAGCAGATGTGGTAGTTTTTTCTTAAAAGGGGCATTTGTAAATGCTTCCTTTTGAAAGTTCAAACAGAATAACAGAGACCTGCATGCAATTTTACCATCCTACTTTGCTTATTAATAGATATTTTCAGGTTGTGTCTTGCCCATGTGCACTTGGCCTTGCAACACCAACTGCAATTCTTGTTGGAACCTCTCTAGGTACACTATCTTACTCAAGTGGCCCTGTTGTGATTCAAGTTAAAGGGTTGAAGTTCAACCTCTAATATTTAGGTGTCGTGTAGGGATGACAGACTTCCACTTCAAATTACTTATTTTTTCTTTCTAAACTATCATGTTCTGCACACCCTGCACACTCTACCAGCACGCAATTAGGGAGTAAAGGTTATGATAGTAATTGAAACTTAAGTTCAAGGGTGTCCAAATATACAAATAAATGGTTTGGTTTGTTTATACATATATCTTATATCTCTTATAATGTGTTTCTTTTGGCTTTTTTCCTATTGATCCGGAGCAGGAGCTAAGCAGGGACTACTTATCAGAGGAGGTGATGTGTTGGAACGCTTGGCTAACATAGACACTATTACCCTAGACAAGGTATTTGATAGATGTGGCAATTTAGACCCATTTAGTTATGAAAAGGTTGATACGGGGTATGGTTTATATCTAACGGACATAAGCGAGTAAGATAACTCTACCTGAAATATCATCCCGCATAAGACCTCCCAAATCATTTTATTAGAACACTTAGATTGTTATTGAATTAAATGAACTCTTATAATCATATTTGACACACTAATAATATTATATAAAAGAACTCAAAATTTTTGGACAAAAAGTGTCCAGCTTAACCCAACCCCAATCAACCCTTAGCAAAGGATTACCCGTTTTGACGTGCAATTTGCCTATTTTGCTGACCTATCTTCTCATCTGTAATTACCAGACAGGGACTCTGACCGAAGGCAAACCTGCGGTTTCTGGTGTTGCATCTTTTAGTTATGGAGAGGCAGAGATTCTCCAATTGGCTGCTGCAGTAGAAAAAACCGCATCACATCCGATTGCAAAGGCTATCATAGCTAAAGCAGAATCAATGAACTTAGATATTCCTGTTACAAGTAGGCAGTTAGCAGAACCAGGTTTTGGGACTTTGGCCGAAGTAGATGGGCATTTGGTGGCCGTTGGATCTATGAAATGGGTTCATGAACGTTTTCACCAAAGAAAAAACATTTCCGATGTATTAAATTTGGAGAAAGATGTGATGCAAAAATCATCTGAAGGTCGCTCATCATCTGATTATTCACAGACGGTTGTTTTTATTGGTCGGGAAGGTGAGGGGATCATTGGTGCTATTGGAATTTCTGATAATTTACGTCAAGATGCTGAGTCTACCGTGAAAAGGTACTTTCCCTGAATCTTCATTCATGAAAACAAGGTTGTAGAACTCAATGTTGGGTTCAGATTTATTTTTTCTAGAGGTGGCATTCTAGACCCTTTACTTATGACTGGGTCGGTTTGTGTTTTGTTTTATCCGTAATAGGTAAAATGGGTCAAAAATCTTAATTGAGGTATCTGACATAGTAAACGTAAAAAAATAATTGTTTTTGCAAAAACTTAAGGTCATTTTCGTCATTTGGGATGCTTTTTTGGCTGAAGTTTCTAAATGGCACAAGATGAGTACTTGAGTGGCCTATATAAATGTTCTAATAAATGTGTGGCCTTGATGAAATAAGTTGAATACTTCGATGGTCTTCGCATACAGCAACCCCTTTTTACTTGGATTATATTGTAGTAATATAAATTCCTGTAATCATATTTACTGTATGAATTTATTCATTGAAAATATAGAAAATATGTGCATTTTGACCCATATTGTTCCTTGCTGCATGATGACATTGCCTGTTTAACATTTTTTGCTGCTTTGTTCGGTTCTTACCTATTGCACAGGCTACAGCAGAAGGGGATTGAAACAATCCTGTTATCAGGAGACAGGGAAGAGGCAGTTGCAAGTGTAGCAAAATCAGTGGGCATAGGAAATGAGCTTATCAATGCATCCTTGACTCCACAACAAAAATCTGGTGCTATCTCATCTCTGCAAAATTCGGGCCACTGTGTTGCAATGGTAAGTTTCTTTCTTCATAGAATATTAATTGTTAAAGATAGGATCAACATTAGTCTTAGTTTACTTACTTTCCTGGTATAGGTTATCTTGTTTCCTAGTTCTTGTATCAGTTATAATAGAGTGTTTAACCTCTTTAATGAAATAACACAATTATATTTTCCTTCGCATCTGTCACATTAATATTTATGTGTTCCGATGGTAAGTTTCTTTCTTTATAAAGTATTTAATACATGGTTTCTTATTCAGTTACATCAAAGTGAGACTTATTTAAAACTGATAACTTGAAGGGTTTTCTTTAATGTATTTAAAACTGATAATTTGAAAATATTTTTAAATCAACCATTTAGAGAACTAAAATGTGATTATTAGAATGTCCATCCTTTTATTATAGACTTGAATACTAGATGATGTTTTGTAACTGTTAAGGACTATGAAATGTGATGAGTTATAACATAACTTAATATATTAAAGGTCGGAGATGGAATCAATGATGCACCCTCTTTGGCTCTAGCTGATGTTGGGATTGCTTTGCAAGTTGAAGGACAAGAGAACGCTGCCTCTAATGCCGCGTCCATTATACTCCTCGGAAATAAGCTTTCTCAAGTAAGCATTTTACATATAGCGAATGTATATATTTCCCGGATCTTGTCATTACTAGAGGTGATATATTTGGGTGGCGTTATATCTCCAGTGGGTATAATGGTAAACTATTAAAAGTTGGCTAAAAAAAATGGGTTAAACAGGTCAAAAGTCGCTCTAAGTGTGCATTTTGATCATGGAACCTCTTAAATCATGTTAGTCTGAAAACAAGATCATTACTGATTATAAATATTTTAAAGATATGATTAACACTGATTAGTTATAAGGAAATACTTTGAGCAAAAAAAGTGCTTTCGATCAAAACAACTCGTCGACGAGTTTTTTTGACTCGTGACCAACCTGAACAAAACTGAACAATGTCTGACTTGTACTACTGACTTTTAATGTGATAGGTGGTAGATGCACTTGATCTTGCGAAAGCAACGATGTCAAAAGTTCATCAGAATTTGTCTTGGGCAGTGGCATACAATGTTGTTGCGGTCCCCATTGCAGCTGGTGTGCTGCTTCCTCATTTCGATTTTGCGATGACACCATCACTTTCAGGTGATACAGAATTTCCTTTATTGTTACTACGATGTTAATAGCACCCTTTTTCGCCTTAGAATTTTTGTTAAAGAATAATAACCTTTGTTTTGATAGGCGGGCTCATGGCGTTTAGCTCAATATTTGTTGTCAGCAACTCGCTACTTCTACAACTTCACGGGTCTGGCCAAAAAACAAAAAAGAAAGCAGCTAACATAAGTGAAAAGCTGATTAAACCTGCATCTTGATAGCAAAAGAGGATTACCACTGCACTTGGTGAGGTTCTTCTATCCGTTGATAAGTTATCAATGCAGGCTCCATTAGGTGTGATGTTGGGGGTATAACTACTGCGTACAATTTAATGCAGTTCTTATTGAGCTCTGAATCATTATAAACTATGTAACTAGAGGAAATTAAATGCCTAGGGAAAGTAATAACGATAGAATGTGTTGTACCTTTGCCAAGATGCAACCACATATAGAGTACAAAAGAAAAAATGTTACATGTAATGTTTATGTAGTGGTGGCAGTGGGTATTCAAATTCAAATAATAATATATAAGCCTTGTAGTGGTTTAAGAGTTTTTATGAGCAGTTGAAAATCTTCAGAAGATGTTATGTTTGTTGATTTAGCACCCTCTTTGTTCAAAGTAATTTTAGTAATGCTCAAATCACAACAGAAAAACAATTAAATTGAAAACAGTAAAGAGAATTGAAAATGAATTAAATATAGGAATATGAAAAATAAAAGCAAAGATAAAAAATGGATGCAAAAAATCAGACGGATGAAAATGTAATTTATCCTGTATATGTAGGTCATGTAGGGAAAATATTAGGTGCAGCTAAGAGCAACTTAATTTAGTATTTTATGTGCTAAGAGCAACTAATTTTACGTGCTTTTACTCTATTACTTTATATTAAGGACTCTTCATATAAATATTATAACTTTCTTAAAAGGCATTTCTTTGTAGATGGTACTTATTTCACTCCTAGAGCAGTGGAGAAATGGTAAGTATTTCTTTGTTTACCTTCCTTCACAATCGCGAGGCTCTGCCACATCACTTATACAGTAATTCTCTCTAGTCTAATATAGAGTACAAAAGAACAAATGTTACATGTAATGTTTGTTGGTTTTATGAATCAACAAGGGTGTGTTTCTGAATCATGGATTGCTTCGCGAATCGTATTTATCAAATTTAATATTTTGACCTTTGATGCCTGAGTTACACAAAATTTAAATTATATGGATAATTCATGAACAACAAACAAGATTTTAGACAGAAAATTGAATTCAATGTTTCGGATGATTGAGAGATATTCGTATTCAATATGCGTATCAAAATGAAGAACGTTTTCTTTTTTATGAAATCAGAAAATAGCTGGGATGGTGTTGGAATCGTATTTTCATATATGGTCCATCAACTAAATTTGTTTTCGTTTTGGGGCACTGCCCACTCGACCCCCGCCATTTTAGTCGAACCGGGATCAACTTAGACTAATATAAGTGTGCACTCCGTACCTCCTAACTTGCACTAGAACTAAAATCGAACCCCTTTGATACACGTATCATTTCCATAATACTAAAATGATTAGATGACACTAAAATCACCAATAATAATAGTATACGCCTTGTAGTGGTTTAAGAGTCTCAGAAGATCTTCTGTGTTTTAGTACTATATGTTTGTTGATTTAGGCATTTAGCATCCTCTTGTTCAGAGTAATTTTAACAATGTTCAAATCACATTACATAATACAATAGTATGAATACAAATTCCAAACCGAGAACACTAAAAAATAAGCCTAATAAATATTAAAAATGATTAGAATAGACATTTTTCTCAATTAGAAATGAACGAAACAAACAATTTTTCTTGTTTACGGTCTTAATAAATGATCACATATTTCCCTTTTTTTGGTATCACTACAGTTTCCTCTTCTCTTATGTTAGTTATAATTCCTAGCTGCTACATAACCCATTTGGCTATGCATCATCTTCCAAGTTCCAAATAACAATTTCAGTTTTCGATCTCAGTGGAGTTTAGACCATATCTAGAACTGCATTGATGCAAGTTAACCATTGAAAATGATCTCATGGAGGAAAGATTCTGCTTTTTTTAACAACAATTGTTTTTTCAGTTGAGGCTGTGTGATGTGTCTGTTTGAATTTGGACCCTCACTTTCTGAAGCAAAGTGCAATGTGTTGGTTGCTGGTTTCTTTGGGAGGGTAGCTGCCCCGGCTGCCCCATTCTAGATCCACCCCTTGAATACCCATATCTTTGCGGATTTAAAAAAATCGTAGGCACTGGCTGCGCGTGAGGGTATTCATTGTACATATAAGGCCTACGATTAATGGCAATTTTTGAAGCGATTTTGGTAAAATGAATTTTAACTTCAAATTCTGTTATTTATCCTATCAAATAGAAAGCAACATTAATGTCATATGCTTCAAAGGAACTAATATTAGTATTAGTATAAAGTATGAACTATAAAGGTTAAAATAACTCAATTACTACTAATCAAATTAAATATAAATTTTATTAAGCTATGATAAGAAATTAGTGTATAGTAAAGCAATTTTATTGTTGTAATTAATGGACAAAATAGGAAGGACAATAAAAACTTTTTCTGGATATTCATTTTCTTCTTCTTTCACATTTGAATTTGAATTTCATACAATCTTTAACTACACAAATTTATGAATGAGAAATTCAAATGAATTTAATTGAGTAAATTTGATTAATTAATCGGTACATTTGACAGCTTTAGAAACCTACATGACTTGTAAACCACTCACTATCATAACCCCAAATCATTTAGAATTGAATCTCAACTTAGCAGCTCATGAGCAAGTCTCACTACCTATAATAACTCCAAGTTCTTTGATTATCAATAACATATAATACATACATCTATATTTTATAGCATATATTTAAATAAAAAACATTAAATAATTCATTCGGCCTCACCCTTTATCCTTCTTCACTCGAACGCTTACCCCGAAGAACGCCCAAAACCCCCTCTGTACCGATGGTAACTTGGCGTTCGTCTTCGATTTAATGTCCGAAGACCGTGCCATAGGCACTGGTTATGTCACTGGTCTTAAGGGATCCACCAAGGTTGGCCTTGCAAAGGTTTATAGAGAATTCAAGGTATAATTCAAATTTAAATCATGATATATCTTTTCACAATTATATATTTTTTCCAGATTTAATAATTATATTAAATATTAAAGTTCGATTTTATGATCTGGACATCGCCATTGTCAAAATAATTATACTAAACTTCAAAATAAACATCGTAGTTAGTACAACCTACCTATTTTCTAAATTGAATATTAGTAAATAAATATGAAAAAGTGTTTATAATTAGAAGGTAGTGCGACGTGCGTTGCAACTGCATTGGGCCTACATTTTTAAAGGGCCTCCAATTTTATTACACTCTGATCATATATTTATAGAATATTAGTTTGAGCTTTCTTACTCTACTGTTGAGCCTGGTTTATAAGGCCACTAAGAGGCCAGCCTGGATTCAGTTCTCAACCCGTTCAGTTTATGAGCCCGTATATTTATTTTTAGACCCGGTCTTTTTAGATGCTCTGTAGTCTGTATGTGCAAAACAAAAGCGACAACTATCAAACCGAACTTTATTGTTGAGATTAAACGAAAAAATAGGAAGAATAACTTCTTCTTTCTCTTCATATATGAATATGAATATGAATATGAATATGAATTGAATTTTCATAAAAATTAAAACTATACAATTTTATGGATAATAAATAAAAATGAATTAAATTGCATGGAAATTTAATTGATTGGTACATTAGACATTTTTAGAAAAGCATATGGGTTGTTCAGATATTTATTTAGTTAATACAACCCAAAACAAACAATTAGAATTAAATTATTTTAGTTACAATACGATTATTAAAATTTCAATAATATGTACTTATATAACTATATCAAAGTCAATAATACATAACATAATTAATTAATATCATTGCAACACTAAATTAAAAAAACATACAAATTAATTAATGGGCTAACGCTAACCTATTACAAGATGGAATGAATAGTTATGCATGATACATATCTTCAAAACAACGGAAATGAATTACAAAGTTACATTGTAGACATTTAAGAATCATGTTGTACTGCGTTTGCCAACGACAACTATTGCATTCATCGTCACTTTGAATTCCTTGAATAAGTGAAAGAGGGTGTTGGTGAAGGTGAGCGACGTTATAAATTCCCCCGAACTTTGTATTCACAAACTCATTAACGATCCCATAGTCAGTATACATACATCCTGAAACACAAGCTGAATGGACAGACTGAGCACAATCATGACAATGATAGAATGATATATTAGGATCTAATTCCTCCTCACAAATTTCACAAAAGTATTTACTCTTGTGGTTCTCAATCGGAAAGTAACTCAGCTTCATTGGGTGTTTGTCATACTTTTGTCTAATTGTCTCACTCACTAACAAAGCACACGCGGGATGTACATAAATATCACAATATATACAACTGAATGCAAAATCGTCATGATAGACATAAAACTTACACAAACGACAATATTTGTGTCCCGGTCCAATCCTAACTCTTGAAAGGAGATGATTCGGGTGAACCTTATGAGTGACTTCTTCGGGTATGAATGCACAAAAAATATCGACATAGTATCGACATTCGACACAACAGTAAACAAATCCATTACTAGGAAGTCTGCAAATAGCACAATTGAAAACACCAAGAACCCCGAAAGGGATCTTTGGATAGTAAACTAGGGGATGTTGCGGGTGACCCGGATGGTCATTCAAGTTGGCTGGAAGTTGGGTGCACCACTCATGAAGTACAAAGTTGCAATTCTCATCCTCATTTGCGCACATGTAAAACGGTGGATTAGTAATTGGTTTCACACATCCATTGCATAAAACTTGAATCTTTGTCATTGGGTTATGATAAGATACTCTTTTTAATATTCTTGAAGAGGATGACATTGTAGTAGCATCCACTAGAATAAGTGGATGTTGATGACTAATGTGCGTTTGTGTTTGGATCATATCATTAGTTTCTAACCTCATTGATCCAGTTTCTTTATAAAACAAGTGTTTTGGTAAGCTATAAGTTTCATCAGGAAATGGAAGGTGAAGAAGATTTGGATACTCATCATCTCCATAATTTTTAACGAGTTTTCCAGTACCTATTAATAAAATGAATAAACATACTCCATCATAACATAAAAATGACCTGCAGAATAATAAAGTTCCATTAAATTGGATATAACTGTAAAAGTATTGAATAGACTTACCGGGAGTCTTTAGGATGGACATGAAGGGTTCCTCTCTGGATGTTGCACAATCTAAATGGGCATAGAATCTGCATTTTTCGCATTTATAAATCCACCGATTCGCATATCGAAAAGCGCCTTGACATACCCTACATTTGGGATAAAATCTAATTTCCCGATCGCTGTTTGAAAGGGAATAAGCAAGCGTGAGCGGGTGAGGATGGGGGAATAAATTATTTGTAGTTTGTTGGATTTGTAACTTTTGCGGTAGAAATATACACTCATTATGGATTAAGATAGGACATGCAATTGCACACTGATAAAATACCCCTTTATGCTCTTTTCCACATGCATCACACTCACATAAAATATTTTTGGCTATGCAAACCAGTGGGTGTATGTGACTTGGGTGATAAATGATATTGATTCTTAGCCATTCTATAGCACACTTTATATCAACTTTAAAATAACATTGATAACAACCATAAAGAAGGTGATGAGGATCACGAGAGGTTCTACAAATAACGCACCACCAACTGTATTGGTTTTGTTGGAGAGTAAGAGTATGAGAATGAGCGACATATTCAAACGTTGCTGAAAGCTCTTGACAAAACTTGTGAATCGAATATTGACATTGATCACACTTGTAGTAATACCGATGATACCAATTAATTTTTTCACCACACCGATCACATTTATATTCAAAGTCTGGTTTTGTAACTAAATCCTTCTCATCATCATCTTCATCGCTTTCTTCTTCATAGTTTATATGTTTTGACAACATGTCAATGAGATTCAATGGGTGTTCATGTTCAAACATTATTATTTATTTATTTAATCTATAAGTATGTGAAGAAAAAGAAATTGAGACAACAACGAATTGATTGAAAATTGAAACGAAACTCCGTCAAAATATAATGATTAAAAGAGATAACATGTTATATAAATATAGTATGAGCATTAACTTAATTTTCGGAATCATTCAAGTCTTCATTCTTAAGTTTATGAATTAATAATTAACTAAAGGGAGGTTGATAATGGAAGAAAAGTATAATAATCACTACATACTAATATTATTGTTAATTTTAATGTTACTAATTAACATCACAGCTAGACTTTTTTATATTTTATTGACCTTTTCTAATAGAAATTTGGCATATATTTAATCAATAATTAGGTTTTGTAAGCAAATGCTTAATTAGCTAAATGTAGTTATATGATTCTTGTAGATTAAACTTTAAATGACTTTTCTTATTAAAATTTTAAGGTAAGTTAAGTTGGCAAGTGATGTAAGTATAACACAAATTTATTTTGAAATACAATCATTTTTATAAGAAGTGTAGTGGTTTGTTTATGTTACTTGCCAGAAATGGAAATTAATATATACCTTAATTTATCCCCATCATGAGTTGAAGACATATTCTTTACTTCTTCGTTTACATTATCTTTGATACATGCATTTCCTTTTTCACGTATGCTTAAACATATTTACAAGCGACTGGTCTTATATGATTCCATCACTTACCGACATTTTTTTATACATATGTATAAAATCTATTTATAACCAATTCCTAAATGAGGGGTCGGTACGCATTAAAAATACGAGAAATATTCATATTTATCATAAATATTAAAAAAAAGAATAATGTATGTAGAGGTACACTTGAGTTCCAATGAAAACAAATCACTTGAATTGAAAAATGGTAAAAATACATCTTAATCTTTGATTTAATTTTGGTCAATTTAGGTCAAACTTTCAAATTTAATATATATGTGAGTAGAGTTAAAAAAAAATGGTGTGAACATTTTTTTTCTTTTCATTTCACGTAAGTTATAAAAGAGTGAAACATTATCTTCTTTCGCTTTACATAAATAAATCACTTAAGCTTTAATTTTTAACCTTCACCATTCATTAATTTTATGTGAAGTAAAAAGATCAACTTCCACAATTAAGAAATTATAGACTTAGGTGTTTGCAAATGTAACTATAAATGGTCTGACATTTATAATATGCAACATTTTAATCAGGCATCTACTTTGTTCAACTTTTTCTTAATTCGGGACAATAAAAGTAAAAGGTGACCTAGGTAACAAGTTTTTGGTAATTCTTGAATTTCCTTTTTTCATTAATTGCGAGTTGTCGCCCACAGATGTTCAAAGAGATCATATGTCATCCATATAAAGTATGCATGAAATTTCTAATTTAACAAAAATCTAAAATTATTCTTTCTATATTGATAATTGCTTTAAATACTAGTACATAAAAATATTGTTCTTGTAGTACTACTTCATTTTATACAACCATTAGAAACCCTAACCTAAACATAAATCAAAATATCTCATCACTTTAAAGTTCAGATCCATAAAAACCAAATTCAAAATATTAAAAACCCTAAAATACAAACCCTAAAAATAAGAGATAATGAAACTCCAATATATCATTAAAATACACATACACATAACAACTAAAATACACACATATATGTCTGGTGACCTCGCAACGTTCGGCCAAGTCATCGTAAAATTCGGCAAGACCTCCGCAAAATCCGACATATCTGCTTGATTCCTCCAATTAGAGGTGCCCAAAAAAACCGGTTCACGAACTGGAACCGGTTTGGCTCAAACTGGTTCGAATCGGTTTGGGATTCCAGTCGTGGAGACTGGTTTAATTGAGTACCTGCTAGGTACCTGCGGCTTTGCAGACTAGGCGTTATAAAATGTCCATATAGCCATTTAGGTCAATTTTTAGGAGCCTTTTGTCCATTTTGATAGTATATATATGTGTTAGATGTTGAGATTTAGTTACAACACTCAAAAGCTATATTAAATTCTAAAAACACTCTCAAACTGCAAAAAAACACAATATATACTATCAACTCTCAAACACAATGGCATCATCATGTGCCCAATCATAATCTTTTGTTGGTGTTGGGGAATCGTCAAGTAATGCTACGATTGTTTCCGTCATAGGTATGTAAAAAAACCCATATATTTGGTGCAATCATGACTTGTGTGAAATGTCGAGCGGTTTTATAAAAGCTCGATGAAAGAAATGTGGGAAATCTTTTAAGGGAACCGAGAATACTACTATGAAAAATCATTCAAACCTCTATTGCGAAAGCGGTGAAATTTGATTCGGGGCATGATAAAACGACAATGGCGAATGATGCTACGCTTTGGCAATACGAAGCGAGTGTGGTGCGGGATAGGATGACGAAGTTTGTGATTTAAGAAAGCTTTCCTTTTGACCACTTCGACAATCCGCAGATGACAAATTTCATGCAAGAAACGCTCCAACCTCGCTATACACATCTAAGTCGTTCAACTCTTAAACGAGATGTTATTAAAATGTGGAAACTGGCTAGGTTTTAAAAATATACAAACCAGCATAAATTTAACATTTGATGTTTGGACGGCTCCACATGATTCACCGAATTCGTACATTTGCGTTACCGCTCATTCGGCTAATCCCAATACGTGGAAAATGATGAAGCGTGTCATTGCTTTTGAATTATTTGGATATCCGCATATCAGCGAAATTTTATATAAAATTTTAGATTATGTGATAAAAAGTTTTAAACTATAACGAAAATTATTTTCTATATCTTTTGATAATTCATCCAATAACACCACGGTCGTCGGACAATTAAAACTAAAATATAAACCGGTTTGCGAATGTGTATTTTTTCGAGTTGATGTGTTGCATATATCATTAACTTGGTTGTGCAATGGGTTAATTGTTTCGTTATGTATCGAACTTTACACTTTTTACTATTGTCTGTAACCATCTTTCAAAAGTGCTATTGTATGTATCGAACTTGTGATTTTCTTATATTGTATGCTAACTTGCCATTTTAGCCTTGACAAAAAATGAAACTTTCCTTTTATGTAATGGTAAAAAAAGAAAATATTACATACAGTATACGAAAATCACAAGTTTGCTACATACAATAGCATTTTTGAAATGTGGTAACATACAATAGTAAAAAATGTAAAATTCGACACATAACGAAACAATTAACCATTGTACAAATATTAACTCTTGCGACATCTAAGATGAACCTAATATATATATATATATTTTTTTAATTAAAGAACAAAAAGCAATGAGCCGCGAAATTTTCGTTCTTCGTCATTGTCCCCCACCACAACAGTCTGCACACCGTCCATTCTACTGTTGTGAGGGCACAAACTTCCGCATGACCAAGTCATTAGAAAAAAAATATCCATCTTATGACCAGGCACGCTAGATCCTAAATTAACTAATTAAAATAGATAAAAAATTACTGGCTTTCGTAAAGGGGATGTAGCTCAGATGGTAGAGCGCTCGCTTAGCATGCGAGAGGTACGGGGATCGATACCCCGCATCTCCAACTTCTTGAAATGTTTTTTTTTTTTTAATTTCTATTCTTGCCAAGATCTCATTTGGGCTTTGGTTTGTGAAAAACACAACCTCTGGGCTTCGGTTTTTGGATGACGTAATGTCTCATCTGAGTGCAAAAAACCAGTTAGTAGCAAGCAACCCTATCATGTGATGGCGTTTACTAGACAAAATGTCATAAATAAATAGATGGGAACCTCATCCTCTTCTAACCGTACCATCTTTTCATTTATTAAACTCCATATCTTGTTCAAGTTGACACTGAAAAGAGTATATCTTATGTAACGGCACTTCTAAATGAACAAAAATGTAATCGAT
The DNA here is from genome assembly GCA_963921325.1 of Logfia minima. NCBI lineage: Eukaryota > Viridiplantae > Streptophyta > Magnoliopsida > Asterales > Asteraceae > Logfia > Logfia minima. The sequence continues at coordinate 35,558,892 of OY992767.1, forward strand.
TCGAATTATGAATATGCGACACATATAAGAATAGCCAAAAACAAAGTACATACCTCTTAACGCTAAGGAAAGTTCATTAGTAATTAAGGTTGATAACACCGATCCCCCCAGATAATTAGTAATTAACCAACCAATGTGATCTCAAAATCATTCAGTCTTCTACCCTCCAAAAAGCAGTACATGTAACCCATTTGTTATTTGTTATAACAAACATAAGAAAGCTGAAATACTCATATGATTGACTTAAAGAAAATATATAGCAGTTTGGATGACAACAAGTGTGTTTAATAAATTAAGACTTCATGAGGAGGCACACAAGAAATTGTAGAGAATTTTATTGAAGTTCTTGGCTTGTTCAAGCTGAGGTGCATGTGATGCCTTCTTCATCACCTCCAATGATGCATTCTTCCCCAACATCCTAAATCAAAACAACAATCACACTAAATAAATATGCGCGTACACTTATACAAGGAACATGTTAAAATTGACCTAAAATTATAGTGATATGTAATGTACATAAATCATGATGTAAGGAAAATGAAGGAAGGCATACTCTTTAAGTTCTTTTGCCATATCCAATAAAAAGATGTTATCCTGATCACCCCATATGATTAACACTTCCTGCATTTGATAAAAAGAAGAAAGAATTCAAATTAACAGTTTGGAGAAAGTAACTTAAAGTGACACTTTTTGTATAATTTGTTACATCCAAATTTTAACTTGTAAATTTTCATAATTGGCGTGATGAAAAAGAACCTGTTGAAGAGGGGAAATCTTAGGAATGTCATGTTGGCCAAGTGCCAACCCTTTCAACAATTCCAATTTCTCTTTCCTGTTTTCACAGTACAATTTCTGCACCCAAAGTTACACAATTATTCTTCACTTTTACTACACTACGAAAGTTAAAAAATGTCGTATACAAATTACCCGTTCACCAAAAAAAAAAAAACAACGAAGTCAAACTATATAAAGAACAAGCAGGCAGGAGCGGGTGAAAAGATAAAGTCAAACAATTAGATAATCAACCATTTATTATATTTATATTTATATATATATATATGAGCTAGCTACATTACTAGATTACTAGGTTCTACGTAATGTCTTTAAAGCAGGACATATCGATTACCAACATTTCTATGTTAAATGATCAAAAGCATAGAGTTTGCAATACCAAATGCCTATAAAAGATGTAGATAACATGTATGATGGCGACAAGGCAAAATATAAAATTACCTTTTTATTTTTGAACTTTCTAATATATACATACATAAGTATTTCTTGTATCGTAAGATCCCGTATCAACATTTAAATGGTTGTTAATTTTGAACTTGTAATTTCATCATAAAGGATATAATTAGTCTACTCTTGTTATACTTTCGTTTATAGAGTCCATTTTTCTTCGTAAATGCAAGGTATCAAAAACCATTTTTAGCGTTTAATAATAACATCAACCATTTGTTTATTTATGTAAAGCAGATGATGTCGGATTAGTTTTGTCATTTTAGTGTATTATGTTAGCTACGCATTTTAACCGTATGTCAACATTATTTTTGGTAAATGACTCATTACTTTTCTCAAGAAATTTATTGCGATTGTGAACTCATGATGGTGACCTCCTATGGTTGGTTCCAAGTGTGAAATAACTTGCATTTTTAGTTTGCAAATATCATCGTGGGTATGAAATATCTCTTATAGGTAAACAATAAAACATATACATTTTGTTACTATAACATTTTCTCGAAAACAATTGTTATTTAATTGAAATAAACGATTAGTTAATGAGTACGTGTTTTGAATTTTAAACCATCTTCCATTTAGATTTTACACTGAGTTATTAACTTTTTTTAGAGAATTTTACCATATATACTTTTGTTGACATTTGACAATTTATTAAGCTATCGTCTTGTTTTATTTAAATCTTAAATTTTATTTTATTTAAAAATTTATAAAAAATTTAACTACCCTCTTTAATATTGAAAGTCCAAAAATCAAAAATCATATTTACATCCCTACTATCTAAATGATTATAGAAACTAATAAAAACAAGTATGCATACTTACCTTTTTTAATTTATCAACTGTACATTTATAATTTATATTTTTTTAAAATATAAAAATAAGTAACAAACAAAATCCAATAATTCGACTAAATTTTATCAATCAAATTTCAGTTTATAATATACATTCTAAATTGTTTGCACGTATATTAAAAACGTAGTTTACTAGTACATTTTTTGTCTCATTTTTATTGTTCTTTAACAAAAAGTATAATTTATTATTGATTAATTATATATATATATATATATTATCTTTATATTTAAGATAAATTTGATTTGAAATATTTAAAAATAAATTATTTGAATTAAAATAAATAAAACTAATAATGTGATGGATAAAAATGGGGTGGAGTGAGTAATTACTAATGTATTACAGTTTCTTGAATTAGCTAAAAATTGAGTTTGGACTTTGAAGAGTGAAGGTATGTGATAGGAAGGAAAAAAGTAAAGAACCATAATAGGTATACAGTGGTAAATTTAATTACTAAAATAATATCCTACCTAAAATGTTTTATAGAGTAGATACCTATATATATATATATATATATATAGAAGCTTAAGAATCTTAAATGTGGTGTCATAACTAAATTATTTTACTAATGTTTTAGGTAATATTATATTTACAAATCATAATCATATTTATATATATTTAGCGTTAGGTTCAAATGAGAATGGATATTATTTGTGAGAATGGAGGAATCAATCTCAACCATCTATCTCATCAAAAAAATAATACCCCAACACTTTTAAAAAGTGAATATCTCACAAACGGTTAGTCAAAAAAATATAAAAATTGCACCATAAAAATCAGCATTTTTTTCTCTTCGATTAGACATCTCACAAGGTATACTTTCGACGAATTTTTTATTTTTCATATTTTGGTGGGTTTCGAAATTGGTAACACATGTGTTAGGTGCGGTAACACATGTGTTAGTAGTTAGTAACACATGCCACTAACACATGTGTTACCGAAACTAACACATGTGTTACCAACCACTAACACATGTGTTACTGGTTTTCAACAAAAAAAAAAAAAAAAAAAATTTTTACCGAAAATATGTCATGAGTGATCTCTAATCGTAGAGAAAAGAACGCTGATTTCAATGGTGCAATTTTTATAATTTTTTGATTAGCCGTTTGTGAGATATTTAACTTTAGGGGAAAATTAGGTTTTGCAAAATGGATGACCAGAATTCATTCCTTCATTCTCACTAAAATTTCCATTCTCATTTGAACTTCCCTCTATATATTTATATTTATATTCTCCCTTTTGAGACCGATGTTGGTATTTAGCAATAATAATAAACATATTAATATTATTGGTAACGCATGAAAAAGACAAAAATACTTTAAAATTGAACAGAAAGAGACTTACGTCAATGAAATCGTTGAGAAAAAAATCGGGCATGTAAACACGATTGAAATTGAATACGGCCAAACGCATCAACGTCCGTAGCTGCCCGGCCGTTTCGGGCAGCATCAACTCTTCGATTTTCTCAACATTCGCTCGTTTTAGCAACTCTCCGTTATCACACGGTCTCATGTTCACTCCCGAACTCGCGATCACTACTTTTTCGACTTTCTCCGGCCACATCTCAGCCACTCTGTACGCCACAAAACCGCCGTAACTTGTTCCGACTACCGAGTACTTATTCACTCCGAGTTTCTCCATTAGTTTTGCAATTGCATTCGCTTGAAAGATCTCTGATCGTTCTGATGATTTTGTTGTTGATTCGCCAAAGAAGACTAGATCGGGGATGTATACGTCGAAATGAGGCGCCAAAAATGATACCTATCAATATTTAAGAACTTAATCAACAAAATATGTACAGTTTGATTTAATTAACCAGAAAAAAAGTCGAACTACATAATTTGTTACGATCATATCAATTAATGTTTAACGCGCGAATTAATCAACAAAAAGATGTACCATATCATTTTGTACTGAGCAATTAGAAGCAACACAAGTATAATCCAATCACTTAACATAAACGATTTAATTGACAAAAATAAATCGAACTGCATCAATTTGTTATGATCGCATCGATAAATATATATCAAAAATTGATCAGCAAAAAGACGTACTACAACATTTTGTAAAGAACAGTGACAGAAAAACCACAAGACTAATCAAATTAATATATAGATAACAAATTTTATTACTAACAAATACTGACCTGTTGGCGCCACTGCCAAACGCCGTGAGGACCGAATCCGTGAATTAAAATAAGCGACGGCTTACGATGATCATTATTTTCCAACGGAGAATTGGCGGGAGATGAGGATGGTTTAGGTCCCCAAAAGTGGATTGTGGTGTGCGAATCGACGTCAATGGATTGTGAGGAAAGGCCAGATGCGGTGAGGGAACGGCGGAGGAAGGAACCGTACAAGGAGACGAAACTAAGGCAAGAAGTTACCATTGTTGTCAGATGAAATGAGATTTTGGGGGGAATGAAAGGAGGGTTAATATGTTGGGTAAGCTAACTCTGAAAAATGGCATAGAAAGATGAGTGGAAAATAATGGTTGCAACGGTTTATCTTTTTTGGTACTTTCTTTTAATTCATGTGAGGTACTTAGTTATTTTTTTACTTAATTTTATAATAATAAATAATAATACGAAGATCTAACTTTTGCCTAATTTAATATTAAACTACTATAGTAGGCGATTGCGGTTTTGGGACTTGGGAGTCATATAAAAAGGGATCAAATAGTGTGGTAGAATATATATATATATATATATATATTTTTAGAACGACTTGTTAGATGTTAGTGGTTCAGGTCTAGCAGTGACATTCAATTGGGCAGTATGCTAACCCTGAGACCCTCATATTCCTCATTTTTTTTTATCACCCGAAGGGGTAAAAGTCTCGAGTGAGACTCAAACTTGAGACCTCTCCTAGTCAAACATTCCCTCCCTAAAGTCTCACAAGGAAACTTTGGTGGCGTGGTAGAATATATATATATATTAGAAGACTTTTGTTAAAGTTAAATTAAAATAAAAAATAAAAATTTAATCGGTTATTAGACATACAGTACTTCAATATCTATGAATTTCCTTTGTAAGTTGTAACACTCTGCTGCTATATGTCTTCCAACAAGTTGTCATGTATGCGTACACAATATTCACGTTTTTAAGCATTGCATTAATGGATAATATGTGTTGTTGCCTCAATATAAAAACCAAGTATAGTACCCACCAATATGTAGGTGTGGTTGGTTTGTAGACCATTCATAACATGCATTGTATTTGTCATCAACTTGGTTAAAGAGTTCTAATTAGTATTAATATATATGTTATTTATTAATATTAATTTATTTATTTCACCCAACAAATGTAGTGACACCACAAGTATGTGACGTTGACACCCACTGATTATATGCTGATGTCAATTGCTAATTGAACAACTAAATGAAGCTTAAAACCAACATTTCTTCCTTTAACCTGCAAAAGGATTCATCACATGTAGTGTCACTTTTTATTTGACATTAAATGGGTTAAATTCAATGTAATATTATTTTTAATAATTTTATTAATGAACATTTATGTGATTATAATTTTCAGAAAAGTATTATAATTTTTAAAGTAGTATTCTCTTATCAGATTAGTACGTTTAATAAATAGTCAAAAATTAAGTAAAATTAAGTGCTTAGTTCTTTATTCACGGAGCTAATTGATATTGTACATACTAATCACCCAAATCCGAATAAATTAATAAATAATAATCAAACCAACATCAGATTAAAATCATATATTCAGTTTTCTACACTTCATAGGCAGTACATGTAATCTTTTTATATATTAATTCTAACAAATATAAGAAAGCTGAAGATCACGAGGAGGCAGTCAAGAAATTGTAAAGAATTTTATTGAAGTATTTGGCTTGTTCTAGTTGAGGTGCATGCGATGCCTTCTTAATTACCTCCAATGATGCATTTTGCCCCAACATCCTAATCAAAACAACAATATCAACCTTAATATAATATGACGTTAACATTATAGAACCATGTTGTATGTAAATTAATGACTTATATATGGTGTGTTCAATATAGTTAAAGGATTTAAAATGTAAATTGTTTATAGTTTTTTTATTTTAAAAAACAAATAATCTTATTAAGCCTAAAAGTTTAGCACCAAAAGCTTTTCAGCAAGAGCTTATGGAGATATTTAACTTCACAGATCCAATATTTACAAAAGAACTAATCGAAAGCAGACTGTCATATTAATATGACCATGATATTCAATCTGGACCGATTTTTCAGGGGTTGAGAATTCATGAGTTCCATTTCAACATTACTTAACTTTTGTAATGTTAAGATTATTCCGTTTTTTCAAGTTATATAACTTAATAAATATACGTGTACAATGACCATTTTATCAGTAATATAGCTAACATAGCAAATAACGATATGAAATATTCTAAATGGTGACATTAGAAAAGGGAAGGAAGACGTACTCTTTCAGTTCTTTTCCCACATCTAACAGAAAGATGTTATCGTGCTCACCCCATATGATCAACACTTTCTATACGTAAAAAAATATATCAAAACTACAATCAAGAAAAACTAAGCTAAACTTAAAAGTGACTTTATTTTGGATTTTTGGTAATTTTGTTATAAACAAATCACTATCCTTTCACAAGTGGAGTAAAGAGAATGAACCTGTTGAAGAGGTGAAATATTAGGGGTTTCATGTTGGCCAATTGTCAACCCTTTCACTAACTCCAACTTCTCCTTCCTGTTTTCACGATTGAATTTCTACGGCCAAAATTACAGCATCAGACAACAATTAAATGAAGAGTACAAAACAGCCGTTGAAAATATATTTGTGTACATGCAATTTTAAGTGACACACAAACTTAGTATTTATATCGACCACCTTTCTGTTCAATTGCCCCAATCACATCAAATCATATAATTCACAATTATTGGCCCTAAATTCACAATTAATACAATTGATTTATGTTGAAATTATATAATTTTTATGCGAGCTTTGAAATAATTAACTTATTTTATATGTCTTGTACTTATTTGTGGTTTCTATACATTTTCAGGTTAGTTGTGTAAAGAATAAATGGTGAGGAACTAAAGTGAGCATATGGGAAAGCTCGTGTAGCAGATGGAAGAATCAAGAACTCTTGTGTTTGAATTGAGAGATTACAAAGCTTAAGGGACCAGTCTTGCCATTTCCATATTAATATATAAGTTATGCTAACAAGTTATAAGTGGTTAAAGTGCGTTTAAAAGTCAAAATAAATATAAATTGTCAAAATTGACGGCTAAGGAAATCAAATTTTAAAAATTTTATAGGACAAACCGCCTTGTAATAGATCTTGAAAAAATACACAAATTAAAAAAACCCCGGTGACTTGATGCGAGCTACGAGTAAAAAAATGTGACATTTCAAAGTTTACATAAAAATAAGTCAACAAGTCAAAAGCCGGTCTAACGTCGCCACAAGAAACAGTCCAACTGATCGGTTTCCGATCCCAATTGGACTCTCGGTTGTTGACTTGGTCAACATCTCTTGAAAACCGGTTAAATTTTGACCGGAAATTTCTCAAAAGCCAGTTCAACCGGTCAAACTAATTTTCAAAATACTAAAGGAAGATGATCATTTTGGTGATCTTTGAGCGTTTTAATATTCAGTCACAAAGGTTGAATGTGTGTGAGTTTTGTTATGTATAAATTGGACATTGTAACACTCGCTTCTAAAGTTCTTGAGTGATAGTCATTTGAATTTAATTATGATGTTTAATTTGATTTGATCCGAAAAATAACTATATATGTGTCCCTTTCTCTATTCTCAATCGATCACTATCTTCTAACTTGACGCTAATCTTTGAGAAAATAAATTAACGGATGATCACTGACTTGATTAGCCACTTACACAAAGATACTTAAAACAAAATACTTAACACGTGCGTCATGATGCTAGCTTAATAAGGATCAAAAAGGCCTTGTGAACAAATTAGACACAAATCTACAAAATACAAGTTATTCAAAATGGAAAGTTGCAATATAAATCCATGCATCTTGTGCTAGTGATAATGATAAGAAAGAAAAGACAACGTAATAATATTGGTACAACCTGATTTTGTAGGAATTTATTCGTCAACTTTTTGCGTTGCTTCTAGAATATTAAGAAGATCGATATTTAGCCCCGAAAACTTGACTTCAAAATTGTAGTAACGTCAAGTGCCATTTTTTCAGTAACTTCAAAAACAATGTTCTTTCAAACACTATCTTAAATTACATTAGGAAATTTCCTTTTAACGTCGTACGACTCTCAAGAAAGTGTTAATATATGTAACAGGCGTAACAAGTTGATTTAAAAGTTCTTCTATCACATCTTATATTCAATGTTGGAGTAATATATATTACAAATAATACACATCTTTTCTTTTATTTATTTATTAATTATTGCTGTATATTTTTGAGCCGATGGTAGCTAGATCTTTTAGTCAAATCAGACATGCGTAAACATATACTGCATCTTTAAATTAAGTCATCGTCAACGGCCAGTATTATTGGTAATTATTGCATGAAAACGACAAAAATAATTATCAAATGAACGAAAACAGACTTACATAAATGAAATCGTTGAGAAGAAAATCCGGCATGTAAACACGATAGTATACAGCAAAACGAATTAACACTCGAAGCTGCTTTGCGGTTTCTGGCATCATTAGGTCCTCAATATTCTCCATTTTTGCCTTCTTGAGCAGCTCGATATTATCACTCGGCCTCATGTTCACTCCTGAACTCGCGATCACTACTTTTTGAACCTTTTCGGGCCACATCTCAGCCATTCTGTATGCCACGAAACCCCCATAGCTTGTCCCAACCACTGCGTACTTATCACACCCAATTTTCTCCATCAATTTCGCAATGGCTTTCGCTTGGAAGATCTCTGATCGATCAGAGGACGTTGTAGTGGATTCTCCAAAGAACAATAGATCGGGAATATACACGTTGAAATGAGGCGTGAGTAATGACACCTATGAGATCATATCAGTAACAAATATTTAGTTATGAATCCCAATAAAAATAAAATAAAAATTGTATCATCTATTCAGTTAAATATTCATTGATGAATATAAAAGTAAAAGTCATTGGTTATCTGTTTCGCTCAAAAAAGTTGGGAGAAAACACTGACCTGTTGTTGCCACTGCCACATGGCAGGAGCACCAAATCCATGAATTAAAACGAGTGCTGATTTCTGATCGTCACCTTCTAAATTTGAAGAATTGACTAAAGAAGTCGGTTTTTTAGGACCCCAAAAATGGATTATTGTGTCGGCATCCACATCGATAACTTGAGAAGAGAGGCCAGATGCGGTGAGGGAACGCCGGAGGAAAGAGCTGTACAAGGAGATGAAACTGAAGCAAGAGGCTACCATTGTTAATGAAATGGGCTTTTGTAGGGTATGCTAATTGTTAACTAAAGAAGGGCATGGAAAGAGTAGTGAATGAAAAGAAGTGTACCAAAGTTAGTATTAGTATATATAATAAAAAAAAGTTTGAATTAAGGTTCACAAAACCTTAAAAGTGTTATTTACATCAGATGGTTGAATTATCACCATCTCCAAAAATACTAAGAAGTGATAAAAACATTGTATTTTTTGTTGTCAACTTTCGTAGGTTTTTTATAATATAGTTATAATTACATCATGTCTTTGTCATAAAAGATTAATATAACACGAAATGAAACTCACAGGCTTACGAAATCATAAAAAGAAATCTTGATTGAATTAGCAATAATAAATTGGAATGAAATTGGACAAATTTAATTAAGTGTACCGTTTAACATAATAAATAATAAATAATTAATTGAAGCTAACCACGCAACATGCATCTAGTACAATCTAATCGAACTTAATTTGGTAACTTTTTTACGAAGTGATAAAATGACATTAATAAAGAAACATAGCATTATATTTTGAGCCATCCTGCACTTAGAGAACTCTTCTATAAAAATACAGAAGCTTAAAAACAGATTCTCACTTTGACATAATGATTAAAAAAAGTATTAATAAAACAATACTTTTATTACCAATTAAGTCTAAAATCAAGTTATACCATTTCATATTTGTATAACCAAGCAAAATACATTTCTCAAGCCTGGAATTAAACTTGTAAAAATTAGATACAAAACACAAACATGCATCCAGTTTATCCAAAATAAGACAAATTCATGTCACATATTGAAAGGAGTTTCATAACAACTATAATTTCTTAATTAGCCAAAGTTAATTGTATAAGGTGACTTGTACAACACATAACAAATGACTAAACTTGCAATTTACATATCACTGATCACTAAAATAACAACTCAAACCATCAGTACTTTCTACTATAGTTACCTTTTACATCATAATTATAAAGACCGACACCTTCTCCCTTCAAGGAGGAAACACAATGCTTAATCAGGTAATCAATCAACTCAGCAACAACATCGACATCTTCTTGTAAAACCATTTCTTGAGCAATTGTTGGTACAGTATCAACATCCACATAGAATGGGAACTCCAGCTACTTTAGCCCACCACTAGAGTAATCTACTCTCAGTGTTACCAAGATCACAGAGTTATCAACCTCCTTTTTTTCACCTTTCAACCAGATGTAATTTCCTTCACTGACCCACATAACCTCAATTGGTTTACAATGTGGGTTGGTGCTCGTATTGCTCGAACCACTAGAGCATGTCTTATTGTCCATTAGAATTGAGCCAGGCTTTGGCAAGTTTACCAAGTTGACTTTGAGTGGTTCATGTACACTTCCCTTGGTACTTTCAAGGGAAATGAAGGCATATTTCAAGAGCTCTTTCGCGGACAACCTTGGAGACGCGGGAACCAAACATTTCTCTATAAAGTCCTTCACTTGTGGATTTTTGACTTTCAAAAGACCGACGTGCTTTATAGCTGAAGTAACCTTTCTATATATTTGGCCTTGATTTCTAGACTCACTATATGGATATTCGCAAGTAATCAACTAGAATATACACATTCCGAATGAATAGATATCAACAAGTTCGTTATATTCGCCTTCACATACTTTTGGAGCCATAAATTCAGGAGTTCCAATACAACCTTTAACCGGACCATTAGGGATGTGAATCCTAAATATCCAATTTTCACTTGTCGATGATGTCCTTTAACAAATATATTATCACACTTTAGATCTCTTGAAGAATTTGTCTAGACCAATTCGTGATAACCTTTAGATCAACAATCTTATGCTTCTCGCAATATTGCCTCAACGTACCGGAAGTGAACAATTCGGTGATCATGTTAGAGGTTTTTTTTATCAACATCCACCCAATAAACATACGACTTCATTATGTTGTCATGTTTTTGTTTTCTTAGTAAGCGAATCTCGACATGTTTGGGAGATTTCATCGGTTCATCTAACGTTATTTGGTTCCATGCAACTTCAGTTTTTTCAACTTCATCAAATCCTTTAATTTCATTATAAACAGATTTAAATGCTCCTTTTCCTATAATTTCATTATACCGAACGTAACGATCACGAGGACATTTTTCCACAACACCATCATCATCATCCTCAATAAACCCAACTTCTAACCCATATTTATATCACAAACAACGATTACAAGTTCAAAAAAAATGTAGAAACAACAAGAAATCAAGAAACAAAAGTAACACGTGTTTGAAAAACGCTTCACACGCAATGGAAAAAGAACGATGATGATCGAATTCTAAAGTAGTTTTCAGCAAAGTTCATAGGGAATGGTTTGAGTACATAATATTTTCGAAAGAATTCTAATGTTAAAAATAAGTAGTGTTTATTTGTACGATAGGTCTATTTGGTAAAATAACTATAGGTTGTAGCTGTATGATAGAGCTTTGAGATATAGCTGTAACTTTGAAGTTTAAAATGACATAAAAAAATATTAATGTCAATATAAAAATAAATAATAAATATAATTAAAAATAAATTTAACAAATAATATATTCATTGTATAAATAAAGCACTTTATCAATTGGATAACACATTAGTCACTTTTAATTTTTCATATGAAGGTAAAATTATAACATATCAAAAGCAGTAATAATAACATTAATTTGAGTATAAAATTAAAATTTTATTAAAAAAGCTATTAACAACATAAATAACCATATAAAAATATATCAACGTCTTATTGTTTTATTGGTTAGTGAAACAGACATTAATATGTTTTCTTGATGGATAGAAGTCATAAAACAAGTGGGTCATAAATATCCAAACAGTCAAACGTGGTTAGCGATAAAGAAGATATAAAAGAGTAATATATACGTGATTTGTTGGGAGGTGTTTAAGTAATTAGGGAAACAAAAAGTTTCTATAATTTTTTAGCACTACTGTTTTTAGCGTTTTATTTTGGAGTTTTCCAATTAATTTAAGAAGCTTAAAGCTTATATATCTATACAAAACTATATAATTAAAGGAGTTTTATCTTTAAAAGTGAAAAGTCAAAAACTCATAAAACCTTCAAAAAATTTAGTGTCAAATAGACCCTGAAATACATGATATGTTTATAAGTTAGGCAGCTAAATTTTAAATGTTCAGTTGTCTATTTATAAGTTTAGACCACTTGTTTCTCGGCTCATATCTATATCTACACATTTATACGTCCTTATAACACATTTAGAGTTTAGATCTTGGTTCTTTGATTTCAACAATGCTTTATAAAAGAAAAAAAAATTTTTGAATGATTTTGTTTTATTATTAATGTGAGACAAAAGAATATGTACAATTTAAAACTAATTTTTTTCCCACATTGATTAGTAAACAAAACATTTGTCTCCTTCTTATATATATCATCTATTTAGAACAAGAAATATAAAAAAAATTAAAACCTCTAATAATTTTAATAAAGTTTTAATTTGACTTTCTTTATACTTTTAATAATTTTTCAAATATTTATAATTCTTGCTTCCTTCAATGTCACATATTTCTTATTAATTTATTTTATCGTCACATCAGCTCGCTAAATATGCATTTCACCATCATTGGCTTACCTACCCACATCGTCTAAAATACTATATCAATACTTGTTACATAGCGAGTCACGTACTAGTTTAACTTAATGTACCCTTTAGAATCCAGTTTTTTCATATGATTTTTCGTGTAAAGTCCGTTTAGTTTTTTTATATTTTTTATTGTTTTTAATGAAAAAATAGATAGTAATAATTGTAAACTAAAGACTTTTTCTATTTATTTTTGTCTCTTTTTCCTAATTAATACACAATTGTACACTCCATATTCAAGAGAACCATATTCAAGAGAAGCCCAAAGCATGTAAGCAAAATAAGCCCTTTGCTTAATGTTTTATACAAGTAAACATTAAAATTTATATTTAAAAATCTACTAAAAATTAATTAATAATCATATTTTACTAAAATCTCAATTATTTAAACCAAGTAATTTTCCAAATTTAATCTAACAACTTAATCTAAGTTTTTTTTAACAAACTAAAATCTTACTAAATAATCAAACATCATACATACAAAGACAAGATTATCCTCACGTATTTTTACACTAGTAAATAAAGAGGGATGCTGTTAAGACCATTCACAGTCGTGATGGTTCGTCTTGAAATATCGTAGACATCACGTCAGCACGACTAAATATCGTTTTACGACTAATCACAATGCAATTTTCACGATACCTCACGTCTAAAAACTAAAACCTACTATTTTTATTTAGGATTTGAATGAATACACACTTCATGTGTGTACGGGGAAGAGTCACTTGCATTGTCTCCTTTTATTTATTTATCTTTCATTTTTAAAAAAATACAATTACATTATAATTCAATAAACAAATAAATTAAACTATTACAAAATATTTTTATAAATCAAATTTTTATTATAAATTTTGTTAATGTTTAACATAATTTTAAAATAATTATATTTATTTATTTGTGTAGCTTATGCAAAAAAAATACCAAATATAAAAGGCCATCTTTCCGAAAGAAAGCCATTTTCCCCTCATCTTCTTTCTTGACCTACTTTGTTCATCTGCTGCTTCTTCCAATTTAACACAAAACATAAATTTGCAAAACATAAATCAGAAAAAGCCTTTCTTTTTGGTTTAAACAAGAAATCAGAAAAGAATAATAAAAAAATCATCTCTGGCCCACTCGAAATCATCCTCGGCTCGTCCTGTGGGCGACGACGATACCGGAGCACGGGCTCCATTGCGGGCGCGCTGAACCGTCGTGAGAGCACGGGAGCTCACCACGGACGCGTTGCGGGTGGTCTAAAGACAAGATTACCTTCGCGTGTTTACAGGTTACGCACTTTCTCACCCTTCACGTTTTCTCTCCGCTCTATTTCGCCGCATACCTATAATCTGTTCTCTCGTTGTTTTGGTTGTTCGATTCCCCTAATTTGCCTAAGGTTTTCGTTTCAGATTCCTTTCGCGCGAATGCTCAATTCAATTCAAACAGGTTTCACTTCTTTCATACAGATGTTGTGCTGTTAAACCCTTTAATTTACTGTATCTGATTATTATCAAGTTTGATTTGCTTATTAAATAAGGAGTATATTTATTGTATATGCTGCTGTTTCGTTGTAAATTGCAAAGCTATATTTGAATTTGACATCAATTATTGTATAGGATGTAAAGTTATATCTAGGTTTTCCTATTTCTTTTGAAGATTTCAATTCAGGCGTCAAAGTTGCATATGCTTTTCTTCTTCTTCTTCCACATAATCAAGTGAACTACTGCAAGACTGTATTAATACTAACGCATTGCATTTGTTTTTTTTTTTTTTTTGGGGGGGGGGGGGGGGAGGGGTTTCTGCTCAAAATTTATGCTATTACCTTTTATCATATCTAAGTGAGGTATTGTTAATTATTTCTGTATTGGGCATTAGTAGTCATATATACTGTTAATCCACAATAATTGTTTTTTTGTTTTATTTTTTTGCTCAGGATTTGATGATTTGTGCTAGTTACTATTTCATGTCTTAGTTAGGGGGGCTAAGAGTTAGTTCTTGGTCCCCCAATGCTTGAGCTGCAAGTTGTGATACGAGTTTTAACTGATTATAATGAGCACTAGACTTCATAGCCCATTTATTGGGATACCTTTCCAAAGCACTTTCAAGCCTAAAAACACAAAACTTGACAAATCTAAACCGCCTAGAAAATCTTGTTACAAGTTTGTTCCACGTGCCAAGAAAAATGACTGGATATCTCATGGGATTCGATTTTCACAATCTTGTGGAGAAAATGTTGAAATCTTATGGAAGAATATAGGATTAAGAAGTGGGTTCGTGGTGAAATCTGTGAAAGAACCTTTCACTAGAAACAAGATTCTTGTCAGGTCATTGTCGACAGTCTGGGATGAAGGTTTGCTTGTATTTAGATGTTCGGTTTTTTGTGCTGTGATATCTGGGGTGTGCTTGTTGTTATGGTATGGGCAGCGAAAAGCCAAGACATTGGTAGAGTCGAAACTTTTACCATCAGTTTGCACAATGCTAAGTGATTATATCCAACGTGAACTTCATTTCGGTAAAGTTAGAAGGATTTCTCCTTTAAGCATTACACTGGAGTCATGTTCAATTGGGCCTCATAAGGAAGAATTCTCATGTGCTGAGGTCCCTACTCTTAAATTACGTTTCCACCCCTTTTCAAGTTTGAGGAGGGGGAAGATTGTAATCGATGCTGTTTTGTCTAATCCGACGGTGTTGGTTGCACAAAAGAGAAATTATACTTGGTTAGGGATACCATTTACTGATGGGGTTTTGCAGAAGCATTTGTCCACTGAAGAAGGTATTGATAATCGTACAAAAATCAGAAGAATTGCTAGAGAGCAGACAGGAGCCCGAATGGATAGAGAAAGAGACAATGAAGCTCAAGAGGCTGCAAGAACAGGATATATTATTCCCAATAGTGGCTCTAATGAAATAGAAGGTATTGATGTTGTGAAGAAAAATAGTGTGAATTCAGCAGGATTGTCGACATCTGAGTTAGTTTTTTCTGTGGACGAGAAACTTCGTTGGCAGGATCACCACTGCATGGATGCTGGTGTAGAGTATGATATGAAACATGCCGATCTAGAAAAATCATTTGGTGTAAATATACCTATTTCAGGGATGAAATTTTGGTCACGAATTATACCTGGACCATTAAAGCGTAAGAGAAGGAAGGTCCACGGGAGAGATATGTTTGCTGATGGTATGTCAGCCAAAAGAAGAATTCTCGAGGACAGTGCATCAGCAGCGCATGCATACTTCATGGACCCTAGCGTAGTTGACAAAAAGGACGATCATCATACTGCGGAATTGAACATAAGGGTTGATTCTGATGATCATAAAGTAGATATTGCTGCTCCTATTGTGGTTCGCCCGGAAATCTCGGAGTTAGAGAGGCATGAAGTGTATTTAGGGATCAAATTCCCTCTAGAAGGTAACTACTCAAGTGTAATAATGATATTTTATATAAATTTAGTGTACTTCATATGCTAATCGACTAAATGGTTTCATAGAAATGAAAGTAAGATATCATCCTTCTGTGATGTTGCAGTGTGTGGGTGGACAGAAACTTTAATATAATAATACAAGTAGAAATGGCAAAATGGGTGGGTAGGAGTCAAAACAGATTTGGGTAAAAAAGATTTGATTTTTAGAACAGCTCAAAATGGAGCACATTGGTTCAGTTGGGCCGATGCACAAACACTTCTGATATTATTTAATATAATATTTTCCTGTTGAATTTAAATAATTAGTGCTTTAAATATGATTAAGAAAACTTTATTATGACAGATTAACAATGATATTGAAAGTTCTGAAGTAAAATGATTTAGGAGGTCAGAAGCAAAGTATGACCCGAATAGAGACCTGTTTACCCATAAATGGGTCGTAACTTCCACTTGTAAACATAAGTAATGAATAATCATGAAGTGTATAATAATGTAGATGAAAAGGTGGATACCAAGCAGCACTTGAGCCTGTCTTCTCAAGGTGCATCATACACAAACGACAAGGGTGTGGGAGATCTGTGGTCAAACTTAATTGTTGGTCCCATCCAAAAGATCAAGTCACAGGTTGTTCCTAAAGTTGAAGGTATTGTTGGTGAACTTGTCGAAGGGGTTAGTGGGGAGAAAGCAGTAGGAGTTGAGAAAATGGTTCCTGTTACTCTCGATTCTGTCCAGTTTAAAGGTGGAACATTGCTGCTACTTGCATATGGTGACAATGAGCCCCGGTAAATCTCACTTGTATTTTGTGCCAGTTCTATATAGTGTTCATGGCTTAAGATTCGTCTATTTCGATTCCTGGAGGCCAATTAAAACAATGGGCATTAAGGAATATATCTGAATCAAGTTTCCAATGCCACATCATGAAAATACGTTCATCAGTTTAGTTTTATCAATCCAGTTAAATAAAAACTACTGTGTTTCTTTGAAGTATAAATTCTGATATCTATCCTTTCCAGACTCCTATTTCTAATTATAGTTGGAATATAGAAAAGCAATTTTAATTGAAGATTCTCCTTTAAAAAAAAGAAGTTAATGACCTCACTATATAGAATATACTCACTGCTGCTTTTTGACTACATGTTTTCCTGGAAATCACATTTTTCAGATGATAACAAATAGTCTCTTAGGCTTATGTGGTATATTGTATTGACAGAGAAATGGAGAATGCGAGTGGACATGTGAAGTTCCAAAACCATTACAGTCGTGTGCATGTACAGTTGAGTGGTACCTGTAAGATGTGGAGATCAGATGTAACATCTGAAGATGGTGGCTGGTTGTCTACAGATGTTTTTGTCGATACAGTGGAACAAAAGTGGCATGCCAATCTCAAAGTTGTGAATCTCTTTGCTCCGGTAAGGTATAGCTAGTATTGCTCCATAGTAAATATATTTGAAATCAATCTATGCTATTTTTTTAGAGGCAGTTTTGTCTTGTTAATCATGCATGGGTCAATTCAGGTTATGTTATATATATGATATGGGTTAACTGAATAATATGAAAGAAGTAAGTTTTAATGCACAAAACCTTTTAAATCATTCTATTCATTAATAAAAGTAGACTATTATTGGGATTGATTATTCAATAGCTCTTATACTCATATTTGACACATTAATTAATTGGGTTAATTGGTTCATTATGTATTCAACTTTACATTTTTTACTATTGTATGTAACCATCTTTTAAAAGTGCTATTGTGTGTATTGAAATTTACAACTTCGTATATTGTATGTAACGGGTGACCGGATAAGCAGGTTTCCGGTTTTTCCTCTTGAAAAAATGTCTATTTTATGTATCGAACTTTGTAAAAATGTCTATTGTATGTATCAAACTTTGTAAAAAAATATCTATTGTATGTATCGAACTTTGTAAAAATGTCTATTGTATGTATCGAAATCGGTAATTCCAGTCACCCGTTACATACAATGTACGAAATTGTAAAGTTCTTTAAAGGTGGTTACATACAATAGTAAAAAATGTAAAGTTAGATACATAACGAAACAATTAACCCTAATTAATTAAAAAGGATTTTGGATGAGAAAGTGTTTTGGGTCAATCCAACCTGAGCTGACCCGTTTCGGCATGTATCAAGACGGTCTGTGTTGACATGTGACCCAACACGCCCATTTGCCACATCTTCTCCGTATCATTTTTCTTTTTAATTCCGTAAATCTATTCCATTCAGCCAAGTTGTGAAGTTTCTTTGTATGCCTTCTTATCTTTTCTGCAGCTCTTTGAAAGGATTTTAGAAATCCCTATTGCATTTTATGAAGGAAGAGCTAGCGGTGAGGTGATTCTCTTGACAGTCTATGTTTCTACAATTCTGTTTTACCTTTTATCCACTTTCATTGTTGCTAAAGAGTTGGTACTTATATTAATCCTTCAAGCATGGATATTGTTTCTTATATCATCTATTTCTATTTGGGTTGCTATTCTTGGCGGGATGATAAGTGGTAGTTTGTCGGATTTCAGGTTCACATATGCATGTCACAAGGAGAAAGTTTTCCCAATCTCCATGGGCAACTTGATGTGACGGGGTTGGCTTTTCAGATATCAGATGCGCCTTCTTCATTTTCTGTATGGACCAACTTTATTTTACTGCTTATATTATCATGATCATTATCTTTGACGAATGGACCCAAATTTCTTTTGTAGGATATATCTGCAAGCTTATGTTTCCGGGCTCAACGTATATTTTTACACAATGCTAGTGGTTGGTTTGGCAAGGTTCCACTAGAAGCTTCCGGAGATTTTGGAATTGAACCAGAGGAAGGAGAATTTCACCTTATGTGTCAGGTTATGCTTACTTCACTTGAACCCTTAATATTAGTTGTACTATGATAATGAGAGTCATACGACAGGTGCATGCTCATTTGTGCTAAAATTTTATCTTTCCCTTTTCACTTTTCGTGAAGGCAGCCAATGCTATCTATTTATATGCCTAATGTGGCTATTCTTAATACAGGTCCCTTCTGTGGAAGTAAATGCTCTCATGCAAAGCTTCAAAATGAAACCTCTGCTGTTTCCGGTATGTTTTCTACAATTCTTTTTGTTTCATTAGTTAGTTAAGCTAATGTTAAAACTGTTCTTCAGTGTGTCGATTCTCTTTAAATCACTACATAAAACTACTTTGTGTTAAGGTAAAAAAAAAAGAAGAATAAAAAGGATTTGTATAGTCAGAGATATGGTACAACCAACTAACCTAGAATGATGAGAATAATGTGTCTGAGTTGGTCTTTACGTCATTGATTGCAGTTGGCAGGGTCTGTGACAGCTGTATTCAATTGTCAAGGCCCTTTGGATGCGCCTATATTTGTGGGTAGTGGGTTGGTCTCAAGAAAAATCTCTAGTTCGGTAGCTGATGTTCCTACATCAGCTGCGTATGAGGCAATCATGAAGAATAAAGAGGCTGGTGCAGTGGCAGCATTTGACAGGGTTCCATTCTCTTATGTATCAGCCAATTTCACTTTCAATACTGATAATTGCGTAAGTTGCTTATAGTCTGTCTTTCTTGTGAAAAAAATTATTATTTTTTAAACTCAAATCCTTCTTTACTGCAACATAAAACATGGCAGGTTGCAGATTTATATGGGATTAGAGCAAGTCTTGTTGATGGTGGCGAAATTCGCGGGGCAGGGAATGCATGGATTTGTCCAGAGGTACTTATATGTGTTTGCTCCAAAGTTATGACTCGGAGGACAAGATAAACCACACTAGATCTATGCTTCAGCATGAGGAAGAGTGATAGGATTGTTATTAATATAGATAGATTGAGAATACAGGTTTTTAGAGATCTCTCTTACGTGTATACATAGATGTATCCCGTATATATGGGTTGTATGTTATCTCTCCTGTCTTTCTGGTTGCACCTGCCAAGTCTTTATTCCAACTTAGAAAGACAGTTATGTTTTCAATTGATCCTTTCCAGGAAATTTTATGGTTGATTTAATTTTTAATCCTTTTGCATTTTCTAACTTTTTCAGGGTGAGGAAGATGACACAGCAATGGATGTGAATTTTTCTGGGAATTTATGCTTTGACAAAATAATGGATCAATATGTTCCTGGTTATAATCATCTCGTACCCTTCAAATTAGGGGATTTGAATGGAGAAACAAAACTCTCGGGCTCATTGCTCAAACCGTAAGGCTTTAAGCTCATCGAATCGTATTCAATTTCACTATATCCTACTCGTCTGTGATGTCTAATGTGGTTTCTATTGTCTATCTCATCTTATGGGTGTTCTATTATGTTTATATATTTTATTTATGTTACAGGAGATTCGATATTAAGTGGACGGCACCAAAAGCTGAAGGGTCGTTTGGAGATGCTCGAGGAGATATAATTATATCGCACGAGTTCATCACCATTAGTTCTTCATCCGTTGCTTTTGAACTATTTACAAAAGTTCAAACTTCATATCCTGCTGAAAATTGGTCAAATAGGAAAGAGTTTAATGCAAAACCTGCCATGCCTGTGATTGTGGAGGGAGTGGAATTGGATTTACGCATGCGCAGTTTTGAGTTTTTCAGCTTGGTTTCCTCATATGCATTTGATTCTCTACGCCCTATCCATCTTAAAGCGACCGGAAGAATCAAGTTTCAAGGAAAAGTTGTTAAGTCTAATACCAGTTCAGGTGAACAAGATGCCGAAGTGTCAAAGATTCTTGCTGGTGATGTTTCAATCACAGGTCTTAAACTAAATCAGTTGCTGTTAGCACCTCAGTTAGCTGGAGTACTCCACATCTCACCCGAGTGTATAAAGGTCTGTCTCGACTTTTAAGTTGTGCTTAACGTGTGTTATGGTAGATACATTTGAGATCACAACTTATTTTTACAAGCATCATGAAAGAGCAGCTATATGTTGCTATACTGTTAAAAAGATGCCTCCAAAATGGAATTCACAACTCAACACAATTTTAACCGCTTCTTTGAAGAGTACATGTTTAAATAATGTATATATCTCTATAGATATGTATATTATATATTATAGTGTTTTCAGTTTTATGGCATGAATTACCCCATCCTCTTTGATATATTCGGCCAGACCCTTTCTTCGCCAAAATTATTTTTAAAGATTGTAAACTCCGCACGTAAAATTTTGAACATGTCTAAGTTTTCATTATATCCATGATGCAGTTGGATGCAACTGGTAGGCCAGATGAAAGTCTTGCACTCGAAGTCATTGGGCCACTGCAATCTATTGCCGAGGACAACATAATTGGTAACGTGGTGTCATTTTCTCTTCAGAAGGGACAGTTAAGGGCCAATGTTTGCTATCAGCCTTTTCAGTCGGCCAATCTAGAGGTACTTGCTCTTCTCTGCAGCATTTCATATTGAAACCACCATCAATAATACTTTAATGTCAACTGAACTGAAGTAATTTCAGAGCTTATGATTGAGTGACAACTTCAAGCATAATAAATAAATCAAAGAGACATGTTATGTTACATTCCATGAAATCTTAAAAAGTTTGGAAACATGTATGTATTAGTAACTTTGTTATCAACTTGATTGGTTTGAGATAAAAATTTTTGTTCTTATATAATTTTCATTCAAATGTATAACTAGTCCACCTTTTGTGCAATAAGGTTCGGCATTTACCACTTGATGAACTGGAGCTGGCTTCACTCAGAGGAACGTTACAAAGGGTAAGCTAATTTTTGTAGATTTTCTTTCTGATTTTTATGCCATGCACTTGTACACATTTATACACAATAAATTAGGTAACATAATGGAAATCAGCATACATGTAATTTACATGTCTTTTACTTGCAGGTTGTAGTTTAAGTGCTTTGTACGTTCGTTATTCTTATAGTTTTGTTTGTTGCAGGCAGAACTCCAACTTAATTTTCAGAAGAGAAGAGGTCATGGTATCTTATCTCTACTGCATCCGAAATTCAGTGGTGTGTTAGGAGAAGCTCTAGACGTAGCTGCTAGATGGAGCGGCGATGTGGTTAGTACTTATACGTAAATGGAGCCATCAATCTTTTTCTATTTCAGCAACTTTATCTTTGTGTGTGTTCTTGGTGATGTTAGGTCTTAATTATTACTAGTAATTTATGTGTAATTTTAAATAATTTTTTTTTAAGATTGGCTGGACAAATTTAAGTGTTGAAACTTATTTAAAAATCCACATAGCTGCTGGCATTGATAATTGTTTGTCTAGAAGTATGAAGTGGTCTCCACATCAATGAAAATTTGACAAATCACCCATTTCACCAAAACCTGTTCTGATTTTTTCAGCTCAACTATGCTGGCCATATGGTAAAATGAATATAAATGGTAAAAAGCTGAGTGTAAGTTGCTATATTACGCAGTTAACCCTGTGGACTATATTGCACTGTGTAGATCACTGTTGAAAAGGCCGTTTTGGAACAAATGAATAGCCAATATGAGCTTCAAGGTGAATATGTATTGCCTGGCTCACGAGATGGCTACAAAGAAAGAGGCAATTTACTAAGAAGAGCAATGGCTGGTCATCTTGGGAGTGTCATATCCTCTATGGGTCGATGGAGAATGAGGCTTGAGGTTCCTCGTGCTGAAATTGCTGAGATGCTTCCTCTTGCCAGGCTTCTTTCTCGAAGTACTGATCCAGCTCTTCAGTTTAGATCAAAGGTTGTTTTCTGTATGTTTTAACGAGGTTAAATATGCATTGCTCGTTAGTTTGTGAATGGGTCGATTTGGGTTTTTATTTTATTTTTATACTCAAAGGGGTTAATAGGAGCCAAATAATATTTTATAATCAATGCGTATCATATTAATCTTGATCGGTTATAATATCTCTGTCGTAGGTATTAATCTTGCATTTCTGTCAATCAATTTGCAGGATCTGTTTTTACAAAGCATACAGTCTGTGGGGATTACTGCAGAAAGTCTCCAGAAGCTTCTCGAGGTAATTGGTTACAACCAGAACAAGTATGTTACTATAACATATTCTTATTGGACCTAAATACCATTTTCTTTTAATTATTACTTTTATAAATAATTTGCAGGAAATTCGTGGGCATTCTTCTCCATCAGATGAAGTTATTCTGGAAGAATTAAGCCTTCCAGGTTTAGCTGAACTTAAAGGTCGCTGGCGTGGATCTTTAGATGCAAGCGGTGGAGGCAATGGTGACACTATGGTATATTACCAAACCACAAACCCCCTGGGTGCAACTATGTCCATATATAGTGCTAGTGATGTTACATGAAATTAATTTGAAATCTTCGTTTCTAGTGATCGATCCTTAAAAAATCATCTATTCAGTTTGTTCCAAAATACATGCTACAATCCCTTTTGGGTATGCCATAAGTTTCATATTTGCACAACATATTTGTATAATGGATTTTGATCCTGGAGATTCCTCTACTTTTTGTCGTTGATATATGACAAATAACTATAAATTCAGACTTCTTAACTGTTGGACTCGTACATTACTGATAACTCTGAAATTATTATCTTAGGTTCACCATAATGCTATTATCGTCCTCACAAAACTCTAGTTACTTATATCTCCTTTTCAAACTCTTCAGGCGGATTTTGATTTCCAAGGAGAGGAATGGGAATGGGGAACTTATAAAACTCAGCGTGTCCTAGCAGCTGGTGCATACAGTAATGATGATGGTTTACGCCTCGAGAAAATGTTTATTCAAAGGGATAATGCCACAATCCATGCTGATGGAACTTTGTTGGGTCCAAAGACCAATTTGCATTTTGCGGTTCTGAATTTTCCCGTTAGTCTAGTTCCTACTCTTGTGCAGGTTCTAGAATCTTCAGCCAATGAAGCTGTTCATTCATTGAGACAGCTTTTAGCACCTATAAAGGGTATACTTCACATGGAAGGAGATCTAAGAGGAAGTCTCGCCAAACCTGAATGTGATGTGCAAGTAAGACTCCTCGATGGTGCCATTGGAGGCATTGATCTTGGACGAGCTGAAATTGTTGCCTCGTTGACCTCAACCAGCCGTTTTCTATTTAATGCAAAGTTTGAACCCATCATACAAAATGGTCATGTACACATTCAAGGAAGTGTTCCTTTGAATTTAGTACAAGATGAAGAAAATCTTGAAAAAGATAAAAATGAAGCAAGTTGGGTTCCTGGTTGGGCTAAAGGGAAAAATAGATCTATAGATGAAAGCAACGACAAAAAAGCATCTTGGAATGAAGAAGGTTGGGATACTCAGTTGGCAGAGAGTCTTAAAGGATTACATTGGAATGTGTTGGATGTGGGTGAAGTTAGGGTTGATGCTGATGTTAAAGATGGTGGCATGATGTTGCTAACCGCGTTGTCTCCTTATGCCAACTGGCTCAATGGGAGTGCTGAAGTTATGCTTCAGGTTTGTGATTTCTTTCATCTATATGGGTTAATTATAGAGGTAATAACCCTTTTTATTATATGATCATTTAGTCTTTTATTTGGTGCAAACTCAAAATAGGTGAGAGGTACTGTTGAACAACCAATACTCGACGGATCTGCATCTTTTCACAGGGCAACAATTTCTTCGCCTATACTTCGAAAACCACTTACAAACTTTGGGGGCATAATTCTCATGGATTCCAATAGGTTATGCATTAGATCTTTGGAAAGTAGGGTTAGCAGAAAAGGGAAGCTTTCGGTGAAAGGTAACCTACCCCTGAGGACAACCGAAGCATCACTTGCTGATAAAATCGACTTAAAATGTGAAGTCTTGGAAGTACGAGCAAAGAATATCTTAAGGTATTTACCTCATTGCAAATGTCTCCTTACTCGTCTGAATACTTAAGCTAGTACATTAAGTGCCAAGATACAAAAGTCATCCAACTTTTGATTGGAATATATGTAGAGGTTCATCATCATGCACAACTAATTTTATTATGCATTATGCAAGAATGGAAGAATTGTTCCATGTAAGTTTCAGAATTCTATTTATAATAAATATAAAGTTATTTAAATGATGACGATGATCAGTAAAAGGAAAGTAAAGAAACCTAAACTAACCAAAGGGTCACTGGCCTAGCGCCTAGCGGTATCGAGGTGACTTAACAACCATGAGGGTTATATTTAGGGCAAACATGGTTGGTTACCCGAGAAAGAAAGTAGAGCGAAGTTAGTTATATAATATTGTGAGTGACAAATGGTATTACACCACAAAGTATGAACCCTAGAGGACTATTGCTATTGTTTGCTTGTTCCTTGTGATTGGACCTTTTTAATTAGCAAGTTCAATACACCATTTACACTCACTTAACTGACCCGCTTTGTTGAAATCACAGTGCTCAGGTGGACACTCAGCTGCAGGTAACGGGCTCTATACTACAACCCAACATATCTGGGAACATCAAGTTGAGCCATGGAGAAGCTTATCTACCTCACGAGAAAGGTGGAGGAGCTGCTGCTATAAATCAAGAGGCGTCAGATAGTTCAAGCATGCCAAGTGGTGGATACAATCAAGTAGTTGCATCAAAATATGTTTCACGTTTCTTAAATTTGAAACCCGCAACTATAAATACCTCATTTCAACAACCTTCAGGTTCGTATCCTTCAGCTTTCTTATTGATATGATAGATAAAAAAGCAAAGCTAAACGTGCGAGTATTTTGTAGGTAAAGAGGCTGAAGAAGTGAACATGGGAACGGGACAAGTAAACAGTAAACCAAAATTAGATATCCGGCTCACTGACTTGAAGCTCGTTCTTGGTCCAGAGTTGAGGATATTTTATCCTTTAATTCTCAACTTTGCTGTGAGTGGTGAACTTGAATTGAATGGTATCGCTCACCCCAAGTTATTAAAACCCAAAGGCGTTTTAATGTTTGAGAATGGTGATGTGAACCTTGTTGCAACACAGGTTAGAATTGAACCTTCATCTAGTGATTTGATTCAAATATGTTCGTAAATGATGTTTTTCATTCTGCTAATGATAAACGTGTTGTTTTAGGTGAGACTAAAGCGAGAGCATCTGAATACGGCCAAATTTGAGGCTGATAATGGATTAGATCCAATGCTGGATCTGGCTTTGGTTGGATCAGAGTGGCAATTCAGGATTCAAAGTCGAGCAACTAAATGGCAGGACAATTTGGTTGTCACATCCACGCGTTCTGTCGAACAGGATGTTCTGTCTCCCTCTGAGGTACTATTTATAAGTGGTCAAGGTAGTTTAGTTTCTGGCGTATAATCTTTTGATTTGAAGTAATAAAATGTTATTTACTTAGTGCTCACTATAGTAAAAGCTGGTCGATACTCAAGAGTGCACATGAAAGCGTGTGTTATTCAAGCATAGTTATGGTTATGGATATGGATCATCGAAACTAGAAAACTAGACCAGGATAAGCAATATTTTTATCACGTAACTTGCAGTTTCCATTGAAAAAGCTATCCTGGAGAGTTAGAAATGGTGAATATGAACTATAGATAGAAAAAATGGGAGTCTCATGCCAACTTATTTCTTTCCACTTGTGGTAAATGGGAGAAAAATACAGTAAACCACAAAAGGTTGGACACATTTTTGTTCCATCACATCGTGGATCATGACACATAATAGATCTTGGACTGTATATATTCCCGGTAAGTGCTAGGACCACTTATTATGTTGGGCAGGTAAACATTCAAGTGCCTAAAGTATTTGTTAGTGCCATGAAGGCTTGAAAGTGTATATTTATTTGATTAAAGAAATCCTTCAAAAGAAGAAATCTGAATATTTGCTATAATACAGTGCTTGCAAACGTTCGAGGAGATTGTTTGACTATTTGTCAATCTTCCAAATAACCTTTCAACAAAAGCACTAAGGATTCTTTCTGGCTAAGATCGATATTGTTAGTTCATTTGTAATGATAATAGGGAACTTGTAATATGAACTTGTGTTCAAGCCCGTGATTTATGTGGTGGATATCTCTTCATTTCCATTGCAATTCTCTTAATTTATGTTGGAATTTGTTAATTGAACTTTAATTATGTTTTTCGTATTCTTTATCGGAAGGCTGCTAGAGTGTTCGAGAGTCAATTGGCAGAGTCTATCTTAGAAGGGGATGGTCAACTGGCATTTAAAAAGCTTGCAACAGCAACACTTGAGACATTAATGCCAAGAATAGAAGGGAAGGGTGAATTCGGACATGCAAGATGGAGGCTTGTTTATGCACCACAGATCCCTAGCTTGCTTTCTGTTGATCCAACTGTTGATCCCCTTAAATCCCTTGCCAGCAATATTTCATTTGGGACGGAGGTTGAAGTCCAGTTGGGTAAACGCCTTCAGGTAAGTTGCTACATACTAATTTTTTTATTTCGAAAAAGATAGATTAATTATTAATGTTATATAATATATTATAATCATATTTGACACTCTTTTTCTATAAACAAATTGAAAATTATCAGCTAAAAAGTTTTTGGGGTAAAAAATCAGCAATACCACAAAATTGCCTATTTTGACCCGTACCCATTTTGACCCGGTTAGCCATCATGTCCGTTTTGTCAACTGTTGATTTGGTCATTCCAGCACCGATAAATGTTTGCTATATAGAAATGGCGATCTTTAGTTCCCATGTCTTATAGACTCAGAGTTAACGGAGTTAAAATTAAATTCCGAAATCCTTCTGCTGAAGAATAAATATAATTTCCTCATTTTTGGTGGTTTTGCAGGCATCTGTGGTGAGACAGATGAAGGATTCAGAGATGGCAATGCAATGGACATTGATCTACCAGCTAACAAGCAGATTACGCCTCCTTCTACAGTCCGCTCCGTCTAAGCGTATGCTTTTTGAATACTCCACTACATCACAAGACTGATTTTGTAGTTCCTCATTCGTGTAAAAAGTAGTCTCCTTTTTATTCAATTTCATTCTTTCACAAGAGGTTGCGTCTCTCAAATACATAATCAAGAGAGAGATGATGTGTAAAAGTGTAAAATTATGTACATATGGTGTTATTCTTCGGTTCACAAGTAGTAATTTTAGTTTAAAAGTAGCCAAATGGTTTTGTTACACTAGAACTTAATTAGAAAAGCAAATTAGAGAAAGAACCTTCATGTTACTCAATTAGAATCTTATGTAAATTTAGTTAATTTCTGTCGTGCTTGTGCTTGTAAAAGAGTAACGTATTTTAACTGTTCATCTTAGATGGCGAGCCTTGATTCCACCAGAACACTCGCAAACCTGGTACTTATGTACATATTTTGTTACGTCCACAGTTTACCGTAGGTCCCAAAGTTTGAGCATTGCTCGTCATATTTTGTATACTTTTCAACCAACAGCAAGAGAAACCCAGCTCCAAAATTACCTTGGCCATGGATTCCGGAAAATTACCAAACCATCTAAAAACCGATCTCCATCCAATCTCTCTGCCGGAGACTTGGCCATGGATTCCGGAAAATTACCAATACCAGAAAATTACTTTTTTGGACCCGTCACTCAACCCGCACACTTTGTCACCTGTTGATTCGGTCAACACAGTACTTGAGAAAAGAGTTTTCTATAAAGAAATGGTAATGATTATTTCCCATGCGCCTTATAAACTCAAAATAGGAGTTTAGGGAGTTAAAATTAAATTCCCAAATCCTTCTACCAAAGACTAAGAGGAATGATTACCGTTTTTGATGGTTTTGCAGGCAACAAACAGAAAAAATGCTTACCGCCCTATGGAATACATTTTTTTGTTCAACGACCATTAATAATGTAACATAATTGATACTCAACTAAAAGCTTCAGGCATACAACACAGAAAAAATTGAGTTATATCAGAAGTGCAGAACATGTTTATTAAACGATAGCACAGATAGACAGCCAATTATGCGATTTCCGGGGGTTATAGTTTTGTACTGTTATATACGTCCAAACTAAGGTAAATTAAGAAAACGTCACATTATCATATAACATCAATAATGAGCTTTGAATTTAACTGAATCATACAAATCAATGTTCACGTGACAAAATCTGAAAGCTTCGTCTTGTGGACTATGTATAGGCACTATCGATATAAATTACTAAGATGTTTCGACCTAGTCTAAATCATCAATAATTAAGAAGACACATCAAATTCATAAGGTCAGATCACCTAAACCTAAATTATTATAAAAAGAAAACTGATAATAAAAATATCATTTAATTAGGTAGTGTTCCCATGACTTGGTCCTACACAATAGTATCATTTGTATATTTGGCCACATTCTATTATCCTAACGCACGTTTATTTAAGTAAAATAACATAAGAACTAAATTATTAACTATAAACGTTTCCACTTGAAAGGATGTATGATTATTATTTAATATCATTTGCTACACAAGACATGTGATCATTTGTCAAAATATGACATCAATGTTAGGTATCAATGCGATTGTATTATATGGATCTTAAAATATCCTATATTGTGATTGAACTTTATTACGATCGAGTCCGAATACAAGAACGAACTTGAACCACATAAATTACTATCTTTATACGCGATTATTGGGTCCGATGTAAAGCAAACAACGAATGTAAACTCTTCCATCTGTTTGATCAAATGTCTACGTGAAATTATAACCAAAAACAAAAGTCAACAACAGCAAAAACGGTGAAATTTGCGTTCTGGATAATTGAATAACCAAAACCTGAATCCAATTCTACGATCCAAATCCAAAACACATATAATCAGTAATTTAGTTTATCACAATTCAAACCGAAACAAGTATATATAATAATAATACAGAACAGCAAATACATCTTCAAATTCACCTGTATTTATGTTTATTTTTCAATTTCGAAGCTATCAAATATTAAAATAAACACAATCAGGATCAAGTAATTAATCAAGCGCAAGCGCAAGGATTATCAACGACAATTTGTTCATCATCACCGCTCCTAAACAAAAAGTATCCAACAGCAAGTCCAACGACGATCGCAACAAACACACCGCCATTAAACGACATAATCGAAAGCATAAGAAAATAACCTAAGGCTGAATTAATTCCAAACAGTAGTGATCCAATAAACCGATTACCGGAGAGAGTAAGTACTTTTTTATTATTCAATAAAGGAGCAGTTGTACCGGTGGAGGTAGAATTAGGAGCGGATGATGTCAGGAGCTTGAATCTGAGGCGTCGATCTTCCATGTATTGATAGAAAATAGAGAAAATAAGACATGCGATTAACGTGAGGGAGTAAGTGAACCATGAATCGGTAGTCCATGAGGTGAAAAGGAGCGTAACGTTACGGCTCCAGTAAAAGGTCATGTGCATCATGGTTGCGAATCGCGGTGGTTTTTGGTGGTTGTGTGATGGAAGAAGGGAAGGGAAGGTTGCGTGGGGACTAATTAAGAAAATAAAGGGGACAGTTGTGGAGAGTTATGAGGAATGGGTATAATGAATGATTACGGAGTGGATGGTGTTTGGTGGACTGTACTGCAAAAGGGTAGGGTAGTACCCATCCGTTTTTTTAACTTTTGTACAACTACTAGTACTACTTGTTTATCTCGGTACTACTGACAAATCATCGGTTATCACGGTGTCTTTTTTCATACTACGAAAATAAATAAATAAATTATTTTATAAAAACTAGGTTATGTTTATAAGATAAATATATGTATTAAAATCTCTTGTATATTCCACTTGAATAACAAAAATACAACTATGTATCATGTGATTCATCTTCGGTGTGAGAATAAATGAATATGAATGTGATGGAGCCATAGAGGTAAATAGGGGTTTTGAGGTAATAGTGGACATACCATGAATCGATCATAGTTACTTGATTCTTTAAGGTGTCAATATTAGCCGATCATATTCAGGTGTGTAATTTTGAAGAGGTTGATTCTCTTTGTAATGCATGTACGCACGGAGTATCTAAAAACACACTTACTTCATAACACTCCGATCTTCTCTAAGCTTTTCTTATTACTATTTATTAATATTAATATTAATATTTATAACCCTTATTAAGCATTTAACATTCTTTCTGTTAATTCTTACAAAAACGGATATCAGAAATTACTATTTTATCCCTTTACTTATTAATTATATAAATAAATCATTTAATTAATATTATATTTCACATAATACATTTAAATATCTTATTTATTCTTTTATATCACAATATTGAATTTATAATTATAATAATTTAAACTATTATAAAAAATTACTTTCATTAAAGAAGTATCTATTATTGTATTCATGTATCATTAAACATTTATTTCTTAATATCAACTTGTGAAATCTTCAACCGCCGTTGTACGCGAGATTCGATGGTAGTTACGTGTAAATCTTTTTTTTGTTAGTGTTTTCAATGTGATGCAGTTCATATCTCTATTGTTTGATTTGGGCTACAAAATAGGACAGCCGCCAGCGTATAACCAAAGTAGCTAAACTAAAGGGGCTCACAAATTTTTAGATGGGCTAACGTTTTAGAGTTTTCTTTTCTTTTTCTTTCAGCCCAATTGGAAAGGGCTCAAGACATTCTCTGGGCACTTTCACCCATCCTGGCCCTCTGGCCCATTATATCTCTTTTTCGGAAACTAATTTTAGTGTGACAACCGAAAACATTAACCTAATACTAAGGCTTTTGGGGAGCTTACACCTCAAGTTTTATTCAAAATCACGAGTTTTCTCCTCAACACTTATTAAACAACAAAGATATCCCAATTATTCAAGTTCTTTATCGCTTGTTCCTCAAGTGTTATGACTTTTGTATAAGTATTTAATTGTCAATGACTTGCAAGTTGCAACAAACACATATCCCATGGAATCAAGAGTTTTATATATAATGGTTCCGAAGACGAGGTAGTAGCTTTAATTGTAACCGTTGAAGAAATGATTAACTTGAACTTAAAGAATTAATCTAAAGACTAAACCTTAAGAGGCCAGGATCGAATGGTTTGACTACAATTCGAGATGATCAATTTCTCCTTCTATACTCTGTTATACTTACTAGCACTTCAATGAACAAACCATTCAATGGAATGACTAAAATATGAAATCCCTCCATACTTACTAACTCATGAACACACTTGTAGTAAATGAAAATGTAGCTCCACTTAATACTAAAGCATGAAAGCTTACATAAATGTCAAATAGTATGGACATGTAGACATTAGTGATTAGAATGTTTCATCTCCAAAAACAGTCTGAGAAAGAAACATAAATAAAAACAAAATATACCCCAGAAACCTAACTAAATATTATTACATCTATTTTAAACTAACAAACATTTTACTGTCACGTTTTATCTCCACTAACTTTTTATAATCACTTTCACATACCTATTTCCAGTTATTAGTCAAAGAAATAACAAGGTGAAATCAGATTAACGTGTGATGCAATAGTTGATTTCGAATAAACAAGAAATTTACTCATAACCATTTAAATCATCATCCTTAAACATAAGTTTTCATAACCTAATTCCATAATTGATCAATCATCAAGACTAAAATCACAAGAATTCGATCGAACAAACGAAGAAGACGAAGAAGACAAATTCGATCTCGGCGATCGTGGCGAATCCAAACTTCTAATCAAAAGCTGTTTGACAGCACAAATCAAATCTTCAGTTGAATTCTTCGGAGGCGAACTCATCTTAAAATTTTTACAAAATCTCATATGTCGATCCAACGCTTCTTCTTCAGATTCCGTACAAAATTTCTCCATTTCATCTTTCACAGCCACCGTACAAAGTCCACAAATCCAACGACCATGATTTCTCGATTTCACATCCGCAATGTACGTCACCGTACACTCTTCAGTTAAACCGCAACATTCGCATTTCACAAACATGACGTCACCACCACCTTCAACCGTAACCAACTTCGATTTCGGTTCGACACTAGTCATCACAATCACGGTATCCTTCACCATAGTTATAAAAAATTGAATTAAAATGTTCATGTTCACTAATATATAAAAGTATAAATAATCAAATAATAGATATACAATTTAATTATATATTGAAAGTATAAAGTTCAAACTTACTGGTTTTCGTGATTGACTTTGAAAACAACGTTCCAAATGACCAAATCCGTACGGATTTTAGAAACAAAATTGTGTTTTTTATGAAATTAATTAATAGATACAGTAATAATAAATTTATCCTTCTTCTTCAACGACTTCTCCACCAATTAATAACAACTTGAAAGACGATGATAATTTCATGTACATTTCAGAGTCTTTTTTTAGGTCAAAATTGGGGAAGTTTATTTCAGGGGGTTTATGTGATAAGTGATCGATAAATATGTATATAGATATATATAAGTGAGGTGAGGAAAACGACAAAAGAATGCCAGCTCTAATCATTTGGCGGTTTCAGTACACGTCAGCATAGAAGAAAAGAAAATTCACATGGGTTACGTTTCACTGCTCTCTTATGTTACGTCTCGTTGTTGAATCCAGACCGTTGGTTTTGGACATCCCCTAAATAAAGATAGACATAGGTTTTGTATTTTGTTTTGTGTTCATCTTCTTTTTGTTACTTGACGTAAATTAAATTATTTTATTTAAATTAATAATATTTTTGTGTCCTCTCTAACAATGTATATTAATTAATTATTTTAATTGAAGTGTTACAATACTCCATCAATGTATTAATTTGACTTGAAATTACAAGACCCTTCGTAATTATGTTAATAGTAATACTATATAAAACTATTGACGTAGAACTAAATTTATATCTAATTCTTTTATCGGTTAAAGTTTTTTGTTTTTTTAATTTTATCTGATTAATTTTTTTTATTTACTGATTACATATTTAAATATAAATTAAGTCTTATAAATTTAAATTTATATATCATTTTTCTTATGTAAAACAATGATTGATGATTGATATATACTTAAAATAGAGTGCAAGCTTTCTAGAAAAGAGAAGCAACTAGAAGTTCGAGTATGGTAATAGGAAAAAGGAATCAAAAGCCAAAGGTTCACATTTCACACCACTTATTCGTATATTCTTTAATTTGATTAAGACTCTAACCTTTAAACTTGAACACGAGGATCATGTTTTTTCAAATTTGATTATGAAACTAGTACATAAATCAAATCTTATGTTATATAATAAGAGTCATACTAATTTCAAATACGACGGAATACTATTCTCATATTCAAGTTGAACATGAAAGAATCTCAATCATCTATAATTAAAGTTTTTTAAATTAAGAATAAATTACTACTATAACATTAAAAAAATGTTCAAACTAACGATATTATCTTTAGAAATATATTACTGTTACCATTTAACCAAAACATTACTCCGTGCTAATTACCTTTAATTGTTTCTAATTTTACAGTTTATTAAATATAAATTTTATACCAATGTGATAATTATCTATATCTATATCTATACTAATATATAATGCATTTCACATTTTATCTTAAAATCAATTCAAACATTAGAAATAACTATATTACCCCAACCTAATTAATACAATATTTCAATTATCTTAACAATTCTACTCTCCATTAATAATTTATTACTACTATTATCTATTCTAATAATAATATATAAAAATCAAAATTCAATCTATAACACTATAAATAAATGATCAACACAAATTTCATTAGATATATACTTAAATTTTAAAATGATATTTTATTTTTTCAGTCCATTATACGAGTGCTATGCTATATATAACAAATAGTATATATAATTTTCCTTTAATAAGTAATGTACGATATACGATTATTGTAATTAGAATTTGTAGTCTACTAGTAAATATATTCTATACAACTTATCATCTAACAAATACGAAAACTAAACTAGTATATTTAACATGCTCATCGATATTAATTATTTATTAAATTCTTTCTATTTCTGTTATCGAGGTCGTTCTTATCTTGATGAGCAACTTTATAAATTGTAGTGATCACGTATAGTACAAAAAGTTCAAAGTAGAGGTCCAATGGAAATAAAATAAGAAAAAGGTTAACACCATCAAACAAAAGATGCACATTCAATGCTCGCTCTAGCTATGTCACCAAAAATACGCTCTATGGGTGCCGCGTAGATTTGGATCTTATGCAAACGTTAAGTTTTTATAAATGAATAACATATATATATATATATGCCTATTTATATCATATGTTACACACTCATATAAATAGACAGACCGTGAAAGTTTTTTTTTTCAAAGACGATGAACATTTTGATTTAAATGTACACGGTTTAATTAGAATAATTTTGTAATTGTTTTCGGTATAATTATAATCCTTTTCGACCTTTTTCTTAGTCACCTCCAGAACTTTAGTTACTAAAGCTCGAACTGAAACCTTTTATAAGGATATTATGACGCTAACTACTAGGACATATTGATAGTGACTTACGAGAAAATATATAATGAATTATATTTAGGACACACTCTGTAGTTTACATGTATACACTTATCCCTTCAACAATTATATATGTATATACATATTCAGTTGTGGTTGAATTTTTACTGTTCACCGGTCATTAATTGGATAAGATGAGTGGCTAAACGTTCCTATCGGATGAATTGGGTGGCTGAGTTGGTGGCACAACTGTGCTAGGCATTTAAAAACTGTTAATAAAATAAAGATATCAGTCATATATGCTTGTTTTTCACTTTAAAATTAAAATAATATAGTATATGAAAAGGATGGCGTTTTTATAGATTAACGTTAATTAGTGATACATACAACTAAAATTAGTTATATGTTCAATCTAAAAAAAGATGATGGCTACACTTAGGTGGAAGAAAACGTTCTTTTTCCGATAAAACCAAAATCCAGTGGTTAGAATCGATGCATCATGAT
This sequence comes from Logfia minima, assembly GCA_963921325.1. Lineage (NCBI taxonomy): Eukaryota > Viridiplantae > Streptophyta > Magnoliopsida > Asterales > Asteraceae > Logfia > Logfia minima. The sequence continues at coordinate 35,595,106 of OY992767.1, forward strand.
TAATGTGCATTTTCTTTAACATAATAATTAAAAGGTTCAATGAATATAATATATAATATCTTTCCAAAAGGGCAACAACGTTTGGTATGTTGAAATTCAAGACTGAATTTTAATCACTGATGTTGATACTTTTAGTGTAGAGTTATATACGGGTCTTGGTCTCGAGATCGAAGCTAGGCATCCTTATGCAAGTCTATACATTGATTGGGTATAAAAGATAACTTCGTGAATTTTATCGGTAAAGAAATTGATTAAACACAACTCTTATGGAAAAGAAAAGATCAATATGTATAAATCAATCGTATCTATGACGCGAACTTGACGACGATATATGATGTTAATGTCTCATCCAGCTGTGTTAGATCGACAAGCGAATCATCTGCATGTTTTGTGGACATAATATTTTTGTTAGGATGTTGCCCATTTCTTGTATGCATAGACTATAGAGACAAATTCATGTGTCGTTTTCTTGCATGTCCCTGTTTAAGCATGATAGCAATTAGGGACGGGCATATGTGGTTTTACTTACGGCTATGTACAGGCATATCTTAGAAAACATAATTGCCAACATATTATTTATTTATTTATTTTATTTTATTTTTTCTGTTCAAATTCGTTTATTAACATCTCATACCATGATACCATAACAAATTGTGTGGGCCAACTTTGTTGGACGAGGCAGGTTAAACATTTAATGGACATGTATGGATTATATGTGTATTTGAAAATTCTAGATGGGCCATGGCCCATTCTACATCATACGCATATGCGACTATGCGAGTACAATATAGTTCTTGCTAAGTTTCAAACTTTTACCATTTACCGTTATTAAAATCTCACTATTACAAAACAAGCTGAAGTGATCACATTACTTGAGCAAATATTTTGGGAAGTGCTCAATCTCAACTGTTAAGGTTAACTGTTTAGCTATCATTACTAACTAGCTGGATGCATGATGTTACGAAAAATATTATAAATAAAAATAAATAAATTATAATATAATTGACTATTAGAACGTTGATACGAATAATATTCTTAATAAATATATGATAGTATAATTTGTAACTAATGGAGAAAGCTGTTTTTCGGTTTACAATCATAATAAACGTGAATGTATATTAATATTAGATAGAGGTAGAAGGCAAACGAGCAATAAGCTACCTGAATTGTATTATGTACTAACAAAATACAATTGTGTAAATATATATTTTATTAAACATAATTATAAAAAAAAAAAGTATATTAATAATTGTTTTATATTTTATAATTCAAGATTATTATTATTATTATTATTGTTAGCAATTATATAAAATAGCATTTAATTGACTCATGTATAACGTCTTAAATTTTGGAGGTATCAACATATCAATATACTACATTTCTTAGTTAAATAATATGTATAGTATTTAAAAGTTAGAAGTTACATGGTGTAGTAAATATAACAAAGATTTGTGCTTGTTTTCAAAAGGATATGTGGGAGGAGGGTAGAAAATGTAAAAGATGAACTAGAGGGGCTAAGGGTGCCAAGAGAGGTTTCTTCAAGTTAAGTAAATAAAAATTAAAAAAGAATTATATTTTTGGAGGCCTTTTAAATATATCATTTTTTATTTTCGCAAATCATTTATATTTAAAAATAATTTTGTAGACTTCTCAAATTTGTAAGTTGTTCCATATATACTGAATTGGTTAAAAATTCATAGTAAAAATGTAAAAGGATACAAATATCTATGTATTTCTCAATTAACATTATTTATTTTATTTTATTTTTATTCAAATACAAGCGTATTTGTGTTTTTTACACTTTTCCAATAAGTTATTAATCATATTTAATATACATAAAATAACATACAAACATAATCAATAAAATTATTTCTAAATATAAATAACTTAAAAATTAAAATAATATACTTGAATAATAGTAAATATATAATCCCTTGAATAAATAAATACACCCAAAAACATCCATTGTCATCGAATTAAAAAGGGAAGTGGCGATGTTGGTGTCGGTTTAGGCGATCAGTGAAGGGAAGTCAGGAAACATCAAATTGATCTTGAAAAGAAGCTTATGTTTGGTCTTTACAACTCCTGGTCTAATTGCAAAAGTAAAGAATTACTTTTTATTTTGATTCCAAGAAGCATAGTTAATTAATCTAAAAACCCCAATTTAGTAGATATATGAACTTTGTATTAAATTAGAACATAGAAATTATAAATTATTAAAAGATGATTGTTTAAATAATGATTTATACTAATAGAAATAAACTACATGTGAGTATTGGTTCTAAGTTATTATGTTAGAGTTTAGACTATGTTATAAAGATTTCTTGTCTAATGTTATATCTTTATGTTATATCTGTAAAGATTAAAATGAAAGAACTAACACTCAAGGGATTTGTTATTTTTTGGAAAAAGTGAAAATCCTGATAATAAAATTGGTAGTAGATATCTAATAAAGAAAGATGAATTAGAAAGTAAGATTATAAAATAAGCTATGGGGAAATTGTAGTAGTAATTTGTTACATGTTTTTGTGTGTTTAGGTCATTAAGAGAAGAGTTTTAAATGAATACTTAGTGGTCTCTAAATAAGGTGAGAATGGTATGTTCATGAGTAATTATATTGCATTCGGCAATGAAAGTAATAATTGTAGTAGAATTGTATTCAGTAATAAATGAAATGGTCGTAGTAGAATTGTTTTTGATAATAAATATAATAGTCGTAGTATAATTGTATTCGGTAATGAATGTAATAGTTGGAGTATAATGGCATTCTGTAATGAATGTATTTTTTTTGTAGCAGAATTGCATTCGGTATACGAATCTAATGGTTGCATTAGATAATCATATAATACATGAATGTAGTAGATTACCTTTATCTCACTAAGCTTTATGCTTACCGTTTTTTATTTTATGTTTTAGGTGAGGTTAGCGGCACGAAGGGTGATCTGGGCAAGATGAAGGGTTTGTACGGTTATTTTAATTAAATAATAAACATATTACGCGGAAAATAATTAAACTAAAACCTTCACCACTGATCAATCTAAATTAACACGACAAAAAATAACACTTACATCGACTTGTTTGATCTTCAAACTTGTAGCCCTAGTATAAGTGAACTAATTATTATTCTTTCTTCTTCTTGTTGAAGGATGTTAATGCATTCGTACCGATACTAGTCAGTCGTTGAAAAATTCGCTAGCCGTTTAAATCTCTTTTAAAGACCTGACAGATAACTGTTTAATTATTATTCTTCATTCTTTTTGTTGGAGGATGTTAATGCTTTCGTACCAATACTAGGGTGAACAGTTGTAAAAATCGCTAGTCGTTTAATCTCTTTTGATGACTTGATAGTCAACCGTTTAATTATTATTCTTCCTTCTTCTTGTCGGAGGATGCTAATGCATTCGTACTTATATTAGTCAACCGTTGGAAAAATTGCAAGTTGTTTAATCCTTTTTGAAGACATGACAGTCTAGATCTGAAACTCGGCAAGTTCAGTGAGAAATCGGCGAGTTCATTGGGTATAGTATAATGTATGAACTTGGTTAAGATAAACAGATTTGTAGTGGGTTGATATTACCGTTGATCATATCAATGATAGCTCTTTTTGGGTGCTTGAAGTATTGGTCAAAGGTTGACTTGTATTGTAAATTGTTTTGGAAACTATTTGTGATTTGTTGTGTTAAGATATGAGCGTCGGATTTTGTTGCAAGTTGTTAGACCGTTGGGAGTGGTATCGTTCTCACTCCCATGCTCCCACCATAAGTCACCACGGGCGGAGTGGTGGCTGTGGTGGTCTGTCCTCGTTACGCCTGCAACGAACCATCACGAATACAATGTGGGGTCACTTGTTTTTCTATCCTGTTTTTTTTTTTTTTTTTTTTTTTTTTTGGTACAACAAATAAAACATGATGTTCAATTTACCTGTAAAAAATGTGGGTCCTAATTGTCCATTGTGACCCGTCATGAAAACCCTACTATGGTTAGGCTATGGTCAGTGGTGGATGACAATCCGTCGTGAGTGATGTGACACCCACAACGAGTCACAACAAATATCATGACTATGAGTGATCTTATGACGTCAAAACAGATTAGAGTCAAAGTCTAAAAATTACACTTTTCTAACATTGTTCTTTTCAAAAATAAAAATCACATGGATCATTCTATTAATTTCCTTCATAATAAATTTATTATCAAAATTAGTCCCGTCATTCCGATTCCGATTCGGATTCCAATCCCAATTCCAATTTTAATAAAAAAGTAGATTAAATTAACGAAAACCATAAATAGAATATTACCGAAAGCACCCCCAAATAGCCACCAAAGGTCAAATTAGCAACAAAACTTGGTGCAAGTGGTACTGTCCGTGTCAACTTGTATGGAATTGTACACGAGTAGAAGATAGATAGATAGATGCTTCTCTTTAATCTCTCAAATTTTGTGGTACCTGCTCATCTCAATCTCATCATCAGGGTTTCTTCTTTACCCAACAATAAAATTAAAATTAATATTAAAATTAAAAGACACTCGTCAACCAACGATAAACACATCTCTCTCACACACACACCCTCAGATTAACACACATATACACTTAATTCATATATCTAAAACACTCGTAACTGTTATTCATATAACTATATATCTATATATATACTATCGGTAATGGATCGATTTCGTATGGTTTCATCAATCATCGAGCTACGCAAAGGTAAAAATTAATGTTTATGATGATAGTTATTGTAATTCAGTACATACAGTTTATATAACCATCAGATCTTATGGATTTGATGTTGATTGTTATGTTTTTGGATCAATTATAAGATCTGTTAATGTTGATGAATCTGAAATGTGTGAACTTGTGGTTTTTGCGTTTTTAATATTTTTAGGTTAAATCTAATGAGTTGTTAAATGTTGTTGATGTTAGTTATTGCATATCTTATATGTTATGATTATGTTTTGTTGATTTACATCAGATGTTGGTGAATCAGGATGTTAGGAAGTGAAGTTTTGTTGGATATAGAATTTTTTTGATATGTAAATTGAGTTTTCTCTAGTATATATTATGGTACTTATTATATAGGTTTTTTTAGCTTGAATATGTAGTTGTTTATATGGTTTGTTGAGCTAGTAATATGGTGAGTGAAATATATAAAATGAATTTTGTGTTATTTGGATGAATTACAATATTCTTTGGTTATGTGGTGCTATCCTCAGATTACATGTAAAAAAGATTACAACTTATGAACTTAATAATCCTAATACTTAGGTATATGGGTAAATTGTTACTTATTACATATATATGATAGTTAAGAACGCCCTACAGAGTTTTCTTCTATGTCATTGCAGACATGGTTATGAGTTGGAGCAGTGATTGTTAAATAACAGTAGTTTGAGACTGTTGGTGTAATTTACTAGTTTATTAATGTGATTTCAGTTTTGAACTTCTCTACGAATTCAAAAGTTACCAAATGATCGACTGAAAAGGAAATGCATGCAACTAGTCTGATGCTAATGTGCTAAAATTTCTTGTTGCAGTAAGAATGATTCTATGTCATTATTCCCATGATCTTCCCATTCGACTTCATTATATTGTTTAATTATCTGTTAGTGGTCAATCCCCTTCTATCATTCTATTTAATAATAGCTTGTTCTAGCTACGTTTTAAAGGAGTTACTCCTGAACAAGTGTGATTTATCATAAAGTTTTGCGTATGATTCTCATTGCTTGTTGGCTACCATGATTAGTAACTTTGGGTTCATTTGAGTTAATTTTAGATTCTCATTGCTTGTTGGCTACCATGATTAGTAACTTTGGGTTCATTCGAGTTAATCTGCAATTTAAAATATCTATTTTGCAGGATATGGGTAACGTCAGCTGTTACTGGCAGCTTTGATTTTAGAGTTCTATCATATGCTCTTTGATTAATTTTATTTTACTATCTTGAACAAGAATGAGCCTGCTCAATAGAGGGGCTTCTGCCATTGACAAAACGCTTAGTGCAACAGGAAAGGCAAAAACTTTAAATCCAGATGCAGCTGAATTTGTCCCATTTGCTCTGAGATCACCATCTGGAAACACTAATGCTGCCGACACATCTTCGGGTTTTAGCAATTTTGGTGCTTCAACACCAGGGAAATCAATACTGAATAGGTCAGAGTCATCTGTGTCGAATAATTCAGATGATGAGGCCCACCAATTCTGGCGTCACCAGCTTCCTGATGACATCACTCCCGACTTCAATGTTGTGGGAGAAGAAGAATCTCAAGGAATCAGTAGCATTCCTTTTTCAAGTTTGTCCATAGCTGAGGTAAACGGAACCTCAAGGTTCGCCTCATCAAATCAACACGAGTTATCTCCTCATCAAATCAAGGGCAGCGGTTATGCTGAGAAGATGCAATATCCGCTTCCAGGATATGGAGAAAATCCATCCGCTGCCAATTTTCAACAAATGTCTGCTAAGCCGTGGGATATGAATGGCGATCAGTTGCTTGCTGGTATCTTAGATGGACCTTCTTATAATGGTGATTCTGGGCAAGGATACCTTGATGACATCCTTAATGAGCAGCAGCAGATGGAGGGTACAGAAGTGAATTCTCTTGAATTTCTGGCTTCTCAATTTCCAGGTTTTGCAGCTGAAAGTCTTGCAGAAGTTTATTATGCTAATGGATGTGACTTGAATTTGACAATTGAGATGCTTACTCAGCTTGAGGTATGTCCTGCCATTTCATCTTGTGGGTCCAATTGATTCACTTTACAAAATTTAATCTAATTACTTTCTTCATTTGAAATACTTGTCATCTACATGTCATTGTTACTATTATGAAAAAAAGATAACTGCTAGAAAATATAGATGATAATTTGTTGAGTGCTATCTACAAATAGTTAATAGAAATTGTCAGAAACATTCAAAATATTGAGTTGATAAAAAACAATATTAATTTTAAAATCATACTTTCACTAATATCCTTTTTCGTTATTTGTTTCTTAGTTACTTAAATAATCAGAATTGACAAATACTCGACTTAAAACAACTGAAGCACATCCAAACACTATTTGTTGCAGCCTGTTATACAATGCACATCAAAACACCCTCTAGTTGTAACACTATTTGCAGGCACTAGGAAAAATTGCATGTTGTCATTCTTTTTTTGTGTTCTCATTATTTACACAAGGGATAGTTTATTTCAAAGCCATTTATTTTTTGTTGAGGCTTTGCAAGTGTAACATAAGTTTGATTCTAGTACAAGAGTGGTATACACATTAAATTTAGTATTTAATTACTGCAGCTTCAGGTTGATAATGGTCTGAACCAGAATCTAAACTCCAAGGCATTGTCTGCTCCAAATCTCAGTGCTCTGGATTTTCCTGCACTCTCTCCCACAGATAATCGGAATAACGTGCCAACATTTTCTCCACATGATCAGCCGCAGAGTGTTAACTCTTATCGTTCTTTGGAGAAGGACTTACTGATGTTCAAAACATCCTCTACTTCTCCATCTCTAGGAACTACAGATTTTGCTTCTGCAGTTAGAAAAATGGCATCCCAAGACTCAAGCTTATGGAAGTATGATAAAACTCCTTCTCTGAATTCCACCATCGGATCAAGTAGAAGTTCTCATACTTTGGCCAGCGGTTATGGTGGTGGTGGTTCTGGGAATGGAAGGGGTGGTTATGGGGATAGGTTGGTCAACCGGAGTTCAAGCCGCTCTGCTCCTGTCTGGCTTGAAACTGGGGACGCAGTCGGTAATGTCTTCGATGAAATACTTATAGTTACATAATATTTTTTGATTAAATGGCTTGTGTCTACGCACTTTAACTTTGTTGAGATCACAGCAAATATGTATTCTGAAATGCGGGGTGAAGCTCGTGATCATGCACGCCTACGCAATGCATACTTTGAACAGGTTTTGCCATTTATGTTTATGCCATTGTCTTTCTTATTTCTCAATAATCAAATTGCGTATAAAATTGAGATGTAGGGAAGGATCTAAAAGCATCATGCATTAGCATAGTAATCAAACTTCTTGAGTCTTCTGTTTTGTAATCATTTGTAACACATTAAGTATTTGTAAAGTTATAAACAATGGATGATCCACCTTCATCATGAATCCATTTCTTAAATGTATCTTTGCTAAAATCTAAAATGGAAGAACATGGTAATAAAAGGTAGAATCAGGTTACGGTTTAAAGAATATCCAATATTTCCTACTGGTTGAAGAACAATTTCTGAGTTTATCTTTCCTAGACAATCTACATGTAGTCAAGTACGATTATAAATTGCAAATTAGACTCGCATGTGTTAGGAAGTGATCTAGACTTGAATCTAACCTAGTTGTGTTACATATACTGGACTCTCAAGATTCTAAGTGCTATATGCCATATTTTCTGTTTTTTATCAAATGTTTATTTTCATTTTTATACTGGACTCTTTGTTTGATTGCATTTCTGATATAAAAATAGGCACGACAGGCTTACCTTGTCGGCCACAAGGCTTTAGCCAAGGAACTGAGTGTAAAAGGGCAATTGCACAACATGCAAATGAAGGCTGCTCATGAAAAAGCCCAAGAATCTATTTACTATCAGAGGTTAGACGTTTGTACCCTATAATTAAAATAGCAGATAACACATCTGCATTTGACATTGACAAATCGAGGATGTAAGTTCAATTGCTTTCTAAACAGAACCAGCTTCGTCAAATGTTTGTTTTTGTTGGCACTTAATTCAATAACTTTGAACTAGGTTGTTATGTTAGATAGACATGACATTAATCAAACGGGCTCAATGGGACAAACACGATGAAAGTTACCTGAAGTATATTTTTCATGCATAAGGCCTCCTAAATTGTTTTATTTAGATATTTGTATTATTTTGCGATAGTGACTTTGTAATCATATAATGTATATCTTGTTGCCACGCAAATCTGTTTTGACACCGAACCTGACTGACCCAACTCGAGAAAGGTGATGCAAAATCTTTACATGGTACTTGAACTACTAGCATCTGATACTTCAAATTTTGAAATAATTAACTTCAAAGTTTTTTACCACATCACCTTGTTATCCTTTGCATGATTGACACCAAAAGAAACCTGGAAAAACCATTTGGCCGGTTTGTATATTTAGCTATGTGTTAAAATCTATCCCTTTGACCTGTTGAAGATAACATACAACCTAAGTCAGTCAATTCTAATGTAAATGGGCCAAACCCCTAATTGGGCCTTTGTTCAATTATTTCTGCAGGAATCCAGTTATTCCAAATATGCAGAGCAATGGAAGAGGACAAGAAAGGATAATTGATCTCCATGGGCTACACGTAAGTGAAGCCATTCATGTCCTAAAAAGAGATCTCATGACCCTGAGGAACATTGCCAGGTCAGCAGACCAGCGGCTGCAGGTGTATATATGTGTTGGAACGGGTCACCACACAAAAGGGACCCGCACTCCTGCAAGACTTCCTGTTGCAGTCCAAAGATATCTTCTGGAGGAAGAAGGCCTCGACTACTCTGAACCTCAGCCGGGGCTGCTCCGAGTTGTGCTATATTGATCAAGAATCAAGGAGATATAGAAAGTTTTTTGACACCATAAAAAAAAACCATAACACCGTAAAATCGAAAATTTAAGGGAAAAAAAAAATGATATTCTTGTACGTGTACATGGAAGTAAGGGCAGAGAGATTAGTGGGTAGTTTGGAAAATGGAATTAAACAGAAAGGAAAAGCAAACTGTATCTGTGTATTATAAAAAATGTAATCATCCAACAGAACTACCTTTTGATAGGGAGGTTTTTGAACAGTCACAAACATCGGTGGCTGTTGTATTTTTTTGGTTGTAGGTGTAGTGTAAAAGATTCTTTGATGTGATATTCTGAAATGTGATGCAAATTGCCTACAGATTACTGAGTATATTTTTGGCTTAACTTGTAAACTGCAGGTGGTAAGGTAAGCATCAGAGCCTACTTGTGTCTTGTCTTGGTCAGTAAGTTTTGTGTGGATGACTTTGTTGTCTTGATGGCTGTGTCATCGTGATGAGATGGGATAGTAGAAAAATCAAATAAAAAGGGACCGAGAAGTGAAACGATCCCTACTGATTATGTCCCAGTCCATTTCCATTTTGGTCTCAAACTCGACAGTAAACCAAATACCATTGTGGGGTTTATATAGTTTGAAGAATATACCAGTATAAGACTGTTTTACATTTGAAAAATGAGACGTTGGTTCTATTATGGTATTATGAACCGGAATCGATTTTGGAAGTCTTCAAAAGGAGTACTAAACGAAGAACCGATTCCCTAAAAGCTAAAAGAACCAACAATTCATTGGAGTTCATTTATGTTTTTTTTTTGTGCGTGTTCAAATACCAACTAAATTAACAAATGTAAACAAAACACAAATGTTACTTGTAGTTTCTTTACATTCGTTCGTGTATGTTGGTTATAGACTTATAGTGTCTCAAAAAACAAAACATACTATACAAAATAGGTACAGCAAGAATACTAAAAAAACAAGAACAACCATTTGACAGAATGTGTTTATAATTTGGAGGGAAACCGCACAAATGCAACGGCACTGTAAATTCCGACGACCTTCGTTCAATCGACATTTTTGCGCCACCGTACTCCAAACAAATCTCTCTAACTTCACTCTGCATTACACACAAAATCATTATTCCACAATCGCCACGTCATCATCGTCACAGTCACCATGGTTTCCCCTCATCCGCACTGCCATTACTCGAAACAATTTACTGTTAGGGAGATCGATTCATGCTCTCATCATAACCCATGGACACACCGAATCCGACCGCTTTTTAACAAACAACCTAATCAACATGTATTCGAAATGCGGTGAGTTACTGTCCGCACGCCACCTGTTTGATGGAATGCCTCAACGAGACCTTGTTACATGGAACTCGATTTTAGCAGCTTATGCTTCCTGCTGCGATTCTAATTCGCGTAATGTGGAAGAGGGTTTTCATCTTTTTAGGCTGCTACTTAGATTATCAGATATTAATTTGACTAAGATGACTTTTGCACCGGTTTTGAAGTTGTGTTTGACGTCTAGTTGTGTTTGGAATTCGGAATGTGTTCATGGGTATGCTGCAAAAATCGGGTTGGAATTGGAGTTGCTTGTTTCTGGAGCTCTTGTTAATATTTATATTAAGTTTGGGAAGATAAAAGAGGCGAGGTTGATGTTTGACGAGATGGCAGAATATGACCGTGACGTGGTGTTATGGAATGTGATGCTGAAAGCGTATGTGAAAATGGGACTTCAATTGGAAGCGTTCCATTTCTTATCAGAGTTTCATCGGAGTGAGGTTGTATGTCCGGATGTTGGCAGCGTGCAATGTGTTCTTCAGGGGTTCACTGAAAATGTTGATACATGTAGGAAGTATAAGGAGCAAGTACAAGCGTATGGTATTAAGTTATCGTTAACTGATTATGGATTTTCTCAGGTGATATCTTTGAATAAAATCATTTCTCAGTATTACCAATTGGGCGACTATTGGTCTGCTATCAAGTGTTTTGTGGACATGAACAGGTCAGATGTAAAATATGACGTTGTGACGCTTGTTGTGTGTCTTGCTACCGTGGTGCCACTTGGAGAATTAAAATTGGGAGAACAGATTCATGGTATGGCTTTGAAATCAGGGTTCGATACCAATGTTAACGTTTCCAATAGTCTTATTAACATGTATTCAAAGATGGGTTGCTTAAAATCAGCAACAAAAGTATTCTTTGAAATGGAGGAAACAGATGTTGTTTCGTGGAACTCGATGATAAACAGTTATGTACAGAGCGGTTTAATGGAAGAATCTGTTGATTTGTATATAAATATGTTACGCTACGGACTAAAGCCTGATCATTTTACATTGGTAAGTGCATTAAGAGCTTGCTCTTCAGTATCTCAAGGGTTATATTTAACTGATCAAATTCATGCTCATGCAATTAAGAGTGGACTTGATAGCAACCCTTTTGTTTCAACAACGCTTGTTGATTCTTACTCTACGAATGGAAGAATGGAACAAGCAGAGTTCATTTCTCTTAATAAAGATGAATTTGATTTGGGATCATGGAACGCAATGATGTTTGGATATATAAATAATGGCAACAGTCATAGAGCATGGGAACTCTTTACTATGATGCACATAAGTGGCGAGAAACCTGATGAGATCACGTTAGCCACCATGGCTAAAGCTTGTGGAGTCTTGGTAAGTTTAAAACTAGGGAGACAAGTTCATGGATACGTTCTTAAACTTGGGGTTGATCAAGATCTGTATCTAAGTAGCAGCCTTCTTGATTTGTATATTAAATGTGGAGACATGGTTGATGCCCATAAAGCTTTTGAAGCAATCCCGTCTCGAGATGATGTTGCCTGGACTTCTATGATCTCGGGATGTGTCGAAAATGGAGATGAAATCCGCGCTCTTTTAATTTACCATAAAATGAGGCAATCTGGTGTACTTCCTGATGAGTATACTTTTGCTACTTTAATCAAAGCATGTTCTTACTCAACTGCATTAGAACAAGGAAGACAAATACATGCTAATGCAATCAAATCTGATTGTGCTTTAGATACTTATGTCAGCACTTCACTTATAGACTTTTATGCCAAATGTGGTAACATAGAAGAATCGTATCGGTTGTTTAAAAGAACTCGTGTTCAAAATATTGTTCTTTGGAACGCTATGTTGGTGGGTTTAGCTCAATATGGACATGGAAAACAAGCTCTTGAACTTTTCAACGATTTGAAATGCATTGGTAATATGTCGCCGGATCGAGTCACGTTTATCGGTGTGCTGTCAGCCTGTAGTCATGCTGGTTTGATTTCAGAAGCCTATACATATTTTGATTCAATGACCAAAGATTATGGAATAGAACCTGAAATCGACCACTACGCGTGTCTTGTTGATGGTCTTGGCCGAGCTGGACGTGTTCAAGAGGCCGAGAAACTAATTATGTCTATGTCATTTGAAGCTTCAGCTTCAATGTATAGAGCCCTACTTGGTGCTTGTAGGGTTCAAGGGGACATGGAAACAGGAAAACGCGTTGCAACGAAACTTCTTGAATTAGAGCCATTTGATTCATCAGCTTATGTGCTTTTATCCAATATTTATGCTGCTTCCAATCAATGGAGTAACGTAGCTGATGCTAGGAAAACAATGATGAGCAAGAATGTCAAAAAGGACCCTGGGTTTAGTTGGATTAATACAAAAAATAAAGCTCATGTCTTTGTTGTAGATGATAGATCCCATCCACAAGGCGAAAGAATATACGAAAAGGTTGAAGAATTGATAAAATTGATTAAAAAAGACGGGTACATCCCTGATACAGATTACGTGTTACTTGACGTTGATGAAGAAGAAAAGGAGCGATCTTTATATTATCACAGTGAGAAGCTAGCAATAGCTTTTGGATTAATGAACACACCTTCATCTACAACAATCCGAGTTATAAAAAACCTCCGTGTTTGTGGAGATTGTCATAATGCAATAAAGCATATATCTAAAGTTTTTGAAAGAGAAATAGTGCTGAGAGATGCTAATCGCTTTCATCGTTTCAATAATGGGGTTTGTTCTTGTGGTGATTACTGGTGACACTGAATCAATCAGTTATGTACTCATATATAGGACATGTTAGATACAAGGGGTGTTTGGGTAAAAGCTTATTTTCAAAGCTTATGGTTTGTTGTAATGCAGCTTTATTCTTAAGCTGATATGGTTATTGCTCATGGTATACACAGGCACCCTCGCAATGACTTGATTCTTAGTCTATCATTGCATATTCTACTTTTACATTGTTAAACTTTGCCTCTTATACTGTATTATCTTTATTAGTCACAAATGACTGGCTTACTTGTTAACTATCGGATTACAGAGATATGTATCATTGATCAACACGATATCTTTTTTAATATTTATTTCAAATTTTTAAATACTAGATCATTATCAATATCAATTATGATAAAATACATTTTTCTTTAAAAAAAAATGAGTATCTTTGAATATTATCTATTTAATTTAAATTTAAATTTTGTTAAATTATGAAACAATGTTCATTAACTATTTAATGTGACATGGGTTTATAGTAACAAGTTCAAGTCAAAATCATCGTTGAACATATATGGATGGTCTTCCTGATAAGCTAGTTTTGTGAATTAACTTTTAAACCATCAAAATCAAATTCATTATAAGATCTTTTTGATTATATAGCAGGTATGTTTTATTAAAATAATCCGCTTTTAATTTTTTTTTTTTTTTTAATATATGCAATGTCTCTTCCTATAAACTTTGTACGTAGTGATTCAGAGAGTCCTATTTGAAAAAAACATATGCAATATGTACTATTGATATAAATGTATGTGGTTCACAATTTTGACCATTGAGTTTAAAGCTTATGTCATTTGTGATATGCCTGAAACTATCTGTATAAACTTCCTTAAATGTAAAAGCATATCTGTTTTTTTATTTATTTAAAAAAATACATTTTTGTATACCTCAAGCTATAGATATTCTGCGTCATCAATGTATCCATCTTCTTTAATCATATCTATCAAATCCTTCAACTTCTCATATATCATTTCGCGTTGTGGATGTGATCTATCATCCGCAACAAACACATTTGCAATATTTCTTACATCAATCCGGCTAAACCCTGGATCCTTTTTTACATTCTTGCTTTTCATGGTCTTTCTAGCATCAGCCACATCACTCCATTGGTTACAAGCAGCATAAGTATTGGATAATAGTACATAAGTTGATGAATCAAATGGCTCCAGTTTCAAAAGTTTTGTCGCTACACGTTTTCCTGTTTCCATATCCCCTTGAATCCAACAAGCACCGAGCAGGGTTTTGTACATTGAACCACAAGCTTCAAATGGCATTAATGCAATCAGTTTCTCAGCTTCTTGAACACGTCCAGCTCGGCTAAGACCATCTACAAGACATGAGTAGTGCTCGATTTCAGGTTCTATGCCATAATCTTTAGTCATTGACTTAAAATACTTATAAGCTTCTGAAATTAAACCAGAGTGAGCACAGGCTGAGAGCACTCCAATAAACGTCACTTGATCAGGTAAACTATTCCTAACGAATTTCAAATCGTTGAAAAGTTCAAGAGCTTTGTTGCCATGTCCATATTGAGCTAAACCCACCAACATAGCGTTCCAAAGAACAATATTTTGAACACGGGGTCTGTTAAACAACTGATATGATTCTTCTATACTGCCACATTTGGCATAGAAGTCTATAAGTGAAGTGCAGACATAAGTATCTGAAGAAGATTTGGACTTGATTGCATTAGCATGTATTTGTCTTCCCTGTTCCAATGCAGTTAAGTGAGAACACGCTTTAATTAAGGTCGCAAAAGTATACTCATCAGGAATTACACCAAGTTGCCTCATTTTACTGTATATCAAAAGGGCATGATCCTCGTCTCCATTTTCTACGCTTCCTGAGATCATACAAGTCCAAACAACGTTATCTGGACATGATATTTTTTCAAAAACTTTGTGGGAATCATCCAATTCTCCGCATTTAATATACATATCAACAATGCTACTACCAAGATACAAATCTTGATCAAACCCGAATTTCAAAACATACCCGTGAATTTGCCTCCCAAATTTTAAACTGCCTACAAATCCACATGTTTTAGTTAATGTTGCTAATGTAATCTCATCTAGTTTTTCTCCATTACTGTGCATCATAGTGAAGAGCTCCCATGCTCTATGATTATTTCCATCATTTACAAATCCAAAGATCATTGCATTCCATAATCCCAAATCAAATTCATCTTTATCAAGAAATACAGACTCTGCGTGTTCAGTACTTCCGTTATTAGAGTAAGAACCAACAAGTGCTGTTGAAACAAACGAGTCCATATCATGTCCATATTTCATAGCATGAACATGTATTTGCTTGGTTAGATGTAACCCTGCAGAAAATGAAGAGCAGGCTCTTAATACGCTTGCAAATGTAAATTGATCAGCTCTGACGCCTTTATCTAACATCTCCATATACAATCCCACAGATTCTTCCTCTAAACCACTTTGCACATAGCAGGTTATCATCAAATTCCATGAAACCACATCTGTTTCTTCCATTTCAAAGAATACTTTTGTTGCCGACGTTAAGTAGTCCATCTTTGAGTACATATTAACTAAACTATTGGAAACGTTAACATTGATATCAAAACCCGTTTTTAATACCATCCCATGAATCTGCGCACCAAATTTTAGATCAGCAAGTACAACCGCAGTAACAAGAGATTGGTAATACCAGGACACAGTTTTGTTCCATGAAACTATCATTGCAAATTTGTCGTTTATCAACGATAACTTAATAGCATAAGCTTGTACTTGTTCCTTATACTTCCTGTTTATATCAGCATCCTCATCAAACCAATTAATAATGAATCGCAAATTGTCAATATCCGGATGTCCAATCTCACTCCTATGAAAATCTGATAGAAAATGTAACACTTCCTCTTGAAGTCCGTTTTTCACATACGCTCTCAGCATCATATTCCACAACGCCACGTCCCGCTCATATTCTGCCATCTCATCAAACATCATCCTTGCTTCCCTTACTCTTCCAAACTTGATATAAATGTTAACAAGAGCTCCAGAGACAAGCTCCTCGTACTCCAACCCAATTTTTGCAGCATACCCATGAACACATTCGGAAGCCAAAACATACCCAGATATCAAACATAACTTCAAAACCGGCGCAAAAGTCAACTTTGTCAAAGAAACATCAGACAATCTAATTAGCAGCCTAAAAAGAGTAAAACCCTCTTGTATGTTACATGAATTAGACTCATAGCAAGAGGCATAAGCTGTTAAAATCGAATTCCAAGTAACAAGGTCACGTTGAGGCATTATGTCAAACAGGCGTCTAGCGGAATGTAACTCGCCGCATTTCGAATACATATTGATTAGATTGTTGGTCAAGAACCGGTCAGAAGTGGTGTGTCCGTTCATTATGACAAGAGCATGAACCGATTTTCCAAACAACAAGTTGTTTTGGGCAATCGCGATACGGATTAAATGAAACCATGGTGATCTTGAAGATGAAGATGAGGTGATTGTGCTATAAAAGTGACGTAGCATTTCTGGCACAAATATGAGTATGCATCATTACTTGTGTTCACAGTAGAAATTGAGCCCACGGTCTCACAGGAACCAAGTGAAAACAAACAAAAAATCAACCACAGTTCCTTCATGTTATTGGTTCTTCAATCTTATCAATCAAAGTTTTCAATTTTCTTTCTGACTTTTCTTCCCTTATGGTCTTGAATACTTTTTTATGTTAGCCACAAGCCGTTACATTAATATTCCACGCACCATGTATAAAATAATATTATTACAACAATAAGGTAGATCGTAGATGGGTAGTCAATTTTATCAAATCTTCTCTTTTTAAATATTAAACTTGTTATACCATGAAAAGAAGACACTATTTGTAAGAACTTCTTTTATGTTAATTTTTTTTTTTTTTTGTGTGTGTGTGTGATACTTCATGATGTACAAAAATCTCATTTTGATGGTGAAAAGCAGAAAAGGTATGGATGAAATTTAAATACTTATGCCTTAAAACTTATAAAGCATCAAACAATTCTGAACTCGTACAATCAAAGAATAAACAACACAAATAATTACAAGTTTACAGTTAAGTTTCATATGGCTAAAACCAATTAACCGTACATATACAAAATATATTTTGTATAGAATCGCATAAGGTAAAGCGTGTCTTGCATGATCAAATAACCTACCTATACCAAGCTTGCAAAACCATCCATCTCACCAGCCTTGTATAGTCAAACATACCGGCTCATCATTGACCTGTGGTTCCCACCTATATCAGACACCTCTCGTAGCCAGTTGATAAAGGGACATGGCAGCATTATCTCCTTAAAAAGTCGAACTTGGTTTAACCGGATCCTAAATGTTCATATAAACAACTTAAAAGAGCGTTGATGCCCTATGCATGGGTCCACAGCTCATAGACATTACTGTTATTATCCCCAGGAACGCGCTTTAGCATTTCAAAGCTTTTACGGCTCCCTAAGAACTCGATCCTTTTGAGTTCCACATAACCATGTTCTGCAGCCTCTTTGCTTGCATACAATGATCGCAGCCTATCAGCATGCCATGAATCAGTATGAATCGCTAACTCAATGTCCATTTTTGTCATGTTCTCCTACACCATCGACAAAGGCTATTGGTAAACATATAAAGTTTAACTAGAGGTGGCACTTTCAAGCCATTTACTTATGAATGGGCCAATTTTGGTTTATATATCAGGTCAAATGGGCCAAGCAAAAGACTTTTTTATTTATTTTTAAAAACAGAAAAAGAAAAAGAAAACTAAAAAAGTGGGACAAATGGGTCAAAAGTTTGCACAGACTGTATTTCTAATCCATGCAACCTCCTAAATTCCTTTTAACAAAAGAATTAGGTTAATAATACAATAACTATTTATTACCTGGTAAAATGCATAAATATGATCTAACAATTTCAAACAAGTGAACCCTGTATCACTAAAAAACGTCCTTGAACAAGGGCCCATCTCTGAAGATCGGTCCACTGGAAAAAGTATCGTGAGGAAATGGTTCTTGAAAACCAACTCATTCTTCTCACTGCCCAGAGAAAAACACAAATAAAAAATGATAAATAGGGGAAAGAAAAAAAACACGTGTTAACCAATATACAAAAAAGATGGTTAATCACATTTCTGAAAGTGGACGTGAGTTGTTCACAAAAGAAGCATCGGGTCCTTTCCCATCTTCATTCATGTCAATGCAAGAATCAGTGTAAATAGAAGCGCTTGATGATGGCTCAGAAATTGACCAGCAGATTGAATCGAGAAGGGTGGTTGGTGTCAATGGTTTTATTGGTGCTTGACATGTCTGTGATCATGACCGAATTTCATTCACAATTGTTACTTGATTCATAAAGTAAAATTTTAAGTTTTAATATCAAGATACATGGAATATTACTACCTGCATGCGACGACCTCGACGATTTCTAACGCCTTTTTTTGCAAGGTTTGCTATATTTTGATTTTCTTCATGGTTCGAATTGATTCTAGGACTTTGTGTATCTTGAGAACCATCGGCCACATGATTATCCTATAAAGTAAGATCTCATCATGCAAGCCAAATATTTGGTGTTTTGCTTCTTGATAAGAATTTGAAGCATATGAAAGAACTTGTATATACCTTATGATCACTGCCACCTTGAGCATTATCAAGCATCATTCCAATCTGGCGTGCCAGGTCAGCAGATAAATGAATGAGTCTCTGTGACCTTATCTCCTTCACGGTCTTCAGAACCCATAGAGGCTGAGTTGCATACTTCACGCATTAGTGAAACAACTTATGATCCAATATCTTTCCATTCTTACTAACAATATCGTTTTTGTAATCAAAATTAACACACTAACTATTACAAGAAAAAATATCACAAAATGGACAAAACAGTGTTTGCAGGTCAACAAAATCCAACCCTACCCGTTGCAATCCCTGCTAAAGATCGAGCCTTGAAACTTTTTTTGACCCATTATCCAAGATGCCTATCTTCCCACCTCTAAATCGTAGCATAAAGTTAGAAAGAATCTTAAATATTTGAACTATAACTTACTGTAACAAGATAGTTGGAACGACCAAGATACTTCCGAACCGATGACTCTTCGCATACCACATGACTAGCTTTGTGACCGGGCAACCATTGATCCACTAGGCAACTACCTTGTCCAAAAGCTGCCTCAACAACCTATTGGAACCAATTTTCATCGATATAAGTTAAACCCATATTACATTATATTTCATTATTTAGGTATTGCAAATGAATCAGAAAAGCTAATTTTATTCATATACAGATAACATACAGTAGAAACAATTTTTGGAACTGATTCTCCATCCTTAGTGTTTTAAGGAACAGATTTTTGCTCAAACATTGAAACAATATCTCCTATTTCTAACCTATTTGAGCTATTTATTTTCAGTTCACACACCATCTCAACTTTTTTTCTTTTCACAAAATTGTCCTTTTGGTCATTTTATCTATTTAACTCAAATAATCAGCATTTGTCAAATACTCAAAAGACTTGATGTCTGACTATTACAACTTCAAACAGCGGAATCCATCAAAAAGCTACTTTATATAGCTCATTTTGTAACGTCTGATTATATTATTATCAATAAATTATATCACATAATGAATTTCATATGCAAACATCCCGTTAACCTCCTTATCAATCAAACATAGATTTCTATTTTAGTGTTAACAGGAAAGTCAACTGTACCTTATTCTGCAGTTCAGCAGACACTTCCGGGTCAACATAAAAAGAGTGACCCGAAAAAACAGAGCCTCTTCTTTTAAGCTCTTCTTCTGATGAGAACAATCTTGATTTATCAGTCGTGTTAGGTTGTTTAGCATTTTCAAGCATGGCAACAGGAAGACAGGAATTCCCACTAGTAAGCATGTTTAAATCATCACTGGGCATCTGATTTTCTCCGATACTTTTTACAACGTAAAGGGCTTCACTCAATCTCACTGACCAACCATAAGAAAAAAAAAATTAATTCAAGACACTACTAAAAACAGTTTGTAGAAGTTGCAGGGGTTGTTGCATAAAAAGGTAAACAAAACTTTCAAAAAAAATTTGATTTAAAGAAATCTTCAACATTGTCTGGAGATAAACCAGTTTCTAGGCACCAGTGCCACATAAGAAAAAAAGCCCAACATTATCAAACTTATCAACATATCATCTGCCACCTTATCATTTTCACATGGTAACCTGTACGGATTATCTTACATCGAAATTTTTGAAACTAAAAGGATTTTTGTGGTGAAAATAAGCATGACTACCCGAATCAGAATCAGATAAAACTAAGTTACCTCTTTACCCAATAACCCCTATGTTAAATTTGAATACCACAAACGGTTACCATTTCTTCTAACGCTATCCACAAACCATCCAAGTGTAACGATAAAGAGACCATTGGTGGTTCCATGCTTCAATGCATGCTCAAATTTCCGTCCACCTGAGCTGTTAATATGCGTTAAGAGATACACAGAAAAAAGGAACCCCTTTAGTTCCATAAAAAGATAGACAGTTTGACTTTAACTACGAGTCTAAGACCTTATTCAGAAACTGAAATGTAATCTTCACATGTTCAAAAGAATCCATGAACTACATTGATAAGATGTACAAATAACATTAACGTTACTCATGTTAAAGTTTGTAGGGGAAACAAAAGGTTCGAACTATAAGATTGAATGCTATAACTTCCTTTAATGCAACTACACAAAGTAGCATGTAATTTAAAGACAGTGTTGATATAATATGATAAAAGAAAGAAAAGGATATCTGGACCACCAAATGGGTACAACGAGGATGTAAATGTGGGCTGTATTGGCCACCCAATCTTTCTGTTGCATCCATCACTTGTTTTCTTGCTTCTGTAAATTAACATCATGAGGTAAATTATACAGAAAGTTAATCGAAAGATTTAGGCATATTCTAAATTATAACCAAAAATACTTCTTTCTGCATCAGCTATTTTGGTCAAACAGTCATACAGTTCAACCTTAACACACATTTCTACGGGTCCAGAGGAAAATAAAAGATTCTGTTAACATATATAAATTATTATCAATACCCAAGTACCAACGATCAAATTTAATCAGTAACTAGTCAAATATTGATTTAAAAGGGGATTTTTTTTTATTATTTGTACCAAAAGATCAAATTTCTGAAAATCAAAGCAAATGTACAAGAAAAACCAAATATCAAAATGCATAGTATATTTAGAAGATCAATGAAAAACAGAATATATTTACACCTTCTACTTTTGCCTCTATAACGAAGATTACGTACTGGTTTATGTTCTAAACCGCTGATGCATAGCGACCATTGTAGTCAAAGTGAATCCATTGTGTGATTGCAAATTGGATACAAATTTTTATTGGTTTAGAGGAAAATAAGATATTACGTTGAACAGTACATAAAATGGCTATTAAAACCCAAGTAGCAACATTCAAAGTACAAACAGTAACATGTTATAAATTGACTTAAAACGGAGTCCTTTGACATAAAGACCAAAACATTTAAACAATAAAAATAAATAATATTAATATTAATAAACGTAAGAACATATATATCCAATCAAAGATGCATAGAATAAACAAATACTCAACTTCTCAAAGCAAGAAGAAAAGCAGCTTAAGGCCATTGTATACTTTAAAAACGCAAAAATAAAATAAAATAAAATAAAATAACTGGAACATGAGTTACCTTTTGATAATCCAGTGACACAAATAAGAAGACCAGAAAAGGGGGACTTTGATGATGAATGAACAATAGTAACTGACGAAGATGAAGTAGCAGCAGGTGACATTATAATTGGGTCTGAAGATTGAAAACCTCTAAATGAAGAACCACCCAATTTACAATTGATATCTACAAGTAATCTTGAATAAGAGTTCTTATTATTACTAACCTTTACACCTCCACTCCCAACCATTTGATTTTTCACTAACCTAAAAACAAACTCTTACCAAGTTCTCAAGAAATTTGCATACTTGAAATGGGTTTACGAATTTATACAAAATCTCAAATGGGGTTTAGGATCTATACATACAATCAACAAAAAATCGAAACTTGTCTTAATCAAAGGAGTGAGTACGGAAATCAAAACAATTTTTCAAGAAATTAGCATGTGAGAGATGGGTTCTTAATTTAAACAGAATATCAAATGGGGTTTAGGATCTATACATACAAACAACAAAAGTTCAAAACTTGGTTTGAATAAAGAAATGACTGAGTGCGGAAAGACGGCCTTTGAAATAAATCAAAGGCATAAAAAGATTTTTGGTCAAATTTTGTGAAAGTTTGTAGAACAAAGTGGCAACAAGATGATTTCTGAGGGCTTTTGTCTTTCTTTTTTGTTTAATTAAAGGGAACTAGTAAGACTGGCGGTGTTCAAAATTTTGGGGAAAAAGAAGAGGGGACCGTAAGGTAGGTGTTTTATTTTTGAAATCACGCGAATTTGGTTTCCTTTGAGTCTTTTGTTTCATCAAATGTCGCTCTCTCCCCAAAGTTGAAAGTTGTCTATACTCTACAATTTGATATTTTTTTATTAGTACTTTCAAACTAATAATATGATGTATTTCTTGACAATATAACTTCCATATTAGCAATCGTGATGATGTCTCAACCAATACATGATTTTAGAACGGTAAGTTTACAATTCAACACATATACTAGGTAAAACCACATATATTTTAATTCAACCTGTAAATTTTTAGCCTATTAGCATCTCGCTATCTCACTTCAAGGATGTTATGGTCATCTCACTATGTTCAAGTTTTTAGAAAATGTCCTAGAGGTACAATGTGGATAATAAGTTTAGCTTAGTTCTTTTTCTTTCTTGTAATTATGTAACTCCTTTGTGTATTTGTTTATTTTTGTGTGGTTGCTAAGTATTTATATGTTGAGGAGGTATAATCAAAGCAGTGGAAGCAATGACACGAATCAGATGTACAAGAGGAATAAATGAATATAACAATTAATGAAATTTAAATCAATCACATAATCTATAAGTAATTAAATTGTCTTTCAAAACTTCTCCTACTTGAACATTAGCCCATAAGCTCCATCACTTGTTTTGTGCATCTGTTTAAACATACCCCATTATATCCATTGGTTTTGAGCATCTGCTCTCCACGTTCTGTTTTCTGCACTTGAACGCTTTTGCCAATTTCCAGCTTTCCCCCAACATTCCTAACTTTACAACCTACAATTACCATAACATATTTAACATAAACACACCCTTTTGAAATAGTATCACCACATTCATTGGCACGAATAAGTACAGCATAATGTAGCATTTATCATGTAAATATAATCACTATAGCTCTAGAAAACGACTAATGTACTGTATTACCTTTTTCGGGGGGAAGCCCCTGCTCGGTGACTTCATGAAACTCTATCACTTCTATTCTTCTCTTTTGCTTCATGTTCTCCGAATACCCTTTTTGCAGTTTTCTCTTTGTTGCTTCAAGTTTTTCTTCCATATTTCTTTTACTTAGTTCATCACGAATCACATGAACCTTTGGATTTGCTACTTTTTCCAACTTAATTTTACTCTTTAATTCCTCGAGTTTCTCTTCAATACTACCTGACAACTTAGAATCATTAGTTTTACTTTGTTCATCATGAATCACACAAACCTTTGGATTCGTTACTTTTTCCAACTAAATTTTAATCTTGTTTTCTTCAAGTTTCTCTTCAGTTTTACTTGACACCTCCTCACAATCCTCAGCTTTAACCTTTGTATTCTTTACTTTTCCTAAATTAACTTTAAATTTGCTTTCACTATCAGTCTCCAAACTCGATGTTGTTCCTTCATCCTATGAAATTGGTATCACATCATCACTTGTTGGTTGTTTTTTGATCCACTCGTCAACCATATCTTTCCATTCTTTGATTAGTGTCCTTGCAATCTCACAAACATCTTTCCATGCATGCTTTTGAAGACCCCTAATCATTTTTCCTGTACCCGTTGCTCCAAGAGTTTTCACACATAACCCCATGCCTTGCAGTTTCTTTAACAAGTCACACACTAATATATCAGATTCACATTCATGGCCATTCTTGTCAAGAATCTCTTTAATTCTCGTTACCTCAACAATTACTTTCTTTTGGTCTTCAGATTTGCAACTCACAATATTAATGCTTTGTTTGTCACACTTATCACATCCGGAACACTTGATCATCTCACACGACAACAAATTTTTAACATTTTGGTCGCTCTTAAGTTGGACTTCAAATGGGTGATCATAAGCAGTGACCATGATCGCTCTGTTGATGATCTCAAATATGTCTGCATTCGCATTCCGTAAGTAGGTGCTCAATTCATCCATCACTGCAGCAGATCTCGAGTCTCCCATCAAATTAAAGTTCAAAGTATTGTCTTAGGGTTTCTGAGGTACCATGAAAACTTAAAATCAAGGAAATTTTCTATAGTAAACCTTGGAAGACAAGAAAATGGAAATAAAAAACTTAGCGTCGGATATATAACACAAAAATAATAATAATAATAATAATAATAATACACACTAATTTGTGGTTACGTGGAGTTATTCATAAATCATCTAACTAAACATATCAAAATTTTATTGATTTTAGGGATATTATTTCATATTCTTATAGATATAAATTGTTGTATTTTCACTCCTTCGTAATGTAGAATTAAAATTAGTACCAGTATTATTGATTTCTATAACATACGTAAATAATAATAATAATAATAATAATAATAATATGTGTGATTTAGTTGTTCCTAAAAGTCGAAAGTTTAAGTTAACCAACTTAACTACAGGCAAAAGCAATTAGTTAAAACCTTTGTTAATAAGATGGAGTCCGATAGACTCAAGAGAAATATAGGCAAAAACTCATCGACGTTGGCAGCAGCTAGAATAGAAAACTTGACAAGTTTGTTAAGATTAGTTGTGACAAACCCTCCGGTTTTTGACACAGCAGAGGAATTCCTCCAGATTCTTTCCCAAGTATAGTTCCACAATCTTCTGTCTTTCCTTTTTATATGGC
Source organism: Logfia minima (assembly GCA_963921325.1). Lineage (NCBI taxonomy): Eukaryota > Viridiplantae > Streptophyta > Magnoliopsida > Asterales > Asteraceae > Logfia > Logfia minima. The sequence goes on from OY992767.1 coordinate 35,620,715, forward strand.
GCATCTAACTTCACCAAAGTTAAAAGCGCATTATATGTAAGTAGTGTCCGATCTAGAAACTCTAGTTTACGAGTAGCAACAATCACTATCATCGCACGTTCGTTCATATTACTTTCCATCATTTGAGTGATTAGCTTTAACTAACATCACAAGAAAAGTACGAAGGCAAATACATGGCATTAGTATAGTTTTATCATGGTTTTAAAGGGAACACATTAGAACCAAGGGAAGCAAATTACACGTTTACCTCTAATAGAAGACCATCGGATGCAGGAGGTTCGGGATAAGAGTTATTAGTTGGTTGGTTCATTGCGATGAAATCTACATTGTCAAGATTATTAAAGGAGAGTTGGCTCTCGCCTCAAAAAAAAAGATCCTGATCACTGAAATCCCCACTTTCTTATCAACCATTCCAATGTTGAGTTTGAAAATTGGTAGAAATGGAACTCCAGCCTCACAGGCCAAAGCATTCGTTGTCTTTCCGGCTATCTCTAGACCTTAAAGCATAAACCCCTCAGGTGATTGCATTCTTATTTTTTAAATGCATGTTGCCTTTTGTTTAATCACATTGCATATCGACATAAAAATTACAATTAGAATTAGTGAAGCTACAAAGTTAATCATTATTGAAGCCTTGGAAACAAGGGTCAGCTTACCGTGCAAACTTCAGCCTTTGCATCCTTGTCGAGATCACCCACATCACCAAGAGGTGGTTTTCGTATCTTCGACTTAAGAACATGTCCAATCAGAAGGACTAGTGACGTAGACGCCACACCAAAGCATGTAATTCATTAGAAGGTATGTTTATTCAACGTAATCTGATTTTGAAAATAATTTTAAAAATTGCCAGCTCTCCAAACCATGTAACTTATTTCTTTCATTAAAGTGCTACTTTACTACTACGACTTTAACGATTTTTGTATAAGGGGTTTTGATAACAAGTACGCTTAGGGAAATGGATAAGACTATCAAATCTAATCACAATGCATTTAAAGACTAATGACTTACCATGTATATGATGAATGTATTCTATAAATAACTACCATTAATATTTTCTTTACATGTATTATAAATAGGAGTGTTCTTATTCCAAATAACCCAACCGAATCATTTGTTCTTTAAATTATTTGGATTGGGCTATTCGGATTTGGTTTGGTTTTTGGGTCGAACTGTAACACCCACTTTCTTTTTTCTTTTTTCTTTTTTTTTTCTTTTTTTTTTGACATTATATTCAACATAGTAAATAACACTTTTCATATATATATATAAACAACACAATGTTTACAATTAGTACAAACGTGAGTTTTCCCCTTTCAAAAGACTCCCTCAATATCCGAGCATGATTTAACGGGAGTATACACTTACTACCAGCAATAGTAAGCACACCACTACTCGCGTTGCGGTTCTTTCCCAAGACCCTCTTTCCCTTTACTCGACCCACCTATATTAAACAGCAACAACAGAATGGGTAAGCACACAAGCTTAGTAAGTAACAGAATCACGTTAACAGTTTAAGATAGAAATCTTATAAAACTCTGTAATCACTTTGCCCAATCAGGGCTCACAATCACACTGTTAGGCCATTTATGATCACTCATCATAAAGAGGACCGGTAATAACACTGCTAAGCCATTTATGACCACTCAGCATAAAGAGGGCTAATATTCACACGGCTAAGCCATTTATGATCACTCAGCATAAAGAGGGCTAATATTCACACGGCTAAGCCATTTATGATCACTCAGCATAAAGAGGGCCAGTAATAACACTGCTAAGCCATTTATGACCACTCAGCATAAAGAGGGCTAACATTCACACGGCTAAGCCATTTATGATCACTCAGCATAAAAAGGGCTAAGATTCACACGGCTAAGCCATTTATGATCACTCAGCATAAAGAGGGCTAATATTCACACGGCTAAGCCATTTATGATCACTCAGCATAAAGAGGGCTAATATTCACACTTTAATTACTGAATTAATACAATACACTCAAGTACTCCTGCAATTTGGATATTCACATTCAATTTACATCCTTCTATTACTTACCTCGAAATACGTGTAACTCTGTAAACCTCTGATCTTCCACGACTGAACACTGGTCTATACACAAACAAATATAATTAAACTCTTATTCACAGCTTAGCGACACTACTTTAAAGTCGCCTCAACTAATCATGCGACACTACTTTAAAGTCGCATAACAGCACTTTGCGACTTTATCATTAAAGTTGCAGCACCTTAAAGTCGCATAACGAACAGTTCAGACCCCAAATATGAAATTCTCGAATTCAGACTTGATATAACCAAATTAATTCATTAAAGCCTTACCTTGAATTCACAGTTCAATTGCTTCAATTTTAAGTTCCTAAGCTTGATTCTCACTTTTCTCTCTATTCCTTTGTTTTCTCTCTCTAAAACACGCACACACACTTGAATACTCAGTTCTGGAAACAATTTAGGCGTGTTTAAGTATTTATAAACTGGAAATTCACTTAAGCTCCTCAATTTTATTCAATCAATATGTTCTGCGACTTTATCCTTAAAGTCGCAGGACCTGCAAAGTCGCTACCTGCGACTTTATCCTTAAAGTCGCAGGCAACCACCAAAACTCTCAAATTTTAAATTTTCAGCTATTTTGGGATGTTACACGAACATAATAAGAAATTGGTTTAATGGTTTTGTTTCGGTTTTGAAGGCTTTCAGTTAAGGTCGTCCACCTGAAACCTGAATAAGCATAACTTGTTAATACTTATTTTTGATAATCCAATCCAAATAACTTATGTATAACTCTAATTACTCATATAACTCAATCCAAATACTTAAAGTACATATTCATTAATTCAAATAATCTAATATGATTTAGTAAATTGCTTTACATTTGTATTTGGACAATTCAACTCAATAATCAAAATCGTAACTCAAAATTCCTTTTATTTGGATAAACCGAAACCCTACCGAATAACTCAAACTCTTAATTGGATGGTTTGAATATACTCTAGGTTGATAAACAACCTAACAAATATGTCATAATACTAGTGATAATAAAACAAGTTCTTTTCTTTATGAATCCGTACCCACTGGCTATAAAGTTAGCACAATTATTCTTTGAGCTAAGTTTTCTGAAATGTAACGAACTAGAAATGAATCTCTATTGTATGTATTATATTTGAATATGTATCCATCATCTAATAATTTAGCACAATTTCATACGATTGCGACACGATTCCTACAATATGTCCAAAGTGCAAATTTTAGCCGAAATGAGTTTTTTTCACTGTGTCTAATGTATGGATAGTTGTTTTATGAGGTTGAGTTAACATTGTAAATGAAATACAACTTTTTAAAAAGAATCCTGGTGTTACATAAATTTTGTTATGTGAGATTTGTTTCAAATAAAATTGGTAAACTAAATTGAAACTAGAGTTAGGTTATATCTGTTTGAGTTATAAGAAATTAAGATGCGTGTTTGAGAAGATTAGGGGTCTTTTGTGATTTTATCGTGACTTACCGGTTTATTGGTTAGTGCTAAATAGGAAAGGGCCAACGAGGTGAAAATTATCAAGTTTGATAAAAAATAAAAAATAAAAACACCCATCAAATATGCTAAATCATGACAAATCCTTTAATGATTAATTTTATAAGATCATTAAATGGTAATGGTAAAAGTTCTGACAACTAAAAAAGGAAAAGAAAAAATAAAGGACTTTTTAAAAATTAAGTAGAAAAAAATGAAGAGAAACTTTTTTATATGGTCAGTCAACCATTCAATTTGCTATCGTGGTCTGTGTCAGAAGTTTTTACATCAAAATGGACACAATTCCTGTAGGAATATGAACCAATGGCCTGCGGGATCCTACAACCAATGATCAGTCGCCACGTCACACAAATTCCCGCTGGTCAACTCGAATTCCCACTTGTCAACCCGAATTCCCGCTTGAATGTTTGAACTTGGTCAATGTAAATACTCAATGGAATTCTCCAATACCCACTGAAATTCTCCAAATACCCGCTTTAAATGCGCCTGTTCGATATAAATTTGTGTCTCTTCATTTTCAAGCGGGATAAATGACACTTAACACAAATAAACGCGGTCTTTGAGATTCATGAGATTTCACCATTCTCATTGTAATGTTTCGAAAAAGTAAAAATACTGCGGGAATTTGGAGGTGTTTACTGCGAGTATTTATGAATGCCGAAGCAAAATACTGCAAGTATTTCGAGTTGCTGAGGGAATTCATGTACATGCAAATTACAACGGGAATTATCATTTGACCGTGAGAATACTCTTTGACTATGAGATTTATGTGCTACGTGGTCGGCTGTCATTGATTTATAATTCCCGCAAGCTCGCGGTCCCCATTTAAGTGTATATTGTGACTATTTAAATGTAAAATTCATTTTGTGTAATTGACTTCGTTGACTGATCATTTCAGCAAATTTCTTAAAAATGAATGGCATTTGGTTGGAAAGTGAAAGATGAAACATCTAATTTCTGGAGAAATCTAGGGAGAAGCAAACCCACACACCCACCAATAATAATCTTTCTATCACCCAAAACCAAAACATTACTTCAATCGTGTGTGTCTTTCGAACCCGAATAATCAATTCGTGTTTCGTTTTAACCGTTAAGCATTCATCAAATTATACACAGAATATGGAAGAATGTTATTTTCCGGCGAAGCTAAAAAGGAAAGATCTTGATGAATTTAACGACGACTTCTGTGATTTCTCCCTTTCTTCTCCTGCTCGAAAAATTCGCCGTCTGGTAAGTATACACATACATATAATTACCGTGTGTGATTATTTTCAGATTTTTAATTGTTTTATATATAACGCGCGTTTAATTAGGATTCAACTTCACAACCTTGATCATCTAGGGTTCCAGTGGTAGCTGTTAACTATTATGTAGGTATTAATATTTGGTTTTTAACTTGAAACTTCGATACCAATTGTGCATGAGATTTGTTAGTTATCTAGGTCAGTTGACATAGGTTTTATTTAGGGTAAACTGGGGGTTATATGGATTATATGTGATTGAAATGAACCTTTTTCATCTTTCTTCTAAGAAAATGGATTTCAAAACCTATTGTTTTTCAAATATTAAACTGACATAAATATTTCATTGCATTAGTTGAGTTTAGATATCAGTTGTTTTGCATGAACTATCTCTGGTTTTATGAAATTTGATGAACTCTTTTGAGAATTGAAGTTAAATATTGACTTCAGTATGGGCTAATGGAATTTCAAATGATGTACTCTCACCTTGCAATGAAATAATGATATTATCTTGGGTTTAGGATGCCGAGTTGCCCCCAATATTCGAGGAAGAAGAAATGTTGAATCCAGTGGTACCGGAACAACCAGAGCTCTCTCAAGATGATTTTGTAGTGAGAGATAGTCCCATAGCCATTGATGAGATGATTGGTAGTTTGCCTGTTAATGAAGAGAGAGCTATTGTTCTCTACGATCCCTTGAATAACATGCCTTCTCGATCACCATTTTCCCTTTCAATTAACTCAGACTTCCTTTCAGGGTTTAAAAGTAAGTTCCTTACTCAATATCTTTGTTTGATCGACTCCAACAATGAAATACTTGTATTGGGTAAAAAAGATGTGGGGTGAAGTTTTTGATTCCCAAGTGTTCAGGTTGACATATCTGCAGAAGTCATTTAACAACATTTACATGCTTTGAATATGAAATTGATGCCCTATTAATCCGTATGTGTGCCCGAGTGAGTTATTTGGTTTAGTACAGTTGACTAAATAATTTGGTTTCCTCTATTTTCCCATATATCCCACATTAATTATTCTTACTTGATGCCTTCTGGGAGGTTTTGAAAGTAAAAGAGTGGTCGTTTGGGTGGACCTAAATCTTATTACAAACCTTCTAAATCACTTCACTTACGTTGTTAGAAGTAATAATGTGATTCATGTAGTCAAACTTAGCCGATTGATTATTTATAGAAAAAATAAGTATGAACTAACCAGCCGGACCCGAACTGTTTTGAGAGGCACTGACAAATTGATCATTTTGACATCTTAGCCTACTCGCCATTTTGCCACTTCTAGAGTCGATAATGAATATTGATTTGTGATTCTTACATTTTGGTCTTTATTGTGTACTGCAGATCCAGTCTTATGGTCGAACCGGTCACAATTACTTGAATCGTTAAATGGAGAAACAGAAAAGCAAGATAATAACTCTGACCAAAATCACAGAAACCTGGCTGTTGTGCCGTGGGTACCGACACATTCACAACACCGACCAATGCTAGAACAAGAGATCCCTCATACAGAAGTGTCAGATATGATGGATGCAGATGACATGGAAGCCACAGTCATGGATATCGAAGAAAATAACTCCCAACAATTTACCAGAAACCAGTTTGGTGCATTGAGTGGTAGTGAAGGCGTGAACCAGTTGCAGCAACATTGCATGATTCCGCAGCCTCCTGATAATTCGTCAACACCAATTGCTTGGTCAGGTGCATTTGATTCATGAAGGACTAGATTCATATTTTTGGTTAGACGTTAGACCCTGTAGAAGGCGTTGGGATATGTTAAATGGGTTTTTGATGATGCCTTCATGTATAGAGTTCATATGGTATCGGTGTAGAATACAGATGGAATGTAATATTGGCAGACATCTTGTACTTGCGTAGTTGTGAGCCGCGTTTCAAAATGGAATATGTTATTATTAAGTTTCTTTCTTATCCTCAGTTTTTTATCCGAGTAAAGGACATAGCATCATGTCATTACTAAATTTTGGATTTTGTTGTATTCATTCTGCTTATCAAAAAACACTATTTTCCATCAAGAGTTGCATCATAAAACAACCAATCAGGATATGAATTCCAGTTGCACAGAATATGCAATTCCATTTCGTTAATGGCTGCACAGCAATACCCGAACAAATAGCATTTGTTTAACCCTCCTCGAGTTTCTTTCTTATCCTCGAATTTTATTTACCCAAGTAAAGGACATAACATCATGTCATTACTAAGTTTTGGATTTTGTTGTAATAACTCTGTTTATCAAGTAAACACTATTTTCCATCAAGAGTTACATCATAAAACAACCAACCAGGATATAAAATCCAGTTACACAGAATATGTAATTCAATTTCATTAATGGCTGCATAGCAATACACGAACAAACAGCATTTGTTTAACCCTGACGAACAAAATAAAGATAACCAGTACACAAAAACATCAAGCATGTATAACAAGAATGATTTAAGAAAACTAAAAAATTGTGGAATTTACAACTCAGTTCATAAGACATCAAAATTGATTTACAGAAACAGAAGATGAAACTTCATTAGTCATATGTTCATATGATACAACCTTCAAGATTGTATCTATGTCTTAGTTTGTTGAGGTTTTTACAATAAAAAATAAAAAAATAACAAGAGGGCCGCATAAGCTTGACCAAATCATTCTGACTAGAGGTAGGTTCTTCTATGTCAAAGTATAGGACAACAACGTCGGCATCCATCTCCAATCTAAAACCATGATGGACCAAACCCTAACGAAACCCGTCCTAAACAAGTGCACTTGATTAATCTCCTGATATATATTTTCTTTCTTCATAAAACTTCTTCTCGCTAGCTTCCTTCTTCGAATTCCGTTTCTGCATAATTATGGTAAATCAGTCCCAAGTCCCAATATTTCTGTCAGGACATTCACTAACGAAACTCCAGATGTGGCAATAGGGACGGATGGGGTGGATTGGGCAATACTGGTTAATACAGGTAACTCTTGGTACAGCTCGAAAGGGGTCAGTTGAGAAGCAAATACTTTTTACCCACTTTCTTAATAATAAATAAATAAATATTAATGCATCAAAAACAACAATAGAATAAAGTAAATCTATGAATAAGTCAACTACAAGGTTGTACACATTAAAAGTAGACGTTTTTTGCGGCTTCCAACCCATTTTCCCTTATAACGAAAAATTGATTCAATGATCCGTTAAGATTAAACACAACCGAAATCGACCCATAAGTGCTTGGTCAAAATTGCCACGTCTCTACAGAAAGAAGAAAAAAATGATAGTTGTCCTATGACCCTGACAACATGTTTGTTAACCACAAATGTGCATGCCCCAGGGAACAACTTGTCAACCAGTCAGTTGAAATATAAAGGTACCTCATAGATTTCATGATTGGCTTTTATTCTTTGAGCCACGGAGGTCGTTGTTATACTTTTTGGACTCTCCAGCATTCTGAAAATACCCAAGCTTTTAGGAACCGAATAAGGATCTGTCGCGCCCTGCAGTAACGAAAAGAATGTGTACGTTAGGGTGATCAATTGAATACTTAAGAAAATGTGTGAACCAAGGGATTATAACTTACATTGATGGAAGACTCACTCTCAGAAACTGTTCCGTGCACAACCAATGATATGTTGAAAGTTGTTATCTGGTCATGTCAACGAATTTGTAGCTGGGAAGTTAGATGGATATACAATCATCGAAATGTACATTGATATGCTACAAGGGAGCGACAATTTCTTTTTGGAAATAGAAGATTAAAGAATTACCGTTTGCAGTTTGGAACTGATTATTGCCGCTTGAAGACACAATAATCAGTTTTTAACCTTTGGATATAATTCTAGTCGTGCATCTAGACAGTTTGGGATCAAATAATTAATTTTGGGTAATCCATTTCATACTAGCTGCAATAAAACTAGTTATGTGAGTACAAGATTACCTATTTAGCCCTTATATTAACCCTAATTCATGGGATGCCAGGACGAGATGAGTAATTAAAGATCAAAAGAGACCATATAATATATAACCCTCCGTTTCACTGAAAATTAGAACGTTTTGCTTCGTATCAACAAATGTTGCAATAGTTCCCTTTTTAAAGTTTTCATGTTCGAAGTACATATTTTCACATTGACATCGTTATAAAGGTCAATGAGATTCCTAGATTTTTCCTTATGTTAAATAGACATTTGGCATATAGCCAAACAATATCCATGAACTATATGTCCAGTCAAATAATTGTTGCGATCTTTACGGGATGAAAGGTGTTAATAAAAACCCAGATGAAATCAATCAATTACTTTTATATTTATCTTTTTTTACTTAATGTTTGTGGATTGATTGATAAAGCAAAACAGTTGTCCCATGTAGTTCGCATACCATGTCCTTTGTAATTTCCCAAGGAGCACCAATGATGACTTCATCAACATACCGACAAGCCAAAACACTAAGAGTACGTTCATGTAGATGCATAAGTGGGAAATAAGTCCCTCGTTGTGTACTGCATAAAAATCACAAGCTTGTCATTTCTAGTTATCCCTCATATTGATCAACATAAAAGAATATACAATGTGAGGGATTTAACAAGTCGTATTAACCTGACAATTTGATCAGTATAAATACCCACAAGCAGAAAATCTCCAAGTTGTCGAGCACTCTTCAAAATCTAAAGTATGTATAGACCAAGACAACTAAAAATTATGCACAATACCATCAAAGATGCCATTTAATAAAGAGCCAGTTACAATGACTAAGGTACATTGATTCAAGATCACCAAGATACTTGGAAGACCAAATAAACTTATTAATAAACTAAAAAGCAAAGTGGCCAAAAATAACTAGCTTATAAGACCAGAACAACTGAACAACAAAATGCTAACATTCCAGTTTTAAAGCCTGTGTATCCTTGTAGCTGATATTAATCTAAATTAGGAATGGAGGCAGTATTAGAAAGAAACGGATATAGATCAGCAATGATTGCAGTTCCATAATAACTAGGTAACAGTATTATTTCACTTAGCATTTAAAGATAGAACATACCTCCCGAAAGTAGGTAAGTTGGTGTTTTTTGCTATTTTATTAATTAAAACTGTTGTCGGGGTTCTGTTAATCACCTCTAATAAATGAAAAACCATAAGTGAACAAGCTGGCCCAGATTAACCCACATGTGGAATGTTCAAAAAATGAGATGATTTGGGGCCTTATAGCAGGTAAAAGTTCAACGGGGATGCTTACATTCAGACAAATTTTAGGAACTTATCCATTCTAATTTTATTTTGTTTTAACGAACACTGTGCTAAGAAAAGATGTATAAGCTTTTTGTGTTTTACTTACTCATTTAAATTTGCTAATTAATTGTAAAAGAAATGGATATAAAGAGTGGTACAAGACTACAAGCTCAACACTTTTTAATTTAAAGACAAACAACTGCAAGCGATCTAACATAGGCACATACCTCAACATGCCCAGCATGAAAAAGATCAAATGCTCCATCGATATACACCACATGAGCATTTGGTCCAGGACCCTGAAATTTGAAAACAAACTGTAAACACTGGTTTCTTTAATAAAAACAACATATATCTACAAACTCATAAGGGCAGAAATGAGTAAAACTATGCATCATAACTAAATCAAGAATGAAACCAAAGACTTTGCGTAAGAAATAATGAGGTTAGAGAGCAATGTAGAAGTTATTTATACAAGAAGTCTGATGAGATTTATTACAGAGTAGGAGCTAATATATTTAGAAAGATTATAAGGTATTTGATGTCTTGAACACAGGGTAAGATTAAATACCCACTAATTATAACGAGTACTTTATGCATGTCATCTAATCTTTACTTGACATAGTTGGTTAGCAGTTAAACTATTGTGATAGCTGTATGAAACAAATGATCATAGGAGCTACTGCATTTCATGTTTATTTGGGTAAACTACTGAAACATATTGAGTAGTCATTCTAACCAGATAATAGAGGTGGTGATTTCAACCCATTATACTTATGAATGGGTCATATGGGTAGTGTTTTATCTTAAGGGCTCAAGTCAAAAAATATAAATTAAAGGGGAACAAATCAAACGGCTATAAATCACCCAAAAACTATTTACAATGCCTGAAACCTCCTGGATCGTTTTATTCAAAGGTCGAACTATCCTTGAAACAATATCTGCATGAGTCGCAATACGGTACCTTGGCATTCGAAAATTGCACAATTCTTCTGGATGTAGGAAGAAAATTAGAAGCATGCTTGGATTTCAATAGATTTTCCGCACTCTGGTTCATTTCATTTGATTCCTGACGTACTTCTTTATCCTCCATAGAAGCCAGTATTCTTCCTGCATGACAAGTGAAGATGTTTCACTCAATGCAAAACTTTAGAAGTGAAAATTCAATCATCAATCAAGATAAAGGATCCCCATAAAAATAAGCATCAAGATCATAACTTATCTACAAATTAGATTATTTCAAATAGGGTATTTAAAGTTTATTGCAGTACCTACAATGTCTGTGCTGGAGACACCCTCAGTGCGTTTAATCTGCTTGTAACGACCAACTTTCTTTGCTAGAGCATATGCATCAGTTCCATCAGGAAGTAGGCAAGGGTCATCGCCGTGTATAATATAATCAATCTTATGCTCATTAAAGAGACGGTTCATAAAGTCTTCAGTGATAGCATATGGTGCATCAGCAATGACTTCATCCACCCACTTCAATCCACTCACAAGAGCCAACCTAGAAAGATTTAGAATGACATAAAATTCAAGTCCACAAACCTTCACTAAAACTGACGATGACAATCACCCCCATCAAAAAGAATATTAACTAGTATCATGGGCTGACCTAAATGGAATAATTATAGAGCTTCTAAATCATCTTTAGATGTCAGGAGAAAAAGATTCGACTTCTGATAATTCAGGGTCAAATAATAAGACCAATTATCTGAAAGAAATATACCTATGTTCTATCCTAATTTGAGTACTTCTATTTCCATTTCACAAACCATCACTACTTTTTTCCACAATAATGTCCTGTTCAGTCATTTTCTCTATCAATTTCTTCGGAAATCATAAGTTTAGAAGCATGTTATTATCTTATCTTCACAATTACGAACAACAGAAGCACATCCAAACACTATACTGTATCTTTTGTTGTCACTACAGTTGATATCTAATTAGTAAAATTCAAAATCACATATCACTTCAAAACACACATCCAACCACACCCTTTTTTGTAAGGCTTAAGTGCACATAAATTTAATTATTTATGTTCTGACATACATAGTATGCAACAAAGTACCCGGGTTTACATCGTGTGTAATGAAGTTCCAATTTATTGCAACTATATGTATTTTGGTGACGTGACAACTTGTAATAATGCCCCGTGTCACCTCATATAGTTGACACGCAAGTAAAAATACTAAACATTACATACTGTAACAATCAATAACAAGTTTATTACACACAATGGAAGCCTGCATAGTTCGATACACACTATAAATGTCAGAGCATATATAATTACATATCCGTGCACTTAAGCCTATTTGTAATGTATCCCCTGAAAAGTCTTACAAAATCCGGCATTCAATATAAGGGCAATAAAGTATAAACAAATGTCAAAGATAGGAAGTGTACCTTTCTTCCATAGATAAAACAGGTGGGCCCTTGTTCGTTACAATTTCCTCGTCACTTACAAGTCCAACCACTAACTCATCACCCAAAGCTTTAGCTTGTCTCAAAGCATTAGCATGGCCATAATGCATAAGATCAAAACACCCATCCATGTAAACCCTAATCTTTCTTTTTTCTCCTTTTTTCTTATGAAGATTCGTCAAATAAGGTAACATGTATGGCAAAGTAGGAAACCCCACTATACCACCAAAATAACTCGTCGATAAACAGAGTAACGCTACTGTTAGCATAATGCCACCGAATAGATGTGGGTAGTAGTAAACCCCATCCCAGTTTGAACTATTACTCTCAAATTCCATATGGGATCACCACCACTGTTCTGAGGGACTTGTTAAACCCTCTTTAAATGAGGTAATTGGAGACACAAATCCTGAAAAAAGAACAAATCACCATAATTTTACAAGAAAGTGCAAGAAAAGAAACTAATTAATTAAACATATCTTGGAAACATACATTTCAACCCCATGAAAGTTTGATCCCTCATGCCTAATTGGGCAAATTTTGATAAATTGTAACAAGGATTAGCTTCATTTGGAATTTTGTTACTAAAAAATTTGATAACTTCCTAAAGATTTATGAAAACCATTCAACTTCATTGACATGTTACTAACTAATCAAAAATTCAAATGAACAACAACATGCACAAATCTTTCATCCATCGTAAACCAAATTTGGGTAGCATTAATCATATAGCCAGAAAATTTTAACCTTTTAGAGCAGATTAAATGCATCAAATTGAATAATAGCCAAAGTTTAAACACATTCAGGTGTTAAAGATTTAAACTTTCTCACAATATAATGAAAATCAAAATGACAATAATCATCAAGATAGCAAACCTAAAAAACCCAAAAGGCAATTTAGTATAACAAACCAAAAAACATGCAAAAATCACAACATGGATCAAAGAAACGACCACCCAATTAGGATCTGAAAAGTTTGTAAAATTTTAATTACAGCATATGATCTAGCAAAGATTCTGGAAACTTTTCGGTGAGATGAATCAAAAAGAGAAAAGGGGTTGCGTTACATTTGTCAGATCGAATCTGAAAAAAATTAAAATAAAAAACTTACCTTTTTTGTGTTGGAATTCGTGTCTCCTTGCGTTGTTTCTGGTTATATTTGCTAGTGGGGTTGTATGATCATTTGAGAGGGCTGCAAGAAACAAAGGGGGTTCCTTTTTAAAACCATGGAGAAATGGGAAGGTATCAATATTTTATGTTTATTTTTATTTTCAAACTTTATTGGAAAAGAATAAATAAAATATATTAGTAAAGTAATAAATCTTGAACATCAAGTTTAGGAAAAGAAAAAAAGATCTTCATGAAATATGAAGACTTTTCGACAATCATGAATCATCTTAAAAAAATATTGGAAATATTAGCGAACAATTTGACACATATCTGCGTGGGCAAAAGAAATAGTTTCTATTAACTATAATTCGTACTATATCGATATCCTATCATTAGCTAGTGTTTAAAAATCATAGTAACTACATATTTCTGAAACTCATGTTTATTTCAGATTTTAACATGAGTTTACAAAACTATATATGTGTGCATTTTATATCCTGTCTAATGATAGAATATCAGTACCACATAAGTTAATAAATAAAACACATAAATCAGGATGCAAAATAAAACGTAAATGATCATCCATTTATTTGGATATATATCCTCTTAACATGATCTATTTTGATAGTTATATGTTTCATAGCTAAATCAATCAACTTAATTAAAACAGTAGTTTAGTTTTAGGTTGGACATGTTGTCACCTACGTATGCTATTATTCTTCCTAAAGTCCAAGTTGACGCGCGTATTTGGCTACATACGAGCTCTGATCAATAGTACTTTAAATATATAATTATACAAAGTCGTACTTTTAACACCAACACAAACTTGCTACCTACCTCTAGTTATATTCATGGGTCATAATCACAATTATAAATTGTATTTTCACTTCGTCTTGTATATATCTATAGGGTAGAGTTCCAATAAGAACACCTTAAAAATAAGAACGGGTAAGAACACTAGATATCCACAAATGTATCTCATAAATCAATAGATTCACATTCATACATCTCAAATATGTAGAGAAAAATAGATGCGCATTCTTATAGATACATAAAAATCGAAAAAACGATCGATGCACGATTTTAGATGAAAGATGTAGAATTGTGCATCAATCGTTTTTCTCAAATTTTATACATTTTTAGAAATGTGCATTCATTTTTCTTTTCATATTTGAGATATACAAATGTGAATCCAATAATTTTGTCGAGTATAAGTGCAAATTTGAAGTGTTCTTACCGTTCTTATTTTTGAAGTGTTCTTATTTGATCCATACTCTATATCTATATATACACATATCTTGAACGAAAAAAATTATATCAAAAATTTTCATTCTAAATATAATAAAACTAAGACGAAAATAGAATTTGAGCTCAAAAGAGAGCGCCAAACAAAAGAAAAAACAACATTGAGAAAAGAAAAATAACAAAACAAAATACACACGTCAAGTTTGGAAAATTGATATTCAACTTCAGAGCTCGCATAATCATTTATAATTGTACGAGATAATTGAGTTTAAAGAGTCTAGTTTAATATTGTCGTCCCATTTTAATTGTCGATATTACTATTTATATATGTTCCAAAAATTTATTCACTTGTAAAATATAACTATTAAAAAATCATTATACTCTCAACTTCACTCTTATTAATCCTCAAATTTACCGTTATTTATTACTTTCAATATTTTATTTTCTTTAATATTTTAAGTCATTTTTGTCTTGAATATAAAGACAAAATTAACATTTTAGTACTCTCAAATTCAAACATCACTAGTTGCACATTTTAAGGTGATCAGAGGAATAATAAAAAACAGTCAC
Organism: Logfia minima; assembly: GCA_963921325.1. NCBI lineage: Eukaryota > Viridiplantae > Streptophyta > Magnoliopsida > Asterales > Asteraceae > Logfia > Logfia minima. The sequence continues at coordinate 35,636,064 of OY992767.1, forward strand.
GTGATATTTGATTAAGCTGCATACATCTCAATAAAAATATTCGTCTTTCTCAAATAATGTGAATTTCAAGTTATTAACAAGATCCGATGAGTTAAAATTTAAAATATTAAGTATTTTATTGAACTCAATCTTGAAAACGATAAATTTAACCTCTAATAATAAAAAAAATTCAAGAAAATTAAAAGCCATTAAGTTTAAACATTAATAAAAAGTTTCAAATTTATTGATTAGTATCGAGTCGACCTTGTTGACGCCCGAATACCTAACTAGTCCCGACCCGACCCACTTAATTCGATTTTCGGTTTTCCGGATATTTGGTTCCATCCATAAAACCCGGTATAACCCGTCTAACGATAACTTGATTGGATTTATTGTAGTTCGTGAGTTGAACCTTCCACCGATAGTTGGCAGGTTATCTCCTATCCAAGACATCTTCTAACTGTTGTTGTACTTTATAAATCGGATTCCCATTTCCATTCTTCATCATCAAAAATCAAGATTTAAGATTCAACAGCGATAACAATTTAGGGTTTTTAGATTTCCAAAATTGAATCATATAACATCAGGATTATGGAACGTGAGGATGAATTGAAGCAAAAATTGCAAGAATTACAAAAACAGCTAGGCAAAAAACAAATGTTCGAAGAAGCTGTTTCTTCAATTAGGTCTTTGCTTCATCGATTTTACCCTTCTGCTTCACCTTCTCTTCGTAAATCGGTAAATCATTCAATTATTCATTTTCTGATCAGTATTATCATTTACTTTTGTACATCTGCACGATACTTTGTTTCTTGTAATTTCGTAAATCGGTAAAGATTATTTTTTTATTAGTTTGTTTCTTGCAATTTGTTTAATTAAGTAATACTGAATGCAAGTTAATCTATCAGTTATAATTGTTATTCTAGGTCTGTTTGTTTGTTGAATAGCTTGATTATTCTTTAATACCATCATACATTCTGCCAACCGAAATCCTATTAATTAGTTGGCTCCGTGCGATTAAGAACGAAGTATGATGCAAATAGTTCGTAGCTTATATACTTGAGGCCATGAAAACACTTAGAAAATTAGAATTAGGTAACTTATAGATTAACGCAAATGTGTCATTAGTGATCTTCGGAAACTTATAAATGAAACTGCTTTTAGGGTAACCAGAAGAGTCCTACCGAGTCAACTTTGTTGACCTGACAAACAATTAAAGTGTCTCTTACAAATCTATATCTTAAGCCTCTGCAAGGTAAAGCGGTTTCGTATGTTCACAAAATTTGTTATTTTTGCTTAGATTTGATCTATTGATATGTGTGTGAACCATGAGTAGATCTATTCTATATCTTTATCTTTTTGATTTATAGCTGGTTACTAAAGGTGATCTTGATGTGTTACTTATCGAATGAATTATGAATGCCACAGTTTTTCACCGTCATATCTCGTGTTGCAACTATATTAAAAACGAGATACACCTCACCGGGATTCTGGAGTGCTGGACTAGGGCTATTTCTGGAGGCTGAACAACTGGTGTCTGAATCTTCTGAAAAGCAACATTTGAAGACTTGCATAGTTAGAGCCCAAGAGCAGTTGAGTGAAATAGAAAACCAGCCGGACGTATCTGCGCAGAGCAGGAGAAATCAAGGTCTATACCCGTAGTCTCATGATGCTAAATGCAGAGGTGGCAAAATGGGTGGGTCAAGCGGGTCGGGTAATAAAGGGTCAAAATGGTTAATTCTTTGGTACTGTTCAAGTTGATCTCAACACTTTCTGTCAAAAGATTTAGTTTCTTCTATAAATAGTCTATCTTGTATATGCATTATAAGTGCACTTTGGGTATCTTTCAACCCGGTCAACATTTGACCCGTTCCCCCTAAGCTACCTTTTTTTTGGGTATTTACCCATGAGAGAATAAATCATAACCTTGATCAGCCCATTTATTAGCATAACGGCCGAAATCGCTCCCTCTAGGCTCTAGATTTATCTATCGTAGACATTGTTTCGTTCACTTTTTAGAGGTGACACTCACACCTTTGATGCCTTTATTGTTATTTACTGCAGGATATCTGTTTGAAGGGCATCTAACCGTGGACCAAGAGCCTCCACCGCCTCAGTGGCTGGTTCAATCAAATATGATGTCAGCACTTGCTGCTAGTATGTCTCAAGCTCAAACATCTCAAGACAGCACATCAGATGGCTCCAATAATCTACCACAAGAGCTGTTGGATAGAATTCATGAGCTTATCCCTAACATATCAGACGAGTCCAACAATCTACCACAAGAGATGATTGACAGACTTGTGGCAATGGTAGTTTACTCCGTCCAGCATGCATCCCTTCTTAGATCATAGTAGATGTTGAGAAATGGGCGGCCCGAGCAGGGTGGGAGGGTAGTTGGTAACACCTCAAAACGGGTTATTTTGGTATGGGTTGAAAGAGGCCAGGTTGACCTGAAACACTTCATGTTCAAAAACATTCTATAGATAATTAGTGTGTCAAATACTCAAATATGATTACAAAAATATATTTTTTCAATGATTCGATTAAAATGAGTTGGTATTTATTATGCGCTAAAAGTACACGTTGGGTGACTTTCAACCTGTTTGACTCATTTGACTTTTGCTAGAAATAAATCATAACCTGAATCTACTCATGCGTAAGTAAAATGGTCGAAATTGACTCATTTGACTTTCAACATGTAATCTTTTGTGAAACCAAGGACTTTGTATTCTAGCCAGGACTTCTAATAGTACACATCAATACTTATATGCAGTTCCCAGAGGGGGATTCGGCCCCAAAAGCACCACCAGCAAGTAAAGAAGTTGTTGCAAAGCTTCCAGTTATCACTATTACAGATGAAATCTTGGCCAAGTTAGGGCCAGATGCCGAATGTGCCATTTGTAAGGAGAATTTGGTGGTAAATGATAGTATGCAAGAGATGCCATGCAAGCACACATTTCATCCTCCTTGCCTCAAACCATGGCTGGTAATTAGCTGTTTCCTTTTGACCATAACATAAGTCTTGGGTTTTTGGAGATGTTTTAAATTTATTATATATATTATCGCGACTTGAGATTGCAAAAATCAGTTTTTGGTATCTGGATAAACGGATTTATATGTTAAATTAGGTCTCGTCTTTTGACATAAACATTTTTCTTCAGTTATTTTATGTTTCAATTCCTTAAATAGTCAGAATTTCCGACACACACATTCTGTTATTACAAATCTTTTTCTACAACTCATATCATAACAGTTGATCTTCAAATCATGATTATCCAATATCGCATAATCAATTTCAAAATGCACTTCCAAACACATCTTGAGACGCTCTTCTTCTAACCAATCCCCTGATTCGCGAGTCTATGGGTTCTGAATTGATAATTAAATATGATTCCGAGACTTATGGTCTGTTTGTTGCAGGATGAGCATAATTCGTGTCCGATTTGTCGGCATGAATTGCGGACAGATGATCATGAGTATGAAAGTCGCAAAGAGCGAGAGAAAGAAGCTGAAGAAGAGAGGAAAGGAGCTGCTAACGCAGTTCGTGAAGGCGAATATATGTATGTATAAGTTAGAGAACCATATATTGTGATTTATTTATATGATATTATGTTACCTTTTGCATCTTTAAATTATATTGTGTGTAGCAGCTCATTGCTAGCTGGTTGATGAATTTCATGGTTTATGTCAGTTGCAGTTCATGGTTTCTTGTTTGGTTAATGGAGAAGTTATGGTCACATAACTATCACCTCTCGGCTAATATTGTAATTTTTTGGGTGACATCTTACATCCTCAATTCTCAATATATTATCATAATTTGGTTATTAAGTTTTTTTTTTCTATTATTATTATTTTTTCAGAAGAAACAAATAATTTGTTTTTATAATTTATACTAATATACAAGCATCTTCACTTTTTATCTTAAATCTCAATTCAAGAGTGTACTGTCTAAAGTGTCCTTTTAAGAACAATATATGTAAGTCAATTAATTCAAATTGTGTAATTATTACTCCAATTGCTTACAAGAAAATAAAAAGCAATTCAAATCTATATTTATATCCTTTTCATTAATTCTATAATTCTATCATTTTTAATTTGAACTCTAAAAATATAAATAATTTTAATTTTGCAATTACTATAAATATAATTTTGTATTAAATTAACATCGTTATTAATCATATGATATTGTATTGTATGCAAATATTCAATTATCTTTCCATTTAAATTGATTCTTATATTTTAACTTGAAAGTCCTTCAATCCAAATTGAATATTAATAAACTAAATAATCTAATTCTAATCAAACATCATAATAAAAATAAGGGTTACCCCTGCTTTGCACGGACACTTTATATAACATTCAAGTGGGTCAATTCAATTAAAAGTTGATTGAATGTGAGCAATATTTTCAGTTCGTTCTACTCAAAATTTAAATGCTTAGCCTACATGCATACAAATGCAGGGTTTGCATGCATGCCAATGCCATACACATATAAGCCCTTGCATGTGCTTGCATTAACTACGACCATATAGAAGAGATATATGTCACCATGGACTATGGTTTTTGTTATTATTTATTAGTAGATAAATGTAAATGTAATATTGAAATCAGTAAATGTGTATGTTATAATCATAGTATATTAGTATATGTGATTGTAACATTGATATTTCAAGTCTGTATATTGCATGAGTCATTAAATTAGTTATTTTTGTTCAAAAACCTTAGTTAGCTTTTTAATAATATCAAATGAAAAACGTGATCTTAGTTAAGTAATTAATTGTCTAAGTAGTTACTGTATAAACAAACGTGTTTGAACAAGGTTGAGTAGAAGTTGATAGCTAGTGTCGATATGTGAGGTGGTGCACCCAACTCCTATTGGACCTCCAAACCGTGCCCGCGTGGCACCACCTCTCTTTCATTATGCCTTGTCACATCAACCCCTATGTCCCACCTTTTCCATTTGCAAATTTTGTTTTACGTTTAAGTTCAATTAAAAAGACAAATTCTACTAAAAAGTTTCCATTTTTTTAACCTAAAACATATTTATAAATTATGTATAATTCAAATACTTCATTACTAATAAATCTCACATGCTCTTTCTCTCAATTATTCCAATCAAAACTTATAAACTTAAATTTAAATATACATATTTTGACACGTCAAATGTTTTCTCTAAAAAAATAAGAAACACATATGTTGTAATTTTTACAGTATCTACTATAACGTTGTAGTGAGGCTCGTTCACCACCTCATCACGAGCATCATCATAGTGACCGTTGTTCAAGTGACATGGTAGTGGAACTCATTGTGTATTGTATACTCGTTGCTTGAACTACAAGGGAATTAAAGTACTTAGTTGTACCATGAAGTTATGATCGAGAGTTATTTATATTAAGAGTTCGAGACTAAGCTGTCAGAGAACCGATTCGGTTTTATGTCATGAACGTCTTCCACTGAAGCAATACCCCTAATCAGAAGACTTATGGAGAAGTTTAGAAAAAGACAAAGAGACATACACATAGCTTTCATAGACCTAGAAAAATCATATGATCACGTTCCACATGAGCTCATTTGGGAGACTTTAAATGTTAAGGGAATCTCAGGAAGATACATTAGAGCTATTATGGATACGTATGAAGGAGCGAAGACTTGCGTACGGGCCCCAGTAGGTAACACGTAGTATTGCTCGGTTGAAATTGGTTTACACCAGGGATTGACTCTTAGCCCTTTCCTTTTAGCCTTAATCCTTGACGAGTTGTCTTGAGATATACGAGAGAGCATACCATGGTGCTTGATATTTGCAGACGATATTGTGTTAGTATCGGAGCGATGAATGGTCTAAATAGTATGTTAGAGAAGGGAAGGAAGGTCTTGGAAGATGTAGGCTCACGGATCGGTTGAGAGAAAATAGATTACCTACATTGTAATTTTGAGAGGAACGAAAGAGAACGAAATGTCTGAGATCAGTCTTATCAATATGACTATATTTTATCTTAGGCTCAAAATCTCGCTGACTCTTAAAACCAGACCCTTATTCTAAAGCATACTCTATGTACTCATACAATTTTATCATCGAATGACATTCACCCGACACAACATTAATAAGTGACTTAGTTTGTATTTATAATTTTCAGATGTTAGACCAATCGTCCTATTTAAAATTTTCAGTTTTCATTTACAAAATCTTTCTTGATATTATATCTAGAAAATTATAGAATTTAGAGTAAATATACAAAATTACAACTACAAAATCGTGAGCAATGGAGTGTGGGTAGAGAGAGAGAGAAAAATAAAATAAAGAGATGGACTGCAGGGCAGTGCAGGCCTCTTCATTTTCAGGTGTTAAGAAGATCAGGCCACCATCCAATAACCGGATCTTATTTCTTCCCCCCTTACTTTTTGCAACTTGATCTCACAAATATTGTAGTTCCTTTAAGAGGAAATAATAAAATAAAATCCATTTTTTGTGTGTGTGTGTGTGAATGGAATCTAAAAGATGAACAAGAAAGAGAAAAAATTAGATGGATTTTCTGATTGGTGGAAATGGGTTTTCTGAGTTCAGAAAGAAAGCCAATTTGGTTATGTTTATCCACTCCCGTTCTCAAAGGTCTTTTTCTATTTCATAATACAATCATCCTTCTTATTTTTTATTTTATGTATATATTTACTTTTATCTGAATTCATGTATGTGATCACATGTGAATATCATAATAACAATTTGACTAGATAGCTTCTCTTTTACTTCTTCCTAATATGTGCATGAATTTTATATTAGGGCAACCTAAATATGCTAGTGTCAAGTGTCAACCACTGGACCTTAGGTGACAAACTCTTAAAATTGACATCATTTTGGTTATATTATATTAGAATAAAATTCAAACCAACGTTTTATTAACAGTCACCCGTAATTTACTATTCATTTGAAGCAATAACATCAAAATCATACTTTTTTTCTATAATTTTTCTTCGGCACTTTGAACAAATAGTATGTCACATTGAAGAACATGTCACACGGTGAAATTGCTGGAGAAAAGTAGAGACAGTTTTTTTTATAATTGTATTGGATACAGTCAGGTACTATGAGTGTTTATTTTAGTAATAAGTAACTAAAATGATGTGGTGTTGAGGTGTTTGTCACAAGCTTAGATGGTTGACAACATATAGTCACTTTGCCCTGTATTAGTAATGTGTGCAAATTCATATATTTTGAGAAAATTATGTAAGGTATCCTGTTAGCTGTATCTAAGCTTAAGCGGTGCAACCGAATAATAAATATAAACGAGGGGTAAACATGTATATCATTTTCACTTAAATACTAGTGCACAACAAGTGTAAGTAGTTGTCTTATGTTTGTGTTGGCTTAAATATAATATCAAATGTTATAGTTTTCCACTTCTCTCTACGTCTGGTTTTTTGTTCTTAGAAAAATGTTCCGATTTGAGGCCAATTGACGTGATAATGTTTTAACTTGATACCAATTACACTTTCACCTTTTCAAATGCAACCAAGTATCACAGTTTCACATAAATTGGTACCAAGTTTAAACCATATTGCATAAACTGGCATCAAGTTGAAACATGGTTACATGAATTTTTAGCAAAGAATTAATTTCAGTTATCAGTATTTAAAAAAGTGAAGCTTGGTTGCATAAAATAATTTGGGCAATGCAAATGTATTTGTTATGGTGAGATTTTGATAAACTTCCTCAAAGGATTTATGTCGGGTTACTCATTTTTGTTGTAATAAGATATGTGCAAGTGTGTCACTTATCCTCAGAAACATTATTCAAGCGTACGGGCCTGTATTTTTTCATGGAGTTTTGTCTGGACAAATGATTTTTTGGATATGTGACGTCTGTGCAGAGTAAGCATCAAACAAACAGTTGCTATTTGTGCTGAATGACAGATGATTACCATTTGAACCTTCCGTCTCCACAAATTCAATCATATAATGAATAAAGTTCAACCATATAACGAATATAATTCAATTCATTGACTAACATTACTGGTAGCTACAAAGTTTGGTCATAGTAATTGAAGGAAAATGAATGAATAGGAGCCAGGCCTGCAGAAAAAAAGAGATCGGTTATTTATACTCATCATGTGGTGTCAAACATCTTGCTTGAATACGTTTTTTTTTTTGGGTGTAATAATATTTAAGAGTTTGGATAAATATCACAAGTTATTCACTAGGTTTGTAAGGATGCAAGCCTGACAATGACCATGCAGTTTTGAATGTCCATAAGTCTGGTTTTGTGGTATTCCCTGCTTGCATAGCATAATATGGATGGAAAAAGATGTAATTCAAATGATTTTGAAAACTGAAGGATGCGATTATATTTATTTGTTAAGATATATTAGTGGAATGACCATTAATGTTTTTATGTATTTTTTTCCTTTCATGTGGTTGTCATTTTCCGATTCTTAATTTGTTCTGATGCGTTGTTCTTTCTGCTTGCAATTTTTTTTTTTGCAGATATGATGTAACAGAGTTTGGTTTTCACCTTTTGAGGATCAATGATGGTATGTCACTGTATGCTTACTCGTTGTTCACTTGAATAAACTTTAATTTCAATACAATCTGCTAAAGTAGGGCAATTTCGATTTCCGACCCATTTACTTATAAATGGGCTGATTTTATTTATTTATTTATTTAGTATTTTTTCTTTTAATCTTAAACGCTTTAAATCCAAATAATTAGCTAAAAGGGGAGCAAGACAATTGGGTTGGAAATCTTTCAAAGGAAATTATTTATGCAGACAACCTATTAAATTGTTCAGTTCAAAGATTTTAACCCAAACACACCCGTTGTGAACCACCACCCAAACAGCCCTACCTACTCATCTTGCCACATGTAGAATGGTACTTGAGAACAAAGAAGCCATGCCTCTGTCGCCCTCTATTTTGTGTGAGACTTTAATTTTTTCTTTAGAAAAAACTGCTACTATAAATCTGTAGCAAAAAAATTAAAGTCAAGTTAGTTGGAGAGAGAGAGAGAGAGAGAGTGAAAAAATGGTATGGAGAAATTGTCTTCAATAGGCTAATTGTGTCCTTAGAAAAATGTCCAAGTTCTCTGTTTTAATATGAGATACTAATCATATTGGTCAATTATAAACAGATAATTTGGACTTTATGATATTATCATATTTATTTATTCATACTGACATACATAGAAATTGCGTACATACACATATATACACACTTGCATACATATATTTTTAAAATAAAGAAAGGCCATAAACAGCCATGGAGGTTCTCCTGTCAGTTTCCATTGTCTTCTGCTGACGTTTTAGTGAATGGTCCCCTTGTACAAGATACACCTTTATAATTTTTATTTGAAAAATTAACACACTTTTACATAACATGTACCATTTTCTTAATACCGAGTGCTTTATTGCTTGTTTACCCATTTTGTATTACTACTTTTGTAATAACAAAGACATTAGTTATTTATATACTTGAAGTACAATGTAATTTACGCATACGTGATATAAATATCTAAAAGTGAAGATTAACTCTGCTTTGGATTGAACTGATTTGAGTGGCTATAAATAACAATTATGTACATCAGCAGTAGTAAAAGACACAGTCCATGGTGGCGGGTGGTTTGACATATATTTAGCAGTCTTTAGTTTGTTTGCTATTTTAGGCAAAGAAGTTTCTTTTTTAAGGTGTACCAACACTTAAAAAGCAATTTGTTACGATCTTATTCCACACGGGGACTTATATCACTAAACATAATGATGATGGCACCAGATTCTTGTGTGTAAGAATCTTACGTGAGTCTACTGTTGTTTCTGTAGGTGGATAAATGAACAGGTCTGGTGTGTTAGATGACGGGTCAAATAGGTCTTTTTTCTGCGGATTGAAACAGGTGGGTTAGGTTGACCCGAAATCCTTTTTATCCAAATACTAAAAACTTCTATAAATAGTTAATGTGTACTGTAATTATGATAAACAAAACTAGATGAATTCAATTTTTAATACTAGTAAAAAAAAATCTGAATAAAGTGTTTAGGAAGCTTTATGCGTTAAACGTAGTCTTTGGACTACTTCCAACCCTTTTAACCAATTTGACTTGTTTCTTTAAATCTGTTTCTTATTACCTGTTTGACCTGTTAGAAATATAACTCAACCCAATTAGTGTAAGTAGATGGATTGAAATTGCCACCTCTAGGATTACACGTTTCCAATTAGAACTTTTTCTTGACAAATTTGTTGATATAAGGGAAAAGACTTTTGGCACAGAGCAAAAGTCAGCTATAATTATATCAAAGGCGAAAGCCGTTAAGACATTTATATTATGTTCTGGTAGATCTGAGCGAACATGTACCGATTATTGGGGGTAAACCAGAAATCAAGACTCCTTTCTATTAGATTAATATTATAGTTACTTTTCATCGGTTCCTGTCATACATTTTTTAATAGCTTGCTGTTTGTACTATCCGCTAGCAATAATTTTGGAAGAGATTGATTAAAATAATCACTGAATGATTGAAAGTTTTATTAGTTTGTTTCTTCATATATTCCAAGTGGGATACGATACATCATACAAGTCATACGACCATATACATATACGTACATGTTTACATAAATGGTGCTCATAACTCGTTTACACAAACACAAATTTACATGCATATGCACATATACATACATGTATTCGATATGCATGCATACATATACATACATATATGCATGTTTAAATAACTCGTTTGCACATACATAAACAAAATGTATATGCACATACGAACATACATAAATGTTTTGTGTCAATATGTGTAAATACATATGGAAATAAGGGCTAAGGTTAGTTTAATATAAGGGAAAGATACAAGAACCTAGTTGTTTGCCAAAATAGGAAATATTCCAGACTTTATTACTTTTAACTATATATTAAAATATAGAAGAAAGAGAGACTGCTAGCCAGCTATTTATATCATTCATGAGACCCTGCAAATCTTTGCCTTTTTCATTGTGTATTTCTTGCCTTTTCTTAAAAAAAAGGAAACTTCAGCCCCTTAACTTTGCATATAGAAAGTGGATTAGATTTATAGAATCATAAACATATAGATAGGTAGATGAGGGGTAGGTCATCTTCAATGGAGAAAACCAAAGTAACTGAGGCTAAAGAAGAGCCCTGTCTTTCCGGTGCCTACATCCGAACCCTAGTCAAACATTTGACCTCCAAAGATTTATTACAAGGTGATGGAGAATTAAAAGAAAATGTAATCCAGAATGGGGAATGTTTTAGTGATGAAAGCAATACACAAAAAAAACCAAGAACACCAACACAACCACCACTTCACAAGAAACAAGTTAGAAGAAGACTTCACACCACTAGACCTTATCAAGAAAGGCTTTTAAATATGGCGGAAGCCCGTAGAGAAATTGTCACTGCCCTTAAGTTTCATAGAGCTTCTATGAAACAACAAGAGTCAGCAGCCCAGAATCTTGACATTCAAACACCACACGATAAAAAACCGAAATCCCGAAAAATTCACAGTATTTATCCTTCCACTGCCGCCACCACGCCCACCATCACGAATTCTCATTCAAGTTTATCTTGTCCTCCTCCTTATTGGCCTATCTCAACAATTGTCCCACCTCCACCACCTTCTTATCATGACAATCAAGATTTCATACTCCCTAGTCAAACCTTAGGGTTGACTCTCAATTTCCAGAATTTTAACAATTTGGATACCAATATTTATCACAAACCGATGTCAGTTTACTCAACGTCATCCACATCATCCACCCTATCATCATCATCCTCAGCAGCTCTATCTGTTCCTGTGGGAAAACCAAGTTCGTCAGGTGGTGGTTTACATCATGCCATGGATGATGAGGAAATGGAGGAGATAAGATCTTTAGGAGAAAAACATCAAATTGAGTGGAATGATACTATAAATTTAGTGACATCAGCAAGGTGGTGCAGTTTCTTGAAAACTATGGAAATTGAAACAGAGGAAGGTGACGAGAATGGTGGGTTAAATCAATTTGATCAAATTATGGAATTCCCATCATGGTTGATAAATGCTAATGAGAGTTCGTGTCTGCAACAAAACTTCGGTGACCATTTTTCTGATGGTTACTTTCAAGATCCTGCTTTGCCTTGGTAAGATTCTTTTTCTTGGTCCAATTATTGTTTGATTACATATTTTCCATAAAAAGAAGGGTAAATATTAAATTTGTAAGTTCTAGGGAAGTGGAAATGTTTTATGTTGGCATTTGCTCCGTACTATAGTAATGATGGAAATACTCAACTCTCACAAAGCTGACGAGTACATATCAACTAGGTTCGGGTCGAAACGGGTCATTTTTACATGGGTAGAGACGGGCCACGCGGGAATTAACTAGCAAACACTTCTGTCCATTTATTTAAATCCTTGTATAAATGTGAATGCTATTTGATTATGATAACAAGAATGATATAGTTATAATAATAGTCTAGACAATTTATGAGATTGTATGCATTTAAAATAGACTTTGGACGAATTTCAACATGCTTGACCCATTTGACATGTTTCCCTTTAGCTATTTTTTAGTTGACCCATTCGACCTATTTAGATAAACACAACCCCAATCGATCCATTTATAAGTAGCTGGTCAAAATAGCCAATGCTATACTTTATGCACTGTTTTAGACATTGCAATTTTAGGAAGTATGCAATGGTTGGTGCTGTAACTGTTGTTTTAGCAATTACTATAGTCATATTCTGAATAGTTGCAGTATGAGACTTTAAAACTGTGGCAGTGAGACCACACAGGTCCCCCACCACCATATCTCTGATGTCTTTTTTTCACATTGGCCTACCAAATACTATAAAAAACATTTGTGTCTAAAAAATGATGCAATAATTTTTCAAATTGGAACAGAATTTTGATTGGTATTGAATTCATATACGCACACACACAACTACATATGCTCATATATACATCGAGTATAGAAATATTTGTTAATGAATTTGTCACCAATATGATTTATTTTCTATATTTTATATTGATAAAGAAGTATTTTGTTTTTTTTTGTTGTTAATTTTTAATTTTAAATTTGAAAAATGCAGCATGGACATAGGTGAAATTGAAGCAATGGATGGGGACTGGCTAGCCTGATAAAAGATTGATTGGTTTTTGAGTAATCAATTTGTGGCTGATTTTTTTTTTCCTTATCAATTTAGCTTTTTTATACATTTTATGCTACTTTTATTTTCTATGTGATAATGCTCTCAAGTAATATAGCATTTGGCATATGATACAAATAAACAGAAAGGTATAGGGAGGTAAGAAATCGATACGTGCCCTGTTGGATAATTTTAGTTCGATGTTTAGGAAACAATGATTCTCGTACATCAAGAGTTCTTGATTTTGTGAGAGCCATAGGTCAAATTTAATCTTATATTAATGTTTTGTATTTTATATAATCTTTTATAGATAAATAAAAGTTAAAGAAGACGTTCTTTGATCTCTTCAAGTTGTATAAAAAGACGTACGTTTTATCAGGTAACTAAATACAACCATTTGTTTGTTTGAATTGTGAACGTGTGATGATGATATAATTGATTAGTTGAAATCAGTCTCAATAGCAACTTATGGTTTTTTTAGGTAGTCTTGATATTGATTATATAATTAAGTAGTAATATAGATTGATAGTAGTATTTTATTAATTGAATAAAATCAGTATCTTCTTATGATATGATTGGATGATGGATGATTGTTACCTATGAAGTAAGATGCTAGACACCTAATATTCTAGGAATGCATGTGTGTTCAACGTTCATTGGACCTCCATAGCAGTATAAGCACTTTAACATAGAATCCAAAGCTTTATATGCAACTCTATAGACGTAAATAAATAAATAAATAAATAGAGAAGGCAAGTATACAAAATCCAGTTTACAGACTTCAAAGTTTCATAAGTCAATGACATACAAAATGGTAGATGTTAACTTTTAGGCTTTACTTAAATATATATCAACTTATAGGAACATCTTCACCGTATATATCCAACCTTTTTTATATTAATTTTTAATGTAAAATATAATAATATTTATTTCAAGAACAAATCTACATTAATAATTTTTATATTTTCAGTGTGTATCCAACCGTTTACATCAAATGTCAATTTCAACTATATGTATAAACATTTTGCCAAAAAATTATGAATTTTACGTATATATGGTTGCGGCGTAGGGAAACTATGACTTGCAGTTGAAGTCAGATAACTAAGCCATCCTCCACAATCATATTCTTTTAATGTGTAATAAAAACATGGTTGCATCATTTGAGCCATTTCTAATGCATCAAGCTAAAGATCTTGTGCAAATCAATGAATTGAAGCTTTGAGAGTTTTGGATGTTTGTTATGAGACCCTATGATGCAAAACAGTGGCAGATATATAGAGAAAAACGTTTTATATTTTAATTGATGATTTGTTTTCGACAGCTTTTAATTTTATCATATATATTTTCAAACTTTAATCTTTGGCAATATTAAGTAATGTATGGACCATAAAATTCGGTATTTGCTTCATTCATATAATTAGGACATCATCCTATTTATTTTGTGGTTTTCTGTTAGTCAAAAGTTGGCATTGATGAATTTATTGATTTGGAGAGCATACATTTTTTGTAAATGAACTCATAGTGTAGAATTTGTCAGGAGAATTTTAGCTCTAAAATCAGAGGTAACACATGTGTTTTTTTGTTGGTACATACAACCTTATTTGTAAGTAATAAGAGTAGTAGCTTAAATATATGTACTTTTTTGCAGTTGAGATTTGGACTAAGTGAAAATTTATTTATTTTAATCAAAACAATATGTTTGTAAGAATCTCCTTTGTTTTCTTCACCTGCGGCTTTCACAGAGCCAATAGATATGTAGGTGCAACACTCATTCCCCTCTTCCATCTACGTCTTTGCTTAGAGTGCCAATATTGATCCATTTCTTTGAATTGGTGGATCTGGGTTATGCTTTACTGCGAATGGGTTAAAGACACTAAAGACAATTCGAAAAGTTTCTGTCGAAAAAAAGAGTGCCGATTTTTGTGTCTTTGTGTATATGATGTGAACATTCAACGGTCATTTGCTCCTCATTTGTTTTACGGGTGTTGGGTAAGCTTAAGCCATTAAGCTTATTTCTTATTTTTTTCTGAAAATTATTTTAGTTGTATTATTAGGACACTTGAGGTTATATTGATGTATTGAATAATGGGGAATTGTTTGAATCTGTGGATGTTGGAAATGATGGCAAAGTGACGAAGGACTTATGGAGGGAGTGCTATGGATTACTGCATATCTGATTTGGAACAACCGAAAAGTTAAGATATTTGGTGGCAAGACATTAAGAGGGGCTGGGCTATTCAAGAGGTACAAGTTCGTAGCTTTGAGTGGATGAAGTCTAGGTTAAAAGTCGAAGAGTTAAGGTGGTATCAGTGGATGAATTATCCAAGAACAGTGGGTTGAAAGAAATGTACGTGAGTGTAAGTGAATAAAGTGAAGAATTGGATGGCAGTACAGTGATGGATAAAGCGGGTCGGGTGGGCATCAAGATGGGTTCAGAATGTCAATTGATGGCTATGTGAGTAGCATCGATGGGCATCAAAAGTGGATACGGAAGGTTGTTTAAATGAGCTTCCTGTTTTTGAGTGACGTAGTAATGCAAGGTTGAGTAATTAAGTCATCTAGTAGAATGTAAATAGGAAATAAAGGTTGCATAAGTGGTGTGGTGTGCTGATTATGTGAGACTATTTGATAATAATTATACGTTTCATTTAATACTAAGAAATAAATATCTTATATTATTTGTTATTATGACTTCTTTAAACAAAGCCCGTTATTACCGGGTCACTAAATTAAGGGCATTATCTTTCTCATAAAAATAACGTTTATGTTTTATTGAGGTTTACATATATGGGTTGATGTATTAGTTTTTAATGGAATTATACAAGATTTATGATATATAAAATATATCAATAATAAATTGAAACTTATATTTTTTATTTTTTTAATGATAGCATAAATGCATCATTAAATTGTCTATAAAATGTAATAATAAAAAATCCAATGTATAAAATTTAATTAGGTATTTATTATAGTTATAAAATTAATCAAATAATCTTATAAAGTGATTTTTTGTCAAACCCATGTTTGACACGGGTTATATTTTTGCTAGTTTTTTTATGGTTATATGAGATGTGTAATGTGTTATTTATAAAATTTAACGTGTTTGTTGGTCAATTCTACCCGAACGAATTTTGACATGTTAGAACAAAGTCACCCTGATATCTTCTCAAACAACTGAATTCTCTTTTTCTTGTTTTTTTATAAATAATCATAATTCTCTTTTTCTTGCTTTTTTATAAATAATCATACATGTAATGGTGTTAACTGATTATTATACTTGATAATTGTAGAAGACCACTCAAATATGCACTACCTGCTACCAACTTTTTGTGCTAAAGTGGTTGATTTTGAAGGTGGAATTGCAATGCCACCTTCTACAGGAAGAGTTATGACTAAAGGCAGTATGTCACCAATTGTGATGAAAGGTTATTTGGGAAATGAAGATGCAACTGCTGCAACCATTGATTAATAAGGGTGGTTGAGGGTTAAGGGCTGGAGATCTTTGTTACTTTCATGAAGATGGGTGTCTCTATATCGTTGAGCTAATAGAACATAACAAGTATCTCAGGTATAGCAGCTCAAAGAGGACTAC
The DNA here is from genome assembly GCA_963921325.1 of Logfia minima. Taxonomy (NCBI): domain Eukaryota; kingdom Viridiplantae; phylum Streptophyta; class Magnoliopsida; order Asterales; family Asteraceae; genus Logfia; species Logfia minima. Next base: position 35,652,758 of record OY992767.1, read on the forward strand.
ATGTGTGTGCATATTTTGGGATGCTTTCTTAATGAGATGAGATGAACCATAATTACATGTAGTTCCATAAGAACTGGTATTTTAACTACCGAGTCCTCCCCATATGCTCGATGCATCAGTCATACCTTGAGTTTCTATGTGCTTTTGTGTGTATGTGAAACTGCATATGTATGTTTCTATTTTTCCAGTAGATGCATTTTTTATTTTTCTTCGGACATACATACATTAAGTAAATTTTTTATTTATGTTTGGTATTGTTTTTGTTTTTATGTGATTAACCTTACAGTCCAAAGCTTCTTTTATCAATTCTCAAAATAAAATAAGAACATATAATTTGTATTATTATTATGCAAATTAAGTGGCAACTCCCGACTAAAAAAACTAGTTACATGATTACCGACAGGAAGCGAGAATAAACAAAACCTAAATGCCACGTATTATATTGAATAGAGTATATCCAACGTACCAACCAGTTACCCATTGTACACTGATGATGCTTAGATTTCACAGAAAATTTGACATTTCAACTCATTATCACTTTCATTTGTTCTAGTAATTTCGCGCTTCAACTTCATTCACCCGCCAACCTTCATAATTCTTCAACTTCACTTCACAAAATCATTCCAAAATCTTAACAGAATCTCAGATCCAAAAACAGAGTTATTTCCTGAAAAATAATAAAATGGGTGTGTTGTCTTGGCCCTCTGATTCTGAGGTAAAAATCTTCGATCCATAATTATTTCATTTTTCTGTTCTTATTTGTAATGATATTTTTGTTATTGATTGATGATGCAATGTGCAATTATTAGTTAGAGTCAACGTTTGATTCTACACGAACAATAGAAGTTATTGTTGTTTGGTATCATTAATTGAAACTTTGGCTTTGTACTAGTGATTTTATCGATCAATTGCATTTTAGTGATAAAATTCTTTGTTTTTTGTTATTATGGACATTTGAATCCATATGTTTTAATGTCAGAGTTCATGTTCTTTTGCATTGGCTGGTTTTCACAATTTAAGATATTTGAAGATTTTTTTTTTCTTTATATAGTTTGATAATAATAACAACCCAGCGGTGATTGGATTTGTTTGTAAGAATCATTCGTATCCGATCATGATCATATACTAGTTATGATTCCTTTTTTGCAAGTATCATTTAATCGCAATCATCTGATGGCTAGAGTTTACACTCAGTGACAGTTCTCAGGGCCGTTGTTATCAAAACCCAAAAAAAAAGTGAAGCACATCAATGTAATTTATAGTTTTATATCAATATCAATGTGTGGGTGTTTATTCGTGTACTCTTGTTGTGTATTGAAAAAGAGGTATTCTTAGGGGGTGATGTCTAACAAAAAAAGTAGTTATGATAATAGTTTTCTCGGATTTGGACATAAGGGTAACAAATAGTGGTAAGAAAACTTCCATATACCTTGAACTATAGAAGTGAAACTATTTGTTTTCCGAAATTCGTATTTTCATACTCATTTCTTTACAAATTTTGTGTGTATTAACAGTTAGATAAAATCAAGAAGATAGTTGCTGAAATGGCTGGTGCAGATGTTAATATTGTCAGGATTGTTGTATCCCCGTACAGAATTTGTCCATTGGGTGCACATATCGATCATCAGGTTGCTAAATATGTCCATTTCGGAGTATAACATATTTCTTGTATCTTTTGTTGTCATTGCTTCTTTATATTGACCCTACACCTTTTTTTTTATGATATAGGGTGGAGTAGTTTCAGCAATGACAATCGATAAGGGTATAATTCTTGGATTTGTGCCTTCTAGTGATTCTCAGGTATAATTCTCACAAATTTGTAATCTTTATATATAGGAACAAAAGAACAATGTTAGAAACTTAATATCCCTATTTAACGAAGCGTTTATTTTGTTAAAAAAAATTTCTTGATTTAATAGCCGTTTTTGCTCTTCATGTTAAATGGATCTGTGTGCAAAGGTTCTATTAAGGTCTGGACAATTTAGTGGAGAAGTTCGTTTTAGGTAAATATCTTTCCTTCTATTCACATTCTTCTTTTTTTACCTTATATTTAAAGATGATAGTACACATTTTGTTGAACTTATGTTAATTGGCAAAATTGACTACAGAGTTGACCAAGTTCAGCTTCCAAAGCATGATGTTAAGTCAAATGGAAAGATCCTAGAAAACGATCCATATACAGAGGAATGTAAGTGGGGATGTTATGCGAAAGGGGCATTGTATGCGCTGCAACACGGAGGAAACCATCTCAAACAGGTTAAACATTATGACGATATATCATATTAATTACATGTTGTAATGAATACTAGAAATTTTTTGTAATAACTAGAAAATAAAAATAACTACATGGTATTGGAACTTTGCCTGGAAATTTGGCATTTTATTAGAAAATTTTCGGTTCTATCAAAGTTTGTATTTCCTCTATTTAACGTACCAAAGTCAACATCATAGGTGGCCATTTAAACCCATTTTCTTATGATTGTAAAGATATATATTTTGTAATCATAATCAACATAAGTTATTTATTGTGAAGGTTAGGATAAAAGGTTTTCCGGGACAACATAACCGTACCTGTTAGTACCAAAAATTAACTGTTTTTTGGTGCGGTTGTGGTTACCGCCTTTCGGAACAATTAACCTTATGGAAAAATTACCTGTTTGACTAGAACCCATTTCGACCCGTTACATAAGATACCCATTTTACCACCTCTAGTCAACATTATGTAAGATCTTTTTTTTTGGCACCAGCTTCAGAAGTTTTCATTTCTTTCGGTGCAGGGGATCACTGGATTCATATGTGGTACAAAGGGGCTTGATAGTTCAGGTTTAAGCTCATCAGCTGCTGTAAGTTTTCATTCTTGTTATGCTTTATGTACTTTCAAATCCAAATCCCATCTAATCATAATCATTGTTGAATCCTCTTAATGCTCATTAGTCACTATATATGTGTTGAATTATTCAGTAACTTAATAGCTTTTTAAAATTCGGTTGCAACTTTTTTATGTTTTAACAGGTTGGAATTGCTTACCTTCTGGCTCTAGAAAGTGCAAATAATCTTACAGTATCTCCTACAGAAAATATTGAATATGACCGGTAAGTTACTCATAAGTTATGGGATTGATACGTATAGCTGTCAAGATTGTCAACAGAAGGGTTTTTTTTAAGTCTCAACTGTGTCCTTTAAGGTTGATTGAGAACGAATATTTGGGTTTGAAAAATGGCATATTGGACCAGTCGGCAATATTGCTTTCGAGCTATGGTTGTTTAACTTTTATGGATTGCAAGGTATTACTAAATCTCAATCTCCAATTTCACTAACTTCTTAAATAACCTAACTTTTTTCCTTAGAAAAGTTTATTCACGTTCATTTGGTTGTGGTATGTCATTCTAAAAAACAGTTACGTTGTGCAGACCAAATTACACAAGCTTATACACCCACCTAAGCTTGAAATGGAGAAAAAGGATGATGCTAAAATTGCCTACAAGATACTACTTGCATTTTCAGGTCTGAAACAGGCTTTGACAACTAACCCTGGATATAATCGGAGGGTTACTGAGTGTCAAGATGCTGCAAAGATTCTTTTAACGTATGATTTCTTACCTTCTACTACATGTGGCAAAATGGGTAATGCGGATGGGTTGGGTTATCGGTATTTTTGAATGGATCAGGTTGGGTTGACTTAAAACTACTTTTGTCCAAAGCTTCTTTTAAACAATCAGTGTGTAAATAGTAATATAACTTTTTGAAGAGGTTTTATAAAGTTACAAATTATTGTGGGCGACTTTTGATCCGATTGACCCATTTGACCTGTTTCCTTTTCAACTAATTTTGTTGATCTTACCTGTGTACCAGTTAGAGTTAACATGACTTTAATTAATCTATTTGTAAGTAAATGGGTTGAGATTACCACCTCTAGTGTGACACATTCTTGTTTGTACTTGCTATAGGGCCTCTGGGAAAGACGTTGAGCCTATCTTGTGTAACGGTTAGAATTGCAGCATTTTTTATTTCCCGTTGTTTGTTTGTTATTACCTTTTAACTTACATACTTCTGTCCATGATTCTTTTTTTACAGTTAAATTAGAGGAATATGAGGCTCATAAGGTTCTATTTATATTTTCTTCAATTTCCTTAAAAGAGAAATAAGAATTATAGCACTAATGCATATTTACTCCATTATGATATTCTGTTATGCAGTCCAAATTAGAACCAGATCTAGCTAGAAGAGCAGAACACTACTTTTCTGAGAATATGCGAGTTATTAAAGGTTTTACTCTTTCCCTAATGTGGCTTCTTTACCAGTTTCTGAAAAGCAAAATGTGGCTTCTTTTAAGGATTTCAGATGAACACTTCTTCTATTATTAGGTTAATATATATCGCAAAAAGAACTGTTTTATATGAGTAGTTAAGGAATTATTTGGTATCTGTTTGTTAAACATCTATGATTGACAACATTTTTTTTTTCATGATATATCTTTGGTAGTCTTTTAGATGCTATGATCCATCAACTTGATGAGTATGGTTTGATTTTAGGACTAGAGGCCTGGGGTTATGGCAATTTTGAAGAGTTTGGAAAGCTTATTTCTGCCTCTGGGTTAAGTTCAATTGAAAACTATGAATGTGGTACGTCTTCCTACAATGTCTATTATTCTATTTAAATTCTTTTCTTCAGTAGTTAAGATCTAGGAACTAGTGAAATTGGGTAAATAATTTACTTTATTGGTTTATTTTATGCCATCTTCAAGTTTCTTATGACTCAAAATGGGTTTAAACTAATAAAATGATACCAAAAATGAACCAGGTTAATCTGGTCATGTACAGGTCCAATGGCCTTGCTAGTTTAGAAATCCACCCAATACTTCACCACCCGGCTCATGTTCATTTAGTCACGTTCCACTAATACGTTTTTCCTAATTATTTTTTTTTTAATATATATTACAAAATTGCCCATGATTATTTCATATACCTGGCAAAAAACATGGATCTCACAGGGGCTAAATTGACATGTCATTATCAAGATGTAATAATTTTATAACTGCAATTAACTTATTTTTTGTTTATAAAATTATAAACAAATAAACAAAAAATTAGCAAGTCAACCCCACCCAGGACCTGTTTACAATACACGCCTGTTTGACCCATTACCCACCTCTAACCATATGGTTAGTTTTTTCGGGTTGATAAGTTGTCCATATTTTTTAATATTCGTTGATATGGTGCTTTCAGGCTGTGAACCACTAATCCAACTATACGAGATCCTTATAAAGGCACCTGGGGTGTATGGAGCCCGGTTCAGTGGTGCTGGGTTCCGAGGGTGCTGTGTAGCATTTGTGAACACAGATTATGCGGAAAAAGCGGCTTCATATGTCAAGAATGAATACCTTAAGCTTCAACCTGACCTTGCTAGCCATCTTAACCAAGATACAGTTGTAATATGCAACTCAGGAGATTGTGCCCGAGTTATCTGAGCCGAGACGAACCTTCATCTCATGAATGAATCTCCATGTCTAAAACAATCGTTTATTTGATTCATTTGTATACGTCACTGTAATGAAATCCTCTGTTGATTATACATTCAAGTTTTAGACTCATGTAGTTTTTTCTTTATATATATAAAAGCAATTCCAATGACATCTCCTTTGAACAACCATTGCAAAAATTATAGCAACTTTATTAATTCTAAGTTGATCAACTTCTTTCCATAACGATAGAAACTGTGAATGTAGGTAAGTGTGCACAAAATTAGTCAACTAACTATAACTACTCAGGATATTTAATGTAAATTGACTTAATTTTACGTTGTAACATAGAAAACAAAAAAACGAAAAAAAAGAAAAGAAAAGAAAATATTATCCTTTACAATTAATGATCTTTTATTTTTGTTTTTCTTGTAAACATTATCCATTGGTTAATTGATTGATTGCCATTATTATGCCAGAAGTAACTATTTTGGAAGGCGAAAGGTTGTAAAAAGGCTATGAGAATAAGATAATGTAAATCTTTCCTTACATTATGTTGCTAAGGCAACTATTATTCCTTAATCTATATCTTATATATATTCTTCTATTTATTTTGGTTGTTGATGATAATATATTTTTATGAAGTGAAAGAAATGGGGTATCGAATATTTACAACTACATAGATTGGTTAAATGTAATCTTTCGTTTGCTTTAAAATAACCAAAAATATAGTAAAAAATGTTAAATTTTCTATCTAGTTCTGAAATCATATTCTTGTAATTCTTATTCAAGTCAATGTGAGTGCAGGACTCCTGGTGTAACAAGATCGTTGCTGATCATGGCTGAAGTATAATAAAGAAAAGTTCAAAAAGTAGATCAAGCTTCAAGTGTGACAAAGAAGAGTTCAAGGACCATTCTGCACTTATTGAAAAGATAAAGGGTTGAATTTCATTTCCAAAATTATGGAAATTATATAAACCAATTTTGGATTGTCAACTTGCTATTGTTGTCAACGGCAAATTAACTCTGTGGGACATTGCAAAGAAGAATGGTATGGGATTTGTAGGAAGATGGAGCAACAAAGGAAAATATTTGCTTATTTTGGTGATGTTTGTAGCAAGACTCAAGAATTTTAACAAGAATGGTGGTAGATTTTGGAGTCTTTCATAGGATGTCTAACAAGATGATGACAAGCAGGCGCTTATATATATGTTTATAGTTTATATACATCATACATATGAAATGTATTATGCATGTTTCTTTTTTCCTTTTGTTATTCTTTTTTATATATCCAATGCATGTATGTCTCATTTATCAATCTGCATGTGCATAGTAGTGATATGATATGATATATATATATATATATATAGCTTTCATAAGAGTACCTTTTAGGTCCCGGCCATGTTGTTAACCTCCATTCACTATAATTGAAATCTGATTGAACTTGAAATTTGAATTTTATTTTATGTTCGATCTGTTATTGACAAAGGGGAATATAATTCAGATTTTATTCCATAAGGTGTTTTTGATTGGTCAAATCACAAATGAAAGAAAATAGAATATTTCAAAATTAAGAACCACATTTATAAACTGATCAACAAGCAACAACTAATTCTAGGATATGAATAATCCATTAATGGGTAAATTTCATAAAAGGAAATATACGATATACTAGAATGTTCAGTAAAAAAAATCATGAAGTGAAATTACACATTTAAAGATGTTATGATTTTCATTTTGTATATATAAAAAAAGAATATGCACCAAAAAGGAAAATTACAATATATTTGAATTGAGCTATATTCTCAAATCTTTCTCATTTATACAGCCTTACCAACTTTTAGTGAGTGTTGATTATGTATTTGTAACTTTATCTTTTTGAGATTTGGTACATATTCACCTCTTTTTAACAAAATTAAAATCGTAACCCTTTTAAATGTGCAATTTTATTTTACGATTCTTTTAATCAGCATTTTGGTACATTACATTCCTTCTTTTGAAATTTGCCCTTAATTAGTTCACCCAAAGTAACTAGAATTCAACTTATTGCTCACATACTACTGCTATGCCTAGTCAAACTGTGATGTAGCTAGGAATTTTATGTTGAGTGAGTCAAAATAAAACATATACTAATAATGCTACAAGATTATGACAAGATGTAAAAAACTAAAAAAATATAATAATCAACTAGATAGTTTTAGTGTCACATGACGCTTTCTTACATAGTTAAAATCATTTAAAATAGAATCCAACCCGAAAGTCTTCACAATTTCTTTCTCAACATAAAGAAGCTATTAGTCAGGAAGTCATCATCCATTCTTGCAATAGTTTTTGTATATAACTACTAATCAATACTTAATATAAACATTGATGTTACCCTCTTATCGATGAACCTTTATAATTAACAAAATCAAATTTCACCCAATTACCAAATGTTGGTAACCGTATCATAAATTTATACTAACATAAAATGGTCCGTGTGTATACACGTTTTAAAAATATCTTTATAACGGTAGCTTGTATTTAAATTAAAAATAATCAGGTATATTAAAATTATTAATATGGTAACATTTTATTCTATATAAACAAACATGTTAAATAATGTGGACCAATATTAAAAATCTGTAAATATTGGGTCTAATGTGACTAAGCCACTGTAGTCAAATATCATAAAGAATCATGGACGTGTGGGAACTTTTTAATTTGACTGATTGTTTTGAAACAATTATCATGAAATAATATTCAACAATTTTGCTACTTATATATATGACAGAGAAGGCCAGGTGTGAATTAATGCAAAAGCTTGTTATTTTTTTATTAAAACTAATACATTGGCAAAGTATTGACAATAAAAAGCTTGTTATTTCATTTTTATGATCGGTATGAATGCGTAGATGTGGCTATAATTGAAATGCTGGTCAATTTACTCTTTATGCAATCAGTTCTAAAAGTACGTTCTAGGTCACTTGAGTGGAGAATAATGGAAGTGGTTCTAAAATAGCATTCTCCTACTATATTATTAAGTTTAATTTAATTTAAAATTAAATTTAGTACAGCATGTTCGATCAAGAAAACATCACATTCCAACTTCTGAAAAATCAGCATCTTTTAGATTAATATTCTATTCTATGTACTTAAACTATCCAGCAAATGTGAAGCAAACATACCAAAATGAACACCACTCTAACTACTTTCTTTACAAAAATATTGCAATGCTTCAAGTCATTTTACTCATCTCTAACATACTTGTACAACTCGTCTCGATATTTAGTCCGTTTGTTCTTTCAAAAACTCCTCCTTCGAGTCGATCCTTTTTGGCTTCAACTATGTTACTTTGTTACGCTATTCCTGTTTGGTTACTTCATTTTGGCCGTTTTGGAGCCCAGGAATCGTACTCATCGTCCTGAAAACTTTGATCTTTTATTCACTGCGGTCTCAGCTGTTACCGTTTCTAGTATGTCTACAGTTGAGATGGAGTTTTTCTCGGATTCCCAACTCTTTTGTTTGGCAATGTTAATGTTGTTGGGAGGAGAAGTTTTCACATCAATCCTTGAACTTCAGTTCAACAAGTTTAAGTTATTAGAGAAAATTGAGAGTCAAGTCGACGTGAACCTTGAAGACCCGTTGAATTCTTCAAAGAACGACATAGACTTAAAATACAAACCAATGAAGTTTTTAGGTGTGATCGTAGTAAGTTACTTCCTTACTGTGCAAGTAAGTGGATTTCTTTTAATTTCTATGTATGTTGGCCTCGTTCCATCCGCAAAACAAGTACTTCACAACAAAAACATTAATATGCAAGTATTTTCTATTGTCACCACAATCTCGACATTCACCAACTGCGGCTTTCTCCCAACAAACGAAAGCATGATGGTTTTCAAGAAAAATTTGGGTCTGCTTATGATTTTAATTCCGCTAGTCCTCCTAGGAAACACATTGTACCCAGTGTTCCTCCGAATTATAGTAATATTCTTGCGTAAAATGAGTAATAGGGAGGAGTTGAACTATATTTTAAAAAATCACGATGAGTTGGGGTACATCCATTTGTTATCAGGGGTGGATTGTGGGTATCTTGCCTTAACATCTTTCGGGTTCATAGTGGTTCAGTTTGCAGTTCTCTTATCGGTGGGCTGGAACTCTCAAGCCATGGACAAGTTGAATCCTTTGGAGAAAGTAGTAGGGTCCTTATTTCAAGTTGTGAATACTAGGCACACCGGTGAATCAGTCTTTGATCTTTCTCTCGTCTCTCCGGCTATCATTGTTTTGATTGTCACCTTGATGTAAGTTCCCCAAGGTAACTAGAAGCACATGATATGATCTGTACTGCTGGCACTAAGCAAAATGCATAGGGTTACATGCTAAAACGCTTACGGTTTTTAGTTTGTTCCAAGTTTATAGTTCTAAAAGCATCTGCAACCAGAACTTTTTTGTACAAATACAATAAGTCTTGATTTAAAAGACTCCAACCACCGGAGACTTTTTAAAGGCTAATAATGATTAAATTTTTAATTTTCTTCTTTTAACTTTTTAACTTTTTTTCTTCGTGAGTTAATTTTTTAAGTTTTAAAATTTTGAGGGTTAACTCTTTAATGGAAAATTTGTTTTTTATACTTCAGAACTTTGATAATTTAATCTCTAGAGTTTAATTTTTACAATGACTTTGCCCGTATAAATTTATCTACTTTAATCATCTAACTTTTAAAATCTTCATAGTTTAACCTTTTGAATGGTTAAACCAATAAGTCAACATAACTTGAAACATTAATTTATAAGAAAACAATTTGAATGATTATAACGATAAAAAATTAAAACTTGAAAGGTTAAATTCCTATTAATTCTTTTAACTTTCTCTAATGAGCAGTAAAAATTAACTTTTGGCTGACCATAGACTTCTTTATTAATTTGTGCGCAAGTTTTGAGTAAAATAGTTTTTGAAAGGTCATATCCGTTGAAGTGAATATGTTTTCATATAGCAGTACGCCGAAAATGAAGTCTCAAAAAAAAGATTAAACAGTATTTTTCATTGAAGATGCTGTAGAATCACTCTTATCTAACTTATAACAGGAAAGCATCTTGCGTATATAGTCTATGATGATTAGCAGCACGAGTCATTATCCCGCACATGATATATGCCGCGGGACCTCAACATTATTTTCATAAGTGAACACGTACATGTGATCATAAATTTAAAATGACAACGAAGCCACTTGATATATTTCGATTTCTGGTCTATATAAATCAGTGTATAGTACGTAGATAGACGGACCTACCATATGCGCAGACACCATGACAGACCATTTGAAGAGATATGATACTTATCACCCTTTTGTCTCTATTAATTATTTAACATAAGATAGAACGTGTTAACATAATCATATGATTTAATTATTTAGATATTTTGTAAAAGTAATTAGTACGTAATCTAGTAGTAGTAATACTTCTGTTAACGTACGATGATTGATCGAAATTATATACAGTAATTCACTCTGCGTGCAGGTACCTACCACCATATACGTATTTCTTGCCAAGAGATGATGAAGAGAAAATAAAAAATACATATACCGAAAATAAACGAAAAAAGAAGAAGTCACTTGGGTTCTTACTACTCTCACCACTTCCGTTTCTGGTCGTTATTATTATGCTTTTATGCATCACTGAAAGTGATAATATGAAGAAAGACCCCTTGAATTTCAGTGTCTTGAACATCATCTTTGAAGTCATCAGGTCACCTTAATTAATTAATTTCTTTTACATCAAGTGGCTAATTAATTATATATCTATAGTCGTTAATTCTGATAAGATATATTAGTGACATGTAGTGCTTATGGAAATGTGGGATTCTCGATGGGCTATAGCTGCGAAAGGCAGCTTCAACCTCACGGAAACTGCAAAAACGCGTGGTACGGGTTTGCTGGAAGATGGAGTGATACCAGCAAACTGATTCTTGTTGCTGTGATGATATTTGGAAGACTTAAAAAGTTTCACAAAAGAGGTGGTAAGGCATGGAAGCTATCGTAAGAGGGGGATAAAAACACAATATATATATATATATATATATGGAAGCTTATATCTGGTATTTTCATTCTGATGGTTGTTTTCTCTTTAATTTTGTGCGTCATATTTAGTTATACATGCTACACATAAAATGGTACGTGTTTTAAGTAGGAGCCGCTGAGAAAGTTGTATTATCAAAAAGAAAAATAAAAATAAAAATAAAAAAGACCGATAAAGTAGTTTACTTTGTAAAATGTTTAATGAAATTGCCCAACTGTATATTAATTTGTTAGATTGAGTTAACCGAATTAAATTCGCAGGTGAAGAAATATGATATGCATTTATAATATTTATAACTTTAATGACCTAAAGAAACTTATAATTTAAGTAAATTATTGTGCGTGTATAATATTTATTAGTAATCTACATATCGTGATAGTAAATTTGATAATTTAATTAAACAAATTAATAATTTAGAAATTTAATTTAATATTTTCATAAAGTAACTTGTATGTCTACTAAATAAAAATAAAACAAAACAAAGATTAAAAATCTATGCCCACCTTATTAAGTTGTAAATCTACTACTATTAATGAAAAGTCTTCAATAGTGAATCTTAAAATTATATTCAAATTACTAAATTGGTCCTATTAATTCTAAATGTTGAAACATTATTATAATTACTAACATATCTCCTAACAACTTAATATTTTAAAATTAAATTTTTTTCATATAAAGTAAGTCAACTAAAATTAAAATCTCAAATAATAAAGAGTTTATTACAAAATAACAAACAAATTAAAATAACTTCTATAATGATAAAGTTTAATAAAAATTAATGTAGTTATAAATAGGATTAGAAATTCTGAATGATACGTTACAAATATAATAAATATTTATACATCGACTTTAACATATTTATGAGTAGTAAAATTAAAATCGTACAATTATCCATTGATTCACGGAGGTTTCATGTTAATGTATACGTCATGCTAATGGATCAAGTTGTAAACAATGAAACTAAAAATTGGATTAAATGTATCAGAATAGCATATAATTATATACTAATCGATCTAACAACGTAAATCCAATCCCTAAAGAATTGAAACATCCATGAGATATTTTCCATTTATAAAACAAGAAATCAAGAGGAGATCAATCAATAATAGTATTAACTAGGTCTTGGCGAGTAATTTTTGCGAGTAATTTTTGTTTTGGATAGGCATTATGTCTGCAGGTATGGAGTCTATCAACGATCTAATGCTTTGGATAGATAATATGCATATAGCGGCGAAGAAGAAAAATCTTATCGAAGCGATTTGCCTGACTACTATTTGGAGTATATGGAGGTTTAGGAATGCGATTATCTTCAAAAGCAAGGTGACCCGAAAGGATGGTATTGTTGATTCCATAAAGGAACTTTCTTTTTTATGAATTTGTAATCATAGTAAAATATTTAGTAGTAGTTGGACTAATTGGCTTATTGATCCCAATTAACAGGATCTATTTTTTCTAGCCTCTGGTTAGTATTTGTTTTTTTCTAATTAAAGTTAGCCGTTTCAAAAAAAAAAACTAAGTTGATATTAGAGGTGGGCAAAACCGGTTTTGGCCCAAACCGAAACCGGTTTTCAAACCGAACCGGTTTGGGTCAACTCCGGTCAAAACCGGTTTGACAAAAACCGGATCGGATTGAAACCGGTTTCAATCCTGAAAAACCCAAACCGCCCAAACCGGTTTAGGAATCGGTTTCAAACCAGATCGAGACCAGTTTCCCAAAAACCGGTTTGGGAGAAACCGGATTTGGCCCAGATTGGCAGGCTATCCGCCGGATAGGTCAAGGCTATCCGCCGGATAGGCCTTTTCTGTTGAAAAAAAAACCCATCCATAGGGCTATCCGCCGGATAGGTAATTGTATCCGCCGAATAGCGGCACCCTGGGGCGTTTTAACAGCACAAAACCCTCATTTTCTTAAAAAAAAAACACACACACACCACTCTTTTTCTCTCTAGTCGACTTCAATCATATTTGGGCGATTTTTCCCCCAATTCCATCCACATTTGCTTGGGTTTTTCATCTTCAAATCATAGGTATGATTACTACTACTCTTGTTTAATACATTTCTTGAATTTTAAACTTTTGTTGATGATGAATTGTGATGAATTAGGTTTTTAATCATTAGGGTTATGTTGTATTATGTTTGTAATAGTTAATTGATACTTGATTATCAAGTTTCACGGTTTAATTTGTTGTAATTAGCGTTTATAACCGTTTTGTGATAATTAGGGTTTATAACACAATTGGGGGGTTTTGTTCAAAACTTGTTTGTGATGGTTAATTTGAGTTGTAGTTGTATATAATTGGTTGAATTGCTTGATTTTGAAGTTACACGGTTGAATTTGTTGTAATTACATTGTTTAATTATATATATAATGTTTAATTGGATTTGTAATTGTATAATTAGTTGAATTTGTTGTAATATGAGAATTTTTATATTAATATGTGGTTTATGGTAATTGGTAATTTGAATGTATAGATACGTGCTCGGTTTGTATTTTTGTTTTAATGAGTTTAGGTTTGATAAATGTTATATTTTTGCAGATATGGCGCCAAAAAAGTCACGAAAACGTGGGGAACCATCTACAAGCCACAATGAGGAGGCAACGGAAGTGTATGACCTTCCGGTGCCAGCAATAATAAGGAATCACCAATTTTTAAAGTTTAATAACCGGCATTATAGTTCAAGTGAAAAAACTGAATTTAAGTCAAGGTTGGAAATCAACATCAACAAAACAATTCAATGTGCTGATGTTGTCGATTGGGCTGTTCTTGATCAAATAAGTGCAAGACAGTCTAATACCACTGGTTCCGAAGAAATTAGAAACATCTTGCGGATGGAGTATAGGTTAGCTGATGGTAGGTTATGTTTCACCTCGAGAGCTTGGTCGAGGTTATTTAGTATTCGGGAGTATATCTATCGGGAGGCAACTCTTGAGTTTTTCAGCACTTACTTATTTGATGATGTCAATACGGATGTCGAGGCACGTACTATTCGGTTCCAATTGTGTGGGGTGTCTCGAGAGATGAGTGTGTCCGAATTTGGTTTGGCTTTAGGCTTGTATACTCCGGAGGAGGTACGTATGGATTATTATATAGATCACTTGTTTCATGGGATTCGGCAACCACAAGATGCCGATCTACCGGCTCTTTGGGGTCAGATTTCGTCGTATCCATGGACATCTAAGCCCAAGTCTTCTACACAGCTTTATGATCCAGTCATCCGAGTTATTCACCGGATGCTTTCTACATCTCTCACCTGTCGGAGAGAAAGCCCAGAGAAAGTCACCCAAACAGATTTGTATTATCTTGGGTGTATCGTGAATAGAGGGTTGGTGAATGTTCCGGGTTGTCTTGCCCGGTCGTTGTGGAATATGGCTCGCTGATCACGCCGATCTAGTAGCATCACTGGCGGGCAGTATGTGACTCGTTTGGCCCGCTACTTTGGTAACCAAACCGGAATGGGAACCTGCATGATCGTGCAACCAGAAATGCGGTTATTAGGTGTGAATTGGTTTAGGCATTGTCGGTTGATAGATGGATCTGTAAACCTACAATGGGCTCCGTGGGTATATAATCATGATCAAGAGGAACAAGATGATGATGATGATGAGGAGGAGGAGGCGCCTGTCGGCCATGCCGGCCCTTCACCACCTTTAACTATTGACCAACGCTTTGCTTATTTTGAGAATAAATTCGATAATTTTCAATCTAATGTTGAAACACAGTTTAATTGGCAACGGGACATGATGGAATCGCTTTTCGGGCATATGGGTATTGATTACTCGGCTACTAATGCTCGTTATGGATATGGACCAGGATCATCTTCTCAACATCCGGACGAACGGCAGTGATTAACCTTTTTTTACTATGGTTTGTTTTTGGTAGTTTGTTGACTTTCTTTGACTTTGTTGGTTTTATAATTGATTATGGTTGACATTAAGTAGTTGGTTGATTGTCTTTGACTTTGTTTGACTATTGTTTGTTTTTTTTGTTAATGTTTGACTATGGTTGACTTTGTTTGACTATGGTTGACTCTCATTGACTTTGTTTGACTATGGTTGACAAATTACTAAGAAATGTTAAGCACTAAATTTGCAAAAAAATAAGATTTCTTAAAGTGACTTTACATAATACAATAATAAACTTTTAAATATGTTACAAAGTATCCTTGACTAATCGTCGGTATGAAAGTTGTGTAACTCTTCTTGATAAGTAAGCTCTTGTGCGGTAAGTGGTACCGACATGCCCATTGCTATCTCTTCCTCATATATCTCTTGTTCAACCTTTTCCAATTCTCCTTCGAGCGGTGAAACGTTTTGTATCCGTTCAATCCCATCTAGATAGTCTTTTAAACAAATACATACTTCCACCGACAAAGGGGTGAGTTTTGTTCTTCTTGGTGAAATTACCCGACCACTAACCGAAAAAGCGGACTCCGAAGCAACCGTAGAAGCTTGAACGGTTAATAGGTCACGTGCCATAGCCGCTAATATTGGAAATTGGGATTCATGATCTCTCCACCAACCCAACACATCCAACTTCCCAAACTCTTGAACCGACATAAACATTATAAAGTTGGATTTTGTATATCTTGAAAGTTCGCTACTAGGAACGGTTCCTCGGGCTCTTTTCGAAGCATCATTTATCAATGTGTTGTATAATATGATGTCATCATTGTTGGTGTGCGAACTTGAACCACTTGCGCCTTCAGTCCTTATAAACTCTTGAACGGGTGTGGAACCCCCATACTTCGTAGCATAAACATCAAACAAACTTGCAAAAAAATCGTTAAATGCATTTATTTAATTGTCCGCCCAAGCCGGCTTGATAGCCGTCAAACCCAAATCATTTGCAATGTTGGTTAGTAAAGTTTCAACTCCATTAACGTTTAAAACGGGGTTTAAAGCGGCGGCACAACTTATAACCGGAGGCATATTTTTAAAATATTTTACTAATTTTTCCTTCATCGGTTGTACCATATTTTCAAATATTTCGCCTTTCATTTCAAAAGCGCTTAATTTTTGACACATTAACCATATTTGTCTTAATACTAAAGGACTAGTCGGATAATAAACACCCGACAATAAAGTGGTTGCTTCTTTAAAAACTACAAGCATATCGGTTAGAACTTGGATAGTATACCAACTTGATTCGGGAAAAGGTGTAACAAATCTATTACGGTCCGCAAGCAAGTCATGGAACAACCTTAATGTGTCCTTTTGTCTTAAGGCACTTTCAAACATGTTACAAGTCGAATTCCATCTAGTAGGTACGTCCCAATTGGGACCTAACCAAAGTGCATTCGAATCAACACAAAATTTCATGTATCTATGGTATCTAGCGTTTGAAGAACTAAAAATATCACGTAGCATTTGTTTAAAAGCTTCTTTTATTTGTGCAATAAAACTAAGTCCATCTTGCACAACCAAGTTAATGATATGTGCAACACATCGACTATGAAAAAATGCACCTTCGCAAGCCGGTTTGTATTTTAGTTTTAGTTGATTAACGGCGGCGGTGTTATTGGATGCATTATCAAAAGATATTGAAAATACCTTTCCTTCCAATTTAAAACTCTTTATCACATAATCTAAAATTTGATATAAATTTTCGCCGGTATGCGGATATCCAAATATTCAAACGCAATCGTACGCTTCATCATTTGCCACGTTTTGGGATTAACCCAATGAGAGGTAACACAAAGGTACGAATCTGGTGAACCATGTGGAGCCGTCCAAACATCACAAGTTAAATTTACACCGGTTTCTAAAGATTGAAAACCTAAAATCATTTCATCTTTAGCCATTTTCCACATTTTAATTACATCTCGTCTAAGAGTCGAACGACTTACATGGTTATAACGAGGTTGGAGAGTTTCTTGGATGAGTCGAGTCAACCGAGGATTGTCGAAGTGGTCAAATGGCAAGCTTTCTTGAATCACGAACTTCGCCATTCTATCCCGCACCTTAGAGGCTTCGTATTGCCACATTGTACCATCATTCGACATTGTTGATTGATTATGCCCCGTTCCATATTTCACCGCTTTACAATACGTGTTTGCATGATTTTTCAAAGTAGTATTGCCGGTTTCTTTGAAAAATGCCCCACATTTCTTGCACCGAGCTTTTCTAATACCATTCGACATTTCACACAAGTCGTAATTGCACCAAACCGCCGGGTTTCTTTTCGTTTCTATTATAGAAACAACCGTAGCATTGCTAGATGATTCTCCAACACCGACGGAAGATTGTGATTGACCACATGATGATGCCATTATGATAATGAGTATAAATTTGAGAATTTAAACTGAAAGTGGAGTGTTGAGACTTGAGTTTGAGTGTATATAATTATAGATTACAATTTGAGAATTGAGAGTATATCCTTAGATTGAGAGGGTTGTAAGTTGTGAGTAAACCTCAAGATTACATTTACATATATAGTGGTTCTTCTGGAGGTTTGGCTCCATAAAGAGTCCAAAAAAACGGCCAAAAATGAGGATAGCCGTTTGAGAAAACGGCTAGTTTTCTGTGCAGAGATTTCTGCAGAAAGCAACTATCCGGCGGATAGGGTAAGGCTATCCGGCGGATAGCTTCAATTACAACGGCTACTTGGCAACAGAAACAACCTATCCGCCGGATAGCCTTACCCTATCCGCCGGATAGGTCAATCCGGTTCGAACCCTGTTTCATCCTGTTTGAGACCGGTTTCAAACCAAACCGGTTTTTGAACCTAAAAACTCAAACCGGTCCAATCCGGTCGGACCGGATTCAAACCGATCCGGTTTGGTCAAAACCGGTTTTGACCATGTCAAAACCGGTTTCCGGTTTGAAAATCAGTTTCGGATCAGGAACCGGTTTTTTTGCCCAGCCCTAGTTGATATACCTCGCATGTTGCGGCAAGATAGTAACATTTATAGTAATAATAATAATAATAATAATATACAAACAATGTATAATATAATAAGAGATTAAAAGTTAATGATCTAAATTAGAGTATTAGAATAACATTTTTTACGTAATTATAAAATGAGCATTATTTACAGAGGACCACAATTTATTTACTTGTATATCATCATTTAATTTGAATATATATCGCTTCATATTTTCGAGATCGTTATATTACAATAATACATTCCAACATTTATATAAAAAAATATAAAGACATTACTCTTGTATATAATACAACTTTAAAGTATAACTAAAGATCCAAAGAAAAATAAGTTAATTATTACATGAAATTTTTTACGAAATCAAATATTGAATTTTCTAAATATATTTAGGATGAATATCATTAAACACCATAAAATTGATTTTACTACAAATAGAAGTTATAAACATTAATATATGGATGATAGTATTCATTTAGCAGATTTTCACATTATCAGTAATTATCAGTAATTTATAATTGAATCACTATAATAGTGTTACAATTACGGTTTTTAAATTTCTAATGCATGCATTAAAAGAAAAGGAAAAAAGATAGACGATCCATAAATCTTGAAAAGGAAAAAAGATATATATAAAAAAGGAGAAAAAATGAGCAGGGGTGAGCGTTTGGACCAATTGGACCGGACTGGACCGGGACCGAACCGGGACCGGCACCAGACCGGTACCGATTCTATTACATAGGTCCGGTTCTCGGTTTTTAAATTAGCATAAAATCGGTTCCGGTTCTAGGACCGGTTCGGTCCACCGGTTCCCCGTTTTGGACCGGGTTTGAACCGGTTTATTTATAGAAAATTAAAAGATGCAATATGTTGGTTTTTTTATTAGATGACATATATATTCTTGTTCATATTTGACAAAACAACATTGTAATATAATTTGATTCATCAAACATACTTGTATATAATTTAAAATTATTGTTACAAATAGTGTTTGATTCTTTTATCGCAGAGATTAAATAAGTTATATCAAATTTCACATTCAATAGTCAATAGTCAATAGTCAATACCCTTGTTAGTCAAGCTTCAAAACCAACTAACAAAATCAAACAAGAACAAACATCAATGTCATATATTTTATTCCTACATGGTTCAATGTTATACCAAATTGATATCATACAAAAGGGAGTTTACTACGTTCTAGGATTAAGGGACTAACAGTTGCTGATTCGATTCATACAAAACAATACTTCTGAATTATATCTAGGCTTAATTGTTTCATTATATACTAAACTATACACTTTTAATATTTTCATGATTGTTATTAATAGATATCGACTTTGAGGAGTGTGTACTTGACGAATGAACAAGTCATTACAAATCATATGTCAAGATCAAAAATATAATTAGTAATCGTTCTAAAATTTCATTTGTTTACAAGTTTTACTATTGTTTTTCGAAATGTACCACACGCATCGTGACTTGTACCGGTCCAACCGGTCCAAGAACCGGCGGAACCGACACCAACACCGGAACTGGCATACCTATATCCGGTTCGGTCCTCGGTCCATAGATTTGCCCAAAACCGGTTCCGGTTCCAAACCGGTTTCGGTCCGGTTCGGGCTGGTTCGGTCTAAACGCTCACCCCTAAAAATGAGAGAGGGGCTGGGCTCGAACGTATGACAATTAAAAAGGAAAAGGGAGAAAAAAAAAAAGAAAAAAGAGAAAATAAAAAGGGAGAAAAAATGAGAGAAAAAAAGAAAGAAGAAATAATAATAAAAGGGAGAAAAAATGAGAGAGGGAGCTGGGCTCAGACGTACAACCCTTCATGTGATGAATGTCAAACACATTAGGCCAAACCACCAAACTAGAAGTACCACTTTTATAGATTCTTTTGAATTTTAGATATATAACCAAGAAGTAATTCAGATAAGACAATAACCACTCACCAAATCTGTAGTTGTTATTATATATAATTCCCAGGATCCAAGGTTTGAGTGAATTCAACCGCATGCCAATTCGATCAATTATCCTATGATCGATCAATTTTAGATATATAAAGCCCAAACAATATCAAAAGCATTTCTCATTCTTCATATTATGCGAAGCGTGAGCTTTTCATCCTTTTTCGGTTTCACATAAACTACTAACTCATCCTGTAAATTGGTTGTCAAACTTCTACCATAATAGCCTCCTAGAAATCGATCCACTTTTCTTACAATTTGTATAGTTTCTTTTCGTGTGGATTTTAGGGTTTTTCCTTCTCTTTGTGACAAAACCAAAGGTTAATTATGTCAATTATAAGTCTGGCAAAATTGATTTATTTTTTATGTCTGTTTCCGCCACGACCACCTCTAGTATGTCCGTCATTGAGATGGAATTTTTCTCAAATAATCAACCTCTCATCTTAACGTGATGTTTGTAGGCGGTGATATATTCATTTCCACTGTAGGCCGGGTTACAATGCTCGATCGCTAGACTTAGACTAACTAACAAAGATGAAAACAAAAATGATGATAAAAGTAATCTTTCTTCAATATCTTCATATTAACATGATGAAAAGGAAAGGGATATTATTAATGTAGTCGCTGATCAACCCGTAGAATTGAAGAATGAGAATGTTTCTGAGACTGATGGTGATCGTTTAAAGCACAAATCTATTCAATTCCTAGGTTTTGTAGTTATAGCCTATTTTTTGGTTGATCACATATTAGGGTTCACCTTGATCCCAATCTATCTAGCTTGATTTCCAAGCACAAAGAATGTTTTAAAGAGAAAAAACCTTAGTCCATTTACATTCGTGATATTTACAACGGTTTCTAGTTTTACTAATTGTGGTTTCATTCCATGTAATGAAAATATGATTGTATTAAAAAAAGATTCTGGTTTTCTCCTAATTCTAATGTCAAATTCTGTTAGGGAACACATTATATCCACCTTGTTTGAGGTTTTCCGTTTGGTTTGCGGGTAAGTTTATCAGGAAAGCTGAGGCGAAGTACCTGTTAGAAAGTCCAGCACAAGAGATTTGCCATTTTCATTGGCTATCCTCTCGGCATTCGACATTGCTAATGTTTAGTTTGTTTGGATTTCTTTTGGTACAATTTGTGATGTTTTTCTGCATGAAATGGAAAGCAGAGGGGTTAAGTGAACTTGATAATTATGAGAGATTTATTGGGGTGCTATTCGAAATAGTTAATACGAGATATTCAGGAGAAACAATACTTGATCTTTGGAATCTTACTCCTGCTATTTGGGTGTTGTCTTTTTCATGATGTAAGTCTCTCAACTTGTTCTCCCCTATTCTGTTGCCTTTACCTCTTAGGGCTGATCATTACAATATATTTGTTACGATTAATTATGGCTAATAGATTTTTCAACTGTCTAGTTAAATTAGTCAAAACACTTCTATTGAACATACAATATGAACAACTGAGCCAACCCGAAACTTGCCAACCCATTTAATTTTCATGTGGGGTTTGGGTAAACGGTCAACCCAGCAACCCAATATATATTGATAAAACATTCATATAAAGTTAATACATTGGTACCTACCAGCACAAAGCCAACCCACCAACCCAAAACTAACCAGTCAAATTTGACTTGTTTTACCCGAAGTTAACTAGTCAACCCGTTTGACCTGTACGTTAGTCTAAACAGTTTATGCATGGTCGTGTCCGAATTGGGTACTTTCGACCCACCAGTCCTTTATCAACTTAGGCCTTGTTCGGGTTGGGTACTTTGGACCTGACAATCTGACCAGATACGAATTTCCACCTTAGCCATATGTGTGGTCTTATCATGGTTTTCATCTTATGGCATTGCATCCCTATGTCTTTTCTTAGTTTGGAGAGTTTAAAAAAAGACTGTCGGACTGTGTATGGTCATGCTTATACTACGACGCACCAAAAGTTATTAAACAGGCTCAGCTGTTGAACAAGTACTTAGCCTCGGCTTTCCAAATAATATTTTTACCATGTAACATTTTTACAGGTACATTCCTCCGTATACTTCTTTTGTTGGAACAAATTGTAATGAAGTGGTGAAGACCAAGAGGAGACACAAAATGATAGAAGAGGTTATGTTTTCACCTCTAGCATACCTAGTCATATTTGTCATCCTAATTTGCATTACTGAGAGAAAGAAGATAGAAGAGGATCCCCTTAACTTCAATGCATTGGGTATTGTTATTGAAGTTGTAAGGTAATTCAATATATATAACTTAGAACCATGTACTTGTTGATACATCTTTAGTATTCAAGACTCGAGTAGATGTAGTAATTTTAGGCTAATTGAGGGTTGGGTACAGAACTTGATTGTTTGCTCGATTGTGTGATCATTGCAGTGCTTATGGAAATGTTGGATTCTAAAAGGGGTATAACTGCGACTCACAGTTAAAGCGTGATGCCAATTGTAGCAGATGGTAAGGTTTCTCAGGAAAGTGGAGTGATGAGGGAAATTTGATACTGATTGTCACCATGCTTTTCGGTACACTAAAGACATACCAAGGTAGATCATGGAAGCTTGTGTAATATTGTTCACCAATGTAAGAGCTAAAACACATTTCTATCTAATCTTTGTTGAAAAGAACATCATTGTATATTGGTACTAATATGAAAATTACCTGAAACATTGAAACCACTACTCGAGCTAAACTAACACCATGAAACCCTAAACATAAATCACAAAAAGAAAGCAGAGCCACTACTAACATGGAGCCGTTTTACAAACAATCTTGAGGTTCTTAAAAGCAGTTCGCAAAAATACATGGTTTACACATTTGGGAACCGCATTTAATATTGTAACATCCAAATTTGATTTTCAATGGAATACCAACCCATTTTGCAGAACAATTTTGCGAAACTGGGAAAATTGGTATGTTTGAACCAATTCGCAAAACAGAGAAGGTATTTGCGAATCCATTATGTAAAATAGATTTACAGATATAATAACATCATATTCTAGTTTCGCAAGGTATGTTGATGTTTAAAATCCAAAACATAGTAGTGTAACTGGTCATACAAGTAGATGTATGTATAAACGGATTTCTTTTATTCAGATGTATATAGTCTAATTTATATTCTTTTATAATTACTTTTAAACTTTTATCATAACCACTTCAAAACGTTGGGATCCAATCCATAACTAATGATTTGTCACTTCAATAACATAACTATTAATTTTTAATTTAAATACTTGTCCCTTGTGTTTTTGACCTTTCATTTAAGTGTCCCTTTGATTTCTAAAGACCTAACAATAATTTAATGGAATTTTCTCCATTCATTTATGTACCTTGTATTCGTGTACCGAAAAGTAAAGAGCATTAGTATATCGTATTTAATATTGTAGTTAATATTTAATCAATCGGTTTCTTTTGTGTAGTTAAGATCAAAGGTGTAATGCCGTTATATATAAAACCAAGTTCAATCCTTTTACACGAATATATTTATTAAATATTAATATATTGTCTTAAACGAATGATAGACACGCGTAGTATAATTAGCAACTAATAGTACGCCAACGCATGCTCGAAGATGTGAACACTCAAATGGCTAGTCTTTTTAATTGTGTCCAAGGATAGATTTTCATTGCTTTTGGCTTGTCTGGAATCATATCGTTTAAGAATCGGAAAATATTGTTATTCTCGTTTGGAAGTAATAAATAAATATAAAAAAGAAAACACGTCAAAAGCTTGCCCACATACTTTTATAGTTTTATAAGTTATAACCTATAAGTATTTCCTGTAACATGCTTCTTTTAATCGTCTCAACGATATAATTGGGTATTGTATAATCTTTCTACGATATAATTGGGTATTGTATAATCTTTCTCGAAAGGGTTAATTAACAAGTTGTAGAATCACTCTTATCTAACTTATAACCAGGTTATAAAAAATTTATAACAGATTTTTCATTGAAGATGTTGTAGAATCACTCTCATCTAACTTATAAATAACAACTTACTTTTAATTTTATATTTTTTTTCTAGGGTTAATTGTTTCGTTATGTATTGAACTTTACATTTTTTACTATTGTATGTAACCACCTTTCAAAAGTGCTATTGTATGTATCGAATTTGTAATTTTCGTATATTGTATGTAATATTTCCTTTTTTGACCATTACAAAAAAGGAAAGTTTCCTTTTTTGTCAAGGCTAAAAATGGCAAGTCAACATACAATATATAAAAATCACAAGTTCAATACATATAATAGCACTTTTGAAAGGTGATTACATACGATAGTAAAAAATGTAAAGTTCGATACATAATGTAACAATTAATCTTTTTTTTCTATGTATTCTTTTATGTTTCATTTATATATTATAGTTTCGATTTTTGTCTTAATTTAATTAGTTTGTAGCTCAAGAATCGAATTCATTATTTCGTAATCGAGAACTTTCATTTTAACTAAAAAAATTAATACTCAAAAGTTTAATATCTACATCGCAAATAGTTATATCCTTCTGACAACATTTTAAACATGGTATTTTCGTTGACTGTAAGAAATTTGAGTGGGGAATCAACCGGATCAGTCAGTAACATGTCTATTATGTTTATTAATCCAATAATAAATATAATTTTTCAGGTTACATAATGGTTAGATAGGAATAAAACTTAAAAGTATAATACGAATATAGAAAGAGAAATAAAAGCACGTTTGAGAAAAAATATAAAATTGAAAATAAGATTTTATTGTTAGATAATTAACTAATTACGACAACTTATAGTGATAAGGGCTCTATCAAGGCCTTCCATACGACATTTGACGGCCACTGAGTAAGAAATTTCATACTATTTTATTCAACGCCGTTATTATTAATGGCCTTAAAACATTATAGTAATGATCGAGATTTTGAATATCAATTACCCAGAAAAGTATGAAGTATGAGTAAACAGAGACGTACCCCTATACGATAAACTATACTCGAAATTAAGATTAATTTACATTAACAATAAACATGGCAATAGAAAAATCAACCTTAATATAATTATTGGATGGATTGGATTTATAATTCACGACATGTAGCAACTCGAATTTGTGATTTTATCCTAATGCACTCCTCTTAATGATATTACGATGTTCAAAAAATAATAGAGTTAAGCGTATCACAACAATGTAATAACACGTAACTTATGTCGTGTAATTGACAAGATTAACTTTCTTTGTATGTATTCAACTTTCGATTATTGTTGTTTATATGTGATTTTTTAATGTAAAAATTTGTATAAATGTCATACTGTAATTTATATAGATGACATACCATTCAACTAATATTTAACGATAAAAGTAAAAAAATTACATTCACATCAAATCAATATTGTTAACTAAGTCGATGTATAGTAATTAGATTTTGAAATACTTGATCCAAAATAACAATATCATCAAACAAGTTATTTTTCCACGTTTTTAAACATGCCTGATGCCAATGAATTTTGATCCCTTGTCATATGCCATTACATAATTATGATAGAATTTGTGGCCACTAAGTCTCAACCTCTGACTATTCTTTTTGCTATGATTTAGACGGATTTGACGGCACCAAGGAATTAACATGAACATCAATATGGGAATTAAGAAAGAAGGAGAAAAGATAAGAAAATAAAAAGATTAATTTTAATCTTTTACTTTTAAAATGTTAAAATTTATATGTGATAAATAATATTTAAAATTACAAAATAAAATTCATTTATAATGAAATCAAAAGGTGAGATTTGCTTCATTTCTTTCTCAAAATTTAAAGTTTCCATCTGGATCATTCTATATACAGCACATGGATTTAAATAGAATAAATTTTTAAGAGAGAAAAGAAAGAAATATATATTCAAAATAAAAAGCAAGTATAGTTCAACAAATAATAAATATAATTTCAAATAATGTATTATATGATACACTCATCTATAATTCAAACAACCGTTGTTTTTAATAAATACTTTTTTAGAATCAAAAGAATTAATTTGCTTAATCAAATGATTAATTTATTGAATAAAATGTATAAAGAAAATCTTCTCTCTTTTCTCTACCAATGAACTCACTCCTATATATATATACATAATGTTAAAATGAGAACAGTGAGAACAAAAATATATATACACTGAAATCCATGTCTATATATATACATATATATATACAGTACCAGGATCTAAAAAGAAATTTTTTTGGGGGGAGAATGTGGAGAAATATATATTTAAAACTATAAATTAGTAAAAGACAAGTATGATTCAATAAAAAATAAATATGACTTCAAATTGAATCAAAGAGTTATTTTGCCGAATCAAAGGGTTAAAAAACTCTTTTCCCCCTTTGCCACCAATTTTTCCTTCTCCTTTGAACCCACTCCTATATATAAATATATATAGGCATGAGATCCAGTGAGAACATAACGTTAAAGAAAGAACTGTTAGAACACTTTCGGTTTTCATTTACAATTTATTTTTATTTGTGAACCCTTATTATTATTATTTTGCTTCATAGAAAATTTCAATTGTGAATCTTTATTATTTTTTGACTTCATAGAAAATTTTAACTGTAAACTTTAATATATTTTGTTTTGCAAATTTTTTTAAATGTGAACTTTTATTATTTTTTGGCTTCACGGAACCTTTTAAAGTAATAAATTTTCATAGTTAAAAAAAGTTTGTGAAGTAAAATACAATAAAGGTTCATAGTTAAAAAAATTTGTGAAGCGAAAACATATAAAGTTTCACTTCATTGTAAATTTTTTTGAAGTCAAAAAATAATAAAGTTGACCATTAAAATTTTCTTTGAAGCCAATAAATTAATGAAGATTCATAATTAAAATTTTATGTGAAGTAAAAAAAAAATGTTCACAAATAAAAAAATAAATTGTGAATGAAAACCAAAAGTATTTTTACCATTATTTTTTTAACATTGTGTTCTTACTGGATCTCATGCATGTATATGTGTGTGTGTATAGACACATGCTAATTCGTTAGTGCCGTCAAATATGCTAATTTGTTAGCGATATTAGGTCATGTTGTGTGCTAATTTGTAAGCTTGTAAAATATTAAATGAGCAGGGTTTAAACTTTATAATTTATACTTAAAACGAGTCTAGTTTGAATTTTACAAAATATGAATAAATGAAGCTTTATAAAATGTAAAAAGGCCGAGTTCGAACTTGAACCGGCTCACACTTCAATTGACTCTTCTACACCACTAATCAATTTAATGTTATATGTTATTATGCTAACTTTTATTCCCTATCTTTTAGGCACAATACATTTATTATTGCTCTACATATAATTATACTAGTCAAATAATACATGATCCCCCTCTCACATATATAATATACTATATGATATAATATATAATATTATGTATTATATAAAGCTCCAAAAATCAAGTAGATCACTCACTCTTCCAACATATATGTCAATCAACTTCACAACCTTATTTTTCCCAGAGTCATACAAACAAAAAACCATGAAACTCATTTCCTATATCGGAAAGAAAGTAGAACAACTTTGTAGTTGTTCATGTTTTTGTCGATTCACGTGGTTTCATCCACGTGGAAACCGATTTTCATTGGAGTTGTTCTATATTCTTTTTGTTTCGTTGTTAGGGTTTTTTATTCTCCTATCTATCGATGGAAGAATGGAAAATTTCACTCCTACGAACTTAGACTTTTTCTTCACTTCTGTCTCAGCGACCACTGTTTCGAGCATGTCCACAGTAGAAATGGAGGTTTTCTCAAACGCCCAACTTTTCATTTTAACTATACTTATGTTTATTGGTAGCGAGGTGTTTATTTCAATGGGTGCACTCTATGTTCGTAAAAAAATTTTAAATGTGTCTACAAAAGATGGTAATAAAGTCGATCCCTCTATTAGCTACCTTGACACGCATTGTAGTTCTCTGGAACTTAATAACATAACCATCCATGAAAATAGAAATTCAAAATCCGACACTTGTTGTGAAAATGTCTCTAAAACCATTGTCGATATGGAGGATTTAAAGTACAAATCCTTCAAGTTTTTGTGTGGTGTTGTATTGTTTTACCTAGTGTTTGTCCATTTTTTGGGTGTGCTATCAGTTTTGATATACATAAATGTCATTTCAAGTGCCAAAAATATACTCAAGCAAAAGGATCTACAAGTTCTTACATTTTCCATATTCACTATAGTATCAACATTTGCCAATTGTGGTTTTGTTCCAACCAATGAAAACATGTTGCCCTTTAGGAAAAATTCTGGTTTGTTGTTAATCCTTATTCCTCAAGTCCTATTAGGTAACACTTTGTACCCTTCAGTTTTGAGATTTTCAATTTGGGTCGTTGGAAAATTCACCAAGAAAGCCGAAACTAGCTACTTGTTAAAAAACTCCACAGTAGTTGGTTATCATCATCTTCTTTCGTACCAGCACTCATCCTATCTTGCGATTACAGTGTTAGGTTTTATCATGGTGCAATTTGTTTTGTTTTTGTCAATGGAGTGGACTTCAGGCTCTTTGAAAGGCATGAATGTGTACCAAAAAGTTGTTGGAAGTTTGTTTCAGACAATAAACACGCGGCATACTGGTGCATCAATCGTTGATCTCTCTACCATCAGTGCCGCTGTATTGGTTCTTTTCGTCGTAATGATGTTAGTCTCTCTTTATTCATCATAACTGTATAAACAAAGTACAATCATATAAGAATTACAATGAAAGAAAATGTAATATCACATATAAGATGTATTAATTACAAGAAGACTTAAGTACACTTAAATGTAATTATATGTGCTCTGACATTCGACATTCGACATTCGACATTCATAGTATGCAACAAAGTACTCGGGGTTACCTTGTGTGTAATGAACTTTCAATTTATTGCTATTATATATATTTTAGTGACGTGAACACTTATAAGGATGACAGTAACACCTTATATAGCTCACACGTAAATAAAAATTACATACAATAGCAACAAATAGCAAGTTTATTATATACAATGGAAGCCCAAATAGTTAACTGTATACTATGAATGTGGAGAATAAATAATTACATTTCCGTTCCTTTAAGCCTTACCGGAACCAGGATAGAATAAGGTGAAAGAAGTCAAATAACGATTTTATTCAAGAATTTATTCA
This sequence comes from Logfia minima, assembly GCA_963921325.1. Lineage (NCBI taxonomy): Eukaryota > Viridiplantae > Streptophyta > Magnoliopsida > Asterales > Asteraceae > Logfia > Logfia minima. The sequence continues at coordinate 35,682,232 of OY992767.1, forward strand.
CCGATGCATTATGAAAAAGTTGGTGAGTAGATTGATTGTACACCCCATATTGATAACTTGATCGTTAGTTTGTATACCTAAAAGCTTCTCACATCATGGGATTCCTAAAATACAGATGCTAAAGAGTAAGACCATATTTGTTTGATAATTCATGTCGTCTAATTGGTGACTCCAGTCTCCATTTTACATTATGGGGTTGTATGTGCGCCTAATTTACTTGACTAGTTACACTGTCATCAGAACACATAGATGCTAAAACTGTTTGATTTATTACATTTTTCAGGTATCTTCCACCATATACCTCATTTTTACCGGCAGAAGGAGAGAGCGTTGAACAACGGAACAAAAGGAGTAGCAAAGCTATTGAGAACTTAATCTTCTCACAACTCACATATTTGGTCATATTCATCATTCTGGTTTGCATAACAGAGAGGAAACAGATGGTTGAAGATCCCCTCAACTTCAATGTTTTGAACATTGTAGTTGAAGTTATAAGGTATAGTAACAAATTGACATATGGCTATACTATCCTAATAGGTATTTAACCTTACATATTATAAATAATACCTCTTCACATGAAATCATGAATATATACATTAGATGATGTGCTTTAATATTATTGCTATCATATATAATGAAACGTTAATGTTGAGCTTGAAAGGATACATTACAATATATGCTGAGGCATACAAAAATTGTTGCTTTCACTTAATATTCTGAAGGGACAAAACTGCTTTAGTACTTTTGTTCTTATCGAACAAGTTATTCTAAACCTTTTTAGTTCTTTTAGTTTCTAAAGAATATTATAATTCTCAGTCAATAAATCATAGAGAACGTAGGACTACCAGAAATCTAAACTCCACCAGGCCATATTATTGTTCGATCATGCATAAAATACATTAATCTTGATATCTTTATTCATTGTGTGACCCTCCATTTGCATCACATAAGTTTAATCTTCCCCAATTACTATTAAAACTCTCAACAACTACATAGAATTAATAATGTGAGATTTTAATATATTGCAGTGCGTATGGAAACGTTGGATACTCAACAGGCTATAGTTGTGATCGACGGTTGAATTTAGATGGAAGTTGTGAAAACAAGTGGTACGGATTCTCCGGGAAGTGGAGTGACAGGGGAAAACTTGTTCTGATAGTGGTTATGATTTTTGGTAGACTAAAGAAATTTAATATGAATGGAGGCAAAGCATGGAAGCTATCATGATAATTAATCAGTTACGTTGTACCTTCAAGTGCTCCAGATTGATGGAGGTCATAGTACGAATAAATAGTATTTTGTAACGCGTGTAATGACTTGATGCATATATATAATATAATTGTATATTCTAAACTGATGTCAATTAGAAAATATATGGTGTTTTAATCAACTGCATTTTAAAGTTCCACTGTAAAAAATCATTTTCATGTTCATCAGTTGCCATCTGTCCATTTTGACGGCCATAAAGGGACTTGCTTGTTTTTAATTAACAGATAATCGTTATCAAAAATTTATTATCTTGGTCTTCAAAAATCAAACAACAAACTATTATCTCATGATCGAGTGCTCACCCAAATAGTGAAGGGTTGCTAATGTTGTCCTGGGGTATGGATTCTGATTATTGGTTATGTTTCAGTCTGACGAGGACGTCAGGAGTTTAAGGGGGTACTTTGTATCAACTCGTCTCACATCGGTTTGAGATAAGAAATTTGAGTCCCTTATAACTCTAAAGCAGTGGGCTACTAGTATCCTTCCACTATGGTTTTTAGTTGAACCTGAAGAATACTCAAGTAATCTAATGCTCTCGGCTTTGGGGGGCGTTTCAGGCATGGTCTATCTCTACGTAAGTGTAAAACGAATTCTAAGAGAGATATTTGTTCATGTATAAATGTTTAAGATTATCATGTTTTAACTGCATGGGTGTAATAAAAATGAATATAATGTATATAAGTTATATAGTGTTAAGCCGCCATGTTACTGACCTTTTGGGTTATGGGTCAATATGTCAAACATTTCAAAGGTAAATAAAATTATCACATTTGGTCATTTAGAAGAATTAATTTTTAAGAAAATTGACAGAAGTCAGACTATGAGGTGATTGACATTATCACAGTTCTTGATAATTCTACTCTTCAATCCGTTTCTCTCTAAAATCTGTTAAGAAGTACTAAAGTGCGCGTCTTAGTTCAGAGGTAGCCATTTTGACAGAACGTTTGGTTTAACTTGCTGCACTACTTTTTTGGCCAGAACAAGAAAAATTTATCGGTGTCCAACAAATGTAGAGATGTGAATGGTCAACAAATTAACCTAGGATTAGAATTATAAAATCAAAGTGAGTGCGATATAGAGTCAAATTTAGTTGTTGCTTTCCAAATAAAATTCTTCAAGCATTTGCATTCTGTAATTCGAAGCAAATGTTCTTTGTTTAGCAAATAACAGTTGCAAAAAGGTATCTAAAAAAAACTGAACTAAGAAGAGGGAATGCTTGTGATTCCCATTATTTAGCCGAGCAATCATGGCTTTAGATGTTATAGATGGAATCAAATTCTTCAAGCTTTAAATTCTGTTGATGCCTTTGGTGGGATTAGATTCAAAAATTCTCCATTTAGTTAGGATAACTTAAAGAACAAGCCAAAAGAAGAAATAAATCTTGATCCTAATACAGTAATACTTATAAAGCAAGTAAGCAAACATTCACACATTATTGTTTCACTTTCGTAAAAAGGTTCATATTAGCATGTGATCAGTGTGTCTTGGAATTTCAGGATCTCACAGCCGGGATCAACATGGAATCTTAATAAATAATTTTAGACATTTTCATTACAGAGAGCATATATTCCATCAATCATCAGGTGTGTGTATGTGATTGAATTTTGCTAGAAAAGATATGATCAATCAAACTCTGGAGAACACTTATATAAACAATCAAGAATAATACCAATCAAACTAAGCAAACCTTTTACTCTTTCTCTAACTGCAAAACAAACATCATACATACAAAAAGCCTTTCTATCTTTATAAATATCTTTTTCTGATGAAATCAGTTGAACTAAGAACTAGTAGGACGGCTGGTTTGATATTGGTTTCAGTTTATAAAACATTATCAGAATCCCAGTTAACTGGTCCAGACCCAGGCCTGAAACTGATCCGAAAAGGTTCAATCCTGGTTCAGATCTTACCAGTCATAGAACTGTTACAATTGGACTCGAAGTTTTGAATCTTATAATTAGTAGATGTTATGTTGAGCAGATTTTCAATTTTTGAATCTCATGTGGCGGTTCCTAAAAGCCACGTCAATGAGGTTCCTCGAGTCGAACAATCCCAACACCGCGATGACATGATTACTAATAGGTCATTTAGCATTAGTGACTCAGCTACTTTATATATGCATATAAAAACATTACAAATATAATGAAAAATGATGCAAACCAATATACACAAAAACATGATACTAAGTCAATTATATGTCACATCTACATAAAATCAAAGGTCTTTTACAGGAAACATCAACTATGCAAGTTTTGCCATTTTCTACCAATGAAGAAACAAAAAGGATTGAAAATATTTGAGCTTGCAAAGATTCAAAACAGTCCTGGTGGAATATTATAATAAGCGTCATATATGGGAAAGGACTCAAACAAATTCAATCACACAGTGGATGTTCAACCATGGCTCGCTCCTACCAGGATCAATTTCCCCGATTGTCAATTTCTCCAAAATATTCGCATGTTTTGGTAGGTAACTTATTATGGCGACCTCTTTCAGTATTACACAAGAAACTACTAAAATGTAGACAAGTTCGTACCTCCACCATTAATGGGTCCCATTCCATTCCGAAAGGTAGAAGCCCCTAATAATTAGCAATGAGCCTGTGTAGAGTGACACTTGAGGTTAAAGAATTATGTTATTAGAATGTCAAAGAATTCACTAATTTGGAACAAAAAGGCAGCGTTTAGATGTGCGTTTTAAGAATCATTGAGATTTGATAATTAGAATAGTTAGTATTTGATGCAAAAATATGAGTCGTACATTTGACCGTCAAAATCAAAATGTCCCTCTTCTTGTTGTTGTTATATTTTGTCAATATGCTCAAGGTACCCATAAACTTACATCCCGAAAGATAAGATACTCAAGATTGGGCATATTGTTTAACAAAAGCAGCAGCAGATTCCCTTCCCAAGCAGTCACAAGTTTAACCAAGTTAGGGAACGTGGGTAGCTTTAAACCATGTAAGTGAGTGATTCCCTGCATAAAGTAAACAAGGGACATTACCATGTAAGTGAGTGACTTAAACCATGTATGATATTCAATATATTTCACCTTGGCCCCTCCTTAAGATAAAAAAGGTTTGTGAAACTTAAAGTCTGCAAGCGCAACCTCACCGGTGGGCGGTAGCTCATCAATCCAAAACTCTCTCCATCTTTTATTTTAGTTATATGTTTGTTTTCGTTTTTGTTGTTTATTTGTACTCAGTAACTTGATTATATGTACATATAATTGAGTAACTTGCTAGATAGGGATTCAAAATTTTGTTCTCCATTTACTTTAAAATTGTTAACTGTTTTTTCTTTTTCAATAATTATTTTCCCTTTAATTGGTATTCGTTTGATTATTACTTTATTGAATAAATCAATTGAAACGGATGCTTTATGAGAATTTGACAGTGCTTAACATATTAGTTTAACTACTAACTTCAATTCGGTTAGAAAATCAGGGTTACAAACTAGAAAACAATTGTAGTTATATTTCTTCATATCACAACGTCATATATATGTACTTTAACAAACTTTCGTGTGTATTTTAGCGTCTATATGTTATCTTTCTTTCATAACAATATATATTTTATATACTGAGGACTGATCAAGAGGGAAGGGGTAATCCTAAGGGAATGGGGAAGTTAATCTGAGTCGTCCATTAACATTCTTCTTGATCAATGATAACTAACATTCATTATGAAAAATGTTTAATCATAAACCCTGCCCACTATTTTTAACATTCTTCGTGATGAATGATAACTAACATTCACCGTGATGAATGTTAATGAACGGCTCAGATTAATTTCTCCCATTTCCCCTAGAATTACCCCTTCCTTGTAAATCAGCCCGTAAATATATATATAGTTTTTGCTGAGATGTAATTGTTTGTCCATTAATAAAAATTATACTTTCCTAAAAAGATATAGATATAGTTATATTACATACTAGTGCTAAAACCCGTGCGATGCACGGCTGTAGGATATTGTTTATTTATTGGGTTAATCTATATGCTTAGTTTTTTTGTAGTTCCACTATTTGTGTCAACAACAGTTACGTACTATTGTTTATTAAATTTCAAATTTATTTATTTTAGAAATTATGTATTTATAGTACATACAATACAACTTACCTACTGCTCCTGAAATTGCTGTTGCTGTTTTCATTATATATTATATATATATTTACTTCTTCTATTTTTATTTTATTTTTAATTTATTTAGAGGAAGCTTTCTAATTTTGTTAAGTTATAAAGAAAACTTAATATCATTTAATGATAATTAATTAAATTAAATTAGTTTTAAAATTTAAATAATTCCACATAAGATTTAATGACATGGCATATTAAATGTGAGAAAATTTAAAAAAATGACACATATGAATTTTGTATATTTGTCAAAATTTCATTAGTTCCACATAAGCATAATTAGACATCCTTATATCCACTTTTAGATATAATAAGGATTGTTAATTTGTTATATATATATATATATATGATAATAATATGATGATATGTAGTTATAGAATTGTAGTTATATAAAAATCCTGTTAAATTGTAGTTATAGAATTTATATAAGCATTTCACCATGTAATGGCTTATTGAATCTATTTCTTTTCGTTGTTTCTTCATTATTTCATGGAAGTGATCAGCATCAGATGAATGAGAACTCTAGGGTTAGGTCGGATTTCGATTCAGACAAATATTTGTTCACAACTTGGGGTTTCGAGTTTTATGTGAGGAAGTGAGGATGTTTGTGCCAGAATTACAATGTATTTGGGTTATTCAAGCCCAACTTTCTCATGTGGATTCCCTAGGCCCAATTGGACTTGTTCATGTGTCTTTTAATTCGATTTTTGAGTGCTAAAAGGCCCAAAATCTTATATTTTGTGGCTTGGTTCATATTAATCTCTAGTTGTGTGAAATTAAAATTTGTTCCCTCTTATTTTTTGTTTGAGAATTTCTAAACGGAAATTGGAGATTACGAAAGCGTTATTAATATTTGACCGTCAATGGGCATGTTCTTTTTTTTTTTTCTTTCAATTTTAGTACTTGTTTATAGTACCAATAAACATGTTCTCTGTAGTATGAACAAATTAAACATATTCACATGGATCAAACATATTAATCATTCATCTTGATCTTCAAAACGTCAAATTGTTATATCAGATTGTTAATGTTGTCCGGAGACAAGTAAATTCAGAGTTTCATTTCAAATGAAATTCTCTAAGCATTTGTATTATGTGATTAGAAGCAAATGTCCTGTGCTCAGCAGATAGCAGCTGCAAATACGTATCTAAAACAGACTTGGCTTCACACGGAATCAAATTCTTCAAGTTTCGGATTCTTTTAATGCATTTGGGGGGATTAGATTCAAATATTCTCAGCTAACGAGTAATGATAACTTCAAAAACAAACTAAAGTAGGAAAGCTTCTTGATTCTGATACTTTTTAACCTATATAAAGCAACTATATATTCAAACAGTGTTTGACTTCCATTAAAAGGTTTATATTCTGGAAATGGCCAGTATATGGCGGAAATTTTAGGATCTCGCAGTTGGGTCATCATGAAATTATAATAGACCAGCTTTAAACATATTTTAAGTATATAGAGCATATATTCCATCAATCACCAAGCCACATAAACAAGGTTCGTCTAATCAAACAATCCCAACATGGCTATCGCGTGAAACTTATAGGCCATTTTAAGCTGGTGCCTCTGCCTCCTCCATTGATGGGTCCCATCCCGCTCCGAAAGGTAAAAACCCCTAACGATAAATAAACAAATAGTCAAATATCAGTAATTAGCTATGAGCCACCAGCTTGTTTAGATGTGGTCTTGAGAATCATTATATGATATTTTAGTTATTAGAATAGTTACTAGTATGTGTATCAAAAAGTCACTCTTCTTGTTGTAAAATTTTGTCAATATGCTCAAGGTACACATAAACTTACATCCGATAACATAAGATACTCAAGATTGGTCATCTTGTTTAACAAAACCAGCAGCAGATCCCGTTCCCAAGCAATGACAAGCTTAACCAAGTGAGGAACATTGGTAGGTTTAAGCCATGAATGCGATTGATCTCCTGCATGAACTAACCACTGGAGATTATCATCGGGAAGCACAATACAAAAGAAAATTTCAACTCAACGAGATTTTTAGCATCTTATGTTAGTTTATAAAAAATGAGCATCACTTAAATGCACAATATAAGTATTGTCGGCATAGGATTTAGTGTAATTAACACGTACTCCGTGCAATTTAAAATTAAAAATAATCCACTGAATAACTTAAATGGATTAAACCTACGGTGGATCCTTAAACATATAGATAAAGAATCATAAGTCAATGTCAGTATTTTGGTGGCAGATGAGATGCACGTCAAGAGTTGAATAACGGAGATAGACATATTGCCAACATGAGCTTCAACAAGAGATATAGGATTGACCAAGGTGTACTTTGTGTACGAGTTAGCAAAAATGTAATCAAGTTTGGCAGCATCAATCACTAATTAGCAACTCCCAAAATCAGTCCACTTAATCTTTAATATCTTCAAAGATGGCCAAGAGACCATAACCATATATGAGCTGTGAGATAAGGTTAGTCTATCCAAAGACAACTCTTCTAAAACAGGACACCATGAAATCAGATTCACCAGTGATTTTGTATCGAAATGTTTAATGCATTGAACATTATCTTCTTCAAACATGGAAAATGTCTCCCAACTTCAGGCATAACTAAAACAATTGCGCCTTCTAAAGTCAACTTAAGAAGAGTATTGTTGCAAGTTTTAAATAAATCCCGGTAAAAACTATCATTACATGTATCCTCGGGTAGATACCTAAACTCAGGTTCTTTAGCTTTACACTGAGTACCAATACTAAGCCAATTATTAACACGATAATCATTGCAGCCATAAGAGCATTGAAGGAACAACTTTTGGATGGGCATACCACCACGAAGAGCTAGGGTTTGATTAACTGAATAACTATATTTGTTGGCTTGTTCTTTTAATTTGGGAAAAAGAAATGGAGATTAGGGCAAATGTGCTTCCACCTGTTTGACAAAATGCGTGAACGAGTAGCATCAGCATCAGCATCAGCATCAGCATCAGAATATGTATAAGCAGTTCATCAGGTGATGGGCTTATGTTATCGATTCCTTTTCGTTGGTTCTTGATTCCGTGGCGATTATTAGCAGCCGATGAATGTTTGCCCATTGAGATCTCTAGGGTGCGGATGTTTATTTATATGTTTCGTTTGCTGATTTGGATCTTCTAGATCTCAAGCCCAATATGAAAAGTTCTTTTTTTTTTCAAATAAATTCCCTAGGCCCAACTAAACTGCTAATGTTGCCAACTTATCTATCTATTCAACTTTGGTGCTAAAAGGCCCAATGTGTAAATTATTCATTCTTATATTTTTGCTATAAAATTTCCAATCGAAAATCGGAGATGACGAAAGCGTTGTTAATATCTGTCTACTCAGTATAAGTTCTACATCGATGATCTCTTTAGCTTTTCTGACATGTTCTTTTTTTCTTTTAATGTTTAGTTTTTTTATATATGTTATGTAGTATGAAAAATTAAACATATTCACATGAATCATTTCTTTTGTATTCTAACAAAAATACAGGGTTGTGTTATGGCCTTATGGGCAGATTTTGAATGTAGGTACACTATCACACGGGTTATGGGTACACTAATTAGCGCGTTAATTATATGGACACAATGATAATAACGTCATCTGTGACTGTGTGCACATTATGAGATCTTTTTGAAATATGTTTGAACTTTGAAGGGTAATCAAATACAAACATTGGTCAGCAAGTAATAATCACTTCAAGATTGATTCTAAATCACTATATATATATATATATATATATATCGGTCACATGGCTTATGTATATTGTTGTAAACAGATTTTCATATATCATACCCACTTCAATCAACAAGTAGTACTGCCTCGCGCATAAAGGATAAAACAGGAAAAGCATTACTCGTAATTTAACAACTAACATATTGTTAGAAAAAACAAACCCACAACGTTCGTGTAATCGAGGTTACACCTATAAACAATAAACAAATAGACAATTACTAACCAATCAATTAAAACAAAGCAACAAGATAAAATACGAACAATACGACACAAGGATATAACATAGTTATGCCCGATTTTCAACTTGGAGATCGGTTTAGTCTACGAGGCAAAATCAGAAGAAATTTTTTTTATTATTTTCGAACCAAAGATTACAATTATATGGGGTTTATTTATATAGGAAACAAGAAACTCAGCCACCAAAAGAACTGCATGTTCTGCTGACTCAAGGGATCGCGTCGCGATTCCCCTAAATGACATCACGATTTAGCACTTTCCAACAAATCGCGTCGCAATCATCACAAGTTGTGACGTTTATTCAGGCAGTAACCCTGTTTTCTTTTTAATTTGTTAAGCTTTAGAAAACCCAACACTTTTTTATATATATTCATAGTCATCGTAAACTACTACATAATGTCATTTCCTTTTGGTCTTTTCTATCATATATTCATACAGAATATGTCTGGTCCGAAGTTCAACTTCAGTCCAGAGTCAGGCCTGAAACCGAAATAATAAAGTTCATTTCAAGATCAAATTCAAACGAATTAGCAAAGTAACATAACGATCAAGACCTAGACTTAACGTTGTATTTATTGAATCTTAAACTCACTCCTAACATGGCGGTCTTTTAACGGACATTCGATGCGATTTGTAGCTTTGACAATGATAATGTCCAAATCTTTAACATCAAAAATATGATCATAACAATTAAGTTATTTTTACCTTTGTAGTTTTTAACAATTGTCATACGTGAATTAATTAGTTCACTTTATCAAAAAATGTCGGTAAGTAATGAAAAATGTAACTTGTAAATCTGTTTAAGTATATCTGGAAAGGGAAAGAAAAAGAAAAAGCATTAAAAGATAAGTAAACAAATAAGAAAAGAATATGTCTTTTGTTCATGGAGATGGAGGAGTGTACATTCATTTCCATTCTTCCATGTAATTTACACATCTTGGTAATGAATATATCACTTGCTAACTCACCTTAAAAGTTAAAAAAAAATCATTTAACATCTAATCTACAAGGATCATATTGTCACAATCTTTAATAATAATAATAATAATAATAATTAGTACATTACTCTGATCCGTAGTAGGAATAATACTTTATTTGTATTATTATCGATCTAGCTTCCTTTAGTAAACAAAATCCACAAACTTTAGAAGGAAGACTCGAATGATTCCTGAAATTAAGTTCATGCTTATATAACATGTCAACTCTTTCCATCATTATTATATATTGTTACCTACAGGTTTTCTTTTCAATTTTTAGAACAATTTTTTTCTGTGCCAATTTCTTCTTCCCATATTTTAATACTGAAAAATAAATAATATAATAATGTTTGAACATGAACACCCATTGAATCTCATTGATATGTTGTCAAAGCATATAAACTATGAAGAAGAGAGTGATGAAGATGATGATGAGAAGGATTTAATTACAAAACAAGACTTTGAATGTGAATGTGATCGATGTGGTGAAATAATTAATTGGTATCATCGGTATTACTACAAGTGTGATCAATGTCACTATTCGATTCACAAGTTTTGTGCAGAGCTTCCGGCAACGATGGAATTTGTTGCTCATACTCATACTCTTATTCTACTCCAAACACAACTCAATTGGTCGTGCGATATTTGTCAAGCCAGTCATGATCCTCAAGACCTTAGTTATCGATGTTCTCAATGTGATTTCGATGTTGATGTAAACTGTGCTACAAAATGGCTAAATACTAATATCATTTATCACCCAAGTCACATACACCCACTAGTTTGCATCCGCAAAAAGATTATATGCGAGTGTGATGCATGTGGAAAAGAGCATAAAGGGGTATTTTATCAGTGTGCAATTACATGTCCTATCCCCTTAATCCATAAAGAGTGTATATTTCTACCGTAAAAGTTAAAAACTCAACAAACTCATCCTCACCCGCTCACGCTTGCTTATTCCTTTTCGAGCAGCGACTGGGAAAGTAGATTTTATCCCAAATGTAGGGTATGTCAAGGCGATTTTCATTTTGAGGATCGGTGGATTTATAAATGCGAAAAATGCAGATTCTATGCCCATTTAGATTGTGCAACATACAGAGATGAACCCTTCATTTCCATCCTAAAGACTCCCGGTAAGCCTATTTAATACTTTTACAGTTATATCCAATTTAATGAAACTTTATTATTCTGTAGGTCATTTTTATGTTATGATTGAGTATGGTAATTCATCTATAGGTACCGGAAAACTCGTTAAAAACTATGAAGATGATGAGCATCCGGATCTTCTTCACCTTCCATTTCCTGATGAAACTTATACGTTACCAAAACACTTGTTTTATAAAGAAACTGGATCAATGAGGTTAGAAACTAATGATGTGATCCAAACACAAACACACATTAGTCATCAACACCCACTTTATTCTAGTGGATGTTACTACAATGCCATCCTCTTCAAGAATATTAAAAAGAATATCATATCATAACCCAACAAAAAAAATTCAAGTTTTATGCAATGGATGTGTGAAACCAATTACGAATCCACCTTTTTACATGTGCGCAAATGAGGACGAAATTGCAACTTTGTACTTCATGAGTGGTGCACCCGACTTCCAGCCAAATTGAATGACCACCCGAGTCACCCGCAACATCCCCTCGTTTACGATCCAAAGATCCCTTGTGGGGTTCTTGGTGTTTTCCTTTGTGATATTTGCGACTTGCCTAGTAATGGATTCGTTTACCATTGTGTCGAATGTCGATACTCTGTCGGTGTATGTTGTGCATTCATACCCGAAAAAGTCACTCACACCGTTCATCAAAATCACCTCCTTTATAGAACTAAGACCAGACGGAACAAGAAATTGTGTCATTTGTGTCAGGGGAGTCTTTATTTTAGCGATTTTCTATTCAGGTGTAATGATTGCGATATTTATCTACATCCCGCGTGTGCTTTGTTACTGACCGAGACAATTACACACAAGTATGACAAGCACCCAATGAAGCTAAGTTACTTTCCGATTGAGAACCACAAGAGTGAATACTTTTGTGATATTTGTGAGGAGAAATTAGATCATAATAAACCCTTCTATCATTGTCATGAGTGTATTATGTCTTTACATTCAGCTTGTGCTCCGTTAATACCTCAATCAGAAACAGACATGCCTTCCTACTATTGGAGTAAAATTGTTAATAAATTTTCGAATATAAAGTTGGGGAATTCACAACGCCACTCACGTTCACCAACACCCTCTTTCATTTGTTCAAGGAAGTCAAAGTGACGGTGAATGCACTAGGTGTCCTTTTATATTGCAGTACGCGATGATACTTAAATGTCTACAATGTAACTTTGCAATTCATTTCGATTGTTTACAATATATGCATCATGCATGACTATGCATTCCATCTTGTGATAGGTTGGCCCATTAATTAAGTTGTATGTTTTAATTTGTTGTTGCAATGACATTAATTAAATATGGTATGTATTATTGACTTTGATATAGTTATATAAGTGCGTATTACAGTTTTAATAATAGTATTGTAACTAAAACAATTTAATTCTAATTGTTTGTTTTTGGTTGTATTAAATAAATATATTTGAATTTGATATTTCCCGTTTGTTTTGCACATACAGACTACAGAACATCTAAAAAAACCATGTCTACCGGGCTTAAAAACTGAAGGTTTGAAAACTGAATCCAGGTTGACCTCTAAGTGGCTTATAAACCAGACTCAAGAATAGGGTGAAAAGCCCAAACTATATCTATAAATTTATAATCGACTGATTGGAGGCCCTTTAAAAATGTGGGCCCAATGCAGTGCCAACACACTAACCTCTAATTATAGACACTTTTTCGTATTTACGAACTTTTAGTTTAGAAAATAGCTAGGTGGTACTAACATAAGTTCTTTTGAAATTTGTTTTTTTTTTTATATATTATTCTTTAGGTGCTTTTAAGTTATGAATACAATTTTGTAAATTTAGAAATTTTGTGTTTGATTTTAGTATAAAAGCTAAAAACACCAAAATGCTTTATAGTAACATTTACCGACAGATAAACCATGATGTATTGCTCTAATATCGCCCCGATAGAGTTTTTCTTAAACGATTTATCATTTATGGTCGTCTACACATATTTAATTATTTCGTGTCTTAAAGGGTTGCTTTATAGTTGTGGTACATGCCACCAAAATTCACGAATGGCTTTGATTTTATGATAGAAAAACGTATAACCAAGTTTATGATGCTTTTTGATAAATTCAAAATCACATGGTCTTATTAGGATGATGAATAAATGGTAGTTACAGAAATTAAAGTGATGAAAATATAAATTTTATTTATTCGTCTTCTTTCAAGTGGGAGTTTGGAATTTGCTTTTGAAGGAACATCGTTTAGGTCTAACTAAGTTGTTAGTTATCGTAGGGTGTCTGTGACTTGGTTGTTCAGATTTGTGTTTTATACATATGATGATCATTATCATTATCATTATATGTATTGTATGTAAGGCTCCACCTTCATAGCCCTTATATCTGTTTATTATTGCATAAATAACAATTAATTTTTTCGCTCAGGGAAGGTTCATCCTTTTGACTTTGAATTTCATGGTTCCTGATGAAAGCTTTTGTGCCTGCTATTTTTGTTCCGAATTCTGAACTATTGCGTAGGTACATTCATGCACATGTATTCTCTAACTTAGCTATATATTGTGTTATTAGCATTAGCATGATTAATTGCAATAGTTCTTTTTCTCAAATGGGCTCCAGAGACCAAATTGAACTAGCTAGGAGGTGGCCTATAGGGGCCGGTGCCGAGAAAACGATCAATGTTGTCCGTTTGTGTTTTGTATTGGATTTTGGGTGCTTAAAGGACCAAAATCTTTATTTTTGTTGTTTGCTTCCTATAAATCTCTAGTCGTGTGTTATCCAAATTATTCTCTTTTTATTAAAAAAAAAAAAAATGGAAAAAGTGAAAAATCCAAGGACTCAACAATCATAAGGTCAGCCGTAGCAAGTAATAAGTATTTCAAGATTGATTCTGAATCACTGTACATAGCACTCACATGGCTTATGTAGTGTTGTAAATAGATTTTCATGCCCACTTCCACAAGTAGAACTGCCACACCCATAAAGGATAAAACAGGAAAAGCATGACTTTGTAATTTAACAAAAACTTTTTGATATATTTATGTATGCAAGAAAGATCAAAAGGCAGTACTAAGATAAATTAATGAATTAAAGAATCTATATTAATATATAATATATTTAATATAATGTCTTAAAATCAATTCAAACATAAGAAATGACTATATTATTTCTACCTAATTAATATAATATTTCGATTATCTTAACAATTCTACTTTCCATTAATGATCTATTATTACTATTATCTAATAGTATATATAAATCAAATTTCAATCTATTACCCTATATAAATAAACAATCAACACAAAATTCATAAAAATATACACTAAATTTTTAAAATTATATTTTACTTTTACCATCGCATTGTGCGGGTACTACACTAGTATTAATAATCCACTTTAGTTGAGATCGAAAGTCCATTCTACGTCATCCACAATGTGGGCCAATCTTTACGTCGTGTCAGATAAGATATTTTCATGCTTGGCTATAGTATAAGATTAGCAACTAATTAAGGTTTATGAATATATCTGCCTGCAAGAACAGCAGCATCCATAACAAGACTAATTGTGTTGGTTACATCATTAGCATCACATGTATTTCCTTTAAATGTCTTGCTTCCTGATTTCTTGAATCTTTCTATACACCCCAACAATCCCTTGTTGCAAATCTCACTCAAGTAGTCATCTGTAACATTCATTCATAATTATATCAATCAATAATTAGTATGAAAATTCAAAATGAATTATCTGTTTTGCCAATTACGGGTCCGGTGACGTATGAAAGTTTAGAATTTTCTTGTTTGAGTCGAATTCTAACGTACAACATGAGTCGAATTATAAAGTTTAGAATTTTCTTATTAAAAATATGTTGTTAATTAAAAAAATTCTTATATAAGTAGTACAAATAAAATAGATGACACTTTTATGCAATCTATCCTAAATCAAATAGTAATAATGCTTGTATAGTTGTATTGCATGATTGAAACGCAAATTTGGCATTAAATTACACACAGAAGAGCACCGTCACATGCCCCACCTTTCATATATATTTATATATATAGTTGTAGGAGAAGGATCCATAGAAAAGCTTTAAATCTTAAAAATGAGTGAATCAAAATTTAGTCTTTGAATTTTTCATAAAAAAAGACGTTGTTTTTAACATTCATTTGTGATGAATGTTAAACTTTGAGTAACTTTATCATATATGAATGTTAACGACATTCATTTATGATGAAATCAAGGGTTGAAATTTGTTTTCCTACTTTGCTAATTCTTTTGCTTCTCTCTTGATTCTCACTCTATGTTTGTATATTTATATTTGAGAAATTTACCTAAATAGACAATTCAAATTTATTAAATGAAAAATAAACATTGTCAGACACAAATTTCAAAAATAAACGTCAAAATCGCCAAAATTAAAATACCGACCAGGCGATACCGGCGATTTTGCTTGGTCCAATCAAATCTAGCCACGTGTAAAATGCAAATCGCCTTGACTTTTTCAAGTCGCTAACCATGACACGTATTCCCAAATTGCCTTAATTTAATATAAAGACCGGCGATTCTGGTGATTTATCTGACCTATTTAAAATGTACCACGTGCTCAAATTATCTTGCCTTAGAAATGAATGTCACCAATTAACGTGTGAAAGTTAAATCGCCGAAATGCTTTGTAGTTCCGGGTGATCTCGTGTGGGCAATCAATTCTAGTAGTATATTATATTATATTTGTGTTAGTATTCGACATATATATATGTGTTATATGGGTGGGGATCAAGAGGGAAGCAAAAAAATTAGGGAAGGAGGGAAGCAAATATCAACCATTAGTTTCATCATAAATGAATTTTAAAAATCACAAATAATTTCAAATTTTAACATTCATCACAAATGAATGTTAAAAAACATTTATTTATGAAAAATCAAGGGCTAAAATTTGTTTCCCTCCTCCTCAAGATTTGAAATTTCTCTATGGATCATTTCTCTATGTTATATATAATGGGTTATCAAAAAATTTGGACAAAAAAAAAAGTAATGACGTGTCCAATTTTGTTTGTTACTCAAAAAGTTAAAAGAATAATAACAAAAATAAAATAAAAATCATTTACCCCATTACGTACACATCCATCCATATATACTCTTAAATTAAAATATAATTTCTATATTTAGTGTTTCTATATCTATTGTTTCCATTAAATAGGAACTAACAAACCATTTTGGCGATTTTATTTTTGCATATTAATCGGTGATTTTTGTTTTCAAAGCGAGATAATTTGAACATGTGGCACATTTTAAATGGGTCAAATTAATCGCTAGAATCGCCGATCTTTATATTTAATTTAGGCGATTTTGGAATATGTGTCGTGGTTATCGATTTGAAAATTCAAGGCAATTTGTATTTTACACGTAGCTAGATTTGATTGGACCAAGCTAAATTGTCGAAATCGCCTGGTTGGTATTTTAATTTCGACGATTTTGACGTCTATTTTTGAAATTTATGTCTGACAACGTTTATTTTTTATTTAATGAATTTGAATTGTCTATTTAGGTAAATTTCTTTTTATATTTTATAATATTTAATGATTATTATATATATATATATGTTTGATTAAAATGGGTATGGTCAATCAATGTGGCAAGCCAGGATGGAGACATTATATCTCAACCTCCAATTCTGAAATAAAACGAGTTTGGTGACTTTAATTTATTGAATTTGTTAAATTTTCACCCTGTCAAAATAATGGGCATTTAAGTAACAATCCAAAAGCCAGCAAAAACTTATACTTTGGGAATATAATTTTTTTATTTGTTTTTTTACATTACTTAAGAAAAGATTATTAACTAACTAATTAAAGTCTTGTATTATGCAATAACCGAAATAAGTGAAGATAACTTTCTTACAGAACTTGATCGGGTTAATCAATCAATAATATATTGATTGTTTATGCTAATCAATTTATTTTTTATTTTGATTATGAAATTTGAAGATGTATTTATTATTCTTAATATTCATTAGTATGAAAGTATACCATATATAGTTTTTCTTCTTTATTCAATTATTTGCCTATATATAATAAAATTCCAACGATTTTTAGGATTGTGAATGTGAGCAGAAATATTTGAAAAATGAAATTCATATATATAAAATAAATAAATAAATAAATAAAATAAAATACATCATGAAAATAAAAAGAGTAATTATTTTTGTATGCCAAAATAGAATTTAGCCTATTTGTAAGTTCCATGTAGCTCACTTGTACGTTTTTTAGTCGCTATTGTATTAGATTTCATTTTAAACTCACTAAATTTTGAAGCCATGATTGTAGATATACAAAAAGCCAACTTTTGCAAAAAGTCTTAGGCCAAATTAAAATTAAAATTTATATATAATTTTTGAACATCAACCAAATTTTATAGTGATTCTACTAACAATTAGTATTAATTTATCCTTCTTTAATAAAGTCAACAAGAATGTGATCATAAATTTGGTAGAAAATAATACTCACTATTATTGGCTGAAATGCAGGCATCATGTTTCATACAACATGCATCAAGTTCATCACAAGGTTTCTCTCCTGGGCATCCACTGTATAATATTCCACAATATTTTCCATATCTCAGCAATGGTGGCACTGTCAAAATTTATAAAATTATTTCATTTTTGTCCATAATTAGAATAATTCAATAAAACTACTTGTATATATAATAAAAAGGTATGTATTGATTTCTACCTTTGCAAAAGGAGGATTCACATGTTTTGCTACACTCTTTAGCCTAGATATTACAAAACAAATGGAATATGAATTAATTAAAAATGTAAATATAATTAAATTAAAAAAAAAATAGTGAAGAATAAA
Organism: Logfia minima; assembly: GCA_963921325.1. Classification (NCBI taxonomy): domain Eukaryota; kingdom Viridiplantae; phylum Streptophyta; class Magnoliopsida; order Asterales; family Asteraceae; genus Logfia; species Logfia minima. The sequence goes on from OY992767.1 coordinate 35,700,565, forward strand.
TTAAGCTTACTAAATTAAGGCCAGTATCAGCGCCAACATGAACTTTAAGGGCAAAAAGGGAAATAAAAGAACAATTGAGGGTAAGAATTAAAATCAAAAGAAGGAAAGATGAAGCCATAGAAGAAGCAAGGAAATCTGCAATATGAAGCATGGTTTTGCTTAAAAGCTCAAACTTATAGGAAAAGATGGTTGGGGGATGGGGGTGGGTGGCTGTGTAGGATAGGGTGGGGTGGGTCCGGTGGGGTAGGGTGGCCCCGGTGGAATATGGAAATTCATAGAAAGTGCTTTGTATTCTTAGGTGTAATATGGAGTCCCGTGACAGGTTTTTGGATATGTAGTGTTGGTGTGAAGTTCACATTCTTACATTGTGACAACTTGTATGAGGATCTGGAATTTGGAGTTGCATGATGATATACATAGATATAACATAAAGTATGTATAGATTTATGTATATTATGGTATATAGGAGGTTGTTAAATTATAAGAAAATTTTGACTACTGAATAAGAATAAGTACAACTGATAATTTGACTTATAAATAATCATAATAGAAGGTATGTATGTCAAAAAAGATAAAGAGAGTCAATTTAACTAGACTTTACATGATGATTAAGTATCTAAGTTTGTATTTGATGCTCAAAATTTCAAAAATTGAAACAACAAATGTGAATGAAACCATCACGGGGATGAGGGAGGGTGGTTGTGCATAAGAGAGGTGTAGACGATGATTGGCAGTGTCGGTTGTTGAAGATGGACCGCAGAGAATGGATTGTGATGGTTAGGGAGGGGTTGAAATAGTTATTTTTATTTAAAGGGCAAGTTGTTCAGAAATAAAGTATTATCCGATTATTGATTCTATAAATCAATTAGCAAAATTATTATTAATTGGAACCAACTCTTAATTTATTTATATTTCTAATAATATTTTATGTGACCATCATATTTTTTCTCAATTTCAACGTAACATATGTTGCTAGAATTATAAACAAATTGTTAGTAAATTTATACTACTGATATTTTAGATGGTTTATATAATCGACAATTAGATGATAGTTCGTTTCTGTTTCGGGCAATTTGCCCTTTGTTTAAATAGTCTTTAGTATGTACGGTACAAAATATGTTGCATGTACTTGGTATTTTAAGTTATATTACTATTTATGTGAGAATTTATATAAAATTTTGAACCAGAGAATGTAAAGTCGTTTTACATTGAAATTGATTTTAATAATACCTATTCGAATGTTTGGTAACCATTTTTTATATTTAAATAGTTTGGTTGCAAACTACGATAATCCTCTTTATGCATCTCCTAATTTAACAACCCAACATAAAATGTTGTTATATAACCCAACTACGTAACATTATGACCCACATGCAATGGTGACATGTGCCCAATTGTAAGATATTTTATAGTATAGTAATATATAGTGTGTCCTTTAGATTAGATTGTGAGCATGCAAAATTAGTTTCATTAACCAGACCAATCAATTGATGTTTGGTGTGTCCTATATATTATTTTAGGGTCTCAAAGACTCAAAAGTGATTGTGATATATGCCTATATAGGATTAGGATAGACAATAATGTATTGATGAGTCACGAACTTTAAAAGTTTTTATTTTTATCTTAAGAAAAGAAAAAGAAAAATTGTTTTGATAGCGACATGAAATTGTAAAGCTAATGACGAGCAATTAGGCAAATATATATGGATAGTGATTGTATTAGATTGAAAAATAATATTATTTGTTTGTTAATGATGTTTAATCCATAGTATTTATATTTCAAAAGTTTATACTATAAGAAATCCATCGTTTTGCACATAAATATAAATATAAATATAATAAAAGATATGAAAGTTTAATTCTATCAAACAAATAAATTTTAGTATTTTACTAAAAAAAAGTGAAGTTTAATCAGTATAATTAATAAAAGGAAACAAAATTTCATTTTATCAACAAAAGTAGTGAAAATTCGATTTTATAGAAGAAAAAAAAAGATATGTAAGATCAAAATTTGTTTACCCATTTTAGAAAGTTCATTATATTTTTTTGATATTATGATATTATATTACATTTTTGTTTACATAATTTAATTTATAATCTTTTAGTGTAAAAAAGATTTTGTTACCTATATTGAGAAATTTAAAACTTATACTACCTAAATCTCATAATTCTTTGATTTAATATAATAATTGAATAATAATAACTTTTTAATCCAACATAAAAATTTACAAAGAATAAAAATACTATTATTAATTATAGAGTAGTATAAATAACGATAGTACTCACTTATATAAATAATAAAATAAATAAACTATAATAAAAATACATAATAACAATAATACTTATAATAATATTTAATGATTATTACTTTTGGATAGGAATAAGAATAAAAAATAAAAAGATGTAAACCAACATCATCTTTTGAATAGTACCTAAATTATAGGAGAAAAAAAAAGAAAAAAAAAAAGTAAAAGGAAAGTGAAAAAAACAAATAAAAATTGATGGGGTGGAGGGAGGGACTCAGCTCCCTCCTCAAAAATTAGATGTTATTCTTTATATAATTTCATTTTTAACATATAACAGATAATACAGTTTTATATAAGATAATAAATTTACTGTTAACCAAAATTCTAATTGTTGTTATATATAATTTAACATATTTGTTAGTTCATCCGGCCGATTTTTGATCAAGAGTTTGCCCAAACCAATCCAAATTATTCGTTTCCTGTTCAGTCAAACTGGCCAGATCCAATAATCTATCCAATTTAGTTTGTGAAATTGTAGAACCAACTTTACAGTTTAGCCAGCACTTTGTGGTACAACTCGACCAAACAGCACACGTGACTAAAGAATTCAACATCCTCGATCCTTTCTTACCTTAGATAAGAATGAAAATGGGTCGTTTGTTACGCAAACATTATGTAACAACTCATGTGTTGTTCGAGTTTATCCTACAGAATAGAAAAACTCGATTCTACACAATATCCTCCACATCATTCTTAACATATCGATTTACCCTTTGTACCTGTAAAACTGAACATACAGGTTCATTCCATAGAATCCACCACACATTGTTTGATATTAAAAATAGTAACAGCATTCACAGACGCGATTAGGGACTCACCCACACGGCATATAGCAGATTTTTTTTTTTATTTTAACTGCATATTAAAATAGATAAAAAGTATCAACTTGCATGTTTTCCACAAAACAAGAATCATTAACTCTCTACACAGACAAAATAAGAGTAGTCTGAGCTCACAAAGAGGTGCGTCTAGTTGGTGATAAAGAAACCTGGATTCCTTCCAGTTGACATGTTATTGATTTGAACGGCATCTTAGGGAAGGAACTTCCTGTATGGTCTGTTGTTGTCTTCATCTTGCATATGCTGCAATAATGATTCATAATTATGAATGTTAATACACTGCATTTGATATATATGGCTAAACCACATGTCTTCACAAAATGAGGAGACATTACAGTGATGTAAATTGATGACCAAACAAAGGAATACAGTTAGTGCATAGAAAACTGTCTAACAAGAGGTGGTACTTTCAACCCACTTGCTTATAAAGGGGTCAACTCGAGTTATGTTTTATCTCTAAGAGGTCAAATGGGTAAATCTAAAGATTTGGCTCATAACAAAACAGGTCAAACGGTTGAGTGGGTCAAAAGTCTCGCATAGTGTATTTTCAATGCATATAATTATACAATCACATCTATCACACAAATTATTTTATTAAAAAAATGAATAAAAGGTGTTACAGTTGAAACCCAACCCAGCCCATTTTGACCCGAGTTACCAGCCCACCAAGCAGCTTATTTTGGCATCTCTATTTCTAACGTAGAAAGGAAAAGAGAAAGAATGCGACTACTCAAGATATGTCACCATACAAAAGACATATTCCGAAGTATTGGAATGTCATTCATGTACAAACAGTTAAGGACACTGAATAGAAGATAAAGTCAATTCAATCTATCAGTTCAAAGACTGTTCATGATGTAGAAACATAGAAATAAGATTTCCTTTTGTTGGACTAATTAGCAGTTTTCTGGAATTTAGGATCTTGCTTACATTCCTATATGGTTCTTCACCACATTATCATAATATTTAACCATTATCTCTATCGGCTTCAAATGTGCTTGGATCAACTCATCAAAGTTCCATTTAAAGTATGTAAACATATAAAAACCATATTCATTCTTAAAGACATATAAATGCTGCTATCAAGATCTTCTTTGTCCATTGATTAACTTCTCTCATTTGACAGTAAAATTTCCAACCAATGGAATAATATTATTGAAACTTTTGATTTCTTATATTCATGTAATCTGCAATATTATTAGAAAGTAACTAACAAAATCATATACTTAGAAGTTCGATAAGAGCCCTCGACTCAGATTTGGTGAGTAGTGGGTGGCCCCAAGAGGGCAGAAGTTGAAAGTCGAAACTGTGTGAGTCGAACCCAAGAGCTCCTTTTGGAGAGTCCCTGCGCCCAACCACCCCTACGGGGTTGATAAAGATCTTGTTGGGTTATACATTAAGCAAAAACAATCACGATTAACCACACCAGCTTTCAAGTAACATATAGGAAGATAATTTGGCTCTAAATTTGTCAATATTAAGCAGTTAGACATGCGATTGCTATAATAATGAACTAATGACGACCCATACAGTCACATGTTTCACCTGTTCATTCTATCTTCATGATCGAATATCTTACTTTAGTCCAAAACGAAAAGCAATTCATTTGTACCTCTAGAAATGCTAAAATATAACTTTCAGCAAATGCACTTAGCATGAAGATGAATATTATGTTCAGTTCTATACTTACATTTCTTTAGGATACATGTTTCGGTAATATGAAAAAAGAAGTTTCTTGAAGAAGCACAGACACGTTTAACGATGTTTAGAATCTACTAAAGCACGTGAAAATTAGAAACTAACAAAAAAGTGGTGTACATTGTTCTAGGAGCTTTACTGAACAGTTCAGGTCACATATTCGATGACATGTTATACATAAATACATCATTACCTATAAAACAGAGATTTCACACATTTGGCCAGAATGGTATGCCTTGTGCAGGTGGCAGAACACAAACCTTTATTCTTGATCGCATAAACACAACTTTCATAGAGATTTATATATAACCAGAAATGAGCTTTATGTGGAATGCAAAACAATGTCTTTTGAACTAGAAAATGGAAGATTTTGGTTCCAATAAACAAAATACATTAGACTAATGTTAAAACTCCATTAAAACCTTGGATGATAAATAGACAAAAATGGAAAAAGATAATGCATTTGTCTCCAAAACTTCAGTGGAAGTGTTTTTAGAAAGGTATAAAGTATCAGGCAAGGTCACAGTTAGTAAGCATTAGACAACAGCTTTCTTTGATCATTACAGGATAATATAATTTGAACGATGCAAATGACCATTAATAAAATCCTAAAATCAAAGTTCAACAGCAAGTCATAAATCATAACCTAATAAAATTTCCTCTTGTTCGCTTACTCATTATCATTACTTAATAGTATATAAGTAATATCCAACATACTTATTCTGTGGAAAAACTGTTAAATGTTAGTTTCAAGGCTTAAGGACTCATTAATAATTGGAAAAGTTAATCCTTTTTGCCCGCTTATGAGCTTTTACATATGAGCTTACGGCTTATTAAGTAAAAAAACTCAAGTTAGTAAGCTCCTAAACTGTTAAAAATGAGCTTATCGAATTCTCCAAATTTCAACAAGCCTGTAAGCCCTAAATATAAGGTTAGCCAAACACCCCCTAAAAACCTTCTAACCTGTCAAACTGTTAAACATCAATTCTATTAGGTAAATTCACAACACTCGTCTAAATCATAAAAAATCAATTCTTCAATTAATGTTCTCAACTTAGTAGCAGTGTATAAACACGCATATAAAAATATAACTCAGATCTACAACTAAACAAAGCATCATATGGGTCAAACAAGTAAAAGTGTGAGTTTATGTAGATATACAGAAATACTTACAAATTCACGAACGGTGCCTTTGTAAACCAAGTAAGGAATAGCAATTCCAAAAATTCCAACGATAGCTAGGTTACGACGAGTCCATCGGAAATTATGTTCCAAATTCTCTCTTGCTGTTCCCCAATCTTCTATGAATTTGTTCTTGTTTGCTTCCATTCCTCCCCCCATAGTGATTTGATCTGATTGGATTGATTTCTACACAAATTCGTCGATGTGTTTTGGTTGCGCAATCACAGTAGTTGTGTTTTGCTGTTTGATGATATCGACCTTGTGGAAATGGAGATTGTTTGGATGCAGGGTTAGTAGGTTAGTGACGGTTTTGGACTTTTGATCCTTAGAGAATATTTGACTCTCTTTTACCCCTCAACTTTTATGTAACTAATTTCTTATCGTTAAATATTATGGTACATAGTTTATTCATAGTAGTTTATATCGATCAGCGGTTTACAACGAGAAAAATTATAGGGTATGTTTAACGTCTCATTTACCACGATGAAGTATTTTTTTTATTTGGGCACTTAACGGATGATCTTGTTTTATCGATCATGCAAAAGATATATCAAAATAACACTTTACGTTAAAAAAGAAAATTTAAGAGTTATACGTATAATAATAAGTTAAATGTATGCAATAAATATTTTTATAATTTTGATATATACAATAGAAGATTCAAACTTCGTCAAATACAATGTAAAAATTATAAATTAATATATATTATATTTTATGTTATTTTAATGTAAAAACCTAAAGTGTGATTATTAGAGGAGTAGAAGTTGAGAGGGCCCACTTTCACTAAAACCTAATATAATCCCCCTGTTATGTTGGGGTTTGAAGTATGTGAATTTAGTTCTTAATTCTTACTGATAACATGTTAAACAAACATGGATTCGTCGGTTAAACCCATAAATAATGCCAAAGAAAGATCATAACAAACACACCCTTAGTTCATATTAACATGTTAACAGTAAACGTAATTAACTAGTATCGGTTTTCTTAAAAAGTAAAATAAAATAAAAATAAAAACAATAATTAATAATAATAATAATAATGAGGTGAGTTCATTTTTTTTTTTTAAGTATGTGAATACCAATAAGAATATGTCATTTGACAAAAACCCTATTTTTCTTCACTTTTTCAAAATTTAAATATCTCAAAAAACGTTAATAAAAAATTATAAAAATTACACCATAAAAATCAACAGTTTTTCCTCTTCGATTTAAGATCCCACAAGGTATACTTTCGACGAATTCTTTTTTTTTTCTTCATTTTTGATTGGTTAACACGTGTGTTATGATTGACTAACAAAAGTGTGACTCGTGGCTATCACATATGTTATCAAGGACTATCACATGTATTACAAGCGATAGTTGTTACTAACAAATGTGATAGTCGCCGGTACACATGTGTTATTTGTTTATAACACATGTATACCAATTTTTAAAACCCACCAAAAAATAAAATAAAAAAATTTCGTCGAAAGTATTGCATGTGGGATCTTAAATCGAAGAAGAAAAAACGCTGAATTTTATAGTGCAATTTATATAATTTGTTAACTAACATTTTTGAAATATTTAATTTTTAAGAATGTAAAAATTCTGTTATTTTGATCAAAATAAACGATTGAAATTTGTACTCTTGTATTTCAAAAACTCTATACTCAAATGAATTTTTATCTAATAATAATAATAAATAAATAAATAAACATGTTCAAGTCGCCCTCTATTCCTTGAACCAACTTTTACTGGGCCTATATTCCTTGAACCAAATTTTAGTGGGCCTGATTTGTAGCAACACCAATATTAGGGCTCACAATTCCAACCGAACATAAACATATAAACACAGACAACGCACACATAACTCAAACGAAAGTACGAGAAACTCATCGATCGATTGATCAAACAACAAGCAAAATCATGTCATCGAAGTTGAGTTTGAAAGCGAAAGGGAAATCAACAAAAGGATCAAAAGCATCGAAAGATAATGATAATTCAGCATCAAAGATGTTGAAAGAATGGAGCACATGGGGTATGAAGAAAGCTAAAGTCATCACTCATTATGGATTCATTCCGTTAATAATCATCGTCGGCATGAATTCAGAACCCAAGCCTTCGATTTCTCAGCTTCTTAGCCCTGTTTGATCGGTAATAAGTTTAGTATTTGTCGACTTGAATCATGAAACGAGTTAATTTGAATCTAGGGTTTGCGTTTTTGTGAATTTGGGGATGTGGGTTTTGCATCCTTTCTGTGACTTTTTTCTTATCTAGTGAACTGTTTGTGTTGTGAATTAATAAAATCCATGAGCTTTTGTGATACATATAAGTTTTAAGTTGACTATAGTTTATACGAGCTACCTTTGCATACAAGCAGAGTTATTTATCGTTATGTTATATGCCATAAAGATATTATCTTTTTGTTTTTTTTAAAAAAAGTTGAGGTATTGATTATTTAGTTTGGTTCGTGTTCTATTGTTTAAATATGAGAATATTTGATTTATGTGTCAGATTTAGGAGCTATTCAAATATATATAAGCTACATGCAAATTTTATGTTTATATTTGTTTATTTGTTGTGTATGAATATGAGGGATGATGATCAAATAAATTGTGTATCATGACACGTGTTAGCTTTAGAATCCTTATATCTCCCAAAGCAGTCTTTTGATCATGATTGCCTTCCTTTTAGGTTAACTGTTCTCTAATTGGTATGTATGTACTTGTATAGATATAAATATGCAAGTTTAAACCCATATGTAGGTTTATCATTCACAGTTATATACGAGCAGGGACACATGCCTATGGTGGAAACATGTATTTTAAAAGGTTAAAACCTTTGGTTATTTGGGTTTAGAGTGTACTGTCCATTGTGATTTCAGAGTAAGTTTTGAGTTTTGAATAGGAGAACGAAGTTCTTATAGCATCATGGTAAAATGTTTGCTTGTGCGTTTAAGGGAGTACAAGTGTTTAGACTTTAGACAACTTGCTAATATCCTTTGGTCATACTCGCCATGGTTTGAACCCACGTCTGGCATGACTATATTAAGCAATTTTTGGAGAAGTTATGCGTGTAAAAGTAGAGTATAAGATAATGAAGTTATTATCATGTTCTTCTTTGTAAACAATGCATTGAGTCCTTGTATCTTTTTAGAGGAGTTTTTGGGTTTGAATGTGGTACATGATAGTCAAATGTGAGCATGTTGGTTGTTAAGACCTACGAGTGGAGATGGGAGAGTGAGCATATTGGTTGTTACCTTCTCTTCATGTGAATGTTGGAAATACATTGCGTGGATGGTCACTTGTGCCAAAATCTGTCATTGTGTGACGCTATACAGGATCATTACCATCTTTGATAAGAAGATACATGTTGCGTATGAAACCTTTTTCTTTAAACTTAAGACGATCTAGGATTCTTGGCTTAATTATGCGTTATCATATCAAACTAAATGATGTATATATAGGATTCGTGACTTGTGCCCTATTTATTTATACACCAATATCTCTGTTTTTATTAATGTTTTGGGTTTGGAATGATCATTGATATTGATATTGATTATATGGTAGTTTTCCATGTTTTATTTATTTATTTATTGTTGCTAATCTTCAAGTTCAAAGATAGCTGATTAAATTTCAATTAAATAAAACTTTATGTTATAAGCTACTGGTAACTCTGTACCCAATGACCTCACAATTGAACTTATAATGTACAACTCTTTTTTCATCGGATAATAGCTGTATTATTTTTTTCCAAAAAAATTTGTAAATACTAATGCGTCGCTAGCCTAACGATATCAATATATACAAGATTTTCAATAATATAGCGATAATCAAGATTTCAAGACATATATAAGGCGTTCGATAACCAATAGTTAAAAATAAGAGCCCCGTGGATCAGGTGTAGATTACGTTGAATGTAAGAGTTAACGTTTTATGTAAACTTTGTCGAATGACAACAAAACATACGATTGTCAATGTACAAGTGTACAACTGTTTGCAAATTAATTAAGAGTTAATTACGTTGTTCGCCATTATGATTTTATGAAAATACTTATTTAATTCTTTTCACCTTTTATTTATGTCGCTAGGAGATGGGATGGAATGTAAAAAATGCTTTATCGTCTAAAGAGGGGTGAGCTTTCTTACTAGACCTCGCTCTTCTTTTATCCCGCCTGGTTTCTTATCCGTGTTTCGTAAATTTCGTACGTAGACAATTAGTTACTCTGACTAGTCCTTATTTTTAAACTTGTTGCACGCATAGTCCTTTAAACTAGCGTCTATTAGATTTACCTGTTAAATGAGATCACATGCAAGTCACATGAGGGTAGTATTGTCTTTTTACATCTCTTTTCCTTCTTTACCCATGTTATATATTTTTGTTTTTTTTATTGTTTTTTTTATCTTCTATCATTTTCTTCTCTTTTTTTTTTTTTTTATCTATTTCCTTTATCCACACACTTCAACCTAGGATTGTCAATGGATCGGATCGTAATCCATATCTAATCCGACCACTCCATTTACATGACACAATTGATCAAAAATATATCAATTAGTCCATTAAGTCATCTAGCAAATCAATCCAAATATCTAATTATACATTAGAATCGATCCATGATCCATTTGATTCGATCCATTTATAAAAACAAAAAAAGGTTAATAAAAGTTTAAGTCCATTATCAATTTTCGTCTGCGACTCTAAACCTAATCATGCTCCTATAAGTCTCTGACGAACACCATTGCATCTCCGTCAGCTTCGTCAACTACGACAGTTCTGACAACTCCTGCAACTCTGGAAACTCAGCTCCACCACTCCCTTCTTCTCCATATCTACAAGTAAGATTTATAGGATTTTCAATTTTATTTTTCAAGGTTTTTGCTTTAATTTGATTTTAGGTTTTGATATCCAATGAATTGTTAATCATTATCTGATATATATTATGTACGAGTCTAGGCTCTGATCTTGTTTAGTCATGGTTTCAATTTTTAGTTTATCTTGTTTAATTACGAAAGTAGGTTTCCATAAGAATTGTAAACTTGTACCTTTTTACATGCCTCCATTGACAATTGAATGGGATTAAACAAATGGCTCAACCAAAAATGACTAGTAAGGGCTCTCTTTGTACAAATGGAATTTAAGCCAAAAATTTCATAATTGGTTGTGCATTTATTTGTTGTTTCTACATTGTTACGATAGGTAATGAATTTTGTCACTTATAAGTTATAACATTATTACTCTAATAATATAATGATTATGTTCTGTGAATTATTTTCATGTGTAGTCTGAGTACCAAATGAAAATAATTAAACCAAGTTAGGAAGAAATCGAGGGACGATAATTGTCTAAATCCTGCTAAATTAGAGGATGCACCAAGTTAAAGGAGAATTTGTTTTTCTTAACATAATTTATTTTTGATTTTGATGTCTGAGGAAATTTATAAAGGTTGTCATAGTTACATTTGATTTTTATATTATACTTTGTGGTTATACAAGTTATAACGGTTTTATTTTAACGTAAAGTCATAAATGAGTAAAAGTCATGGTTAGTTATGAAATTGTGCAAGGTGTACGATCGCATAGGACTCCAAAAAAGATAGAGCATGGAATTTAGTATATGTTAATACATATCATTTTACGTAAAATGATTTATAAGCTTTTAGCAGATCTATTATACTAGCGTTCTTTTGTTTTGATTATTTTTATAACAATTATCGACTTATCGTAGTTTTAATGAATTTTGTAATTATATAAAAAAAAACTAAGAAACTCATTTTTATTTTTCGAACAGGACTTTCAAAATTAATGCATCGACTCCGATAAAAGTAATGTATATATGGACAAAAGATAAACCACCAAGTTTATACATTCAAAACAAATACAATTGTAACATGTTATTGATATTTAATCGTTTTTAGATTTTACAACAAACAAGCAATATCATTGTTATACAATAATACATACTCGGTAATTTTTATGAATATGTTTATAGAAATTATTAAACTATTTTTATTAAAAAGGCAATGATTGTAAATATTAAAAGACTGAAGTTTTATATCACTTTTCATTATACTTTTCATTGTAGATAATTATTTTGGAGACGATGAATTATTCAGTATAATTTAAACGTAAAATTAATATAGCAAACAATTATTTAAATAAAAGTATGAACGTATGTGTCTTACTCGATTGTATTACATATAATACCCCATCTCAAATTTAATGTGAATATTTATATGTTTGTTTCTCCTAAATATGATATTTACTTCAAGATTTAAAATAACAATCTTTTTGTTTTACTTTGTTTACACATTTTTATAAAAATGCATTTCCAAAGGTAATAATAAAACAGACATTTGTCAATCAAAATGTACGATGATTTCTCTATTTCGTAATAATATAATTAGTATAACCATTTAATTAAAATAAAATAAATATGTAATATAATATATAATATTAATATTAATACATGTGAAAGTAACTAATAGTAGAAATAGAAACATTTAATTATAATAAAGTAGTTATTACATGTAAAAAATACTGTAATAATATTACCTAGAACAGGATTCACACTATTCATAGAATTTTACATGATATTTATCAAGTTGTCACAAGTATTTCTCATATCCATGGAAAGATTTTATCAAAGCCAATTCATGATTCTTTAAATTTCACATCTTTATCTGTTCAACTGCATTTATATATCAGATGTTATTATTATTGTACATATGGAATAGATAGATATATCTGCAATCCCATCAAAGAGCCCCAATCTTTGTCATAATCGACGCTTCAATTTCAATCTGCAGCTCAGATCTCCTGTTTATTACTTTCTGTAAGTAATCTTTTTTCTATAAAATCTAACAAAAATAATACTCTTGATCTAATATTATACTTTGGTTTCTGAAATTATGTGCAATTCACAATTTTTCATTTCAAGTTTTCTGTAAAATAGGGTTTTGAGCTGCCTAATTTTCGATGTATCATATTTAGGGTTTTGTGACATTTATAAGTATTATTCTGTGTTTTGGAGACTTTGATACTGATTTGTATGTAATTATCCAGCAAGAGGTTTATTTTTTATTTTTTAAATATTGATATTTTGTGTGATTTTCATTAATTTAGTTTTAGGGATTGTTAATCTGTTATTGTTGCATGAATAAAGGCTAAACAACTATTTTTTAAAATTGGAATTAACATTTAAACCTGTCTAATTGGAAAATGTGAAAGGGTTTTGAGGGTTAGGGCCTAAATCATTCAAGCTACAATTTGATGATGTTTCTTTAGTCGTTTCGCTAATGGATTCATGTCATTTTTGAAACTTTAATGTAGATTTAACATTAATCTAATATACGTATGTGCATTATATCTGGAAACTTATTTTGTTGCTTTCTTTAGGGTTCACTTTCTAAAGTTTGTGACTCTGTTTGGTTTCTCTTTGTTAGTTTCAAATTTGACGGTTTAAGGAGGGGTGAAATACATGTATTTTGAGTGTTCTATAAGCACACATTAAAAAAAGATGTTACTATATAGAATTGTTTCTCTATGTCTGATTGTATGTGTCTAAGTGGGGCTTAATGATTCTGCAAATGTCAACAATCTATAAACTTTTATACTGATTAAACCATAATTAAGTGAGTGTTCATCCGTGTATTTATACTAAATTAACTGTTTTGGGTTTGCTTTCATGATTTTGTTTTCGTGATTATTTTGGTGAAAGCAGGTAGATAATTTGTTCCAATGTTTCTGTTTGGCGCACACCAATATATAGACATAAAGATCATTCTGTAAAGACATATATCCCGAATTTAGATATCTAAGCTTACGTTTATGATTTTAACTTATTGGATTATTCTTGTTATTTTCAGCTCGAGCAAAAGTGATGTTTTTTGCCTGTCTTGCAAGTACATAAATAGGTTTTTACATGCTTCTATACGTTATTATTTGTAGTCAAGTTTAGGCCTTTAGGATTCAGTTCACATCCTTTGGATACTGATCATTAATATTGTTGAACCATTTATGGTAGAAAAGCAATCATGGAGCTCAATTAGTGGCATCAACCGTACAAAGTTTTATTTTTCAGAATCTTCCACCCTAGAAAGGTAATCTTAATTTGCTTATGTTAATTGTGAGTAGTGTTTTGTCTATTTTTTGTTTTTGTTTTTGGAAGAAAGCTTGTGAGCCAGTGGAATGATCTGTGTATATCTTTGCCATAAATTTATATGATTATGTACGTTTCAATTTATCTGCATGACTCAGCCCCAAAATTTTAGGATATCATTAAATGGTAATGTACCTGCTTTAGGTTGAGAACCACAAGTCAATTATTTTTATTTCTAGATTTAAAATGATCTAAGCTAATGAAGGATCTTTGGTGCCGGTCTACTATAACAGAAAGAAATATTCAAGATTTTATGAATTACCAATTAATTTTAAAAAAAATCCTGAATATGCAAGTTTGATCCTGCAAGTCCACTTGAAGCATCAACCTACATTCAGATGCCACCAAAGTATAACGTTTTACTTTTGAAGGTCACCCATTTATGAAAATGATTTTGTAGGCCACCCAAGTTTGTTTTTTGTGTCATGAATACAAAATCTGGCCAAATTTTACCATAAAATGTTTAGAAAAGCTACTCTTTAAGCCATATTAGATACTTGAACTATGAAATCATTGGTCACATGATGAAAATTTGTACCTACATTAGCTTTTATCAACAATTAGTCGGATATGGTTAAGATGAATCAAAATTCAAATTTGAGTGGCCCACAAAATTATTTTCATAGATGGGTGGCCTTCAAAAACAAAATCGTATACTTGGGCGGCCTCCAGTTGTATTATCTCTAATATTAATGATAAAATGGATTTCAATTTAAGTATGATATGATTTGCACATCGGGTATAGTCTTAATATCCTTAGGGATAAAATGCAATGCTGCATACAACTTTACTCAGGATCTTTCAGTTTTGACGACATTCCTTTGTTTTTTTACATTGAACGAAAATGTATTAGTTGATTCATATGTTTTCATACACCAATGAAAAGAAAGATTCTTACTGTATCATCAAGAGATCATTATCGACGATAGTAAATAGTTGTCACTATCCTTCCATCCTCTAAGTGTTGTAACTTTTTTTACCATCAGTAATTTATTGTGGGACGAAAGGAACTGTTAGAATCTAAGCATAACTCCTCCATAAATCTAAACCATAGTTGCCGAAACGGGGTTCACTTTGATTCGGGTGTAAAAATCGGGTTCGCCGTTTGCTAGTTGCCGTGAATCCGATACGAAGGGGGGTAGGTTCATTTCGGTTCGCTCTTTGGTACAATGTACCATATAATTTGGTACTATGTACCCTATGAATAATATATAATTTATTCCATATGTAATATAAGTTCTATAAAAGATAATTTTAATTATCAACAAAATCTCATAAGCAATTGTCCAACACTCCAATTTTCTTACAAAATGTCTTGGGGACTTTGAAGATCGAAGAACTCTTAGGTTCTATATATGGTGTTAAATAGTTAAAAGAATTTGGACTATTAATCAGATTTATTTAATTTGTTTTGCTGTAGTAAAAATACTTTAATTTGGAGAGTTTTACGAGGTATTCCCCAATCCAATTTTTTAATCTGGAATTCAGAAGGCCAGGGTATCGTTTCGTAATCTTGTGAAACACCATCAATCGAAACGGAATCTAACCTTTTTGGAACCGTTAAATTATATCACAAATTCGCGTTTCCGACCATTCCTGATACGAAGGCGTAACCGATTCAATTCAAGCTGAATCAAATTCGTAATTCGTGGCAAACCTAGCGAATCTGGTAAGTGGTAACTATGATCTGAACACTTTATCTTATAATTATTATAAGTGAACTTTCTGTTAATCTAACCAGGGAAATTTCGGATCTGGAGTAATGATGAAGATCACTATAAAGATGGGTGGTAAGAATGTCCGTGAGGGACCTCATAATAGCTCAGAAGATGATAACAACAACAGTGAGAAACAAATGGTTCTTTATGATCCATCTTTGAATGGTTCAGAGCCAAATAATTCGGTCCAGATCTCTGTTGCAAAAAAAATAAAATCTTCCAAAGGACCACCCGAAGTAGGTGCGTTCACTGTACAATGTGCTAAGTGTTTCAAGTGGAGATTAATACCGGATCAAGAGAAATATGAGGTGATTCGGGAACACATTACAGACCAACCATTTTTATGTGAAACAACCCATCAATGGGGTCGTGCTATATCATGTGAGGACCCATCTGATATTGAACAAGATGGCACCCGAATATGGGCGATTGATAAACCGAACATTGCACAACCTCCTCCAGGGTGGAAGAGGCTTTTGAGACTAAGAAAAGAAGGCAGCTCTAAATTCGCTGATGTGTACGAATCTTCATCTATTTTCTTTATAAAGTTTCTGTTTCTCGTAAAATCTAAGAGATGGAAGATGGACACGCTGAGTAATAGATCGAAATGGGCCATCTTATAATACGGGTTAAACTGGTCAGGGTCAGATTGACCCAGAACACTTTTGTCCAAAGCTTTTTATATTTTATAAATAATTTTTGTGTCAAATATGATCACAGAAGGTATTTCAACTACAATCTGTTTTTTAGTAAATCGATTTAGGAGGTTTTATGCATTAGTAGTACATTTTGTGCAACTTTGGACCCATCTGACCCATTTTCCCGCTCCCTTTTTAGATGATTTTTGTATGTTTACTCGATCGATCCATTAGAGATAACATAGTCGTAAGTAATTTTCTTAATTTATGCCACCTCTAATCTTTATGATGGGATGTTACACGTATCTCTTTAGTTTCATTCAAAAAGTTTCCATTGTTTGTTGATAAGTCTTTGCAAGTTAAATCTTTTCAGTTTCTTCTGAAAGGTTTCCATCTTTATTATTATAATTTATAGTTCGTTTATCATTATGGTTTACAGATATTATACGTCGCCAACAGGGGCCAAACTTCGTTCACTACCGGATGTTGAAAAGTACGCTTCTTGGATAAGTTATTCCAGTTTATGTTACAAGTTGAAATGGTTCCTAATTATTTGTATTAATCAGGTACTTGAATAGTCACCCGGAACATGCACAAGGGATCGGATTAGGACGGTTTTCATTTCAAATCCCGAGACCCTTACATGATAACTATGTGCGTAAACGTACTGCTGCGACACCAGCACCCATGATTCCAGAATGTATTGAACTGTCTCCAGGTATTGTAGAGTACAGAGTACCACTTGAAACATAGTTATGGTAATTCTTATGCGGTACTAAAAGATAAGATATAGGAAAAATAGTTGCTTGAATTGGTAGTTTCCATTATCCATTGATAACATCTAATGAAGTAGCGATAGCGAATGCTAATAAACTCATTTCCTATGGAAGCAAGCATAAGAATGTGTCCAAGTTTTTACCCCTTGTCTACCTTGATGCCTTCTTTCTAATCTCACTTTTGAGGGGATGGATTTATAAGCAATTTGAAACAGATTATTTGATTATGGCAATTTGAAGTCGCAATAATCAGTTTTTAATCTGTGGATGAACAAATTCTGTTTCTGAGTAAATAAAAAATTTAGGGTAAAATACTCAGGTTCATATCAGCTGCAACAGAACTGATTATCTAACGGTAAAATATAGTTACTTGTATTTCTTCACAAAGATATATATATATATATGTGTGTGTGTGTTTTAATGAAATATCATATTTGGTAATTTTATCTATTAATTTCGTATATAAAAATTTGGATCATCTAATTTTTACTACTTCAAACAACATGCGAACATCCAAACACTATTTTGTACCACTTGTTTTATCACTGTTGCTTATCTGATTTTGAGTATTTAATACTACTAGATAATCACTTACAAAATATGAATCCAAACAACCCATATTACAACTGTTTGGGTTTATCTTTTTTTTTTGTTCATTTCATGCTGTCACACTTGGCACATTTTGGTGTTTCTGTGTAACGGCTTTATAACACAGAAGGTTTAAAGATAGCCCGTTATGTTTTCACTCTTTGCAAATTTATTGTGTTTGAAGATGTTTACTACCATCCATTTGACTAAAGGTGTAATAAACGCTTTGCAGTTGAACCCATAGCGTGGGCACGTCCGGATGAGAACTCTACTGTGCAGATTGGTATGATCGAGGACACCGCTCCACAAACATCTTTTATTTTGTTTTTTAATTTATGAATAATCAATTCGTTAAATATCATTACAAAAGTAATCACTTTTTTTCTAATAAATTGGTTTTGGCGACTTTTTGACCCATTTGACCATACCTTTTTTCAGCAAACTTTTAAGGGGCAAATTCATATATATCCCTCAAAAAATGAATAATTACATATATATCCAAAACATGCTTTAGAAGCATTGTATTTTGTGCTTTAAAAACTTGTAAGAAGGATATATACGTTATTATTAACTTTAGGAGGGATATAAATTTGATTTGTTAGAGAAAATATATAACCCAAATCGACACATGTACCAATAAGGGTGAAACTTCTGTCTTTATTTTTACGCGTTTGCAACTTCAGCACATGATTTAAATGTGGTTATTACTTATTTTGCAGTTGAACCCTTACGGTGGGCAAACCCAGAGGGAAATAGAAATGGTGCACCGCCATGTGTGAAGACACCGGATCTTGATATAATGAATCAGGCTGCAAAGAAGACAAAAAGAGATGATTTCAATGGTGTATAATAAGGTGTTCTCAGGAAGATGGTATCTTGCATTATGGTCTGTTGTTGATATATAATATCCCATTAAGACCTTTTTATGCAATCTGAGAGTCTTGGGTGAGGCTCTAAGGTTTGCTGGTGTCTCGATGTAAAAATGTGCAAATTAGAAGACCGGTGTAACCCTGTTGTCCAAATTTGGACTGGGCTTTTGATCTAAAGGTAGGACTAAAGTGAACCGGCAATCCAGGTCTAGCCGGTCCTGGTCTGGTCTTTCTTTTCAGTTTTGAAGTTTTAATGGTATTGTCGGTACTAATATTTAGTCTTAATATGAAAAGCTGAAAATTTCACATTTAGCTAATACCGTTTTAAAGTTTTATTGTTATTGTAAAATATGTGATGCTATGTACATGCATGTGATGTATGCATATGTGTATAACAAGTTGTGTACCAATGCTATGCAATGGTAAGGAAGGAGAAGATGGTGATTCGGTTTTGTTTAGGTGTGTTTAAAAGCGCCATTTTAACTAGATAGCAATCCAGTTAGTTTATATACTGGTTTTCATCATCAAAACATCACCAGGAAAATGTTATTTGTAGTTTTGAAACCATTGGGTATTTTACGAGTCCTAATCATGCATGAATTGAAGAAACACTTTGGTCTTAGGATCTGAAAACATAGTCAAATGAGTACAAACTTGTCATCTTTGGCTTATAAATCATCCAACATTAAATTCATGTTAAAGTAATTCAGCAATGTAGATGTATTCTAGTACTTAAAGTAGAAAATATGAATGAAGGATTTATGCTACTACAATATACTCTTAAAATCAATGTAACAGTGAAGGCTGTGCTCATATGTAGCAGCTGACTTATGCGCCAAGATGATGAAACATCATTTATATTTGTGAACTGGAACAGCAGGAGAAGGCCTGAATTTTGGGTAAAAACTGATTGTACCACGATTTTTGGATCTCCTGCAACCAGTCATGGTCTTGAAATGTGGCCTTCAATGCATGAACTTCAATACAGACAAGCAAAAAAATCTTGAAATTGAATTATATGTAATTTAGACGATTGTAGTTATTTGCAATTCCATTCCATGTTTAGTTCCATTCCAAATCATTCAGACTCCAATTCTTTTGACGATTCCATTACCTCCAAAGAATAATGTAACCTTCCTCTATTTTGTCAAGGGTCAAAGTATGATTTGGAATGTAACCACTTTGCAAGAGGTCGATTCCATGAACTTTTGGCTACTTCCAACCCGTTTTCCTACTCATTTGACTCGTTCAGCTTTTAGCTAATTCTTAAGATTTGACCCATTTCAGATATAATATGTACCAAATGAACTCATTTATAAGTAAATGGGTCAAAATTGCCACCTCAACCAGTTTTTGGAGCATATCATCGGCTATAATTTGAGAAGGATTAACTGCACACAGTAATGGAGGAAAGACTAGAATCAGCAGCTCCACTAACAAAACCACCATTCTTTTTCACTTCCACCAGATAACTCAACGCTTCCTCTGTAACCACTTCTCCAGGTATAAGTAACGGTATTCCAGGTGGATATGGACATATTAACTCCCCACAAACTTTCCCGATACTCTTTTTAAAACTCACTTTCTCTTTACTCGCAAAAAACGCCTCTCGAGGGCTCAATCTCATACAACCTTTTGTTGTTTCCTTAAAAGGCTGCATACATGTATCATTTTTTCTTTCCTCCTTTATTCGAATCAAATTATGTACCTGTGATAAATGTTGTAATCCCGACACGAGCCTTAAAACATCATCTCTGTTGGTTCCTAAGTTTACTGCAAACGTAATAGAACGGGACCCAGTTAGTTCTGAAACCACTCCATAATCGACGTATAAGATATCATCAGCTTCAAAACCAGATATACCAAGCTTCCACACCCCTACTGTAATTCTTAAAGGGTCATCAGATTTAAGGACTGTAATTCTATCAATCTTTTCTATAAGAGCTCTTGCTTCCATTGCTATTTCAACTGGTTTGTTAAAAATGGTTTCTTGGTTATCACTTATTTGAGCTCTAGCGGCATCTAATGAAGCTAACAGCAGATAACTTGGACTTGTACTTTGAAGGGTTTGAAGGCATTGATATATTCTTTCTCTATTCACAATCTTTCCTGACATATGTAACATGGATGATTGTGTGAGCGAGCATAATACCTTGTGGGTTGACTGTACGGAAAGGTCAACCCCTTGACTAAGAGCTGATAGAGGCAAGTTTTGGTGAAATCCTAAGTGTGCCCCATGAGCCTCGTCAACAATGATGGGAATACCGTAAGAATGACATAATGAGGCAATTTTTTCAAGATTGCTGCAGATGCCGTGATAAGTAGGAGAAGTCACGAGAACTGCTGATGCTTTTCGACCTTCAGTTGCCAACTCTTTGATTGCTATCTCCACCTGCCATCACCAGACTACTTTCATCATGTGCATAAACATAAGGAGATTAAAAAATAAAATAAAAAGTTTCACTTGCCTGTGAAGGAGTGATGCCACAAGCAATGTCCCAATCAAAATCATATGCTGGGGTGATATACTTTGGTATCACACCTGATAATACCATAGAATTAAACGCTGATATATGACAATTTCGAGGAAGAATTAATGTATCTCCTGGTGAGCAAGTGGCCATAACTGATGCTTGGATCCCACACGTCGTACCACCAACTAAGAACCACGTCTCCGTAGCTCCAAATAATTTAGCCGCTTCCTTTTGTGCATCCAAAATGGGACCCTCAGGTGCAAATAAATTGTCAAGCTCCGGAAGCTCAGGTAGGTCATGAAGAAAAGGTTGTATTCCGATTAGACGGGACAATGAAGATGGAGCAGCTCGACCCCTATTATGTCCAGGAAAGTGAAAACTAGCAACATTTTGTTCGGCTGAAGCCTTTAGTGCGCTAACGAGTGGAGGGTTTTTATGGTGGTCTGATGCTCGAGAATCGGAAATGACCGTATTACCCTTGATGGTTTTTTCGTTGCCTAAGAGCTCTAGCCTATCACACTTCTTCACCACCATTTCATTATTTCTTTCCTACAAAATGATTAATGTTTATTACAAGTTCATGTGACAAGAGGTGGGATACTGGGATCCCCTAAGGAGCACCTTATGAATAGAAAGTACAGGAAGGATATCAGTGCTGACACGTGTTTAGGCGTAATCTTTAAAATGCGGCTCGTTAACTTTCACATTGATGAATAATTTCAAAGTGTAACATGTATGTCCACCTAATTTTACAGGTTAGGCCTGACACTCGTTGGCACTAAATGCTTCTCCTACGTTTTTATGCTTAGGATGCTTTTTTTATTTGACCTTCATATCGTCTAAGAGTAATTTAAGCGGCTAAAAGTAACCAACTTTAATCGTTTTGGATTAACCAACTTAGTTCTTTCCAAACAAAAACCATTACAGCTAGGTTCCAATTTTTCGACACCGAAACCATCCACCCTAATGTAAGAAACCCTAACCTAAGTCATAGTATATTTCTAATTTCCTCACAAACTAAACAACTAAATTCAAATTTCATATTCACAGAATTTGAAAAAGCTTATAATCTCATTTTTAACGGTTTACAACCTTATTAGTTGTTTCAAAATTCAATAGACCAATAAGCTTATCCAAGAGATATAAGCTAAAAACAGTACGAAAATATCAAGAAATATATGGGGTTCTTTTACCTCAGAAATACAAGCTCTCGTTATTGTGTTATAAATACACCCGAGGCTCTGCAAATACATGGTTGAAAGAAATGATTTTAAATAAATTTGAACAGATAATGAAATTAACAAGTAAGTAGTTGATAGAATTGTTGGTACCGAATTTATAAAAACCGATGCCATTGTTGTCTTGGTGGTGATGTATCAACAGAGGAACGATGAAGATAAAAAAATCCAAACAACCTCTAAACTAACGGGCCTTTTGTGTTTTGGGCTTATTTTATGCGGTTGGGCTTGCGAAACATAATAACAGACCACTTTGCAGAAGTAAGTTGCACAATCCTATCTCTAAACTAACGAATTTCGCATAAACTACAAACATAGCTGCGATATACAATCATAAAGCACCTATATATATACGATCTAGCAGATTCTCATTTCGCGTTAAAATAGTCTTTCAGAATTGATTTCGCGTTAAAATTCAGTTTCTCACTATCTGAACATGATTCAATTTTTTAATATAACGAGATTTGAGGAAGAAGTAATTTGAGTAACAAATTAACTTCGAGATAAATTTTCCTAATTGGTTTGTATTTTAATTAATAAAGGATTGTGATTTTGTCTATATAAATATATGAGTTGTGTTAGAAGGTTTAATGAGGAGGTTTAAGAAAAAGAGAGAGCCTATCAGAGCCCTTTTTCCTCCATTCCATATGGTGGTCTCGGTGATTTAATAACGACGAGGCAAATTCTTTTATTGTAATCTACCGTTGAGAGTGATGTGAGGATATACAAGAGTGTTGAGAGTCGAGTGTTTTCAACTTGTAATATCTTTTATAGAGTGGATGTTAAATGGCTTACGGGTCCTGTGGTTTTTTCTCTCCTTTGAGAAGTCTTCCATACAAAAGGTGTTTGGTGTGTTTGTGCTTTTTATATTTTGCGCATTCAATTATTGGTTTCATCTAAAGTATTATTTTTTATGATTGTAAATTTGATTTATTTTATTATTAAGTAATATTTATTAGTAACAATGAAGTCAAAATCGTTAAACTATTTTAAAATACTATTTTAGAGCTTTTCATAAATTTTATTGTATTTGTTTCTAACTTTAAAAAAAAAAAAAAATACTTTTAAGTATTTAATGTAATTAAAAATATATAATTTCATAAATCAACGGGTTGAATTCGAACCGGACCTTGATCAATTCAATTAATAAATCGACCTTTCAAACATTGAATTCTAAAAATGTTGCTTGGCTCCCATTAATCCTACTTGGCCCACGAATTTCCAATAAAAAATACATTCCAGTTTGTTTTATAAGAGTTAAAATTAACGTTTTTTTAGGGAATTAACTGATTATAGTGTTATTTTATATATAAATAATTGTTTCTAAGATGGACCAAAATTGCATTATAGTGTTATTTAATAAAAGAACGCATATTGGTTAAAATCAGATGCTTAAACAATATGGTGCTATTATTTTCATTTAACCCTTACATGTTTCTTTTATAATCGAGTATTGAGTATAATAATATACAAGAGCATGATGTGCATAGGATACCCTACATTAGAAAGTGAGTTGTATTTAATCACTAACATAATGGCATTATTCGGTATTTTATGAACATCTAATAATTAAAACTAACGTCTCTTTACTCCTTTTTCATTATATAGACATTCCATTATATGGCCGGGTGACCATTGCTATTCTATTATTGCATTTAATTAATGCATTGTTTTGGTTTTTTAAATGTTATGTTATACCAAGTGTTGTGTGTTTTTTTATAGGTTAGATACATTTTAACGAGATCTATTGAAAACTCAAAGAAAATAGTGACTTTTATAAAATTTTAATAGACTCTTTACGATCTAACTATTATGTAGGTAATAAAAACCGAATAAATAGAAATCAGAAAATCGATTGGTGATGTTATTTTCTTAGAACAATGATAAATCCATCAAATATTACGATACATACACTAAAATATCAAACTAGCAAAACACATGATACAACTTATCAATTCATGATATTTTATGTGTGCATCAACACATGTGGTGTATCTGTCTATCGCCTATCGTTTTTTCAAAATAAAAGTAAATATTTTTCTTTGTAGAAAGAAATTTGAAATCCAGTACATATATGATTTCGTTCAATCAAATCTTGTTAGGATATGATCGAGTTTGTGGCACAAATCGATCTCCACAATTAAAGAATATGATGCATTTCATCTTTTCATAACCTCATAAAAAAGAGATGGTGATTTCATATCGAGGTCTCTTCAAACCTAATATTTGTGTCATACAACCTATAATAATTAAAGAGTGATGCCCCGTCATATGTCTCATATCGTAGTCATATAGTATGCCTTATTCTTAAAATAAGTCACATAAATATAGTTTGAATAAGTCAACCATCTAGGAATCTTGTTTTTGAACACAAAAAAAACCAAACTACCTAGGAATGACTTTACAATAAACATTAGAAAACAAGTGTATACTTTTTATCCCAATTTGGTTTGATCAATCTGGTAATTGGTTATCAATAGTATTATTATATTGCGTAGTATAGTATAATATAAAGGCAGAATTTATGTGGTAGAACTCTGATAACGATGATTACTTTTTAATACAAATTTAGGTAACGAGTTTAAAATTTCCCTTTAAACGAATCCATCAAGTCAATCGATTATCGTTTTTGATGTATATATATCAAATTAGTTAAATCTTTTTTATGTATGTATAAAATTAGTTAGTTTCCCTTTAAATGAATCCATCAATGTATGTATAGAATATCACATCCAATTCCAATAAATTCATTACATCCTTGTTACATACAGTTTTATGTTACTTTATGTTTTTACCCTGTCATATATTCATTCAATCATCATCATCATATATATTAAAGGTTAACATATAATCTATGTAAAATAGTTTAGTGGTGATTCAATTAAAAGTAAATATCTTACATAAACATTTAGATTAGAATTAAATATGTAAATTCTGTAATAATTTTGATGCATAGAATTTGATTAAAGTGATAACACAATTAAGTTCTGTTTATGTAATTTCTATAAATTAAGAGAAAAGCACAATAATAATAATAATAATAATAACAATAATAATAA
Organism: Logfia minima; assembly: GCA_963921325.1. NCBI lineage: Eukaryota > Viridiplantae > Streptophyta > Magnoliopsida > Asterales > Asteraceae > Logfia > Logfia minima. The sequence goes on from OY992767.1 coordinate 35,726,084, forward strand.
TAATAATAATATATGGGTATTTTCTCAATCATGCGTAGGGCCTCATTGCACATGCATGTGCCCGTCTTACATATTGTCATTTTCCCATTTTTTTAATTTATTTATATATTATAAAGTAAAAGAAAATTAAAGTCGTGAAGGATTTGGCAAGTGGTGGAGTAATTATAGAGTATTGCCATGATCAGATCCACATGCAGAAATTAAACAAAACAAAATAGAAGGATTTGCGTAGGAAATGTATGTGGCAAAACACAACTTTTTTTTTCTTAAATGAAATGAACCCGAAAAACGTTTTTAGTAATTCTTTTCTTTCTTTTGAAACGGTGAATCTTTTTAAAAAGTCCAGTAAAAAGTTAGAATCAGAATAGACATCACATAATAACAAATAAAGAAGTCAATCTATCCAATTAATATTTCTTTTAGCTATAAAATTACACCAAGGAGAATATTGAATAACTATGTTATCAAAAACAATCTTCGTTTTAGGACCATTGGTGTTGAAGACTAATTTGTTATTAAACCACCAAATATGCCACCAAGTAACAAATAACGTGTCTTCTGAATAATCTTTGAACACCTTCCTGATCTTCAGAAAATCCAATCAAGCAAACCAATATCGATAAACAAAAAATAGCATATTTGATATGAACCCGAAAAATGTTTTTAAATGATACATACTAGTTTTAGTTGGTGTCTCAACCCAAAAGCCACAACTTTTGAGTGGTTTAATATTGTTAAGAGTGTTTTTGGAAGAGAACGTGAAAGAATGTGTAGGAGGATTATTGATTAATTAAGGTTGTTTGCTTACAAAATCTTCTAATTGTGGGATGATTGTTAGGGGTCCTTTTCTCTCCCTTTCCATTATTTTTAAAATATATAGAAAATAATACATCATATATGTTGTAGTAGCTACACTAGATGTTAAGAATTAAAATTATCTATATATGAAGCAAGTCTATATCATTGTTTTGATATATGCAATTAAATTTATGATAAGTAAGATACATGCATGTACAAGATGTATGTATGTGCACCAACTAAAACTTTGTCATGCACTACAAACACTAAAGACAACAAAATGTATCTTTTGAAGTAGAGACTACTTTCTTTCTTTTTTTCTTTTACTTTTTAGAAGATTAGAAGCTTATACTAGTGATGATCAATTGATCACAAAACTTGCATGAAGTTTACATTATCATGGTTTTCAAATGTGAATGTTAAGTTCTTTCTTAATTACGTTAGTTAGCTATTATATCGACGTTCGCAAACATCGATTGGATAGAAAATTTCGAAGATTATATTGATTATAGTCTCAAGGCCCCTCTATGATGGCAAATAAATCTCATTCATTCTCGACATCTTAATCCATGTGCAGCATATGCCTAATGTGATTGTCGAAAGACCTTTTTATTTAAGAAAAAATAGGTATTCGAAATGACCTAACATTGGATTTTTAATTAGGAGAAAGTAATTAATCCTTCACTATAAGAACAAGATGGCTACTTAATAGGAAATTAGCAATGTTAATACACTTGTGTCGATAAATAAGAGTATTAACTACTAAGACATATTTGTACAAAGTACAATTATAATGAGTCAAAGTTGTACGGCTGCAAGTGTCGTCCAATGTTGGAATATAATGTCATATGTCGTGAGAAAGACTCTACACTCCTTTCCTTAAAAAATGATTCAACGTCTTTTAAGCAAAAGAATCCAGTGACGGTGAAAACAAAGTACGCCGCCGACCACTCTCAAAGAAAATTAACTCGACGCTTTTTATTTGTGTAATTAACGAATATTTACGTTTTGTATAATCTATAAAATAAAGTACATAAATCACAATATGTCATAGGGTTTATGCAATCCATCCGTGATCCATTTTTTAATATGTTTACCCAATATTAATTTGAGTAGTCATTCCACTCAATTATATTTCGACGAGTTTTTATTCGTTCAGAGATTTAGTATGAATAAAAATTGTTTTATTTATTTATTTATATATCATTTGAAACTTTTTATATCGCCTAAAATTTTTAAAATTATGTGATTTTTCATCTTAATTTCATCATAAGCGTCTTTAAATTTTCAGAGATTCTGAACAAAACCAAATCAACTATTGAAAAAAGGCTATATATTTAGCTATAAGATACCTGTTGCCGCACAATTAACTTTGAAACAACTATAATATATATTTTTTCTTACAATTAACAATCAAATTATATATATATGCACGCACACATATACACAAACACACGCATTTTAGAACACCTGTAATTCAAAGGTCGTGAGCGGTTAATCACTTCGCTCTGCCTCAAAGACAACCCTGAATTTCATAATACGAGTCGTCAATATTACATTGCTTAACTTTATGATTAACACGACAGAAAAAGTTTTTTAAGAATAAAAAGCTCCTCAAGTTTTTGAACATATGTGTAGGAAGTAAGAAAAGGTTATGTAGTGTGCCGAAACTAAAATAATAAGCAAAGAAGAAGGGCTAAAAGGTGAATAAAAAGTGATGTTGATAGTGAAGTAATTATCAAAATAGACTCGTATTATAATATTATTTGTCCTGTTGGGTAGCATGTGGATTACTTGAGCATGAAAACCAGGGAAATATAAATAAATATATTATGGAGTACTACGTAACATACTAAATTAATAAAAAGGAATGGTAACTAGCTAAACTTTTGTTAGTTTTACATTTCAGACATCGATCCGCTAACTTTTTAACTCATTAAGTGGTTCAAAAAAGCTAATATATATCTTAAACAAATTTCAGACGTATTATTTTTTTATTACATTTTTAACAAAATATAAGAGGTAACAAAATAATGTGTTAGACACGTTGAATACAAGGTCCAAACAAGTTTACTTTGGTTAATCAGTCATCAAAATCTTTTGTCCCATCTTTATAGTATTTTATTATTATTTTTGCAGATTATAATTATAAAACTATATTATGGATACAAGTACAACTATATACTGACCAATTTAGTCAAGATCCTAACTTGGACTCAACATCTTTAGCTTAGTTTCAGTTTGTGTAACTATATAATCCAAGGTCAATTGGTTCTTAGTTATGTGGGTCATTTAGCTACTATCTTATTCTTTAGTTTGGTCGTTGTATTCTCGTGCATTTCTTTAACACTTGTTGAATACTTTGTTATTTGGTAAGATAGATAGATATGCGTATACATTAAATTAAATTTGTTACACGTTGGTACTTGAACCACATCTTTTTAGACGTTACGAATTATCTAAAAATATAAATATTTTATAAATAAAAAATCAAAACTTGACTACACGAGTAGGGTTTTTTATTTATTTATAAAATAAATGAATATATTGATTGATACTTGAAAAAACACATGAAGCAAGATTTGTTGCCTCGAGTACAAATAAGAAGACATTGGAACGTTTGCTCGCACCACGAACGGCTTCGTAACTTTCGGCAAATTACGAAGACTATAACTCCATAAGTTTAACCTACCACTACTTAGAGCAAATAGTATACTACATTTGTCTAAATAATACACAATCTATTCCATTTTTAATTTACATTACTCGTAATACTACAATATATTAACGTATTATGTTTTTTGTTTTTTTTTTGTTTATGTTTTTTAAAAGTATTGGTCACTCCAAAAAAGTAGTTTAACTGTGGATTAGAAAATTCAAGCTACAATATTTTCAATTAATGTAAATCATATTAGTAAAATCCTATACATATATATGTGTGTATTCATATATATGTATATATATTTTGTAACTAAGACATATTTGACTTGAAAAGTAACATTGATAATAAGGTTAATTAATTTAAAGTTAAAATAATAAAATGAAAGTACTTAGCACTCGTACTAATTATTAACAAGTTTAAAATAATAACGTTGCAAGACAAATAAAAATAATAACATTTGTACTATGATAACGTGAAAGTAAAATTGCTCGTTAAACGAATTATGACAATATCACACTTTAAATATTATTATTATTATTAATTATAAATTTTACTATATACTATATTCAAACTTAATTTTAAACGAAACATAATACTTAATACTTAGTGGTTAATTAATTAACATACAGTTAATTTGTTTTGAAAATTGATTACTAACCTTCAAAATGTAACCATCTATTTTCAATGTTTAAAATTTAAAATTTTAAAAATCAATTAAAGAATTTCTTAAATTAATATGCGCATAGTCAACAATTAGTTATAAAATAATGCTCACTTATTTAATTTCTTCATAATTACTTTTATCAATATGATAAATTTATAGGTAATTAGTTTAATAATCACCACTACCCCTATATCTCTGAAACATTTCATTTTATTAAAAAAAAACCTAATAATGACTTCATTTTCTCTCCCATTTCTCCCCAAATTGGATTAAAACCTCCGTTCACAAACTCTAATTTATTTTACATCCGAAGTAAAACAACAATGGTCAGTTATGATAGTTCCATCTATGCCAACTTTTTTGAAGTTGATAATGTTACATAAGAGCTTGATTCCATAGAGCAAGTGCCTATGGTGGACTTTAATGCTATTTGGAGACTCGTTGAGTATTTCGGAGAGAACGTCAATGACAAAATCTTAAAGAGTCGTGAGTCATGAAACAAGGTTAAATGAGCAGAGCAACAACTTGGTTCGAGTACTTTGTTGAGTATTTCGCCGAGTAATTCAAAGAAGTGTGTGATAATAATCATAAGTTTTAAATAAAAAAATCTTTTCATATATTTAATATCTTTAATTTGAAATCTTAGCGATTATGCGTGATTCTTTACGTATGAATGATTTTGATACAATATTTAATGTTTACAATTTTTAGTTTACAGATCATTTTTGAAAAATTTGTTGAATTACTTTCACTTGGTGATCATATAACGATCAAATTAAAATTTTATGACTATGCTTACATCTTCAAGCTTAAGTTATTTAAACATGTAAATAATAATAAAATTATTATTTTTTATTTAATAATAATATTAACGTTTAAAATTCAAATATATTAAATCGTATAATCGCAATTATATAAACTGGTTAATATCAAATAAAAACAAAAAATCATTATTACACAAGTTAATTAAAGTCATCACACAACCCTGAAAAGTAAAGTTAATGTAAAAGCGTTGATATATTAATTTATTCATCTAACCACCGGTTAAACTCAACGACATTTACCAAATTACTCTCAATTGTCTCTAGTCAACCTTGAAAGCCCCTTTCTTCTTTGGTTAGTCAGTCCCACCAATACATACACAAAAACCTTTATATATATATACAAAAAAAAAAAAAAAAAAAAAAAAAGAATAAAAAAATAAAAATTTATAAAAATAAAAAGAGAGAGTGGGGGCAAAGGTGCAGCGTTTGGTCTCTGCAATACTCAGCAAACTCTCCTTTTTTAAAGTGTCCCCGGTCTTCTTCTTGTCCCCTCCTTCCCTTCCCACCTTTTTTCATTTTTATTTTTTCTAACTTTTTTCATTTTCCGGCATCTTTTGCCGGAAAACCACCACTCTCCGCCACATTCACTGTTACTAAACTAACACCGATGTTACTGTGATATAATCTTTTAATCTTCCGTTTATTTGTTTAAATAAAATAATAATCGGTGATCCGGATTTTCGTCAATGAAGACTCGGGCGAACGGTACGGGATCTATTTTAGCGGCCGAGAATCTAGACGAAGGTTAGATTTACGTATTTTCTATATCTATCTATATATTCTCATTATAGTTTACCTTTTTTTTTTTTTTTTTTTTTTTCTTTTAAATTAAATAAATTAAAGAATTTACAACTAATCATCAGCTAGCTTTGCTGTTGTTATTAACATCTCCGTCAACAACAATATGTATTTTTTCTGTTATTTATAAAATCTGATATTTTTTTTACACAGAGAAGAAGACTGTAATAAATTCGGAGCTATGGCAAACGTGTGCCGGACCGCTGGTGAATTTACCGGCGGCCGGAACTCATGTTGTTTATTTTCCTCAAGGTCACAGCGAACAGGTTAGTGTATGTAATATATATTTTTTAAATATATTACAGAGTATATGTATTTGCTATATTGCGCATTTCTCTGACTAACGTGCGCTGTTACCTGATCATCCTTTTTACATTACACTTGGTACTTGTTCGTGTTCATATGTTTATCATTTTTAACTTTCTGGTCAAAAAATTGTGTGTTTGTAAGAATTGGTACCGTACAAGTTTGTGATGCGGTGTGCCACCTAATTTTGATTTTGATGTGGCGGTGGATAGAATTTGGACAATGATGGTTGTACGGTACAAGCGTCTAATGCGATGCAATTATTTGTTATGGTTTTGTTACGTTATTGAAATTGGTAAAGAGTTTAGTTTCTATTCATGAATATCTGACAAAAGTTTTTTTTTTTCTTTTTGGAAATAAAAGAAGTTAAAAATGAAAAGAAAACAAATGCAAAATCTGCTGCTAAAGTGCGCCTGCTATGGTGATGGTTGGTGGAAGAAGAGAATCTCTCTCTGCAAATTCCCTTTAGAATTTGCTTTCTTTAAAGCCTTTTATGATGCAAAATGCATATATCTTTTAGCGAGTTTTTCTTTTTATTAATTTTATACATTGCAAACTTGTCTTGTGGGACCTACCAAATTCTATGCATTTAACAGAATCGTTTTGACTATATATAACTTGTGTATAACATAGTTTATAGATAAGTTGATTATATCGATTTAGGACCTAACATTTATTAGTTAAAGCCTTAAAGGCTATTTTAAATATTTTAAGTAGTCACACATATTTCATAAGTTATGTGTTTAATACCATTTATAAGGGACAAAAAAAGAAATAATTTGCAATGATGAGAAGGTCGTTTAGGTCATTTTCCACTTCAAAATTTCTAAACATTGTAATAAATATTTGGATATAAATTTTAATACATGGGGTACAAGTCATTGTTATAGCATAATTGTATGAGGTTGATGGTTATGTTATGTTGTACTACTAAAAATACTGCTAATGCATTTACACCATGTAATAATTATTTTTCACTCATTTTTGTTGCAATTCATATAAAAGGATTTCTATATATGATATCACTATACTTATGGCAACACGAACCCACCATGTCAAAACTCAAAAGTATTATAGTCGAATTTGTGTGATTGCCATTTTTATGGTAAACTATAATAGTTGTCAGTACCTATCAAAATGTGGTTGGCTCATTTGAATCCCATTTAGAAATATATAAACAATTAAATGTAAGGTTTATTTGTTTATCAAACATAAACGACTTCTGTTTTATGCATTTAATATGGGGAAACACTAGTACATCTAGTATTTTGGTTGGCTATTCTAGCAAAGTCTCTATACGTATTCTAGTATTTTGTTGTCACGATGTTATATCCGTAGCTTCTGCTGTTTATACATGTGAAATAAATGGTTTAACATTTTTGTGATTATATATGCTCACAGGTTGCGGCATCTATGAAGAAGGACGTCGATGCTCAAATTCCAAATTATTCAAATCTCCAATCAAAGCTGTTATGCATCCTTCACAGCATCACGTTGCATGTATGGAATTTATTATCAATATGATCATTCAATGTGCAATGGATAAAATCTTATTAATTGCTTTCATTGGTATTATCTTTTAGGCTGACCCTGAAACAGATGAAGTGTACGCTCAGATGACACTCCAGCCTGTTCCTTCGGTATGGACATGAATAGTGAATTTGTGAGAAATCGTTGTATACGTTTGTAGATTGGTAATTTAACATATTGATGGTTTGTGTTATTGTGTAGTTTGATAAGGAAGCATTATTGAGATCAGATCTTTCAATGAAAATAAATAAGCCGCAAACACATTTTTTTTGCAAAACTTTGACTGCGAGTGATACAAGCACTCACGGAGGATTCTCTGTTCCTCGCCGGGCAGCTGAAAAAATCTTCCCTCCTCTGGTGAGCAAGTTTTCTTACCATGTAAATTGGTTTAATTGTAGTGGTAGCAAAATGGGCTGGTTGGGTAACAGATCAAAACGGTAAGAAATTATAGGTGAACAACACATTTATAAGTAAATAAAGTTGAACTTTTTACCTCTACTGAATTCTTGAAATCTTTATCTTGTGTAATTTCCATTTATATAGGATTTTTCAATGCAACCACCGGCACAAGAACTTGTGGCAAGGGATTTGCATGATACTCAATGGACATTTCGTCATATTTATCGTGGTTAGTTTATTATATTTATCATTAGTAAAATAAATCAAAACTTTTTTTAGCAACTTCAGTGTCGATGATAATGTTTGCAAATTTAAATTCAGGGCAACCAAAACGTCACTTGCTCACAACTGGTTGGAGCCTATTTGTTAGTGGAAAAAGGCTCTTTGCTGGAGACTCGGTCTTGTTTATTAGGTAATGCCATTAAGTATGAGGTAATCTGTATATAATCATAGAATGAGATTACTAAGAAGTTATCAAGTAACTTTAAATTTTATTTGGCATACAATAGGGATGAAAATCAGCAGCTGCTATTGGGTATTAGACGAGCTAATAGACAGCCGACCAATTTATCGTCATCAGTTTTATCGAGTGATAGTATGCATATCGGAATCTTGGCTGCTGCTGCCCATGCAGCCGCAAACAACAGCCCTTTCACTGTCTTTTATAATCCAAGGTAAGTGACTAATTACTTCGAAGTTCATACGTAATGACTTAAAGAAGATCTCAAAATTATTAAATTCTTTAAAACAGGGCTAGTCCTTCTGAATTCGTTATCCCATTAGCCAAGTACTACAAAGCAGTGTGTAGTAACCAAATATCGCTTGGCATGCGCTTCCGGATGATGTTTGAAACAGAAGAGTCAGGAACGAGAAGGTAAGACTGCAAGTTTCATAATTGAACAATGTTAGACTTTAGTACAACCAATAATCGTATACAAAGATACATAGTCCTCTTTTGTGTCCTAATAATAAACTTTCTTAGATTTGGATAATAAAATAGATATCTTGACTTGGATCAACATACTTCTTTATATAGTAGTAGAAATGAGCTAATAACATGTCTGATACACTCGTTAAATAATCTGAATTTCCTTTTTCATGTAAGACATTTAAAGTTTCATGTATCCATGGAAATCTTCGTATTTAGCTGGTCCAGGACAAGTGTTCGAGTAAATCTCAACTCGAATCTTAAGCGTACAATTGTGTAAATTGCAGGTATATGGGTACAATTACAGGCATCAGCGATCTTGACCCTGTTAGATGGAAGAACTCACAATGGCGAAACCTGCAGGTACTATTTATTATTTGACCTGCTTGAGAACAAAACACAAGCCAAATCAACTCATTCGTAAGTAATGGGTTGAAATCTCTGTCCATGTTATGAATATTGTCTTTTGCTCATTTCTCCTAACCAATTTATTATGTGAGTAGGTTGGTTGGGATGAGTCGACTGGTGGGGAAAGGCGAACCCGTGTTTCAGTTTGGGAGATTGAACCAGTTACAGCTCCATTTTTCATCTGCCCTACACCTCCATTTTACCGACCAAAGCGTCCAAGGCAACCAGGAATGCCAGGTATGTTGATTAGATTATAAGATTTCTACTTTTATCTACAACTTAAAAGCTTAATATTTCAATTTAAGTAACAGAATTATTGAATTTTGACTAGAATAAGAAAAATATTTCCATTTTATGCAAACTTTATGGCATTGTCTGGCCCCCATCATACAATCATAAAAAGTGCATAAAAAGCCACAATACCTTGTGCATATATTTTCCTGTTGTCCTGTCATTTTCATTCTTTGACCAACTTGAACAGCAGTAACTTTCAAGTCAATAATAGATTATTATTGATAGGAAAAGGTAAAAAGAATTAAAACCAATTATTGATTTTCAAGAATCTTTGTACTTTCCGTAATGGTTTGAGCTATAAAAATGTACAGATGACGAATCAGCTGATCTAGACAATCTATTTAAAAGAACCATGCCTTGGCTCGGTGAAGATATGGCCCCAAAAGATCCAGGTCTAAGCTTAGTCCAGTGGATGAACATGCAGCAAAGCTCTTCACTTTCTAACCCATTACAATCCAATTACTTGAACCCGTCATCTGGATCCGTTTTGCAAAATTATGGAGCACCACAAATGCTTACTCAAAACAACTTACAGTTCAATGGTCAAAGGTCAACACAGATTGATCAATTACAAAAGATGCCACAAGCAGCCACCATGAACCCATTAGCCTCAATGATGCAGCCTCAGCAACAGTTGACGGACCCAAGTCAGCAACTTATGAGACAGAATCTGATGAACCAAACGCTGCCTCAAAACCAAATTCAGTCCCAAAGTCTTCCTCAGAATTTAGTTCAGCAGCAGTTGTCAATGCAGAATCATCATCTCTACAGAAACCTTCAACAACAGCAGCAGACAACGGCAGTGAGTCAGAGTCAAAGTCAAAGTCAAAGTCATAGTCAACAGAACAACTTGTTGCCACCCCAGTTTTCCGATCAACAAGTTGGTCAACAATTACAGATGTCTGATAACCAAATTCCTCTTCAACTTCTACAGAAGCTTCATCAGCAGCAACAATCACTTTTGGCTCAGCAATCTGCACCACAACAGCCACAAGATCAGCAGAAACCATTGATGGATGTTGGTCAAAGCTTCTTGAGGTCATTGTCAACAAGTCAAACGATGGACACCAGTCAAGCTCCGGTCACACCAATGTCTCAACAGATGTCAAGAAACACTAGCCAAGGGAATCTTCGGTTTTCTCATCTTTCTCAGCAACAAAAACTTCATTCAGCCAATCAGATTTCAACAAATGGCAGCACCTTATTGACCGGGACTGCAGGTGCCGGAGGTCAATCTGGGATCACAGAGGATGTCCCATCATGTTCCACCTCACCTTCGACAAATAATTGCCCAACCATGGTTCCATCAATGATTAGTTCTGTCCATTTAATAAATAATGGTGTAGAAAGTCAAACTGTATCGGCAAATGGCAACTTTGTTAAAGGTTCTCCATCGATCAACATTTCAAAAAGTCAAAATCAAGGATTTTTGGCCCCCATGACATATTTGAATAATGTTAATGGAACACAGATGGAATTCTTGGATAGTTCATCCTCAGCCACTTCAATTTGTGTGCCTCAAAACGATCTTCATATACAACATCAAAACCAGAATCAACAGTTGTCTTCCAATTCTCAACCGGCAATTCAAGATGATGAAGTTCAAGATGTTCCATATGATGTCAACATTGACAACCATTTAGAAATGCCATCAATGATTCTTGACACGTTGAACACAAAAGGAATGGTGGGATCCAGTAAGGATTTCCAAAATAATCTCAGCCCAGAAGGCATGATGCAGCCTGAACTCTCATCATCAATGGTTTCTCAGTCCTTTGGAGTACCCGACATGCCCTTCAACCCGATTGACTCCACCTTAAACGACAGTGCGTTGTTGAACAGTGATGTGTGGGCTCCACCTCCACAACAGTTTCAACGACGGACATATACCAAGGTTTAATTTATATTCACTTAAGATCATGAGAATTGTGGGAGTCAACTTTGTAAGAGTTGACATATTGAGTTTGTACTTGTAGGTCTACAAGCGTGGTGCAGTTGGAAGATCAATTGATATTTCTGCTTATTCGGGCTACGAGGAGCTTAAACAAGACCTGGCTCGTAGGTTTGGTATAGAGGGTCAACTGGAGGATCGGCAAAGAGTTGGTTGGAAGCTTGTGTATGTGGATCATGAGACAGATGTTCTCCTAGTTGGAGATGACCCTTGGGAGTATGTCCATATTCTTTCTCCTACTCACACACCCCACATATGCTTTAACAATTTAGAGGTGGGAGATGGGTTGGTTGGGTAATGAGTCTAAACTTGTTATATAAATAAACGGTTACCAAAAATAATAATCTCTAGAATCAAATAGTATTAAACTAATAATATTGTGATTCAATGGGTCCAAAGTATTGAATGCTTACCTATCCGAAACCGTTTTATCCCAATAAGTTACTCCATACTGTTATGTACATAGTGAAGTTTTTTTGTAGTCGTATTGATAATTATTATATTTTTCTGTAAAATTATTAAGAAAAATGAGAGAGGAGTGTTAGTGGGTCAACTCAACTTGATCCAACCCTTTGTGACCTATTATGGATATTGTTTGCTGAAAGTGAAAGTCAAAAGACTAACAAAAAATTCCAAACTGACCCAGTCGTCTATTTGGCCAAAATTTCCCATTTTTATGTCATTTCTCTTTAAGCTATATTTATGATTATGTGTTACAGAGAGTTTGTGAGCTGTGTTCGGTGCATCAAAATCTTGTCACCTCAAGAAGTCCAGCAGATGAGTTTGGATGGAGATTTTGGTGGAGGAAGTGTTCTTCCAAATCAAGCTTGCAGCAGCTCGGATGGTGGAAATGTTTAAAAAAGAATTGTTTTAACTTTTAGTTAGGAAATTGTTCTTACCTAGTCAGCTATGGGATCCTGTTGTTTGGCGGTTATTTAGCCAGTAAAAGGGTTTGATCTCCTTTCCAGCATCTCAGAAGAAGCGGTAGAGAAGATGGTAGTGTTTTTTATTGGTTTCAGAAGGTGAAGTGGACTAAATCAATTGTGTCAAGATGATCAATAGTGTTATAAAATCGTGTTATTTAGGTAGAGAGCATTGAGAGTGTACAGATGTGTAGACTTGGTGTTGAAAGAAGCCTAGTTAATGAGAAATGCTCAGTGCTTTTAAAGTGTTTGTTCTCCATAACTGTTTTTGTATAATGATGATAATGATAATGATTATGATAGGTAGTTGATCATGTTGTTAGGAATTGAGGATCTAAATAACAATTTACAATTGAACACGATTGCACTCATAAATTAATAAACGAATAAAGTAAATGCATAAATAAATTGACACGTTTTAACTTTGTTATATCTAATCGGGTTGATTGGTTTAGTCTATGACCAACTATAAAGTTTTTCAGTATTATTTCTTAGCTTAGGGTTTATACAACATAAGGGTTACATTTATAGTGAAACAAATAAAAGGAAAATGGATATGCTGAAACTGCCATACTATCCGCCAATGGTAACGTTGTACCAACCTAATTTCACTAAACTTGAATTTCTGTATTGATCTACAGAGCATAGAAGGCAACTTTTGTGCCTTAAAACATATGAATATGTTAAGTTTAGGTGGTTGTAAAAAAATTGAGAAGCTGCAAAAAGATGACACAAATGAAGAATGTTTGGACGAGCTTGATATACTTCATAAGACGCAACCATTTTTCCTCTTAAAATGCTTAGGATTTCCTCTTCTACCAATTTTCTTTCGAAGGTTGTTGAATCTTCATAATTGTGGATCAGCAGATGAAGACACCTCTTTCGAGTAGCATGTGCTTGCTAAAGATAAAAATGCTTCGATGGTCATGAATTTTCAACATGATCTACTTTGGGAGGAGACTGTTAATGATAAAATAACATGGGTGTGGTATGTTTCATTTGGTGCATTGAGACACACTGCATGGTTGGACTCAACATACAACGCAGTTTCTTTTTCTGTAGAATTTCCAGGCATAAGGATTCTTAAGCCATGTAGTGGATTTGGAGTCAGACTTGTGAAAAAATGGAGGTACTGCAATGGAAACAGCAAAAGTTACTACAGTTTCTTCTGATGAATTATATGATAAACATTATGATACACACAAATTTAAAATCGAGCTTGATTCAAAGTCGTCTTTGGAGATTTCCCTGGATGTGCATTAATAAGCATCAGAGATTATACGTTACTGTATCTTTTTGTTGTATATATCATATTTTTACTCCAGATACTTGTATGTTTTGTTAATGTTAATGAAATAAATCAACTTCTCAGTTGCTCAGTACATTATTTGTATTAATTTTCCTTAATAAATTTCTATGTTTGGTTCCTTTTGATTAATATGTGAAGTTTCGTTTTATCTTTGTTAATTTCGTTAACATTTTTTTATCCTTATTACCATAGCCCATTTTGATTTATTTCGTACTACATGTCTATCTTTTATCTCAAGACTATATAATTACTTCACTCAAAATATATCCTTATAAAGTCTATTCAACAATTTTTAATGGTAGACCATTATAGAATCTGTTAATTAATATATTTTAATTAGTTAGTAATATTTCTTAATAAAACTTCAGGCAGGTCTTATAATATCTCTAAAGACACTTCATATTTTCATAATAAAGACACTCAAAATATAGCATTAGAGTTTTCTTTTAATGGTATATTCTTAAACTCTTAATTCTTAATTTTAATGATGTAGTTCTTTTAATCATAATCAACAACACATTGAGTTAATGAGTGTCGTATAACATAAGAAAATATTGTGTGAAATAAGTTTGCGGGTTGATCTGTATCATTTACCGTCTTAATGACCCCTTTACCACGTACATCTACTAATTACTATAGTTAAGTTGCCCAATGCCACATTTTAAAGCATTGTTAAAAAACGACATCTATTTATGCATGAAAATTGAAAGGTAATACGTATAAATCTGATGGAGCCAATTGTACCTCTTCATTTTTCTTACCGTTTTCTTTCTTTCTTTCTTTCGCCCTAAAATCTCCTTCCTTTTCTCTCTAAAATCTCTTTCACCCTTGCCCTTTGTTCATGCCCACACGAACCCATTCCATCTTCAAGATTTCTGAGCCCACCCACACGGGCCATCATAATCAATTATCTTTTAATTATCTGGTGGGTGAGCCTCCGTCATTGTCATGACGGCGGCTCAAGCCCATTTGAGTCTACACCACCTCCTTCATCTTATCATATTTATTTCCTTCATGTACCACGGAAATAGCTCAGACAATGACACCCTAATCGAGTTAAAGAATTCTCTTACAAATGGCGATAAGTTAACCACTTGGGACCCATCAACCACACCATGCAATGGCAAAGAACCCAATTGGGAAGGTATTCTTTGTGCTAATGACACAATTTGGGGTATACGACTCGAAGGAAAAGAACTTGGTGGTAACATTGATACGACAATCTTGATGAAATTGCCATCTTTGATAACAGTAAGCTTTCAAAACAATAGTTTAGAAGGTCAATTTCCCGAGTTCAAAAGGTTACAAAGATTAAGAAGTATTTTCTTGACAGCCAACAAGTTTTCAAGAAATATTCCAATGAATGCTTTTCATGGGATGAAGAGGCTTAAGAAGCTTTATTTGGCTAATAATGATTTCGAAGGTCAAATTCCTTCATCGTTAACTACATTGCCAAAGCTAAGAGATTTGATGCTTGAAAACAATCGATTTGAGGGTGTAATTCCTGTGTTTGTGAGAGATAACTTAACCATTGTAAACTTTGCAAATAATAATTTACGCGGTCCTATCCCTCAACGCCTTCAGAGTTTCCCTAAAAGCCAATTTTTAGGTGAGTTATGTCATTCCTTTCTATCGGTTTAAGCAATAGCATCAATCTTAAGTCGGTTTGAAAGCTCACATGATTATATCCAACCCTAGTATTATAAAAGACTAATTCTTGAGAAACTTTGTTACCTTTCGATGATTAGGTAACGGTGAGTTTTGTGGGCCACCATTTGGAGAGTGCAAGCCGGCAATCTCCACTGCCACCATCATCATGGTAGCATTGGTGGTGGTTGCAGCCCTTGTAGCGATCATTGCAGCTATCTGTATCCTACAACAATTCGGACCATCTACAAAAGATGATCTTCAAGTACTGCCATACAAAAATGGTCTTTCACCTAACCATGATCAAATGGAGCAAGGTGTTGGCAAAACCACGGCCACAGTTACCGCCAACAATGTCGACCTGTCTCTGACGTTAAATTTCTTAAAAAATGACACAGAAAAGTTTGACTTGACGGATTTGTTGAAGGCGTCTGCTGTGGTCCTTGGTGGTGGGGTGTTTGGATCGAGTTATAAGACCGTTATCACCCGACAGAAAGTACTAGTTGTAAAGAGATACAATCAAATGAATAATGTTACAGAAGATGAGTTTTTCAAGCATATGAGAAAATTAGGAAAGCTGGATCACCCAAATTTGGTACCGCTTATTGCATTTTACTATCAGAAAGAAGAAAAACTCTTTGTTGCAGACTATTTTGAAAACATCAGTTTGGCTGTTCATCTT
Source organism: Logfia minima (assembly GCA_963921325.1). Taxonomy (NCBI): domain Eukaryota; kingdom Viridiplantae; phylum Streptophyta; class Magnoliopsida; order Asterales; family Asteraceae; genus Logfia; species Logfia minima. The sequence goes on from OY992767.1 coordinate 35,742,207, forward strand.
CACGGTATAATAGCTTTCATAAACATCATAATTAAGAATTGACAAGATCGTCGGCTTGGGTAATGGGTCAAAACAAATTCGGGTTGAAAGGGGTCAAGTTTGTGCTCGAGTGACCCACTTACCCGCAAACACTTCTATGTCACATTTCTAAAAAATTTATATATAATCAATGCATCAATTGTCATTGAAAAACATGATAGTAATCTAAATCTTTGAATAAAATATTTTCAGAGCTTTCAACCCGTTCAGCTCATGACCCGTTCCGTCCTACTTAAATTAAGATTTGATCAGTTTAAGATAAAAACATGCCCCATGTGGACATGGACTCGATCCAAACTTTCACTTTGAATCGTATTCATATGCATAGCTTTTTCACAAGCTAATCGTAGTAAAAATTGTCTCAGGAAGTCGGTCGGAAGTAACACGAAGCCTAGATTGGCCTACACGATTGAAGATTGTGAAAGGTGTAGCAAGAGGGCTTCTACACCTTTACGACAAGCTTCCAAGCCTAATTGCACCTCACGGTCACCTCAAATCATCAAACGTTTTACTGAATCGTGATTTTGAGTCACTCCTCACAGACTACAGCTTGGTTCCTATAACCAACCAAGAACATGCACGAGATGTCATGATCGCCTTCAAATCACCAGAGTACAAGAATCATGGGCGCATAACTAAGAAGACAGATGTATGGAGTTTAGGAGTGTTGATTTTAGAGATCATGACTGGGAGGTTCCCAGCAAACAGTTTACACCAAAGCAAAGGCGGCGACATAGAGTTTATGAACTTTGTAGACTCCATGTTGAACGAAGAAGTGACGACTGAAATGTTTGATAAAGAAATAGGAGGGTTTAACGAGCGTAATGAAGAAGAAATGTTGAAATTGTTGAACATAGGGTTGAGTTGTTGCGAACCTGATGTAGGAAAGAGGTGGGACACTAGAGAAGTTGTTGATAGGATAGAGAAGGTAAAAGAAACGAACGAAAAATGATGATAACAAAGATAGCTAATGACTGGAATATTGAACACATAACATGGTTGTTCATTCATCACCATTCCATGGTTTAAGATAGCAATGTTTGATGAATCTAAAAGGGTATCTTCTATCGAGTTTTGAGATCCAAAACGAAAGGTTAATTTGTCCCCTTTCTTCTTCTTTCTTTGGCCTTTTGAAGGAGCGACCTCCCTAAGGTTTAAAGAGTTGTTGGCCCAAGAATGTGTTGGGAGTTTCAAGAAGGTTTTAGTGGGAATTGGATAAAAAAGACAAGGCATGAGGGTTGAAGTTATACTCGGTGGTAGCAATCTTTTTTCAAACTTTTGTAGTCGGTAGAAGTGTTTAAAATTTTAGAATTAATTTAATTAAAAGTATATAATTACGGAGTACTTATTTTCTTTTACGATTTTGCTCCTTTATATAGATTATACCTCTCAGGATGTCTCTAAACATAGTTTTGACATAAGAGATTGAAGAAAAGTAGTGAAATCTTAATGTAATTTAGTGATATATTTCTAGGCATATATTTAAGAAAGTTGAAACCAAGATTTTGTTCATGACATTATTTAACAGGAGGAAAACTAGAATACTTCTAACTTGTAGGGTACCATTTCTGGTTAGTACTTAATGTCCAAACTATTTCCATTATTATCAACAGTAATGGTATCAAATATGATTTTGATTATAGAAATCATATTAGTAAGTTTATTTTTTAAAAACTTCTTTTAGAATTCATATGCATTTAAAGTACACTTTCAATGTTTGTTGACCCGTGATTTTTAAGATAATTTTCTTAAATTATACAGAGTATCAGAGTATCTGTTTCAGATAGAACATAACTTGAATTGACTCATTCATAAGTAACTGGGTCGAAATTGCCACCTCTAGCTCCATTGGCTAATCTGTTGATGATAATGAACACAAGATAATCCTACTACCCACAAGATCTACATATTTGTGCCTAATACCTAACAACCGCAAACAATGAGAATTAATGATTTTATTGCTACCATTTTAAACTTTATTTGACAGTACAAAATCAAGTAGTAATAACATATTTTGTATATACTGTCCCATGATTGAAACTAAGCACGATCAACATGCTTATGTGATAATCTTCAGGAACAATCATATATGACTAAGCATGATCCAAATGCTTATCTGATAATCTTCAGGAACAATCATATCTAACTCAGCTCGACTAACCTTAACCACTTTTAGTACGCTAACTTCAAGTCAGGCAGAAACCATCAACGGCTTATGCGAGTTGTATTTTGGAGAGGCTCAACAGCAGCCAATGGATTAACCTGATACGAAAATGCAAGTTGCCACAAGTCTAAGACAGTTTTCTTCACAAACAAAGCCTGTCCCTTGAGAATACTGCAATAATGAATATACATTAACCAATCATCATTTTAACATAATTGAATGGTGTATGACTCTAAAAATTAGGCCATTTATATGTATTGAGCTTATACATCTTCAATAAAGAAAAAAACTAGAGGTGGGAACATGGGTGGGCGGCTGGCCAAAAGCCAAAAATATGAAATTTTTGTATGGGTCAAAATGATGGAGTCAGGTTGACCCACAATCACATTTTGCCCAATTTTACTTCATGGGAAACTAATGCATAAACTATGATTACAAAAACCATATCATTACAAGAATAATCCAAGTTAAAGTGATTTAGGATGTTATATATATGCGTCAAATATACACTTCAGTTTGACTCATTCAACCCCTTTCTTTTTGGTTGATATTTTTAACATAACCATTTAACCAGTTAGAAGTAAAACCATAGCCAAATCGAGCATTTCATGAGTGAATAGGTCGACAACGTTTTATGGAGACTGGATGAAAAGGAAAACACTTTTACCTAGTTATTGTATATTTCTTCCTCCGCAGAAAATAATACGCGAGAAGAAACAAAGCTGTCAGCAAGATACTTCCATTTGACACTGCAAACCGTAAGCCACCAAGCTTTACATTAATTGTTCGAAACCACCAAAAGGTAGGAACTTGTTGTCCAGAATATCTTAAAATTGCTTGTTTTGCAGCATCATCCCCATCAAGTTGTTTCCCATCTTTTTTGAGAGAAACAGAGGAGATTCCATTTCCATCGGATAGCAAAGCTGACGTGGAGGCTTGAGATCCCGTATCTTTGGAAGGGTTCATGGACCGTAAACGTCGTAAAAAATCCTATAATGAGAACCACACACAGGTGAAATAGTCAATAACAGGGTGTCCAAGTGAAAATTTAAAATGAACCAATATGCATTTAAAGCTCCCAAGTATTAAAGTTTTAGTGAATTATGAAGCACTAGATGGCGTGACATGAAATTATCAAGAGTCCTGATGCCTTAACATGTTTTTAAAGAAATAATAACCAAAATGATGATGACGACGGCTTTTAATCCACCTTTTAGTTAATGTTTTTATTTGACCCGTTTGAGAAAAAACCACAGCCAAAATTTACCCATTTATAAGAAAATGGGTCAAAACTACTACCTGTTGTTGTGATAAAAAGTGGGTAGTAAGCTCAGTGAGGTAGTTTTGAAGATATAGCTCCATAAAATATGATGTACTGTCCGCTTATATACTTGACCAGAGGTCTAGTTTCTAAAGTTGATTATGTACTATAATGTGTCTAAAAAATACTCCCTACTTGAATCATTGTTATATTTGTTCCTTTACACTCTGTTCCAGAGTTTTATTTCGGAGAGAAAAGAAAGTAATCGGAAGGAAAATAAAAAGTAAGTGTGTTCCCTAGTTTTTCAGGAAAGAAAAGAAAAGAAAGGAATTGATTATTTTTGCCTAATTTTCCTTCCTATCTTTCCTTCCAAATTGGAAAGATTTGAATTCCTTTCTTTTCTTTCCTCTTCATTTCTCTCCCTTTCTTTCTTTACAAAACTTGGGAACAAAGCCTTAAGTAATGCCCTTCTCACAACACATAAGGTGTCCAAGTGGAACATGAATGAGAATAGAAAACTGCACAGAGAATTGCCAAGATTTAGCAAACCAAAACCACATAACAAGCTACTTTTCTGAATTATAATTACTTTGCAGCTAATATGGAAATATGGTAACAATGTAGATGTAGAGGTGCACCTCAATTACTTCTTGCATATAGCTTGTTAAACTTTGTAACAGTATAATTACTATGTTACTAATACCTTAAATCAGGAGTGTAAAATGACCATACCTGTTGTATATCCTCGGGTAATGCAGCTTTCTCAACCCAATAGATGGCAATATTTGTTGCTCCTAAGATCCCAGTGAGAAGTGTTATATATGCCTCGACAACTTGAAGATATGTATCAACTCCTAGAACAGATTGATTGTCACATCCTTTTAACGTATTTGTCTCTGGACTTTCCGAAACATAATATTGTTCATCTACTAATCTCCACTTGCTCAAAAATTCCTCGAGAACTTTTTGAGCACCACCAGTGTTTTCTTGCATCTGAAAGCAAGCCCTAAAAAAAATATGTTCTGATCGAATATGAGCTCAGAGCAAAAAAATATGTTCTTGAAGTAATTGATCAACTTTTAAAAGCATGTTGAGAAATACTCTAAATAACAGCCAGGAAATCCATAATCATTACAAATTGACATCATCTGCATCACAGATGTTGGTAAAATGTGAAGGTCAGGCACCTTGTGTAATGGGTTAAAACAGGCATGGGTCAAACTGGGTATTTCTGGTACGGGCTGAAATAACCTGAAGTGAACACTTTTCGTCCAAAACCTTTACCTTGTGTAAATAATTAGTGTGTCAAATATGGTAGCAAAGAATATACAATTTAAAAAATAGTCTGATTCTCTTTCCTATAAACGATTTAGGACATTTAATGCAACTAAAACACACTTCAGGCGACTTTCAACCCGTTCGACCTGTTACCTTTTAAGCTAACTTTTCTTATTTTACCCACGTAACCCTTTAAATATAAAACATAACCAGAATCAACCCATTCATAAGTAAATTGGTCACAATCGCCACCTCTAGTCACCAGTGTATTGGGAACTAGACTTGTCCAACCACCAGGACAATGTGATATTAGTACCGTTCAACCCCAATGCCCTTTCTAATGCCTATAATGACAGACATCAGCAATGAATACCGTTCCTCTACATAAATAATATTAAAAAGATTGAGTAATACCCAGCAAGGAAAACTTGGACAGGAATGGTAGTGAGCGAACCATACAGCTGTATTAACTCAGTTATGATCTCCAATGTCCTGGATTTCAAAAAGCAACAGTTAAATATTTGACTACACTTACAAGAGAAAGTGCTGACTTCATTCATTATTGATACGATATAAGCGAAACAGGTCATACAGCTCGTAAAAAAAGATGAATACCTCCCAAGTTCCTTCAAGGACTGCACGAAAACCATACCCGCTGATTCAAACATGTCATTCAGCTCGAGATCTTCTACAACAATATCTGCGTATTCTTTATCACGTAAACGTTTGAGAACATGAGAAGCTGATGATGCTGCTTCTTCAAACATAGAGCAAACTAGGTAGCTGCATTACATATAATGAACCATACATATTAAACTTTCATATTTGGATAAAGAAATGTTTTTTCAAACAATATTGTTGAAAAAATTGATTATCATTCAGTAAATATAATGTCTCCTATAACAATATACTAATACTAATAACTCTCTCTTTTTTCACCTAAAGGTTCAAACGATCCAACCATAACGATTTATGCTCAAACTAACTGTAGTTAAAAAAGCTTAATAGCATAACTTAAATGGGTTAATTACTTATTGATTAGAAATATGAATTAGAAGATAAAAAACAGAAGTGAAACCTTTCAGCTAGGTCAATTTCTTCCCAAATTGACGGAATTCCGACCGGCCTTGCAATCTCCGCGTCTTTATTTGACTGATTGGACCCTAACTCCACCGCCATCGATCGAAGAGATTGTTATGGATACACAGGATAGTGATTGATAGTAGAATTATTATAATTATGAATTCTGATATGATGATCTATACCAACCAGTTTCGCAGGTTATTTTAAAGCGTTTGGCATTTTCAATTACATTTTTATACATTTAACCCTATATTACACGCTTATTTACTGAAATAAAATAAATTGTTCTTTCTGAGTTATTTTCTTCTCTTTAATGTCTTTTATATTGTATATTGATAAAAGCATCAAAATGGAGTTAATAAAAGGTTTGAGATTAGTATACTATTAAATTGTATAGTTAAGGTAAAAAAAACTTGCCTTTTATTACTATTATATGTAGATTATTGTAATTTTATTAATGTGTTATTTATAAAAGGTGTTATATATTATCGTTACAAGTTAACATGTTATTAATATCAATACAATGACGATAAATAACAAGAGTTTACATACAATATACGTCTGAGTAATTGAGTACATATTACGGATGTCAAACTTTTTTAATTTCATTTTTATACATTTAACCTTATATTATACATTTATGGGGAATGATCCACAGGGAAACTTCAAATCTTGGAGAATGAAGGAATTACATCTTAGTCCTTGATTTTTTCATAAAAAAATATTTTTAACATTTATTTGTGATGAATGTTAAATTTTGAGTAACATTCATCACATATGAATGTTAACAACATTCATTTATGATGATACCAAGGACTGAGATTTGTTTCCCTCATTTCCTAATTTTTTTGCTTCCCTCTTAACCCTCAGTCATACGCTTATTTACTAAAATAAAATAAATTTTTCTTTCAAGTTATTTTCTTCTCTTTAATGTCTTTTATATCACATTGCAAAATATGATAATGAAATTTATAATTTGAATGCTTAGTTTTGTAGTTTCTGTTGACATATCAACTAATGTGAAAATTAAAATTGATAAAGATAAAAATGAAACTAAATACATAAATAAGTGTGTGATTTTATAAAATCCAAAAAATGCACACTTAATAATTTATTTTAAATTATACAAACTAGACAATGAATAAATTCAGAAGAAACTTAAATTGAAAGTGTTAAAATTGAAATTTGATTCATAAGCTAAAAATATTTTCTTTGTCTAAGACCCTCGCTTACTTTCGAGTCTAACCCTAAAATGTACAATTATAAGTAAGTTACTTTTTGTGATAAATATATAAAATAGCATGCTTTTCATATATACATTGAGCTTTCTGTAAATACAATATAATGAAATTCAAAGCAACACCCGTTTAAATTACAAAATTTGAAAACATACATGAAATTTTAACTTTTTAGAGAAAAGAATTGTCTATGCATCCATATCAGTTCCCTATTTAGGCGGTGTTTGAGATTGCCTTTTGAAAATAGATTAAACATTTTAAACAATCAGAATTAGATAATCAACTGTAATAAAACGTGTTGTAAAGTAATGGAGTTTAGATTTGATTATGCGTTCGATAACACAACAAACTAATAATCACTTTTCTAAGGGTTTAGCAAATTAGATTAATTGATAACTTAATAAGTAAAATTACTTTTAAGGACATTCTTATACATCGATGAATCATATAACTTTTTACATATGAGAATTCAATATACTTGTAACATTTTTGGTACAAACTAGTTATCAATTAATAAATCATATTATTTAATAATAAAGATTTCTAGAACAGTGAAAAACTAGAGCAATTAATGGGTTTCATAATATCTATAACCTACTATACTATAATTTTTGAGTTCTAGCTACCAATAAATATTGGATTAATGACATAAATGTTGAGAATGAGTTTTACATTTTTAAGACTCATCATGTCTTAGTAGCAACGTTTAACCATTTAATTTAACACCCATTGATTTTTTGCATTTATAAGTTTAAATTAGTTTAATAGAGATATGGTTTAACATCTTTTCATCCTCTTCTATTTATAATATTAAATTATACTCAGGTGTGATAAAACAATTATCACATTTGTAACTCATGAAATGATACAGTAGAAAATTTATGATCTCATCATTTTATTGCAAAAAAAAATTAAGAGTTTCCCCTTCAACGAAGACATTTAATTAAAGGTTATAAAATAATAGTACTATATTTGCCTAGATTAATTACATTGAATTTGTTACGACTCTCCGATGTAATCACCTATCCTATAATTTTTGAGTTCTTGTACAATTAAAGGTGTAATAAATAAGTGTTAATTATTTATTATTATTACTTATACTTATATTTATGTTATAAACAAACTATAATAATAATAATAATAAGAATAATATATCTTAAGAAATGGAGTCTTTATGTAATAATTATAAATTAACTACTATATTAAATGATGGTAAAATGTGGTAAAAAGATAAAATTATTACAATAATAAAAATTATTATAATCTATAAAAATTAAGTTTTCAATAATGATAATGTTAATACAATATTTAGACAATATAATAAATAAGTACTTATTATATTTTTCATGTATATATGTAGCTATTTAAATTAATTTAATTCTAAAATGTTCGTTATTGTGGGTTTTTACCTGCATTCAAATTAAATAATATACATCCAACATTTGTATTGGTATAAACTTTTATTTGGGATGAGTAACACAAACAAACAATAGTTACAAATATGACCGAACGTGAAGAATATTGTTAGTCACATGTACATATAATACATGTGTTTGAAGTTATACCAACATTACAAAGGATGTCGTTTCTATGTATATACGAATATAATATTGAATTTTAAATGTTTGAAAACTCAACTTATGCTATTTAATTGGTGCGTGCAGTTTTTCTATAATTTATAAGTATTTATTGACATTTATATGATTTACATGTTGATTTATCTTACAACAATAATTAAATTTTAATCTAAATGTAATTGTAATTTATCGTAAATTATAATTAAATCAAACATGATACTTTTTATTGTTTCATCTACCATTTAACTTATTATACCAAATATAACGTAAGGTAATAAAATTCGTGCATCGCACAGGTAATCATCACTAGTATATAAAAAAGTTGAGTTTCAACAATAAATGTTAGTATACAAACATAAATATCATAAATGTTAATGTATAATAATAAATCATAAATATAAGTCAAAATAAATAATAGTTTCAACAATAAATGTTAGTATACAAACATAAATATCATAAATGTTAATGTATAATAATAAATATAAGTATAAATAAATAATAATACAAATAAATAAAAGTTGAATTTCAAGTTATTAATGTTTACAATTAATTATATAATTATAAATCTATATAGTATAGTATAGTATATATATAAAAGTTGAATTTCAACTGTATATAATAAATATATATATATAAATAATCTATCTTCTAATGTATTTATATCTATATCTATATAAAGATCGAGTCCCTACAATTAAATGTTGAGTTTTAAAGATTAATGTCATTAATGCATCTTTACATATTATAATTTTTAATATCATATTAAAAATACTTATCAACAATGCTAAAATATCAATGCCAAATAGTTTTTAAAATGATAAAACTCCCTTTTTTGTCTAAGTTGTCAAATGTAATACAACCTTTAATCGAGACTCTTAATATAACACCCCTTAAATTAACTCAGGGTTAAAATAGTAATTTGACTCGGAAGCGATGGATAAAAGATAATATTATAACTTATCTTACAAAATGACCATAGATTTTTCGCGAGTTTACAATATTAAAACACTACTGAAACAAAACATATAATTGTTATACAAAATCCACATACACGTTAATTTACAAAACATTCAAAAACATATCAGAGTGATGGCACGTGTCAAACATTCTTCAAAACCATCTTCCTGCCCAACCCACAAAAGACATGCATAACCTGCAGGAAGGGAAATGGTGGAATTAGCACAAAGCTAAGTGAATGAATGTACAACTAACAATTCAACTTAGCCTAATAATCTGTTTACACTAAGCACAGTAAACACATAAACTCAAGAGGATCGGCGGTTACTGAGGAACCCTACAGCCGCGGTGGCCCACAGTAACACTTACCACAATCTGTAAAGGCCCATACAGAATAGGCCGATAACTTGGCACTACAACACCACAACACACTTTCCAGTGACAACACATGTATCTGGAACGTGTGTTGAACACAGTAGTAGCTAAGTCCAATCGCAATTGACCTCTTAATAACACAGATGCCCGAAGGCCACATATGCATAACAAGCAGATATATTCAATCATAACTCAGACTAAATAGTCAATCAAGGTTTACGTTACTTGTTGTAATCACACCATTACAACTAACTCAAATTATGAGTTGCAGATCCACTCACCTGACTGCTACCGTTCACTTCTCAGAATTCTTATATTACTGAGTCTTTGACTGATCTGAGAATACAACAGATAATGAGTTAGTAACTCACCTTGAAATCGTATAACATGTCTCAATGTATATTATCCAGATAATAAACAATTATCAAGTCACAATTTATCTGTTATAACCGCTGTACAACTATCAATTATATCAATTTATAAAAAATTTGCTTATTTAATTATTTACTCAATTAACCAAATTTTCGAATCATTATTATAACATATTTAATCAAACAGGTGACCCCTGTATTCAAGGAATAATAAAAGTTCGATCCGCAGTTAAAAAGGAATCTTTCAATTTTGGTCGCTAAAAGTATAACCTTTTACTTATGCATTTTCAAAATTTGCACCATAAAAAGCGATATTGCCAATATCGCCATAGCGACATTGCCAATATCGCCATAGCGACATTGCCAATATCGCCAAATCACTAGCGATATTGCAAGCGAAATTAATCGCGATATTACCTGCGATATTGGTGGCGATATTACCAATATCGCCTAAACCAGTTCATCTGCGTTTTTGCAGAAAACTGGGCTGATTTTACCAAAAATTCTCAAATCTCAATCTTAACAGCGTTTTTCACCAACTAAACGTTCTAACACTTGGTAAACACATAACCAAACACTCGAAATGCATCAATTCAACATAAAAACACATAATTAAATCAAACCAACTAACTTTCTCACTTTTTGAAAAAAAACAAAAAAAAACTAATCAAAACTAACCTTAATCTGATTTAATCCACAGAAACGAGTTGTAGGAATGATCTATAATGAATTCCGAATCTAATGACACAATTTGGAGATGTTTTGGGCTTGATTTGAGCTTCAATTGTGCAAGTGTGTGTTTTAGTGTGTGTTCTTGGTGTTTCTAGTGTGTGTTTGGTGTGAGATGAAGAAGAAGAAGAAAATGAGCTGATTTCCAGATTTGGGTATTTATATATGATGATTTACGTATACTACGATGTATTATTATCATTAATCTAGCACACGATTGTATTAGTTCTAATAGTTAGGCTAATCCGTATTTTAAACTAAAAATACCGTAATTCCCATTTAATCATTCCTAACAATTATCTAATCAAACATTTCACATAATTTAATTCAATTAAATAACGTAAGCAAAGAGATAAATTTACCTAAAAATACTAGACCGATGGGGAGGATGTTACACTTAAAGCTTTAGCTAGCAATTCTAACCGTAGTTATTTGCGATCAGATTGAGATAATTAAAGGATTAGTCAAAAGTTCCTTTTTGGGTTTGTGTTTGATTAATAATCTTGAGTTATGTTGAAAGTGTTTTTGAATTTTATTGTACATCAATTGTAAAGGTATTGTTATTAAATCAGATAAAACTTAGTAGACGGTGTACGTAATATTGATTTGAAAATCGTAACACAAGCTATTAGTAAATACCGAGCTGGTGCGACTCGACCCGACCCAATCAATTAATAAGTTATAATTAACAGTTTCAATAACCCTTTTATCGATACTTTTAACCCTGTATGTTAAACATCATATTTCAAAAAAAATTATACAATACGCATGCAACGCACGGGTCTGATTGACTAGTTTATGAATAAGAAGAAGTTTGATGGGCAATTTATCGAACTGAATAGGAAATGAAAATATAAATACAATATCTTTTTAGAAAATATCAGCCATTATAAAATAATATTTATTGAGTCTGAAAAAAGAAAAAGAAAGTGTAAAAAAGGATGTCATAACCATTGTATTATAGAAGGAGGTAAAGGGTAATGACGGTAATTGAGCATAGTTTATGAGATTAGTCAAATTGGCGTTTTTCATGCAGCATGTAAGTACTAACTTCTCCAAATACGCGTTTTAAAGAGTTATGAAAGTAGAAAATAAACTTTTTGCCAAACATTAAAATTTGATTAATTATGTTTTGAAATTGGAATAATACAAAAACCACAATCACAAAGGGAAAGATTTGTGTGGCTCTTTTAGCGGCAGGGCTGGCTACAAAATTTCGAAGACCATGTGCAATTTAGTAAAAATAGGTTCAGGCTCTAAGATCTGAAAAATCAAAAAATATAAGAAAAAAAAATTCTAATTTTTCATCTTTAATTGCAATATACATAAGTTAAAATTTATTCAAAATAAGATACAAAAAATAAGAAGTTGCTTCTACTTGAAAAAAACAATCCTTCTAATATTAGTTGAAATAAACTTTTTAATTATGTCTTTATAATTAACTTTATCTAAAAGCTTGCTCTCAATCGTCATCAGAGCTATTCCACTAAGTCGTTCTTTTGTCATTGTACACCGTAAGTAATTCTTCAATATCTTCCATTTGGAAAAACTTTTTATTTGCAGACGCAATAGTAATATGAATAGTCAACAAAATTCTATATACAATAGATGCATTAGGAAAACAATCATCATGTTTTAAAAATTTTAGAATATCAATGTTGTCATACATGTTTGGTTGTAATAATCGATGTAATGTTGATGACAAAAAGAAGTAAGGGCAATTTCGATGATTAGCTATTTGAGATTTGGGGGAGACTGATTTTTGGAAAAATAATAATGCTTTAGGAATTAATTTAAACAATAATTGGTATTTGGTCATGCTTCTTGAAGTAATTAAAGCTCCATCGGATACATAAATAAATAAATAAATGACTAGGCTAAATTTAATTCGTGGGCTAATGGACTACTACCCATACATACACATAAATACTAGCCATTTTAAAAAGATGGGCCCCTAGCTAAACATGGACCCTGTTCATTAGGACATTTTGAACTCCCCTAAAACCGGGCCTATAGGCAGGCAGCGGCAGCTGTGTGATAATACTATAGAGAAAGTGGCACTTTCGTGTAACATGCTATGATCGGCCCTAATGTTGTGTTGGCAAAGCCAACTTCTTACCGAGAGAAATTGAATTATGATAGCTTGAACACATAAGAACTTTTGTGATTTAATTTTTAATTATTAATTTGATATTAAAGTTTTTTTATAGTAATAATATTATTTTCACGATATAAATTTCTGAATCCGCCACTAATTGTGGTGTGTATATCAAAAAAGAAAGTGTGGAAATTACCTCCCTAAACAAAAACTAACTATGAAAAATACGCATGCGTATATTTTATATCGAAGTACAAGATGGAGTAAAAGAGAAAAGAATAAAAGATATATGTATACAGGCTTTTGATTGGAACCGCTAGTATGAGATTCAGCCCTCGAGAGGCGTTTTTACGAGTATAAAGCAGGTGAGTTTTAAAGAGTGTATTTGGAAAGTTTGTGGGAAGCTACTAGCTAGTATCTAGTATGTGTATGTCCGTATCCACCGGGCCTGCAGTCAAATCATGAATTTAATTCAGGCCCAACTCGATCAACTCCGGGCCTGCAGTCTGCAGATAAGTTCTTTTAATAAGCTATCACTGATATCAAATCATGAATTTAATTCATTTCAACATTATTTTTGGTAGCAAAAATTGCTGACAAAGATTCCATAATGGTGGCTCCATCAATTCCTTTTTCATCACCACTAACTTGCATCCTTCAAAAAAGCATCTAATAATGGTGCATGCTTTTCCTTGATTTTGATTAAAGTTCTCTCTTTTTTCCGACTATGTTCGATATGTTTTTCATGCAACGTGCTTCACGAAACATTGACGAAGACTAGACAAAATGATTATAAAAATAAAGGAAAATGATGATGACTGCCGCTGTTTTTTATATAAAAATCAATGTAGTTACTTCTGAAATTGGTGTTGATTACTTAGGCATACGTATAGTTATATATAATCTTCTCGACTTCTAGATAAACCAAATGGCAATCATAACAACCCAAACGCTTCAAATATTCTACACATTTTGGTAATTAGAAGATAATTAAGGTAACACAGTGGCACCAACAATATTGAAAACAGCTTCAATTTGATAATCATTGAATTCAGTTCTAAGAAAAGATCCAATACATCATTTATATTAGGTTCAACATTCTTACATATGTGGAAAAGCAAACTATGTGTTTTATTACTCTCTTTTGAATTCAAATCTAGACAACGCATTCCTGTGTTCTCTTTACTCTCTTTAAAAAGAAGTCGACATAAACCAAGTAAATGTATGCTAAAAAAAATAACATTGAACAGAAATTTTGACTCTTCTGAGATGATAACTCCACTCAATTTGAGATCCTTTAATTTCTCTAGAATATGCTTTTGTTCAATCAATGTGGACAGTAACTGCATGTATATGAGTATTAAAGCGTGAAGATTTTTATTTGGTCACGTCTCCTTGAGAAAATCGTGGTGTTGGTGATCATTCAAACTTACTTAAAATAAATGGTTTGTAAAGTAGAAATATATGCAATAATGAAGTAATAAAGATGATAATCATGAAAATTAGTTTGTTGAAAACACACCACTTTAAGATAGTCTGGATTCTTCTGAAGTAGACTACGACAAAGATAACCAATAGACCTTTGGTCTAACGGTATATGGGTGAATTGCCATCGACCAAAATGTTGTGGTTTCAATTCTCAGTTGAGTGGGCGAGTCTTTGCCTTTCAAATGCAAAAGACTGCACCAAAGCTTGTTCTACGGTTAATTATCATTAAATAACTTTTCATTTTGGATGGAACACCAAAAGAATCAATACCCACGAGAATGTCAGGACCGATGGAACATTGACAAAACAGATGCTTCATAACTCATAAGTACCTGTAAAGTTAGCAGATTTTACAATATTCCTTTTATCTCCTACATTTATTTACATCTGAACTCCTATAAATAGATCAAGGACATTTCATGTAATGAATCTTACAGAAAAATCAACACAAAAGTTATGCTTTAGTTCTTATCTTGATTTAATTTTCTTATATTATAATACACTTCTGGTATGTTAAAGAAAAGTTTTTGCACCAACCAATATAACAAAATAAAGAT
The DNA here is from genome assembly GCA_963921325.1 of Logfia minima. Taxonomy (NCBI): domain Eukaryota; kingdom Viridiplantae; phylum Streptophyta; class Magnoliopsida; order Asterales; family Asteraceae; genus Logfia; species Logfia minima. The sequence goes on from OY992767.1 coordinate 35,757,422, forward strand.
TTCCTTAAATAACCTTAAAAGATGGTATGCGTCAAGAGAAGTAGAGCGTGGGCCTATAAATAGGAATGCCAACAAAGTAGAACACTCACCACTTAAAAAAACAGACGATCAGTCACTGATAAAATATTACACTGCATTTAAACAGAGAAACATCAGGTGTACTGATATGGAGAGACAAAAGTCAATAGTACAGGCCCCAGCTTTTGGGAATTTGATTACAGTTCTTAGCATCGATGGAGGTGGAATCAGAGGTCTTATCCCAGCTATGATCCTCGAGTTTCTTGAGACTGAGCTTCAGGTATATATAACATGCTAGCTTCTTTGATCTTTTTAGTTTCAGTTTAGAGATTTTGTGTATAATATTAGCTTCATGTATTTACATAAAAAGCTTTACCCAAAACTCGAAACAGTTAAAATCAAATGGGCTGCAGTCAAGATTTATTGGGTGTCTCCTGTCATATGTTAACGTTGATCCTGGTTTATGGAAACACCAGTTTATATCTATAATTAATTATGCTTTATGGCACAGAAATTAGATGGTGATGATGCAAGAATAGCAGACTATTTCGATATTATTTCTGGGACAAGTACTGGCGGTCTCATCACAGCTATGTTAACAGCCCCGAATGAAAACAGGCGTCCCTTGTTCGCAGCTAAAGATATCAAACACTTTTACCTCCAGAAGTGCCCCAAGATCTTCCCTCAAGATTGGTAATAAGTTCATTTAATTTTAAAATTGGAAATTAAGGAGTTTAACCGATGCATCTATTTTTCTTCTGATCAGCAGCAATATGGTCACAAAGATAATAAAGAACTTGAGTGGGCCATTATATGATGGGCAGTACCTACATAACTCCATAAGGAAGAAGCTTAAAGACATTAAATTAGGAGATACCTTAACTAATGTTGCTATTCCTACCTTTGACATCAAAACACTCCAGCCAACAATCTTTTCCAGCTATGAGGTTTACCTTTTTCTTTTTTATGTTTTTCGTGATTGTACGATATCTTCATTGTGTTTAAGCATAAACATTACATGGACAAATGTACATATGACGTTTTTCCATTTTCTAGATTGAGGAAAAACCATACTTGAATGCCAAACTATCGGATATTTGCATCGCAACATCAGCAGCCCCAACTTATCTTCCACCACATTATTTCAAAACCGATCATGAGGGAGAGAAGCATGAATTCAACCTAGTTGATGGTGGTGTGGCAGCAAACAATCCGGTAAAAATACTACTACGACTTATTAATGTTGAACTAATTTTGTACATATATGTGGACATTTGTTTTTGGAAAAATTTTCTTGTGTGACAGACACTGATTGCAATGGGAGAAATTGCCAAGCAACTTATTCGCAAAAATCATGACTTTCCATTACCACAGTCCCTAGAGTACCGCCGATATCTGGTTATATCTATAGGAACTGGCGAATGCAAAATTACAGGGAAATATACAGCAAATGAAGCTTCAAAATGGGGCTTATTTGGATGGTGGTACAATTCGTATGGGTCTACTCCCTTGCTTGATATCTTCACTCAAGCTAGTACTGATATGGTTGATTTCCATCTTTCTGTTGTCTTCAAAGCCCTTGACATTGAAACAAATTACCTACGCATCCAGGTCTGTTAGTCTGTATGTATATTGTTGTAGCTACAAAACATTGGCATAAAAATATTAAAGAGTCAAAAAGAGCTATAGATTCACTCATAAGGATTTGGTCATGAGATTTCCACAACTTAATAGTTATGTGAAACACAGGAGGATGGCTTAGAGAGGACATTGTCGTCACTCGATAAAGCTACAAGTGAAAATTTGGAGTATTTGATTAAAGCTGGTGAAAATTTACTTGAAAAGAAAGTTTCAACTGTAAACTTAGAAAATGGAAAGTTTGTCCCCTACAGGGAAGAGACTAACAAACAAGCTCTCATAGAGTAAGTATCTTCATAAACCTGCAGGATTTGGTGAACCTTAAAACTGTATATATATATACTTTAGTCTGTGATTGAGCTAGATTATGTTGATCTTTGTGGACAGATTTGCGGAAAAGCTTTCACATGAGAAGCGTATTCGTGACCTTAAATCGCCACGAGTGCCGACACCTGATCCACATATCTGCTTAGAGACAAGACCTAATTTTGGGGCACTTGAAAAACTAAGAATTGCATAGAAGATGTATCATTTCCGCCAAACTAAAATCAGTGGGGAAGTGATTATAAAATTGCATAATGATTAGACTTCCTTGTTAATTGTCATTATAATTAAATAAGTGATTATAGTTGTGTATGTATTTTGTAAGTTGTTTTTGCTTTTAAGTGACATTTCTTACCTTTTAGAAAAGGTGATGTTGCTTATATTTTTCTAATGGCTATCTGAATAAACATCCCTTTTACTTTGATGATATATAAGAATAAGATGAGTGTGTTTAAAACTTCCTTATGTATTTGATGCTTGAGTACCGATCTTATATTTGCATTTTGCAACACTTCACATACAAAGAATACAAGTAGTAGTAAACACTAAGTTCAACACCGAGCTTGAATTTTAAGGAGAGTGGTTCATTGTTAAATTGATTGTGAAAAATGACCCACAAAACTAATTTGGGCCAATAAAATTAAAGAAAATAAAAAAAGAAAAAGGAAATAAGCTCAACATACCATTAAGCATTTAAGCCCTCTAATCTTCAACGTCGACTAGGAGTAGTTTTCCCGCCGTCTGCGTTGAAGGTCTAAGAATGCTGAAAAACCCATTGCACTATGTGCACTCTAAAGTTAGAGGTTGCCCAGTAACTTCATTATCAACTTGTATTTGTGGTGGAACTTAATTAATAGTCCGTAACTTAATATTTATAAGGGCCTTAAACATCTTATTTTTCTAACTAATGTGGAATTAGTTGTTGCATCACGTACACACCAACAAAACCAATGCATACGCCTTATGATAAAACTAGAGTACATAAAATAATCTTCTGCAATATACATGGTAATACTTAGTATTTCTCAATTACAATTATATATGGGTGTTATCAGAGTACGAGGAATTGTACTAATGTTGAACCAGTGTATAATTTAACACCAAGAACACACTAGCTTTTACATTGAAGTGTAGTGATTGTGTGTGAAACACGATGTGAAAAATGAGCCACAATTTATTCTTCTATCAATGCGATTGAAAAGAATAACAAATAATCAGAATCCACTCTTCTTTTCCATTCAATATTGAGTTTTTTACCCTTCCACTTTGAGTTCAATGCTCGCGAGGAGAGAGATAAAACGTGTTCCACTGCGACGAACCACATATTCACCTTTCTGCTCTTAACACTAGCAAGTATTAGTCTCCACTAAAAAGGAGGCTTACAATCTTATAATAGTTCTCACTTTCTAATAGTAAAAAAGTTATTTTGTTCCTACTTTTATGGATATGTTATGTAAATATGGTAAAATGAAATTTTTTATTTAATTTGAGAAATAATAACTATTCGTTTCAAATTAAATATTATATATATATATATATTTAGGTTCAAATAAAAAACCTAAATATCGTAAGAACGTAAAAAATAACTTCAAAATCATTTTTAAATATCTAAAACACGTTATTTTACAAAAAAATAAATTCGTATCTCCTTATTCAAATAATTTTTAGAAGCTATTTTTTAAATAATTTTTTTTGACTTTTTTTTCTTTTAATTATTTTGTATTATTTTTTTATTCATAATAATCACATTTTATAAATGTATATAATATGTGATTATCAAAACCCTATTTTGTGACTATCTCAAACACATAATAATCACATTATATTAGAGAATAATCACATATGATTATCATGTTATATTTTGTAATTATCTTTAATAATTATAACAATAAAAAGGTTCGAAGAAAAAAATTAATATTTTTTTTTAAAATTTTTATCATAGCTTGCAAAAGTTATTTTAATAATAATCATTAAAAAAGTTTGAAAGAAAAATATATTTTGAATATTTAAAAAGTAATTTCAAAATCATTCTTACATTTTTACAATATTTATATTTTTTATTTCAAAACACCTCTATATATATATATATAAAAATATGCACAATTTTTTTTAAAAAAATGAGATTTTACCACTTTATCAATATTGAGCACGTTCACTTGTGATTATATTTTTTCACGGACAAAGAACCACATGGTAAAATCTCTGGCCGCTACCCAACAGCGCTGACTCCTATCTACCGACGCTAATTCACCTTCCTGAACCCCACGCATACAATACACAAACAAACAAAAACTCCGCGTGTCGTACACTCGCCATGTACGAGAGTACAGCTTCCTTTTCAGTTTTTACAAGACCCAAAAGCCAAATGTCCATTCCCACGACGAGATCCCCTGAATTTACAAATTAAAACAAAAAATTTCAACCGCCTTTCTCCATGGTAAAAATCATCAAAAATATTACACAGATTACGAACCCATTAGTAGATTGTACATAGTGCATTTAGAGGTGTTTGGTATTTTACTTCTGGGAAAAAAGATCCCCTTTCTTTATTTTCTTTAATCACTTGACTTCACACACACACAGATGTAACTATATATAGATTTGTATCTATATTTATCTATGACCTAAAAGGCTAAAACCCTTATTAAAATTCTTGTTTTCTTCCTTTCCATTTAAATAGTCTATTAATATATATACTATATATTTTATATTTTATATAAATATATATGATATATGATATGATGATGATGATATGGTTTGAGATTTGATTTTAAAGTTTCAATCTTTATTATTTGTATCTGGGTCTTTTCCAGAGGTGAGAAAGATTTCTGCTTTGATTTTTTTGAACTAATTGGGGTTAACTTATGGAAGAATTAGGCCAACATGGTCAAGATCAAGATTCTTCTGCTTCAATTTCAACTCTACTACCTTTACACAGTGGTATGTTTTTTAATCTCATTATGTAATTCTTGATCTTAAGTTGGTAATAATATGAAATTGGGCCGATGACGCGTAGCTCAGTTGGTAATGGGTGCAATGGGTGGGGCATCTTTGCCACCAAATAAGCAGAAGGTGGTTCAAGCCCTGACACCCCATAGTCACAACCGCTGAGTGAGTCGTGTATGCCCCTCACATTATGGATAGGCAGCCAATTGTGGGCCGGTTAGAGTTGCCGGTTATCAACTTTTTTTGCCACCAAATAATATGAAATTGGAATGTTAATTTTGATACTGGATTGAGTCAATTGTTTTTTTTTTTCTGTTAATCTTTTCCAAGAATTATGGTTTCTAGGATTTTAGAATTTGGTCTTCTTGGTTATTTACTATAAATTTAGTATGATTTAGGCTTTTTTTTATGTGATTCGGGGTTTAGATTGATCTGGGTTGCACTGTTCGTTTAAATTGAAATCTGGGTCTGGAATTGATTTTTTTTTCTAGTTTCAGATCTTTTATCTGTTTTAGTACATACTTTAAAATTCAGTATCTGATTATCTGCTGAAATTTTATTCAAAGTTGTTCTGTTTTTAGTTGGTTGAGTTTGTATGATTCCTAATTTACTTTTGAAGTTACATCAATTTAAATACTTTAATCATGAAGAATGAATGATGTTTGTGTATGGGTCAAAAGCTTAATGCGTCAAGAAAACTGTCAAATATTTGGTTACTAAATGGTCATATCTATTTGGGTGGCTTTTGTATCGTTTATATACGGAGCTTAACGAGTAGGATAAAACTAATTATGATTCTGGTTATTTAAGGAAGTTAGTTAGAAGTTGCTATAACAAAATTGAGATTGAGATAACTGTTAAATTACTCTCTTTAACCTTAACTAGTCTATCACAATAATTACTTCGAAAATGCACATCCTAATATGCACGGGTTTATTAGAGTTTGCAGTCACAAACTTCTTGTTATAACATCTTTTATGGATGCTTGCTTTCTTAGCTAATTGTTAACTACTTGAAAACAGGTGATGGTCCTTCCCCTGATAACCGAATAGATAAGGTATTTTGATCACTTTAAAAGTTCATTTACATGGTTTTTGTAATGTTTTGATTAGCTTAGATAACATGTTCTACCAGTATTATATTTGTTTTTTCAGTCACGATCGCCTAAAGATGAAAGGATTGTTTCTCCTAATCCATCTGCAAATGCAGCCGTTGCAGGATCTGTAAGGTACAGTTCCAACCAATCAGAAGCCAGGAGTGCAAGTCGATCTCAGACCCCTGTAAATTCAATAATCACTTACACTGCCCCGGAACAAACCTACTACTATGGAGGTTAGTTTATAGAAAAATGTAGTCTACAAAAGGTTGGATGGGCTGGGTAATGGCCAACGCACATTGGGTCAAGAAAGGTCATTTTTAGTATGTGTTGAAACGGAGGGTCAGGTTCGGTTCACCCACAAAAACTTTCTTGTCAGTTTTATAATTGCTTATTAATATTTGATGTGTTACTTATGATTACAAAAACAATATTATTACAATAATCTATATCTTTGAATAAAAGCTTTAGTAGGTTGTATGCAAATAAAAAAGGCTTTTTCTGACTTTCAAACTGCTTGACCTGTTAAACCTATTTGTCTTTTAGCTAAATTCTTTGGTTTGACTTGTTTGAGATAAAACACAACCCAAATCAACCCATTCATAAAGTAAATAGGTTGGAATTGCCACTTTACCTTTATTTGACCTAAGTAGTTTCTCGTATATGCGATCAGGTTATGATGATGGCTCTCTTAACTGGGGCGAAAATTCAAATTATGTTAATACTAACAACTTGCAAATCATATCTCCGGTGAGAATCAATTTGTGACTAGAAACAACTTAGATCTGTCAATTTTCTCATCCTTTGGCTAACTGGATATTTCTTCTTTTTTTACTTCATTTAGGCAATCTACAATGAGACTTCTTCACTTTTGTTTCAATCTGCTTACGGGTTTGACCCCCAGGTGGCATATGGTCAATTTTCACCAATAGCTAGTCCTTTATCTCCAATCATGATAGATGGTCAACTTTATTCACCGCATCAAGTCCCATTGTCTCCATCTTATTACCCGCAGCCCATTTCTCCAACTGATCTTGCAATACCAGTAAGCAGCAACCAAGAGGGTCTTGGTGAGAATTTGTTTTTGGACCCGGTGTCGGGCTGCTATTTACATTATCCCGGGAGTAATAGTCTTGGGTTCTACAACAGGCCTGGAGAAACAGTGTCGAATCAGTCAACACCATTTGGTATACTCGGGCCTTATGAGCACAGTTTTCGACAGGTTGGTGCTCGTTATGGCAACAGTAGCGAAACCTTTTATCGTTCTTGCAATTTGCATTAAAATTAAGCGGCAACTGAATGCTATTTTTCATAAAATTAAATATCTGAGTCGCAATAATCTGTTTTTAATGTTTGGATACCACTTATCTAAGCTGTTTGACAAATGAGTTGAATAAATTATCTGGATTTATTTATTTAGCATTATAACTTTCTAATCAACTAATTATTTGACTTCCAGATTTCTCAGCAACAGACACCGTATCATGGATACGAGTTCTCATCAAATTCATCCACTAGAAGATACCCTCAAAGTGGTTTGTATGAAGCTAATCGGATAAACCATCACGGTCTTGACAAAGAAGTCAAATATAGGGACCGTGACTCACTTAGTTTAACCAGTGACCCACATGCTACTACCAGCGATAGGAACCGTGGACCGAGGGCATCAAAGTCTAAGGAACGCAGTTCAGCTGATCATGATTCGAATCATATTGACCTTTATAATCGACCAGATTTCATTACGACGTATGAAAAGGCCAAATTTTTTGTAATAAAATCTTTTAGTGAAGACAATGTTCATAGAAGTATCAAGTATGGTGTGTGGGCCAGCACACCACTTGGAAACCGAAAACTAGATGCTGCTTATCAAGAAGCAAAGGATGCTGGAGACACTTGTCGGATTTTTCTCTTCTTTTCGGTAGGCTACTTACATTATCTCTAGTTAGAGCCAGCAAAGTGGCCAGGTTGGGTAATGGGGAACTTGTAGTAGTTGTCAGAACGGGTGGGGTTGGATTGACCTGGAACTCTTTTGGCCCAAATTTTGAACGGTTCTATTATATTAAATAGTGTGTCCAATATGATTGCAATAGTTAAATTTTTTCGCTGGTAACCTAATATTATGAGCAAAATAATTTAGGAATTTTTATGCTTTAAAAATACACTTCATGCGACTTTGTGAAACGTTCCTGTTTAAATTATTTTTTACCAGCATAACCCATTAGAAATAAAACATAACCCTAAAGAACCTATGTAAAAGTAAAGTGTAAATGGGTAAAATTTTCCACCTCTAACTCTCATATATATTCATTTGCATCCATCTGCTTAATGAGAGGTTTTTGCCATTGTGTTTCTTTTAGGTAAACGCCAGTGGACAGTTCTATGGTGTTGCTGAAATGGCCGGTCCCGTAGATTTTGAAAACAATGCAGATCACTGGCAGCAAGATAGGTGGAGCGGCCACTTCCGTGTTCAGTGGCACATCATTAAAGATGTTCCAAATAGTCGGTTCCGCCATATACTTCTTGAAAACAATGATAATAAGCCTGTAACTCATAGTCGAGACTCACAAGAGGTATTACTTAAATATCTGAATTAGAGGTGGCAAGATTGGCACGTTATGAGGGTTAAGTAACGGGTAAAAATGGGTCTGAGTTGAAAAGGTCATTCTAAATACAGGTGGATTGGCTTTACCACAAACACTTTTTTGACAATTTTTTCTTTTCAAAAAGTTGCAATTATTATCTAAATTTTTTAATATTACTTCGTATGATAATTTAGGTGGTTGTATGCATTTGAGATAAACCACAACCCATATTGATCCCCTCATAAGTAAATGAGTTGACATTTCCACCTCTATACCAAAGTATCAAACAACATCAATTATGAATGATTTTAAAGTTGCTAAATCTTTTTGTGTAGGTGAAACTTGAAGAGGGTATTACAATGTTGAAAATCTTTAAGGAATATGATGTGGATACGTCAATTTTGGATGATTTTCACTTCTATGATGAACGGGAGAAGTCTTTTCAAGAAAAGAGGGACAAAGCACAACTTTCTTTAGCGAAAACGTGTGTTGAGGACGCTTCAATAAATCAGCTTTCGGATAGAGTTGCCGATTGCCTCCAGTTGGAAAAACACAAGGAGGTGGCACTCTAAAGTTGTTACTGAATCGGCTTTTTGGATCCATGAGAATTAGTTTCAGGCCGTTGCTAATTTTCTTTTGAGAGCCCTTTTAGTTCTTCACCCCTTTTGTTTTTTCTAGCGGTAGGTGATGATGATTACAGGGGATTGAAATATGCTGGTTCATTATAGTTTACAGTAGTTTGGATCATCCTAAGACAGGGTGGTTATTGAGTTTTCCTGGCCAAACAAGTGTACATTTATTATCACTTAAAAAGGAATTAATCAAACTGGTAACTTCAGTTTTCGTCTTTCTGTTTATTCTCTTACTATTCTAGAAAACCATATTCGGTTGATGAAATATATGTAGTTGTAACAATTGAATGATGCATAACTTTGGAATCAGAACTTATTGGAGTATATTCAATAATCCTATATGGCTTCCGATCTAGAGGTCAAAACCTGAACCCATTTCAAAGGCGTATTGATCTGGGTTGCATTTTACCGACTAGCTATCAAGTTTGTCAAACATACTAAAAATGGAAAAAGTGTTGGTGTGTTCCTACTTGTTTTGACTAGAGCTTGAGGATTTACTTGTTTTGACTAGAACTTGATGATGACCCATTTTGAGTAGAACTTGAAGTTGACCAATTTGAATCAACCTATTTTGACTCATTACTTTTCGCCAACTTTATGCAGAAAAGAACCATGATCAGTTACACCTTTTACGTAATGTCGTGAATCCATAAAGTTGAAGAAAAGTCGTTATAAATACCATTAGATACCATAAAACAATTAGTTCATATCATGTTTTTCTTTCTTTGTATCAATGTGCTTGTAGAAAGAAATTATCCTTTAAATACATATTATATCATTACTTTATAGGAAGTACTTTTTCTCCTTTGGGACTTTCATTTTTGATCATGTTAATCGATCGTCATGGGATCACTCACACAGCAGCCTCTGAACCGAGCCTTCCTCACTGTTGTCATGATCTCGGTTTCAGCTATTTCAAGCATTTTAACAACTTCAGTGAAAGAAGGTCTTGCCTTCGGATCCACGTCCCAGCAACATGTCATTATTTCACTGAGGACAGGAAGGCAGTCATCTGGGATGGTTGGGCGCAGGCCTTTATTCACAACAGCAAACGCCACCTGCACATCTTTTAGGTTTTGGTATGGTAGCATACCTGTGATTAGTTCCCACAGCACAATCCCAAAGCTATAAACATCCACTTTCTGAGTGTAGGTTCGATGCTGAATCATTTCACTGCAAATAGTTACATCAAAAGGTAAATTAAAATCCCTGATACACCCTTAATATAGTTGTTACTAACTCCGTAGCTAGATAATCAAGTTTGTCAGAGCAACAGCTAGTGAAATCTAGTACTGTTGCAGGTCAACCCAGCCTGTTTTGACTAGTACCAAAAATACCCAACCCATTTAAACCCTTGTTTTAGTTTTTGTTTTCTTACCTGGTGCTTTACCAGCCAATTTTCTTACCCCTAGTTATAACCCAAAATACACATCAACTTCCAATAAATAAATAAAAACATTGCTTTAACTAAAAAGGGTAAGACCGATCGAATGGCAAAAAGTTAACTTACGGAGCCATCCATCGATAGGTTCCCATCTCTGGTGTCATACTTTCAGTCTGCGCTTCAATCCTTGCAAAACCAAAATCTGCAATCTTGATAGATCCATCAGAAGCAATCAAAAGATTATCCGACTTCAAATCCCTATGAATCACTCCAACCCCATGAAGAAATCCCATTCCCTTAGCAACATCCAAAGCTTGTTTAACTGCCGATTTCAAAGGAACTGATTTTTTATTACGCCGCCTGCTTAAAAACTGTCTAACTGAACCCCCCTTTGCATATTCAGTCACGATACACCATACCATCGGTTTATAACATGCACCAATAAATCTAACAATATTTGGATGCTTTTTATCTGCAAGCATCGTAACTTCTTGCTGAAATTGTTGTTCCAAAAGGTTTGCTTTATCTACGTTGTCTTCTGGCCTTTCCAAAAGCTTAATAGCAACATCTTCACCATTATAAGTACCTTTATAAAGTTTCCCAAATGTCCCTTGTGCAAAAGCGGCCCCCATATTTAGCTTTTTAAGGTCAATTGTCCATTCTTCGTAATCTTGAAGGCCCTGTGTCGGAAAACAAGTGTCCAATAGAGATTGAGCCAGGGCATCATCACTTAAACCTTGTGACACTCTTGTTAATCTGTTGTTAACACTATGGTCAAAGGTGTAAGTGGCTGGAGCATGGTCCGAGCCACGGTGACTTAGCATCGGATGGTTGGAACCTACACTGCTGTGTGCAATTGAGAATCCAACTGAACCTCCATTGGTGCTTGTTTGTAAACTAGCGAAACTTTCCATGGACACATCATCATCGAGCTTAAGGTAGAACCCTTGTGTCATATCATGAAAATTATTATTGTGGCCATGGTTTATGTTCGGACCCACTAACATTCTCTTTAATTATAATAGTCCTTCTAACTCTGTTTACACCTTCAACATGAGTACCTGTACTACAACTAAAAACCTGCATCCAAATTACTCCCACATCAATTGCAGTAAAAGATAATGCATTACAGAATGTTGGCCAAGAAGAATTATCATCCATGTTGAATTTTTTTTCTAACAAATTCATACCCTATGACCACATAATCAGTTAAAACACTAGTTAATATAGGGTCTTGTTAACAACTAATTGATAAGTTTGGACATATATAAATTATTGTACTTCGACTAATATTCAGGGGGAGATTGTTATGGTTTGAGTAAAAGTATTTATGTATGTCCTTAAATATATACTAGTATATACAAGAACCGGATCAAGATTAAACAAAAAATGATGTTAAATATAAAATACAAAGGATCTTTCAAACTGATGCACAATTTGTTCCAAACCGATTCGAACCTGATAAATTATGCTTCTAAAGATACTTTTTATGAGCCTTTAACCATAACTCAGACCTAGAAAAACCATCAATTGTATTGTAAATACATAAAAATTCATCTTTTTAAACTTCTAATCAATTTATTCACATGGTAGCACTCTTTTTATTCTTAGATGAGAAATCACTAAGCATTTTCTGTTTTTGAACTTGGAACCTATAGAAATTCAATAAAGCACTAAATCCTCAATCACAAACTTTATAGTTTTTCACATACTAGGCCCACAACAACAACAATGGATGATGACTTTGAACAGTTGAAAAAAGAACCCATGTAAAGCAACCATTTTTACAGTGAAAGTAACGAACTTTTAACCATAGTAAGCATAATTATCCAAATAAAAACATTGATCAATAGATATAAAGTGATAAAAGTAAGCGTTACCAAAAACAGAAGGTGAAATCAAGAACTTACACATGTGATGATGATGATGATGAATTGATGACGATCAGGAGGATGGAGTTTGGGTTAGAGATTTGTAACGATGATTACAGAGTTTACTTGTGAATGAAAGTTAAAATCTATGTATCTATATATGTATGTATATGTGTGTATGTAGTGTGTGTGCTGTTGGGTTCAACGAAGAAGAAGACGACGAAGAGTAGATACAAATTCTTGGTCTTCGTTTATTTTTCTACTATTTTTTAGTATAAGTTTTACATGTACAATTTTTAGGAAGATACTAGTAATAATATAATAATATTAATATTAATATTAATATTCTTTATTATAATATAGTTAAAACAATTATTTTATATTAATGATTTTGTAAAAGTTTGATTTTACTAGTTTAACAAAGTTGTATTATATTTGACTCAGTTATTACATGATCCATACTAACAATTTCTTGGAAAATCAATAATATCAAATATTGCCTAAACAATAAATTTGGCATATTCTGCACAACTACTGATATATATAAACATCATGAATCTTCAACGATAATCTGCTTTGACTATATTCAAATTGAATAGAATAACAAGGTCTTAAAAATTCATTTATTTATTTTATAGCCACAACACATGATAATGAAGATGTATGAGGTTCTCATGGTGTCGAAGTCCAAATAAATCATAGGCAAATAGTGAAATCAAGTCAAGATCAACTATAAATATGGTTCAATGCTGTAAGCCTATAAAAAATGGAAATTTGATCAAGAACTTTGATTCTTGAAACCCAGAATTTTCTCTAATGCCTCTTCATTTCCTGGAAAATATTCGACACCTTCGGCGATAATCTTGGAAGAAATTTAAACATCTAAACCATACACAAGAGATGCAGGCGTCAATATCATTAAATGTCACAAACATATAATGTAAAAAATATTCATCAGAAATGAATATCAAAAGTTGCACATGTGACATTTAGTGTAATAATCTTTTGTCAACTTTTTATTTCAAGTATATAAAATTTTGGTCATTGTAGCTTATGTTCCAGTTATCATTCGCCCGTTGGTGATTCTCCAAATTTAAAACGTTGACATTTTTGGACAAATTTACCCTCGATAAGCAGTAAGAGGTGAAATCACTTCCGTTTTACTGGACAGGAACAAGACCACTCTGGTCAAATAAATCTTTTATAGAACAATGACCATAATTGATGATTAACCTAATACAACATGAGCCAAATAAATATTTGTTTCTGAGAAGACTCGATAAAAGTCTTGGTACACGATAATTCTCCACATTTTAGAAAAGGTTGTTCCCATTTATGTGATAACCCATTTACCAAAGATTAAAAATTAGATCATGCTCATGATTCTAATGTTGTCAAATATTTGCTTAAGCTTTTCGAATAAAAAACATACCCAAAGCTTCACGCATGCATCAATGATCACAGGAATTAGGCAGACAAAAATGATGATGGCAGATTGATCGACATCAAAACCATAATGTTCGACAATTATTTCTAGCAATGTCTGCCAACCTGATTCTGAATGATACCTACAAAATTCCAAATTCAACGACAAAATGATTATTTTGTTGATTTCAAAGTCAAAGGAACTGGTTTGACACTCAAATGTCAAATGTTCATTTATTTTGACTGGGGTAGTACAAAAGAAAGGGAATTACCCAAGAAAAATATCTGTGATAAGAATGATTAAAAAGGCCTTTCCAGTGTCTGAAACATTGTTTATTATCTTATACCCTGTAAATTTCAGCAAAGCTACCTACAAAAAGGATTCACAAAGCAAAAGTTTATAAATCTTCAAAGAAAATATAGATAATGTCAATTCAAGGTTGATAGGGTGACCCTGAATGGTTGTTCTGGGATTTCACTCTAGGTGACCCAAAAGCTTTCTTTTTATCCAATAGTTACTAATTTAATAGAATCTCCTTTCTTTTTCGAGAAAAGGAATCTAATCCCTTTATAAGAAGTGAGTCCAATTTTGATTTCGAAAGTCAAGTTCACTAGGGATATACTTCATAATTTGGATGAAGCAATCCTACTATCAAGAAAAAATTGATATACATCAAGTCACAAATATAAACATTTAAGAAAAAATTAATACTACTAGATTTGACTTTCACACATGAAGGATGAAGGGACCAAGATGCACACGTCTCCATTACACTGTAGCAATTCATTTTATCGCATACATTCTACCAATAATGTAAATTATTCTTAAACAGAAAACGGAAAAGAAAACACACCTGATTTTGATTGAAGTACAAAATAACGAATAACGAGATTCCGAATACCATATCGGACCATATGTTAGCAAATGCACTACGGTTTATTAGTCTCCATTCTTCTCTCAGTTCTAACCTGTTAAAATAAACAAGCAAATATCAGTACATACAGTTTTATAGCTCTAGAATAGATAATCTCTGCTATTGGAAAACATCATATTAAAAGAAAGCATGATTAACGATATCCAAATATTTTCATGTAGTTGGTTGTGACCTATGTCCCATGACAATTATAATGTTTGACTAGGATTCTAGGAACATATATAGCAGAAGGACGTTGTTCAACTTTAAGGTAAGTATATTTCCTTCAAGAAAGACAACAAAATAACGTTGTCGGTCTAAATGAACACCACTAATATACTTGCCATGATATAATGGGGAAAAGGTATATACATAAAAAGAACTTACGCTTTGTGCCGCAACTCTAAATAAAGCTCTTCTTCAGAAATTGGTGGGGATTTCCCAATCTCTACCTCAAATTTATATCTTTCTTTTTCAGTTTTTAACTCCTTCACCATCTCGAGCTTTTGATGCTTCCTTACATCAAGAATCTCTGATGCAAGCGGTACAGTCTTCACATACCTATTTAAATACCCATGTAACAATTATAATCAACTTCAAGATTAATTCGACTAGCAGCGAACCTTATAAGATACAAGAGAAGTGGTTTCCTTTGGCAACTAAATATAGCCACATCATAGAAGAGGGGGGAAAAGTTTGATCTTGAGGTTGCACAGACTTGGTTTTATTCAAATTTTCAGAAATTGCATCCACTTTCAAGGTTGATATTTAGTCCCTGACCTCGAAAGTCAACTGTTACCTCTTTTTTGGAATGAAGGGAGCAGCAAATATATAAAAGTATATGGCAGTCTCATTTACCTATGAACGGAATGATTTGGGTCATGATCTATCTTCAATGGGTCAAATGGGGTAAACAAGAAAATGCTTAAAATGAAACAAGTAAAACAAGTTAAAGTCACTCAAATTCTAATAATCTATAAAACCCCACAAATCATTTTATTCAAAATGGAAATAATAGAACTTTTCTGATCATATTTGACACTCTAACTTTCTACCCAAAAAAATACCAGAAATTTTTATTTTTGGAGAAAAGTGGGTCAACACAGTGTGGTATGTTTAATCCGTACAAGGGTTACCCAGTTTAACTGGTTACCCAACTCGCCCATTTTCCCACCTACAAATGATTAGGAATTACTGTGCAGTAAAGTTTTACCTATCTAGAAAAGGCATAAGAACATAGTCGTGAACCAAAAAATCCAAAGCCCAAGGTACAAGTATCAACACCGCCAAAAATTTTGCCTGCAAAAGGATGATTAAGGTTTTATCAGGCATTGACATATGAATTACAAGAACATATCACATGGTGACCAAAATTTATATATAATTCATCAATGATATCAACTAGATATAGCATTTGTCCCAAAAACGGAGTCCTTTATAGGTTTTTTATGAAAGAGATCCCATATCAAAATAAACAAATTACGTCCTGCTTTCAAAGATTGGATAAATGATCATTGATTCAAGTTGTCAGCTTCTATTACTTGCAATAATTCCACGGCTTAAGAATATATGATACTCTTAAAGATTAGAACGCCAATATGTTGAGTAATACTAGCAGTCCCAGGCGTATCCGGTATCAAGGTAAATTTAAGGTGCTCCTCAACCAAATGGTCGAGGGTTCAAGTCCCAAATAGGGTCCTTCATTTCAAATGTCTAACTAGTATATGCCAATGAACTAATTTCAATGACAATAGGCTTCTATTTCCTGTACGTCTACATTTTGAAAGCATGAATCAGTCTATATCAATAGTCAGTTTTATTTTTCGTTACCTACTTCCATATTTTATTATTTTGATCCTAGATAATAAAAAAATATAAAGATAAGAACGTGAATGATTTTTTGCCAAATACTCAAAACAAATTACCATGACTTCAGTTGGCATCAATAACTTTAGACACATGTCCAAGCACCCCCTTAGAAGAAGTATTTCCTCAATTACAAATGATAACTAAAGGTGGCAGTTTCAACCCAATCCTAGAATGGATCGATACGAGATGGGCTCGAACTCAGACTGGTAATTTCAAAAGATTTAAATATAAGACAAACGGATAAATGGGTCGAAAGCAGGTTAAAATTCACCCAGATTCTATTTTCCATGCATAGAAGATCCTGATTCATTTTAGTTTAGGATTCAGATAATTATTGTCATGATATTTTCATAAACGAATTTATGGACAAGAAAGTATTAGTGGCTTAACACAACCAGATACTGATCATTTCCGCCTGTGCTTCAAAGTGTTCATTTCAACTAAAATCCATTTTGACACGTTGTTAACCAGCCCGTCCCACCCCGCCCCGCGACTCCTGCCCCATCCATCCTGCCACCTCTAATACTAACTCATATCTCACCAAATGTATACTATTATGGTCCAAATTCCATCCAATGCTTATGTAGAAAGGTGAAATTACCATGTACCTACAAGGCTAGATTAAAATACTACATCAAATAATTAATGTTAGTGTATCAATCACTTTGTAATGGCTCTAAGCCTCTAATACCTACCGAACAAACAAAATTGAATTTCTAGTTGCCCAATGCTACAAATTGATGGGAATCCTACAATTAGCAATAAGGAGTCACAGCATTAGTACTAATAAACGCACTTACCGAATTCAATGAGGCATAACGAAAGACACGATCTTCATATAATATTTCATCATCATCCCTTCCAAACACTAAATCCCTCACAGATTCAGCTAAACCTTTCCCAGGTATAAGTTCCCTTAAATCATCTTCAACATCATTACGTGGTTCTTGATACCACGAAGAACCATTACTATTACTACCACCATTTGTCCCATCAAGAAGCCAATCTTCCCATTTCCTTTCCTCTTCATTTTGCACGTTTTCTTGCGCTTCCCTTAATTCCACTATCGCCTCGGCTCGTCTCTTCCATGCCTCAAACTTTTCACCCTCAGATATATCTTCACCATCACTCAAATTCTTTCCTGCTTCCTCTTCTGCCTCAAGCATCTCATCATCTTTCAAACCAAACCAATTCCCATCTTCATCAAAAAAGAACTTTTTCCACCAACTCCTATTTCGTTTGTGTTTTTTTTTCTTCGCATTCGGTACTAACCCCCTAAATCCCCTTCTTTGACTACCAGTTAACTGAATTACGCTATCTAAATACAGTGGTTTATGAATGTATGATCTTTGATCAGAAAACGATAGATTGTTATAGCAAAAAACCATCGAAGTGCTCATTAAAAACATGTATACCATAACCCCACATCTTTCAACCTCATAAAACAAAAAAGTAACCTACTTTCTAACTCTACACCAAATTGAGAGAAACCCACAAATGAAGCTGATTTTTATACTCAATTTTGCATCCTTTTGTCATTCACAGCTTAAGAAACTTACCAGAACGAACGAACCCTAAATGCCCAGATGAGACTGGGGTTGAAAGGGTAAAATGAGAAGGGGAAAAAATTGTTGTTAAAGAGACTTTGAATGTGAATAGGTTGATGGGGTTATTCCTTTTGTGTGGGGATTTAGGGGTTTATCTGATAACTCTTTTCTTTTCAATTTCTAGTATATATTTTCAGCTGGAAAATGGATGTTTAGAAAGCATGGGACCAGCAGAAGCCAACAGGGAGGGAGATGAAGAATGGATAACGGATATCACAATTCAGTATCACAAATGGTTAAGCCATTAATCACCTTTTAGCTTCCAATCCAAAAACCTTTTAAAATAAATTGCATAAAGTTACCGTGTACAAGTAGTCAACATATAATCATTTTTTACCGTCGTATTTAAAACACATGTTAATTTGTAAAGCTCAAATAATTTTATACTAGGGTAAAATTATAAAAGTACTAATAATACTAAATAGATTTAATAATATATATTTAAAATAGACTTAATTTATTAATCATTTGAGATATTTCTTTTATATTTTATCTTTCAGCTATCATATTATGATATTAACCGATTCCAACTTTATGTATGTTTTAGAACCACAAGTTTAGGTGCATATCATTTTCCGTTATAAAATAATAACTTTATTTCATAATAAAAAAATATTTTTTTATAGTACGAACAAAAATTATAATACATATCCGATCTAAGAGCATATCTTAAATATTTTTTATTGATCTCACTAGTTATGGTTGCATGGATTTATCGACTAAGAGCATATCCGATCTAAGTTGTAGCATTTTAACGATGACATGGAACACTTTTTTATGAACTTGTGCATTGATTAATCAAATGCATGGAAGTTCATGGATAAAAAGATGATAGTTGTTTGACGTTTTGAAACTGTAAAATTAATAAAGTTCACAGCAGTAGAGATGTTCTACGGTGAAAGAAAAAAAATAGTTTGAGTGTGTGGGTGAAATGTGATCAATGGCCTCGTATATGAATCTTATTTAGGTCCTTGTATTAAAGTATTGTTGTAATGTTATTTAAAGTCATTCACGTTCTTTAAACTTCACGATAGATAGAACTCAATATGTAAGATGTTCGTTTCTACGTCGAAGGTTCCTTTTAGAAATAGCTTTTAAACTTAAGGTGTGTTTGACACAAAATCATGAGTGATTTTGTGTACATTTCTTTTTAAAAGTCATTCACTTAGTTAACAAGATTATTTATTTTATTGTAATGGTGGATTTAGTATATACAGATTAGGTGGTGATGAGTGCACAACCGACTAAGTTACTATTTTTGAGGTCCAGAATAATTGTGGGAGTCAAACTTAACTAACTGCGAAAACACTGTTAAAACATGTGCGGATTATGATGATGATATGCTTGTTGAATTATTAGTAACCAAGTATGAATCAGTGACCATGTTGGTCTGATCAGCGACCAGAATGATCTCATCGATGACTAAATTGGTCAAGTGAGTGATAAGATCATATCAACGATTGTGACCTCTAATCAACGACCAGAATGGTTTGATCAGCAACCAGATTGGTCAAATAAGTGATCAGATCAAATCGGCGGCAATGACCTCATATCAGTGATCAGGTTGTCAACGTCAGTGACCAGATCAGCGACACTTATCAGCATCAGTGACAAGATTTCAAGTTTTGTAACCCCACCGTAACTTCTTCTAAAATTTAGGAAATCACTCCTAAATTCTAGGAACTTATCTGGACAATATTTAAAATATACTAACATGAAATTAAACACACAAAAACATACGGATTTAAGTTTTTTACCATAAACTTATATATTCTCTTTAATTATCTCAGGACGAATTTCGTGCAACCCACCCAATTAAGGATCGAAATATTTTTTGAAAATTTATTTCTATACACGATTCACAAATAAATATTCGAACATTTAATTCATTCACCCTTTTACAACCCAATTTCTAACAAAAAAAATTGTATGAGTTTGTTGAGAAATAAAATAATTTTTATAATCCTTTTGAAATAAGTTTAAACTAATCAATTTCTATAGAGAAAAAAAGTTAGTACATCTTTAAATTCTAAATAGAATTTAGCCCAAATTCATAAAAAAACACTTCATCCAGTTTGAAGTTTGATTGTTAAATGAGTATGGAAATGAATATAACTACTTTAAATTTCAAACCATGAAAACAAAGGCCCCCTAAAATAATTAATCCTAGAATATTCATGTATACGATTAAAATAGTTCATTATGTGGATTTGACTTTTAATTTTAAATTGCTTTTAACTCGAACACGCTACAAGCCTCGAGAAGGCCAAATGTGTGGACACCAAATCTATGTTTCAAGGACACTGCTGGCAGTATTCTCCTGTTATATTACTTCCCTCTAATATTTCAGTTTATTAAATATAGACATCGTGCTTACAAACAATTGGACGCATTTTTATTAATAGGACAATTATGCATCGATACGTACCGTATTACTTGTGTCTATATAGGAAGTTAAATAATTAAAATTGGAGTAATAATTTATTTTAAAATTGTATTTTAATTAACTTATATAGATATGTAAAATAAAGATAATATTTAAATCTAATATCAATCAATAGGATTACAATATTTTCAACATCTTTTAATGTTATAGTACCAAATTATGAATTAAAGTTATAAGTTAATGAAGTGTTACACGAGTAATGATATATATGTGTAAAATGCATATTTAAAAGGGTTAAGTGTATGAAAAATGTACTTAATTAAGATCAAATATTCATAGTGTATATCTAATCACTCGGGTGTACATTGTATGTGAGAAACTCGTTATTTATTATCATTGTACGTATTTTAGTGACGTGTCAACTTGTAAAGATGACATGTCACCAAAATACATACAATGACAATAAAATAACAAGTTTCTTATACACAGTGTATGCCCGAATAGTTATGTATAAATTACGAATATCACACCTTAATTAAGCACATTTACAAGCATTTGACTCTATCTAAAACTATGCATATTTCACATATGATGTTACACATATTTTTGAAGTATTTTCTTTCCTGAATTTCACCATTAGTATTTAAATTGTTCTCATCATATTCTTATACATGTATCATTTTTCATGTATTAATTATTGTATTTTTTAAAATTAGTTAAAATGGATATTGGTTAAATAGATGGAAAAAGTATTAAGCTAAGGTGGTGTTTGGTTTGCATATGAGAATAGGAATAGAAATTAGTATAGGTTTAAAAGAAAAGTAGGAAATAAACCATAAGACCACTTCTAACTATGACATGATATATTGAACTTCTTAACAGCCAGCTCAGAATCACATCATTAATTATTCAGAAAGGTTGAATAAAGACAGAACACTGCCAATAGTGACATGCAAGACTAAACTTCTTAATTTTTACGTGCCCCACACTTTATTTTTATTTTTTCCAATTAACACGAATATTTATATTTTTAAAATATTACTTTAAATTCGCTACATTCATTAAAATTTAAAACATTACATTAATTAAAGTAAAAAACATTACACTAATTAAAATAAAAAGAACGTTACATTGATAAAAACAACACACTACAATTAAACAAGTAAAAGTAAAATAGTAGTCTAGTCCTTGGGTGGGGGTTGTTGCATACTTGTATCATAATCGTGTAAAACCATCGCCTTACTTTCTTGGAGCGTTTGTTGTTCGTTAGCTGACAAACTTGTTGGTATTGGTGTAGCGAGAAACTGGAACTCTTTGAACATTGTTCCTTTCTTTGACTAAGCAGTTCGTTTCTTCGCCTCCTCTGCTATTTTTTCCATAGTTCTTGTTGAAGTTTTGCGGATTAACAAGTTCTTGTTGCATTTCCTCGCTTGAATAACGTGACGAAGTAGCATCAATCGAACCCGAACTTTTTTGATTTTTTCGACTAAAAGCACGATCAGGTGGACAACGAATCAAGTCTTCTTGAAATAAATTTTGCATCGGAGTCGAATCAGGTTTGGTTCGGGTTGTCCTTATCTTCAAGATTGATCGAGTTTGGGTTGTAATCTTCTTCGATCCGCCATTTGTTGTTCACAACACATTTGGGAAAAAAGAACTTCGGTATATCTTTTGTACGAGCCACACCTCCTCGTAATTGAAGTTTCTTTTTACTTGTTCCTTGAATTGCATACATGCCACCCTCATAATGTCGACGTCCTTGACCCTGCTTTGCCACAAGTCATTAAGCTTTTGGTAGAGGCCTTGGAATACCTTGACATCTTTTTGAATTTTGTTCCATTGTCAATTAGTTGATCCATACTACGTTTAGTATCAACTAAACAGTTGTACTTTTCTTTTATGGTTTTCCAAAAAGTTTTTCCCTTTTTTAAATTTCCTTGCACTCCATTTCGGGAAGCATCGATCCACTGTTCCGCCAAGATTTTGCACTCGTTATTGGACCATTTTACATTTTTGAATTTTTTCTTTTCAACTTTTGCCCGTTGGGTTCAGATTCAACTTCATCTTCAATAATGGGTGGTGGTGTTTGGATGTTTTGGAATTGATTTTCGTTTAGTGGTGTTTGTGGGCATGGTGAGAATTGTGGGTGCGGGTATGGTGAGAATTGTTGGTGTTGGTATTGTGAGAATGTTGGTGTTGAGATTGATACCATTGTGGATGTTGTTATTCAGATAGTGAGTCGTCCGGTGAGATTGAATACGGATGAGCAATATGTGCGTATTGCCCAAAACCCATGTTATTTGGTGAAGAATTGCTCGATTGAGGTGTCGAAGACGAATTTATCGGTGAATAATTCGTATTTGGAATAGGATTGTTGAGTAAATTGGTGAAAAAATTATTTGATTGTGATTGTCGAGAGTTGTGGTGATGTTTATGCATGTTTGTGTGTAAATAATAGAGATAGTTGTGTGAAAAAGAGTTGTAATTATTGTGTGTGTATATATAGAGAGATGGTGAGAAATGTAATAGTAGTAGTATGAAAAAGAGTTGCAATAATGTGTAAAATTGTAGGGTGTTTCAGTTCGAGAAAAAAAGTTAGAATTTTTTTAAAAATATATTGTTTTCTTTAAAAGAAAATGATTATATATCTATTGGGTAATATTCAAAACCTTTTTAACTAAATTCTATCGAGAGCGGTTTAACCACTAAACAACAATAACTATAACTTTTATAATCATTTCCTAATTACTGAACTCTCAAAACATACATCGCCCTAAGTTTTCTTTTATATAATTTTAAGGTTAAGAAAGGATAATATTAACCTCTTTATAAATAAGCATAGATACAAAAAAAAACCACGACACAAAAAATAAATGAAACGGGTGGATAATATGAAAATCTTTTCATCGTCTTTTGGATTCTAAAATGAAATGCATGATGGATTGCAGCCTCAAGGAGGGTTTTTTCCAGCTAGACTACCTCAATCATTCTTTACTTTTTCCCTGCTTTATAACCTACTGTTCCCTCTACTATCAAACTGTTCAGATCATTTTGGATGTATTGATTGAAATGTTGATTTTATTAGTATAAAACTCCATGTTCATGTTCAGCTAGCGCCCTAGACACATGACGTATTGAAACAAGTTCTTTTATATATGAATCAACAGTTGGAATTTGCTTTTTATCTATTTATTTATTTTATTTTATGTGTGAACATTGATCACACATAGGAGTAAATGGAACTTGTAGCCTTCTTATAAACCCTTAAGTTTATAAATTTCATCACCACAACCTATCACATTACCATTTATCATAATCGTTTTTACTGATACATTACACAAGTATTATGCTAATTTTATTTTCATGAATCATCTTAATTATCATTCGAACCATAACATTGTGATATTTGTAAATATTAGTAGGTTAGAATAATTAGTACGAGGATTTTGTAGAAGGAAAAATAATTTCTCATACTTTTAACAACTTCAATAGAAAAAAGTTGTTTTTATATACTTGAAAGAATTTTTTTTCTATCTGGTTAACAATTTAACTTCTACAACAAATAAGGGTGCTTTTATAGAGTTTATTAGTAAAAAGAGGGAGTCGATAGCATTCTTAGAAAAATAAATAAGTAAATAAATAGTTGTTTTTGTCTACAATCTCTCTTATATGTTAAAAGAAAGTCATAATGATGTCATAAGTAATTCTATAAGTTAATCTTAACCCTTGAATATTTTTTTTGATTGTAATCTCACCAATAATTTTAATTGATTAAATTGATGATGTCATTGATTGATAATCTATTGAAAGATGAAACTTTAAATTTTAAATGAGAATAGATTTTTTTAAAGAATAAAATTACCAATTAGAGAGTTACATTTGGCAAAAACCCACTTTCCCCCCACGTGCTTTAATATTAAATATCTCAAAAATGGTTAGTCGAAAAATTATAAAAATTACACCATAAAAACAAGCGTTTTTTTCTCTTCGATTAGAGATCTCATATGATATACTTTTGACGAATTTTATTTTTTTCCTTTTTTGGTGGGTTTTAGAATGACTAATAACCTATGAACAATAAAAATTTAAGTATTTTTATATCAATAATTCAATTATTAAAAGTTTTATGTATAATCCGCGTAATTACGGGGTAAGTAAACTAGTAATTATTAGATGAGAAATAATAAAAGAAAAGAATATTTAACTTTACAAAAAATAATGATGCTATCTAACTGATTTTTGTGCTCTTAATTGTTTCTTAACTGAGGAAGTTTCTTTCTAACATTTTTAGTTCCCTGTGCTGCTTCTTTTTTCTTCCCTGATTTTTCTATTCTTCTTCTTTTATATCTGCACCTATATATACATATATCCACCTTCAAATATATATTACTTGTTTTTCTCTCTTTTTTTCTGCCTTTTTAGTTAAATAATTTTGTGGGTTTTGATTGTACATGCACTAGCTTCATCTGGGTACCCTAAAAATTCAATCTTGATATTGGGTTCCTTCAATTCCAGTGTTCTTTTTCAAGAAAGCAGAAAAGGTTCAACCTTTAGGATTCCCAGATATAAATAGAAGTCTAGGGGTATCATTTTTCATAAACAATAATCAGTAACAAAAATTAATGGGGTCTTTAAAAGATTTTAAAGTGGGTTGGATATCAGTAATCTTGATTCCATTGCTGTGTTGGATGAAATCAGTAAATGGAATTGGGGCTAATTGGGGTACACAATCATCTCACCCACTGGAACCAGCAACAGTGGTGAAGATGCTGACTGATAATGGAATTCAAAAGGTTAAGCTTTTTGATGCTGATTCTGGTGCATTAAGAGCTTTGGGTAAGTCTGGAATTGAAGTTATGGTTGGAATTCCTAATGATATGCTTACTACTATGGCAAGTAGCATGAAAGCTGCTAATAAATGGGTTGCAACAAATGTTTCTGATCATATGAATAAAAATAATGTTAATATCAGGTTAGTAATTCTCTAATATTTCCTGTTTTATTATTATTATTATTTTTTTAAGCCTAGTTGTAAATTGTTATGTTGCTGGTTCTTGAATATGTATTTTTAATTCTGTTCATTTACTGTTTGGATGCATGTATTCTAATTATTTATTGAGACTTAAAAGTTAAGAATTAGAAGATCAGGTACTTAAAGTTAAGGATCACTTAGGTAATTCTAATTTTTATATAAACTAGCATAGTACCCGCGCACAAAGAAGCAGTTGGAAATTTGGATTATAGATTCTTAATTTTTGATGTTTTATTTGGATCCAAGGTTACACGAATTGCTCAATTCGTATTATATGTATTTTTCAATTGTCTAAAATTCATGTAAGGATATGATGAAGTATTTAAGATGTTGTGATTAAAAATAATAATCTAAGAATAGTAATGATGCTTTATATATAATCAAGAAAGATTAAAGATGAACTTATAACAATCTAAATTTAATAGGTATATTAGTGGTTGCCTTTCTCTGGATAATAAGTTAGCAAGTAAAATACTCGTTTCTAGACAAATCAAAATACTATAAAAGTTACAAAATTATTTATAATCAATTGTTACTATAGGTTGACACTTTAGAGTGCTAGATTAAATTTTTACTTATAGGTTTACTTACACTTTGGATAAGTAAACTTCATCTGTTAGTTTACATTTTACAAAATTACGTTTATAGCAATTTTATGTGAAATAGTATTTTGACATAGAAAGTTATATAAATCTTCAACTCTTACTGGAGTTTGTTACATGTCTATTCAAATACTCGTATGATATAATGGTAGTTGGTTTTTTCCAAACTATCTTGCAATAGTCAGTTTTTACGGGTACCCAAACACACCATAAGGCCATGGCAAACATTTATATGTTGCTGTGACTTCGTCTTTACCCTAAACAGACAGAAAATCGTAATAATAACAATAATCATAATAGTCAGTTTTTGTGAAAATTTTCAACTGGTAACGAACAGTGCACTTTCCAACACTTTTTTTGTCTTCTAAAAAGTGTCATGGGGCTTTATTATCCTATTCTTATGGTTGCTATTAGAAAATTAGCTTGATTTGAATGACATTTAATATTTGTATTGTTATATTAGTATACATTGCTTTACATGTTTAGATGATCAGCACAGTTAAAATGGCATTTTGAAGGAAAGCGTCAAAAGTTCCACTCCTTACATATAAGAACGGATTCCATTCACTTTGTGGACCAAGATTACCATAAATAACTATGGTTATAATTGTAACTCTATTTAAAAGATTAGCACAATACATGATAGGCAAAAATATTGTTTGAGTGACTAAATTCAGGTGAACTGTTGACTTTATGTTCGAAATGTCTTTTGGAAGTACATTCCAGCATGTAAACTATAATACTATCCCAACATCTGATTGACATAATTTGTGGATCTACTCATTCTTGAAAAGGGTGATTTTCTTTACAGGTATGTTGCAGTTGGGAACGAACCATTTTTATCAACTTATAATGGGACTTTTCTGAACACCACTTTCCCGGCTCTCCGAAACATCCAAGCTGCAATCGTGAAAGCAGGACTTGAAGCCAAAGTCAAAGTCACAGTCCCACAAAATGCAGACGTCTATGAAAGCTCAACAGGGGTCCCCTCGGGTGGTGATTTCAGAGCCGATATTCACGACTACATGTTCCAAATAACCAAATTCTTGAACGATAATGGCTCCCCCTTCACTGTCAATATCTACCCCTTCATAAGCCTCTATCTCAGCCCTGATTTTCCAGTTGAGTATGCGTTCTTTGATGGGAACGCGACTCCCCTGACCGATGGTGGGACCACGTACACGAACATGTTTGATGCTAACTATGATACCCTAGTGTGGGCCCTACAGAAGAATGGTTTCACGAATATGGGAATCATAGTAGGAGAAATTGGATGGCCTAGTGATGGAGACCGAAACGCTAATAATGCATATGCTCAAAGGTTCATGCAAGGGTTCATGACTCATATAGCTGGTAATAAGGGGACCCCAATGAGAACTGGCCCGGTTGATGCTTATTTATTTAGTTTGATCGATGAAGATGATAAAAGTATTCAACCGGGAAACTTTGAAAGACATTGGGGAGTGTTTAAGTATGATGGGCAGCCGAAATACAACTTAAGCCTTGGAACCACTAACGCTGGAGCTCTGATTCCGGCTAGTAATGTAAAATATTTACAGCGAAAGTGGTGTGTGATGAAAGACTCTGCTAGACTGGATGACCCGTCAATTGCACAGTCTGTTAGCTACGCTTGTGCATTAGGAGATTGCACAAGCCTCGGTTATGGAACCTCTTGTGGTGATTTAGATGCTAAAGGGAATATTTCATATGCTTTCAATAGTTATTACCAAAAGAATGATCAGGCTGATGAAGCATGCAAGTTTCCAAATGTTTCAAGTGTCACTAAACAAGACCCTTCCACGGGGACGTGCCGATTTGAGATCATGATCGAGCCGTATTTTTCTGGTGCAGATCGGTTAACCAGGTTGATTGGGAGCTTAATTGCGGCATTCGTTCTGTTTTTGGTCTTGCTCCTGTAAGTTTTACTTTTTTGTCGGTCAATCTTTGGTGGATAGATGTTGGAGGATTGAATTTTGGGATTTCCAGGAAGATTGGGTATAAATTTGGTAGAGTTGTAAGAAGGCAGTTTAATGTATGAAAATGTGACACTAGATGGGTGTGGATGATTGTTTATGAAACCTTGGGGTGTATTTTGAGTATAGTTGTAATTATGTGGGGTTGATGTGAAACATTGATGTTCTATTGGCTATTGCTAACCCACTTTATACTAATTGTATGGCTTGTACAATTTTTATGTTCATGCTTCATACAAGTGCCCTTGGTTGATACAAGGTTTTCTATTGTATCCCCTTCTTGTGAGTAACGTAGATAGATATTTGGGTGGTAATTTATACGTTACTATGAAATTATTATAGGTGGTTATATTGTGCTGTTATTTGAAAGATTAGTTTGTATGACTAATTTTGGGTGCTGCATCACTCTAAGAATATAGTCTCTTTTCTCGTACCTGGCCTTAACAGAGTACTAAATTAACTAATGAAAATTATTAAAAGGCAATTAGAAAAACGAAACTTGTTATTCGGTTGAAATTTGCATAAGTTCCTCATTTGATTATGATCAAATAAGTTAAACATCGATTGGAGATGTCTTGGAGAAAACAAAAGAACTTAAATGTAATGGTCTTAAATCCTTGTTTTGATGATTTAGGGTTTGAACTATTTAGAAACACAGAAATGCTAATTGAAGTGGTATTGAATTTGTTAAGTCTCATATTATCATAAAACTTTACATATTGAGCCCGAGCTCTCTTAAATTTAAACTCACCATTACGAATGATGATTTATGATTGAATGAGATTGACCACTTGATGGTCGTCAAGTGTTGTATGGTTAATTGAGTGGGACCAAAAGGACATTTTATATAATTAAAGAAGTGAGTGTCAGCTAACTATAGAATGTAAAAGGTTACGTTGATTACAAAAGATAAAGAATAAAGCTATATGAATTACTAAGATGATGATATGTCAACTCATTGAAACTTTATGGAAACATCTTCAATTGTAAACTTATAATAATAATATGTTGTGCAAGAGTTTTCTTTTCTAAATGTCTTCGCTTCAAGTCTTCGACTATAAAACTTTCTTCAAACCCTTTTTACATTCAAACCTTTGTTACATTAATCAATAAAGTAATTATTAAAATGGTTTATAGTTTAACAGTGTATTGAACATGTATTTAATTTTGAAAACTTCTATTGTATCTTATATACTGAAAGATTAAGTTCCACTCATTAATAGTAAGTCTTATTAATTCAATTTAGTATATT
Source organism: Logfia minima (assembly GCA_963921325.1). Lineage (NCBI taxonomy): Eukaryota > Viridiplantae > Streptophyta > Magnoliopsida > Asterales > Asteraceae > Logfia > Logfia minima. The sequence continues at coordinate 35,786,973 of OY992767.1, forward strand.
AAGTCCTATTCATTAATGTTAAGTCTTATTAATTCAATTTAATTTTCAATTTAATTAATTAATGTAAATAAAATGAAAGGGTGAACTCAAACTTCACATATATTATCATATCATCAAGTCGTCAACCATTATTATCGTCAGAAACATGATAACCTACTTACAATTATATATTGGGTGCTTAATTTTTGTGGATATCAACTCAACCGTTGATTGACTCTCTTTTCAAAGTCAAAGATAAAAGCTTTTAACATATGAGAAACTATCGGGAGGAACATGATGGGAGTTTCAAACCACTAAATCATGTTAAATGTTACATGAATTGTCTCTTGAGTTTCTTCTTATTGTTTTGTTAAGCCTTTTTTTTATAGTCGTATGCGTTTGAGCTTCGTTTAACTCAACTTATTTTATAGCTATTTAACTAAACATTACAACACACGTTTTAATTAGATGCACCATCATATTTATATTCCAACAATTTATACAAACATTGCGTAATGAACAATTTTTATACAAACTGTATGCATCGCACGAGTCTGAATGACTCGTGTATTTAACTTTTAAAACCGTCTCTTGTATGCTTTCTTTGCATGTTTTTGATTACATATTGATGTACTTTTTGTAAGTTCTATACATACAATAGTAAATTAAAAAAATTAGAAGACAGTTTTAAAATTTTAATATATATATAATATAATTTTTAAAATTGAATACATATAATAATAAAAGGTATAAAATTAAACACATACGGTAATAAAATGTGTAAAGTTGAAAACAATTTCAAGCTATAAATCCTTATTATTAATAATAGAAAGAAGGTGCAGGAGGTTTTTTCTTTGAAACCCATTCACCCTTGGAGTAAAAGCAACTTCCCTGTCATCCTCTACAGGTGTGTAAAAATTTCATCTTGTCACTGAAGTTTTGAAATTTAACTATTGGGTACCTTATTTTTCATTAATCTTTGCTGGTGGTAGCCGTTTCTGTGATTTTTGGCATTGGATTTTGGTTTATATGTATTCTTTGCTCCTTTGGTTGGTAAAAAGATGTATCAGTGTATTGTAATGGGGACCTAGACTCCATTTGTAAGTTCTCAATCATCAATCTTATTATGTTTTCAAATTTGCTGCTAAATTTCAGAGATCCGTGTCTTATTTTGTATTTATAAATTGATTTTAATTGTTTAATTCACCTGATTATATGATATTCTAACTGTGGCTCTTTCTAATTTCAGTCATCATTTTATAAGAAGTCTTATTCTTAATATAATGTGTTTGTAATGTGATTTTTATTGTAAAATTCAACTAATTTTAAATGATTTTGTTAGATTATATCTGCATTTGGTTTGTATAGATGGGGTGTTGGTGTGGATCCCGCAGATCCGGGCGATTTAAGTTGAAAAAGTATGTCAAAACTCCCAAAAACAAAATGGGTGGTAGACTTACAGAATCTAAACTTGGTGGAGAATCAACATCATCGATACAAGATGCAAATGCTGCAAGTGTTGGTGAAAAACATTCAATCAAGAACTCATAGAAGGAAGATTAAAGAACAGAAGATTATGTATCTGGTGAGAAACATACAATTCTTTATCTTTTTATTTTACAGTCAAGTGACATATAGACTTTTTATATTTTTACAAAATGCTAATAATTAATTTGTTCTACAGGTGGTTCACGAGGAGTTTGGTAAGTTTCCTATGCAAGTAAACAATCTTAAGATTACAAAAGTTCATAACGTGGATTAGATAGAACCACAATTCTAAGACAAAATTTGGACCCGTGCTCCGACTTTCATTAGTGTGGTGTCCATAATATCAATTAACTAGAGCCGAAAATGTAGATATACAAATCTCAAAAGTGACGATGTACAGTCCATGTTGATGATTTCTCATATGTATCTAGATTCTCGCAGAGCACAAAACATCAATGAGGCGGCAGAATTCTAGGCATCATTTACTCTAGACATTTCTTTTCCTTTACTAAGAAAATTCTATCCGAAAAACTTCAACTTGGTACGCACTTTTATCGTGCGCATGCTTGACTCTTGCGCCACTCTGCAATCGAAACCAAAACACCAAGATCAAATTAGTTGCATGTATATAGTTTTTAGTAATACCAACGGGTAGACACATAAAGCCCCAATACAAACCATATTAGCACTTGTAATACCCTTGTGAAGGTGCACATAGAATGCAAATGTTTGGAAAATAGAGTAGCATGATAAATGATCACTATAATGGAAAGTACTAGAAATAAAAGATAGTATTGTGTATAACATTACATGTAACTTTGCCTACTTTTTTTAGTGCAAAGTTCATGTACATTCAATTTAGCACCTTCAAGTTCAACAGCCTCACTAGAAACCACCATAAGCAGAGCGGCTCAAGCTCATCAGAAGTCTAAAGCGGACTTTTAAAATTGGGTTTTTTTTACTATAAGTTTTAATTTATTTTATTTTATATAAAACTTATTTTTCTTGTTTTTTTTATGCAAAATCTTAATTACATAATTAAAAATCAGTTTCGTTTACTAATTCCTTTTCAATTGATAAAATTGCTAATCCATTTAACACTTCTTGTGACATTGTCGATCTTAAATATTTTCTACAATTATAAGTTTTGAAAGCCTTTTTTGAACTTAAGCAACTGTTACGGGAATGGTTAAAATAATTATATGTGCAATATAAGCATTTGGAAAAGAATCAAGGTTTTTAATATAATTAGGTATATCAAATATCAATTGGTTTTTCATTTTCTACATTTATGATTTCTTTTAGAACCCTTAATTCTTATAACAAATTTATACCACTAATATCCGAACAATCGTTGTATTTTTTTTTTCAAGGTTAAGACAACTATCTTTTAATTTTTTTTCGTCAAGAGACTTTAATTTTGATATGCTAAATAAAAAACCAAAAAGAATTTCATAGGATTTAAATTGATCAAATCTACTTTCAAAAGATGAAATAATTTTATCTATAATATATAGGAAATAATCAATTTTAAATTATTCTTAAGGTGTCTTTATGATCATGAAATCACTTAACTTGAAAATAAATTGAAAAAATTACGTTATATTTTATTTTGTTTCTTAAATTTAAATGTCGTGGTTTTCTTCTTTCACCTAATGGGCTATTAGTCAGATGGATTTTGTAAGGTTAAAGTTATAAGAATGAAGTCTTACAAATGGGCTACTAATTTAGTGTCTTAAGAATTACTGGGCCTTAAAGTTATAAGAATGAGGCTTTATAAATTGAGAAAATTCCATCCATTATATATAATTATAAAGAAATATATAAAAAAATAATATATTTATCATATATAAACACATATATAGATATATATGGGACGGTTGTTTTACTGACTTTACCGTTGAGCCGCCCCTAACTATAAGTATGCACTCAATACATCGTCACTTTCTGACCTTGTTAACTTTTGTTAACTTAGACAAGGCAGTGTCCGCTGCATCAAGTTTTGCATTCTCTTTATTCTCCGGATCTAGAGGAACAATCATTATTTAATTTGATGGATATCCATCCAATCCGATCTAGTGAATAATTTATAATTGGCTGAGAGTCTGAGACGTAGTGCTACCATTATTTGAAGTTTACCTCCAAACTCATTGTAATGATTTAACAGAGAGTCTCACACTCATCAATATTTGAAATAAAGAGTCTCACACTCATCGATATTTGAAAGGTTTTATCAATGTGATACCATTTGTAACGTCACTGAACCCAAACTCAACAATAACTTCAAATCTCATCTCATTTATCTAAAACAATAAAACAGAAGTTACCAAATATTTTCAACTTAAAAGTTAAAAACATGATAATTCATCATATTTAGCTTTAAAACATATTATTAATCACCAAATTCTTTTCTTTAGATTAGAAATTGTGCTAACAACTATAAATAGTTACTATTAAATACTACCATGAGCCTTTGAGTTCGTGTGCGATTAGGTGTGTCTAGCGAAATAAGCCACCTATAAATACCCTTTAATTAATTTTTCCATATACGTCGGAACAAAGTCTTCAGTCCAGAAGCTTCCTCAGTCAACCCAGATCTCCTTCTTCACTTTGTTTTTCGTGCTTAAATTTTGACCACTATTCTAGTATTCTTTGCCCATAATTCCAATATACATTTGCCCTTCATCAATTCAGGTTTGATCTTTAAAACTTCATTCTCCTAATACATTTAGGGTTTTGTGCTATAAAGTTTGAATCTTTTTCTTCTTTCATTGTTCAATCGAATTCCAGGTTAATTGGATATACATATATATATATATATATATTACGGAGTAATTCTGTTTGTTTTTTGGATTCGGTAATTTTAGGTTACAGAGTTTGAATCCCTTTTTTGTTGTTTTAATTGGTGAATTGGGTTTGAATCTTTTGTCGGGTTTAGTAATTTTGCACCATAAAGTTTCAATCTTTTTGTTGTTTAGATGTTTTTCATGTGAATTGGGTTTGAATCTTTTATTTGGGTTTAGCAATTATAGGACACAAAGTTTGAATGTTTTTTACTGTTTTTGTTGTTCAGACTGATTCCAGGTTAATTGGGTTTGATTCTTTTTCTTGGATTTAGAAATCTTAGGTTACAAAATTGATCTTTATGTTGTGTTACTTTTCAGACTGATTTCAGGTGAACTGGATTTGAATCTTTTCTGGGTAAAAAGGGGTATTTAATATAACGATGGAAGGAGGTGGTGTGGTATCATCAGAGAAACAGAATGCAGAATCAAATGCAACATCATCTTATACTTATTGGGTTCGAGAAAGTAAACAAGATGCTGCACCACTTCCTGTTCCACGTAAGCTAACTGCTGAAGATATTTCAAGTGGGTCTAATTCTTCTAATCATCTTGGCTCTGCTTGGAATAAGGTGATTTCTTTTGTACTTCAGAAATCTGTCCTAGCTAGTAAATTTGATTTAGTTATGAAATTAAATTACATTGATTCAAATGCATAACATTGACAATGCTTACTCTTTTAGTTGCCAAAAAAGTATAATTGACTGAATGCTTTGCTTTCCTGTAACCTTGGTAGTCGTTGACTAAAAATCTAATGTCATACCTTTATGTAGGCTGGAACATGGGAGGAGAAGAACTTAAACAAATGGGCAACTGAAAGAATCAAGGTTTGTTTTTGTTTTCAGATACTTACATGGTGGATTAGGCTTGTTCACATTTGTTCCCGTGTATAAGGGTTAAAACGGGTTCAGGTGAAGATGCTTTGGGTTGACCTGAAACACTTTTGTCGTAAACGTTATTTAATAATTAATATTTAGTGTCAAATATGGTGACTGACATTATATTATTTCAATAATTACCTATTTATTTATTTTTGGATAGAATAAATTTGGAGGTTTTAGGCATTACTAATAGTTTAAAACACTTTGGGCATACTTCTCACCCATTTTCTGATTTGACCCATTAGAGATTAAACATGCCCCAAATTAACCCATTCACAAGTGATCCTGGTCGAATTCGCCACGTTTATCGAGTGGTCAACTATGGTCGTATGTCTATATTCAAATGCATAAATCTTCATAATTTTGGTTTCCTCATCTTTAATATTTCAGGAATTAGTTCTATCAGTGGGTTCTTTGGAGTTCTCTTCTGGGAAGGCAGAAATTGCAGAAGTATCGAGATGCACTGGAGATGTGAGTATTTTGATTGATCATTATGTGACGTCCTTTAATGCCACGTTCACAAAATAAAAGCGATGTAAAATTCATTAGGTAAGAAAGAAAATACATGTTTGTGGTGCTTCGGTTTTGGTCAGATTTGATAAAGAGAGCGACAAAAGGAAGATAACTGAAATAAAATAGAAGTTGTTTATATTAAACCAGTTTGGCTTACACTTCATCCTCATAAATTTGTTTATATTTTTCAGGCGTTTTTGGTGACTGTAAGGAACAAGAAGCGTGTTGGGTACACGTATGAAATAACATTGCAAGTCAAAGGTAAGCTGCTAGAAGTCCTTTTGGTCTACCAATTCATTAATCGTTTTTTTTTTTTTTTTGCAATTACCAAATTGTAGTCTTAATAAGATATTTTGTGAGCAGGGGAATGGGTTATTGGAGAAGAGAAGAAAACATTCAAAGGCAATTTGGATATAGCAGAGTTCTCGTTCGGGGAACTGGACGATTTGCAGGTAATCTTTAATAATGAATTTAGAGATAAATGGGCTGATTGTAACAAAGCTTTTGAAAGATCAGTGGTTTAAGTGAAGACTATAGTGTTTTCGGTATAGCAACTCTATTTTTACTTTAATCATGACAATGAAAATGGGAAGAATGGTAGCTAATACATACAACTAAAAATGTGAAATCTCATATGTGATTAGGGTAGTCTTGAAAGTTAGGTTCAAGTGAGAAAAGGGCATCTTTTGCTTAGGTAGATATGGTTCATATATATTTTGATTGTTGCATGCATAAATTCTAACTTTTTCACATACTACCCAGGGTTTCTATAAAGTAGGTTATAGAAGCGAAAGGGGTGGACACGAGTCAAAAGGGGTGTATCTTTTGAACACTACAAGTCAATATGGGTCGGGTTGACAGAAACACTTTTTGTCCTTAATTCTAATTTCTTCATAAATAAGTAGCGCGTCAAATGTGATTACAAAAGTTGTATTATTTGAATAATAATCAAATTTTTTTATAAGATAATTGGGGAGGTTTTATGCACTAAATACACTTTCTGCAACACCCAATTCGGGAAATGATGACCCTTTGTAGCCTCTGTTAAGAAATAATTGTAAACTTTGCTTCAAAAACAAGTTTTTTTCCCTATCTATTCTCGAGTTGACGCAATGCCTTATGAAGCTAATTCTGTCTTTCAATTCTCCACTTGATAGGTTGAAGTAAGGCTGAATGAAGAGAAGGATCTTGTTCACCAAGATAAACACCGACTTCGACAGGATATGAAGATGTTTCTGGAACCTATCCGTGAGAAACTGCTCGAGTTTGAAGCAGAACTCAAAGAAAGGTAGGGGAGTGGGTGATGTTTTTTGCGTTATTCTAAATAGCATTTCCTGTTTTTGTGCTTTCAAACCGAAAGAGTTGCTGTCAAAGGGGCTTTCTGAAAACTTGTAATGTTACTGTCTGCCTTAAAAAACTTCATTTGCAAGACATTTGAATATTTGTAGGTTGTTGTGATGTTTAATCCTTGCGCTTTGTAACACTTGACTTCATACGGGTTTGGAATTATTATTGTTGTTACTTTTACATTTTTTGACCCGATGTGACAGATGACGGATAACTTCTCATGTTGGTCTATAATCAATCCTTTACAAAGTTTACTCCTACCCCATTTCTCTATTAATATATGAAGGTGGATTTGGACTTTCATTAGTTGCCCCCTAAACTAAAGGTGATGTCTAGATCTCGGCTAAAAAGTAAAAAGTACGAATGAAATTCCAACTGACCAACATTCACACGCGTTGGCTATATTTTGTTAAAACAATATTAAAAGAGTTCACATGTACCAACAATTGTGTTTTGTCATCTGATAGTATATTTTCTGATTTTAATGAAACTAATTTAGGACTAGCACATAAAATTTCGAAAGTTAAATATAAAAACGGCACTGTTACTAATTGTAACTAGAATCAATATAGGTTATACATTGTTTGACCCAAAACCTCAGATTAATTTCCTAATTTCAGAATTTTAAGAAGTATTTAATAAAATTTTCCGGACCAAAATATAATCCGATAACTTAATTTTAGAGAAACCAAACAGAAGATATAGATTCCTTTGTCCTTTAAATTGTGTTGTTTGATTGGACATAAATAAAATAAGAAAAACAAACATAGCACTAAATGTAGATTAAGGTATGAGTGTATGTTCGTTAACTGACCGAAGCTAGAGTTGATGACCGGAACTTTTGGGTGAAGCTAAAGACGCTTTTAGAGCGTACAGAGTGAGAGGCACTTATGGCCGTTCAACGTTTAGAACGTTATCGGAGGATGTTTTGCACTCCAGAACGACGTTCCTAGAAACCGTCCTACGGGAATAGTGTTTTTCCCTTGTTTTTTATTTAATTCCAACAAATACTTTTTAAAAGATATAAAAAAGTAATTTTTTGACTTTTTTTCAACTTTATTTTCATATGTATAAATACCACAATTCAACACACATTAAAACACTCATTCTCATATTCAAAAATTCAAAAACTCACTAAAAAAATAATGTCTTCCGATTCTTCTTTCTTCCGACGAAACAACGTTGAAACTCTTCATTCTAGCTCGTAATTATCGTAATGAAGTTTTAATTCCTCAGGTTGAAGCCGAAAGCTCCAACAAGTCACGTCGGTACATAAATCGTGATCGGATTGGCACGTACGAAAGGTTAATGAGCGATTACTTTGGCGAAGACTCGAAATACCCCGAGTATTTCAAACGTCGCTTCCATATGAGAGAAAGACTATTCCTCCGAATTATTGAAGGTATTACTACTTACCCTATCGAACCTATAACCAATTGTTTTGTCAATTTTCAACAACGAACTGATGCACCTGATATTTCGGATTTTATAACTATTTTAAAAGTGACGTCCACCCTACGTCAATTGTCATACTAACACTAGAGCTTTATTTTTCAAGAAGATTCACTTTGCAAATTATAAGTTATTTTTTATTAAAGCTTTAAGGTTATAAAATTTATAAACTCGAGCACGTAGAAGTCCAAAAATAGAGGTGCCGAACACACCGTATATACCTCACCGTAATTAAACAAACTAAATAAATATTAAAGAATATAATCAATTTTCAAGTTCAACTGTTTCAAGAATATTTTTAAAAGGAAAGAGAAGTTTTCAAATGAAATTTGCTTTTGAATAAAATCCGAAAACACAAATATGAGTACTTTTTCTACTTTTTCAATTTTCTTAAAAAACTTTATAGAAAAATTGATTACATGAGTTCTATGTAACTAAACGCAAATTTTTAATTTTGATATCTAAAACAAATAGGTTGTGTTTAGTTGAAGAAAAATGAGGAGACTTTTCTAGAAAAAATTTCTAAGAAAAATAAAAAATTCAAAAACGCGTTCAAAATGAGTATTTCTAAAAAGGTTTTATAAGAAAATGGAAAAACAACTTTTCCATATTATAGCTAGAGTTAGAAAATAAGAATTTTCACTTTTTCATTTTTGTCCTTTATAACATGCCCTTCACTTTTTAAAAATTTTTCACATCACACCCTTACATCTTTACTTTTGTTGTTCTCCCGTATATAGTATCGATTTTATTCAACTTTTGATACCAAAGGAGATAACACACGAAGCATAATACGACAACGACAATAAACAAAACAACAAAAGAAAAGAAAAACGTGATTTGTGTACACTAATTTTACGAGGTTGAAATTTTTTTGTAATTTCTCTCATATTGTTTAAACATCAAAATATGGTTACACTCCGATTGTTAGGTCGTTTTTTAGTGATCAGATGTCGACCTAATTCGATATTGAAATCAAAATTATCAAATTGAGGTGGAATGAATGGTTGATGTTATCACATATAAGAATAATTTTGAAATGACATAGGCTTGAAGACGATTCCAATGTCATTTTTCATTTTCTAGGATAATGTTAGAATGTTCAAAACAGCTTTAAAGAAACTCATGTTGTAATCTTGTTTCGAAACAAACTTCCAAAAGGATGGAAATGTAAAGTATTGTACACAGCCAAAAAAGGGACATGACATTTCGAAGTCTGACAACAAAAAAGAAGAAGACAGCGAAACACATCTCGGAAACAAATTAACGTTAAATTTAAGATATTGCACTGTTTAAAGTTTTAATAACTATATATATTTTTTTATATTTACTCAATATATATATATATATGAAAAATGATGTATATGCTTAATTAGACATATATGTCTAAAAATATGATTGGTAGATGAGAAAATGATTGGATGAGATTAGAAGAAAAAATGAGTAGAATCCATGTGTCAAAAACTGTATGAATTATTTAACATTACTATATATGTATATATAGATATATATATATATAGGAGAAGGATCCATAAGGAAGCTTCAAATTTTGGGGAAGGAGGAAAGCAAATCTTAGCCCTTAATTTTTTCATAAAAAAAAGTTTTTAACATTCATTTGTGATGAATGTTAAATTTTGATTAACACTCATCACAAATGAATGTTAACAATATTCATTTATGATGAAATCAAGGGTTGAGATTTGTTTTCTTCCTTCCCTAATTTTTTTACTTCTCTCTTGATCCCTCCCCTATATATATATATGGGTTTTACATAGTTGTGGAAATTAAAATCTAGAGAAAAATGAAACACTGTTACATTGATAATATGCTGAGTTGGGCATTAACATTGCTCTGTAACAACCCTTGTCCAATTTAAAAATAGATATTTGGAGCAAAAGCCTCATTTTGTATGCTTTTGTTGACTTTATGTAATTAGTACGTTGGTTCCTGACAAATAAATGATACTTTAAACAAGTATCATGCCTATAAGAAAACAAGTATATTTTCTTGACACAGATGTTAAATATGCATATTAGTCAAGATTCTAAATTAAATAAAGTGAATCAGTGATAAAGTCAATTAAAAATGTTTTAGCGCTCAGATTAGATTCCAAATTACCTGTAACATAATTTTTTTTTGACACTATCAAATCAATAATTCTTTAATGAACATGTATCATTTTATACGAAAATATTTAATTATTAATTTTTAACTTAGTCGCATACAAAAATATTAATCATTTATAGAACAGATAGCACAAATTGTTTTAACTTGTAACGTTAATAAGAAAATTGATATTTAAAAAATAAAATTATACTTCATATATCAAACAAACTCTATGCATTACCCCCTAACTTCTACGTGGTTTTACTATGTGCCAACTATAAGACATTTTGAATGTTGGTTTATATATATAATTCAAAATATCTTAAATAAGAAGGTTCAAATGGAAAGCGTATGCTTTAAATCTTATGGTTGACTACGATCAACTAAAATAAGCTAATTATGTTCACACAAACATCTTGGACTAACAAGCCATGCAACATTTTAATTAAGTCGTCACGATGATTAATTTCCCTATAAATTTACATGCATTCTTGCCATATAATCTTACCAATATTCTCCACTCTATTCTCAAACACAAAAAACTTTCTCACCTTCATATCCATCATGAATATGATCAAATATACTCAACTTCATCAAACAAGTCCTGCAAAATCGCACGACTTTCACAAACCACCGCCACTTTCACAACTCACCCTCGACTATCAAGTGATCGTAAAGAGTAAAGAGGTCATTTCACCAGCCGTCGCACTAACAAGCCAACACTGGCTCCCCTTATCGAACCTAGACTTGCTCCTTCCACCTATTGAAATTGGAGTATTCTTTTGTTACAAGAAAAAGGACAACATTGACATGTCTTCAGAAAATGTGGTGAAGACGATGAAGAGATCGTTGGCTGGTGTATTATCGATATTTTATCCGCTTGCGGGTGAGATTGTGTTGAATAGTCAGGGAGAGCCTGAGGTGATGTGTAATAATAGAGGGGTGGAATTTGTTTATGTTCATGCTGATGTGGATCTGAAAGATTTGGATTTTTATCATTCTGATCAAACGGTTAAGGGGAAGTTGGTGCCCAAGATCAATCATGGCGTGTTATCCGTTCAGGTAATTGCAAATATATATCCATGCTTGTGGCAAACATAAAAATTGAAACTATGTTAGTAGTTATATAGTTATATTAAATGACACATGCATAGATCAAAATTAATGAAAAGTTTTTGGCCTAGCTACTAATATTGAGGTAATCTCACAACCATAAAGTTGTGAATCAAGTCTCGTTTGATATAAATTCATACACTAGGCTCGTGATGATTGTGTGTTAATATGTCTTTTCAAAAAGAATGGCATATAGAATGCCTAAAAATACTTGAAAGGACATTTACATTTTTTTATGAATGTCTTTTTTGAAAAAAGAAAGATAGTATGAATTGTGTGTGGTTTGGATGTACTATTAGTAATAACGGGACAACCAAATGAAAACCACAAAACTTTGCTCTCAAACAATTTTTTTAAGGTTACGTGTAATCAAATTCTTAAACTTTTAAAAGATAGGATAAGAATATGCATAGAGATGAAAAAAAACCGGTTTGTAAACCGAAACCGATTTTCAAATCAAAAACTGGTTGGATCGGTTTGTACCGGTTTAAAAACTTGCAGTTTTAAACCGATTTGACCGCTTTCGACTTTCTTAGGACTAAACCGGTTTCAAACCGAACGTTTTGACCAAGTTTGACCCGAACCGATTTAGTGTGAAATCGATTTGAAAACTGGTTTTGAAATTGGTTTGTGCACGTCTAAATATGCATAGTCTCCACTGAATTATGATAATTATTTGGAGCCAGAGATTAATTAAGTGTATTTAAAAGCTTAAATTTTTTTACAATTTTCTCTTATGTCCCCAATGGCTAAGAAATATACAGTCAAACATATATATATATATATAACATGAATACAAATACATAAATCATTAAATCGGGTTTTATTAATGAAACAGGCAACAGAGTTGAACTGTGGATCGATAATAATATCGTGCACGATTAACCATCAAGTAGCCGATGGTTACTCAGTGGGCATGTTCTTATCTGCATGGGCTAAGTATGCTCAATTCGAAACAGTCTCAAACATCCCATCATTTCGTCCTTCAATCTTGAACCCAAGACATCCACCTCATTACGAATCGTTGCTTGATGATCTATACATCCCCGTATCATCACTCCCTCCACCATCTTCCTTTAAGGAACCCCTTTTTAGTCGAACATATTATGTTCGTGCTGAATCAATTGAGCAACTTCAATCTGAAGCAAGCACCAAAGAAAACAAAAGCAGCAAACTTTTGTCATTCACAGCATTTGTTTGGAAATTATTAGCACGTGGAGATACCACTGCTACAAGTAGTACTCCTTTTAGAATGGGCATTGTCGTAAATGGGCGGCGTTTTTTAGCAGGAAACGATAAGAAAAATCAATCTTTAATTCAAAAACATTTTGGGAATGTTTTGTCGGTCCCATATGGTGTTATGGAGAATAATGAGTTAAAGAAAATGAGACTTGATGAAGTTGCAAATGAGATACATAAGTTTGTGGGTGAATCAACAAATGAAGAACATTTTAGAGGGTTGATTGATTGGGTTGAGTTGCATAGACCAAATCCTGCAGTTGCAAGGATATATTTTGGGTCTGAAGGTGAGGCTGTTGTGGTGTCATCTGGTCAAGATTTACCGGTTAACGATATGGATTTTGGTTGGGGCAAGCCGGAGTTTGGTTCGTATCATATTCCTTGGGGTAGTCGAACCGGATACATAACTACAATGCCAAGTGCAAGCGGAAATGGAGATTGGGTTGTTTACATGCATCTTAAACAGAAGGATTTAGATGTGATTGAGCTTATGGCACCTAATGTGTTTATACCTCTTTCTATTGCTAACTTTTTTTAGTTTATAAAGTTTGTATTGTTTGAAATATAAGTATGATTTGAAGATGTGTGATCTTTATATTACAGTGTTTGTGAATTTAATTATGTTTTAATGGATGTTGCCATGTAATGGATAGAAATTATAGAGTAAGTTACATTTTCAGTCCCTATGGTTTGCCTGTTGTTCACTCTGCCTCCCTCCAACTTTTTAATTACACAACTAGTTCCTGTGGTCAAAAAAGTATAATTTACTTTTACTCTAAATTATATGAGTAGAAATTGTAGCTGTTCACCAGGTTTAATCTAAAGGGTGGGTAGAAAAAGGTTCATTCAGAACTTCCATTGGGCTTGAGGAAAAAATAACATTCTGAACTTCCATTGGCCATTTGGCCTAGCTACTAGTTAATGATGAGGTTTGGGTCATCCACTGTGGATTTACACTTTATTGGCCCAATAAGCCTTTATTGTTGTAAAAAGAATGGATGTGTTTGGCCTCCAACTTTCAAACTTTCAATTACAAAAAACTAACTTATACTAGGGGAAAAAATAAATTTTCTTTTTGGTTGAGAGAGTTTGAAGGTTTTCTTTTAAAACGAAGTGTAACCTTGTAATAAATAAAATTACAAGAATAACGTTTCTTTTCTATGTAAATATTTTATGTTATTTTACATTATTAAGTTACGAATACAAATGTTATTTTACATATCAGATACCAGTGAGATCATTCACATCGAATGGATTTGAAGGCCTGAATACCAAATAATAATGTATCCTAATAATAAGTAAAGTATGAGTCATTGATCGTGACGACATTTTTGCCGAAATATATGATAGTGGGATACGGGGTCCAATGACCACTTGAACCATGTGCTCGTAATTATAAATGTGTTCGATATGGTAGCGTAAATGTAAGGACATTGGTGCAATGCATGATGAATCTCATGAGTACACACTACACAGTCTTTGCAACACAAAATGCTAAAAGCATGATGCGTCTAATGTAGAAAAGTAACTTTTTTTTAACGTAATGGGTAATCAGTAATCACACCATAATATCGAACAGTAAATAATCTACTACGTTATAGTTTCTGTAGATAAAAAGTTAGTTTTGTATACAATAAAACTTGTACTACACGTCTACACTTGTATATGGATTTGGAAATGGCATATGAATTGGGCCCTGTAAATCTATAATTCCAAAAAAGGATAACACTTTTGGCGACACGTGAAAGTGTGAAACCACTTTGACTCTGTCGCGGCGTCACCTAAACGCGTATTATTTTTTGGTGGGCCCAATCTTGGTTTGACGTGTGGGCTCCCCTTTAACTTCTGCATGCATCCAACATGGGTCACTTCTTTCTATTGCATAATTTTATAAGTCTTTTGGTCAGTTCGTGTTCATTTTTTAAGTGTCTAAAAACTAATACGCAGTTATAATATAATAAACTAAAAAAATCAGTATAATATATTGATATAAAATATATATAGTGGCTTCCAAATATGGCTATCTAATACAATAACACTAAAAAAGAATATAAAATACGCGATTAAAAAGAAGAATATTACCAGTAAGTTGCTATTTTGAAAGGAAGAAAAAAAAGTAATGTAACTAAAAGTATTGTGCTGTGTAATATTTCAATAGAAGATCAACGTGCTAAATTATTAAATAATAATTATAATAATAATAATAATAATACTTGTTAATGCATTTATTAGTCACCAATACTTTACATGACAAACTTAAAAATGTTATTTTATAGATAATTTGGTTCCATCCCACGTTCTCCATTTCAAAATTAACACCTGGTTCTTTATTATTATTATTATTATTATTGTTATATTATTATTATTATTATTATTATTATTATTATTATTATTATTATTATTATTTCCTTTTGAATTAAAATTCTTTTCCTTTTAATCTGGCAAAGAGCAATAGTGCATGTCTTTTCAATTTTTCCCCTTTTTAACTTTTATATTATTGGACTCTTACACTTGTATTGTTCCATCTTTTTTCCTCTTTACAGGGATAAAGAAATAATGCTGTGTCACTAGCCTCTATACGATATACGTATACTTCTGGATATAATATCTTTATGCTAATTTTTGGAGTTCTGTTTGTTATTCTTCACTTAGAATATATGTAAATTTATCCCAAAGGCGTCATAAAACTTTATGCATGCACACATTCGTCAAGGTTGCAAATTCATGCATATGACTGGATGAGATTTGTCATCGTTAAACAACCTTACGGTACAACATATTAAAAAAAAGAATACTATGATACGTGACGAGTTGTGACTTAATCCGATATGTGAATATTCATGCTCATTCAAAATTTGATGCACAATCATCACATATCAATATATCTTTTTCATCTGTTTATCGTCTATATATATTTCTTTCATCACTTCTAGTCATTGCGTAACTCCCCTAGTAATTTCACCATGTTATATACATATAGGGTGTTGATATATTCATCATGGTTTTTGATAAATTCACCATCATTGTGCATTATTGATGTGTATGATATAACTTTTTTTATATATAAAATTGATGGATTTACAAAAAATAATAGTGAATATATCACCACCTTTATATTATATATCATCAAACACTAATTTATTGCACGTAAATTGTTTTTTTGAAATCGGATTTTTTTGACCAATGTAGAGTTCTAGTATAAGCATGGGCTTGAAAAGGTCGTCAAAATAAAATCATCAAGAATGTCTACCACTATGTCAACAAACCATGAGATGTAGATGTGTGTCACTAATGATTTCTTTGACATGTAGCGTCCTCCACTTCCATTAACGTTTGTATTTAATTTAAATTTAAATTTAAATAAATATATATAATAAAAATGATAATTGACAAACTTTTATATTTAAGAAAAGGAAATCATTAAACCGTATTAAATTTGAAGAATTACGTACCCTTACCTTAATAGCATGTATGCTAAAGTAAATAAAAACGATCAACACGTTAAAAAGGGAAATAGAAGAATATTTAATAGCATCTAGTATTATTCATCATTAAATACTCGCGTATTTGAACGAATATTAATAATAGAATAACTTAAGTGAACTTACGGTATAACCAAATAAACAATTATTTACCATTGTATCTTGTTTTACTAATAAAAAAGGAATTTGTTGGGATATTTAGTTTATTTTATACAATAATAATAAATAATAAATAATAAATAATAATAATAATAATAATAATAATAATAATAATAATAATAATAGAGAAAGTGTCAGGTTTGGTAGATACAGTCACTTCTCTGCCTACCAAAATTAACTTTACTCAAATTGCAGTAATGAATTCCCTTTCCCAAGACTATTTTATTTTCCCCTTAAATCATAAACTTCTATTTAATTACTATAAAATAATGGAGTAACAAATATGATATTAAGATGGTCGATTTGGCATAATCAGTCAATACCCAATAGTAATAATTTAGAAGATTAACAAACTTTACTCATTATTTTGGATGAGAAATTAAAGGGTATTATAGAAATCCCACCACCAAACCATTTACTAAAAACGTATCATAAATTGATCGCTAAATGACGTTGGTCAATAACAAATTCTAATCGAAACAGGGGAAATATGACGCCAAGATGTAGATGCAAGGGGCGACAAGAATACGCGAATAAAATTGAATATTTAATTATAAATAATTTACGTATTACTATAAATAAACAAGTTTCGTATATCAATTTGTTAGGGCCATTATTTATTTCAGGAAAAAATGTAACATAAAAAGTTTCTAATTAGGGAATACAAACATGATATAAACAAGTGAAGACTTGTAAGCTCAGTGTTACTTACAAATTAAAGTGAGTATAGTTTACAAAGATCTAAATTAATTTGATATAATTATCACTTTTTCTTTCAAGGAAAGTAAACATGAGGTATAAAAAGAAACTTTTCTTGAATAATAGACTTTCTTTTTTCTATTAAAGTTGAAATTATATATATAATTATTTTTATTTTTTATAGAAATATATTTCGTTCAATTAAATGTTCTTTTTATTACTTTTTTTTTTCTCATTTAAATAGATATACGTTTATCTCGTCACTTTAAACTAACGTACTAAGTAAACACTTAGACTTGCATAAACTAATGTGCATCATTTTGAACGTTTTTTTATTACACAAAAATAACTCTAAATAATCAATGTCACTATTTAAACACTTATAAATTCAAATAATATCCGTTAACATTGCCTCAAATTTAAAGCTCTTATTACAATGATTAAATTTAAAAAACAAAAAAAAGAAAAAAAAAAAAGAGTACCGTAATAGAGTAATAATTCAGACCTCAATCACTCAATAGGAAATAATTTATAAATAAACAAATATAAATAAAACAATATTAAAACCAAAGCTTTAAATTCTGACATTGGTGGGAAACTTAACAGTAATCTCACGTTGTCCCATTTATTCACATACCCACCCTCACTCTCACTCTTCACTCTCTTCTTTCCACTTTCTCTCTCTAAAACCCAACCACCATGCCTCCACCCTATCTCCTCCTCCTCTTCTCCGCCGCCGTCCTCCACCTCTCTGCCGCCGCCGATAACTCCACCACCACCCCAACTCTTACTTTCGAAAACCCAAGACTTCGACAAGCCTACATTGCTTTACAAGCATGGAAAGAAGCTATTCTATCCGACCCATTTAACTTTACGGTTAATTGGGTCGGCCCGAATGTATGTTCTTACGCGGGCGTGTACTGCGCTCCGTTTCCATCCAACCCGTCTATTCGGGTTGTCGCGGGGATTGATCTAAACCACGCGGATATCGCGGGTTACCTCCCACCCGAACTCGGCCTTTTAACCGATCTTGCTCTTTTTCATATCAACTCGAATCGGTTTTGTGGCACGGTTCCGAAAACTTTTAAGAATTTAAAATTACTCTATGAGCTTGATTTGAGTAATAATCGTTTCGTAGGGGTATTCCCAACCGTGGTCTTGTCATTGCCTGTTTTAAAGTTTTTAGATCTTCGGTTTAACGAATTCGAAGGATCGGTTCCGGATGCGTTGTTTGATAAAAACCTTGACGCGGTTTTTCTAAATGATAACCGGTTTAGGTTTGGGATACCAAAGAATTTAGGTAATTCGCCGGTATCCGTTCTAGTTCTGGCGAATAATGATCTCGGTGGATGTATTCCCCCGAGCATTGGGAATATGGGGAGAACATTAAATGAGATCATTCTCATGAATGATAATTTAACTGGGTGTATCCCGGTTCAGGTCGGGTTATTAAAACAAGTAACGGTTTTTGACGTTAGTTTTAATAACCTACAAGGCCCATTACCAGGTGCGATAGCCGGAATTAGAAGTGTTGAACAGTTGAATGTGGCGCATAATAAGTTGACAGGGGTGGTGCCCGATGGTATTTGTAGGCTACCGCGGTTGTTGAACTTTACTTATTCGTTTAATTATTTCACGGGTGAAGCGCCATCGTGTTTGGGTGGCGCCGGCGGTAAGGTGTTTGATGATGGGCAGAATTGTATTGTTGGAAGAGTGAATCAAAGGTCTGTTAGGCAATGTAGTTCTAGAGATGCAAGGCCTGTTGATTGTAGGAATTTGCAATGTGCTGGTTCAACTTCGGTTCCGAGGCCATCTCAGCCTCCAACTACGGGGCCTGTACCAATGCCGCCTTCGGGTCAACCGGCTCGACCACCACCGCCTAGTTCGGGGTCGTCACCAGGTACTAAAACGCACCCTCCACCACCGCCAATTACGATACCACATCCACCGGTGACGTCCCCTGTTTTGCCATCACCGCCTAGTGAAGGAAGTTCTCCGTCGACCCATTATCATCCACCACCTGCTTCACATGTCTCACCACCAACTGGTCAACCTGTTCCATCTCCACCACATGGCAGCCACCGATCTCCTCCGGGAAGCCACCAATCGCCACCTGGAAGTCACCAATCACCACCACCAGGAAGTTACCAATCAACACCACCAGGAAGTTACCAATCACCACCAGGAGGCCACCGAGCTCCACCGGGAAGCCACCAATCACCCCCACCCGGAAGCTACCAATCTCCACCATCAGGCGGCCACCAATCTCCACCATCAGGAGGCCACCAATCACCACCAGGAAGCCACCAGTCTCCACCGGGAAGCCACCAATCGCCACCTGGAAGCCATCAATCACCACCACCAGGAAGCCACCAATCACCCCCACCCGGAAGCTACCAATCTCCACCATCAGGAGGCCACCAATCACCACCAGGAAGCCACCAATCGCCACCTGGAAGCAATCAATCACCACCACCAGGAAGCTACCAATCACCACCACCTGGCAGCCATCAATCACCACCACCAGGAAGCTACCAATCACCGCCTGGAAGCTACCAATCACCACCACGTGGCAGCCATCAATCACCACCACCAGGAAGCCACCAATCACCGCCTGGAAGCTACCAATCACCACCACCTGGCAGCCACCAATCACCGCCTGGAAGCTACCAATCTCCACCACCAGGTGGCCACCAATCTCCACCGGGCAGCCATCAATCACCACCGGGAAGCCACCAATCGCCACCACACGGAAGTCATCAATCACCACCGGGCAGCTACCAATCACCACCACCGGGCAGCCACCAATCGCCACCACACGGAGGTCACCAATCACCACCATCTGGCAGCCACCAATCACCACCACACGGAGGTCACCAATCACCACCACACGGAAGTCACCAATCACCACCACACGGAAGTCACCAATCACCACCATCTGGCAGCCACCAATCACCACCACATGGAGGTCACCAATCACCACCACACGGAAGTCACCAATCTCCTCCCGGAGGCTACCAATTGCCACCACCACCTCCAACCTCCGGTTCATCACCAGAAACCCATTTCTCTCCACCACCACCACCATCAATCGGCTGCACTCTACCAACGCCGCCACCCCCAACTCCACCACCCACTAGCCACCATCATTCACCACCATCACCATCACCACCACCACCCACTAACCACCATCAATCACCACCTCATCATTCTCAATCACACCCACCACCACCACCATCAGATAACACCCCTCTACCACCAGTGATCGGAGTATCCTACGCTTCTCCACCACCTCCGGTAATTCCATACTATTGATCTATACATACACAACGTCCACCATTCATTTTCCTTCAAAAATATAACGAAAAAAAAGCATAGAGATTTATCTATTTGGATATATTATTATCTAGAGCTTTTTGCGGATTAGGGGATTAGTTTGATGTTATTTGTGTGTTTAGTATTTTTACATTTCATAATCATATGTTGTATAATAATTTAAGTTTCCAAATTAGGCTATTCATTATTATTTATGTATACAATATATTAGTTATATTGTCAATGTTGTAATAATCTTTGTGATTTTTGCATCCATTTCATCATCACTCAACAGATTTTGACTTTTGCATGGTGTACAATAGTATCGGATCATGTGTTTGCTAGAATATAACTCAAAATGGGCAGTCTTACAATACAAATGATTTCTCATGATCTCCTTTCATGAATATATATAGTGACATGGTCTCTGTTCAAATCTCATATATACAGTGCCGGCGGATATAGAAGGAGAGTAGCTGTTCTTTAATAAAAAAGTTAAATTATGTTATAATATTTTAAAAATATTATTGACATTTTATGACTTTTGTTTCTTAAAAATGAAAAAAAGAACACAAAAAAATTTCGACCCCTCAATGATCTCATCGTAACTCCGCACCCTACATATATATATATATATATCTGATGATGTGACAGCTCTATAAATATTTTGTTGATGCGGCGACTCTATAAATTTATTTATTTTTTGGCAAAATAGGTAATATATATTGATATGGAGATAAGAAATCCCCAATAAAAGTGCACTTGAATTGGTCATCTTAGATAACATACCACTTGCTATTCAGAAACTGGAATTACATAAACACCTGACATTATATTAATTCACCGTTGAATTTGAACCAAATGAAGTTGATATTTGCACTTGCACACTTGAAAATGACCTAGTGACTTGTAACTGCAAACTTGAACTTGAATGGGACATTATACTTCATACTGAAAAGCTTGAGAATGAAAATCCAAACTGGAGTAGGTTTTGTTTTGTGATCACACAGATGCACTCTTGAAAACCAAGATAGTTCAAGACTCCTTACAAATTATCATGCCAAAAATAAAGCAAAGCCCACCAATGTCGAGAACATGAAGATGACAAACAGAGAGAAAAGAAGGGATTTACGTCACAACAGGTATATTCTATCACATGTCATCAGAACTTACTACTAACTATCTGTTTAGAAGTTAAAAAGATGTCAAATATATACAATAACGATAATTTACGTCACAACAGGTACATTTTTGTATAATTTTCTCATTTCGAAGAGATAATAACACTTTTTTAGTATATGAATGAAAAGTGTTTAAGATTTCATTTTTACGAGTAAAATAAGGTGTTTTTCCAATAATAGTATTCAGCCAACTTTACAAGTGATCGTCAAGTAAAACTGTTTTTAATATAAAGGTTTATAACTTGTGCTCAAACTAGCAGTTCCAAACATCCAACGAGATAATAAATGCAGTTGTTAGACTCGTGACAATTTATATTTGTATGGTACTAGAAATCATAAAATATTATAGTAGTTGTCATTTTATGATCTTGGAATCACTGTATCTGTGTAGTTAATGTGGAAATATGGGCTGAGATAAATAATAGGAGTAAGATATAATCTGTAACGGTTAGATGAACATGTGATAGAATAAAAGATGAATAATTGTAGTGCACCCATACATACCTGTCCATGGTTTAATAACAAGTCATGTGCTTTTATCACATGGCTCTTCTAACAATACAACAGACTATTACTCTACTTTCTGCTCACTC
Source organism: Logfia minima (assembly GCA_963921325.1). Lineage (NCBI taxonomy): Eukaryota > Viridiplantae > Streptophyta > Magnoliopsida > Asterales > Asteraceae > Logfia > Logfia minima. The sequence continues at coordinate 35,809,363 of OY992767.1, forward strand.
TGTTCATATGTTGGTCAGCCAGCTATATATCCTATTTACTCCACATTCAATTTTATCATTATTCTGCTTTTGTACTAGGTCAAATTGTACATTTCTCATTTTGTCTACACTTTTACTATTTTTGTTACAGTGAAAAACATAAATGTTGCTAGAAGCATATATTTAAGGTCATGAAAAGAAGTTTAATAAATACAATATAATTTTTATTAGTAGATACGGCCAATGTTGAAAACGATGTAAGTTAAATAAATTCTAATATAAATAGCCATCACTATTTTTTCTACAAAGAAAATGTATGTACTTAGCTAGAAGGTAAAACTAAACTTTGTATTCTTCTCTTCAAATGGTCAAAGTCAAAGTAATACTAATAACTAATTAACAATCAAGAGGTTGTAGAAAATTAGTGATGCTATTAGATTGAATGCATGTTAATAGAAGGTAAAACGTAACTACTCAAGTCACATGTGAAGTTATGAGAACAAATGAAGCACCCTTCACAATATTAAAAAATCTAAAGCTATACATGAATCCCCTACTGTGTCTTACTTATTTAGAACACTTATACAAACCAAAAAAGAATTAGCAAATATAGAAAGAAAAAAAAAAGTACATAGAACAGGAGATTAAGAAGGAAGTGCATTTTAAGTTCTATGAACATATGCTTCTTTTGATGACTCTGAACTTGGTTCGTATACTATATACAAGATTACTTACCCATATAACCATCTAAACCAATATAAATAAGAGGGATGTATTACCAAATCAAAGACGTTTTGGGATCTTGGACGAAGTGGGAGTTGTGTGGTGGTCATCCGAATCGAATAACAATGCATGATATGTCATCTTTGCTTTTTCTTCCTAATGCCTCTGTTGTTAAACGCTTCGCTGCTGCTAGGGGGTCTTTGATGGATTTCACCATCTCAATCGCCTCGTGGTTGCTCATCACCTGTACAAAAACGTAGTTATGTAAATAAACTCAAATAACGACTTTACACATAAAAGATTAGAACATCTTCACATCTTGGTGGCGTTTTTAAACCTGAGGTAACCATAATACCATATCACATACTAGTAGAGATGGATATTTCGACACATGCTGGATAAACGGGTCGATTTAAGTTATACTTTGACGGTAATGGGACCAAAAATGTAAGCCTTAACAAATTATCTAAAATGAAAATGGTTTGGACGGGTCAAATGGCTCAAAAGTCAACCAAGTTGTATTCACAAGGTTTGAGATCTCCTAAATCATTTTATTTCAAAAACTAGATTACCACATTGGCATATTTAAAAGATCATTTTTCAAAACATTTTAAAAACAAAGAACGCATGCAGCTAGGAGTGGACCAACCCACCAGTTTTGACTCATTACCAGCCCACACATTTTGATACCTTTACTTAGGAGTGGTTGAAGTTTGTCAATCTCATTACAGAAACAGTGTGCCACCGTTTCTGACTGTTTTAAAAGTAAAAAGCCTTGAAATAAGATAGCTTGATTATGCAGATCATTACTGTGATGGGAAAAGGTAGGACGTATATATATTCTCTAACATATAGTATGAGAAATATAGACTTAAACAGAGTAAACAACTGACCTTCCATAAGCCATCACTTGCCAATATCACAAGCTCTATGGTGGAGTTGATGGGTACATGTCGTATATCAGGTTCTGAGCTTAGATGTGCTTTAAGGCTTTGATCTCCAAAAGCACGAGCAACAGCAAGTTGACCATTGACTCGAGGTACATCACCTTAAGAAATAATGACATTCACTATATTTTATAATTTATGACACAAAAACTGGACTAAATTATGAAGAATAACAAGTCAGATGAAAAATATAAATGACAAATCGCTATATAGGAAACGGGGCAAAACCCTCCCAAAATAAACCTTTTCAAGCCTACAACAATCTTATAACATTTTATTTAGAAAATTATGTGATGATAAAATATTTGTAATCATAACTACTTATATAACAAATAAAAATATCTTAGAAATTGGACAAGAAGTGTTTCGAGTCATTAGACCTAGCCCATTCAAAGTTATCCTTCACTACCTTACACCCAACATGTCTGAGCCGCCCGTTTTACCACCTCCAATTTCTAACAAAACATAATGCTACATGCTCAGAAGTGAAATTCCTTGGGCAAAGTTACCTGGAAGATTAGTTACAAATCCACCCTGTTTTTCGATCCTGCTCCTTTCTACGTGTGGTTCATGGTCCACCGTAAGCTGATTGGCAGATCCCCTCTCACATAAAACAGCTCTGGAATCTCCTATATTTGCCACCCACAAATCTCTGCCATCAATCACAATTGCTGTAACTGCAGTTGAACCACCAGGTCCTAATTGCCCAGCATTTTCAAGGATAAATTTGTCAGTAGAACGATATGCGTTCTTTATTGCCTTCTCTGGTTCTTTCCAAAAACTTGGCTGCAGAATGTAAAAGACTAGATAAATTAATACAAAAATAAATCTGTCAGTAAAACTACATCTATTTCATACATGTTTACCAATAGTGAAACAATAGAATTTACAAATTTGTTATCCATATATTATCAAAACCTTCTTAATGGAGTATATAACCACTCGCGATCCATATTTATGGAAAAGATCACCATCAAAACTATCGAAATAAACTTCCACCCAATACAAGAATAACATGACTTTTGCTTCTTTTGATATAATAACTTCCTTTCTTTCCTTACAATCAAGCACATTTCTCGAGTTACCATAAGCCACTTGACTTAAAAAGAACTCTAATCAAGAAAACAAGAAGCTTTGGGGATCTAGGTCTTTGAGATGCACAAAATAGAACTGCTAGAAATATATTACTCCATAGTTCTAGAATTAAGGCGACCTAATGCTTAAAGAACCAAGATGAACATGAAGTTCTGTTATATGGTTATTCTTATTAATTAAAGCTCCTCTGTAACAGAGTTTATCCTATATCTACCGAATCATATAGGAGTATCATTTTTTGCTAGTCATTACCAAAGCTATTAACATTCCTTTGATACATGGTTGCCTGCAATTTTTTGTTAGTCATTACCAAAGCTATTAACATTCCATTGATACATGGTTGCCTGCAATATGACAAGCATATAGTCTAATTTTGCAAGACCTGAACATTTAAACGAATCTTACCTTCTAAAAATTACTAACATGAGTGGTCTTAATAGACACTTAACAAGCCAAGCTCAAACGAAATATATCCAGAATTGATGCTTGATTGTAAAGGTAATACAAAAATAAGCATTGGTATACCAAGACTTACCTCATCAAGTATGTTGTTAAAAAGATTGTCTTTCAAATAATTTGGTACACGATCACCCAAATGGCCATCAAATATAGCAAATAGTCCAAGCACATGGCCCTTTATGGTTCTGTATTCAGCAACATGGTAGTCTTCCATGTCATGTCCAGACTTCCCTTCTACCAAATGAAATCCATGAGACACCTTCGTATCAGATGACTTGCTTTTTCCTTTTCCAGTGTCCGATGGGGATGGATCAAGGCATGCAGCTTTCTGTCATTCCACCGTAAAATCAATTATCTTAATTTGCATATCGTTTTGATCAAGAAACAGTCATCTTCCAGTTACTATAGAATCTCAATCAGTCATATCACTGCCTTATAGTTTTAGACGATAAGTGTGTAGTTAAACTTAGTATTATAAACAGTACCTACAATATTATCCCTTAAAATGTAATTTGGTCATACATATATTACATGTGTCAAGTGAAGCCCAAAAGTATAAAGTTTCTTATATCATTATTAATAAAGTTCTGATAAATTTTTAAGTGGTATTCTTTATCCACATCAACTAAGCATATACAATAACTCTGAAGTCTGAACCACCACAAACTAATTTCCAAAAATAAAAATAAGCACCCTCCTTTCCCAAAAGCAGAAAAGTAATGTGCAGTTAACTTCACAAACAATTTGGGCAACAAAGGCGATTTTTTAAGTAAAAAAAATTACATTTCAAATTCTTTTATCTTTCGATAAACATAATCTCCCACCAATTTTAGTTTTACTGCACGCAACATTCGTCCAGTTAACTACACGAACGAGTTCCCCCTAAACAAAATCATTTTCAAGTTCCACACGTCATGTTTTAAGAAATATAACTTCAAAAGGCAATACCATTCATATTAGAAAACCATAAAAATTAGTGGTACCGTGTATGAACTTGAATACAATAAGTACATATGTAAACTTCCAAGAATCAAAACTTTCATATATTCATCATAGAGATTGAGTTTACTTTTGTAACAAACTGATGGTGAATTTAATCATACAATCGCAGCCACTTATTCAAACAAGGATAATATTTATATTTATTTATTCCAAAAATAAACAATATCAAATACTCATACACAAATCTAAACTATCATAATTCATAACAATTTCAACATCAATAGTGAAACAGAACTATTAAAAAAAACCACATATAATTCAAAACTCCCAACGAATTAGTAACAAAATTTATCCAAAATTAGCAACGCATAAATATGATCATAATTCATGAAAGCAAAATCTCAACATCATTAAAATTCAATTATTCAACAACTATTTAGAAAAAACAAAAACTAAAAATATAAACACACCTTGATTTTTTGAAGTATTCCACCCTTCTCCATCGAACAATGATTTCTTCGTCTTCTCTAAACAAAAACAGAGTTGTTTCCCGCGGTTTTATTTCGGAGTATTATTTGTTTTTATAATAAAAAAATAAGTAATTTTCTTCTGTCAAAACAGGTAGGCGTTACTAAAATGAAAAATGAAATGAGTTCAGACAGATCTCTGAAAGTATTTATTTGAAGTCAGAGATATAAATAAGTCTTTGAAAGGGAATACAAGGTCGTTTACTTTATGGCGGTTTTAAATTAATAACTGCATATATTTCTTCTTTTTTAACCCCCTTTACTTTTTCACTCTGGACAAAAATAGTCCCTTGTTATATCATTTGTTTTACAAAAAGACCCTCACACACATTACAAGTTCACACCAACTAGTCAAAGTCAACGACTATCCGTGTTGGACTTGGAATTTTCTCCCCAATGAGAGAATTACTAATACCCCTTTTTGGTTTGCGTTAGTTGTCAATTCGAACCCTCATAATATCATACAATTTCTTTTTAATCACGATATCCGTCCTTTGGACCAATAATTCACTAGGTCTTAGTCCACCGTCGTACAAAAAAATTATTTGATCATCTTTTTGCAAACTTAGTACCTAACTACACATAGAATCGATAAAAATTACAACTTCACATTAAAATCTATAATTTTTTTCGAGTCGACAATAAATTAGCTATTGAATTTATTACTGTTGGTTTTTCCGTGAAATAAGTTGATCATACGAAAAAATTCAAACAAAATTCTTTAAATTCTAAGGATAAAAATGAATACGCAACTTTTAGTCCAACATAAATGTCGATCTAATTAATTTTCCGATATTCCATGGGAACCTAAAAGAAAGACAATGAACATGATTTTGTAGTGAAATCTAAATGCATGTGTAGTGTAAACTTCATTTTCATGTTAGGCTCAAACAAAATTTTCTACTCGTTTTGTATCTGAAGTTACATAATAACCCCTCAAGTTTATACACATCTACACTTTGTAAATAACAAATTGAATTTTATGTATTGAAATTATACAACTTAACATTAAAATTTGTCTAACTGTAACAGAGAGTTTAACTATAAATTTAGACCTGAAATCGATGGTCTATTTCAAATTTAACCGTAGCTGCATCCATTAATGTTATATATTTTGGCTGTTAAATGAACGCGTTTTTCCTTAACCATAATTCATACCCAAAAACCATATATCTAAATTAAAGTTTTTAAGGAAAGTATGAAGAAAACTGATTATAATGTTATCTTGTCACAATTATCAATTTAATAAAAAAAATATTACTTCTTATAATGTTATCTTTTTATGTAAAGTTTTTAATTGGCCCAATTTTTTGAGTCCTGTATCTTTGTGGTTCTATTATATAAGACGAAGATAAAGGATTATGTAAACGATGGAGTCACAGATGCATTTAAGTTAGGTCAACTACAATTATTGATTTGATTCTTGACTTTATAGTTGACCTTTTGAGGCTGAAAAGGGGTGTACTGAGAATCGGGCCAAAATGGATGAGAACGGGATGAAATCGTTTACAAAACCAAGAACCATGGATCAGACCAGCTAATTACGGCTCGCTATCAGTTCATTTCTAGTGGTTTAGGTTCTAAACCAGAAACTGAATATTTTACACGTATATCAGTTCATTTCTAGTGGTTTAGGTTCGAATTTGTGACCTATATTCTAAACACTAGATCATCAAAGCACATTACCACTATAGCAACTTGATGATGGTTAATTTCGAATTCATACACGTTAACTAATTCCTGTCAACTGATTTCTTATCAACATTTTAGCCGCAATACGACTTTTTCGTTACATCTTCTACTATACCAAATTAATTGTTATATTTATTTAGAAATATATAAAGTAACCATTTAACTTGTATATATATTCACTTGTTAAATCATCTACTACTATACATTTATATTTATCCAAAGTACGTGGATCATAAATTCTATGAACAGACTGAAAGGAACTCTTGAACCAATCTTCTTTTCCAACTAATCCATTTTGATGCATGTTGATAAGACTCTGACCTATTCACCTTGCTTAGCTGGCATCATTCTGTTGGCCAGATGTCACGTTTCCCATGGCTTTTCACTTAAAATTCAACAAAGCCAAGTCAAACACTTCACTCATCCTAAACATAATCACTTGTTTTAATTTATTTCTACAATAATTACTAATTAATGACCAAAAATACATTATATTATAGCTAATTTAAATATTGCTCTTCTAAAAATATGAAGAAAAAAAACGTTACAATAAGTTATCCCAAATAGATATGAACATATAAATATATTGAAAACCATTATTAAAATTTCCATAAAATGCTACAATTTTTATGCACGTACGTACAAATAAAAATAGAAAGAATATGAAATGTCATTCTCACATGTTTCTTTTCTCAACCACTTCATCTTACACACTCTAGTGGTACTATATTTCATACAAATATCTTTCTAATTGTCATAAATGATAAATCCATCGTAATATATAAACTATATATATCACAAGTTCACTTCATGTTACACTACAACCATATATCAACCACACAAAACAGCGTTGTTGTTACTCAAAAGACATAAAAAGGCGAAAAGGCTAACAGAGCTCGAAAACTTGTAAATACCTTGATGGTTGTTTCCTTTCTAATGGTTGATGCAAAGGCGGACGCAACCATTGGCAACTTCAACCAAGAATTCAACATCAAATGGGGTGATGGACGAGGGAAGAGGCTCAACAACGGTCAACTACTCCCTTTATCTCTAGACAAGGCTTCTGGATCAGGGTCCAGTCCAAGAACCAGTATTTGTTTGGAAAGATCCATATGCAAGTAAAGCTCGTCCCTGGCAATTCTACTGGCACCGTCACCTCATTTCACATAAGTTACTTTCCCTTTTCACCAAAAAATAATTATAACTAAAAAAGTACGTAATAAATTGGAAAAAAACACTAATGAAAGTGAATTGTTTGCGCGCAGTTGTCTTCTCTTGGATCAACTCACGACGAGGTTGATTTCGAATTTCTTGGTAATCTTAGTGGAGATCCTTATATACTTCACGCGAACGTGTTTGTTCAAGACAAAGGCAACCGAGAACAAAAAATTTATCTTTGGTTCAACACTACGAAAGACTTCCACACTTACTCCATTTTATGGAATTCCGGAACCATCATGAAAGCATTAAGGTTTTTGTAGTTACCAAACATATGACTTATTGATTAGGAATTGGTCTAATTATTTATGAGCTTAATGCAGATTATTTGTTGATCAGACGCCCATAAGACAATTCAAGAATTTGGAACCATACAACTTCCCATTTCCGAACAAACAACCTATGTGGATATTCTCTAGTTTGTGGGACACTGAGGATTGGGCTATGAGAGGCGGTCGTGTGAAGACGGATTAATTGGACCCAAGCAATCTTTACTGCGTCCTATAGGAACTTCGGGACACAAGTATGTCAACAATCATCTTCATGTTCTAATGAATCGTGGATAACAGAATCGTTGGATAGCTCAAGTGAAGAAAAATTGAAATCGGTGTAGAATGTTACAGAAAAACAGGGGTTTAATATTGATGATCACTGGATTATTTGAAGATCGTGTAAATTCACTTTCTGAATTGATATTTCTCCCATATGCCTTGGTTATAAGAAATTCAATCTTGGATAATCCTCAAACGGACAATCGAACTTTTTGGTACAGAAAATCTATCAAAACTAGTTTAAATTTGGAGAGTAAATTTCGTGTTTCAAATTGTCTGTAAGTTGGTAAGTTAGAATGACCAAAGTGGTTATTGGTTGATAACCAACCAATATTACATTAGAAACCCACCAAATTTTAACAATTTACATTAGAACTTCTTGGATAACCCGCCAAGGGGCAAGGGGGCGCGGCCCCCTTGACCCCCGCCTTTTGGTCACACCGAGATCAATCTAGAATAATACAAGCGTGCACCCCACACCTCCTAACTTGTATTAAAACTAAGATATGATTTCCTTTGAAACACGTATAAGTCCCTATTATATAAAATGAAATGGTGACACTAAAATTACTAACACAAAAGAACTATATGATTTACAATTATTGTAGTGGTAATAAGCGGTTTCCTCAAGGGTTCCCTATTGAATGCAAATACACATGAAGAAGTTGATAAAATGATCTAGGAAAAGCAAGATATAACAAGAGGACATCTTAGTTTCTAGTCAACACGTTATAGATTATTTTGGATAGTCTGTAAACATACAAACAAATAGAGTTATTCAAAATATGAGCATTTCTTTTTAACGGATCGGGTAGCACCGCGGATCCAGTATGTTAAGGTGATGGAGAGTCGCCAGTCCAATTGGCCCAAATCGTTTTTAAAATATTTTAATAGGCTCACTAACAGTCTAGCACTGATGTTATTACTTAGGGATCCTATTTTAATTGATACCAAAAGTCCAGAATAACTGAACATGGTACACGCTTTAAATTGTTTATAACGTTTTAATAGCGTTATTAAGTGCAAACATAATGAACTTTTTATAAGCACGTGTGAGATGATTATCAATCCGTCTACTCCAATATCATGGCCTTGTATTGAGTCGAGTCAAGTTTAATTTCAATAGGCCTCCATTTATTTGGAATAAGCTTGAATTGTTTAATTTTCATAGACAGCGTCACCGTTACCGTTGACAATCACCATCATCGTCGTTAACAAAAGCCACCATCACAGTCAGCGTCCACCAATCCTTCGCCAACGATTGATATGTTGACGTCTTCTGCTGCACCTTTCTTCAGTAATTGAAAGATGCACATGTTTCATCACCTTTTATGGTAATAACTTTATTCATCTACTACGAAAACTCATGCCCCAATTTGAGTGAAATTTTAGAATTCAACAATCTATATAAACTGATTTTCAAATGATTCACAAGGAAGAATGCAATGACAATTAGAATCTCATGTAATTATAGCCATTATTATTTGCTATTTAATCATATATGATTATACAGTCAATCAATAATCACATGTGATTATAAGTGTAATTATATATACACATGTGATAATAGGTGTGAATTATGATCATATATAATAAAGATACATTTTCATCATATAAAAAATAAATATCCTGTATTATATACATGAAATAAAATCTATCACTAATCATACATGAATTTAAAATCATGTATTAAATCATATATAATTCTAGCTATTATTGTTTAATTTTTAGTCACATGTTAATTTCAAATCTCATATATAGTCACGTGTGATTTTTAAACACGTGTCAATTAACGCATTTACAAATCATGTGTTTATAAATATGCACAAGTGTTTGATACTTTATTTTAATATTATTTACCCAAAGAGATTCAAACCCGGGGTCTCTTATAAGGACATCAAAATGCATTACAACTAGGTCACCGGTTAAGTATCTTATTACACATGATTTATAATAGATACACATGTGATTTTTACAAAAAAAAAAGCAAAAAAAAAAAAATCACATGTGATTGTGGCTATTATTAATCTATTTTTAATCACATGTGATTATAACTAATCACATATATATAATCACATCTGAATAAATACTTGTATGTTTTTAAATCTACAAAGAATCACGCGTGATTACAACTAATATCATATGTGATTACAATTATAATCACATATATATTATCACATATGAATAAACAATTGTAGTTTTTCAAACCTACGGGTATGTAATCACACGTGATTATAACTAATGTCATATGCGATTAAAACTGTAATCACATGTGATCATAATTATTAATTTATTATTGTTTGGTGTTAATTCACATGTGATGTTGCATTTATCACATGCAAACTTTAAAATACTGGTTATAATCACATGTGAATAATTTTATTTGACATTTAAAAAATTGAGAAAAAAAATCAGTTATAATCACATGTGATTCAAACAACAACTATTATTAACATAAAATCGTCGACACCTAACAATGTATATGATAAATCAACAACATGAATAAAAAATAAGTTGTATCACATGTTTAATAAAGTCTATCACTAATCATGTGCAAACTTTAAATCCCCTGTTAAATCACATGTGATTTTATTGTGTACATTTTTAAGACCCATGACAAAACGAAAAAAAAGTTCGTAGAAATTATACCATATGAGAGCTTAAATCGAAGAGAAAAACGATGGTTTTTATAGTGCAATTTTTATATATTTTTTAATTAGCCGTTTTTGAGATATTTGAATTTCAAAAATGTCGATGAAAGTGTGTTATAACTAAAATGACAATTGTACCCTCTTTAGTTGATTAAAATGAATGCCTCCTATTGATTTTTCATTATTTAATTATTTGTCATTTTACATTGGAGCCACATCATTACTCTATAACACTAATATAATTTGTAGATATAAAATTACATATATATTGGAATATGCATTTATATATTAATTGAGGCTCAAAAAATTTGAATAACTCGAGTCGAGGTAATAAAAGTTTAAGTTCGGCTTCATATATACTTTGAGCTTGATTTTGAAGCTCGAGTTCGCTATCTAGTTCAATAAACGCTCGACAATGGTAGTGAAAAACTAATAATTGTTAATTTACTTTTATGTGTTTTGTATGGATTATTAGCTTATTTTATTTAACAAAGGGAGTTGTATTTTTACATTATATATATATAATAATAAATTATGAATTATAAATATGAAATAATTTTATTAATGAAAATACTATAAAAAAGTTAAGGGTAATTTAGACATTTTCTTGTATTGAGACTAATTTTAAAATAGTGGTAAAAATGTATTACATGTAGTTAGAGATTAGAGATTAGAGAATAGAGATACGTGGGGTTATAATTTTTTATTTTTGTTTTTACATTTTTAACCCCTTAACTTTCGTTTATGTTAAAAGTTGTACAAAGTCAAAATGGTAGGGTTTATACAGGGTTTCAAACGAACATACTAACAAAATACAACCCGGTTTTTACAAGCTTCCATTCCGTTGTCTTCTTGGTGCCGCTTTCTTACTTTAACAACCGAATCGCTTCTCCTGTGACCGACATTTATTATCATAATCATATATGGCTAAACCTAGGTTTGGGAAAAAAAGAGGTAAATTACTCATATCTTTAATGTTTCTTTTTTATTTTTGATTATTTCTGTTTCCGTTTTCTTAGATTTGAAGTTCATTGTTATAGGATTCAATCGTTCAAAATCAAATGAATCCACAAAGTATAAGCGCCCTAGACGAAGTAACCAGATTGAAGATGAGAAATTTCCAAATGATAATTCATCTTCTCCAAGTGATTCAGGTAAATCATATATAAACAAGTGTAATTCAGGTTTAGTTAAAAGCAAGAAAACAATGTAATTTGATATAAAAAGTGTGAACTTCAATGATTGTGGTTTGCAAAAACTTTTTACCCGAAACTGCGTATGCGAAAACTGAGATTACAAGTATAGTGGACAAGTTTTTAGTTACTAATTAATTAGAATTATGTATCGTTTAAGTAGGAAGACTTTGAGGCATGGTTCTTTTGTACGATTAAGGGGGCGTTTGGATGTGTCTGCATCTTGAAAGTGACTATGTGATACTAATAAATAATCAGAATTACATTTATGTGATGTAAGATGAGACTACAAGTCTGTTAAACTTGTTTAAAACGAGGGGTAAATATGTATTTATCACGGTCTTATTGGTTTTGTTGTAGCTGATATGAAACTGAAATCAGACCTGTAAATAGTCATATGTTTGGAAACAAATCTTTTTATTGAAACAATAATTAGTTCCAAAACGCAAATCCAGAGGGCCCCTGATACAGATACCATTTAAGTATGCCTTTTTGCTGGTTATCTTATGTTATTAGTTTTGATTCTTTGGTCCATTGTTTGATATGTTTGGAGGAAAAGTTGCAACAGTGTTGCAATTATTTATCTTTACATAAATGCATTGCAGGTGCTTCATCTGAGGAACAACCGGATATTGCTTTAGAAGAGGAACAAGAAGAAGTAGCTGTTCACAAAGAACCATCAATGTATGATAATTTGTTGAAGACACTTGGGTCAGCTAGTGAATCGATTGCTGATGCTTACAAAAGGAGGTAGCCTGTTTCGTATGGAACAGTTATTGTTTTATCTTAGTGTTTACACAGATTACTTGCATATTGGAGTTTAATAAAAATAACGCCAGTTGGTTGCTTGCTTCTACAATGTGTAGACAACGTGCAGAAGAAGGTAAAAGTGACACGGATGAAGATGAGGAAAATGATATGGAAGCATTAGGTGATTCTGAAGAAGGCGAGGATAGTAAGAAGCAGCTAACTTAACTCAGTTCTAGAGACTCATCATCTTTTTGTGGTTCTAATATTTTTTTCTTGTGTGTGTGTGGGGGTTAATTAGAATCTGAAAGCGGATCCGAAAGTGGTGCTTTGGACCCAACTGATCCACTGGGAGCTAGTTTGGCAACCCTGGGAGAACAAAGTGAACGTGATGTTGCTGGTGGTGATGATGATGATGATGATGAGACATCTGATATGGATGGAGATGAAGATTTAACAGAGAATGATCATTCTATTTCAATAGAATCTGAAAGCTCAAGGTGTTGTGCTAAGTCGCCTTTTACTTTCTGGATGTGCATCTTTCCTTTATATGTAGTTTTATAAGTACAGTATTAAACTTCTGAATAGCGAAAAGGATCTAATCAAATGAACTATATATTATATGATTACACTTTGCTGTCATTATTCCTGCTGGTAGTTGGTTGTTGAATATTTATCTTTTATATTATTGTGATTTTCATGCAGTTCGTTCTCTACTCACCTGAACTACAAATTATCAAAAGAAGAGATTGAAAGTCTTTCCACGAAGAAAGGGAAATATAAATGGGATGTTGTTGCAGCTAACTGCATGTGGGTAGCAACTAGAGAGCTGCGTTTAGAGGTTCGGCTGCTATGCAACATTTTGACCTGTTATGGTAATTATTCTTTAATTCTTATATATTGTTATGATGATGATTGCAGGATTCCTTCATGACTTCTCCTTATGGTTTAAATTCGAAGTTATATGATCAATGGTTAGACATTTACAAGGCCTCTGGAGGGAATGATCTTCATTCATCAAGACAAAGATCGTTCTTCTCTCTCTGTAAGTGAATAATTAAAGACCTTCTTGAACTCATTTTGTTTAATTAACTTCTTATCTACTTATATATATATATATATATAGGCAACAGCTATCGAGATATATTGCACCACAACAAAAAACCATTTTATCTTAAAGGCCGGGAAGAAGACAAGAGTATCATGGACGCCTACTTGCTGCACTCGGTGTGTAGATTTTCATGTTCATGTTCTGTACATCTCTTTTATCAATTAAATGGGTCAACAATGGGTTCTTTTTTATGCAGCTAAATCATGTATTCAAAACAAGAGATATTGTGACAAAGAATGACAAAAAGTTGGCGAAAATTAAAGAGTCTAAGCATGAGGAAGCTGTAGACAGTGAAAATTATCTTGACCAAGGATTTACTCGTCCTAAGGTAAGTTATAATGTTTTTGTTATATAGAACAATAGAAATTTGGTGTCTGTATTATCACTGCTATATCAACTTTTGGTAATGATAATTACAATTAATTTCAGATATTGATCTTATTGCCAATGGCAAGTGTTGCGTATCGTGTAGTTAATAGGCTTATTCAGCTGACCCCTTCAGGGAATAAGGTAATTGTTATCTTTATGGTGTAGCAAATTTGTGATGGATTTAAAAGAAAATCATCTCAATATGATATTTTTTGTGGTTTTACTAGGTTAATGTAGACCACATTGGTCGTTTCACTGATGATTTTGGCGCTGGACGGTCTAATGACCCGGAGGATGAGGATGGTATTTCCAAATCATGGAAAAAGTCAAAGCCATCAGACTTCCAGGCACTTTTTGGAGGGAATAACAATGATCATTTCATGGTCGGCATCAAGTTCACAAAGTAAGCTTTGCATCTTGTTTATCCTATTTAGAGGTTGCAAGATGATCTTTTGGGTGGATTGGATTGTGTTGGCTTTGGAAACTTTGTCCAAATTTTATGAATATTTTCTAAATTATCAGTGTGTTAAACCTAATTACAGAAATTGTATTATCCTAGTAATAATCTAAGTTTATGAGTAGGATACCAGTTTCAAGGTGCTAGATTAGTGTGAAAATCAAGGTTATGAATTTTTTAAATACCAATTGATGTAGGAAAGAGCATAATGGGTTTCTAAATGTATATGATCATCCTCACTTCCCTTTTTTTAGTGCTTTAATCATTGATGATCTTGTGAGCTTTGTAGGAAAACCGTAAAGTTGTATAGTGATTTTTATACATCAGACATGATTGTTGCTTCTCCTCTCGGTTTGATCACTGTGAGTATACAAAAGCAAATATTGTAATCTTTTTCAAATTACTGTGTATTGTATCATTATGTTTTGTCATCTATCATTTTGGCTAATTGTGCATCTTTGACTTGTTACTCATAGAAAATTGGGGAGGCTGAGGCAGAAAAGGAAAAAGATGTGGATTATCTGTCTTCTATCGAGGTAATTCAATTATATTTTTTTGTATACGTGAAACACACTCGTGTTTTGCGGATTACATGCTAATGGATGGAGGTCTTGTGAATAGGTGTTGATTGTTGATCATGCAGATGTCATAGCAATGCAGGTAAGCTGCCTGATACAGTTTTTGTTTGATTATGTTATTTATACCAACGAGAACCACCAACTGAACAAGAATTGTTAGCTGCAAAGTGGAAGGACACTTCTACCCTCTCATATTGGATTCAAGTAATTTATTTTCAGATCTATTTTGTAATATATTTAACATCACTTGTGCAGAATTGGTCCCATGTGAATACTGTTGTTGAGCAGTTGAATTGTATACCTTCAAAGCAACATGGAACTGATATAATGCGCATAAGACCATGGTATTTCTCTATTCTTTTTTTTCTTTCTTGTCCCTAACAAATACATTTTCTTTATACTTATTACAAGCTTGAATTTAAGTATATTTTTGGTATGTATCCTTAATCTGTTTCATGTGTAGGTATTTTGATGGACAAGCTCGGTTTTATCGACAGACAATCATTTTAGGATCACATATAAATCCAGGTAAGACCATGTAGGGTTGCTATAATCTTTCCTATAGAACATCTACTTCATATGTATGCACTGTATTTATTCTATATATGATAACAATTTTAATTTATCTTATTTTTGAATATTTTTTATTTACCAGATATTAACGCGTTGTTCAACAACCATTGCCTCAACTACGAAGGAAGGGTGAGAATCTTTTTATATTCTCTTCTTCGTTCCAGTTACACATTATGTTTTCCCACTTAAGATATTCTTGTTCACCAATAAAATTTTAGAGCTGGATTTGCAGGTGAAACTGTCATGTGAGCACAAAGGTGTTCTTCCAAAAGTTATGCTTCAAGTGAGGCAGGTTTGTATCTCATGAATCTCAGTAAATCTTTATTCTATGAACTGTACCACTGACTCCTTGTAATGTAGTTTATCACCCTATTTTAGGCAGGGATACATTCTTACTATTATCTGTTTTTGGCCATTGAACATTCAGATTTATGAGCGTATTGATACCGAATCAATAGTAGAGTCTGATGATGCCCGCCTTGATTACTTCAAGAAAAAGGTACGATTTCATGTATGCCTTTCCAGTTTGCGTATGTGATTATTGGTACAGGCCATAATCTGAATCAACCGTATCATAAGGAAATGGGTTGAAATTGCCATCATCACACGTACACTTGACATTTTCCATGTTTCTTGTAGGTCTTTCCAAAAATTAAAGATTCTGTTCAGGTACTTTATAAATCTTGTATTGCATAATCAACTTGACTAGATACAGTAAATGATTATATTTTCATGCAGGGTGGAATTATGATCTTTATTAGTTCATACTTTGAGTTTGTACGGATACGGAACTTTTTGAAGTCACAAGATGCATCCATGTGTCTGCTTGGAGAGTAAGCATTTATTTTCTTTTTTTCTATCTTGTTACGAAGTCTTGATTATATCCTATTTATATTGTTACAAAAGACTGTTTTATGTATTCTTTGATTATCTAGGTACACCAAACAAAGTGATATATCTCGTTCACGAGTTTGGTTCTTTCAAGGAAAGAAGAAAATCATGCTGTACACTGAGAGAGCCCACTTCTACCATAGATACAAGGTAAATCTATAGAGGTGGCATTTTCACTAATTTACAAAGAATGTGTCAGTTTGGGTTGTGCTATATCTCTAACAAGTCGAACGGGTTAAATGTAAAAAATATTGGCTGGAAAGGAAGCGTATCAAATGGTTTGAAGGGGTCAAAATGGGGCAAAAGTCACCCAAAGTTCATTTATAATACATAAAACTTCGGAAATATTTAAATTAGAATGTTAATATAAGTATACACGGGTATTATTGAAACAAGGGAATATTTGTCATCATATGTGACAATTAACACACTAATTAGTAATGAAAAAGAAAAATAAAATTTGGACAAAAGTGGGTCTGGCTGACCGGTTCGACATTACGAAAGTTGCACCTTTCGACCGAAGACGCTACCACCTTTCAACAAAAGTGTGAAGCTAGATTCTTGTTATCAATCTTTAAGTATTCATTTATGTACAAACGTCCATCAATATGCACAAGTTCAAGGTATTTACACTTTTTATTTCCAATGTGTTTTATTGAGAACAGATTCGTGGAATTCAGAATTTGATCATCTATTCTCTTCCTGAGAGGAAAGAGAACTACCCAGAGGCATGGCTTTTACTCCTTTTTCCAATAATTTTATGATAAATAGTTAAATACTACTCTTTGTCAAAAAATTTAATGTGAGTGTCACTGCAGATTGTTAATATGCTTGAAGGATCACACAGCATGAACTGCACAGTGCTCTTCTCTCGCTTTGATCTTCTCCGGGTAACAATTGTATTCTTTGTTACACTTTCATAAGACTTTAAAAGTACATAGGATGATTGACCCATTAGAGATAAACATGACACAAGTCGACCCATTTATAAGTAAATTGCTTTACACTACTACTTCTGTTCAGCTGGAGAGAATTGTTGGTACCGCCCCGGCAAAGAGGATGGTGACATCAGATAAGCGAATCTTCACCTTCTGTTAGATAACACCTTTAGCCTTCATAAGCAATGAAATACAAGTCAAAAACTTGCATACGAACGAGAGAATGTAGAGGTCTTTCCCCTTCGCACCAAAAAAAATGTAGAGTTCGGCTCTGGAGGCTATAATTGACGAAAAGGGTAATTAATAATTACAATGCTTTTATTGGATCCTCCACAGTTGAATTTTGTTTAACGACTTTCCTTTGTGGACAACAAGTTTTGCTTCATCAAGTCGGGAACTCGTGAGTTATTCTTAGAATATGTATCTTCTTTTTGCTAATTTTAGGTTCACCATTATTTTAACTTGGTTTGACTTTTTTAGTTGCATGAAATACTCAATAGTGTATGTATGCCAAATGGCAATTTATTATTGTTAAGTTTTGTACCATTAAATACCCAATTGTTTACCGGGGAAAACCATTGTATCTGTTTTCAGTAGTAGTATTTAAATTGATTTGGAAGGATACCTTCGATATGTTTAAATTTGGCTACCAGCAAGAAGTGACTTTTAAACTACCCCTAATTATCAACAGTAACATCTCAACCGAGTGAAATCCAGGGACTAACTTATTTAGCTGTCTCCTATATCCTATACGTGAGAGTTTAAACTTGTAAACCATAATATCAGAGAAAAAGATAGTATGTTTAGCATGTTTTTAGAATCAATATTAGATCATGGAGCATGAGTCAATTAGGTCAAGTTCCAATGTTTTAAATCCTATCCTAACATGTGTTACAACTTCACATACAATGTGTATTTCACACACTTGAACAAAAGAATAACACACAACATCATGTTTCTTTCTTTCTTTCTTTCCTTTTGAGGTATTTTTTAAAGAATAGTTGAGCAACCGCACACTTGAAACATGTAATTTAGCTATTTACAACACTAAGAAGGATATATATTCTGCCTAATCCCCCCATACACAAATCCTTATGCAATAAACTGGAAATATGTAATTACAAATTTACTACACATGTCAACTGACTCGAAAGCCTGGCTTTTGTGAACATTGTCACACCGCTGAGATGTCAAAGTACCATCTGACAATTCCTCTTTGAAATATACCTTGGTTCTTCAAGACTACTATACAGATTGTGATCAGTGGTCAGTGATCAGCTGCAACTTATAATCCCGCTGCCTCAAGTTCTGCTTGTTACATTTAACAAGAAAATAAGGAAAATTGGAGAGAGTCAATCTTTACGTTGATTTGAGATCTCATGGAACTCGATAAAAAACTTCTAAATGATCGGCACATATCTATGTAAAGCAACAACAAACCTAAGATAAGCAAAAATTAATAATCTACTTGCTCCCCATAACTTCTCTTTTGTAGGAAATCTTTCTGGTCAAAGTTACCTATTTGCCTGCTAGGCCGCTAGCATGATTTATAAATATATATTGACGGCATTAAGGTAGGTCAGAGGGAGCATTTTAGATCTCTAACATATAGTCAAACATTTTTATAGACCAAGGGTAAAGTTAAACGTTGTAATTTTTTATGGAAAGAAGGATGCATTCGAAGTTATACTAATCTAATTATCTATCCACATTCAAAACGGATAATTATGGTGTGATCAGTTGGGTTGACCTGAAACACATTTGTCCAAAATTACTAAATTCTTTAAACTACTTTTTAATCGGTGTATTACTTAAAGTAACTAATTTTTTTTCTAAATAAAATGAGTTGGAGGGTTTAAGCATTATAAATTCAATTTGGGCAACTTTCAACCCGTTCACCCCATTTGATATGTTTCCTTTGAAGCTATATTTTATCACTTTACCTGTTTGATATGTTAAAGATTAAAACACACACACACACAGCGACCCATCTATAAGTAAATAGGCTGAACATGTTTCTCTTAAGAATCACTAGTACGTACCTTCACCATATAACTGTTCAAAGCGAGCAACAATATGTTTCCCATAGGTATATTTCTTCAACGAATTTAGATGTTCTTTTATACGACCAAGCAACACTTCCCGTTGTTGGACATTACATGTTTGAAGAACCTTTTGAACAACATAATTTGCAAATTGGTCTTTTACCATAACCTAAAGATATCAAAACAGCATAGTTATAAGACAGATTGTTCACAATAGCCAGTCAATCATGGTTTCTACTAATGATGACATTAAGATTTAATCGTACTCACCAATAAGTTATCACTTTCATCACCATATCCAATAATCTCCTCAATCATGATTTCCCTTGCAGCAGGGTCACCGTATTCCAAACATTTCTCAATAACATTAGATGCAAATTTGTGTTGGCTTAGTTGCACTATATGGCTTGCCAACTTGCGTACGATGTGGCTTCTTTCCTCAGGTTTCCCCCCCTCCAACACATACTGCGAGTACCACAACCAACCGCACATAAACGAAAGACCACTTTATGAGCTTAACTTAGAGTCTAGAAGTGATTAAATTAATGTCATATGAGCCATTAGCATGGAACTTGGAATCAAAGACAAATGCACGAACCTGAGTGACATAATTACCATATTGATCTTGTGCAAGATCATAAACGGACTCCAAAATCTCATCTACTATAAATTGGCTCTGTAGTTCGTCCGTAGAGTGTTCTAATACCCTCTATTAGAAACAAATATAACATGAATAATTATTGTCAAGTGAAAAAAAAAACAAGAGCGAAAAAGAATCCATTATCCATACCTGTATAACACGACAACCATAAGGATGTTTAGACAAGGCTGCAACTTGACCACGGAAAGATGATATAATGAACTTGATGTTCTCAGTGGGAATACTTTCTATACACTTTTGTATTACATGATTTCCATTCTGATCACGGACACATTTTAAAACATGTCCATCCAGTTCACTAACAAGCTTGGTTTTTTGTTCTAGATCAATGGCGTCAAGGGCCTATACCAAATTTAGCTTGGCAGGATGAAGAGCACAACCCTTTGAAATTGGTTTAAAATATGAAATGAGAACACACTCGAACCATGCAAGAGGTGGCAAGATGGGAAGGTTGGGTAACAGGTCGATTTTAATGTGGCTCATATTGGGTTGGGCTGATCAGCAAAGACTTTTTGTTCATTTCTAATCTAAATAACTAATGCGACAAATATGATTACAAAAACAAAAATACTATGGAGTATTACAATAACTATATATAGAGAAATGCTTCACTTACAAACAAATTACAAAACTTTGATTACAAGCCCATGTGGCATAAGATTGTGAAGACAGAAGAAAAAAAAGTAAATGGCGGTGGTTAATCTCATATGCCACGTGAATTTGTATGAAAATTTTGTTATCTTTTTTTCTAAGTGTAGCATTTCTTGTTTTAAAATCTTTTAATGAAAACAAATTAGGAAATCTAATGCATATAAAAAAGGGTTTGTGCGACTTTCAACCAGCTTAACCCTTTTTTGCAACTATTTTATTTGACCCGTTTGAGAAAAAAATCACAGTCCAAATCGACTCTATAATAAGTAAATGGGTCGAAATTGCCAACTCTGCATGCATGTGTCAATACAGTTAGGAAAAACAAAAACTTGTAAATTACCATAGATACTTATAATAATACCTTTTGGATAACACGACAACCATACATCTGAAGACTTAAAGGCAATATTTGACCTTCTAGCTGGTTCCCGAACTCCCTCCTCTGATTGGCACTTCCATACTCGAAGAACTAAAATTTACCCAAGTCAAGAAATAAGCTAGTCTTTCTGTTCCATGAATAATGCAACATTTTCCTTTTTGGGTGTCCCAGGATAATTAAAAAGGGGGGTCATTTTTGCACCACCTTTTTAAGTGCATCACTTTTACCTAAACACTTAAACCCGATTATCGCAACTTTGTAATAATGAATTTAAACGCACATCCAAATACCCCCAGATTTGGGTCTACAAGATTTCCCAGGTTTATCAAAAATGAAGGGTATATACGACATTTAGTAATCGGTTAGCATTTACTCTGTTCTATGACCTATGTCAACCATTGAAATTCTCATAGTGAACATGTAGAATTACAATGTAATAAAAGATGCAATGATACAGAAAGTTGTGTCATCTCACCTTTTGAATAACATAATTACCAAAAACATCAGCTATCAGTTTGGAAGCATGAGGAATAACTTCTTTAAATACAGATTCCTTCTCCTCATTGCTACAAGTTTCCAACTTCTGTTGAATGAATCGACTTCCGTGCTGATCAACACTGCACCAATTATTGTAAAGAATGAAGTCAAAAAAGAAAAAGCAAATAGCTTGGAGAAGAAAACACCTCGATATAGGTCACTTGAATACAATGAACAATACTAGCTAAAACAGAAATGGGTTAAAAATTGGCTAAAAGTTCACTTTTAATGCTTATAGAGTTATAGCCTCAACCTCCGAAATCATTATATTAAAAGATAATAGATTAACTTAAAATGATATTTAGTGCATTAACAATTTTAAAAATATGGAGAAAATGGGCAAAAAAATGTTAGCAGGTCAACCCAACCCGTACTGAACACCTACTTGAATCCAATTCCATTTTGACTAGTTACCGAACCCATTCGACTTGTGGATTGCCACCTCTGGCATGGAGTTACAATTAGCATTAGAACTTGCCTGAACTCAACGATGTGTCCATAAATGTCTGATAGCTCTAAGTTGCGACCTTTGCCCGATTTCAACTCATCAAGAAAAGAATATGTTTTCAGATCATTAATACCATAATTCGCATTATGACCTTTCCATTCACCATACCCACCTTCATTTCTCCTACCAGGGGAATTCCCCACACCTATTGGAGATCCTGGAATTAGTGGACTAGCAAACGGCGAAGTCGGAAAATGCAAGAAATCCATATTCGTCGGGCTCCCAAAATAGTAAGGATTTGAGGTACCTATTCTTCTCGAATTCATATTAAATTGGCCCACACCTCCCAAAGATTGTAGCTTTTGTTCCGCCCCCGAAAAGGGTATCCCAAGATGTCCATAGAAATTATTAAAATGTTGAAAATTGACTCCGGGAGTTTGACTTTGACCATTAAAGCTTGGAGAGGCGCTACTAAAAGGTGTTGGGAAAGGACTGTTAGGGAGATATCCAGTTGCATATAATGAAATAGGTGATGTGTTATAAGCATAGAAATTGTTAAATTGTTGGGGTAGATACCCAGCTGGCATTATATTCGGGTAAACGTGGGTCCTAGAAGTCATATATGCCGGATCTGTTGCATAATGTGGCAGGGTGAAACCAGAGGATTGCGCTATTGGTTGTACCTCAGAAGAGAAATTGATAGGATTCTGAAGAAACTGATTTATGCCAACATACGTTTGAGGTAATGAGACAATTTGAGGCCGAGCAGCATGAATAGGGTATGTATTCCTTTGACCTCTTTCACTTCCGAAATTTGGAAAGTTAGATATATTAAGAGCAACTAATTGATTTCTTGTACCAGAAATATCAGCATCATTAACACCACTAATTGAATCAATGTTCTCTGAACGCCTATTTAAATTTTGGTTTACAGGTGGATTGATTACCAAATTGCCCCCTCTGCCATTGACAGACGATGAACTTGAAATGGTGGTGGTCGTCAGGTCATAGTCATCATGGTTATCTGCTTCATCATTTGGTTCATGTCTCAAGGAGCGAGACTCACTATATGCAGGTGACTGAGCTTGAGGAAGATCTTCCTGTATGGAAATATACATTGCCTTTATATCCATAATAAGCATGTGTGTAATTTATCCAAGTAATGTCTAAAATTTCAGTACAGATGGAAAATTGACCCATTTTGAATGAACCGAATCGAGTTGGGTTTCAGTTCGAACTTGTCAAACTGATTCTTGAAATAACACAAATAGATTTCAAGAAACAAGTGTGAAGTTGTAAGAAGACTAACTATTTCAGATAACTTTAAAACCACATAACTACACATGGATTCAATGGTTATCGTATTCTTATTCGTCTATTGATTCTTCAAGACACAAAGGCATATTCATACACCCCCTTAAACTTTAACAAACTTGATAATACCACCAAAATTTCATTATTCTGAATCTTTTCACACGAAAATAACAAGTTTACCTGTTTCGGCGATCTATCATCGTCGGGTTCTTCCTTATGACTAGAGAGATTACTGTGATCCGACCGTAAAGAGCTGCTATAAGAATCATCCAAAGACGTCAATCTCCTATTATTTCCCATCCCTCGTGCATTCCGAAAAAGATTTCGGTTCTCGCCTGAAATCAATGGTGGAGGGAGCCTAGGATTCAAATTAACATGGGACCAATAATACTCGATATACGACGGGTCAGACCGTAGTTGCTCTTCAGACTCTGAAATACCCGTAGCATTATTTGGGCTTGATAAACTAGCATCAGCAGCAACATTTTGCCTAAACAGGAGGTTTTCAATGGCTGCAAATGAACCTTCAATGCTTGGAGGTGCACTTCCGCTTCTATTAGGTGGGATACTCATTCTTCCTTGGAATCTTTGTCCCTTTATGACTAAACCCAAATCCTCACTTCCCATATTTGCAGATCCCCATTTTCCGCTTGCTTCAATTATTCGAATCGGGCTTTCAGTCGCCATTTTAACCCTACTCCTGTTTTAGCAACTTGGTGTTGTATCAGTTAAAAAGTTCACCATTTGCTAGTTTGCTGAAAATCAAATAATCGAATTAGAAAGAAAGGTTTGCAAAAAAGTATGCCATGTAGCATGGAATCTATTCAGAGAATCACATGTAGCTCTTGCATTAAATCGTCTTCATTGACCGTTAAGGTGGTGGTTTCTGATAAATAGGTGAGGAGGCTGCATCTAGGAAAACCATTAAAGTATGATTTATGTTGTCTCATAATGGACAAATACACACATTCACATAAGTAGATAAGAATCAACTCTTACCCATTTCAAGTCATCAAGAAATTATAATAAAAAATGAAAGAGAACACATGAAACTCTATTGAATTTCAGAAAGAAAAAAAAGACCATTTTTGCCTTGGTTGACTTAATTCCCACACACAATCACCCTTACACATAAGCTTCACAAACACAATTATACCCATTTCATTAGCTTCATTTTCTTAGCATATATCTTCATAAGAAAACAAAAACCAACCAAACTTAACAATAAGCTCAATTACTCCCACAAACAAACTCAACCCACATAATAAAATCATGCTTCATTTATAGTTAATCAACACCCCTACGCAAACAACAACAAAGTAACAAACTTTATCAATCAACACTGGTTTTTAACCATTACCAACTTCAAATTCTTCAATTTAACAAAAATCCTTAGGTTTGTGTTGTTAACAACTTTCTGTAAAGATTTCATCTTTTTTCACAAATCTAAAAAAAGCTTCATTTTTTGTGTTGCAACTATTGAAGGATGCAGCAGTGTTTACAAAAAAGTATGCTAACAAACAAAAAGATACAAACTTTATCAATCAAGAAACACTGGTTTCTGACAATCGCCTACATCAAATAGCAAGGAACATATGAAAAGGCGAAAATCAATTTGGCATTTAATAAAAAAATTCGCACAAAATATAAAATTTCGCATAAACCATGTGAATTGTGGCCATATGAAAAAATAAATAAATAAATAAATTCTATATACGTTTTTGTTAATTTTATGCTGTTCATTATAGTGTAGCATATTTCTCTTTAAGTTATGTGTAGATTTGAGGTGCCCAATTATGTTAGCCAAGTAAATTTCCTTATGAAAAAATATGCAGTCTTTACCAAAAAGAAAGATTATAGAAACAAACACAAACATACAAACTTTATTAATAAACACTAGTTTCTGACAATTATCGAGTTCAAATTATTCAATTTAACAAAGACCCATATGAAGAAAAGAAAAAAAAACATGCAATATTTGAAGAAGAAAAAAAGCAAACAAAAGGATATTTTAGCTACAAACAGGAAGAACACCGTAAAGAAGAAAAAGAAAAGAAAAAAACAATATTGTTGACCAAATTTTGAGAGAAACGTGTAAAGTGATAAAATTCTCACCTGCGTCTTGTCTTATAAACAGCAGAACCAAATTCTTGAAACCCTAGATTCTTTTGAGTAGGTGTTAATGATGATGATGATGATGATGATGATGATGAAGTGGGATCAGAGAGAGAAAAATGATAAAAGGGAGTTGAAAATGAAGTAAGGTGGGGGCTTTGATATTTGATGTTTGGTTTTAGGAGTATGTAGTTAAAAAATATATATATAATAATAATAATAAGAATAACAATAACTTGTAAATTATGCCAGAAAAGGGGGGAAAGACAAGCAAGAAATTTGACAAAAAAGATTTTTCTATCAAAAAGGGAATTCATATAATCCATTAAATGATTTGCAATGAGCATGGAATAATGGACAAAGATGAGAGAGCACACTCAACCTTTTGTTTCTATCTCAAGTTTTTTAGTTCGATTTAGTAAAAACGACTCAATCCAATCTACTTGTTATTTTTTTTAGCAAAAACTTATGTATACGTCACATTTTCTTTTAGTTAAAAGCATGGTTGCTTACATAAATGATTTTGTTGTTTTAAGTTATTATTAAGTGTAACAAAATCATATATAATTGAAAAACATAACAAGGGCATATACTATGTTATTTTGATAACCCCGTATAGAAACATACTATTACGAAGACATATAAATAATTATAAATCATCATCCAACAGGTTTATGTGAAGGAAGGTGGGGTAAGTGGACATTGGTTATCTATAAGTGTTATTTTGTATAGAAAATGTGAGGTATTATTTAAACTTATTTTATAAAATAAAATTTTCTTGTTTCATGTAGAAACAAGTACAAATATCGGATCTCCTTACAGACTCGTATATTAAACAGATATCAACTTGAGTTATCACTCTTGAGCTTGGTATGATTGCTATGAGTTAATTTGTACTTAACTGTTTGATAATTACACATATATTAAATAGTCAAAAGATGAATTTTAACACTTAAAGTGTTATGATAAAAATTTATTTGTTTTTAACTTTGTTATCAAACCGATTTCAGTTTATTGTTTGTATCGTTTTGTAACAGTCACAGTGTTACCAGCGGCCACAACGATTCATGAAGGGTTGCAACTGATGACATCGTGGTTATTTATGGAATGAACAGAACAAATAATAATAGCAGAATTTAGATAAACCCTCAAAAGGGTGATCGAGAACGAGACTTCTCAAGAACGCTCCCTCTTTCAGCAAATCATAATCAACCTCTATAAAACCTAAATAACCTAATACTTGTATAGTAGTTGAGGAAAAGATTAATCTTATCCAAAAGATAAAAAGATATCTTCTAATTAAAACATAATATATATACTAGCTTTTACACCCGTGTATATAAACGATTATTTGAAAGATACGATATAATACTACCTGAACATTTTTTAAAATAATTACATGTTTAATTTGTGAAATACGATTAGTAAACTTAAATTCTAAAACACTTAATAAAACAAACAATGTAAAACTATAAAAACCTCAAAGAAAACGTTAATCGACTAAATAATGTGAAGGGGAAAAAAAGGCAAATAGTATAAAATGTTGTGTTGCAAATAGTCTAAAGTGATTTTAGACATATACTTTTGTAAGGTAAATAGGAATCACCTATGAGACTATTAACATAAGAAGAGTGTTACATGTAAACAATCAACTTGTATCATATCTCTTCTTTATATATCATAAGGGTTATTAATTTTGTCAAAAGATAATAGAGTATGTTACATCGATTTTCTTTTATTGAAATAAGTACTTATAATACATTAATTAAAATATTTGGTTTTCATAATTTTTAAAAAGAATCTACAATTATTATTCAACGTTGTTGAAAACTTATGGTAAAGTTATGATAGAATTTAGATAAAAATAATTATGTTATTTATATATAATGACTAACATTTTAATCATCTCGACAATTATATATACTTTTAATATCTATTACTATTATTATTATTATTATTATTATTATTATTACTATATATCAATCAAATTTCACTTTATTATCGTATATATAAATATATAAACATAAAAGATATACAATAAACTTTGAAAATATATATATTACTCTTAATCTCTTATCAATTCGCTATTATTATTATTATCATCATCACTATAAAAATTTTATTATTACGTGCAAAGTATTTATCATTATCAATTATAATTCAAAAAATATGTTAATTGTCTGAATATCACCGTAAATTTTTTCCTTGAGTTATAATTCATAATGATAAATACTCTATATCTAATAACAATCTAGTGTTGATTCATATCATAATCATAATATAATATGGGTGGGGATCAATAGGGAAGCAAAAAAATTAAGAAAGGGGATAAGTAAATCTCAACCATTGATTTCATCATAAATGAATTTTAAAAATTACAAAAAAATTCAAAATTTAACATTCATCACCAATGAATGTTAAAAACGTTTTTTAATAAAAAAAATTAAGGGCTAAAATTTACTTCCCTTCTTTTCCAAATTTTGAAGCTTCCCTATGGATCATTTCCCAATATAATATAATAAATTAATAATAAAATAATGTGGGTTAAATAGTGGACCAACAATTGATATTTTATGCTTATTGGACTCAATAATGTGGGTCAAGTATATAAATGGATTATAATCGGCCTGGTAACGGTTATTCGGGTTAGACCCGAGTCCAATTAAGTATGGAAATTGTAGCATCAATAATGTGTCTTTCTATTGTCATTTTTGTTTGAAAAAGAAATAGTGATAGTTTACCAATTAGCAGTGTTATATACAATTTCTTAAAAAGTTTAATAATGATATTATGTCTTTAAATCATGGGTTTGATTTAAATTCCATGGTTCGATGTACTTTTATTTTCAAATTGTTTAGATTGCATTGGTGTAAAAGCATTTACAAGGTAATTTTAGATTGCATGGATCATGTTGATTCTCCTCTAGTCCTCTTGGTCTGATCACTATGCGCATATAAAAGCTAATAATAATCATCTTTCTCAAATTACTCCGTATAGTATAAGTATGTTGATCACTTTGGCTAATTGTGCATCTTTTAATTAATTATATATCCCAAAATGGCAACAAAAAGTTCCAATCTGACATTTTTTTTAAACATTTTAACTTTTACGTATCTACATTAAATCCCACTACAATATAACATTCATAACTACACAAGTCTACATATAACTCTTACGAAAAAGGCCACTAACTTCAAACCTCTTTAAGCTTAATTTCCCATAACCTTTACCAAACTAGCTAATCTTCAGAGATTGTAGAGAGATAGACTTTGCACCATTACTCGATCACGATTTCTGTTAGATATCCTTTTCGGTTGAATCCACGTCCGAAATATTGAGGCCCACAACATTTGTAACTAACAAAGCTTTTGCAGCATCCACTTACATGCCTCTTTTTCAAACCATGGCTCCTGCAACAGTTATTCACAGCTTTCCCTAGCTCCTCCCCTGTGATAAATTCTTTCGGATGATGATGATGATGACCATGATCATGATCATGATGATGATGATGGTGATGATGGTTATCGTGATTTTTCGTCTCCACGTTTGAATGACGATGTGGTTTCTCATGGTTTGCTTGGTCATGACTGCATTCACCTATCTTTTTAGCCGAACTCCCACAACTCTGTAATTCCAAATCTTTACTGCATTTGGTTTCTTGTGTGGAGTGATTTACTTCATGTATTTCGTCATCATCTTCATGAGCACAACATCCTTGTTTTTCTTTCACTTGTTCTGGTTGTACCACGTGCTTTGACTCATGGACCTCGATAGCATCATGATCACAACAGTTGTCTTTTGTTTCTTGCATGCAGTGATCCACCTCGTGTACATGATCATCAGCAGCACAACAACTATCATTATGATCATCATCATGTGCACAGCAACTATCCAGTTTAGTCGCTTGTACCGAGTGCTTCATCTCCTGTACATTATCACCACAGCAACCACCAGGCTTTTTACCAACATCAGAACACTTGTTTTGAACTGTTGAACCAGAAGTGCAATGTGCATGATTGTGTGAATGATTGTGTGAATGTTTATTCTTGCTTTGCGAGGTTGTACCTCGTAACAGAAGCATACTGTTCGAAATTACAATTAGACAGGTTCCAACATCAGCAAGAACTGCAGCCCAAACCAGGGGGTGGCCCGCAATAGCCAATGCAATTATAGCAGCCTTGGTGATAACAGCGATAAAGATGTTTTCAAATATTTTTCTGCGGGTTTTTCTAGCGAGCGTCACGGCTACTGGAATTTTCCTGATATCGTTTGACATTAGTATCACATGTCCAGTTTCGTTTGCTAATGCTGACCCAGAAACGCCCATAGAGATACCGATATCTGCGGTAGCTAAAGCAGGTGCATCATTGAGCCCATCTCCA
The DNA here is from genome assembly GCA_963921325.1 of Logfia minima. Taxonomy (NCBI): domain Eukaryota; kingdom Viridiplantae; phylum Streptophyta; class Magnoliopsida; order Asterales; family Asteraceae; genus Logfia; species Logfia minima. The sequence continues at coordinate 35,839,536 of OY992767.1, forward strand.
ACCATGGCTGTTGAGGATTCCTTTTGAAAGTCTTTAATGATTTTGGCTTTATCTTGAGGTAGAAGTTCTGCATGAACCACCTCCAGTGCACCTCCTAACTGCATAATCAAGCCGCAATTAAGCACAAATAAAAATAATAAAAAATAAAAAATGTTGAGTAAAAGTTGCAAAATAGGTGGGTTGAGACCTACTTGCTTTTTTGTCCACCTTTTACAAATTTTATGTAAATATTTAATGTGTCAAATATGATAACGAAGCCTATATTTATTACAAGCTGAAATTAAGCTCAGAAGCAAAGAAAATAGAGGTAGCAATTTTGACAGTCTAACTTATGAATGGGTTGATCTGGGTTGCGTATTATCTCATCCGGGCCAGTTCAAATAACTTAGCCACAGGGGAACAGGTCAAATACTCAATTATTGCATACAACCTCTTACATTTGTTTATTTGAACACTTACACTAATATTGTTTTTCTAACACATTAATTTCTTTTAAGGAAAGTTTAAAAAGTGGACAAGAATTGTACGCAGGTTAACCCAACCCAACCCAAACAAAAAATGACCCATTACAACCCAAATACTTTGTGAACTTTATCGAACTTTCCGGCTCGCCATCTTAACACAAGTATGCAAAAGTGAAAATCTTAGAGCAATAAGCTTGATCTTCACCTGATTTTGTGCATAATTGGCTGCAGCTTGACTGTCTCCTGTAAGCATAGCTGTTTTAATCCCCAATGATTTGAGTTCTTCAAGTGCTTCCATCACTCCAATTCTACATGAATCAGAGAGACTAAAGGTTCCAGCAGGTGTAGATCCCAAATATATGTACCCAACAGACTTCCCTTCATTATTTTCACTTGCATTTCTTGGAACTAAAAAAGTAAAGATAGTTTATAAATCAAGTTAGAAATCAAACATAATGGAAGGACATGACATTTGAAACATGGTATTATATTTTACCTTGTGAACAGCCAGCTCTAATGGCGATCCTTTTGTTTCCAATATAAACATCTTGTCCATCGATTTTCCCATAAATTCCTTCTCCAGGAAAATTTTTGAATTCCTCCACATTGTCTGGTTGTGGTTCAACTGAACGAGACTGTGCATACTCTACAAGTGCTGCAGCCATTGGATGACTAGACTTGCTCTCTATGCTCGAAACCCTGAAAATGTAAAAATTTTATTATAATATTATCTCAGAATTATTGAAATAATATGATTTTCGTAATCAAATCTGACATAATAGCTACTAGCTATTTACATAAAAACTTAGATGTTTGAACAAAAAGTCAACACATCCCAACCTGACCCACCCATTTTGCCACATCTACTAGTAAGTAAATAAAAGAATGAGTTAATTAATGATTTACCAGTAGAGCAATTTGTCATTGTCAATGAGTGGATCGAAGTTTGAGACAGAGAACTCTCCTTTAGTGATAGTGCCAGTTTTGTCAAAGCAAATGAATTTAACTGTAGAAAGTATCTCAAGGTATTCTGCACCTTTAACTAGAAGTCCAGATTTAGCTGCTTTTGACAATGCACAAGATGCTGCAACGGGTGTGGACAAGATAAGTGCACATGGACATGCACTTACCAGAACAACTAATGCCAAGTGACACCATTTTTCAAGATCGTGAACTCGCAGAGCAGCTGGTATTGCAGCCAAGCACGCGGCTACTACACAAACAACTGCGAAGGCACAAAAACACAAGTGATGTCAGCAAACTTCGCTCCTTTATTGCAAACCGGAAGTAGAAACATTAGAGTTACAAACTGAAATTTACCCGGGGTGTAATACTTGGCGATTTTGTCTACGTATCTCTGAGTTTTTGATTTGTTATTTTGAGCCTCCTCGACCAGCTTTGCCATTCTTGCCACTACACAAGCTTCAGCTAGAGCAGTAGTTTTAACACTGATATAACCTGCAAAAAAAATTGAGTCAAACTAGAAGGACTGACTAGACTTTGCCTTTAAAGGTTAAAGGACTGTTCATATATAAAAAATAACATAGACTACGTAAATAAATAATTTCAGAAAGAAGTTTCTGTATTGACTATCTGGCAGAATGTTTAATGTAGATATCAGATTTTCTAAAAGACACAAATTTGTTTCAGGGTTGATAGTTGATCGTGAAATTTAAGGATGGCCATTTCAACCTATTAGCATATGAATGGGTCTATACCGGATAGTTTTTATCACTAACCAAGTGGTAAAACGTGTAGAAATAAATAAGTTATTTAAGAAATGAAACGGTGAAATGGATTGAAAGTTGTATGCAGTATATTTTTAATACATAAAACCTCCTAAATCATTATATTTAATTAGTGTTTTAACCAACCAGCCCAACTATTTTTCCACCTCTAACAAAATTCAAAAGTACATTTCTGTATAATGGATATAGCTTAATGTTTCAAGAGATTATATTATAAATATCTAAAACATAACATATTAAGTAACTTTTTCATACCATTTAGATTAACTGTGCCTGCCCAAACAATGGAATCCACTTGTTTAGACACAGGAAAGGATTCACCAGTTAGAGCTTTCTCATCGACTTCACAATTCCCTTCTACAACTACTCCATCAATCGGGATCATGGTCCCAGCCTTAACAGCAAGTCTTGTATTGACCTTGACTTCGTTGGCATTGACTTCTTCACCAGTGTCAGCTAACACGGCCTTCTGAGGAGCTATGTTCATCAATGATGACATTACAGCAGTCGCCTATATACAAAATTCCACGACCCGTTTTCTAACATAAGGATTTATCTATCTATCTATATAATATATAAAGCAAAATCTCCATGAACTTAATTCTGCAAGTTTACCTTGTGACTTGCCCTTCTCTCAAGCCATTCTGATATATTTAATAAGAACACGATTGTGCCCGCTTCCCAGTAATCCTTAAGGAATATTGATCCTCCAACTGCAAATATAAACTGGTTAACATAAGTCTGATACACATTCTATTATTCATAAATACAAATGTATAATGCAAATAAAGATGTGATATAAATGTACCTGCAATGAGCATGAGAACATTGATGTCTATTCTAAAAATGCGTAGGGATCCAATAGCTTTCAATAGTAAAGGTAAGACACCGACAGCGACAGCTCCAAGGGCCAACCATTTCATGGGTGAGAAAACATATCTCATAAATGAAAGCAATAGTAGTACCCCACACACGCTTGCAAACGGGCTTGGCCACTTGTTTCGATAGCTTTGATCTCCTTTCATTCTCACATTTGCTTCTAACCGTGCTTTGTTTAACGCCTTAACTGAATCAAACATGAGTAAAAAGATATATAAGAAGAAAATTATCACGTAATGTAATGATGCAAAGGGCTGATAGATAATTGTAACAGAAAGACTAATGCAATATTCATATGACATTAAGAAATGTCAGCAAGTTTTTATTGCCCATATAGGCTAAAATTCATTGGGTAAATGCAATAGATACGTAACGTACTGCCACTCATTGTTCTATGTACGTAAGTTATCATTTTTATTGTCTAGGTATGCAACAAACCCAATAAACCGTGTCGATATATTTGCAAAGTTGATTTTTACCGGATTCCATTTGAAATTGCTGACTACGTTGTTACGTATAATGCCACATGGACTTTTTTAACCACGTCGTCTGCCACATCAGTTGCATACATAGAACAAATTGTGGCAATACGTTGCATTTTATGAACAATGTGTAGAAGTTTAATATCACCTCAAAATCATGGATCCAATCATGTTTCCACATAATTTGTTGAGATTATATACATTTTAACATCACGTAGCTGTAAAATTTCGGCTAACGCTCAAATTCTGGTAATTATTTAGCACCTATTGTTACAATCAAATTATCCGGCGGGATTATGCAGAGAAATAAAAGATGAGGGAAGGGACTACGTTTGAGAAAGATGATATGGATGTTTTGATATATTATATTTTAATTCAATTCAATAATTGAATAAATACGTAGAAAATAAAAGTTATTTATCATTTTTATTTTATGTATTTCAACAAAAATGTCATGTTTTTTATCACTTGTAAAAATAGTTAAATAAAAAGGGTAGGTTTCATACATGGAACAAATTTTTGCAGTACGTTGCTGATCCGGACAATTTATCAATTAATATAGACCACGTCACATTTAAAAAGAAAAACAAAAATGCTTACGGTAACCAGTTTACCGGGACAAAAGGTAACTGGTTACCATATTGCGTATCTAGATAAAATTTCTTCCGGTTTACCATATTGTGTATCTAGACAAGGTTTCCTCCAATACTATATTGCAAAACTAGACAATAAAATACAATGAGTGTCATTATGTTAAGTATCTATTGTATTTACTCAAAAATTTTACGTCCCTGTAATAAAATACAATCTCACGGACATTAGGGGTTTCAAGTGCTACTTTTATGAAAAATATTACATTTCTTACTTCTAAATTCATAACATTCACACAATAACCCCCTCATTTTGTCATTTACCCTCTTACTAATAGACACGTCTTATTTAAAACAACACGATAAAACATTTACGTTCGAAGTCTGTAATACGTGTAGTTGATTGCAAACGGATTAAGTAGAAGAGATTTTTATAAAGAGGTTACACTTTCGGTTCAGACACATTTACCAATTATTTTTAATTTAATAGCACATAACATTACGTAATTAACTGTACAATTGATTTTTTTAATAAATACAGCAACTTGTCTATTAAAAATTTGTACTGGACATACACATAATATACAATTTTGGTAAATTTTATCAAAGAGTTTGATAGATTTATCATTAATCCTAATTTAAAGCACAAAAGGACGAAGTATCTTTTATTTGGAATCAATCAAATTAAAGTCACACAAGGGTTGAGATATAAAGGGGAGTTCATCTTAAATCGTAATGTTGTTGTACCAAATACATGTGCAGTGTACGAATTAGATTAAAATAGTTGGTACTTATGATAATGGTTTTCCGGTGGTCATAAGTTCATAGTTATGTATATTTGTTGTCAGTAAACGTAATAATTTAATTAAATCAAGTTACTTTAATTTGTATGAACAGTAAATAAATGTCACCGAAAAATATACAGCACTAATCACATAAATATCAATTTTCTACCTAGTTCAAAATATAAACTACTAGTCGTATTTTGTAGGAATAAAATAAAATAAAATAAAATCCGTGAACGTAATCGTATCTACTTTTGTTTTTATTTATGGTTTATCCTCCACTTTCTTGAAGCTCGAAGCGTTACGTTTCTTCCAACAACTTTATTAATAAAAAAAGAAAAAGGTATGGTCTCGTTATGGGTGTTGTCATGTTATAAATGGCACGTGTGAGGGATATTTTAAATGAATATGTCTATGTTTTAGATGTACATCCTGTATACAGAGATACGTATTAGTCATATTACTTTTTATATGTGTATGTGTTTGTCACGTCAAACTTTAGAGGATGTTCAAACAGTAGACTCCTGGATCTATTTAGTACGTTAATACTTTCTATTTAAATGAAAATCTTAGTTAATGTATATCGAATAAATTTATCATCATGGAACGTAAATTTAAATATCTAATAATCTAAAAGATCTAATAACATGTATGGTAGAAATGTGTTACACAAACTTTTTATAAATAACTTATAATCTAGAAGATTTATATTTATATTAGAATATATAAATAATCTAAAGCTTACTATCGTGTGAGACGTAGACAATTTATCAAAACATAAATAAATTAAATGATTATCGAAACAAGAAAGAAACATAGCCAGGCTAAATGTTCTGAATTTTCTATTTTTGGAAATTAGCATCTTGTTAAGAGCGACACTGAATTTTCAGTGCTGTAAAATTTTATTTTATTTTTTAAAATTAATAGTAACATTTAAATAAAATAAAAAATTCATTTCTGGTGTAATTAATATAAACTATTTGTATTATTTATCATTATTATAATATAATATAATAATATAATATAATTTATTATGACCCATCAATTGTCTTTAGATACAGATCATACCCCTTGTATTTCAATTTTTTAAATATATCCTTTTACAGTCATTTTCTGATCCATTATTTGTTTTGTGATAAATATATGTTGCCAACTTTTATATTAAAAATATTTATTTATTTACATCCAACATTAAAAAAAAAAGAATATTTAATAAACTTACTCGACTTAAACAAACAAACTCACAGTTATTTGAAAGATGCTACTATTTTAGGCTTTAGCGAAACATGACACCGTATAGTAACGAAAGCAAATGATGTAACCTTTGAAAAAAATATACGCTAATTAAAAAAACTTTAATTATGAAGAAATAGACGTGACAACTTAAATGTCTAAGAAAATACATGTTACTTGTAGAACTTTGGTATGGCCATATTCATATCGATACACAATAAAACAAGTAGGTTTTATTAAAGGGAGTTATTAAATCTATCAATATAACAAAGGAAATAGTATCTTGGAAACTGTAATATCGTATTGAAAATTATACACTGTGAATATGTAATTTGATAGACCGAGAATATCATTTGTTATACAAAGCTTGTGCCTTTATTAAATTTGATAACTATTGTGTAGATACATGAGTCATATCAACTTAATCTTTTAGTATGAAAACAATGTGTGATTTGACCACATGTACAAGTTAACTGTCCAACCAACAAACATTTTAAACAATTAATCTCATATAACTCCAAACATAACATAACAATCCAATATACAACACTTTCTATTTCTAACTTCCTAAATATATTTTCCTACATTTAAACAAAAAATTATAAATAAATCTAATATTGAATCAGCTTATTATGGCAATCTAGTTTCTCATTTGGGTGTTTGGATTAGCATTTTAAGAGGACTTTGTTGTTTATTGCATTATAATGGAATAAGTCACTTTCATTTGCTAAACACCTTTTACCTTTCTAGTTTTTTTAAGGGTTAATAAGCTCTCATATTGTGAAGCTAGAAAGTTAGAGCTTTTTTAAAGTGACTTTTCAAAGTGATAAGCCAAAAAGCAAAACCTTAATCACATTAAGCAAAAGCTAACCCAAAAATTAAGCAAATTGTTTCACTTATTTTGTAATTTAATTCACAATTTGTTTAGCTACGTAAAATTGCGAATAAAAGTTACACGCCATTTTATAAAAAATAAATAAATATCACATCTCTCCTCTCATGAATACTAAGTATTTAAAATTGAGATGGAGTAGGTTTTCTTTATTCAAATTACTTGAGAAGGACAAGTATTTTTATTTAGATGTGTGCGATTTAATCGGGATATTTCCATGATTATTTTCAACTCTTTTACTGACACCTTTTATGAATGAAGATATAAAAACGATAATCACTAAATCATCATCGTAATTATTAAGTATTTAAAATTCACTATATACTAGTGCACACTCAATAATCAAAAAGCTTCTAATATTAAATAAATTACAATTTAAACTTTCACCTATATTGAAATATTAAATACGACCATAAAGCGAACCGGAAATCTGAAAAAACATGTGACGCGGATCAGTTGCTTTTCTGATAAACAATCAGCAGAATAATTACTCCATGTTTTGCACAGTTTCCGTGCTAATGTATACACATATACATACTTAAGTAAATTTTAAATACGAGTATAATGTACTGTATATGAGATATGAGATAGATAGAGATCGAGTGTGTGTGTGTGTGAGAGAGAGAGAGAGAGAGAGAGAGAGAGAGAGAGTTTTACCGATTTGGAGCTGTGAAATTAAAGCGGTATCATGAAGGACGATAACTGTTCTGGTGGTAATAACGACGGACACATTGTGTACTCCTTCAAGTGGCTTAAGTATTTTTTCTATTAATGGGACCTCTGAAGAACAACACAAACCTAGAACGTCAAAATAGCTTTTCTGTAAATCCTTTGTTGCTGAATCTCCTCCCTTCATATTTAAATTAATTAATAATATTATTTATTTATAAATAGGTGAATGAATTGAAGTGAGAAATGAATGTGTGTGAGAAATGAGTGAATGTGAAGTGAGAAATGAAGAGGTGGTAGTTGAGTATTTGTAGTGATGAAAAGGGAGTGGTTACCCGGAGAAGCACGGATTTTTGCCCATTTTCTTTCTATGAGATTAATAAAAATAACTTTTTTTATTTATATCCCTTATAATATACAGTACTAACTTTATTTCCAGTAATTTATTCTTCTTGTATTGTATATATATATATATTATATAATTATATATATAATATATATACGCGGAAAATGAGATTAAGGTGCTTTTGGTATAGAGGTTTTGGATTACATGAATGACTTGGAAAGTTGTAATTCAAGTTTAGTTTGGGTATGAGAGACCCTTGATTGAAGGTTTCTCTAAACTTGGGTGGGAAGACTGGTTTCATAATACCCATTCACTGGTTTCTTGGAACTTATGACATTTTTAGCGCCAATTTTTTCTATCTTTATATCTGACCCCTACTTTCTTGCAGCGTATAGATTCTGTCATCACAATATTGTCTTCATTGTAATTTACATCGAGACACGAGCTAGTTACTTGCTCTTATTTTCCCTTATGTCTACATCTTGATATATATTGTTCTCCAACTTTCATATTATAAGGTTCTTAGTTCTTAGTTCTTGTTTCTTTTGTTTTTTTAATGTCATGGTGATGTTCAAGAAATTGGAGTCCCAAAAGGTCAGACAAATATTACCCACCATGTATTTGATGAATTGTCACAATGGAAACATACATGATCTACAAATGAACTATATTCTACTTGAAATGCTCTATACTTTATTGAAATTTACCTCTTTTCATATATGACCCAAGTTTTGATACATATCTCAAATTAAGAAGTACATTTGCCTGCAATTTGCAAAGCTATTGTCGATCACAATTTCTAATGTGTTTCAACGGATATAGTCATACTTTTTTCTGTTAAATATTTAAGAATATATCGATCAATTATTTTTATCAATTCAGGCTTGATCCGAGGTCCATGGCTCCTATCACACATGCTTGACCAACACTCAGGCCACTCTGAATGTCGCACCTTGAGTTCTTTATCATGGTTCATTTTTATTAAGTAGAATGGTTTATTTCACTGTCTTTTTGTATCTCAGTGTCGGTGAGCTTCGAGGTCGTGGGAAATATAAATGCTAGTGGGACGACACTGAGACACGATTTTTAAAAATGTGTTATCTGTTGGAAGAGGTGTTACTAGTGGTTGGATGCTATATTGTTGTACATAATAGTTTGACAGTTGTAAATATACTTTGATATGGTAATAATTTTCGTGCCTTTTTCTAAAAAACAGAATAGCAGTGATAATATTATGTTTTTATACTCGCTCTTCAACATTTGCACGTTAAAAATAAATGAAGCGCATGTCACGCATGGTCCACATAAAGTCATAGATATTGATAGTGTATAATCAAATTATAAAACAAAAACATTCCATTCCCTGAAACAACAAATGGTGCAATACTTTACCCAATATCTTAGATTCAGATTGGTTCAAACAGTGGACAATGGATGTAACAAGATCCAGTTTTATATAAAATTGTTTTCAATATGAAACAGTATCATCTCAAATGAAGAATCGATCAGGAATCAAGAATAATTAATATAATATGTTGTTGATTACATATTATTGTTGAATAATTAATGAGTAACACTATATTCGTCTAATTAGGTGTATGACTAATTTACTCTAACCATACAATTTTTGATACATGTATTCCACTTATCTTATCTCTTAATCTCATTCAATCATTTTCTCATCTACCAATCACATTTTTAAGCATATATACCTAATTAGTCATATATATCATTTTCATAACTAATATAATATGTCGTTGGTTACGTATTATTGTTTGAATAATTAAGCAAAGCTTAACGTATGGTACGGATAAAAGCAACATGATAGGATATACTGGCGGTTTAGTGGAATCTCCGTATGCAACTATTATCAGCTAAATGAGTGAAAAAGGAGCATCCTTTGTACTGTTTTTTATTTAAACGTAATATTTTGATTTGATTTTTGATAATACTTATAATAAAAATTAAGTCTGGCGTATATATCCGATATAGCTGAATTTTGTTATGACAAATGTGACCTTGCGCATATCACAACACAATATCGTTCGTATTTCTGTTATTAACATACGGGTTAGGTCTCAATAACAAGACGAGGACTTCTAAAAGAAAACCTCATTAAAGTACATACCACCTTCACAAAAACATAGTTAATTACGAGTTTTTAGTATGAGTTATTGTTCTTGTCATCTCAAAACACGTATGTAGTTACTATTTACTGAGGTGAAAATCACTTATACACTTAATATTTCTTAACACAGTTGGTATGATTATTTTAACGTGTTAGAGAATCTTCAACGAGATATTTATAAAAGTTTTACTGTTTGAAGTGTAAGATTTTGTAACATGGGTAGAGATTTTGAACGCCATTGGTATCCATACAGTTTATCTTCTTTATTTTATTAATTTTTAGTAGGTATAGAGGTAAAAAACTATTTATTATTAGAGATTTATAAAATGATTATCTTTTTTCATGAGAAATGATACAATTATAAAGTTTCTATAAAAGAACATTAACAAAATGATATGGCATAATACATTGATCAATCAAATTATATATCTTTTATCTTTTTACTCTATTTTACTTAGAGCATCTCCAATGTAAAAAGCTTTATAAAACTTTTTTGCAATGACACGTAGATTTTATAAGAGAAGAATTAATTCCAATGAAAAAAAGTTTTTCTTCGTAAAAATTACACTCACAAACCTATATAAAAGCTTTACTCCAAAAGCTAGATAAATCTCAAACTTTAAAGAAAAAAAATCTTCCAACTAAAAAAAACTTTGTTGAAGTTTATATTTTAAAAAAACTTTAGAAAAAATCTTTATTGAAAGTACTCTTATCTCTTTTCACATTATTAGTCACCATTTTATAAAAAAATTTATATAAATTCATTGTGATCCTAACATTTTCCTTTTGGGTTAATTCATCAAAAGTGCAACGTACTGCCACAAAATGTTCTATATATACAAGCTACCCATTTTATTGTCTAGGTATGCAACAAACCGGAAGAAACCGTTTCCATATTCCGTTTGTCCCGGTAACCGGATACTATGTTGCATACATCGATACAAAATCTTCCAGTTTGTTGCATACCAAGACAATAAAATGGGTAGCTTTTATACATTTTTACTTGTTGTCCCGGTAACCGGTTACCATGTTGCATATATCGATACATAATTGTTCAGTTTGTTGCATACTTAGACAATAAAAATGGTAGCTTGTATACATAGAACATTTGGTGTCAGTATGTTGCACTTTTGATGAATTAACCCTTTCCTTTTTTCATTAGAACCTTTTAAAAGTTTGTTTTCAAACATACTAATGTAACGTGTCATTAGAATATTCTTGTGACGTGTGATTACATACATAGTCAAATAAAAATCTTTTATTTTAGAGTAGTATTAAATGTATCTAAAATATATGATTAAATTTAGACATAATTCATATATTGCATGATATATGAATTTCACTTATTCTATGTCATTTTTTCTACTAATCATTCTATCATCACAATCAAATTTTCAAACCTAGACTTAAACATATATTTTTAGAACTAAAAAACATTCTTTTTCGATTTTGTAATGAAAGTATCAAGATTGTTTATTAACTCGCCCATTCTTTCAACGGTTTCAAAAAATAAAACAAACTTTCTCAAATAAAACCAAAATAAATACTCTTTCCTTATATAAAAATTGTTATATTGGTTTTCATTCGTTATTGTGCTTTGATCTTATCTTATTAAGATATGTTTAGTCAAGTTTCTAATATTTTTAAACAAGTATAAGTATGTATTCTTGTATTCTAATGTTAAAAAGATACGTGAAATTTAATATAGATAAAATAAAATAAAGTTAAATTACTAATCTTCTAATGTGAAAAAAAGATACGTACGATCGAGATCGATTTTCAAATATATGGTTGATTAAATAACGACAAATTTAAAAGTTATTCACCGATTTTATAAAATTTGTTGAACGAATTATAATAGTTATAGGTACAAATCTAGTCAACATGACATATACATTTATCTTTTCCCTTATCAACAACTCCAGTAACTTTTTTAAATGCAAAATATGTAAGCAATTTTGTATAGAAGATGAATATCACTTTAGCAATTTTGTTGACTCTCATCTTTACAATCGAGCAACTTTTAATCTTGTTATCTAGTAATCATCTTTATATTTTGCTAGAGGACAAAACTGTATCTTAAAGATATAGTTAACTTAGTGGCCTATGTCGTATATACTTGGTGTAAACGGAATAAGTTTCTAAACTTTTATCTTAAAAACTTACATATAGAATCGCCTCATTAATTTTATAGGTTCTGTTCGATAAATATAAATAGATTTTTAAACATAAAATTTAATGTATAGTAAAAAACAACGCATTAATATCATGATTAATTTTATAATTATTTTAAAAAATCATAATTTTGATAACAAAGTGTTTTTATTTCACACATTTACATGTATTGTAATTTATTATATGAATATTGCAATTCTCCTAGCATTCTTTGAAGCAAAGTCGTCAATCAACTCTTTATAATCAACAATTTTCAATAAATTGTTCTCAATATCTATTAATGTTAATCCATTAAGTCTCTCTTGTGACATTGTAGACCGCAAATATGACTTCAACAACTTCAATTTTCAAAAACTTATTTCTGCAGACGACTGAAATAGTCAACAATACTCTGTATGCTATTATTGCATAAAGAAAACAATCGACTTGTTTTAGAAAATTCACAACATCGGCAGCTCATATTTTCACATGGCAACAAATTGTTAAGCAACTTTAACTCCAAATAAAGTTCATTTGCATCAATTTCTAATTGTCCGCTATTCTTGAGTGTGGATTCAAGATCACTACACCACAAATTAAGATTGTTCTCATCGAGATACTTCAACTTATCATAAGTAAACAAGAAACCAAAAATGTTCTCATAAGCTTGTGTTGTTCGAATCTTTCTCTAAGATAAGCAATTGTCTAATCAATAACGTATAAGAAATAATTAACTTTAAATGACTCTTCAGCAGAAAATGAAGCATCTTGATCACTAAAGTTCTCATCAAATTGCCTTTTTCTATGAACTTCACTTTTTTTAGGGAGCACTTGATCAATATCCAACTCAATAGCAATTTTTTAGCAATATCTATTGCTTTAGACAATCTAGTGTCTCTATACAACTCAAAGTAAGAAATCATTCCATTCACTTCTTCAATATCAATATCCAAACGTATATCCTTGATTTGTAACTTTTTGCTCAACAAATTTACCTTGAATAAAATGTCAAACTAAATGACTATCGCAACTAAAAACTCATATTCACCAAGCTCATATTTTGCAAGAGATCTAGCTTCACTTTGGATTCCAACATCTTTATCACTTTTTGCAACTTGAAGCAAATATTTTCTTATGTCCTTAATCTGAAATCTAATAGCTTTGACACTATCAACACGACTTTTCAAACGAGTCGTGGACAATGATTTAAGAGTCAACCCCGTAACATTCTTTTTCAAAATATGTCATCTCGTAATATAATTGGCAAATATTGTGTATATTCGTTGTATAACTCCAAAAAACTCTCTAACTTTACCACAAGTGTTAGTTGTATCACATAATTATAACACCCCTCAATTTACTCAATATTAAATGTGTCATTTGACTCGGAAGCGATGGATAAAATAAAATTATATATTATATTACAAAAAGACCACAACAATTTCACGAGTTTTACAACATTTAACTATTTCCTGAAGCAAAACATATATAGTTGTTATATACAATCTGCATACATGTTAACTAACAAAAACATCTATACATATATCAGAGTTATAGCACCTGTCAAACATTCCTTCCAATAGACCATCTTCCTGCCCAACCCACAAACTTATACATAACCTGCACGAAGAGAAATGGTGGGATTAGCACGAAGCTAAGTGAATGAATGTACAACTAATAATTCAATTTAGCATAAGAATTTGTTTACATTAAGCACCGAAAACACATAATCTCAAGAGGATCGGTGGTTACTGAGGAACCCTACAGCCGCGGTGGCCCTCAAGTAACGATTATCACAATCTGTATTGGCCTATACAAGATTTACCGATAACTTGGTACTACTAAACAAAAACACAATTTCCAGCAACAACACATGTCCCTGGAACCTGTGTTGATCACTAATAGTAACTAAGTCCAATCACCATTGACCTCTGAACAACACAGATGCCCGAAGGCCACATATATGACAAGTAGATACACAATCACAAATCAGACTAAACAGTCTATCAATATCTACGTTACTTGTTGTAACCACACCGTTACAACTAAATCAAATCATGAGTTGCAGATCCACTCACCTGACTTATCTCAGTCCATACTCAGAGATCTTATGTTACTGAGTCTTCTGCTGATCTGAGAATATAATAATTAAGAAGTTAGCAACTCTTTCCATAATTGTATAACACATTTCACTACTCAGTATCAAAATGACAAACAATTACCAAGTATATATTATCAGTTATAACCACTCTACAATTATCAATTTATATCAAGTTATAATGATTCACTTATACTTATACACTTTGAATTTAGCAAAATAAAACTTTCAGAATCACGTCTAAAAATTCTCAGTTCGCAGGAACAGTTCAGTTCAATTCGCATTTCAGTTCAGTTCACAGTTCAGTTCAGTTCAGTTCGTAATTCAGTTCAGTGCAGGAACTCAGTACGCAGTTCAGTTCAGTTCGCAGTTCAGTTCAATTCGCAGGAACTCAGTTCGCAGTTCAGTTCAATTCATGCTGCGAACTGAACTACATAAACCCCAAAAACCGAACCAAATCACTCACAAACACAAAAACTCAGTTTCATATCAATCTAACCAGCTTTCTAACATCTCTAATACATCAAGTATCATCATATAACATATTTCAACATCAATTACACACATATTTCAAAGATTTACCAAATTTCAAGTTTATAACCAAAATAACAAAATGCTTACAATTAGGAGAAATAACAAGATGATGATGATGACAAGTAAAACAAAGGAATCACAGCAGATCAATAACACTCTCAATTTAATGCTAATAGGTGTTTTAGGAAAGGAACTTGAGAGAATTGAAAGAAATGAGTAAGTAACCAAATGAGATGAAATGAAGGAGGTTGGTGATTTATATCACCCACCAACTCACGTGTTTGATAATTTTAATCCTGTGTTTGGCTTATTGTCTGGAACCTGAAAACCGTTTTGCGAGACAAGTTATTTTATTTTACCGACAACTATTTTAATTTAAAAGTATTTATATTTTACCCGACACAATTAACTATTCGACCTTAATCTAAATTTCCTATCTAATAGACATATTAATATAATATAAAAATTATAATTAAATATAAAAATTAAGGAAATTACCAGATTACCCCTAGGCCATAAGAGTGGATGTTACAATAATGTAAGATTAAGACTGACAACCACATGGAGTACAAATGGCTCTACGATTTATTTCTAAAAATTTATTTTGAACTCCCTTATTTGGACCTTTCATATTTGCGTCGTTATCATAGCCCTCCGCGCACATCATCGATATCAAGATCAAGATATTTATGTTCTTCGTGTGTAATATAAAAAAATCCCTAGCCCATGGTATCATCTACATTTAAAAATCCTAAAAAGGATTCCTCAACACTAACACTTTGAAAGGAGAAATTGACATATCTTAATATTAAAGACATTTGTTCTTTGTGACTTGCATCAGGGGTATAATCAAGTATCACGGAGTAATATTTTGCTTCTTTTATTTTCTTGATGATTGTTATTTGATATCACGGGCAAGTAAACGTATGAATGAGTTCTTCAATTATTTTTCTCTTTTCACGCTTTTCATATCCACATTCTTGTCTAGGAGACATAGTTTCTAAAGATGTTCAAACAATAACGACAAATTTGTAATTAAATGCTTAATATATTAAAGACATTTATAATAAAAATTTAAGAATCATAACGGTGTTATTTAAAATTACTATGTCAAAATTGAATAATAAATCGTAACAATATCATATAATTAATATCCTAAATTATTATGTCAAACTGAATTATATATAAATTGTGAAGTTTTAATTTATAAAAGTTTTATAATATTGATCAACAACAGTTTGAATAAATAATTTGGAATTAAATGAACTATTATATTAATAAACTATTTAGGATAATATAATTGAAAGAATAAAACCCAAAAATAAAAAATATACATACCTTGGCGATTCAAAAATCGAAATCATAATTCGCAAACTTTGTTGACGCGTTGTTGTTTCAACTTGTAGATAACTAAATTATTTATTTATATAATATTATGAAAGGAATTAAAAATATTAAAATAAAAAATGGCACATATGATCCATCCGTCAGAAGCATGCCATCTTGGCTGGCCCAACTACAAGTGCCCCATAGGTTGAGATTATTTACCACTTACCAATATATATATATATAATGTACTATTGGGTACATAAAAGGTTTCTCTATGGATTTATATTATATATATATATAATATACTATTGGATAGATAAAAAGGTTCTCTATGAATTTTAGATCCTTTGCAATGGCTTATCTTGCACATGCTCAAATTGAACCTTGCTAACACATATTTGATGTTTGAGGATCACACGAGTTGCAATCTACTTTCAAGTTTGGCGAAAAAACCTACAAAAAGTAGCATACGTAGGTTGAAAATTATAACTTTGTTTCATATCTAGTTCAAACCAAACTTAATTAGTGTTATAATTCGAAAACACTATCTTTTTGCACGTAATGTATTTAAAATCAACAAAGTTAAAAGAAATTAGTTGGTAGAAGTAATAATAAAGTTACAATAAAATAGTGGCTTTTGTCTTATGTACTCTTTAAATGGTGCCAAACATTTCATCAATTTCACTGTCATCTTAACCATGTTAATGAAGTTGATGAACTGTTTGGCATAATAAACTTCAAAGAGGATATAACTGTCTGATGACTCGTACATCTACATTTCGTGTTTTCGTGAATTTCATATGCCAGACTCTTATGATATATAATAATACCTAACTCGAGACTCAGTTTACGGAAACAAATAAAACGACAAACTTTGAACGACTACATATTCAATTACATGATATTGTAGACTATATTTGTTATAAATAGTAATATAGTACCCATAAGGATCCTATTATGAACGTTGACCCAAGAAACAGTCTTTCTTGAGAGAACTTCCCAAGCCCATATGTCGTTTGCTTCCTCACACTTTTTCTTTAGCTGTCGTTTGCTTCCTCATTATAATAGTAACTACAATTGTTGTTATTCAAGCTTAAGCTCTCGGAATTGATGAGCAATATGGTTAGCTTGCTAATACAAAATAATCAATTTTGTCATATTGTTTTTGCCATTCAGTAGTAATTATAAGCGTACATCCCTACATAACTTACTTTAGTAATAGGGGTAAATTGCATAAAGTAAGTATCTCCATTTAATCCCAAGTATATGTGATCATGTATGGGTGTGTTTTGAAATAATAGTCAAAAAAGAAAAAGAGAAGAAAAAAAATACAATCTGGTGAAGGGGGAGTATGGCGCGTTAGGGTACGTAAAATAGAAGTCGAGAAAATGCCACATGATTTTGTATCGGTAAGTTTGACATTGTCGAGTAAGGCGGATGTTCTACAGTGACGTCAACAATTGAAATTGAATCGTAATTGAACTAGCTGAATCTTGAAAGAAAATGAAAAAGGAGATTTACTAACTTATTCATGATCTAACACCATATAATATTTTTATTTAAATTTCAACCCCATTGATATCGAAAATGAATTAAAAATTTGATGAATGTTAAGTTTCAGATAAACGTTTATACAAATCATTATCATTATGTCATGTATCTTTTTATTAAGAATATATAGTAATAATAGTTAGTCCTTTTAAAGATTCAATAATTAATATAATTTCCCTTGTGTATTTAATGGCTTTAAAAAATTCAAAACCCAAAAAATGTAACATTAATGAATATAAATGACGTCATGCAACTTAAACTTAAAGGATTAATCTGTAAAGTGGAAGAGTTAAAACAGACTTTTTAACAAAGTTATGAGTACACCTATAAAGATTAAAATTTAATTTAGAAAATAACTACGATCGTCCGATCAAAAGGAAAGAATTTAATCAAGACCTATATTACTTCATGTTATTTTTTACATATATTTAAGTAGACCCTACGACAATAAATTATTAAAAACTTTAGAAGGTTATTAATATTTAGTTTGGTTGTTAGCAACCATATTTATAGAGACAAACGCCCTTAATCATAAGCTTATTAGAAAATAAGCTAACTAAGGCCCCCTAATCTAGGCTTCCGATTTCCCCTCTTTTACCGGATACTATAAAGTCGGGGGAAAAGGCCCCATTGCTATTAGCTCGATTTTGACTCCAATGGCGGCATCAAAGCGACGTCTCTTTATCTGCATCATCACACTAATTCTCTTCCTCAATGTATCTTCAGAAACCCTAACAAATGATGCTTACGAATCATCACAATACGCTGATAATAATAATAATAATGATTCAATTCTCAAAATCAAACACCAACAGCTCGTATCGTATATTCTCAACTTAGGTCTCTCTCTTTCTCAGTATTTACTTTTCTGTAAATAAATCAAGTGTTAAATTTATATAATCATTGTTTTTTTTGGTGATGTGTTTGTTATCTGATAGTATGGACTCTAGGGTTTATGTATGCATATTTTTTTTTTATAGCAGGTAAAATGATGACATGGCATGCTTCCTAAAATTTTGTTATATTAAGATATAAAAAAGAAATAGTTCATTAGATGACAAGTTTTGCTTAAAGTTTGTGTTGTATGTTATACATTTGCTACTTATTCTGTGAAGACTGTTCTTGAAGTGATTGTTTGAAATATAGCATTGTTTATAGGAAAATTGCGTTGAGTTTAAAACGCTATTGGTAACTGGAATTTAGTGAAATATGTTAAGTTTTTGTAATTCTGTTGGTAATAGAAGTGAATGGTATCAGAAGTCTTTTCGATTAGTGATATATCGGGCTTTTCTTACTACTATATGATAACTTATCTAAATTTCGTAACTTTATGTTCTTAGAGTCCAGCATTGATGAGAGGAGCCATGACATTAGCTCGAAAGATGAAAGAATTAAACAATTGGAGAGGATAGTCCTTGAGAAATCGAAGAGTTTGGCCTCCTTGCATAGTGAAATTCAATCTCTCCAGGTCAGCAGTTGCTTACATGTATGTACTCACTGATTACTATTATTTGTGAGTTAGTTAATTAAAATCCGACTACATTACTTAACATTGTTTTATTCTATTGTTGCCATTCACATGTCTCAATAATGATAGCCAACATTAGCTATAGAATGAATTGTCAACCATCAATTCCATAGTGGAATGGGCTATTGAGTTAATTTCTCTCATCATCTTGACACACTAATTATTTATAAATGATTGGGTCGACCGAACCCTCTTGTGTTGACCTGTACCAAAAAGTTGGGATGTTGTGCTCTATCATTCTGACATAATAGTAGAAAATGGGTCACCGTTACCATAGTAGTAGTGGATTTTTTATGGGGTTAACTTAAGTTCCTTTACCAGGTTGATGTCGCTATACATGATTTTTAGATGATTTGTTTGACAGGACAAAGAATCCTTTGATACTAGGGAGCAAGAGGGTGAGGCTAATGCGCGGTTTGATGAACTTGTCAAGCAGGTGATGTTCGTAATAGCATCGAAAAGTATATTCTCGTTGATGGATAGCTCTAACAAAGTGTTTTTTTGATAGGTTGAAAATCTGAAAGAGGAAATAGCAAAGCAAAATGCAAAAAAGGATGCACTGGGAACTCGAATAAACGATGCTGAGACTAAGATTGCAGAACTAAATGTGAAACTTGAAAAGGTAATCATAAATCATGAATTAATCGTTTTGTAAAACAGGAAATATGAGTAGCTAGATTATTTTGAGGCAGTTATTTCTGCTCATAGGTGTTCTGTTCTTTATTTTACCATCTACTGTTCCGCTATATCTATATCTTTTTTTTCCCCTCTCCTTCCAGCTCCAGAGGATAAACGAAGAACAAAAGATTAGAATTCGTAGTACAGAAGGTGCTCTAGTGACAGCTGAGGTTTGTTATAAACTTGGGTTTCTTGTATTCCACAATTCCCACTTTCTGCAGATAATTGCAATAACTATAATGTTTTTCCAGGAAGAAAGAATCATAGTTCAACTGAAAGCTGCTCGGCACTCTAAAGAGCTGGCAGAGGTATACGGGGTTTACAACTTGATTTATAGATGCTCTCTTTACTCTCCACATTTCATTTTGATTCAATTATTTGTTTTGTTATTATTTACCATGCAACATTTAATGCAAGCTGTTTGTGCATCAGGTCCATGATTCATGGCTACCACCTTGGCTAGCAGTTCATTTATTTCACTATCGGGTATTTCGTATCTTTTTCTGTTTTCTAATTTTCGTAATGCGTTTGAGTAATTTCTGGGCACAGGTGGGTTGGGTTGACCTGATTGTCCAATTTTATAAATAAGCTATCTCTATAATATGATTATAAGAGTTATGCTATTACAACAATAATATAATTTTTTGAATAAAGCAAGTCGGTAGGTTGCATGGAATAAAAACAGACATAAGGTGAATTTTTACTCGTTCGACCCATCTGACCTGATTAATTTTAGATGAACCTTTTGAGTTTATGTGTTTGACCCGTTAGAAGTGAAACATAACCTGAATTGCCCCTTTTACTAATAAACGGGTCAAAATTGCTTTGTAACCTGTCATGTGGGTTTATTGATATTTCATTTTCCCTTGATGTTTTTCTTAATGTGTAGACCTCCATCGTAAATCATTGGAATGTGTACGGAAGACCAGCTCTGGATGCTGCAATTCAAAAGGTTACATAGTCATTCTAATTTAGATTGTCCTATAGATTTTTAAGATAGCAGTAAATCACTTACTATTAGGAAGCAAATTTTGTTAGCCAATCTGTCTTATTCTAATTTATATGCATGAATCATTTCTAGGCACTGGAAATAAAAGTTCAAGTTCTAAATAGGGGACAACTCTACATTAATGAGTTGCACACAGTAAGCTGGTTCCTCTAAAGTTATACTTACCACAATGAATAGGCTTAAGTATTATGTTTTCTAGAGGTGGGACAATGAGGGGTCAAGCAGGTTGGGTAACGGGTCAGAGGGTATTTTTTGGTACAGGTTATGTTGTTTTGACACACAACACTTCTTGTTCCAAACATTCTCATCGTTTACGTCCACTTAGTGTGTCACAGATGATTATGAAAAAAACAATCAAATTCATTCAACAATACTCTAGCTTTCTGAATAAGTTAATTTGGGAGGTTTGGCAAGTTTCGACCTATTTGGCCTGTTTTCTTATGAGCAGATTTTTCCCCTTCTTTTCTTTTTTTACTCATTCCACTTGCTAGAGAATAAAACATAACCTGCTTTTCCAAAAACAAAAAAAGAAGAAATTAAAACATGTCCTGAAAGCTTCAAGATTTCGCCTAGTCATGCTTCAAGTTTATTCAAAGTTTCACAGATTTCTTTTCTATAGGAAGTGATTTGACTGATCCTTTCTGACCACACCTATTATCATTTTCCCCAGGACTATATGAGTTTTTCTTCCTTGCTTTTTATTAGAGTCAAAGTTTTCTTGATTGATCTTTTTATGACTATTTGGTTTTATCTCTTATATCTGCAGAAGTGGATCCCCACCATCAAGGAACAATGGCTTACATTTGTGACAAATATGGAACCACACATGCAAGTGTTTACTACCAATACAGTTGAATTTTACTATGAATCTAAGAAAGCTCTAACACCTCATGTTACCAAGATACAATCTATTCTGGATGCATACATTAAGGTCGGGTTCGGAGTAATCATTTTATTTATTTATTTTTTGTTTATTGAAGTATTTTTAAGAGGTAACAATTCAGCCAATTCATCTGTGATTAGATCGATTTTGTTTTATATATAAATAAGAATAAGAATTGGCCAAAAAAGTGTTTGCGTGTCAAACGCAGTCTGTGCTGACACCTCATTTCATCCCACACTAAGAATATGCCCGTTTTGATCTGATCCTGTTTTGACCCCTTACGACCTGAACATTTTGCTATATCTATCAGTTATTGTATACAAAGATTGTGATGTATTATTGTATTTAACTTGTGCCATATGTTTGCAGGGAGCTAACAAGTTCACGAAGCCCTATATTAATAAGCTTTCGAAGACACTGAAACCACATATCAGCAAAGCACACATTTTCTTGAAACCTTATACCAAGAAAGTACTCCGTGGTTATAGAAGGTTTTCTAGGACCATCCTAAAATACCATCGCCAGGTACAATTTCCTTATTTTCTTTTCCTTTTCAACTCTTGTGTGTGTTTGTATATCTTACTCTTTGTTATGTTTAGTTCATTATTCTTTTGTTTCTCATGATTGATGAAGTCTTATCTAGAGACGGGATTAGCGTTAGGTCTAAAGAGTATTCTTTTCATCTGGAATGTTTGAAATGCTAACCGTTAAATGATATCTCTGCGTCTTCGCCCTTCACTATGTTGAATATAACCCACTAAAGTTAGCGGGCTCAATGAAACTATTAGCTGGCTCTGTTGGGTAATACTTGGCGATTGGCTGATTTTGCTTTTATTTCTGAAGGTTCGTGCTAACATTCATGAAATGCTGAATAACAATGAGTTTACGCGCTCTTTTGCAAGTAATGAGCTAGAATGGTTTATGGTATGTGCCATTTATTATGCAGTGTTCTCCACTGAAGATGTAGTATCTGACTTAGAGGTGGCAATTTTGACCCATGTAATGATGACTGATCAGTTTGGGCTATGCTTGATTTCTAACCTGTCAAATGGGTAAAACCAAAAGAGTTTAGCTTAAAATGAAATGGGTCAAATGCGTTCCAAAGCATATATTCAATGGATGAAACCTCCTAAAACATTATATTCCATATATTACTCCGTATATTATTATGGGTATAATCTGGTTTTTGTAATTAAATTTGATACACTATTACAAAAAATTATTAAAATTTTTAAAAGTTCTCATTTGACAAGTTACCCGGCCCGCCAATTTTGCCACCTTAATTATTTTTTTCATAGTTTTATGGTTGTACGATTGATGAGATCATCATCTTACTTCTGTAGGCCTCTGCTTTTATGGTTTTCCCTGTGATGGTTCTACTTACAAGGGTGTCAAGTTTATTCAGGTTTGTTTTACTGCTTTTAAGATAAACTCATTTTATTTATTCCGACTTCAGCTAAATTTTCAGATACTAATTCACGTATATTTTGAACGTGTCTAAATTTGGGTTTAATTGATTTTGCAGTAAAAAGTCAAGAAGGCGTACCCGTACTTCCCATACAAGCCATTCACGCCGTAAGGCAAAACGGGTGATTCCAGATAAGGCAACCACATCAACATAGTCTAGAACACTGTCCAATGTACGTTTTAAATAACTTTTTGAAACTACTGTTGAAGCAAAACGGTTTATTAAATATCCAAAACACATTAGTTGACAAGTGTTTTGGAAAGCTTCTTATTTAGTAAGCACATTTTATAACTTCATAGTCACTTGTGATTATCAAGTTATTATGTGACTATCTCAAACAATTGATACTTGATACTTGATAGTCACATTTTATGACTGATTATTGAAATTCTATTCTATGATTTTCATGGATAATCACAACAACAGCAAAATAAATGGGTTGAAATGGCCATGTCTACTAGTATTATGTTTCGTCATCATGATCATTTTTTCACTATTGAAAACTTACAGATACGATCTAGAGCCAGCAGCAGGTGCCATAAACATACTCTGGGTGAGAATTGAAGATCTTCTCACAGTAGAAGGCGTACTCTAGCTACATCATACTCGATTACAAATTACTAGTATCATAGTATTTTAATACTAGTTGTCTAGTTGATTCACTTCAATGTTCAGAAATACAAAAGATATGAAGAATGAGGTACTAATCAATACATCCCGGCCTTTTTGTCTCCTGAATACGTCCATTTACAAGTTTATGTTTTCCTTCGGATCGATCACTATTGATTAGACATTAACTTAGATAATTTTACACTACCAAAGATTAGTCTTTTTGCCCTAGAATCATTTCTTTAATGGCCAAGTAACCACATAAATGCTTAAAAGGTAAACATCACCCTGGTTTTTGTTTGCATAATAAGATGATGGTAGGTATGGCTTCTACATCTGTTTTTGGAAGAAGTTTGAGGCTTTGAGCACTTTTATGGTTGGACGTATACAACTTTAGCTGGGTCTTGATATAATCTTCACTGAAAGAATATTGCACTAATGAACAGACTTTTTTGTGTTTTTTCTTCTTAATATTTTAATTCTACATTTATTGATTGTATTTAACCTGATTAGTAAGTTTTGTGTTTGATTTACGGAGTATTACTCAATGTTGACTGTCCACTTATGAACAGACCTCTTTGTCTCGAGTATAGTTTTTGGGCAGAGCCAGCTGCTAGTTTGTTGTTTTTGTTGGGAACTTTTGTTATCCAAACCTTCCATCAGGAGATCCAATACTGCATGTACTTTTTTTAAAATGTTTTTTATTTTTAGTCTAGAAATCAGCAGCCTATAAATCCATGACTTGTGGCTAACAAAATCAGAGTTGCTAACTTGCTACCGTGTAGGGTTATATGACCATTTTAATATCCGATTTGACTATCATGTTTCATTTTTAATTGCGTCTAGCGTAAAAATAGCAAAATAACATAAAGGTCCATGACATATACAGTTTGGTATGGGTTTGAACGACTTTTATTTGTGGAATTTTTCTGATGAAATTGAATTTTTTTAATAATATTAGAATTTCAATGAATGTGAATTTTTTGAAAAGGAATTTAGTGAGTATTAATTCAATTTAATTTTGAACCAAACACTCTTGTAGAGTAGAATTGAAACTAAAATTCCAAATCTATCAAATTTCATCAAATTCTTTGAACCAAATGCAATCTTAGTTTATAAATTCAATCATGAACTGAATCATTTACGATCGTTAGAAAATGCCAACACAATCTAGTAATTTTAAAGAGCAATTCAACTAAATTATATCAATTCAAGAGATAACTTTTGCTAGAAATACATGTCTTATTATTAAGTTTCATTGTTTTCTATTTGTTTCTTTAATTAAGATGATAAAACTTGTATACGTTTTCGATATCTAAATCTAAAAATACTATAATTTTTATGAGCATCTAAATTTTGTATTGCAACTTTTTAAAGACAAATTTACTTTAAATGATAAACAATAATGATTATTATTGAATCAGCCCCTATTTTATCAACTCACCAACTTCCCCAATCCATTTATCTTGTGTTGACCCACTTGACTTGGCAAAACCCCGATTTTGATTTTTGATTCTTATAAAATTCGCCGGCTGAGAAATCAATTCATATTCTCGTTCTTGGACTCTCTGTTGACTTCCTGATTTACCAAACACACCATTCTTTGTTTTTCAATCCTTTATTCTTAAACACACAAATTTATATACCCACTTGACTCAATTATTATATTCTTACAGTGAATTCTGTTTCCAGATCTTGATACCATTTTGAGTAATACCCTTTATTCAAGATTAATTTAAATCAGGTAGTGCTTTAGTTTACCCTAATCTCTTACTCTTTATTCAAATTCAAGATTCTATATGTATTACTTAAAATCAATGATTTTTAATTCAATTTTAATCAAGTTCTGGTGTAAAGTTTTGATTTTTCCTGTTGGGCTTGTGGCTAAGAACTGAAAGAATGTAATGACTTTGATATCTACATGTAAGTGTAAAAAGCATGTGGTTGTAAAGTTTTAAGGCACCAAATTCCAGACTATATAAGGGTAATCACCAATTTCAATTTTGAGTTTAACTATATAAGTCTATCGTAAAGATTTGATTTTTATTCTCGGGTTTGTGGTTAAGAATTAAAAGAATGTATGTCATTTGAAATCATACATGTGTGTATGTATAAATTTACATCACGGCTCTGTAAGTGTAAGACTCAATTTAGATTTTGAGCTTAACTAATCAAGTTCAGTACGAAGATTTGAATTTTGTATTGTGGGTTTGAGGTTAAGAAAATAAAGAATGCATTACACTTAATATTATAAATGGGTCTTGTAAAGGCATGTGCTTTTTAGTGGGATTTAGCGATTTTATATCAAGAAGGTTTCGTGTTAACCGTTTATGTTATGCATTTGGGAATTGGATTTTGTGGGGCTGACTTATATTTGTAGGTTTGACTTCCATCTTTGTTTAATACAGTAATTTGTTGGTAGGCATCTGTCACTTTGATTTTGTGATTTTAGTATCTATCTCTTTTCTATTTATATATTATATTATCATTGTTATTGTTATTGTTATTAAATCTTTGAATATACTTCTTACTCGAAGGAGTTTATGCATGAAGTTACTACTTCACAATAACATGTGAAAGAAGGTTTAAACCTACATCAATGTCTTTTTATGCAGATATGCAATTCATATTCAAATCTAAAAACCTTCCATGACTCGGCGATTGATTTTTCTAATGTTATCTTATTGCATGCAGATTAAGATAATTCTTTTGGATATAAATGTGTCATGCATAGTCTTAAACGAACATAGTTCACAGGTGGCGAATGGGCATGAAAGACATGCAGATTTTGCCTCCTCGCCAACGCTCCCAATTAAAGAAGCCAACGTGGATTATTATATTGGTTTCATTGGTGTGTGTGTTTTTGGTTGTGGTGTATGTTCATCCACCTCGAGACTCTACTGCCTGCTACATATTTTCGAATTCTAGTTGTAAAACCATTTCTAGATGGCTTCCACCTCCTGAAAGACAACTTAGTGATGAGGAGATAGCTTCTCGTGTGGTAATTAAAAATATATTGAATAATCCACCAATAGAAACAAGAAATCCCAAGATTGCTTTCATGTTCTTGAGCCCTGGATCATTGGCTTTCGAGAGATTATGGGACAGATTTTTTCAGGTATTAAGTTGCCAACTTTTATGTATGCAGGGCCAATATTATTTATGTTGATGATTTTACTCAATAACTGATGCCCTATTTACGTATCACAGGGCCACGAAGGTAGATTTTCAATCCATATTCATGCATCCAAAGTTAAACCGGTCCATTCTAGTCGTTTCTTCCAGAATCGGGAAATTCGAAGTGATAAGGTTTGTGTATACATTATAAAGTAGCAATACTTTCTACATCGATGTTTATGTATATATTATAGTTGTTTGCCAAGTCTCTGGTGGTTTAAAAAATGAGTAATCGGAAGTGCTATAATGCTTAGATCCTCCTGCATTGTTTGATTTTTGAATACTAAATTTGTAGTCAACATATCGTTTACGTAATAATATTAAACACATCAACTATTACTATTATAAAAATTGGACAAAATTGACAAAAGAAGGTTTGCTGGTTTGGTTCTAAAAACACAACCCCTTTAACGTGTTACACAACCCACTTGACCTGCCATCTGGATCAACTGTAGAACAAGAATGATTCCTCTAAATGAACTTAGCATCTGGTATCATTGGTTAATCTTTTGTGTAGGTAGATTGGGGGAAAATATCAATGGTTGACGCCGAGAAACGACTTTTGGCTAATGCACTGAAAGACCCTGATAATCAACATTTTGTGTTACTTTCTGACAGGTTAGATGCTCATTCTACTAGAGATGGCAATTTTGACTCATTTACTTATGAACGGGTCAATTCATGTTATGTCTTACCTAACTGTTTATAAAAGTTCATAATTCTTGGATAAAGTATTACAGGTCAAATTACTTGACCCGTACAAAATTTACCCATTTTGATCCCTTACCCAATCTGCTCATCTTACCACCTCTACTCTCTATGTATATGTTTATTTATAGTTCCTGAGTCGATTAGTATCTGATTTTGCTATCAAATTCTGTTTTTCAGCTGCGTACCATTGCGTGATTTTAATTATGTGTACAACTATCTTATGTACACAAATGTCAGCTTCATTGACAGGTTAGTACACTCAATTTGTTTTAATATGCTCCTGCTCCAGTAGAAAGTTGCAGCTTTGATTTTGGAGGTCAAACATGCTATCAAATATCTTTTTCTTGGTGTGCGTTAGCAACAATATAAATGTTAATACTGCATTTGGAAATTACTAGGTATGACATCAAGAAGTCAAAACAGAGCTCCTTTTTTGGAGCTTCTTTTTTAAAAAAATAATTAATTTGGCTGCATGAAATTCCTACACGTTTATATAGTTTCGTTGTTTTAATTTGCTTCGGATATATTTTTTCTTGTTCTTTTCTAGCTTTGAGGATCCTGGTCCACATGGAAGCGGCCGTTACTCGGACCATATGTTACCTGAAGTTGAAAAGAAATTCTTTAGGAAGGGTGCTCAGGTTTCCTGTTTTGCTTTCTTCTTTTGTACCCCACATATCAAGGATTCATGCAGTATTAAAAAATTGCTATAGAATAAAGTGTTTGGATGGGTTTCATCTGTTTACCGTTGTAATAATTAGATAATTAGGTGTTTGTCTGTTCAGTAAATTCTTGTTATTTTGGATCTCCTTTTTTAATACAAATTTAGTATTCGAAATTAGTCTAAGTTGTAATGTTTGAACTTTGTGCAGTGGTTCACGATGAAGCGTCAGCATGCCATCATAGTTATGGCTGATAATCTCTATTATACAAAATTCAGAGATTATTGTAGGGTAAGGACTTTTTTATTCTACGATTTGTATTCGTTTGATGAATTTGTAGTTATTCATTATGCAATTTTATAGCTCCAAAATTTTATCTAATTCTGACATGTTCTCTTTTTGTACTACAGCCTGGTATGGATGGGCGTAATTGCTATGCCGACGAACATTATTTGCCAACCTTTTTCCATGTGAGGAAATTCGTGATTTTTATTTTTATTTTCACTCTTCCTAGAAAGTGTTCGTTTTTTATTTTTCACTCTTACAGATTTAAACCTAGTAAGCAGTACCTTCCAAATGCACTTTTGGCAAAAGTCAAATGTTGACTCTTTTTTTAGAATGGACATAGTACTTCTCAACAACCACTACTAGAAATCGTTGAACTTGATGAATTTTAATATTTGAACATGCAGATGTTTGATCCTAGTGGAATAGCAAATTGGTCGGTGACACATGTTGATTGGTCAGAACGAAAATGGCATCCGAAATCATATGGGCAGAAAGACATCTCCTACCAGCTCATCAAAAATCTTTCGGTATGACTCCCTATTATATTACTACTATTATTAGGCTTCTTAATTATTTATATCCGCATCCTTATGTTGTATTATTGTTATGTTATTTAGTGATATTCTTATTATTTGACTGTTCATTTATTTTTACTTTATTGTAATTATTCATAATAATAATAATAATAATAATAATAATAAGTATTATTATTAGTTTTATTATTAGTATTATTATAATATTATAATGACTTTCTAAATATATATCTTAAAATATATAAATTCATACAGAAATTGAATGAAGGGTAAATTGTATGATTGCCAGCATTTACAAGAAATTTCATAACTTGAAAGCACAAGAAATTGAATTGCCATTCCATGCCAACCAGATGCATGGGTTGGCTACATTTAGCTCCATTCCAATTCCTTCCCTTAGGAATAAGTCAATAACTATGTGAACCAAACATTCCTTCTATATATAATTTCGTAACTTGTTCTTGTTTTTGTGAATGTTGCAGTCCATCGCTGAAAGTGTTCATGAAACAAGTGATCAAAAGGTATGTTTAATTCTTTGCCTTTTCCTTTTGTTTTTTCTCGAAATTGTTTATCATACAAAGCTTTGAATTTGATAAGTTGGTCTAAAAGATATCTTTTTTTTTTTTTTTTTTCTATTTCCAGAGGGTGACCACAATTACGCCTTGCATGTGGAATGGTATAAACAGGCCATGTTACTTATTTGCACGAAAATTCTTGCCTGAGACCTTAGGCAGCATGATTGACCTTTTCCCAAGTTACACGACAATTTGATTCTGAAATGTGATATTCTTACTACTTATTCTTTGGCCGGGCCATACTCATTTGGTCCGAATGGTTTTCACATTGTTGTGAAACGATGTCCACCCTCACTCCTTTCAAACTTGGATCCGTTATCAAGTTCAAGAACAATTGGGGCAAATTTTAGTTGATAGTGAGAAAGAAAGGTTTTCAGAAATCCCTTTTTATGCTAATTTCTGTTAATTTTGGGGGATTTAATGTAGAAGCTATGGCTGACTTTTTGTATTTTTTTAGCTTGAAACAACTAATGAATAAAAACTTTAGTAGGAGTTGTGCTTTCATGGGTGTTTTTGTTCTCTTATTTAGAATGTGTTTTGTGTAATGACAGCTGTACTTTTTTTAGAGTAGAACTGTGCATAAAAAAAATAGGACAACCTGAGAATCCAATTAATTTGATACTGTTAGACCAGATTTGAACTCGATTCATAGCTTTGCTTGGTAAAGCATGGATCGAGAAGGTTTTAGCTTTGATTTGAGAGGTCTAACAGCAGAAAAATATCTATTGAAGTTGATTTTCAATCAAACAAACCTGAATTGAACATACATGCCCTATTAGCATGCCCATAAAGTAAACTGTAAGTACCCACATTTGATTTGATGTATGTTGACATTCCTTTGAATTGAGCATAAAAGATGAAATGAAACCCAACAAGGTTGGTTATTATTAAGAATAACTGGTCGGGTCTCGCGCAATGTGGCGGTTATAGATAGAAAGTATGATATTGTAAATTTTTATTTCAATTTCATTTATAATTTATATTATCAAAATAATTGTATTTTAATTATTATTTATTTTATATTTCAAACAAAGATGTATAAATTAAAAGAAAATTAAGATGTTTGAATGTTTGTTGGATATTGTATAGGGAAGTTGTTATACATGTTTATAGGACAAACGGGTGTAGGGGTGATTTAGGTATTTCCGATATATTTTTTAAGCCATAACATGGGAATGCTTTATAAGGAAGTATAAATTAGTGTTAAAAAGTGTAGTCATAAAGTGTCAGAAAAAATTTATGTGAATAGGTTTTTCTGTTTGGTATTTCTACTTAGAATGTATGCAGCTTAACTAAGGTATCCATGACCGTTTTCGACCCTTTCCTAATTTCCTAACCACCCTAAGATATGTCGTTGGTGAGTTTTGAACCTGAAATCTATTGTGAGAATATCATAACACCAACTACTAAATCATCTCGTTGTACACTAATCATCGCTCTCAAATGAATGTTAAAACACTATATTACAACTGTTGAGTAATGTCAAAACCAAATTCATATGAGTAAAAGTTCAAGTTTTTATATTTCCTGCTATTAGTGGAATTGGGTATTGTTGTTGTTGAAGTTTTTATATTTAATACATTAGCTTTCACCAAAATAAAAATAAAAAAACACCACTATTGAGCAATCTTTAGCATTTTAGTGCACGTGCATACTTCAATTATTAATTAGCCAAGCTTTATTACCACGTCATGGTGCTAACTCTCACACTAGATGCGGATCAATGGACAACGATCCCAATTTGACATTGTTTTCCTAACCAAAAGACTTGGAAACTTGTGGGTTTACCAACGCAACATCCGTTACAACTTTGCAATCTGTGTACATTGTGTGGTAGAGCGTAGAACTTCCAGTGAAAATAGCAGCAGTCACAGAATGTTTTGCGCATTCCAATTACATTGCTCATAGTAGCTTCTTGCCTACTGACACTAGGTTGAGCTTTGACGATCATGACAAGCAAATCATCTCCCTGAAATGCCAGACTCTAAGTTAAATACAAAGTATGAGGTTATCAACCTCGAGAGGTGTGGGGGGTAAAACGATCAATTTACCTCGATAGATACAGATCTGGTGCGAGTCGCAGGCTGCGACTACAAATCATGCAAGGTGCGACCAGTCGTCCTTGGTCTGGATCTTAGACCTGAATAGCAAATACGAAACAATTAAGTATCAATAACATGGCTTTTGCTACCGCAACCTAAAATATGTATATTTTAGACAATGTCTTAATTCAAACAGGAAGCTAAGCAATAATTTTGGTGGAAAAAAAGTATTACAAGTTATACGAACAGGTGGTGAAAAGCATCATAGTCAGTGTTCTACAAAAAAGTTAATGGGTGATGATAATGTCTTGAGAGGCGTCAAGAGATATTAAGCAGTCGAATGATCTTCCAGTGCTTATATTGCCTAAAGAAGGATTAAGAAAATGCATAAACAGTTCATCAATCATATACAATTAGTTTTGAATTGTGTGAAAATAAGAGTTATAACAATTATGAAGACTATTTAATACAATAATTAGTTGCTACATTAAACTGCAATTTAGCAATTTAAGGGGTCGTAACTAATCAAAGCAATGGGGAATGATTAAAGCCTATGTCTGGATAGGGAAGTAGATTCAACATGCATATTGAGAGCATACCTCCATATAAAATGAAATTTACATTTTCGGTCAACTATCCTCCATCAAAACCAGAAAGCAACTTTGCAACTTTATTCGCTTTCTTTAGCTCCCCTCTTGAACATAGTGAAGACAGCAGGCTATAATAAGCCTCAAAATCATCACATACTACATCATTTTCACGATTTAAAGTCAACTGCTCAGATCCAACAGCATGAAACTTTACCACATTGCCCTTTTTTCCAATGGGAAAAAACATAGGCACTATTTCATCAAGAATCATAACAGCTCCTTTAATATTTCCCTGATCACATAAAGACACAAGAAATTGGTCCACCGACTTCTTTTCATCCCCTGTATCAACTTTCTTTAGCATATCAACAATTATTTCGGTTTGAAGCATATCCCTTAAAATGCTTCTAGATTCTTCCATTCTTCCCTTTGAACATAACCCTCTTATCAAATAAAAGAACCCCACTAAATCTGGAAGAAAACCATTTGTCCTAGAATCAAAATAGTACACAAGAGCCCCTTCCATATTACCATTACGACAAAAACTATTAATCACCACGCTAACTGTATATTCATCCGGTTTGATACCCTTTCCATGTAAATCATCAACCAGTTTCAACACTTCTTGCAACCTTCCGAACTTACTATAACCGTTTATTAACGAGTTGTAAACACGAATATTTGGCTTCAAACCCTTCAAAACCATTGTTTCTAGAAACTTATTAGCATCTAACAAATAGCCTTCTTTGCTTAAAGCATCAATAAGTGTAGAATATGTGATTTCTGAGGGGGACACGTTAATATTTTCTAACGAATCAAATAGTCTAAATGCTTCAATAAAGCATCCTTGGTGGCATAATCCATTGATAAGTGAATTATAAGTGACGATGTTGAGGGTAACTCCGTAATTATTGGCTAGAGTACATACCTCTAAAGCTTTACCAACATGTCCTTCTTTACAAAGACCATTGACAAGAATGGTGTAATCGACAACATCCATGAAGGGTAATCTTTCTTTTGATCCCATCAAAAGTTTGAAAGCATCATGGGCCCTACCATTCTTAATTAGTTTCTCAAGAGCAGAGACCGGAAAATTTAGATTTTGTATCTTAGCATTATCTGTTTTGAGAAATCTGATGGCAAGATGTACATCTTTCATGCATAAATGATGTAGAATGATCTTGCTTACTTTAGGATCAGAAATTCCAATTTCTTTCACAAAATCACTTAAACAAATCTTCGTAAAGTAAGTGTTTTGATCATTAAGAAGTGCTTCCAATAGTGAATAATAAGAAACTATGGTTAGTACAATACCATTTCTTCTCAGGACAGCGTAAAAATCAGTAGCAGCTTTAAAAAAGCCTCCATCACATAGGAAACAAAGAGCATCATTGCATATTATATTAAAAACACCATGGTCCAATTTCTCAAATCTTGAAAAGAATTCCAAAATTCCTTCGGGGCCTGTTACTCTTAAAATTGACTGTGATAAAATTCGGTAAATACCAGGATCTAAAGGCATACCTCTTTCATTAAGCTCTATAAAGACTTGAATCGCCATATCAATCATATTGCTTTTGCAGAGGCCATTGATCATGCAATTGTAACAAGCTACTGAGCCCATTGATGTCATTCTAAACTCATCAAATATTTGAAGTGCCTCCTCAATTCTACCGAATTTACAGTATCCATCAATCAAAGTACAATAAGTAACATGATTTGCAGTCAAACTCATCTCTGTCATTCCCTTATACATGATGTATACATCCTCAAACGACCCTACTAGCAATAATGCTTTGATAAGGACGTTGAACATAACAATGTCCATACGAATTCCAGCTTCTTCGAGTCTCTTTTTCGTCATTAACAACCCTGTAGAATCTTTTTCTCTGATATACCCATGTAATAATGTACTATACGTAACAACATCTAAATCTGTACCTTTTGAAAACTCGTATGCCTCAGTTGTCCTTCCATATTTACAGAGCCCGTTAATTATCGTGTTATATGTGACAACACTTGCATGAACACCCTTTTCATTCATTTCAGAAAGCAAACGAAACACACCATCAAAATCGCATTTCCTACAAAAACCATCAATTAACGTAGCATACACAAATTCATCCACTTTGAACCCCAAATTCTCAACAAGCTTGAACACGTTTAAAGCCTCTTTTAACCTACCTTTCTTGCAAAATCCCAACATGATCGCTGTATAAGTTATCAAATTCGGCTTAATGCCTTCTTTTCTCATGCAATGTAAAAACCCGACCGCCTTTTCCACAAGTCCTTCCTTTGCCAAACCATCAATAAGTATCGTATAACTAATGGTGTCCATCTCTATCTTCTTTTCAATCAATTCTTTATGCTTTTGTAAAGCCGAAGTCAAAATTCCTGCCCTAAAATACTCATAAACCAAACTACCATAAAACACAACATCATATGCTAATCCATCTTTCTCAATCCTACTAAATAAATCGGAAACTTTTTCGAATTGTTCCAATCTACTATAAGCACTCAAAAGACAAGTATAAGTTACAATGTTAATCTCTAAAGCATGAGATTTTGCGGCATTTTCATAAAACCCTATAGCAAGTTCATACCTCCCAATATTAACAAACCCAGAAATAACAGAACTTAGAACAAAATTATCAAAAGGGTATTTGAATCTCTCATCAGTCATCACTTCCAAAACCTCAATTGCTCTATCCATCTTATCTTGTTTACTAAAAGTACTAATTAATGTACAAAAAGTAAAAGAAGAAGGCAAAATACCATCAATTTTCAAAAAATCTTGCAAAACTGAAAAACCCCTTTCTGGATTTTGTGCATCTATACAAAAGCCTTGAATTAATGCATCCAAGATATGATTTTGTACGATCTTTGGGGTTTTTCCCATCTGGGTACTGATAAAGCCGACTGCTTTTTCATAACTGCGTTGCTTGAGAAGAGCTTTTGTCAAAATTGAATGTGTGATGAGGTTTCCTTTGATTTGGTTTGAGTTTAGTTGTGATATAAAGTGTGTAATTAATTGGTATTTTCTGGTTTTAAAGAGATGAAGAAGGAAATTTGTGTATTGTTTGAGAGTTGGATTGAAACCGGCTTTAAATAAGGTTGAGAGTGAAGAAGAGGTGAGAGCTGAGAATCGTTTGGATTTGGAGAAAATCATTTGTTGGGGAACAATGGATGCTTTGATTTCTTCTCTTTGTCTTTGTAAAATGGTTGCACCATGTTCATACAAAATTTTGGTACTTTTACTCGATTTTGAAATTACTTCAACAATTACATTTTTTGTTCAGTAAAATAAAAAAATTGATACTTTACTCGATAATGTTACACCATAACACCGTATGCATGTTGGAGAGTTTATATTAAATATCTTAAATCTTAAAAATAATGCGGGATGGTGACATCATTCTTCAATCAAAACTTTCAAATTAAATAAAAAAATTAAAATAATATTATAATTATAATTATAATTTTATAGTTTTAGATAATTACTAAAAAATACAGTAAATTAAATTGTATAGAGTAAGGTTTTACTAATAACACTTTAAAAATTATAAGCGATAGTACGCTTCATATCTATATATATATCCCACAAATCAATAGATTAACATTCATACTTCTCAAATATGTGGAGAAAAATAAATGCACATTCTTATAAATACATAAAAATCGAAAAAACTACTTCTCAAATATGTGGAGAAAAATAGATGCACATTCTTATAAATACATAAAAATCGAAAAAACTACTTCTCAAATATGTGAAGAAAAATAGATGCACATTCTTATAAATACATAAAAATCGAAAAAACGATTGATGCACGATTTTAGATGAAAATGTATAATTGTTCATCAATCGTTTTTCTCCAATTGTAAACATTTCTAAAAATGTGCAGTCATTTTTCTTTGCATATTTGAGATGCAAAAATGTGAATTTAATGATTTTGTTGAGTATAAGTGCAAATTTGAAGTGTTCTTACCGTTCGTATTTTTAAAGTATTCTTATTTGATCCATACTTTATATATATATATATATATTCAATATCTAGACAAAAATTATATATCTTGGGGAATGAAGGAAGCAAATCTCAACTCTTATTTAATCATCGCTTATCCAAATAATAAATAATGCATATACAAGGTCAATTTCACCAATTTTTGTCTAAAATCCAAAATTAAAGCATGTATTTCATCGATTCATCAATCACAAACATTATAATATTTCGAATTCATCAAACGGCTTCATAGAGATCGTTAATTCATGATGACACATATTCATCAAAAATTATGAATTTTGTGTTTAACTTTTGGGTTTTTGTGAAATTTTTGATTTGTCAATAAAAACAATAAAGTTAAACAAATTCATCATAGAAAACTTATAAACAAGCAATTAGTTGAATTATGGTCGTCGTGTATCATCAAATCACAAAATTAAAATTTTCAATTCGTTTACCATTTATTTGTGATTAATGTTAATCAAAATTACAATTTAATATTCTTAAATAGTTATTAATCTTTATTGTAAGTAATGTTTAATCGTTACTTAGTATCACTACTTAGTGATTGAGTTCATTAAAAGGTTATTTTTTTAGTCTTTAACATTCATTTATGATGAATATTAACTTATAAATGTTTATAATACACAAATGAACATTATAACATTCATTTTGATGAACATTATAACATTCATTCATGATAAGTTTTAACTTATATATGTTATTATAAGCTAATGAACTATACCACATTCATTGATAAATGTTACAATAAGTGTTTAATAACATATATAAGTTAATATTTATCATAAATGAATGTTTAAGAATATTAAGTTGTAATTTTGAGTAACATACATCACAAAATTAATGTTAACGTCATGGAGATGTTGATTTTGAGAGTTTTTTTGTTTGAAACCTGGAATTATAAGAACATTGTTTGATTCACGATTTATATAATCGATTGATTCATATTTTTTCTTACTTATATCGTTATTTTGAAGCAATTTAATGATTTTGTGATTTTTTCACTTTTATTGATGAAATCGACTTTCAAGATTTATTTTCGATTCAATCGAAACGATTGTTCAACAATTTTGTATGATGAGTTATGTTTTAGTGTTTTTGGATTGATTTTTGCAAGTTTCAAGCTTTAATTTGATGAATCTTATTTGAAAATCATGTTCTGATAGTAAATGGGTATTTGTTTATTCATTTGCCATTGATTTCAATTTTATTTACAAATTGGCCATTGTATTGACTTTGTATTGACCAGTTGAAATGAAGAGTTGAGATTAACTTTCATACTTCTCTATTTTTTTGTTTCCCTCTTGATCTTCCTATATATATATATGTGTATATATATATAATTAATAACTACTCATGTTCCTTATTCTTTTATTAAACGAAACCATATAATATTAAGTAACCATATTTTTTCCACTCAATTTTATAAATCATGTATATTACTTTACTTATTATTTTTATTTTTATCATAGAATTCCTTTCTCATAAATTAAATATAAGTAAATAATAAGTGGATCTTAGGAACCAAAGCCGTATACGAATGGGAGTCGATGGTGTTAAAAGTTGAATTTTGAAATTAAAAACATGGATGCGGATGTGATTACATTTATCATCTCCAATTATTATTTTAATAATGGTGTTAATACAACTACTTGTTCTCATACTCAATAATAATTGATTTGAGATCTTAAAGTTTGACAGGGACAAAAATAATACAATTATGTGATTTGTAATTAACCTGTGGTATTTACCATCCTGTTTAACTATAATTTTATAGCAATTTTTTCGTGAAACATGATGTGATATTCATCTCGGGTTGAAGCCTGGGCATACATGAGCTCGTTGTTGTTGTTGCCGAAATATTTTTGATTCATTACATGAGTGACTTATGCTATTAGATTACATCGCTTTTTTATTCATATGTTTGAAGATGATGGTATTTGAACCACTCTCTAACTTTTTTCCTTCTTCTTGTTTTTTCTCGCATGGATATAAATACTACATATGAGCAACAAGAAAAATAAAAACAGCCAAATAATGTATATTTATCAGGTCAACGGTTACCATGTTATATACATCAATATTAAATACTTTATTTTGTTGCATACATAGTTAATAAAAAAAATAGTTTGTATATATGAAATATCTGATTATAATATGTTGCACAATTATTACATTAATCAGAGTTTTACGTTTTTCTGTTTTTTTTTTTTTTTTGGTAATATTTTTGATGAATACGTGAATTATCGAGAAAATTATGTGTGGCCGCATTACTCTAAAAATAAATACGTAAATTATATTTTAAAATCTGTACGTAAAGATCAAACAAGAAATTAATTCTCTCACCCTCAGCTGTACCACATGAATCGTCGCAAACTTTCCATCAAAAGCCAAAACATTATAAACATTTGAGTATTAATTAATTTTAAATAGTAAATTAAACCCTATCTTCATCAGTCTTAACAGCTACGATCTGCTCAATCACACTCACCGATACGAACGCTCATTCATCAATTGATGCTTAATTGACCGACCAATTCTCGTCATCGGTACGTATTAAATTAGGGTTTATGATTTGCATTGCTTTTTTATTAGTTCAACTCAAAATTTTTAATCACATGTTAATTATTGTTACGCTCCTATTGTTTATTATTACAAAACTTACGGAACTTGTGTTTATCAGGGTTTTGTAGTTTTTATGAAAGATTAGTAACTCTGTATTGGTTGTTTGCAGTAGAAATATGTCAAATTTTGTTTATTTACGCCTATACATTTGTTGTTATGTGTTACAAACAAGGTGTTATGTGTATCACGAGTATATTGTTGTGATCAATGTTTTGAAAACCGGCTTTAGTTGAACCGGAGGGAGCTCCGGTTCCGGTCGGACAAGTCGTTTCAACCCGTTTTTGTTACATACTCATAAAATTGCATATAATACATCATGATGAATCCAAAAAGTATATTAAGTTAGTATATAAATACCTTTTAATCAAGGCATAGGAGTGTTATATGCATTAAGTTCAGTTTTAAATGAAATTCACTATCATCTCCATCCTCGTCAACTAGACCATAATCTCTTTCTTTTTTATACAATATCAAATAAGAAATGTTTTAATGTAACGCAATAGACTAATAACACACTAAAAATGAATATATCAAAATTAAAAAGGTGAAAAAAAAAAAAAAACTTGGTCGAATTCGGTTCAATCCGGTTCGACGGGTGAACCGGCCGCTTCTTGCAAAGCTCAAAAATGCCCAAAAACCGGTTTACGACTGGCCGAAAACCTTCAATTTGTCGGACTGGACCGGTCGAACCGGGTTCAAAACATTGGTTGGGATATTAACAAGCAGTTGGCATGCATGCTTCACTTGATCATCCCAGGTCAAGTCCAAAATAAAAAATTAATTTCGTTGTTTTTTTATTTGTTATGCCCACTGTGTAAAAAAAGTTTATAAAACTTACGGGCACATATTTTATTTACGAAACGCATTAATTAAGACCAACCATTTTTGATTTCGGGTTTGGTAAAACTTGTTAGAGTTTGATTTATTATGAACCTTAAAGTGTGATCAAAGGATTTTCTCGTATAACCAAACATATTTGTCCATAGACTGTATGTGAACCTTTGCATTTGCTACTCAGCAAATAAACAAAAACTTTCAGCCTTTCGACTAAAAAAATCAATATGAAGACAACTTAACATCATACGTCAATAAGGAGTCATCAATGTGTAGTGACAATATTATAGTCTACCATATAGTGATTTCCTGTATTTATTCTTATTTGTTTATGTTATCCATCAGATATTATGTTATACGATTGGACATAATGTGACTGTTTGCATTCTGTTGCAGGTTTTCTCTATCACATCATTAGGGTAGGATGACTTGTTACTTTCCATCTACATTACATCATTCGACCTACATAAATTTGTTATTTTTAATCTAAAAGGTTCAATTGTTAACTTTTGGAGGCACACTCATGGCATTGCGAGAAAAAGGTAAGTGATTAGAACATGTAGGAAATAATTATCTGGATAAGTTTTCCCCTTTAGAGTATTGGCTCCCCAGATGCATAAGTTGAATTGTTTAATATGTTTTACTCATGTCAACTCAGTGTTTCTTTGTTACCTCTAAAAATATGTTCCCTTTGGATCCAATACACACACAACATATTAATTATAACCTTCCTTGAATTAAGTTATTAACAAGTAATTCCGAATGAAACCATTTAGTTTAACATCATATGCACTCACTTGTTGGAGGTCTTTTTGGAAGCAGTCTCTCTACCCAAGGTAGAGGTACGAATGTCTACATCTCATTTCCCCAATACCCCGCCTTTGGCGGGATTGGGTAATGTTGTTGTTGTTGTTATTGTGTGATAATAGTTTAAAATTTTATATCATTACCCTGGAAGCCATTAGATGCCTAGATGTTAAGCTGTAACTTCCAAAATGTGAAGCAAAGACAATGATGAGAAAAGTGGACATTTTGAATAAGTGAATGATTGAGATAATATGGAGTGTGGTGGCCTAATAAAAGAAGATAGAAGATCTAATGCTGTTTTGGTTCTTTTCTTTTCAGTCTCTTGTAGTTTGTTTCTATTTTATGGAGTTGATGTCCCCTTCATCCAATTTTTACAAATTAAGTGTCTGTTGATATTTTTAACAATTGTCTTTTCCCCCCAGTTATTGTACTAGTATTTCCGTCTTTCATTGTTTATGTGCTAAATTATTTTTTTTCTGTCGCCTTCTTTCCCCTTATATTTTAAATGTTATAATTACTTCTTATGTTTATGCTTTGATGGTTCCTACTTCTTTTATGATTTTGATTTTGTACTTCAATGGCGTTTATCTATCTTTATGTCACTCCAATTATATTACACATATATTTGGAATGCTTGGTTCACATTAAGTAATGTCAAAATTCTGTACGATCTTCAATTTTTTTTATGGCAATTGATTTTTTCTTCAGAAAAATCGCGCATTTAATATGCCACATGGTTTTGAACTCTTAATCTTATTCTATGTCTACCTGGTTTTTTGACACATTATTTGGCTACGCAGCCAAAATACTGGAACCACTTGTTACTCTACACTTGACCACTTGTCATGCTTTTCTTTGATTTTGTGTGGTTTTACAGGACCTAATCACGAGGAAAATGATTGGCAGGGTATGAGGTCTATGTATTTTATTATCGTTTTATCTTTCAGTTTATTCACACTTCTCATGCTTGTGTAAATATAATCTCACAATTTCAAGTTTCCCTTTCATGTTCGACAAAAGAGCATATGATATCTTTTCGTCCTATCTAGTTGTCTGAAATAAAAGTGTGTATCCGCTGTATAGTAAAGATTTATTATCTATAGTGAAAATTTATCTAGGTAAAAGAAGTCCATATAAAAAACTGCGTGTGTTGAATAAAGCCATAGGCATGCCACATAAAAGATGTGCAGTGAAAGCCATAGTTGGCCCCATGTGCATCTTTGTCCATACAAGTTTCAATTGGATTGATACAAGACTTTCCTGGTAATTAATTGCTAGTAAGTAATGGAGTGTGAGTTATGGATGCTTCTTAATAGTGAATTCTCCTCTTCTTTAGATGATTTGAATACTTGTCAACCATTACATTTTGAGTGGGTAGAAGAGAGATTGTCCATTATTATAAATATATTGTAGGGTTTTGGGTGTACATGGTTTGTAGGTCAATAAGTTGTTCAGGGGCTTCTTCTACTTTAAAGATTTAGTAATATCACTTAAATCAAAATTTATTGGATTTTTACGAGATACAAGTCATTTTTAATCACGAGACATACTAACATGAAGGAACTATTCTTCTCCTTGATGAGCCACAGTCCTTTCCTTCTATTATTAATAATATTCTTTTTGTCTGTTGATATTCCAGTCCTCAAAAAGAAAGCAGAGAGGTTTGAATCCAAGGAATTGGAGAAGATTATAGTAAATCGGGAGCAGTTATTTATTCTCGACAAATTACTTAATGATGCTTACATTGTTCGTAGGCCAAAACCAAGTGAATACGAACATCGGAAACAACTCATTCGAGTTTTCAATGACATTGCAAGAGAAATATATGGTAATTCTCTTACCCTATCATTACGTACAATTTAAATTACTTGTATGCAGCAAGATGCCTTTTTTTGCTTGTTACAGTAGCTGTTGTTGAAGTTAAAACATATACTTCCTGTGTTATTATTTTTCTTTCTAAACAGGTGATAATGCGAGTTGTCCTGTTGTTGAGGAATTTGGTTCTTTTTCAATGGACCTTTTTACTACTGGAAGTGATCTAGATCTCTCTGTCAACTTCAGAAGTAGTTCGGCAGTGTTTCCTCGAGATAAGAAAATTAAAACACTTCGGAAGTTTGCAAGAAAGTTCTTTGCTCTTCAAAGTAATCTTTTACTCATACACGTCCTTGCATTTTTGCTTATAAATTATTAATTTCAAGAATCCACATATCCTAAACCATGTTACAGACTTACAGTTATCAAATTTGACATGTTATCATCTGAGTTTTCAAATTGTTGGAAGTAATCTCTTTAGCCTTGTAAGAGGTGTTTTTGTGTCTGTTTGTTTAACTGATCAAAACATTCCAATAAACAAGATTGTCACAAAGGAGTATATGGAGTTTTATGTTTGAATGTCCTTTATTCTATTTAAGCTGGAAACTGTTATTAGTGTACGTAAACATTAAAGCGTGATTTATGAATAAGTAAGATACTAGTCAGTCGTCAACAATTGTGAGGACGTTAAGTACATTGTCACAAAAGATTCATTAGTATCACATGATTTATGCATCTATCTGATATCTGTTGGTAACTTATGTGTTTCAGATGGAGGTCACGTGCGAAGCGTCCAGCCCATCATGGGTGCAAAGGTGCCCATCGTGAAGGTTATTGATGCTGGAACTGGTGTCGAATGTGACCTGTCAGTAGAAAATAGGGATGGGATTTCGAAGTCTGCAATTATTCGCTACATTACTTCAATAGATGAAAGGTTTCCAAAACTAAGCTTTTTGGTAAGTTATCTCTCTGTTGTTTAGCTCTGCATTTTTTTTATTCGTTTATTGTAAAGAAAATTGAGTTGGTTTGGTATTACAAATCTTGATACAAGATTGTGGATTTTAAGATAAAAACTCTTGTTAAAGAGGTGTTTATTAGGATTGGACTGAACCAGAATTTAGAAACACAAGATAGCGGAACCATAAAACCCAACTGACCTAACCTCTCCGGTTCTGTTTTAGTACCAGTTGGGTCCTAAACTATACTGTGATTTGAGTAAAAACATGGGTTTTATTATTTGAAATATAGAAATATTAAACTACATTTCAATTTTGAAACAGAAAAACAGTTTGGCCCTGTTTCTGCACTGGATCAAACCTGAAATTAACTTTTGAGAAACTATAGAACGGAGACCCAAACCAATTATTAGCTGGTGCTGGTTCTTTGATTTTGTTTGGTCAGTCTGGACAGGTTTTTTAACCCTACTTGAAACGGCAATACAAAATCACATAATTATTATATTTTTTTACCCGATTATTACTAACAGTGGACTACTTTCACTGATAAAATTGCATTTGAAGCATTTTGTCAAAGGAATTGTTACAAAACAAGACTGATTATCCGAAGCTCAGTTAAGTGTTGATTCAATGTGTGTTCTTAAATAAGTTGAAGAAGTGGTCAAAAGGATTGAAAAAAATATGATCTAATAAAGCGGCACTAATTTTTAGGTTTTTTTACTTGTTTCATCCTCATTTTGTTTTTCCATTTCTTAATTTGATGATAAATAGATTAATTTTAATGCAACACTTACTAAATGTGTAGGGGATATAGTTGTGTGGTAAAAAAGATTTTAATGTGACGATTTAGCTACTTAGGCTATTTATCTGTATGCTTCAAGTTTCAATATTATATCTATGATGCAGATT
Source organism: Logfia minima (assembly GCA_963921325.1). Lineage (NCBI taxonomy): Eukaryota > Viridiplantae > Streptophyta > Magnoliopsida > Asterales > Asteraceae > Logfia > Logfia minima. The sequence continues at coordinate 35,884,133 of OY992767.1, forward strand.
AAAGCATGGGCAAAAGCGCATGATATTAACAGCTCAAAAGATAGAACATTGAATTCTTTATCGATAATATTATTGGTTGCTTTTCACCTACAGGTAAATGTCTCTTACCTTAAACTTATTTGTTGCTTCCGCAAAAGTTTCGATAGATTTTAATAGCTCTCTTTAATTTTTCTTTCATGCATGTTCAATTTGTTCTTATTATCGATCTTGATTGCAGACTCGAGATCCCCCCATATTACCTTCTTTTTCCGCCATACTCAAAGGTACACTAAGATTTAGTTAAGGTAGTATAAAAATGAAAAAAGAAAAGATGAAAACTTGTGTTATACAAAACTGTCACACGTTGCTTTATGTAGTGGTTATGCATGCGTATCTATAATATCATTCCATTGCAAAAATACAAACATTTGACTCCAGACATTTGACTACAAATTAACTGATTAATGGGCCTTGATTTATGATAAAGTAGAGGATCTTGGGAATTATCTAGCAATATTGTTAGTTATTTGCCAAACGGCAAAATGTTTCAACTATTACGTCTCATCCCAAGAAGTTTTACTCTTACATGCCGCAATTTTTGTAAATGGTCAAAAGTGACAATATGGAGTATTCTTGTGGTTCAAACTAATAATTACGTTTTTGGTGTACTTAGTGACTACTAATGGTATAGAAAAATCATGTGTTAGAACTTCTCTCAAAAAAAGTGTTTACATTTGTTTTAGGATATTTATTTTGCATTGCTTTGTACTGATTGTCAAAACTGTATCAGGTATATGGTTGTTGAAGTATTCATGATTCTTGCCTCTATTTTGTGTCTATAATATTGTAGATGGACAAGATCTTGCATCAGTAAAGAAATCAGTTAGAAACTTCCAAAATTATGGTAGAAGAAACACCGAAACATTAGGTGAACTTTTCATGTCATTTTTAATCAAGGTAAACACATTTTGATGTCCTCACATTGGCCACCAGTTTCTGTTCATACAGTTTACATGCTTGAAATGTAAAGCTTCATACTTTAAATGGTCGTTGCAGTTGTCATCTGTTAAAGGCCTTTGGCCTAAAGGTCTGTGTGCTAGTCCGTATCTAGGACAGTGGATATCTAAAACTTGGGACACTAAAATAGCCAGCATGAGTGTAAGTGTTCAGCCTTGCTATATTATTTAGTTTTCATTTTTAAGCATGGTTTATGCCACTTGCTGGGAAAATACCATTTATAACCATTTTATCAGCTAGAAGTGGCAATATCGAACCATTTACTTATTAATAGATCGATTTGGGTTATGTAATGTCTTAAAGTGTCAAATACGTAAACATAAATGAATAGTTACTTAAGGAAATTCCGAAATTGGCTGAATGTCAGCAAAGTTATTTTTTAAATGCATAAGTCCTACTCAAATACTTGATTTGAAACTTATATTGTTATTGTGATTAAAAATTTTTAATCATATTTAAATGACAAATTTCTTACTGAAAAATTGGACGGTAAGAGTTTTGGGTTAACCCAACCTGCCCTGGACCGTACTAAAAAGTTTCCCACTCTGATCCATTACCCAACCCACCCGATCTGCCCATTTTTTGTACCTCTAGTATCATATCATCTTGAAGATGAGTTGCTTGATTGAGTGCTTTGACTCTTATAACGAATCTTGAATTGGGATACCCACATACTAAACTCTATAGGTTGAAGATTTCACAGACCGAACCCAAAATGTTGCGAGGGCAGTTGGAACTTCGGAAGTTGAAGAAATCTATAGATGCATCCATCTTACAATTCAAAGTCTAGGCATCTTCATGAATGGTCAAATCTTAGAGTCAAAGTTAAAGGATTCCTTATTTGGCTTTGATATAAGGCACCATCTTGGGGTCTCTAACCTTGTTGACCAGAAACCAGATGTATATAATGAAAATGAAATAAATCAGCATTTGATGATCACCAATCCGATATTGACCAAGAACAAGGTCTCTAACTCTAACGGTGTGATGGATCTGAGAGCTGCTCCTAATTGGTCAACAAGGCCACTGCCGATGAGCCACTGGGGTGGAACACCACATCGGCCTATCTGTACAGTCCCAGAAACTTTGTGGACGGGGCAGTTGGTTAACCATCAGTCGACAAAAAGAAAGAGGGTAGATGAGAGTGTGCGAGACACCCAAGCAATGGGACCATCTTGGGGAGAACCCAGGCGGAATCAAGGCTGGGGAGGCGCACGTGCTGGTGGCTGGGGAGGCGCACCTACTGGTGGTTGGGGAGGCATACATACTGGTGGCTGGGGTGCGATCCATGGAGGTTCACTAGAAATGCAGCCTGCTGAGGACGGGGGAAGAGGGCTTCGACGACCTCCTAATGGTAATTAGTACACATAACAATAAAGTAATAAAAACTGCATACCGCTCAATCTCTAATTTTGGTCGTTCAATAATTGCTGGTCCTCTTAATTTTTAGTTTCTCAGAAAAAAACAATTGCATACAATAGCAACCTCTTCTGTTTCCAGATTCCTTTTCGCAAAATACCATCTCACTTTTGATTTCTTTTATCATATGCTAATAAGTAGAGGTGGGTTGCTATGTCGGGTAATTGGTTGCTTAAATTTGAAGAAGTCAGAAGTAAGTTGCTACTTCGTGTAAAGAATTGTATTGTGTAAAACAGTCATTATATAGTAGGCTGTTAGTTTATGCATTTCCTTTTAAAAAATCCAGACATGTTTGAGAGGCAAAATGAAATTTTATTGATTTGTAACCTTTTCTGTTTTAAATTATAGAACAGACATGTGACCTGAAACTACCTAGAATGATAACTAATACAACAAAGCTACTTGTGCACCAGTGTTCAGTGTGTCCACAAGTCACTGGGGTTCCTTGACATAGTATTATAGATAGAGGTGGCAAACTGGGCGGTTGGTTTACTCTAAAATAAAATAATTTATTTTAGTGTGTGCATAATTTATTTATTTTGGACCAGTTTGACCTGTTCCCTTCAGTCATATACTGATTTGACCCCTTTGAGATAAAAACACAAGCTAAATCAACCCATATATGATTAAATGGATTGAAATTCTCATGTCTACTTTTGGACAACGAAGGGCAACTTTAGCATTCGTAAACACATCACGCTAATCTTGTGTTTTGTTCCTACAGGGAGTTCATCGACATATGGTCAACCATTTCGTTGAGGCTAAAGGTTAGTGAAAGCGCGTGCAAAGCTAACCAGATAGCACCTGTAAGTGGCTGTTGGTAAAGTTGTGCATCCGGTTTGTTTATTTGAGTGCACCTGTCATGTTAATGATAGCTGTTTATAAGTAGACTGTAATTTTCTGGTGTCCAAATGCTGGTTGTTTTGCAAAATATTATCCCATAATCAGGCATTAAAATTCAAGCGGATAGCAGAGGCACCATCTGTACCTAACCACAATATCTTTACAGAGATCCGTTTTTTGAACCATTAATGGAACTGTTGATTGTTTATAATGCTTCAGTTTTCGGTTTAGTAATTTAGTGAACTTTTTTTATTTTATTTTATGTATTTATAATGAATAATGATTTGATGATTAGATCAGTGAAGTAGGAATCAGTTACATCAAGCTCTTGATGAGTTGTAAAGTCTATCCAGTTTAAAATTCAATTACCTAATAAGGTATTTCAAATACTATTATTTTGAAGAACCAAATAGTAAGATACATATGTTTCAAACAAAGCTACAAAATTGTGTTAGGTTTTGAGAGAAAAGACCTAGGAATCTGGCATGACTTGGGTCAAGTCAACTTGCCGTCTATTAGCGGCACAACGGTTGGCCCACTACAATACCCACATCAAAGAAGTTGACATCCTTTCGTCTGAAAAGAATTTTACATTTTTATTTTATTTATTTAAGCTATTCAAAATTGTTATTTTTAACAAACCCATTTATCCACAAGTCACTCCTTCAATCTCGTTTTTATTGTCTAGAATTTTAATCTTTTAACAAACCCAAAAGTTTTGAGAGGTAAAAAAAGCTCTATTGTAGTGTAGCATTTATTTTTATAGTTAGCATACACTATATTACTATCATAATATTGTCTTCCAACTTGAAATTTGGTAAGATGATAACTAGAGGTAACAAATTTGACCCATTTACACATAAATGGATCTATATAGGTTTACATTCTATCTCAAATGCTTACCAGAGGTAGCATTATAGAATCCAAATGAATAATTCAAAACATTAATGCTTTATATCTTCTCTAAATATTATTTTATAACAAATACACACGTTCTTCAAATCACTTGCAAAAGGGTGTTAGGTTTTGAAAATAAAGCAACATCTGTAAATACATCTTTAATCGAGATAGAAGTGATACTTTTTATTTAATAATACTTGAATAGCAAAATGTGTTGGTTTTATATATTTTTTTACAAACCCACGTAGTAAAAAGTCACAATAAATCAAATGTGTACTAGGCCCATGCATTTTTTATAATCATTTTTGTAATGTGAAACCAATGAAAAAGATATTGTACTACAAAAACGAAAATTCTTTTATAAATAATAATATTGAAACATACCATGCTCTATATTTTAAGATCACAATTGCTCTCAAAGTACATTCTATGAATTATAAATACTAAGTTTTTATACACTTGCAAGAGAAAGGGATAATATACATCACTTCCCCTTTATAAACATAAACCCTCTTTTTTAAGAGAGTGAGAAAGATGGAGAAACCGGTGCAACCATACCCAGCCATCTAGTGAAGCGTCTTACGGTTGTGTGTGCGTTAAAGGTGCTACGTGATGGATGGTTGTTGCTTTCGCAAAGGATCACCAGGACCCACCTTCAGGACCGTAAGAGTGGTTCACCTGGATGGTTTCGTAGAAGACTTTGAACCTCCAACCACAGTTAATAGGGTCATCGGTATTTTTCAAAAATACTTTGTTACTACTCCGATCCGAATCATGCAATTTGGGTTAGTACCACTAAAACTCGACACACAACTTGAACCGGGAAGAATCTACTTTCTTTTACCCAACTCTATCCTTCGGTTCAACGAGTCTTCAGACAACTTGATCTGCCTTACAAGAAAGCTAACCCTCATAGCCAAAACACATCGGCCCGTGACCAAATCACCTTCCAGTTCGGCTAGGCAGTCCCACACCAAGCCAGCCATCTCGGCTAGCCGGTCCTACACCAAGCCAGCCATCTCGGCTAGCCGGTCCATACCCAAGACAATACCTTCAGCTAGTCCGTCCATGGCTTTGCAAGACCCATCACCAAATAGGTCCATGGCCAAGCCACCTCCTTCACCAAACCGGTCCAAGAACAAGCCACCCTCTTCGGCTAGCTCATCACGAGAAAAAAGGTCTAGTAAAATTACTCTTACTAAGAAGCTTAGTAACATAGCCAAGAACCATATTTCGGTTAGCGCACAAGACAAAGGTTCAAGTGAAAATTCAGAAGGTTGCTCGAATGTTGAGAATAATAATAAGAAGAACAATAATTTGAGTGCTAGGAGAAGAGCATTTGCATGGAAGCCGCTTTTGTCAACAGTCAGAGAGATTTCGTTTAATCGAAGAGAGTCTGATTTACGTGATGATTAATTAGTGCTTTGTAATTGCTATTAAAATTAGCCTATGCTAATTAAGTAAGGACATATTTTGTGAGATTGTGATTGATTGAGTGTATGGTATTTCTAGTTCTACACATTTACCAAATTGATATATAGCAACTTTGTATCAAATAGATTGCAAAAACTCTTTTCAAATAGTATGTGTATGTGTATATGTATTTCTATTTTCTATCACATGAATGAACAGAAATGTATGTTTATAACTTTATATCATGCACTTTCTAACAAATGTTAATGTTAATGTATTTGAAAACACAATAAGATGATTAAGCTATATATTCAAATAAGTAATCCTAAACACCTTTTCTGAAGTTTTCACTCTATTTTAGGAACCAAAATTATCTTAATCATAATTTGTTTTTAACTATAACTCTAAGAACGTTTTTTAACCAAAATACTTTCTTAACGGAAAAGTTATTATTATTATTATATAAAATTTGTTGGGGAATTTGGTGTAAACATGATAAGATTTCAATCCAGATATACTTTAGAATCGCGTTGAAAGTTATTTTTCAGAAGTGTATTTCGATCTTAAAGATGTCTGAGTTTACGAAATTCACTTTGAAATAAGACTGGAGATCAAATTTTGTTTTGGGTACACAAAATCAGATTCCAAATGTTTATGCGTTTTTGTGTATACAATATGCAATAATAGAAAACGCCACCAATAAGACGATTATCAGAAACACTTTATTTCCTAAACTTCCCTTTGGACTTCGCTAGGGACGTTGCCCCTAGGTACCCACGAGAGAAGTGCGGCCCGCTTAACCCTTGTAATCTTGATTAAGTCTGGAATTTAACAACTTGATCATGTACGTACTCTACATTACTTAATTCGTATTCACTAATCAGTCATATTGCACTAAATATATATAGCAAAATTTGCGTTTGTGAGTGAAGTGTTAGGAACGACATGAGACTAATGAAGTCGTACGCTAGTTCAAGTATATATATCTGGTCCTAGTTCTTTACCTTTTACAAATAAATAAAACATATTTTAATAAATTTGCATTAGCAAATACTTATTGATATACATATATATATATATATATATATTTCAATTGATATTCAATTGTAATCCTTTTCTATTTTTATAATGAAAGAATCTTTATTATCTGGACAAAATCCAATTTTAATACTATCTTTAGATATTTAGTACGTTAAAATACAGCTCATACTCTAATGTTTTTTGTTTGTGAATATTTCTATAATAAAAAAGACTCCATATATGCATCTGGTGTATCAATTAAACTGCTAACTTTATTCAGGATAAATTCATCATTTATTTTCTATCAGAACGTGAAAAATTATACTATATATATTATATTATTATTATATAAATAATAATAAAACTAGGTCTACCATATTAAAAGCGATCCAATTAAATGAAGGTTTTTGCGAATGACAATTAAATGTGACCCATGATCAGTTTGTTAAATGAAAGTAGGTATGTTGGGTTGTTCAGAATAATTTGTTCGTATGTATATACATGATGAAGCTCTTCCTTCATGTTATGTCTTGATTTGACTTAATCTTCTTGTTAAAGAACAAAACAATTTAATTTAATGTGATAAGAATAATCTCCATAAAATCAAAAGAAATCACCATCTTTGTTTTTAGCTTATTTTCTTTATTTCTTAGTTAAACTTCAAATTTAGATTTACAACTCTACATTTTAAAAATAACTAATTAATTTGATCTCAATATAATGTTATTCAATTTGTGTATGCTTCACGAGTTCATGAGATAGTAGGATTAATCATTGTCGAGGAGAACAAGATTTTTTGAGGTAAGAAGATATGACTAATTAACTTTATTATTTTTAATAATAATTTAATGTTCTATATTTCTAATATTCATATTCCATGTTTTGTGATTGGAAAATATTAATCAAGTGAACATTGTTATTGTAAATGAAAACGAGCGATTATACATCCTATACATTTATAGTATCTTCTTTATTCGTAAACTAGGACCACGGAATCTGTATGCATTTAAAAAGATAAACATGACATTTTAAAATACTACTAGCTTATAACTTGCAGATTCGCAAAATAAAACATGTATTATATAAAAGTGGCGAACAGATAATAAACGCACTTAATAAATATTGCAATTATCGATGTCTTTTACATCCTTTATTGTTGTGAGGATACAAATTGACACAATTCACGATTACAACTGAAAATGAAATTCATAAAATGAAAGCATATAGAAATAGATGGGTGGAGTAACTTGAGTAGATAGTTAAAATAGGTTCAGCTCAAAAGTTTAAAAAGAGAATTTGTTTTTATCATAGTTATGCAACTATTTGATATGAAATTATTCGTATGATTAACTATGACATCCTACATTGTCGTGTGTTGTCGTATATGACTTCTAAGGTAATCTATTTGTATACATTTATCTAAGGAATTAATCACATGGAATTCAATATATTAACTCCCGTTTCGTAGGATTTGGGCAAGGGAAACGTGACAATTTCAACTCAATTACTTACGAATGCTTCAGTTTGAATTCTAACTAATCAGTATAGTGTCGAATAGAATAATTGGCTAAAAATAGTTTTTATAATTATACTTAACACATTGACTATTTATTAAAAGAAAAACAAATACAGTTTGTGGGCCATCCAGACCCAAACAATCTTAACCATACTAAAAACATGTTCTAACCCAAACCATTATGAAGCACTACCCAGTCGGCCAGTCCACCCATTCTTCCACATCTAGGAACCTACATATAAAAAATCACTAAAGCCAATAGAAATCAAAGGCATGTTATTTCCTGTTTGAAAATAGTGCTAGTCCCGAATCCTTCCAGTCCAAAATATACCATGTCATGGTTCGACTCATGAGAATGTTCATGTTATATAAGCAAACAGAACAATGATGAAATAAATCATTTTTGTAATGTGAAACCAATGAAAAAGATGTATTACGAAAACAAAAATTCTTTTATAAATAATAATACTGAAACATACCATGCTCTATATTTTAAAACCACTATCGCTCTCAAAGTACATTCTATGAATTATAAATACAAAGGTTTCATACACTTGCAAGAGAAAGGAATAGTATACATCACTTCCCTTTTATAAACATAACCTTCTTTTTTAAGAGAGTGAGAAAGATGGAGAAACCGGTGCAACCAACTAGTGAATGGTCTCACGGTTGTGTGTTCGTTAAAGGCGCTACGTGATGGATGCTTATTGTTTTTGCAAAGCTATCATTAAGTAAAAGATATGAAAGACTCATGATTACCAATACAATAAAGCTAATAGAAGATTTTAAAATTGGGAGCATACGATAGTAATAAATTAAAATTAAATGCATAACGGAACAAATGAATCCTTAACAAATTGTGTTTATACATTACATTATTATAAAACCATATGTTACATCAAACATTCTATTTACAGATTTTATGCATATAAAATCTTGGATATTAGTACTATTAAGAACAATAACTACATTATCTACTTCATATATCAATATCATTGACTTGTGATAGATGCACATATATTAATTTTAGTATGGTTTGATATTCATCCATATGGATATACAACTCATTTTAAGCACATACAAAACAATGGAGTGGAGATGTATTATAGTTTTACTTTTACATTTTTCATGGATCCAAACTTCTAAGTGTCTTTTGAGCGATGGACCGAGAAAGACAAATCATTCAGCCAGCCGAAATTCGTCTTTGACTAAACAAATCTTTCTTTCAAGACTACTGCCATTCTTTTGAGGAATCCAAATGTCAAAATATACATTAATGAAGCATTTCTAACATGTATACTTATGCATGACCAAGAACGCAGAACACCAACTGGAGCGCCAGTTTACTTGTCACTGAACGACCCTATGTTGTGGCGTTTGAAGAACTCTCTAAATCCATACGCGCTGACATCATAGTTATACTGATATACATTGACAGGGATCATAAATATGGTCAGTACATCCATATGGCAAACATGACTAAAGCAGAAAAATGATTCGTTACTCAATTTACATTTGGATTAACTGAGAGTATAAGTAAAAGCAAACTCAAAAATAAATTAAGGCTAGATACAAACATGAAGTGTTTATGGGTGAATCTTTTTCAGCAGAACCATTGGAAACATGATATCCTGGCTCTTCTCAAAGTTTGCAATTATACCAACTCCATATTTATAAATTAGGTCAGATTGGAATTTAGTACTTAAAAGCAATCAACATGATGTATTTTTAAATGGGAGAAACCAACAAATTGATACAGAGTATTAAATATTTCTAGTCTTCTTCATTGGACAAGAATATACTATTAAACTAAAAAAGTTTAAAGAACTCACAGGTAAAACTTTCACCGAGTACTTTGTAACATTTGGATCAACAGCCCTTCCTGGATTATTTGCCTGTACCAAATGCACACATGTCAGTAAGAACATGCAGCTGACACACATTTTATGTAACCTTTTGTCCCATATGATTTGATGATTTCATTTCAATTTAATCTATGTTTGGGCCTTACACGGACACAATAATTCAACTGGAAAGATATTAACAAAACATATTCTATCAGTTGCAAATGTTATAAGCCAGAGTAGATGTGACAATTTTGACCATTTTGTAATACATAGGTCGATCAAACTAGCACATATATAAGGTTATTTTATAGTTGAGGCAAAATTATTGGCCACTTTTGTTGGACAAAACATGCGTCTTTTTACTGATAATAATACTCCACGATTCAAAGTTATATTCCAAAACAAGAGCACTACTGAAAGAGTGAATGTATCTCATGTCAGTGAAAGTTGTATATTGATCTAGAATTGATATTTTATCTGGTCAGAAGCTAGCATTAGATGGTTATTGACGTATGTATGGACATCTATTCAGGTTAGATCAAAGCAATGCACGTCAGTACCCATCATTAGCTACAGAAAATTTTGATAGTGTACGGGAGATTTTGTTCAGAAAATATCAATGAAACTTTGTCTGATGACATTTTTGGAGATATAAAAACAAGACTAAGATGAAGACCATAAGTGGCATTTTTGACCCACTCACTTATGAATGTGTCAATTCAAATTAGTATTTGTCTCCAAACGGGTAACAAAGATTAACTAGAAAAGAAGCATAAAGTTAACCTAAGTGTATTATTCATACATAAGTCCAAAAGCATAAGATTAAATAAACAAATATCATTATTTCTTGTAAAATGGTTTTGTAATCATGTTTGTCACTCTATTTTTCTTCATTAACTTCTATTCTTTTTGAAGAAATGAGTGTTCTGGACCTCTGGTCAACCCAACCCACCTAACCTGCCTGACCCTCCCCTTTTGCTACCTATACTGAAGAAGACTATGCAGATTACAAGAAAAGAGAAGTATAGAACTTACTTGTGCTGGGCTATGAAACATTTCTATGAACGGATAATCCTTCTTTTGTCGTGTCATACAGAATCCAATATATTTGGGGCACTCGACCTGAAATACACCATCAAGGAACCAGTAAACTATGATAAGCGGCCCAAACACTAACTTGAAAATTCAAATAATTGAGTACCGTGTCAAATATACTTGCATAAATCATATTAGTAAATACAAATTCAACTCTTAAATAGAAAATGAGGTTTTATGCTTTAATAATCCACTTTGAGGACTTTCACTCCATTTGACTCATTTCCTTTTAAGCTAACCTTCTTTTGTCACCCATTTAAGCCATTAGAGATAATCTATAACCTGATTCATATGATCTTTGGGATATAGATTTACATAAATAAAAATACGATTTATATTCAATTACAAACTAACAAGAACCAACTTACGCGCATAAATTTAATTTGAGGATAAAACTCAGCGGCAGCTTCCTCCAATACTTTGTCAAGATGTTTGGTGAGATTACTCCTGCAACAAAAACAAGCCCATAAAACTTGGTATTTTCATTACAAACAAAAGATGGAATATAAGAACCGCATGAACATAAATAATGTACGAAAGGATATTAGGTTACTTGATGGTGAATGCAACGATCACCGGGTGACCTTGATGTAGAAGATGAACAAATTCACGCTCTGAAGTAAAATGAATAACCCTTGATGGCCCAAGATCCTTTGGATATCCGGTATAATACCTTTAAGATAACAATTGCAATACAATACAATACAATACAACATGAAAAAAATTTAAAATGGATAAATTTTTTCAAGAGAGTGAGGTTACTATAACAGGTTGGTCCTAAGACCTTATACAAGTTTAAAAGCTTTGTGGAATTGAAAATGCGGAGGACAAGAACATGAAATGAAGATGTAAAATAAACAAAACTAGCAGAAACCAGGAAATAAATGAACACATACTTGCAGGTGGAACGAAAATTCATCATCATATTGTTGAAAAATGATTGCTCCTCCATCTATATATGCAAGAACTCAAAAACAAAGCTTTTAAACAGCTCCTAACAATCTGAAAAACATCAAACAAAACAATTGCACATTGAGTCAAACTGGTAGGGTAGCATCTCAAAATGGAAAAGATTTAAATATGTATCAAAACTGGTTCTGCTTCAATTGGTTTGGGCTGATCCGCCAACACAATTTTTGTCCAATATTTTATAAATAACCATGTATCAATGAGTTAAATAACTATCTATGTAACTTTAAAATGAGCAACACTAGGTAAATAACTAAATATACCAGCAAGTCATAATACAGAAAAATGCAATCTTTCCCAAAAACAAAAACAAAAACAAAAATTGGAAGCCAAATGTTCAAATTCAAATTTCAGATCCCGCATACAAATAACATGTAAATAGAGTTGTGCGTTGCACAAATTCCTTTTGGTAAGAACCTAATTTTATTTCTCTTCTTTGTCAAATCTATCCGATACGGTAAAATACAGGAATGGGTAGCTACAAAAGTTGGGTTGATTTTATAGAAGTATGAGAATTTAGGGTTAATTAAGTGACAGGATTGGAGATAATTAACAAATAACATGAAATTTGATACCTTCGATAGAAATTTGAGTGAAGAATATGATACTAACGCTGCGTCCGTTACTTCTGTTTTTTGGGTTTAGGGGTTTTGGGTAAACACATATGACCCGTTAATAGTTGCGGGTTTTATTTTGACCCATCTGGTCATTTATTTATTTGCTATATGCTACGATGGTAACGAGTAATTTCCACTTGATAGTATCATTAGTTTAACGCAAATCAAATTTTTCTAGAACAACCATGTATAAAACTTCTTTAGTGAGTTTCACTCCTAAAACGCGTATAATGTTACTTAAATAATTTTTACTCTACCACAAAGAAATTGTGAAAACTTGGAAATGTTCGCAATCTTATTTATTTAGTAATTATGTGACTTCTAACTTCTAACTTGTAAGCACATATCAAAACACAAAAACATATACTTGAAGTCGTATGTAAGTCCAACCATTATGTCTTGAAATATTCATTGACCATCATATGCTTGAATGAGCCCGACCCGACCCGGCCCAAACACATATGAAATCCAACATTTTCAAAAACATAGCTTTCAAATGAGCAAAAATATGAAATATGAATTTTACTACATGAAAGATACAAAACATTACAACATTACTACTACAAAACTAACCGTTATAATAATAATAATAACTCTATATAAAGATAACAAAATGACACTACATTGAGCCCAGCTCCTTGGGAAAATTTGCTGGCTCATCTTGAATCCTAAGCAAATACAACCAATTCTTGATCAATCACTCTCAGCCAGATACAAAAGAATCAGATGCGTTTTGCAACCCAAACTTCATTGTTCACTTCATCCTAAAATGCACAGTTTCAGTTTCACCTCGGATAGTGTACCATTGAAGAAGCATATAGTACATCAAACAAGCTGGAAGTGGCACCATCAAAACTTAATACTCTTTACACCTAGCTTTTTCTACGTCTTATTAATGAACACTTTTACAAAGAATAGACCAAACATGAATTACTGATCATAGCCCATGGCTACAACAGGGATCCGAACCTTATGTCCTCGGTTTCCTTTCAAGAAAACCTCCCCAAAACTGTAGGTCCCGGTGACTGACCTTACGGTTAGAGTGATATAGAACTTACGGGATTCTCCCGGCTTAACAGTCATGGCTACAGGGTTTGTTTCAATGGCTACGGCTGGTGACATACGAGCGGTGATCTTGTATGTCTCTTCTTGATCAACATTTGTGACAGTTCGGGTCACGGTTTGAGTTCTTACAAGATGGGATATTGCGATCGATGGTGAGTTTAGATTGTATGGATGGCCAAGTTTGTAGTTGCATGGCTGGTGCGTGTAGTTTCGGATTTCACGAGAGTCGAGCCCGGGTGTGGTGCACAAGAACCCTAGATAATCTTCATAACCTTCAAATAAAAATCAAATAATTAGCACATTCAATCATAAAATTATTATAAAGATTTAGAACTATTGACCCTTTTGTACCATTGTTCTTGCAAAAATGAGTGATTTTTAACAAAAAGAAGCCAAATTTAGAGGTGAAAATTTTGATCAAGTAACTTGTGAATGGGTTGAGTTGGACATGTCTATCTAATGGGTCAAGCATGTAAATTCAAAGCAATAGCAAAAAGGATCAAATGGGTCGAAAGTTGCCCAAGTTATTATTTTTCTATGCATAACACCTCCCAATTATTGAAACATTATAACTTCTTGTAATCATATTTGACACAATAATTGTTCATGATATATTAGAAATTTCCTCAATAAGCTGTTAAGGACCACCCAACCTGTCCATTTTGCCACCTCAAGTTCAAACCATATAAGTTGTGAGAACAAACCTGCATCGAAAATGAGGCCAGGATCCAAAGCTGCTCGGGGATTAACATGACCACTGCCATAATCAAATGGTGTGGCCTTAACAAACGTCATTGTCTCAGAACCCGAATATTGTTGGGCTAGAATCGGTCTTTCACCTCTATCAAGTGTTTTTGATGTTGTCATCAAGGCTGACTTGATGGCGGCTGGGCTCCAGTGAGGGTGCTTCTGCTTCACAAGAGCTGCAATTCCAGCTATATGTGGTGCAGCCATGCTAGTTCCAGAGATCATAGCAAAGTGTTCTCCTGTGAGAACATAAAGAATCAAAATTTCAAATTATATTGTTTTTCAAGTATATCAGCCAGAGGTGACATTTTCCACCCATTTTACTTATAAATGGGCAGACTTGGCTTATGTTTGATCTCAATAGGTCAAACAGGGAAAATCACAAATTTACTCAAAAAGGAAATGGGTCAAACAGGTGGAACTCAAAGTCTCAAACAAAGCAATGTTTATGCATACAACCTCCTAAATCGTTTTCGTCAAGACATTAGATAATTGTTTCTAACACACTAAGAAAATACAAAAAGACTTGAAAATATGTCTCGGGTGAACCCGACCCATTTTGACGCGTATAAGAAATCTCCCATTTTGACATGTTAATTATCTCAACCAACGTGCCCATTTTGCCACCACTACTGTGCACTTTTTGTCCATAATTGCACATGTTCACCAAGCATAGTATTATTTTTGTGTTTAGACAAGGATTGTTGTTTGTTTCCAATGAGAATCCAAATAATAACTCGAGGTTCTTACCCAAGTAATTAGCCTCATCTGTTCCATTTGGGGACCAAGAAGCCCAAATTAAAGAACCAGGTGCTAAAATGTCAGGTTTCAATAGATCGGCATCTTGATAGCTGTAATCTTTAATGTTTGGCCCTCGAGCAGAAAATAATGCAACCATTGGTGCTGATTTGTGAATAATCGGCTGCAAACCGTCTCCAATGGCTCCTACTGCTTTAAAACTCTTCACTCTCCCAGTCCAGTCCCTTGAAGTCGAGACGTTGTAATAATCAATAAGCTCCTGAAACAATACACAAAGTATAACGTTTCCTTTGCATTTTTAACCAAGAACAGTGGTTAGTTTCGGATGTGGCAAATGGGTGGATTGGACTGATTGAATAAAGTATCATTTCAGGTACCGGTTGAAAGTTGAAACTAGCATCGACCCAAAAAAAAAGTTAATTTTAAATTCTTATATATTATTATTATGTCAAATATAATTACAAAAATTAGATTGTACCAATGACAATCTAACTTCTTGTATAAGTGACAGGAGAAGCTTTATGCATTAAAAATACCCTTCGGGCGACTTTCGACACATTAGTCTCTTTAC
This sequence comes from Logfia minima, assembly GCA_963921325.1. Lineage (NCBI taxonomy): Eukaryota > Viridiplantae > Streptophyta > Magnoliopsida > Asterales > Asteraceae > Logfia > Logfia minima. The sequence goes on from OY992767.1 coordinate 35,899,910, forward strand.
CAATTTGATCCGTTGCAACACATAAACCAAAATTGACCCATTTTTGAATAAATGGTCAAAATTGCCACCTCTAGTTAGTCTACAATGAAAAGCCAAACAAGAAGTGTTGAGTACCGTTGACTTATCAACATCAGTGATGAGAATTCCGGGAATGCCAACGGGTACAGGATCAAATTTTGTTCCCGGAGAGGCATTCTCGACAGCAAGAACAAAACCGATTGCACCTAGACTTTTGGCGGTTTCAGCAACCTTTGCCATTGATGCTGTTCCAGTCACAAAATTAAAGGAATACCCACAAAGAAGTATGTTCCCTTTCACCATATTTTTGTTTAAGACTTCAGGTCTTTGACAATCCGCCGGATTAGACTTGCCCGACGAATCTAACATGACATCATTCGCAGCTACAAGGGTATATTTTTTATTCAGATGCGTAGCAGCTGCATCGATATATATTGGGTCAGATTCAATCAAATACTACGCTTTTTCAAACTAAAAAAATTAATACTAACACTTACGACTTCAAGTTGTAATAATTAGTTATAAGTCCAAGAAACACAAATTTGAAAACCACCTTAAAAGACTTTAACTTACGTGACATGCCGATTCCAGCTAGGATCTTGCCGTTACCGAGAGTCAAATGGTTTTTATATCTACGATCATCAACAGCCGCGGCAACAGATGCGATCCATGGACTATAAGACACTAATGTTTTGGCGAATGGGCCTCCATTTCCGGCTGCTTGTGCAACAAAAACTCCGGATTTTACAGCCGACAGAAGTACAGCATCAAAAGGGTTTAAAAAGGTGGTCCTTGTGGTAGCTGGAGGACTGTTGGGACCAACCGACAGATTGATAATGTCAACACCATCATGAACCGCCTGTAAACAGATTAGTTGGCATCACTACAAATACTTATTATCAAATTCGTGATCTAGGAGCGATATGACAGACTGAATGAAACCTGCTCAATGGCAGCAACGACATCAGCGACAAATCCTCCAAAGAGCCTGAAGAGTGCCTTATATACCGCAATCCTACTCACATTGTATATTATTGATGTGTTAGAAGAGTGATAACAGTTCTACAAACACCCTACAGAGTGAAATATAAACCACTACAGAGTGACAATTAGCAGTGGCAAAGTGAGCAGGTTGGGCAATGGTTGAAGATGAGTAATTATCAGTATGGGCCAGGTTGGTTTGACCCAAAAACACTTTTGTGTCAATTTATTGTGAAAGGATTTGGACAGAATTAATGTGTTCTATATTATTACAACCTATTTGCCCTATGTGATCCATCTCCTTTTTAGCTTTACTTTTTAACTTATATTACTCATTTGCCCTTTTAGAAAAAAAAAAAAGAAAAGAAAAAGGCCCAGATCAAGTCGTTCATAACTAAATGGGGGTGAAATCGCCATCTTAAGTAAATATATAACTGCAAAAAAACCATCATACTTCCTACATAATGTTCACATCGCTCATTCTTGCCAATTACATGTATTTCTTGCAATTTCACAAAGACAATGTAGTATTTGTTTGCAACTGAAAAAAAAAGTAGGACTACTTGAAGCTTTAGTTTCCATGTTAGCACAATAAAATGGTGTTCAAACCTGGCCCGAGGAGCCATTCCGCTTGCTCTTCCATACTCATATCCATGTAATCGTACAGGAACCCCATTGTTTCCAGCAGCAATAGATGCAGTGTGACTGTCAAACAATAATCAACACTTTGAACAAAAACAATTAACAAATTTAGAAAGAGCAGAAATCAATACTAACCTTCCATGCCCATCACCATCCAAAGGAGAAGCAAAATCAATGTCGGGATTAAATGCTCCAGAAACCATAGCAGCTTTTGCAAAATGTTGAGCCCCGACAATCTTTCCATTGCAGAAACTCCTCTTTGTATGTGGATCAACTTCACATTTCCCTCTATATCTTGGATGCGGCTCGTAGGGGTCAATTCTTGGATTTTGAAAGCTTGGATGGTGAGGGAATATGCCAGAATCTACAAAGCCGATCACAATGTCTTCTCCAGCTCGGTCAAAACCACCACCAGTTGGCCAGACTCCAGTTGGAAGCCCCAAAAACTGTGGGGTGTGTGTGGTGAGTTTTCTCACCTTCCAATCTCTATCGACAGACTTCACACCAGGGGCTCGCCTAAGCGTTTCTGCCTACTAATATTCATATAAAAACGTATAAGAAAACAACATTGCGAGACCTACCCAACTACAGAATCTTAGAGGTGGCAACAGGCAGACTACGGGGCAAAACAGATTTGGGTAGGAACAGGTCAATCTGGGTCGTGTTGAACCGTTGACCCAAAAAATTTATCGTACTTTTTATTAAAAAAAATTTTAATTATTTATGTTTCGATTACAAAAGCAGTTTTACTAGAATGTTTGTATAAATATCGCAGAAAGTTGGTTTTGGGCGATTTTCAACTCGTTCAACACTTCTGGCTTGTTCTCCTTTTGCCTAAATTTTGTTATTTGACCCGTTAGATTAACACACAACACACAACATAAATGGAAGTAAAATGTCCAGTTGTGACCTGCTCAGGCGAAATGTGGACGGCAAAACCATTGATAAGATGCTTGTAGCTGTACAGTTTTGTGTACGTTTCAGCATCAAATAGAGTCTCAAGAAGCTTATCGTGCCTCGTTTCAAGGTGTTGAGAATATGATGTAACCAAGTCACTGAGTACAGAGCAAACGAGTTTAAAAACAGAAAAGGCAATCAATAACACGAATAAGAATAAGACAAGTATTACAGAAAATTCAGCCATTTATTACATCGTTATTTCAATAATATGCCCGATTTGAGAAAAACTAACCTAGTAACATCAAGTTTCTGATCAGATTCAACAGCAGTAGCCTCAAAACCATCAATATCACCCCTATAACTTATCACTGGATCTCCTTCAATCGTTACGATATAAACCTCGGAATTTGCAATAAGTAGAAAACTGAATAAAACCGAAATCAAAAAAATATGCTCAACATTCATCATCATGTCTTCACTGATCCACTGATCACCACATAAACCTGTTTCCATTCAACCATAATTTCAAATCAAATCACATGATTCAACTTTATTCCAATCAATATAAACAGCAAAACCTCATGTCATAAAAATCCAAGTTCTTTTTCTGTTCAATCTTGAGTGTATAGATCATACAGTTCATATTAAAAAGAGTAACTAATTCAATTCAAGAGTCATTTAGAGAAAAAAAAATAAAAAATCTTTAATCTTTGTTTACAAAAACTCAAAATCACATCAAGACATAGAAACATATTAAAAAGGGGTAATTCAACTTAATTCAAGAATCATAAAAAATATAAACAATATGACATAAGATGCCTACCAATTTGATTTAATTTACAACACTGCCTATGAATTACATCTGATCCCTGAAGTTTATACACACACAAAAATCAGTTAACAACCAATGTACACAAGAAAAGAATAATAAAAATGATTTTGTGAACTTCACATCTTGAATCAACAAATAAAACTTAAAACCCATAAAGATTAAACAAAAAAGTTGTGAACTTTACTCGCATTGATCCAAGAAAAGAATAGAAAAAAGAAAAAAAAACTATGTTAACTTCACATCTTTAAACAGCACTTGCAACTAGAAACCCATGATGATTATACAACATAAGTTGTGAACTATACTCACATTGATCCAAGAATATTTTTTTGTGAACTTCACATCTTGAAATAAGAACTGAAACTTAAAATCCATAAAGATTAAACAATAAGGTTGTAAACTTTACTTACATTTATCCAAGAAAGAATCAAAGTAAACCCACAATAGAATCTTTACTGATCTAGTAAGTGGGTGGTAAGTAGCAAACACAAATGTTTTGAGAAAAATGAAAGTAAACGAGGTGAAATAAACAGCTACATTACTGTTGGAATCATGAAGTAGAGTGAAATAAAAAATAAATAATAAAAGTACAAATGATTTATAATGTGGGGAAATATGGAAATGGGAGCATATTTTGGATGAAGGGATCAAGAGCAAAAGGACAGTGAAAGTGTGTGTGTTTGGGGGGTAGTTAGGGTTTTTCACTTTTTGGGAGGGCGCCAGACAAGCTACCCAACAAAAGTGGAGTCATCTTACCTGGGTAAATCCACCTTAAAATTCAGGTAAATGTCGCTAATTTTTTGTTTGCCCCTTTTTTAGTATGATGACTTGTACATATAAAAAAAGTTACAAACTATAAAAGGATATATATTTAAAAAAAAAAAAACACAACTACTTACACTCGACATTCATAAATATATACATTTGTATAAATTAACAATATCAATTAAAATTTTTACCTCAATACTACTAGACGAATAACTATCTGATTATAAAATATATGTTATACGATGTCATACGATTGTAATATATTTTAAACATTTTCCACTGAAATCTTGAAAGTGGATTAACATGTTTTGCAAATCAGCACTGTAAGTATATAGATATTTGTAAAACTCAAGTAATAATTATATATTGGTATTGGTATTGATTTTAAGATTTTGTCGATAACGGCCCTATATTTAGTTCAGTTGTCATTGCACCAACAACATTGGTAGTTTTACCCCTTACTCCCTTAGAAAAGAAATTGAGAGCTTAATCTTAGTAGTTTTATTCAATCGAATTATATATCTTTACATTGTTTTTTTTATAACTGCTTGTTAGATGTTAGTGGTTCAGGTCTAGCAGCGACATTCAATTGGGCAATATGCTAACCCTGAAACCCTCATGTTTCTCCTTTTTTTCTATCGCATGAAGAGGTAAAAGTCCCGGGTGAAACTCGAACTTGAAAACTCCCATAGCCAAACATTTTCTCAGACCCCATAAAGATACTTTGGTGGCCAATTAGCTAGCCCAAATGATTATATCTTTACATTTTAAAAGTTCTTTTTAGTTATTTGCGTCATCAATTGTAACCATTTAAAACACAATAGTACGATTGTAAGTCAAATTTACATTTAATAGATCGTGCAATAGTTTAGGAATAAATACACAAATAAAGTTCGAAACTGAGACATTTTTCTGAAGTTGTCGGACTCCATTTTCTTGGTAAACGGCTACCCGAAAAACACTGAAAACCGTCACGTGTGATGCATATATTTTAAACACATATTACAATATTATTATTAATTCATTATTTTTATTTATTTTCATTATAACTATTATATAACTATAAAATATTATAGTCTTTAATATAATACGGAGTATAATATAATGTTAAAATATGATACAACGGATGGATCGTACCGGGTGTCACTACTGTATTATTTTATCTTCAATATTCGGATGAATCTTTACTATTTGTTTATTCAATTTTATTATTATATATGTTAAATGTTTTATCTAGAGTAGTGACGGTTCACAACTTACATGTGATGAAAAATGAATTTTATCATGGATTTGTAATTATATATATTATTATTTAGCATTGTTAAATGTCATTCAATAGTCGATAGATAGTGAGTTTTTTTTTGTCATTGATCCTAAATAATATTTCTTTTATAAAAAGTTCTAAATTTAAATAACTTTTTATAAAAAGATAAATAAGATATTCATATACTTTTTTTTGTCTATTAGTGTAACATGATGTTAAAATACAAGTTTTATATTTTTTTATTTTTAGATATTAGTATATTTCTAGTAATGATTGAAGTTGTATTTATTTCTTACGACTATATACCAATATTTTGTAAATATTCTTTTATAATCGTATGAAGATTTTAAGAACTATTAAAATTTTAATAACAACTGGTAAGTGTAAAATTGTATTAAAGATATAGAATTTTAAGAAACTAAAAATAGTCAAATATATATATATATATATATATTATTAGGTAAAGTTATTCAAATTGATTGTATGAAAATTTGTTTTAATAGTAATAATAGAATAGAGAACTGACAAGAAATGACATAGTATATATTAGTAAGCATGAGATATATTTGAAATATGAATAAAAACACTTCATAAAAAAAAAAAGGTAAATAAAAGTTGGTATAAATCTTGTCTTAAACTTATAATGCCTGAAAAAAAGTAGTGTCAAGAAGTAATAGTTTTGTCTCCTATGCTCTTTTTGTAACTAAGAAGCTAAATAGCACCGAATTAGACAACATAATCACTAATAACAGTTAAGACTTAAGATGATTAATAAACGTTTTTGTAAAATATTATTTTGCTCACATCCTCTTGTTACACGTTGACTAGTTATATTGATTAAAACAATAAATAACTTAGTGATGATATGCTCATAAGAAATATATAAAGAGTAATCAATAATCTAATAACGTCCCGTAATCATAAAAATTATAAGTACTTAATTTGGTAACTTAGATTACGATTATTCCGACCATCAAATTATGACGAGTACAACTTCTAATTAAAATTCAGAATATCATACGGAGTAATCAATGAACGAAATTTTATATTTAAGTTACACTTTTGCATAGACTAAAAACTTGTTCCTGAAAAACCATAACAAAAATGTAATTTATAATTTATATTACTAGCTAGTGAACTTCTAAGCCGTGCAATATCCACGCCTAAAATCGTCCATGTTAATTTTTATATAATATTACGTATATATTATATTTATTGTTGGTACTTAATTGAAATGTATAAATATACGAAGAGTGAAGACAATAGAATATTATGTTATTAGCAATCGATCATTTAAGATGACCAAGTTCAAAAGCATCTCATTTGTTTATTCTGTAAGTACATACGTGTTTCTTATTAAGGTGTGAATTTAATAAAAGTGTTCTTTATAAGTATATTAAGATTTTAATTTAAGATTAAGGTATAGTGAAAAACTAAAAATTAAAGTACCAAAAAAAAAAAAAAGTTGAGACACATGTTATTTTGTAAGATGATGATGTCATCTTTTGTATGTTAACGTAAGACAAAATTGAAGTAAGATAAGTATTTTTGAAGTGACAATTATATATATGTAAGGTATATATATATATATAGTATAGGATTTAGAAATAAAGAAACTTTTTAAGAGAAGGTAAAAAATTATATATTTAAAATTATAATTCAGTAAAAAATAAGTATAATTAATAAAATATAAATATGATTTCAAACTGAATTAAAGAGTTATTTTGTTGAATCCAAGTGTTAAAAAACTCTTATTCCCCTTCTCCATCAATTTTTCATTCTCCCTTTAACTCACTCCTATATATATATATAGAGAGAGAGAGAGAGAGAGATATATATGAAAATGATCCATAGAGAAGCTCTAAATCTTGGAGAATGAGGGAAGCAAATCTTAGCCCTTGATTTTTTTATAAATAAATGTTTTTAACATTCATTTGTGATGAATATTAAATTTTGAAATTATTTGTGATTTTTAAAATTCATTTATGATGAAATCAAAGTTGAGATTTGCTTTCCTCTTTTTAATTTTTTTGTTTCCCTCTTGATCACCATTCTATATATATATGTATTAATTGTAAAGTAAAGTAAGGTGATGAAATGACATGATATTATATTATATAAAAATAAAGGATATAGTTATCTTAAAATATAAATGGGACAAAAATATTTTGTATCGGATGCCCTTACTCTTATGAATCATGTAACTGGAAAACTATCTATTTTGATTGAAACTTTTAACCTTTAGAGTACAAATATAATGGGAGGTGGGGGACGAGGGGCCACCACACTTGTGTTTGGTTTAAACACTAGCATGTGATCGTAGTTACATAACCATGTCCCTCATATGATATGATAGCTATTCAATTCAAAACAATAATACATATAAATTCATAGCTGTAATTATTCAATGCAATTAATTATTAGATTTTTAAGATAAACAATATGTAAATTATTATCTACCTGCTAACGTATTAAAGTCGTACAGTATGTGAATTTTGTAGATTATGGACCATATTAAATTTATGTTTTCATATGTGTATTGATTGATTAGTATAACTTTTTATTTTGAACTTTGATGAGAGGCTTTAGACTTCAGAAGTAAGAAGGTGAGCTGACTTTAAAAGATTTTATTAGAAGTAGAACATCAACACAACAAGAAAAGGAGAAACAAGTACAACCAACCTACTTTTAATATGAAATTCACTGCACTTTGAAAGTGTTTAGATTCTTAGTTTGTAGTGAGTGAATATCTAAAAGAATAGAGTGACCATCTTTGAAGATCTAATATCAAGTGGTATAATAAGATAAACATGGATATAACAAATATCTGGCTCTCGTCAAACTAGAAAAACTTCGAAAACAATTCCTCCCACTTTTATTCGAGCTTCAGATATGAGACCTATAAGAAAGTCTATTACTAGTACCATGAGTTGGTCTCCCATTAATACTTCACAGTAAATTACTTTCTCTCTGTGATCCTCGCTGCTTACTGCTTATGCTTATTTGTTATTTCAATTGTTATGCATACCTATAATTCATCATCAGGGTCAGAAGATGAGGTTCGAAATCGTCTCCCTATTGCATCAAACTTTAAGATACTTTAAGCAATCTTTTTTGTGTTAATGGAAAAGTACAGATTATCATAAATTATCAAAGACACTTGAAAGATGTTTGAAAATAGATAATTTCATTTTATCAAATTACACTAGAAGAATACTTACATAATACAACGATATTTTAACAATTATCTCATATCTTAGCATTTGCATTTGATTTGATTGTAGAAATCTTGTTTTCAAATTTATACAGCTGTTATACTAGTAAAAACATAAATCAAATTTTTATCTTTAACCAAGTAAAGTTCTCAATTTTTGTAAAATGACATACAATCGTAATTTTTTAGTTCAATCATCTTTGTGTATTAGGTCTTTGTAGACATGTAATCAATTAGTGTAAGTTATTAAGCTATTTATTCAAGGGTAGTAATGTATCCATTATTCTTTTAATAAATTTATTAAAATTAAAATTGTATATTAATCATGTTTATATAAAAAAAAACTCTTAGATCTTGACAATTTTATCAAAAGGGAGTGGATATTTATTTAACCCATCTTTTTACTCTTGAAACAACTTTATTTTTCAAGTTGTAATGCGGCAATCATATTATAGTTTTTTTTCTCTTGATAATTAACATGCAATATAATTCTATAAACATGTGGTATTAATAATTAGGCACGTTTTCATTTATATTATAAAAAGTGACATTTTCACTATCGATCTTGATACAGTAACTCGAGAAGAAAATAATTATTATTTAAAAGTTTATTATTTACTCATAATCAATATTGGAAAATTGGATCAATATAAGATCTTATTGTTAAAAAATGTAGTAATATTTGTAGCTCAAAGATAATTAAATGGTAAAAAAGTGGTCAAAGTGGGATCAGTCATCATTAGACTTATTGTGATTGGACCGTTGGACCATGATTAATTTTTTTAAATGAACTTTACTAAATAAATATTAAATATAAATACATTATTATGATAGTGACAAAATAGAATCCTTAACTGAACGCTAACTAATATCCCTTTTATTTGAAAAAAGAAAATATAATTTAAAAATAAAAAGAACATATATATATATATAACATATGAGAGAAGTTATTGTGATTTTATTTTTTGTGATAGTAATTATAAGAATAAATATTTTTTTATTTTTAATTTAATATATTTATAATTTTTATAAAAAATAAAAAAATAAGATCAAAATTTATTATAATTTTATTCTTTATAACATGAGATTGATTTAAAACAATAAATATATGTAAATTTGTATCTCACAATTTTTTTAACTTTTAACTATGATACATACTATATATTTTTTTAATTAAATTTAAAAATAAAAAGTTCAATTTTACTATTATTCTTCACGTAGAAAACTAAACTATTTGAAACATATCACCCGTTAATACATTGCTTAAAACTGGAAGAAGCTGGTAATACTACGCATCCACCAAATTCTTCTTCCTACGCATAGGTTCATCTTCAACAAAGTTTTTAAAAAGACACTCTTGGCCCTGACACTATTAATGAATAACACAATCTTCACAATTCTTTTACTGCTGTACAAATGGGACCTGAAATTCTTGGTTCAGTTTTACATAAATGTTCGAAAACAAAATCTTTTCGCCGTGGGTTTTCCCTCCATGCTGTTGCTGTCAAATTGGGTTTTGATTCCAACATCATTATCTCAAATCATGTTCTCAATATGTACGCAAAATGCGGTAACGTTGAATTCGCACGTCACGTGTTTGATGAAATGCTCGAACGAAACATAGTCAGTTGGTCTGCTATGATTTCTGGGTATGATCAAGCTGGAAAGTCCTTAAAAGCAGTTGAACTCTTCGCACAAATGAAAGTTGAGCAAGCTAATGAGTTTGTGTTTGCTAGTGCTATAAGTGCTTGCGCTAGCATGCTTGCAAATAAGGTAGGTAAACGAATTCATGCACAGTCAGTGGTTCTCGGTTACGCAAGTGTTTCTTTTGTTTCTAACTCGCTTGTGTCGATGTACATGAAATGTGGGCAGTCTAGTGATGCATTGTCAGTTTTTATGAGATGTTCTGAACCGAATGTGGTTGCATATAATGCTATAATTACAGGGTTGGTCGAAAATGGACAAGTTCAAAAAGCGTATGAGATGTTTAGACTTATGCGTCGACAAGGTTTTGTTCCAAATCGTTTTAGTTTGGTTGGGCTTTTAGGAAATTGTATCGGCCCGAATGACTTTTGGATTGGGATGGAATTGCATTGTAAAACAATTAAACTCAATCTTGATAGCATTGCTTTCGTTGGCAATGTGCTAATTACAATGTACTCAAAGTTTAATTTGATTGAGGAAGCCGAGAAGATATTTTGGTTGATTGAGGAAAAAGATATGATTTCATGGAATACATTTATGGCTATGTCTTCTCATGTCCTTGATCATGCCAGGTGTTTAAGCGTTTTCAATGAGATGTTAAAAACATATAAATTAACACCCGATGATTTCACATATACAAGTGCCCTTGCTGCATGTTCGGGCCTTACTTCCTCTCTTTTAGGCAGGGAAATTCACGGAAAATTAGTCAGAACACGGTTGAACTATGATACTGGCGTTGCTAATGCACTTGTAAACATGTATGCAAAATGTGGTTCTATTAAACACGCGGTTACTACTTTTAACCTTATGGGAATACATAATCTTGTTTCGTGGAATACCCTCATGGCTGGTTTCGCGAATCATGGATTAGGGAAACAAGCAATTGAATTATTTGATCGAATGAAGGAATTACACGTGAAGCCTGATTCCGTTACATTTATTGCACTTCTAGCAGCCTTGAATCACACAGGACTAGTCAATGAGGGTAAATTTTATTTCCAAAAAATGCAGGAAACTTACGGGATTACTCCCAACGTTGACCATGTTTCTTGCATAGTTGACTTATTAGGTAGAGCTCGAAGAGTTAAAGAGGCAGAAGAGTATATGGAAAGATATTCTTTTGAACAAGATCCTGTTGTTCTCGGGTGCTTACTGTCTGCAAGTCGAGTGCATGGTGATCTTGTTGTAGGCAAGCGCACAGCTGAACGTTTCCTGAAGATTCAAAAAGTTTCTACTTCGCCTTACGTGTTATTGTCTAATTTATATGCTTCAGAGAGCATGTGGGATGGTGTAGCAGAGGCTAGAAAACAGTTGAAAGATAGTTCCATGAAGAAGGAACCAGGCCATAGTTTGATTGAAGTTAACCGGAGTGTGGCGAAATTCACTGTTGGCAGAATTTCTCATTCAAGAATAGAAGAGATTGTTCGTGTACTTGAAGTTTTGAGCTTTTCAGAGGACGAGTTCACTTGGTGTTACTAATATATTTTGTTGATACAAAAAGATATGCGAGTTTGTATTATCTTATTGATCAGTAATTAGTTTCGAGTTAGAATCCAAGAAGTTAGAATTCCAGTTACTTTCTACCCTTTAAATCGAAATCATTTTTACCATTCATGCACAGCTTGTTTGTTAAAAGCAGAGGTGGTGAAATGGACGGGTTAAATGGGTCAAAGTAGATCTGGGTCAAATGGGTCATTTGTGATACTGAGCTGGGTGGGTTACCATTTACTTTATGTATTCTTTTCAAATTGTTAAGATATGTTTCTGAAAAACAAAACAAAAAAAATCTATGAACAACAGAGTTACCAATAACCAAATTGGGCCGTATTACCCCTCAACACTATGTGATACTACCTGTTTGTTTCATCTTGAAATTGTTCTTAACGTTTTGACACCTTTAACGAACCCACACAGGAGCAGAATATGCATGAAAGAGTCTTCATTGATGAAGAAGTAATGAAGATAGTGGCTTGCTAGCGCCTTCAAGATACCAAAGAATGTGCTTAACTACCATCCAATGAATGGCCATACCTGTCTAAAGGTATGGAGACACCTTGCTAAAAGCATATGCAATCTGTGGCATGCTAAGAACGGGATACTGCCTAGCTAAAAGATGAATGATACTCGAATACAGTGACTGTTGGCGATCATGACATAGAAATAGATTTATCATGCATCAACGCAAAGTATCTATTAGATTTATCATCATCAAACATAAGCTTGAGAATAAATCAAAAGGATCCACAAGCTACTTGACCAACATGTTGAAAAGTTCCTTCTAAGGCCACTCCGAGCAGCAAACAGGATACAACTTTCTCACCATCAGCTTGGGTCCTGCAGCAGCCAAGAGGGCTAGAGTTGAATGGGTCTGGAACCCAGTGTTTGTCTTAGGTCGCCCAGCCTGGCCCAAAACATCAACGGCTTGCCCTACCCGAACTGGTACCGACAAAGCTTTCAGATTTTCATCCAGAGTCAGCAGCATTCTGGGCTGTTAAGTAATCACCAGTATAGTTTTGGTGGGAAAAAACAAAATGAAAAAACAGAATAAGGTGATCGAGGCAATTTATGTATAAACAGGTCAATTTGAGTTATACTTGGCCTATGACAAATCTTTTCACATTGTTTTGACATTGTGATCAAGTGAATGAAGTGATCGAGGCAATTTATGTATAAACAGGTCAATTTGAGTTATACTTGGCCTATGACAAATCTTTTCACATTGTTTTGACATTGTGATCAAGTGAATGAATAAAACTCTTTATGTGGCACGCAACGCCAACTTAAAGAAAGATAATGTGGAAATGTTAGCTAGACCAAGAAAATTCCAACGTTCCATTTCTTGTAAAAGTATACATTAACAAATTTCTTACTAGGAAATGGGTCAAAAGTCTCTTTTGAATGCATAGAACTTCCTAAATCACAATTTACTCGTAAAATAAAACTATTATTGAAGTTTTATAATTTTTTTCATGCGTATTTGACTAACTATATATTTATCAAAAGATTCAAGACTTTAGATAAAAAGTGTTTCAGGTCAACCCAACCTACTCTATTAAAAAAATCACCTAATTTGTACATCCCCACCATTCGTTACAAAGAATTGTTTGCATCCTAAAACCAAAACCGTTGACCTATGTACTATCTTTCAAATATGTCTTTCCTCGAATCTTAAATCCAACACCTTTTGAAGATGATCAACAACTGGCATCAACCTCACTCTTCCCTTTGACACCCTAGTTACTGATAATTCTTTTACTAATAAAATAATAATAATATCAGTGAGCTAAACTTGTTTATTTATTTATTTTTATTTATTATAAGATAATGATGAAGATATTTTACTTTTTGTTTTCTTTATTCCAAACTGACAAATCCTTCAAATCTAGCTTATTGGGCTATTTACTCTGGGCCTAATAGCTTTAATCAGATAAAGTATTTAATTCCATTCCTTGTGTAGATTTTGTAGGTTAAATTAACCATCGTTTTTTCATTTTTTATTTAAAAAGAATTAGAAAAGAATAAAAACCTAAAGCAAGACACGAGCTAATATAAGACACCGGTAAAAGCTACACTCAAAACTACATCAGGATCAATCATCAATGGGATTTAATCAAACGTTGAAAATGAACAGGCTTGTATATTTAATATTTTGATTAAAAATCGATACAACTCTAACAACTGTTTTGTAGCTACACCTAAACGGACTCAAAGCTGTCAACTAATTAAGACATGACCATAACCATGCTACAATATTGGTCAGACTAATAGTTTGTGCAACTTGTGGACATGCTAAACAATATAATATAAGTTATTTTAATATCATTTTACATAGTAGGATTGATAGTTACAAATCAACTTGTATTAGTTTTCTTAAAAGAACTACTATTTAAATTAATATTTTTTTGTGAAGTTTAATTATTTTTATCATAGAATCGGTGAACTTTTTCAAAATACTCGTTTATGACTTTATACCTTCATTGATATATTGAATAAGACTTAAGCCTATGATTATATAATTTAATTAATGCGATATATAACCTAAATAGTGAACACATAAAATAGTCAAAAAAGGGTTATCGGCGACTTAGGCGACGACTTGAGAAATTGGCAACCCTTTTCAACATACGTTTGAATGTTTGATTGCTTGAAGCATGTGTTCAAATAAAATTGTACGTGGTGAATCCTCATTGGTTGGTTCCATATCATCATGATTTTTATTATTACTTACTTCCTAACTCATGCCTCCATAGTCCTTACCATACCATACAAATAAACAAATGTGTATTAGATAACATAAACTAATTAATGACATTAGGAAATGAAAACCACCCACTCCAAAAACACAAAATATGATTAAGATGTATCTTATTTACTTGTTAAATATGCTTACCACTTACTCATGATTCATTTAATTTTGTAAAAAATTCCCTTATGTGGCCTCTGATAAATTGTCGGTGGTATCATAGTAATATTCAAATCATTTATTGATCTCTTACATATTTCTATGGCAAATTATTAATCGGTTTTGGATTTAATGGAACACGACCCGTAGCGTAAGTTTTGATGTCTACAATATCATATCTTTTTTTCTTTTTAGGTGTATAATTTAATTAAAAGATGACGTGGTATAAATATTTGGACTTTTTAAATTAATAATAATCAATCAAATAACAATATATAAATTTGCTTATGTAGGTCTAAAACTAGTTTTAGTTATCTTATTTGTTGAATATTTTTTCTTTTTTCTTATATTATACATTAAATTTAATACGTTATTATGATCTCATTGTTATGTTTACTTAAAGTCTCTTTATCGATTTTCTAATAATAATAATAAGTGAAAATCTTAAGTGTTTTTAAGAACAAAATGAAAAGACTAAATCTGTATATATCTGAAATTTGATGGACTAATAATGTAAAAGTAGAACTTCGTCGTTACATTCTTCAGAACAAAATTGATCTATTTTAATCGATTGCATATTACTTTCCTATCATTTCTATACTTGTAGACTCCCACACTCACATAAACTTTCATGTAAATGATATAAAATTGACTGGTTGTCGTAACTGAAGGTGTTAAACAAATCAACAAAGTTTATGACAAATTAAACTAGTTGATGATCATAAATACTGACAAAATTAAGGTTACACCTAATATCATTATGTATATTTATATATTATGGATGAATTGATTAATATATATGTTTTTGGTGGATCTTGATAATATGACCACAAGTATAGTAGCCACCCACCTTCCATTGTCATATCATCTTTTATTAATTTCCTGCCATTTTATTGTCCTAGGAGTTAGTGGCTACTTATAAGCCTACTCCTACTTCTACCATTCATTCATTTTCTATTTATTCAATTGAAAATATTATTTTGGTGTCCCCTCATCTTTATTAATACAGTCTTTCATTTCCATTTTGTATGGTTTGAGATACATATTGAATACATGTAACGCTAAATGGTGAGATGATCCGTAATGTTAATATAAACACTATCCTACTTTTATTAATGGGTTTATCGTTTTATAATGTGTTTAATTTTAATATTTTTATATTGTATGAGGTTAATTTTGAACTTTTCTATTATATAATGTAAATTTTCTAAACCTCTTATTATATATAATATTTCCGTTTTTGACTATTCCAAAAAAGAAAAGTTTTCATTTTGGTGAAGGTCAAAAAACGCAAGTCAACATACATTAGAGAGGTTTTAAACGTTTACTTCATAGAATAAAAAAATTAAAATTAAAATCATACAATATAAAAACGTTAAAGTTTGATGCATCACAAAATAATAAAGTTTTATAAATATATATATTTTATTTATGTCAAGAAATTACTTAACATGATTAATAGCTTAATAAATTGATATATGTACGTATGGATATGAATGCTTTTGTGTTACGGTTGCTACACCCATTTTCTCGACATATTTAATCGGTAACCACTCACGTATCGACATTCATAAATACTACTCCTATTTATGAATTGCAAGGAGTTTTTATAGTAAGTTTCATTAAGAGAAGACAACATGGACATAGGATTCCTCTCATTTTCATTTTATTCTTTTCTATTTCATAATCTTTTTTTATTTTTAACAAAAGTAAAAAACAGATGTGTAGATTCTTGAAAAGGACAAGTAGGAAGAGGGGGGGGGGGGGGGGGGGTAGGGATAGGTATGTTGTCTACCTGATGTGGCAACTTCATCCAAACATAACTCATGAGACCTGAGTCCTTAATAACTTGGTGAAGTACTTTGAGACTACCTACTATAATATGTCTAGCAACAACCAACTTTTGGGACTCCACTAAAAAACACCATATGTATTATAGGATTTTGCACTTTCGCTTATAACTTTTATTATTCACAACCACTAAAAACTTGAAAAATAAAAAATTTAAAACTCGCTATTTATTTAATCGAATCACGTATTCTTTCATTATCACTTGCTTATATGTCTCTCATGACTTTCTTATGTTAATCTCATTATTACTTGCTTATATGTTTCTCATGACTTGCTTATTTTAATCTCTAACTAAAGTAAGTGAGTTGAGAATAACTGAGTGAGTTAAGTGAGATGATGGTATAAAATTGATCATTATATCGTAGATATTATATCGCATCTTTAATAATTTAGGGTGTCTTAAGATGACGAATTTTGATACGTAAAATGAGAATGAGAACAAAAAGAAATGATATAAGTTGTTTGTTTAAGGGGTGTGAGTTTTAAAATTTATGAATAAAAGTCTTAAAATGAAAGTCTCTCAAACTCAATTAGGATTTAGAGGATTGATTGGTTTAGAAACGATATACACTTTTATTTTTCGTTATTATCAATCTCATACACATAGTGATTCTCTCGAGCAAATCAAACACACCCTAATGGACAATTTGATTATTTCAAACTCAGTAATGATGAGGGTTGTTACTAACAAGCTTATATAATAAACAAGCACACATATATTTAACGTAAATGTGCTAAATAACATTCAACGGATTATCACGAAAACACGGTCGAGTTTTGTCTTTTTGAACGTGAAGCATAAAAATGGGCATATACAATACAATACTACATTATTTTCTAAGAAAATCATATCCACATAAACGTATGGATATGTAGATGGTTTGTTTGAGTCCCAAACAATAATAAAGTATAAAAAGACGTTATCAAGTTAAATTTTTTATTTTATGTGATCCAATGGAAGACGAAAACAAAACATTATTCTTTCATGTTGTGACAAAGACTGCCCACTACCCCTTTATTTAACTTTTTGTTTATATATATATTAATAAAATAATAAATAAAATATAATACAATTAAATTAAATTAAAATTAAAATTAAATTATAATAACAAAGTCCACATACAATATGCGAATTTTCCTTCTTCTTCAACTTCCATTCAACTCACGCTTTCTTCCACATCTCAATTATACACACACTTTATATCTATCTATATCTCTATATATGTAGAGATTCACCGATTCCCTGATTTGTTTCTACTTTACAAAATTAAGTTGTGCCTTTTGATTATAAATCTACACAAACGACAATTCAGCTGCTATTGTGTTCGATTTCGCTCATTTCAACGATCATTTTAATAAGATTGAGTGAATCAGGGTTTTTCTTAAGGTTTTGTGAAATTTTCGTGAATTGAGTTATGTCACCGGCAGTTTTGGTTTCGCCGACGACGAATACGTTGCCCGAATCTTCGTTATCGACGGAGGAGTTGCTGGAGAGAGGTGAACTGGATAATAATCGGCGGTTTTGGGATCTAAGAGGGGTTCAGTGGAGAACTGATTTGGGGGTTTTGCCATGTTCTTCGTCTGTTGATGATGTTCGTCGTGTTACTGCTAATTCACGCAGAAGGTACATCATATATATGAGTGTTTTTGTGTTTAATATGTATACATTAAAATTAATGAACCTCTAATGGAGTTTGATGTGTAAGTTGGTAAATTTTAATGGTTCATATAATAATCTATATGGTCGATTATGGCTGCGCTGAATTATGATTTTTTTTTCCTTCGTAAGTTGGTATTTTTTTTTTTTTTTTTTTTCATTTATTCTAGAAGTGATTATTTCTTTTGGTTATCTGTATCTTGTAGCTATTATTTTCTTACCATTGAAACTAATAGACGATTGAATTCATTTCTTACATCTTAAAATGGTTTGTTTCTCGGCATTTTAATTGAGTACTTATGATGGATTTCTTTTTATAAATGATATTGGCTCATTCAATATATGATCAAATATGGCTGCTTTGAGGCTATTATGCTTGTTATTTTTATAAACCTTATAGTTTCCTGTTTGATACTTTAGTTGATGAAGTTTTCTCTTATAGATGTTTTTTTCTTTGTAACTTGTAATTTTTTGTTTTCTTGATATGCCATGAAGATTATTAGGAATTTTGGTAGTAGCGTTTCAACAAATCCTTTTGAAATTAAAAGATGTTACTCGATATTTTGTCTGGAGTTGAAATTTATTTAAAATATACTCCTAAGCGTTACACGTTGGATAATGGATATAATGCACAACATAACATAGTTTCTAATAAATTGAAAAATGTTATGTTTTCCAGGTATGCTGCTATAAGGAGGAAGCTCCTGATTGATCCTCCTATCCCTAAAGATGGAAGTAATTTTCCCGATCTTATTATGGATAATCCGTTGTCACAAGACCCAGGTAGATTTCTTGCTCAAAGTATAACCTTTTCTCATACTGATCATACACTTTGCAAATTAAGAGCTAATAGAGGTGGTAATTTTAACCCATTTGTTAGAAACGAGGTTATGTTTTATCTCTAACAAGTAAAGAAATATTTTTTAAGGGAATGGGTCGAACAGGTTGAAAGTCAAGCAATGTGTATTTCTAATGCATAGATCCTCTTAAATTATTTTATTAAAAACTTAGATTGTTATTCAAATGATATAGTTTCTTTAATCATGTCTCACACGCTAATTAATTTGGATACAACTATAGAAGTGTAATGGGTCAACCTGATCCGACCGGTACCAAAATTACCCTTTTGAATCGAATCTGTTTTGACAAGTTACCCAACCTGTCTGACTCGTTAATTTAGCCACTTCTAGAATTAATGTATGTGCATTGGCAAACAATCTTTTATATGTTCTCATTAGTGAATTGAAAGGTTTTGAAGTGATTATTTTTTCTTATTTGGATGCTTTGTTTATTTTCTGCCTACGTATCAATACCTATTGATATTGATGCAATAATGCAGATAGCATGTGGGGTCGTTTTTTCCAAAAAGCCGAGTTAGAGAAAATGGTTGACCAAGATTTGTCACGCTTGTATCCTGAACATGGTAGCTACTTCCAGACTCCCGGATGCCAAGGCATGTTAAGACGAATTTTGTTGCTTTGGTGTATTAGACATCCAAATTACGGTTACAGACAAGGTAACTATTTAAACCTACTGTAAGGGTCTTTTACTCCCAATTAATGAACATCTCTTGTCTTACTGTGAGGGTCTTTTACTCCCAATTAATGAACATCTCTTGTATTCTCTTTTCTTCAAATTATGGTCCTTTTTGGTAATTTGAACTATTAATTCCTTGTATAATCTGGTTTGCCAAACACTTGAAAGATCTACTTCTCTGGTTATTACAACTACAAACAGCAGAAACAGATCCTCGCACTATCTTCTACAACTTTTTATAATAAAAATGATTAGCAGTTTCTGATTATTGAATATTATAGCACTTTCAAAACACACATCCGTAAGTCTCCTAAGTAGTATGTTATATCTTGGTCAAAAAGAGAACTTTAGTTTGTAGGAGTAAATGGTAACAAGACGTGTATCTTTTCAGTGCTTCAGTTTGCAGCCCATTGCTGTCCTATAATACATGCATTTTCCCTGTATCAGGACTTGCTTAATTGTTATTTGATTATTATTATCTACAGGAATGCACGAACTCTTGGCTCCATTAATATACGTTCTCCAGTCTGATGTAGAGCGCCTTACTGCAGTGCGAAAATTATACGAACATTACTTCACTGATAATTTCGATGGTCTCTCCTTTCACGAGACTGATTCAGCCTATAAGTCTAATTTAAAGCAAATATTTCAACATATAGAAGACGATAATGAAATTAAAGAGAATCAAGTAAAGTTTAATAACCTCAATGAACTTGACCCCAAGATACAAACAATCATTTCATTTAGTGATGCTTATGGGGCCGAGGGCGAATTGGGTATTGTCTTATCTGAAAAGTTCATGGAACATGACGCCTATTGTATGTTTGAGGCATTGATGAACGGGTCTGGTGGTGCGGTCTCAATGGCAAGCTTTTTCTCCCCGTGCCCATTGAGTGGGCCACAAAACGGTTTGCCACCTGTAATAGAAGCATCTTCTGAATTATACAATTTACTCGCGATTGTTGATTCGTCTCTTTACACTCATTTCATTGAGCTAGGAGTTGAACCACAGTATTTTGCCCTTCGTTGGTTACGGGTTCTGTTCGGGCGAGAGTTTGCTCTGGAGGACCTTTTGGTGATTTGGGATGAAATTTTTTCATTTGACAACACTAGACTAGACGGGGTTTCTGAAAACGACCCTGAAATAACCTATGGTGTTCTTAATTCTTCTCGAGGGGCCTTCATTTCATCCCTTGCAGTTTCAATGATTCTTTATATTCGATCATCTATTCTTGCCACTGAAACCGCCACTTCTTGCCTCCAAAGATTATTAAACTTTCCCCAGGATGTGAATTTGGGGAAACTGTTAAAGAAAGCCAATTCTTTAGTGACCATTGCTATTGACGCTATGAGATCGGCCCAACCTCTGATGCATAGTGATGGGGTCCATGAGCGGGCCAAGACGGGGTCAAGAAATCACAGTCTGTCTTCGGATGCAGCTGCTTCAGGAAGCCCTTTAAATTTGGTGCGTGATAGCTATTGGGAAGAGAAATGGAGGGTATTGCATACAAAAGAAGAACAAAAGCAAACAAACCCACAGAAGCAAAGTCAAATCCAAAGTCAACCTAAGGGCTGGTCAGAGAAAGTGAAGTTACGGTTGTTGCGAACGGAATCTGACCCTTCTTCTTCAAAGGTGCATCGTGAAAAAACAGGCTCTTCTAGACCACAGGTTAGGAGAAAGTTGTTGGATGATTTATCCAGACAGCTTGGCTTAGAAGAAGAAACCGAGAATGAAAAACATGCGAGTGGAAATGGTGGCAGTGAAGAGAACTCATCTATTTTCTCAGATCCATCAAGCCCAACAGGAGGTGCAAATGATAATGATAATGATCATGAAAACGATACTGAAAAAAGTAGCGTAACTTCAAATTTATTAGTTAATGAAAATGATCCTGACCCTGAGAATGAGACTGAGCCAGAGTCCAAGCCTTGTACAGCAGTGGAGTCTTGTAGTGAAATCCAGGAAATCGGTGAAAACGAGCCCAACACGGTTTCTGATGTCCTGGAAGATGTACCTTCAAAGGCAGTGGAGAACAAAGATTATATTGGGAAGTCGGGATCGAATTTGAAAGAGAGGATACTCATGTCAGGAAAGTTTCAGTGGTTTTGGAAGTTCGGAAAAAATGGGGGTGACGGTTCGGAGTCTACCAATTCTTCTGTTATCGGCCGTGATCAGAAATGTGAAGTATCAGTTTCTGCAACGGATGTAACGAGCAACAGAGAATCCGTGAACCAAAGCAAGGCGTGTTCTTTGAAAAACCTTGGCCAATCCATGGTGGAAAATCTCCAGGTATTATTTCCAATCATTGCTTGCATTTTATCATCACCTGATAATGAGAGGTGACAAAGTGGCAGGTTGGGTCATGTGTCAAACTGGGTTTGGGTCATACCAGTTAATATTGACGAGGCTAAACTGGGTTAGGTCAGGTTGAACCACAAATACTTCTTTTATCCATGCCTTTACTTCTATTACCCAATAGTACCAAATATTATTACAAAAATAATCTTGGGAGGTTTTTATGAATATGAATACACACTTTAGATGACTTCTAAGTTTTAACCCATGTGACTCATTTTCAATTTAGTTATATCCTGTAGCTTAATCTAATTGACTTGTTAGTAGCTAAAACATAACCCAGATCAACCTATATATACATACATGGGTAAAAAATGCCACCTCTAAATTGATGATGAAACTTTTAATATAATGAGTTTCAGTAGACAGAGGACACTAAAATGATTTCTCTCCTTTAATTGCAATCCATCAAGTTAAAATGAGAAACTTGCATTTGCTATATTTACATTTTTTACTTTGATTTTTCTGAACTTCTAAAACCATTTGTTTATCTAAATCATCAATTTTTCCTAAGTGAAATTATTTACCTTCCAAATCGGAAATTGGAAGTAGTTTGTTTGACATCCAAAGTCAAAGTATGGCAGCTAATGGTCCAAGTTTACCTTCATTGACACCTTTTTGCTTAACGATACAGGTAATTGAATCCGTGTTCCAACAAGATAAGAGTGAAGCAGGGGAAAACACTTCAAAAAAGGCATTAGTAGACAGAGGTCAAATGACAGCCGTGGCAGCTCTGAAAGAGCTTCGTAAGATTAGTAACATTCTATCAGAGATGTGAGCATATCTTTTGTGTATATATAATTATAGTTAGTACGATTCTTGATCTTGAGAGTGCAATAAGCCATTAATAATAAATGCTCCTCGCAGCTTCTTATGTCCACTCTCATAGTTTAGATTAAGTTCCATTATGTACCGAAAGACATAAATATAAATGTAGATATATTCAGATCATCTCGTTGCTTTAAGTTTATCTCTCATAATCTTACGAGTATTCTTGAGATGCATATTCGTCTGTAGTTTGAACTTTTCTTAACTCGGTGTTATCTAATCTGTCAGATTTATATAAATGTTGAAACCAAGTCGCTACTTGCTGTTATAGTTAGAGATCTGGAATGATTGATGGTTAGTTGTACTATACTACCATCAATTATTTGCTGATTGACAAACACATAGAGTAACAAATTTTGTTGATATTATACAACAATTCATTGTAAATTTTGCTGATATGATACAAGAAACTAATCAAATTCGTAATAAAAAACGAGGTCTCTTACGGACAAGCACACACATACATGAAAGAGACCATGTGAAGCATATTACACCTTTGTTGCAATTAGGTTTTACAGCACCTGAGTAGCACCACTGGCTTGCCTGTGGTGCGTAGTATTGTCTGAATAAAACCCATGCTTTGACCCATCATACTTTTCCCCATCTCCCCACAACGCATACGCCTCCTCACCATGAACAGCATCGTCCCCGATCAACAACTGCTCGTCAGACATCCTCAGAGGAATCACCAGACCAATAAGTATACAAATAATCGATGTCGCCACTATATTCCATCCAATAATAAACGCACCACCAGCCAGCTGTTTTAGTATCTGCACACCACCCGAACCACCATACACACCTCCTCGTGAATTTGTCACCGGTAGGAAAAGCGCACAAAGAGTCGGTTCAGCAAATATGCCAGTGAGAATGCCGCCGAGGTACCCAGCGACCGCGTGCGTGTGCACGACTCCAAGTGTGTCGTCAACTTTTTGTAGTAAAGTCCATTTCTTGTGAACCACCATCATAGTGAACCAAGGGACACTACCCGAAAGAACACCCATGATGATTGCAGCCCATCCTTGGACCAGGCCCGCACCAGGGGTGATGCAAACGAGTCCAGTTATCATGCCTTGGACAGCACCAATGACGGATGGTTTACCAAAGAAAATGACGTCGAGCCAGGTCCAGACGAGGAGGCTAGTGGCGGCACAGATGTTGGTGTTGAGGACTGCTATTGAGGAGTCAATGTTGGCACTGTAAGGATCTCCACCGTTGAAACCAGCCCAACCCATCCATAGTAGCCCGGCTCCAGCCAACGTCATTAACACATTGTTTGGTGGAAACCTTTCTCTGTCCACGGTTAATCTTGGCCCAACCTGGGAATAAGTTTATAGCATTTTTAGTATACTCAGCTAAGACCATGAACCGGATAAAAATGAGTTGGGATCAAACACACACCAGTTAGTTAACCTTTTTTGTTTCCACAAAAAGTCAATGTACAATATCATTAACATTACCTATCATGTTAAAACATGAGCTTGAAAAGTAAATAAATTTTAATCCATAATCCCTACAAGTATCAATCAAATTAGGTAACCTTTTTTGTCTTCTTGCACAATTTTTAAATCAAAAGGGTGTAATTCAAACCTATTATTATATTGATCAATTACGTGAAAAAACAGCAATTTCTTTGACATTAGTATACATATAGTATCAATTTATGATTTATGACTTTATATATAAGTTATATACGTTAAAAAAATGTTTAAAGTAGGAATAACGTACGTTATGTATAACTATTAAACTGCTAATATAAAAATATATTTTGCTACAATAAATATATATAAATTCTGACCAAATCAAATATTGTGAAATGTCATACTCATGACAAATTGACAATAAACCTAAGGTTAACTGGAAGAGGTTAGGATGATATTCTATAAAGATCCATTTGTAACCACATGACATCTTCCCATTTTTCCAAATAACTGCTATCAATATATAAATCCAAAAATGACGACCGACTTTATTTTTTGTTTACTTCAATTATAGAAGTTCAAATATTATCAAGAAAATTCAAATAAAGTGATAATACAAGTACCATGCATCGTAAATGAGAAGGTTAAATATGTTCATTACATAGAACGAATGAGAAGTGATTTGTACACGAGATTATTTAATTATTTAATTAATATGTGCACAACACAATTCATACAAGACAAAAAGCCGTTTAAACTTTTTGTCGTAATGGTATGGTTTTGTATGCAAATAACCATTTTTATTAATCAAGTTGATTGGAGATGCTATCATGCAGAGTGATAGAAAAGATTATTATGTTAATAAGATTATTTCTACAAAACTTACTCCTTATGTTTTTTTTATTTAAACACCACCATCTCTCTCAAATACTTTTTAATTATACTTTGGGCATAAAGTTTGCATCTAAACATATAATATTTTCCTATAAATAAATAAATAATTGTGAATATATTTATAAGCCTAATTAAGTGGACTAGGCCGAAACATGCAAAGTCCTCAATCATAGATTCTCCAACTTCATAAGCAAAACTAAATTGAGAAAAAAATGTAAAATGTTATTGAAAAAAATAATACTATTTATCATATTTAAAAAATAAAAAAGTTATATGTATATTAAGTGAAAAAAACTAACCCAATAGGCAGCAGTAAAACCAGCAACGCCAGATGATAAATGGATAACATAACCACCAGAATAGTCCATAACACCCCATTGAAACAAGAAACCACCACCCCATAAGCTAAATGCACCAATTGTATAAGAAAAAGTTAACCACAATGGCACAAATGCCATCCAAGCCTTAATGTTCATCCTTCCTAACAATGATCCTGCTAACAAGATCACTGCTATAGCCGCAAACACACATTGAAACCACACCATTGAAGCCATCGGATAAAATGGTGTTATCATTGCCGTCTCCAACTACAAGAATCAAAATATATTCAAAGCTGTATTAATCTTCAGCGTGTAGTATACATGCTCATTGGTTACAACCGATTAAACGAACCCAAGTGGACCAAAATATTTTATAAGATTGTTTTCATGATATGTACTTTTGATCATGTATTGTAATTGTAATTGTTCTTGTACATGCATTGTTTTGCACAGAACGAGTCAACCCTGAAAAGTGACCTTAACAAGTCAAAATCATTTATATAATAGATTTATGACATCTCATAGTTCAATCTTTTCGTTAAATTAATACCATTTGATTTTGAAGGTAATTAGTTAACTAATACTTTTCAAATAACAAAGGTATACTACTCTTAGGCAGGGTATTTATCTAAGCTTATTTCCGAAGCTTAATTAGCAGCTTACTGATCCTAATTAAATAAAAAAATTTGATTGATGAAATTATAAATCGACAACTTTTAGTATAAATATCATACCTCTCATTATAAAACGTTTGTTAACGCACAATTAACTAATTTCTTATCCAAAATCTTACTAAACCATAAAAACACAAAACATACGACACAATAATATTTCCATATAGCAAAAAATAAATACGTACATCACCGTTGGCGTGAAAATGGGTGGAGGCCGGCAAGGCAGCCTGCTTAAGAAGAAACTTCTGACCAAGCGCCGGGCCAGCCTTCCCCCAAAATGGCAACAGCTTCTCACCAAATGACATCTTATAAGCCCATGTCACCCAACAAATAACGACGGCCGCGAAGGCGTATAGAGCCATGAAGGCCGAGTTCACGGCCCATTTTTTCTTAACAATGCTACCGTAAAGTATCACAAGGCCCGGCACACTTTGAAGGCCAACAAGTGTGGCCGAGATCATTTGCCATGCGTTATCGCCTTTGTTTAACCAATCGGGAGAAGCGGCCGATGTTTGGTACGCCGATGGCAAGACGGAGGAAGCCATGGGAGCGGGTTGGTGATGAAGTTGGAGAGTATACTTCTCGTGTGTATGGAGATGATATAAGAAGGAGAGAAACTATACTCGCATTATTATATTATCATGTGACTTCGTTTACTTTTTCAAATTTAATATTTTTATTGGTTATATATGGTGAGGTTATAAATAAATTTAATCAAATTAATTTGAAAAGGATATTGTTAAGGTAATATTAATCTTTTTCCTAAGAAAAGAAATTTCTGTTTTCTTTTTTAATTGTTCTAAATACAACAAGAAAAATAGGACATGATATAATACGACAATCATAAAGAAAATTTTACATTAACAATTAATTAAATTTATTACATATATATATTTTGTCCATACAACCAAATTTTAATAAGATATGACAAAAACGTGTAAATTTAATTTTGAGATAATCATTATTATTAGTAGTTTGTTTTACAAAAAGAAAATGATATAAAAGGACATTTATGTTTTATGTATTTGGATTTTTAATAATGTTGACTTGTAATGCATTATTTAATTACATACAATTTCATTTCTTATTGATTTAATAAATTTAATATTATGGAAGTATGTAAGTTTACATGTATAATAATAATAATAATAATAATAATAATAACAACTTAGAGAGAATATAGAGGGCCGGCAAGATTCAATAGATTCATGTTACATTACTAGTTTTGCAAAATGAAGCAATCGTGTTCTTTATTTTACCTATGTAGACCAATCCCTCTATGCGAGGAGTTCTTTTCGAGTTCTCCGGAGGAAGAAAGCAAGAACACCGCAGGCAACAAAAAGTTTTTCGTTCGTCCATTTTTATTTTGTCCACAAACATAGGAAGAAAAACGAAGATTTAGTGAGTGACTTATTTTTTTCTTAAATATAAAATAAATAAATATATTATTAATAAATGTAAAAATTACTTGGTAAGTTATGAATATATTTTAATTGACATTGTTTAGTATTTGATACGTTATTATTTTAATTTTGTTCATGTAGAGGGAGATGACGATCAATTTTTCAAATCATCATATTAGGTGATTTTAGTGTTTATGTATTACTTCATTTCATACTATTTATTACAATTATTTTTTTTCCATTATAATGTCAAAGACACTAACTTAATCGAACACTTATTTATTCTCATATCAGTTTAAAACGATTATTATAGTAACTATTAGGGTGTGTCTGACAACAACATTTCACAGGATTATTATGGATTGAGATTCTAATTTCAAGAAACTCTATCTACAATCTATCTTTCACACAAATAAAAAGTAAAAATTTTAAAACAATAATCTTTTGAAATGGAAGATGTTAAAACTAGTTTATAAAATAATATGCATCTCCATTTTCATTTCTATTCAATTTTATTAAACATACCCAAAGAGATAAATGAAACAGACTAAAATTATATGATG
Organism: Logfia minima; assembly: GCA_963921325.1. Taxonomy (NCBI): domain Eukaryota; kingdom Viridiplantae; phylum Streptophyta; class Magnoliopsida; order Asterales; family Asteraceae; genus Logfia; species Logfia minima. The sequence continues at coordinate 35,928,138 of OY992767.1, forward strand.
AATGTGATTATGAAAATACATATATTTTACTTAACTTTACAAACTTAAGTAATTATAAGAGCTTTTTCTGCGACTTCATCTAATTAAGTGAATACATATTAACTTAGAATAAATTATTAATCATTGCTCACAAGTCACAATTAATACTCATTTACACCCACGTATTAATCTTAAGAAGTTTAACTTTTCACCTTGTTCTTTTTTCATTTGTTTGACTTTTTTGTTATTATTATTTAATTTTAATTTTAATCTTTTGTACAAAATACATCATCAATGATTTATTTATATACATGACCGCGTATTCAGATGTGCAATAATCAGTTCCAAACTTTTTACACAATTATAAAATAATCATGTATTAAATAATTACAATTTTACCCTTTATCACCAATAAATATGCACACACACCATTGACTTATTAAAATGATATTTTATTTATGTGAGCTTGGAATCTTCCTTTTTAATAATACAAGATCCATCAAGGATAAATCCATCATGCCAGCGAGAATCCTTCGTCATAAAGAATCTAAAATATTCATGGACCAATTAAAAAATTAAAATATCCAACAGAATTTCCAAACATTTTTTATAAAAAATTTAGATGTATAATACAATAAAAACTAAAGAACGTCTTGCTTATTTCCTTCTTTAAATTATATATAAGAGTTTTGTTACTTACATAGATAACATAACATGAACATGTTTATATTTGATTTTATCGTTCAATTTGTCATCATTCCTCATATGAGTTAACCATATAAGCTAGATTGGTTATCGGGTTCTTATTATTCTATTAAAAGTAAAGATACCAAATAATAGAAGAACCGTATTTAATGATTCACCTAAGAGGTCCAGCTCATTCATTAATTGTCTCTTTCTTAAGTCAAATCTAAACCTTGTTTAGACTTTCTAGTTTTTTTAAAATGAACAATGCAATAAATTTGCACGAATTTGTAATCGTACGTTTTCGGGTATGTATTTTAGCTATACAAGACCAATTAGAATGACTTAGTGGTATGATTCATCATAAAGCAAACGTAATGAATTTAATTCACATTCTTATTTTCTTTTAATCATGAGTTACACGATTTATCTTTTATCATGTTGGTTATGAGAATCGTTAGCGGAGGCATGCCAAAAGGTCGATTAATCTTAAAAGCAAATCTCAAGTTACTCACTGTTACTGATTTGGTCTCGAGTAACATTATTAATATATGTGCGATGTTTAAAACTTCTTTTGGAAGAAACTTTTATTACCCGTAAATAATAAGTAATAGCCACCAAGAAGGTTTGATTATGACCCTAGAGTTGATTGTTTTATGTTACAATAAATTTTGGTTAATGAAGGTGGGTTTATTCTTTTCCTAAATACGGTTTAAGTTTGCAGAACTTTGTCGATTGTTTAATTGTTTTTGTATCTTCTTAGCATGTGCATCCCCTCCATTAAATGATATATTGACCAGTTCAAACAATATATAAATCGTACCTATTTTGTTATGTATCTTTTTGGCACCATGTATTGAACATGTTTGAATAAAATGAAGGTAAACTACAAATTTTGTGATTACATACCAAATCAGCCAATTTGTATCACCCTTGCATGATTCAAATATTTTTGTCAAATTTGTTTTAAGCGTTTTTATTTTAAAGAATTTGATTTAAGAAAATTTCAAGATTGAAAATAGAAAGTTGCAGGAAAACAAACAAAAGATAATAAAACGCCACATTTAAAGACTTTTATTCGCTCTGATAATTTTAAGAAGCTAAACTTGATATCTTGGAAATAAGTCAAGATGTAATCACACAAGCAGCAAGTGTTATACGATGCAACTATTGTATGCAATGATGATTGTATCGTTGAGCAATTACTCTAGAGGAATGAATGTCATAACATGTAGTTGCGAAACAAATAGTTCCTGCAAGATGCATGTCTGTACCAGCATAATATTCTTTTTAATCCAAAAAGTTGGGAAATAAATTGTTAACAGAACCTTACAGCTTATGAGAACGTTATACGAAGGTACGGAAAGCATGAATTACTGATACTTAGGCCTTATATCATGTTAAGAAGAAACTACAGCGACCAACCCCAGCCCCCAGGTAACCACCATGCATGGCTTAACTGTACAAACAAGTTTGCTTCCCTTTCTTCAATCAGCAGCTTCTTTCAGAGCATTTTAGTCTTCTATAAATATCTACAACAGGAAGCGAGCCTGTAGAGTCCAATGAAAAGTCAACTAACAACGATATATCATATCAGGAGAGTTGGCAATTTGATAAGTAGTGACAAAAGATGGTTCAGTTCAGCCTGACATAACTAACCCAACCCACCCATTTTGCCACCTCTAATCATACATCCTGTTGTGAAATGGACAGGGCGAACTTACATGAAAAGATCAGGAATTCTGGTAGATGTGAGTTCATCCTTCCTCATTATCCGCATCAGGCACATTCTCCTCCTTGCTATGAACCACCTCAGCTTCCATCTCAAGGGGCACTGGTTGCATAGTAGATGTGCCTGAGGTTACATGAAAAGTTGAAATTGGATAAAGTGAAAATGCAGAGAAGCCAGGGCAGCTTGGTGTTAGACATAATCCTTTTCATTTACATTTGACTTCTGCGTATCAAATAGGATGGCACGCCTACCCAACGGAAACCACAATTTCTGTTTCAGAGGGTGTTTGGGTTTGCATTATGAAACTAATTATCTGATCTTAATATTTGGAACATACAAATTTTGCTTCTGCTTGTAATCATCTGATTATTTAAAGTTGAATTATCGGTTTCATAACTAACTACCTGTAGGTTAATAAAAAATAACATATCAATCCTTTCTTTTACACCCAATTTAACAAATTGAGAAACTGATAGCCCCATTGGAACGTCACACTTAGTATAACCAAACAGTATCAAACTGGATACACATGCAACCTCTAAAACATTTCGAACCTACATACAGCCAAAAAATTTAGCAAAACCCCCCGCTTAGAAGTGGGACGTATAGGAATAAAACACACATTTCCTTTTAAACTTTTTGATATATGTATTTTAGTCTTCTCTTTTTCATCGAGATTGTATTTAAGAGCCAATCAGACAATGCACCGTTAGACATTTGAGGCTTGGAAATATACAAACGTATGGATACGTAATCACACACTAACACACACAAAAAAGGAGCACACAAGATTTATGTGGTTTAGTCGATCAGTGCCCTGGTCCATTTATAAGCGTGGGGAAGTAATTCTAACCTATGTTCAAGGGAAGGAACCGACAAGAGGCAGCCCCTCCCTCTTGACACCATTCAAGATACTCAGGCACCATAGAACTCCTGCTCTGTGGTGACAACTAGACAATCTAGCAACAATTAGCATCCATAACTTATCACTAACAGAGGTATTGATAGCATTTTCACTTTTTCATTCACCCTTCCAGCTCAACTCACCTCCTATAGCACCAAAAATTTGGCAATGCAACCCAGTAAGTAAATCTTACTAACTTTCCAGTTTCTTTAGAAGTATACAGGTAAAATCAAGTTAGAAGTATACAGGAAGAATCGAGATTAAATGAGTAAGCATCTCAATGCTTTGGCATCGCTGATATTAGATAAGATGATACAGCAATATCCGGAAGTTCTCTTTTTTGACTCCTATCCACGCTCAAATGCAAATGCCCATTCGATCATTGATTTAAGATATGGATGTTTGCATTCTATTATAAGTCAAAAGGCTTCCAAATTTCTTGGGGTTGGGCGGGAGTGTCAGTGCAAAGTGCATCTTCTTTACCTGATGTATATGGAGCCCCCTTAACCCCATATATATTTGAAGCTCCATAGGTATCCAAGGCATATAGGTGTACATGGTACCTTTATTTACACATCTTAATAGCCTTAATCTACCATAAGAACTGATATCATAAGCCAGTACCTAACCCCACCTTTTCCTCTTAAATGTCTAACTCTAAAATGACCATATTTATATTTATTGATGAACCTCTAATGGTTCCACTTAAGCAATTAAGTGCTAGAAAATCATTTGACCACCTAGATCTGCTTTGAAAAGAACAATATTTTACAGCCTTACTGATTAACACAAAACCATTCACCTAATAGGCTTGGCGGTCTTAGGTTCAATCCCACATACGTCGTCAATTTTAGGTACCTCACCTGTTGCACCTTTGTACATGTGGTGGGGCTTTTAAATGACCCTATTAGGGATGGTGTGATACCCCTGTCCCCAGCCATGATTGTAAACCTGTCTCTGGAGTTTGGCACATTAGGTATGGAACCAAAAAGGGCACCCGACAAGGATACCTAAATTTTAGATTGGGTATGATATATTTCATAGAAATATTTTGTGGGTCAGTTTGGTGACCAAAATAGAGTTCTGAGTAAATCATATTTCCAGGTTCCTATCGAAGTGTTCCACCATGTCATGCAATCTTCACCTTCCACCAACTGCCCCTCTATCATGCAACAAACCTTGCAAAAGCACATAGTATACACCTAACAAAACACTTCTCCAAGCATCAAAAGCTCCACAACAACTTAATTCAAGACTTACAAACCCAAGATTTAGGTAGAAGGACTTGAGATAACATTACAAACACCTTAAACAAGCAACACATAATCAGAATTCATCAATGTTGGTCCTAACCCTTAACAGCTAAATTACCGATTCTTATAAACAAATCTAGACACCCTAAATATGAGTTTCAAATTCATCTTTAACGCACAACTTTTTTTGTAGAATACCAAATTACTTCGTTTGTGCCCATCTTACTATTCTTGTTTCCATCTGAGTAATTTAAATATGTTTTTGTACCATCTGCATTATTTTTTATCCGAAAAACCCATTATCAAGATTCGTCAATTTTTACACAAAAAGTTAAATTCACTTACAAAGAACTTAAATTTCCACATGAAAGTGTTCAATTCACTATAACAAAAAATGTTAAAACACCTATGAAAGGGCATATCTTTCTTACCGAAACAGTATGTAAAAAAAAAAAAAAAAAAAAACATGATGTTGAAGATATATACCTTCAATGAAATAAACGGAAGAGGGCCAACCACGAGGAGAAGATACCGCCATTGACTCTTCATCAGTCAACGGTTTAGTAAACTTTCTAAGCAAACTAACAATCCCCCGTGAATCATGTCTATGCCTACGTGGCGGAACCCAATAGGATGAACCAGGAACGAACGGAAGCCAATCAGGAGCTGATTGTCGTACAATTATACTATGAATTGCTTCTTCAAGTTTTCGTAACCCTAAAACCTCAACCTCGTTATCTGATGAATCCAGATCGATTTCAATTAATTGTGCTTTTCCTGATTGACTTGAGAATTGTTTATACTGTTTGATTGACTGTAATGATAACGAATTGCTGATTGAATTTGATGATGATGATGATGATGTTGTTGATCGGATTAGGGTTTGGGAAAGAAAACGAGCCATTGGTTTTGGTAGTGGTTTTTCTTGATCTAATATGGATATGTGTGTAAATACAGGGATTTTGTTGTTAGAGAGAGAGATATAAAGGTGTTTATTATTTTAAGTTCATAAATTAAAAGTAAAAATACGAAAATATAAATATATATCGTTTTGCCGCTTTTACCTCCTCTTAGTTTTCGACATTTTCTTGGGTTATCTTGGTGTTATTCTTTTATTTCGTAACGTCTTCTTTTTCTTGTCAAATTCGTTGAATGTAGAGGTTTTGGTAAGTCGACGCACTACTCAAGCTCGGACTTAGTTTAATTTGACAATATTCGAATTCAAACTAAAAATTATAATTAAAGTAATTTCAAAAATGAAGTTTTAAAACATGGCATTCTTTTAGATTCGCATTAAATTATTTATGCTATTTCGAGTTGGATGAGCTAATCAATCTAAATATATATATATATATATATTTTATATCATTAATTAAATAAATGTAATAAAATATAATTTGAATACAAAGAACTCGAATATAATGAGTTATAATACAAGTTTAAATTTATTAGAATGTTGATATTTCATATGATATTGTTGTTTGAGATACTAGGGATGTTTACTATTCGGATATAATAGAATTATCCAAATAAGTTTATTTGGACCTTTTGGATTGGACAATTTGATTGTTTGAACCGGATCGAACAAAAACTAAATTGGTATAACAATCTTCGATTTGGTTTTGATTACTATGGTTAGAACCGAACAATTCAAATAAATTAAGTTGTTGATAACAATATATGAATATTCTTGTTTATCTATTAAAATAGATGTTAATTTTTTTTTTCTTAAATAATAAATAAAATCATCTAATATACGCCGTAATATCTATATGTATATATGTATACAATATAGGAGTATAAATAATTGTTTTAGAATTTGTCATCTAGGCAAAAATTTCACGAGACAACTTCTAATAATTTAAAATTAAGTTAAATAATATTTGAATATAATATTAATTAATTAAAGAATCTATAAATCCTACTCAAACATTAATTGAAAAATAATATTAAACTATTAAACTCAAATCTATTATAATCCATAGAGTATGGATCAAACAAAAACACTTCAAAAATAAGAACGGTAAGAACACTTCAAATTTGCACTTAAACTCGACAAAATCATTAGATTCACATTTATATATCTCAAATATGCAAAGATAAATGAATGCACATTTCTAAAAATGTATACATTTGAGAAAAACGATTGATGCACAATTCTACATTTTTCATCTAAAATCGTGCATCTGTCGTTTTTTCGATTTTTATGCATTTATAAGTATGCGCATATATTTTTCTCCACATATTTGAGATGTATGAATGTGAATCGATCGATTTATGGAATACATTCGCGGTATGAAGCATTCTTACCCATTTTTATTTTTAAGGTGTTCTTATTGAAAGTCTACTCATAATCTATAGATATAAATATAGATATAAGTTTATATATCACTAACATGTAACATATATATATACATATATATTTGAAAATCACTAAGAACTCAAATCTATATAATTTAATGGATATACTATTAAATAATAATAATAATAGATTATTAATAGAAAATAAAATTATTAAAATAATTGAAATATTATATTAATTAAATAGAAACAATGTAATATTTTTTATATTTAAATTAACTTTAAAATAAAGTACTATGCATTATATATTAATATAAATATAGATAATTACCTCACCTTTTCAACTAAAACAAGTGTTCTAATTACCTAACTCACTTTTTTTACAGCAAACATCAAATTTACATATAAGCACCTCAAGTCAATGGACAATATACACAAAAATATAGCTACTTCAAGACAATGAAATGACTTCACTGAACAAAAATATCACCCAAAATCAAGTACTGTGTCAAAAATTGCGTGCATTTTTCATCAAGCAAACTTGCCAGTTTTATGTGCTTTGAGCAACCCATTGTGTTCCATCAAGTTCTTCATTCCCATTTTCTCCAATTTATTCTTCTCCATCTTCCTCATCAGGTAAACACAAAAATACATATACATTGAATAATAAAGTACAATTATATTTATCCAATAATTTTTGAATTTTTCTTTCTTGACTAAATACAAAAGTTGGAAGGATTCAAAAGATTATTTCCATCCATTTTATTTTATAAAAACACCTCTATACTTTTTAAAGTTTTATAAATATTTCACAAAGTTTATAAAATAACTTTGGATTTATAAAATATTAATCATTTGTAAAATTAGTCATTAAACTTATATTATTTAAGCAACTAAAAGTTAACAAACCATGACTCAAATGATGATTCAAATATACGAGTGTTCGGTTAGTTGACCCGAACTTTAACTCGACAAAGTGAGAATAGTAAAAAAAAACCAGTCAACCCATGGTCTGACCGTGGAAGGACTTTGAACTTGTTATCTACATTTTCACTTATTCTCTTATCAGTTTGACGTGTATCTTTCAACCGATATAAACGTAAATATATAATCTATATTAATTAACATAATCATAAGTTAATCACCTATGGAATCGTCAAGCAATCATCAACATAAGAGATGCATTTTCATAAAATAATTTGTGATTAGATCACAACTAACATGCACTAACAATCCGTATCTTACCTACGGGCAATTTATCTTTCAATTATAAGTCACTCAACAAATTGGTTGGGCAAACAACAACAAATATAATAAAACTTCATACAAATATAGTATTTCATTTGGAAGTTGATAGTGGAACTGAATATTTAAGAAGTTCATATACATCTCAATTGAGTTTCCTCTACGGTGCAAAACCACGTGGATGAACCAAATGAGAAAATAGTTTAACCCACATAAGCAAACAATGATTTCTAATAACGATATATAAATATAAATATAAATAAAGAAAATAAAACAGTACACTAAACCCTAATTTTTATTTATCAGTTTCATGATTTTTATCAAACTAGGAGTTGAATAAACAAATAGACCAATTAATATTTAATGGGTTGAATATATTAAAAAATATAGGAATATCTCCTACGAATAAGAAGAAATTAGCAGCGGAGGAGGTGACGAGAAAAGAGGAGAATTTACTGGTAGTGATGGTGCCACTGGTGCGGCGAGGATAACAATGACCGGCTGTGCAAAATCGACGTTGGCTGATGAAAATCATCGAACAACAATAAACAGCACAACAATATTTTTTTAGAAGGAAGATGGTATATATTTGATCTATTCGGTGGATATTTGAAGGGTAATACTTGAAGAAATTTGGGTTAATGGGAAGTAGCAGGTAGGGTCCGCTTTCGAGTTTTTGATTGGAAAAAAATAAGAGAAAAAAAATTGATAGAAAAGAAAAAAAGAGGAAGAATACTATTGCGTTCCCGAGTTGAAAAGAAGAGAAAGGAAATTTACACGTTTCGTGTTCCTGAGTTGGAGAGAAATGAAAGAAAATCTCATTTTATAACTTATTTAATCTTCCATCATTCCATTTATTCCCACTTTTAGAGAGAAAGTCTGGAGAGAAAAGATATCCAGATTTTCCTCCCACTTCTCTTCTCTTCTCTCTATAGAAAAAACTCAAAAATACAATCTAATTTTCTTTTTTCTACTTTTATTCTCTTCTTTTCAAAAAATAACTCGGAGGAGGCTTGTAGTGCTATTTTGAGGGTGACCGAATAATCGCTGTGGTCATGACTCATGAGTGAAAACTAAGCTGCAAGTAAATTGGTTGACCAAATAATCTTTTTAGCCCAATAAGCCCAACTCCTTGATCGTGTAAAAATTATAAAAGAACTTGTTTTGTAATTACAAAAGGTCACTTCATTTGAACATAATCAAATAGACGTTGATATGTATAACGAATGCTTATAAACATAAATAGATGGTAAAAGAACGAGATTTATGTTCATGTTTGTCCATTTAATTTATTTTTTATTTTTTTTTCATTTAAAAAACGAACATCTCGTCGAACAATTTCACAAATTTATCGTAAACGTTTGGTTAATTTTAAAATCTACCCAAATACGAAATGACCAAAAATATTCCAACTTAAAAACACTCTGTGATTTGTTATTGTTATTGTTAAAAAAGTTAAAATAAAATAAAAAATACACGTCTGTGCACACAATTGCTACCCCGTTGCTCAACGTCACATTATTCGCTTCTACAAAGCGGCCCCCGGTTCTTAGTTTAACCCGCCCTATTGAAACTCATCCGTCATACCGGACCGTTGGCCGACCGGCGACAATTGACGTCACCTATAAAGCTCAACTAAACTGATCACCAAACATATACTTAGCCAATTTTACATTTATTCTTCAACTAATTCCAATCGCTTGTCCAAAAAGTTCATTTCCTTTTCCGATATATATACATACATGTATGTGTATCTATAGATGTGCATTTCATTCTTTTTACCGTTTCAGATCATCGTCATAATCAGGTACATATATTACTCTCTAGTTATATTTTCATGCTAACCATTAATTTCGTTTGATTTACTTCTTTTTATTCTTAATCAAACAAATAATGACTGTAACTGATCTATTTTTTTCATTATGTACTTTTTCCCCAGATTTTTTGTTCTGGTCGAATATAGGTTTTAATGATTAAATCTTGAGTGTTTTTCAGAATTGATCCCTAATTTTGTGTTGTGTTACTCTGTGTAAGCCTTAATTTATAATCAGTTGATGTAGCAATGATGTAGGTTTTCTAGTACCTTGAGGAATGCACCTCATAAGGGACACATTTTTTAGTACGAAGAAATGTGTGAAGTTGACTGAATTGTAAGTTATGATTGACTATAATGACGGTGCTCTTCGATTTGTTTAAGTTTATACTAGTGTTTGGTTTACTTAACTTGCTTTGCTTGAGGTACTGAACCTTCAATGACTTGCACTTTGTCAAATACTTTTTCTAGGGTTTTATGTAGATTTGGACTTTATATTGCATGTTTATGGTACAATTTGCTACATTTACTAATCATTTGGTGCTTCAAATTTGGAAGGTTGCAAATTATACGAGAATCATTTAAAATTTGGAAGTTTGACCTATTCAAATTGTGAAAGTCAATGTCCATCTAAAATTTTTGAACTATCTTTTTGCTACTTAGCTTGAGTTCGTATGTATTGCTTGGAGAATTATTAGTTTACTGCTGTTTTGTTTGTTAGTTTATACGTAGGTAATAAACATGAGTGGAGCAGAGACGGAAGAGGCTCATGAGAATATTGAAGACAATCTGCACTCAAAAAGCATCACAACTGAGTCATTTACAAAGAGATCGAGAAAATTAAAACCTCATGGGGACACCCAGAGTTCTCCTACGTCTAAGAAAAAGATTGTTGACCTTTTAACCAACAGCAAGAAGAAAGGTTATAAACGTAGAAATGCTTCTCAGAAAGCAGCAAAGTTATTGAATAAGCCGTCTTTGTTGAATTGCCAAAATCAGGAAAACCAATTGGCTGCAACTGGTCCCGATGAAAATGAAAAATGTGAAAAGGGGGATGCTACTTCTGAGAAGTTTAAGCGAAGGCGAAAGCGAAAGCTGGCAAACAAGAAAGTTGAGGTTGATGAAGCTTCCAAACTGCAAAGGCGGACGAGGTACCTTCTCATTAAAATGAAAATGCAACAGAATCTTCTAGACGCATACTCAACCGAAGGCTGGAAAGGTCAGAGGTATTTACCATTTTCAAATCCTTCTTTGCTAAATCCGATGTTCGTGTTACATCATGAAGAATGTTTGTTGGTAAAGTGAAAGTGGACTATTAGGCTTGTTAACTTGTGAAGATAAGAGTGAGAGTAACCTAATACTCCCTTGTCCATGTTAAGTAATTCTTGCCAAAACATGTTAGTATGTAGTGTATTCATGTTTAAGGTGTAAATCACAATAAAATCACTTATTATTGTGATTTTTTGTACACAAATTTAAACACATTTCATCACTTGGCTTCTTGAAGTGTGTAATCAAATAGATCTCGTAAAAAGTACTGAATCTATCTTTTGTCTTGCCTTTTGAGCGTACCAGAAGTAATTCTTTTTGAAAAGAGGTCTACATACCTGTATTAATTATGTGTATCTGCATTGACAAAGTACACATATTTGGTGAAAGTGTAGCTTATCATGTTAGACGGCCATATCACTATTTTTGGGATAAAAGGCTTGTAAATCATTCAATCTGGGAGAGAGGAGTTTCTTATATCTTTAGTTTGCTATTTGCTATGTCTAAGTTATCAGAAATCAGAATGACATACTGCAACTAATGTGAAATGCCTGGTATTATTACCATATTTTATACCAGTGTCTAATTTCTCTCAGACGATGAGTGGGTCGCAAAATATATAGAATATGATAATGACTTTATTAAATAGGAAATCATAATGTATCAATTGTGTCTACTATTATTTAGTTCAATGCTATACATCTTCAAACATCAGTGTACTTTTGTTATTGATCGTTGGCTGTGAACACTGATCGGAATTTTGGGAAGTGAAGCAGAGCGTATGAATTTTGGGATAGGGGATTCTGATGGAAAAAGAAACAGAACAAGAGAAAATAAAATCTCTTAAGATTATTAAACCTGTAACGCTGTAAGAGAAAAAAAGAATAGCAGATTATGAGAATTTGACATCTACAGAATGCATCTGGAAATAGAAACTTACGAATTTTCCTTCAGGACTTCACACTACGGTATTTAACTATGTTTGTGAAGAGGTGAATTATGTTGATATATTTGTTGACCCTGCCATATTGAGTTTTTTCCTTCATCAGCATGTTCAAGTGTAATAACTGAGAACAGGACATTGCATCCTTAGGATTGAGTAATAACTGTAGAACTTTTGAGTTCATAGGTGTAGGACTTAGGATACATAAGTTATTTTTTCTGAGTGTTGCTCTTACCTTTTCATTTCAAGACAACTTGTTTCAAACTGTTAGTGGCAACAAACATACAAAATTGGTTCAGTGATTATTTGACTTCTGTTAGTTCATATTTTCTGGGATTAAGTGGATATTGTCGGTAGTTCTTCCTATTGATAGTAGTTTTTGTTACTTATCGGAAAAATCTTTCTTGCTAAAATGCCTTTTTAATGTAACTTCTCTGATATATCTTCTCGCGCTTTGGAGATGGCCTAGTTGCACTAATTTTTGTTTTAATATTCAGTCGAGAAAAAATTAAGCCAGAACGAGAACTTCAAAGAGCCATGAAGCAGATACTGAAATGTAAACTTGGACTCCGTGATGCCTTACGAGAGCTGGATTTACTTAGCTCAGATGGATGTATTGATAAATCTGTAATAGCTCCAGATGGATCTATACATCATGATAATGTATGTATGCAATGGTCATTATATATTTTTATTACAAGTCCCTGTTGTATAAAACAAATATATTACCATGGAAACATTTCGTTACAAAAAAGTTAGTAATTCTCAATCTTATGCCCTATGCTCTATAACAGTGGTACACTGGTCAAACGAAAAACCTTGTAAATTTAAATATGATTTGCATTTTTACAAACTTAGCAACTGTTTTTTGTTCCTACTTTTTTTATGTCATAAAACGCTTTTGACGATCCTTTGTTTGAACTCCAAAGTCAAAGTACCACCCTTGTCCTCGTCAAAACCTGGAAGAATAACTGAGCAGTCACTTTCTCAAAAATATTTAATTCTATATTTAGCTTTGGTCACTTTGCTAACATAATCACATCTCTCTTTGCTCGTGGAATTAGCAGATACTCTCTTTTGATCAGTTAATGTGTGCCCTCATTGGCTTATCATTCATGATCACAAGACTAAGGATTTGTTTACTGTTTATTTTATATAGATACACTGTGCAAAGTGTAAGCTGAGGGAGGCATTTCCTGATAATGACATCATACTGTGTGACGGGACGTGCAATTGTGCATTTCATCAAATGTGCATTGATCCTCCCCTTTTGACTGAAAACAGTAAGCTTTTCTTAAATTTTAATTGTTACCTCTACTTATTTAGTAATTAATTTATATTTTCTGATATTTGACTGACGTGTTATTTATATAATAAATCAGTTCCCCCAGGAGACCAAGGATGGTTTTGTAAATATTGCATTTGTAAGACTGAAATTATAGACGCAATGAATGCACACCTTGGAACAAGCTATCACAATGACAGCAATTGGCAGGTTGGTGATATTAGAAACTCATCATGTTGTTCTTTGTCACTTGTCGGTAAAATGGGTGGTTTGGGTAAGTGGTCAGAAAAGGTATAAGGGACACGTTGAAATGAGTAACCCCAGAACACATCTTGTCCAAAACTGTTAAATTTCATATAAAGTTCTTGTCTGTTCAGTATGATTTAAAATAATACTATATTATCTTAACTTTGTAATAATTTATTTTTTGTATAAAAAAAAGGATTAGAAGGTTTTATCTGTTATACATACACGTTGAACGGACCTCGAAGCATTTCCTTCTAAACCAATTTTTTATTGATTTACACCTTACAAATAAAACATAACCAGAATGTGGCAAAGTTGCCACCGCTATATGGGTATTAGAACCTCATAAACATGCATTGCTGAAAAATCTTGCTGCACCTTAAGGGAGATTAATATTCGGAGCATGTCTGTAGATTCTTCGAAAATTTTGTCAGAAAGAACCTTAATTGTATTAATTGACTACTTAATAACATGTTTTAATCAGGAGATTTTCAAGGTTGAAGCCTCATTGCCTGATGGTGGGGATACTCTACTCAATCAAGAAGAATGGCCCTCAGATGACTCTGGCGATGATGATTATGATCCGGACAGAGTTGAAAAATGTGTAAATAGTTGCAGCAATAGTGGAGTTTGCTCTGAAAGTGAATTGTCGGAAGACGATGTCAGCAGTAGCTGCAGTTTACAGTCACTGGATGAAGAAGTTCTTGATGATGAATCTCGGAAATTAAGTGGAAATATAGGTCTTGAAAGCACCTCCACCAATTTTATTGGTCGGGGTTCAGGTTCTGGTTCTGATTGTGATGTTTTGAGTGGTCGTCGACAACGTCGATCGGTTGATTATAGGAAGCTTTATGATGTGAGTACATTGTCTATTCATTACATAAGGTTAATATGTGTTTGTATCCTTCATCGTGTTCCTTGAATTTGAAGAAGTACAGAACTTAGAAGGGTTAAAGAAGGACAGCAGTTCTGCTATGGGGCTTATGAAATGGCAAATGGGCTGGCTGGGTAATTGGTCGATGTATTAAATAGGACTAAGAACTATCCTATTAAGAGATTTTATCCAAAAAAAATTCTAAAGCGAAGTACGTGGTTGTAAGCAAAAAAAATGTACTGTGGGTCAACTTTGACCCGTTCAGCCTGTTTCATTTGGATTGAGTGTTTACAAATTATCCATTCGACCCATTAAAAATAATATGCAAGCACAATCAACACATTTATAACTAAATGGGTCAAAATTGACACGTTATGCTCCATTCATGTTTAGCTATTTTTATGGGACAAATGTGCACTGATCTCCTTGCTACAGGGAGTTAATACACGTAGTTTGCTGAATAGCTGTAGCTAATGCGTGTGTAATTAAAATCTGTAGTTAGTATTTGCTATACCTTATTTTACAGGAAATGTTTGGAAAAGATGCTCTTGCTAACGAACAAGTAAGCGAAGATGAAGACTGGGGCCCCACTAACAGAAAGCGGAGAGAAAAAGAGTCCGATGCAGCTAGTACTCTAATGACTCTCTGTGTAACTGAGGATAAGAGTGTAAAAGATGTTGCTCACACTTCCAACATCGACTCAAACTTAATATGCAAAGAAACTAAACGATCATTTTTCAGGATTCCGCCTGAAGCTGTTGAGGTAGTTTCAGTTGTTCTTTTACTGATGCCAGATGACTTATATACTGTTTGGTGCCACTGGCATGTATTAACTTCGTATTTCTTTTTATTGTGTATTATATCAGAAGCTTCGCCTTGTTTTTGCAAAGAATGAACTCCCCTCTCGAGCTGTTAAAGAAGACCTTTCCAAGCAGTTAGGTCTTGACCCAGAGAAGGTAATATTTCTGATAACAAATAGGAACATATACAGAAATATCATTTAGATTTAGTACAATTTATTCTTCACCTTTACCTCTTTTTCAAGCAATATAATGAAGTTCAGCTCATATTTTGTTACTAACATTCTACTAAAAGCTATTCAAAGTAAATTTATCATTTTTTTCACAAGATTTTAGACATAATATAAGAAAGGTAGAATATTTTGACTTTTTGCATGTTTTTCTTGTCAAGTTCATGCATCAGAAACTATTGATGTTACTTATATAAATCGCAATTCCCATTTTTTCTTCCAAAATAAAGACTTGGACTACTTGTGCTGGCAGAGATTCTGACAGAAGGTAGTAAAGTGGGTGAAAAATAAGAATGATCTTTTGTTGATTATGAACAACAAATTAAATTTTTAGTGTCATTCTCAGGTGAGCAAGTGGTTTAAAAATGCACGCTACCTATCTCTTAAAACCAGAAAGGTAAGTTTTTACTTTCCATGGTCCGGTTTAGTACCATATTCCTAATATATTTAATTTGTATGCTTGCATGGTGCCTCTACTTTCATGATATTTTTAAATTCATGGTAAATATGCAGACAGGGGAAGGTATGCCCGCCGAAAATGATGGTACTTTGATAGCAAAAGAATCAGAACCAGTGAAGTATGAAGCTGTTCACGAGAAAGAATCTGGATCAGAACCAGCGAAGAATGAAGCTGTTTATGAGACTCTATCGGAGCATATGCCCACAAATGTTGCCCAGACACCAATGGAGAGACGTACAAAAAAATTCCGTAGGAGAAAGACTGTTGGGTCACCAACCAGAACTGCAAAACAGAAGCATGATAACGGAGAGTTACATCTTTCAACATCAACTAACAAGGTATTGTTTTCTTCTAAATTTCCAGTTATTATGTAGAATCTAATAATATCGTGTATCTAACATGAAAAAAGACAATATACGATTTTTGTGGCAAAATAAGCCGTTTTAAATGGGCAGCTTTTTGCTACAGTTCCTGTTGGCTTGAACTGAAATTGTTTTTCTCCAAACTACAGAAGTTACATTATCTCCGTTATCTAGTTTTGTGGACAAATTGGGGAGGAGGCTTGAGATATAATATAACACCAATTGACCTTTTGATTAATTGGGTCAAAATTGCTACGTCTAGATTGTATTGTTTTGACTTGACAAAAAAATAGCTTGATTTTAAAATTTTAGGTTTTCTCAACATCTTTTGTATAAATATTTTAGGTTGATGGTGACATAGATCTTGAAGAAGACACTGTGAGCCCGAAAATGCTAGAAAAGAACACAGAAAATGAAAAGAACATAGCTGTTGTCATTTGTGGCACCAGTGAAAGTGACGATCAAAAAGCAACAGCAGCTGCAGAAGCTCACATGGAGAAACTTTGCCTCCTAAAAACAAAGTTGGAAAATCTGCAGCAGGTAATACTCTTAAGAACACCAAACCGAAAAGTTAAAACGACAGCACCAACCATTAATCACAACGACACCGTATTCATTCCTGTTGCTCACCTCAAGGAGAAAACCTAAATCTGCACATACATTACCACTACCATTATCATTGTCGCCTTCCCCTGGGTTGTAGTAAGAGTTAAAACCGTTCCCTTTATACTATTTAGCATTCAGGAGGGAGAAATGATGGATATATAGTTATCTTAAAGGTTTTTCCTTACATGGGGTTGTCCCACTTTAATAGTTGTTATTGGTTTGGTTGAAACTAACCAAGTTGGGCCCGACCAAACCGAATTGACTCAGTTACTGTAGCTAACAGTTTATGTTTAAATGCAACCTTGTTCTCTTTGGTCTGTTAACACACATAACATTTCATAAGAAGCACTTATGTAAAACCAACTGTGTAAAAACATAAATATGTGAATGTTAGTGTTTCTTGACTAAATGACAATTTCTAACGAGCACTTATGTAAAACCATTTTAAGTAAACGAGTAGTAGTGGGTGTAAATAGAATGTTTATATGCTCAATATTTCAACACAAAATAATGGTCAAAACATCATCTTAAAGAATCCATATGCAAAGGCAATTAAAAGAAGATATCACTATAGTTTATTTATGATGTTAACCTTTATAAAAATAGGTAAGATGGACATAAATAATTACTATCAAGGAACTGCAACTCAAATTATAAACCGCTGTTACAAAACTTGGTTTCCAACTCTGAAGTAACTCAATACGCGTACTAAAATGAACTTGAGATTGAGATCTCATGTTTGGGTGGTTCTCTCACGCAATTTATTTTTGTTTTTTTTTGTTTTTTTAGAAAGGCTTGTTAGATGTTAGTGGTTTAGATATAGCAGTGACATCCAATTGGGCAGTATGTTAACTTTGAGACCCTCCTATTCTTCCTTTTTATCACCTGAAGGGGTAAAAGTCTCGTGTGGAACTCGAACTTGAGACCTTCCCTAGTCAAACATCCCCTTTCCCATGGCCTCACAAGGAAATTTGATGGCCAACTGAACTAGCCCAATTAGTTAATTATTTTAAAGTGTTATTTTTATTAAATAACTCAACGTGTTATTTATATTTTAAAGTGTTTCATTAATATAACATGACCTTTGATGTTGACTTTAACATAAGATCTCGATCTTAATTTTGAAGAGAAATGCCTGTGAGACCCCCTAAGCTCTTCAGTTGGAAGGAGGATCTTTGAATTTAAAAGTCGGTACAAATGTTGAGGGTCAATCAAGATTTAAACAAAAATAACATATTTCTAAGTAATTGTTGTAAATTTGCCTTTACAAAACCTTTGCTAATAAGCGTGTAAATTTTGATTTTAGGGTATTTAAAATGCATGATCTAAGATACAATTACAAAAGTTATTGACATTTAATTCTTCTCTTCTATAAGTATGAAAAGAATTGAATTAAATTACAGATAACAAAAATGTTTAATTCTCTCTTCTTCCTATCAGTATCTCTTCTTAACTACTCTCACCTCTCTTCATCGACACTACATAACTCTCGTACAAAAAGAAACAAATATATGGTCTAAAATAAAAATAAAAATAAGACCCTATTATATGTCGTCACAAGACGGAGAGTTCGGCCTTCTAACAAAACGTCCCTGTAAAAATCACATAAGAACATAATGTTAAGTATTTTACAAAAGGTAATGAGTTTGATAATAGTGTAAGAAGTGCACTAAATACCACTGTACAAATGTTCTATTTGTTATACTATGTACAAAAAACAATCAAGTATAACTAGAACATTAAATGACTTTTTTTTTTTACATGTTTAGAGAAATATGATACACTATTCTTTAATAATTAATACACTAGTTTGTTCATTCATACATTATTAAATATATGAAATATAACTCTATTACTATGTATTATGCTCCAATCATTGTTATTGGAACGAAAAGTTCCTTGCTCGTTCTAGGTTGTGGAACCCAAAAAACCAATCAATAAGATGACAATGAGATACATTTGATGGAAAAATAAAATATGTGAACTTTACAAATTCAAAAATTAATGTCATCTAAATTATTCATAACCATAATTCATGAATAGATAATTTCAGCAAATACAACTTTTGGAAAAGGTAAATTTGTTTTTAAATATTTTGACTTTTTATTAAACTAAAAGATACGAAAATATTTGTACCTTAGATCTAGGTCGCCGATCAGCATTAACTTTTCTAACTTGATATCTAATTTTTTTAGAAAATAGTCGTGTGCGTTTTTTCTCCTTGTAACGCATCACACTAGCTTCTCTCAATCCACCGTTCTCTGAAAATAAGTCTATTTGAGCCAACTTCGTCTGTCCACATAGATTATGTGACAATGTTAGTTTAAAACAAATCGTAAAATCATTGAAAATTAACTACAAGGAAAATAAGAATGTTGAGGTAGTAAGACCTAATATTATATTGGACGGAAATATTTTAATTCTCTATAATCTTTAGATTGTTTCATTTGTTTTCTTAGTTAAAACCAAGTCCATACCAAATATGTCAACTTTGATTTAGTTATTCCATTCTGTCTCATGATTTTCAATAAAATGTCTTATTACTAGCATAATAAAATAATACATTATATTTTAATACAAAAGCAAATTATTAAATTATCAAAACCTTAAAAAGGAGATGGATACAAGTTACTCTATCTTTGAAAGGACAAACACAACATACAAATATATTATTGTATGATATGTCAATTTAAATATTATTGTAAATAGAAACTTTGAACTCTCACATTCCCTTGAAATTTCAGTCATAATAATGGTGTCATTTTGAAACCAGAAACAGGTGATATAAACAAAATAGTAATAAAAAAAACCTATCAGTAGAATATATATTTAAATATTATATATATTTTTAAAAATATTTTTTTTTATCGAGAATCTATGTTAGTTATTTACAGACTACATAAAAAGTTATGTAGTTAATGTACATCTAAATTCTAAAATTATTATATAATACTTTTATTTCGCATTTGAATTAGAAAAACATTACGAAAATAAGGTGAATATTATTAAATTAAAGCGGGTACTTACATGGATATCACCTCCGGGAGACTCCGACCCGGAAATTTCCTCCGGCAACGGCGACCCTTTATCCGACCAAGCATTCAAAACGTCGTCATAATTCAACTTCAATAACAATTTTTTGGACCCGATTTCATTACCAGAGTTCTCCTCTTCTTGATTCCAATTCCCCTTTCCTAATTCCAATTCGGATTCCGACATTTTTATTAATTCTTCCACCTTTTTCTTCTTTTTCTTTTCCACTGAATATTTCTTCACCGGAACCACTACCTCCGGCGTAAAATTCACCACATTCACCGTCGGAAACCTCCACCAATTCCCATCATCACCATTCTTTAATGCCCTCACTCCATTTCTCATTCCAAACCCAAAATTAATTTCCAGATTCCCTCCAAATCCCAACCCCATTGGATACCCATAACATGTTTTCGAATTTAAATTGTTATTTTCAATTATCGAATTATTCGAGTATTTCGAATTTCCCATGATACTATCAATCCCTTCTTCTATTTCCTCATCAAGCATTGACTCGGTATCGAAATCGTCTTCAAACCCATCATCACACAATTCCATTGAATTACAACTCTGGGATTGGAATTCAATTCCGTCCGGACTTCGGCAAGAATTCGACACTTTTGACTCGAGTAATGATTTCGGTTTCTCCAAATTTGGTTGATGAAGGAGAAAACCCGAGTTTTCGATAAGTAATTCGGATGATGATGATTCGTGTAACGAGTTACCATTTTGTACTCTGGTGAATTTTGAAAGATTTTTGGTTGAGAAAACTTTAGGACAAGCTATGGAAAGAAGAAAAGCTGCTTCATTGTAAGTTTGATTGGGTCGTTTTCGAGGGGTTCGAGGTTTTCGATGCCAGATTGTTATGGGGGAATTACTTGATTCAGAGAGAGTTGAAGATGGTGAAGATGATGAATGTGAATATCTACTAGAAGTTGTTGATGGACATAATATATTTTCAATATCAAATCCATAAGCTCTTCCTGTACCACCACTTAAACACGATGACATTTTTTTGAATTTACACTTCAAGAAACTTAATTCACCATTAACTTTATGAAATTTTATTACTAAAGGTTGGAACTTTATAGTTCAAGATAAAAAAAATTCAAGAACCCTACTCCTTAAATATAAAAATACGTTGAGAAAAGTTGAATTGGATAAAAAAAGAAGGTACTTAAATAAAAAAGAACAAGAAAAACAGTAAACCCTTAAAGGGTTTACTTTTGTATAAACAAAGTTGGATTCTTTCTTAAAATATGGAATGGAATAAGAAGATCCCAGGAATAGTTATTTAAGACCAACAAAATTCTTCAAAAAATCAACCTTGAATTTCTAAAAGACAGAGAGATTTTGCTGAATTAAGAAAGTGGAAGTGTAAAACACCAGGATTTAAGTACATATATATAGTAAGTATATGTGTTGTATTTGAAAAGATTGATTGATTGCACAAATCCCAATATATCTCAACTTATCATGAGTTGGGTTTACAAGAAAATATCCAATTGAGATTTAGAAAAGAACAAAAACTGCACACATACACGGAGAGTGTGAGTATGAGATTATATTATGGAGTCACGGGAATGAAAGAAGAGATAAAAAGAGAAGAAATGAGATCTGTTTGGTAGCTCCGTTTAATTGGCAGGAGCAAGGAGACCCACCTCTCTTTTTCTCTTTGTAACTTGAACATATATATATCCATTGCCTTTTAATTTATTTAATAGGTTATGAATCCACGATAATGTGGGACGGATTTAACTTTTATAAGTTGAAAATATAATAATATGAAAGAAATGTTGATCGTTGCTAGTTTATAAATTTGCGATAATGTCGAACGCATTTATTTTTTATTAATTAATAAAATGTTGTGGTCATTTTGTTTATATTATTTATAGATCCGCGATAACGCGAGACGGATGTAATTTTTATAAATGAATAAACTATTGATCAATTTATTTATATAGTCTATAGACCTGCGATAACACCACGTCATCGCGGGGCGAATTTAATTTTAATAAAATGAATAAAATATTGTAGCCAAATTTTTATATAGTTCATAGACTCTTTAATTTTTATAAATAAAAAAAATATTTGGTCTATTTTTTTAATTTAAATAAATACATCAAATATTTAAGGAGTCAAAAGTGTAATTATACGAAAGAAATTAAGATCGTTGAATTACGAAGGGAGAAAATAATGAAGCATTCAGATTCCTCCATTGTATCTTCTTTTAACTATATATAAAGATATAATATATATGTATATATATATAAGGGAAATGATCCATAGAGAAACTTCAAATCTTGGGGAAGGAGAAAAACAAATCTTAGCCCTTAATTTTTTCATAAATAAATGTTTTTAACATTCATTTGTGATGAATGTTAAATTTTGAAATTATTTGTGATTTTTAAAATTTATCTATGATAAAATCAAGGGTTAAAATTTACCTTCCTCTTTCCCTAATTTTTTTGCTTCCCTCTTGATCCCCATGTATATAATAAGTGACGATGTTTTAAAGAACTTGTATTGAGGGATTTAATTAGGCCCCACCATTCAGTAGATTATATGAAGAAAAAAAATTCTATTATTTGCTTATACGAAGTTGTAGCTACTATACATGATAACGTTAAATTGTATCTAATACAATATTATTATTTTTTTAACGGCAGAGAATATATTAAGAAGTTAGCAGAAAGCTAACAAAAATTACAAATGGATAGCGAGAAGCGGGTTTTGAAGCCACGCAGACCAACTAGAACTAATCTTCCTATTTCTATGAATATACCAAAAAAAAAAGAAAGATTAACAATAGAATTTTTTAAAACATCCCTTCGAGGTCTCTTTGTATCAAACAAGCTAGCGTTTCTGAATTTCCAAATCACCCAACGGGAGGTCATCACAATAGCTTGGAGCAGCGAAGTCTTCGTTCTCGAAATAGGAGCATTATCTACCCAAGTAATCAAATCAGACACATTTGAGAGAGTAGGTAAATCTAAGTCACACCATTTACCAATAAACTTCCATATAGCTTGAGAAATGGAACACGAAAAGAAAATATGGTTTGCGTCTTCAATCTGAGAGGCACAAACGGTGCATAAAATAGAAGGAACATCGAGACCTTTATGAACCAAATTGACACTCGTAGGGAGCCTGTTCAGTCTACAGCTCCAAAAAAAGATGTTGACTTTGCTAGGAACAAAACGATTCCATAAAGTTGAAGTTGAGCCAATAGGGAGAGTATCTAATACAATATTATATGAGGTGAACCAGGTGAATCAGTTATATAGATTATTTTGATAAAATTTTGTGAAGTTGTATGAGTTAAAAGCGTTAGAAAGATAAAGTGGTATAGATTAATAGAATGTTGATGTTGCAATCCATATAATATTAAATAATTATATGTATTACTGATACTATTAAAAACTGTTTATTACAACTTCAAGTTACTATGATGAATTGATGTTCAAACGTCTCCTAATATATCTTCATCAATCAATTGATATGGTTCGAGCTATTAAACTTTACGTATTTGTCCTATGGCAGGACATGGTGTTAGAAAAATTGATCACGTCTGAAAATCATGTTTGAACGTGTTGCAAAGACGAATACAGAGTGATATATCCTGCTTACTAAAGGAGTCATTTCTAAAAGACAAGTTGAGTGAGGAGATTGGAATGGAGAAATGTAGAGAAGGAATACATGACAAGAGACAAGAAAGAGAGGTTCAAGAATTTTCAGGAAAAGGGACCACTCTAGTTGCATGTGTAGTATCTTTCTTTTACATCTATCTATCTCCATAATTTGTTTACCTTTTTATGCATTCACTACAATAACTTTTTGGGAATCTTTAAAAAATTACAGTAAAAAAGGGTCCACTTCAAAAGTACATGTGCTCTATTTGTTAGTAAATTATTGGTCATATGTGTAATGTGTTGCAATATTGATTATTAGACGATGTTAATGATCACATATGTAGGGCTCATATATGATGTTTATTTGTAAAAGGCTTACAAAATATAAGAGTCATGTAAACAAAAACAAAACATTAAGCACTCAAAGCATATTCAGTATTTGCTTATGTTATATATCTATAACATATATTCTACATATCAAATTCAAAATGATAAAGCTATTTTAGATATTTTAACTCAATAACATAGGAATTATGACACTTGGTAATATGATATTTATCCAATAGATCAATTTGTCTCACTTTGGTGGAAGCAAAAGTAAAATGAAAGTGAAATTGTTCTTTCTTCAATCACTCACTTTTGTTCTAAAAATCAAAGAGGTGGTGGTATCTAATCCCAATCATGGGCATATGCAAAGATGATAAAAAATAAAGAGAGAGGATATTCTGAATAGTTTTTCTAACTATGTCACCCATACCCAGCAACAAGACTTTTGTTGTTTAATAATTAAATATTTTTATTAAATAGTGATGATAAAGTGCATGGATATAGTGTTTATGATATATATATATATATGGTACGATACGATATGATATGATATGATTCATTTAATGATACATTTAATTAATTATATACATGGTAATTAAATGTATTGCTTATATCTACAATCATATGTATTTTGATTCCAAAATATAAGTTCAAAACGATTTCATTTCTCTATATATTACAATTACATTCCTCTTTTAAGTTAAACAAGAACAAACAAAAGAAGAAATTGTGCTAGATAACATTAAACCCTACGATGTATATCTCTCAATATAAAATATTCGATATAGTGCATCGTGGCCCATAAACATGTCGTACTTGATATTATATAACAGATCTATTTTAGATATAGATCAAAATGCAAGGTCGGTTTTAAAGGTGTACAGGATGTGCGATCACAGAGCTTTGAAAAAAATAGGGTTCAAAATTTAGCCACTATATATAGTATATGTTAATAAATGTTAAGATATCTCACTTATTGTAAAATGGAACATAAACTTTGAACAGATATATTGTACTACCGTTTATTTGTTTTGATTATTTGTATAACAATTATCGACTTATCATAGTTTTAATGGATTTTGTTTATATAGAAAAAAATTTAGGAGTTCAATTTTATTTTTCGTATAGGGCTCTCAAAATCAACGGACTGACTCTGTCAAAATGCTACTACATAATTATGGCATTTGATAATGGGACAATTAAGTTTATATGGTTTGGTTTATCAACACAATTTTATACAACTACCTTCTATTCTAATAATTTTTTTATAACAATATCAATCAAAGTTTATACATGCAGCATCTCACCTAATAAAATGATAATTTGACAATGTGACTCAATTCTTGAGTTAAATTCTTATGAAATAACATGTATGAATACTATATGAGCATCCATAATATACAAACCCTTTCAAATGGTTTATTTATGACACACAATAAATCCATCTAACTTTTTCTAAATAAAAACCTTTACATTCCAATAGAATAAAACATTTAAAAGAGTTTTTTAATAATAATAATAAAACATCCCATTTGAGACGGTTAGGATTGGGTTGTAGTATATAATTTGGCAAATTAAATTACTCTTATCTAGTGACATGGCGAGTAGAGATTGGATAATGGGGATTCTTTAGGGCTGATATGGAATGTTGTTTATTGGTTAAAGGACTATCACGTGAACCAAAGAAAAGGTTTCATTTTATTCTTTAATTATTATTTTTAGGGTGAATGGAGGTCTATGATGTGTGGCAGATGGATCCCATACGTTGCCTTATTTACAGTCATTGGCTTCTCATTGCATAATCTCCTAATATTTTTCATTTTCTATTTAATTAAAAGAAAACCTTATCCGGATATTAGTAAACTGGTTGGGTAAATTTTTAGACTCTCTTTGGACCTTGAGTTTTTTATCTTATTGTATTTTTCTTTTTTCTTTTTTCTTTCTTAACTCGTTTATATTAATTTATAATTTAAGAGTGCTCTTTAGATGGATCGATTTATCCTCTAATTAAAATGAATTTGATAGATTTTAATTTTTATGTATAGATTTAAATCATTTAAACCGACTTAAAATTTAAATCGAATATAACTAAATTACTATTCAATTTATATCTCTTTTACAGTTCGATCTCTTTGTTAACTTTACAAGACTATTGTTATAACTCGTGAATAGTAACATTAGGTGTCATGAGGTGTCATGACGACAAGTATCGAACGTTTATTAAGGTCTTAAGGTTAAATGCGAACATAGTTTTAAACTTAAGGAATTAAGATTGTAAATAATATTATGCCGTTGAAAAATTCGTTTAGAAGAAGTAACATTGTTGATAATATCATTGTTAATTCGTTTGATTGATTGTCTAAAAGATATAAAAAAGCCCTCGTATTAATTGGAACATGTGATTACAAAGCTCAATGTACTCATTATAATTCGTTCTTGTTTCTAGCTTCTTGCTAGCCTTTGAACAAAATTTTACAGTTAAAAAGAAAAAATTATAAATGTATAAACAGTTACATTAGTTAATACTATTTACCGATCCAATCCAAAAAGGCAAACTGTCTATTGAATAATTCGATTTTTTTCCAATAGTGAACAATCCTAACTATATTAATCACTTGCTTAGTCGCTAATTATTTTAAATTTTACATGAAAATAAATATATCAAGAATTATATGTAGATGGTATATATTCTGACTTGTAAGTCCCTATAAATCCAAGTGGACATGTACAAAAGTTAATTAAATGCTTCTCAAATAACTATGCAACGTCGTAACTCTGTTCAATCTGAACAATTTATTGAAGAAGCAGACTTTTTATCCTTAAATTAATATTCATTCAGTTTCATAGGTATATATATACACATATAGAGATAGCGATAATCTAAGGTATATATATACACATATAGAGATAGCGATAAGATTTAGAGGAAGCACTTTTTTTAGAGAACGGAGAGCAATTAACATTCATTATGAATAATGTTATTTTGACCAACTAAAATAGTAATAAGAAATTAGGTTTACCAGTAAATATTAAGGAATTAAAATCTATGCTATAAATAATATATCAATAGATTAATTTTCTTTTAAGTCATAACATTTTTTGATGAATATTTATTTAATAAATCGTAACATTCATTATGATGAATATTAAATCATAACATTAGTTGATAAATATTTATAAATTAACATTCATCATAACGAATGTTAACTAACATTCACCGCGATGAATGTTAACGAATTTGGATTTAATATTTATCAATTGATGTTATAACTTGCATATAAAATTTATTAAGGAAACTTAACATTCATAGCATCAATTCTAATTAACGTTTACTAAATTTTACTTTTTTGTGATTTGTATTGGCGAATGTAACATTGTTCGTGATGAATATTAAATATTTTCCCACTCCTTCAAAAAAGTGTTTTCTTCTCGATCATTCCCATATATATATATATATATATATGTTAAGGGAAAAGATTCATAGGGAAGCTCCAAATCTTGGGGAATGAGGGAAGCAAATCTTAGTCCTTGAATTTTTCATAAATAAATGTTTTTAACATTCATTTGTAATGAATGTTAAATTTTGAAATTATTTGTGATTTTTAAAATTCATTTATAATGAAATTAAGAGTTGAAATTTGCTTATCTCCTTCTTTAAATTTTTTAATTCTCTCTTAATCCCATCATCTACACATTAAATATTCATTGTCAAAGATTTATAGTTTATATCTTTAGTGGATTCTATCTTAATAAACATTTCTAAACACTATTTGCGCAAAATTAATATTATGTTAAACTTTTCTATTTATCCAAAACTTACACTAATTAAGTTTTCTATTAACATATATTCAAGATTTATATCGTTACTCGTTGCATGTTTATTTTCTTATCTTTTATAATATATGATAATTATGAAAAGACATTACATTATTTGATTATATTTTAAAATAATTATTTTCATAGATCACAATTTACGTAACCACAAAGAGTACCACGAACACCCCATCCTCACCTCATGTAATTATTTTTTGGATTTTGTTTTGAAATAATAGATAATTAAAATATGTATCTATCATTTGACATTAATTTAGTTTTGTCCCATGCTGCAAGTCGTACGTATGTCTAAAAAATAATATATACATAATATATGCTTTTTTTGTTTTACTATCACCTTTCAAATCAATATGATTTCATTTTTATCATTAAACATGAGAAATTAGAAAAACACTTACGAGTGTATTGAGATTGTATTAAGCTAATAGAATGCCTATAACGTTGAACATTTTGAAGTTATGTGAATAGATGACACATACTTAAATGTATATACAATGATTATTTTTGTGTAGAAAAATAGTGAAGTAACTTTAGAATAATATAACAACTAAAATAATCATTTTCAACAAACTATTTTGGTTATGATCTCACATTAGGAATTTTAGTTTATTAGAAAAGTAAATAAATAGTAAAAAGAAATCTACAATACAAGATAATGACCAAAATGAAAAATATATAGAAACAAGGACTGTATTGTAATATTTCCAAATTAAAAGGAGCAAAACTGAAATAACAAAATATCTCAAAATAGATGAGATACTTTAGAGCCCGTTAACCAATTAGCCCAATGACTGACAATGAAAAGTTATCAGTACTATACAAAGCCACATATTACAAATTGACCCCACCATAATTGGAATTGTATAACGTGAAGCTTTAAGTATGATTACGTGGGTGCCTACTAGGCTCACATTAATGAATGATTCATCTTTGTGGTTTGTAGGTTTTCATGTAAAGCGTTCAGGAGAAAAAGAAATAATATATATAAGATAAAAAATAGAAAAGTGTAATAAAATCTATCAATATATATCTTGATGCAATATTGAAGTCATGGTTATACTTACATTAAAGGAAACATTTATCTTTTTCTTGAAATTTTTTAAATGAATATACAGGATTATTATAATGTTATTCAGGCTTTGTCCTTTTATTAAATCTTAGAAACTAGAACAATGATTTTGGTGTTATGGCCCAATTATTGAGTAGTGAAACGGATGGGTCAAATAACGGGTCAAAATGGGTCATAATTTTCCAGCTAGCTAGTAAATCAATGAAGAGCGACTCCCATACATGGGACTAAAATACTTTAATATTAGGCATATTATGAAAACAGTATCCACAAAGAACTTAGCATGCCATGAATGAACTATGATGCCATAAAAATCTCATATTCTTCAAACATTTCTCAAGGAAAACCAAAAAAACCAGAAAAATTGTAAACTTCTTCAAGTATTAAGTTTTCCCCAAAGGCTCAATAATAATCACACGATACCATTGACAAAACACTCCCAAATAAGATCATGGGATGTAACAAAACAAAACAAGACTATACACCTAATATCATCTTTTTCCCAATCTTCTACTTTACCAAGTAGCAAAAGGCTACACAGGAATAATATCGGGATTTGACGAGTCTTCACATCTCAAAACAATCCCATCGAGGCTTGCAGGAAGCATACATCTAGTCCACTGGCATCCAGTTGGAACCGGTTCTGGTGGAGGAACGATCATCAACACGTTATCGTTTCTTTCTACAACTCCCATCACGCTGACGCTGCTACCCTCTTTAATGTACCTATGTTTCAAATTACAATCAAATGGAATATGAGAGGACGGAAAATAACTTCTACGCAGATCGAGTTTGTTATTAAGATGAAGATGTATCAAAATCATGTGGATATTTTAGAACAAATGCATGGGAGGGTTAGCGAGAGAGAATAAAAAAGATAGATGTTAAGTTGCATACCCTTCTTTAAGTCGCATTACACGATCATCACTAGAGAGGTTTCTATCGGCTAACCATCTTATAAATTGTGGGGACATATCTTTGTTGGACTGATCAATATCAATAACAGCAGATTCCTCAACATACGGAGTTACCCGAGCACCACAACCAGTCTTTACCAATGCCCTCAACCCAGACTGGAAATCGGATATATAGAAATCCACAACATGCCTCTGCGAATGTTAACAAAAAGATTATTCAAAACATACATTGAAGAATTAATAAAAAAAATACAAGTGCACAATCAATCTCCTTTTATTGAAAAACATAGAAATGTGACTATTTTGTCAAGTCAGTGGTCATTTGGCTCACCTCCGTGGATCGAAGACCCCATGTGAAACGACGATGGGTGGGGTTAGCAGCTTTTGAGTCCCAGCCTCGAAATTCATATAAACTTGTGGATGTATAAACACATCTGGGAACCCTTTGGAATGATGACTCCAAAGGTACATTCCCACAAGTCACGACCTTCATGAAAGAAAAACTTTTGTTGATCAGCAGAAGGATTGTTGCGATGGTGACAAATGCCTTTCAAATTTCAAGAATATAAATATAGGCATAAAATTTAAGTAATGTAGTATATGATTATTGATTCAAGGATCTGCTATCTCAAGGTTCAGATTGGTTTGTGATATTAGCACTGTCAAGGAGTTAAAATCATTGAGGGGCCAATGCATTGTTTATAGCAATGATATAATCACGTGTTTATATATATAATGATGATTGTTACAAAATTCTCCGTCATAAAGTAGGTACGGTATAAAATAAGATTATCACATGAAAGTAGGGAACCTGGCTTCCATTCTATTTTCTTTAAAAAAATGATGTACCTATTGCATGGTCTTATCTGTATCTATATCTCTATCAATCAGAATATATTACAACAGGGAAGATAATTGATTAAAGATTAAGTAACTATATTTTTTAGATTGAGTCTAGGCAACTGAAATGGATTAACTTACAGCTTACTTTCATTAACTTGCAATGCCTATGTGTTATTTTGTTATTAATTATTACATATATGAAAAGGAAGAACGTAAATAAATGTATACAAATAAATAGGGAAGAAACTTTACTCCCAATTTAAGAACTTCGAATTAAGTGAAATCCCATACAAAAACCTATAAAAACTCATGCTACTTATTACAGAAACAAAATTTGCAATAGGAATAATATACTGACTATAAAATCCCTACAGATGATTTGTGTTATACAATTCTAACCACCATAAAAGTAACTATTTGGGGAGGGGGATCCTCTTATGTTGTATTCTTTGCTCTCCTTCTCTCGTTTCACCATCAATAAAAGGTTCTCCTAATGGGCTATGACCGTAACTATAACTTGAATTCAACATTTCTATATTCATAAACTCATTTCTCTATAGTATACAGTACATCTAAGATATCTATGGCCTTCAATAAAAGGTATAGTCAAAAATTGAAAACCTTCTATATATTTTGGGAACATAGTGCATTAAGTGAGCCAATAGGTTGAAGATAGAAAAATTCTAAAGATGAACAAAATCACAACCAGCTTCTATGTGTTCAGTTTTGCACACTCATAAAATGTCAAATGTTCACAGACATGCATAGTTTCCTCATTATTACAATACCTCCATTGGACTAGGAAATTTACCACACAATTCATGTAACAAGTGTCAAACACATAATTCTTGTAACAAAGGTGGTACCCAAATCAACTAATATGATGTTAGGCGGTTGGGGTTGCCAATTCAACCTTTCTGAAAGTCAGCTAGTAGTAAGCAATACTAATAGATTTTCTAGTACCATCATCGACCATGTCTACCCTTTAAAGGCGCTGTCACTAACTTGGTGAACAATAGGACATACAACACTTTCAGTCTATGCCTAAATTTATTGAGAAGAAAAAGAAACAAAATTTAGAAGGTAATTGATGGAGATGCTTCTTTATTTCTCCAAGTCCTTAATCTCACTAACTTTGTTTTCGTGAAATTTCAAAGCTCGCAGATACAGTTCAAATGAAGGAGAAAGTACAACACGCAGAAGAGTGAATACATATGTTTTCAGAAGATGAAGACATGCACGTCAATGACAGGAAAAGTGAGAGGGAAAGTAGATTTTGTTGACAACCATTGTGCGTTTCATTCTCTTGTTAATTTCAGCACTATTTCACTCTCAGTTAACTTCCTATTGTTTAGCTCAAAAAAATCTTGAACAACTTTCTTCCATTGGAAGGCAAATCAAACTATGTTGTAAATTTGTAATCTATACTTTCTTTGATTATAATAGTAATATGAAAAATGTTTGACAAACTGCAACTACATGCAAAGGAAATTGTTAATATACTCAAATCTTATCAACTAGTTTAATAACATCATCAGTATAGTTATATCATTATATATCTGTTTATCGTAGAAAAGGTACTTCTTTTATGGAAGTAGCATAGTGTGTCTTGAAAAACATAAATTAGTAGGTTGAACCTAATTTAGTATACTTGGCTTATCTTATATATAGACTACCTAATTATTTGAGATTTCCCACCTATATATGCACAAATATGTGTGTTTGTGTGACATACCCCAGAAACCTTGACGAACTGGCCATCTTTTGCAGTTCTAAGCTCGGCATCCGGATACTGAGAGATGAACTTAATGACCGCATTTCTACCCCAATACGCATTCCAAGAGAAAGCCAAGCTCATGATAGCAAACAGAACGACGACAACAACGAGAAGAACAGGATTACCAATGGCCGCAAGTATAAAAACTGAAGCAATAAACCCCATCACAAATAGCAAAAGTATGGACCAAAATACTATCTTTGGAAAGCTCCTGAAGAACGAATGTGTACCCTCCTGGCTCAGATGAGTAACCGCTTGGTTTTTAACCATTGAAGTGCTTCGTGATTTGATTGACCCTGAAGAATCTAATGGACCAGATGACTTTCGAGGTGCAACCGATGAGTTAAGTGGTCCAGACAAAATAGGCCCGGATGTTAGTAGACCCGTGGCAGGGAGAACTGGAGGGAGAGGTCCCGAATTCTGTCGGGAAGCAGAAGTTAACCCTCCACCTTGAGGTCCAGATGATTTTCTTATCGGTTCTCCATGTTTATTTAACGGGCCCGAGCTTGTCTTTTTCGAAGCTGATCCGGGAACACTTCCGGACAAAGAACCCATCCGGTTCATCGACTGTTGGTTTGAGTGAGTCGTACTGCCACCACCAATGGACCCTGTTCTTAACGGACCGCTAGTTAGCTGTCCAGATTTTCTTGATCTAGAGCCACTATGATCCACATTCAACATTTTTCCTAATTCACCAGACTTCTTTATGTTACCACCGGTGTAAGGCATTGCAGTGGATGACATTGTCGGAGCTGCCTTCTCTTTTGGTGGTTCTGGACGGCCCGATACATACAAACCATTATTCAACTGATGAGACGGGAACCGAGAACTCATTTCTAAAGATCTTGTGTAACAACAACAGGTTTAAATTAGACTCCACAAAGTATCTTGTTCATTTAACTTTGAGCAACCAGTTCCTAGGTATGATCAAACCTACACGACAATAATCATAATCAATTCACTCAAACACTTACAATGAATGAATCCAACTTCCAATTGCATTAATCAGTTTTAATCAACATCCATACACCCTCTAAATTAGATATACAAATTAATGCATTACATTGGTAACATTTTACTTTATAGATTCAACAAATATGAAGGGCTAAAATCATCTTAAACATGAAAACTAAGAACTTAAGTAACATAATCATATTACACCAAGGGATGAAATTTGGGTAAAAAGCTTCTGAATTATCCAATTTAGGGCTAAAAGGACAATTATTATTATTTATTTTTTTATCAAATTAGGTGAATCAAGATCCAGTTGCAGCAAAAGCAGCATTTACTACAAAATCATAATAAAGATCACATTTCCAAATGCAACTAGCAACATTTCACGGATCCAAAATAAAGATGAATGTAGCATCATTATCAAAGTAAGCATAAACACAACAATAAAACAATTGATTTACCAAAATATAAGATGAATGTAGCATTACTATCAAATTGAAATCAAAAGCCCTGTATATTTGTAACCCGTTGAAAAGGACAAGAATCAAGGAGCTTGTAATTTGTGCAGTGAGTGAGAAAAATAGTATCTTGCATACCTGGAGTGAAAGTGCAAACATGGTTGATCATGAGAGAGAGTGTATGTATATGTGTATGTATAAAAATGAGGGGTTTGTTTGTTTGCAAGGGCAACCAAAAGGATATATGTATGTGTATTTAATGACCCTGGTTTTTTTCACTTTGCTTTATACTACCTCCATTTTAGGATATTGACAGATATTACTCTTAAACAATGGACAACCAGTTTTTAGTTTCACATTATTGTTAACAGTATTATTTTTCTTCACTTATCAATTACGGTATCACAAGTTTTAAGGCATTTAATTTATTTAGAGATTAAGGGAAAAGTAAAATTCTGAAAAATGAAGGATTTTAGTGAAATTTACCCATTTAAGCTTATTTCTTTTTGGGTCATATTTTGTGATCTTATAACATAATGATTTACAGGAAGATATGTAGAATTTTTTTTTCTTTCCTTCTTTTAAGAACAGCTTGTTAGATGTTAATGGTTCAGGTTTAGCAGTGACATTCAATTGGACGGTAAGGTAATCCTGAAACCCTCATATTCTTCATTTTTTTATCGTCTGAAGGGGTAAAAATCTCAGGTGAGACTCGAACTTGACCTCCCATCTCCAAGACATCATAAGAAAACATTGTTGGCCAACTGAGCTAACTCAATTTATTGGAAGATTCACAAAATATATAAGATTCTTACTAGGTAATTTAGTGTTTATATTTAATATTTAATATTTAATTTAATATATAAAATATAATATAATATGAAAATTATAATTGTAATTAGATATACTATTGAATAGACTTGTCAATGAAATCGATATATATTCTCGTAAAATCGTATCTTATTTTTTGTTTTAATTACACTAGTAACCGTAAATGATAGTGACGTTCACATGATATGAAATTTAATGATTATATAGTCCTTTCTTATTTATAAATAAATTAATTAATTAAATTAAATTAAATTAAAATAATAAAAAAAAGAAAAACTAGTTAGATATTATATCTTTCAGTAATCTATAACTCTTATAATCATTTCATACTTTCTTTCTTATTCCTTAAATAAAAAGATCGAAACTTAGTTTTTTATCCATCCACTTATTAAATATATAAATCATTCAGTTAATATAATATTTCAGATAATACATTTAGATGTTCTTTTTCTTCTTTTGTATTACAATTTTAAATTTACAATTACAATAATTTAAACTATCATAAAAAATCACTTTCATTAAAGAAATTAACAATTATTTTTACATTTAGGTACCATTAAATATTTGTCTCTCAATCTCAACATGTAAAATTTTCATCTACTGTGCGCGAGATTCGACAGTTGTAACTCTTTATTACCTTTCAATTTGATCAAATATCTTTGATGACATCATATATATATATATATATATATTCTCAAAGAGATTTAATTTTTATTTTATACCTTCTTAAACTTTCATGAACATATATGTCTTCATATTACTGCTTTGTAAAGAGATACAACAAAAATGACGAACTTATGCATCAACGTAAATAAATAAAAATGATGCATCAAAATACATAAATTATCCATAAATTTTAGCACTTGAAATTTATCCTCATTTTAGTCCACCCATTCTACATCAAAACCATAATGCCTACAGCCAAAGCCCATAAAGCAAATAACAATTGCTGATAACCCTGAAGGTACAAAAGGCATAAAACAAGAATAACCAAGTTGAAACAACCATAAAGAGTTTCTCAGAATACAAGATAATATTTGACACCTTTAAACCAACAAGTCTACACAGTACATTTCCATAACAACAACATCGCCATAAAATATTAATACTGCTTGTAGGATTCGAAGACAGAGACTATCAAAACAAAGTTACAAGGTTATTACACATCTGACCCATTTCGCTCAGCCCGGATGCAGCCTGACCCATACTCCCCACAAATAGATGGAATGGCATAAGTGATGAACCATATAATACCACAAAATTGTCAGATTCCTTAAAACATTACTCACTG
This sequence comes from Logfia minima, assembly GCA_963921325.1. Lineage (NCBI taxonomy): Eukaryota > Viridiplantae > Streptophyta > Magnoliopsida > Asterales > Asteraceae > Logfia > Logfia minima. The sequence continues at coordinate 35,964,090 of OY992767.1, forward strand.
AAAAAAAGAAAAGAAAAAAAATGTATAAAATTTACCCCCAAAAACTCCATATAATCACACAACACCGTTAAAAAAACACTCCCAAACAAGATACTGGGGGATGTAACAAAACCAAACTATACACCTAATAATCATCTTTCACTCGAAGTTTACTTTAGCGAGTAGCAAAAGGCTACACAGGAATAACGTCATGATTTGATGAGTCTTCACATCTCAAAACGATGCCATCGAGGCTTGCAGGAAGCGTACAGCTAGTCCACTGGCATCCGGTTGGAACTGGCTCTGGTGGAGGTACTATCATCAATACATTATCGTTTCTTTGGACTACTCCCATCACACTCACGCTGCTACCCTCTTTAATGTACCTATGTTTCAGTTTACAACCAAACAGAAAACAGGAGAAAGAAAAAAATAATAAGTAGATTACAAAATGTGCGGGTACTCGGGTTGACCTGAAACATTTTGTCCAATATTTTCAATTTCCTTTTCAAACAATTAGTGTTTCGAGTATGATTACAGAAACTGTAATTGATAACCCAACTTTTTTATTATTATAATGAACTTAGAGGTTTTATGCTTTAAAGGTACACTGCGGGCAACTTTCAGCCCATTTGACCCTTTTCCCTATAAACTATTTTATTCTACTATTTTAACCCATTACAGATGAAGATACCTTAAATCGACCCATTCATAAGTGAACGAGTCAAAAGTGTCACCTCCATGAAAAGGATTGATATGATGTGAAAGTTATAGAAAATGAAGAATTACTTCACTGCCGATGTTTTTGCAAGATTTTACAGTGATGAGAACGAGAAAGATTGAAATGAACCAGAAAGAATCTAAGTTTTTTTTTTTGTACTGTTCTCGGGATTTTTCCCAACTCGAGAACACACAAAAGATAAGTACAAAAAGGAGAGGTGAAGTTACATACCCTTCTTTGAGTCGCATTACACGATCATCACTCGAGAGGTTTCTCTCGGCCAACCATCTTATGAATTGTGGGGACATATCTTTGTTGGACTGATCGATATCGATAACAGCAGATTCCTCAACATATGGAGTTACCCTAGCACCATAACCGGTCTTAACTAATGCCCTCAACCCAGATTGGAAATCAGATATATAAAAATCCACAACATGCCTCTGCAAATATTAACAAAAAGTTATGCAAAAGATATTTTACAAGTATCGGTTACGATTATTCCCTTGTCTAAAAACTTTAAAATTTAGAAAAATTTGTTCACCTCCATGGAACGAACACCCCAGGTGAAACGACGATGTGTGGGGTTGGCAGCTTTTGAATCCCAGCCTCGGTATTCATATAAACTTGTGGATGTATAAACACATCGAGGAACCCTTTGGAATGATGACTCTAAAGGTACATTCCCACAAGTAACAACCTTCAAAAAATCAAGATTCACTTGATAAGTACACACAGATGTTACTAACATGTAGGAATGTAGTATATTGACCGAATGACGCTGCACTAAATTACAGATGAAGAAAATAAAATTGTGAAATGGGATTGACAAGGCAATTAGAATACATTGAATCAGGGTTCTCTTTAATTAACTTGCAAATTTGCAATTAGAATCCATTACTTTGTTATACTATGTAACGAATGAGAATACTATATATTTGATAGCCATAACAACATATGTGTATGTGTGCGTGTGTAACTTACCCCGGAAACCTTGACGAACTGGCCATCTTTAGCCGTTCGAAGCTCGGCATCAGGGTACTGAGCGATAAACTTTATGACGGCTTTTTTACCCCGATAAACATTCCAAGAGAAAGCAAGGCTCACAATAGCAAAAAGAATGACAACAACAACGAGAAGAATGGGATTACCAACAGCTGCAAGTATAAAAACTGCAGCAATAAAACCCATCACAAACAGCAGAACCATGGACCAAAAAACTATCTTTGGAAAGCTCCTGAAGAACGAATGTGAACTCTCTTGGCTCAAATGAGTAACAGCTTGGTTTTTAACCATTGATGTGCCCCGTGATTTGATTGACCCGGAAGAGTCCAGTGGACCTGATGACTTTCTGGGTGCACCGGATGAGTTAAGCGGTCCAGATAAAACAGGCCCGGATGTTATTAAACCCGTGGCAGGGAGAACCGGAGGGAGAGGTCCGGAATTTTGTCGAGAAGTCACCCCTCCACCTTGAGGCCCAGACGACTTTCTTATCGGTTCTCCGTGTTTATTTAATGGACCCGAATTGGTCTTTTTCATTGAAGTTGACCCGGGAACACCCCCTGACAAAGAACTCATTCGGTTCATGGAATTTGATGATATTTGGCCCGAGTGAGCCGTAGAGCCACCGCTCATAGGCCCTGATCTTAAAGGACCACTTGTTAGCTGTCCAGATTTTCTTGGCCCTTCAAACATCTTTCCTAGTTCACCGGATTTTTTTATGTCACCGCCAGTGTAAGGAACCGCAATGGAGGACATTGTCGGAGCTGCCTTTTCTTTTGGCGGTTCTGGTCGGCCCGATACGTATAACCCATTGTTTAACTGATGAGACGGAAATCGAGAACTCATTGGTGAAGATCTTGGGTAACAAAAGCCGATTAGAATTTGGGAGCAAAACAGTTTCTACGTATGATCAAACCTACACAATATCATTACATCATAAGCATTGTTCTTGAACATCCAAACAACCCATAAATCAGTATGCAACGTACTACATTACACTGACGTGATTTTTCTTCACAGATTCAAACAAGAAGAAGGACTAAAACCATCTTATAAAATAAATATTTTTAAAAAGTAGATGCCTAACAAATACTACATATTGGTCTTATTAATGAAATTTTATTAACAAGAAATAGAAACCATAAGAGATCAGAAATTTTAGAACCTTTTTGACCTTTTTAGCAGAAAAGGCAAATTCTCACCTAATTAGGTGAACTCAACTCAAATCCAGATCCAACTTGAAGCAAAACAGAAACTACTACAAATTCAAAATAAACCACTAGGTTAGAATAGATTTCATATATTCAAAAGCAATTAGTCACATTTCATAGATCCAGAATGAATAACAAAAGGTAAAGAAACACATACACAGCAAAATACACCATTTTTCTTTTAAATTAACAAAATATACAGTTAATTAACTTTCAACGTCAAATTTTTGGCAACTGGGTATTGTTCTTTCCCACATTGAAATCCAAATATTAAAAAGAGATAGGAACTTGATTTACCAAAATTAAAGATGAATGTAGCATGACAATAGAGCTGAAATTAAAAGCCCTAAAGATTTGTAACCAATTGAAAATAGCATAAAATCAAAGGGGGTGTGAAAAATAATATCTTTGCATACCTGGAGTGACGAACTGTAAACATGGTTGATCATGAGAGAGAGTATGTGTAGTATGAGAGAGAGAGGAGATAAAATGAAGGGTTTGTTTGTTTGCAAAGGCAACAGGAAGGAAACTACACACTGCTGGTGATTGTAGTAGTGATTTTATATGAGGGTCGATTATCAAAAATAAATTTTAATGTAAAATAAATAAGATAATATATTAAATGTCAGATCAAATTTAATAAAATTAATTTTTTAAAATATCAAGGATTTATTAAATATTTATGAAGGGCAAAAGGGTCATTCAAAGTTCTGGTGGTGCACAGTCATAAATTAAAAGTTCCGATGATGCACAGTTAGAATTTCGGTGGTGCATAGTAAATTTTTCAGTGATGCACACTTAATTTTCTAATGATATAGATTTCATACCATTTGAAAAGTGCAAGCTTCACATATTTGATGCATGAAGAATATAAATATGATGTTGCACATAACTTCAACTGGTGCACAATGATACGCATAATTTTTCAGTGATGAGTGATGTAAATGACAAACCATAAATCCGTTGCTAGTTTGTTGCTTCAGCTCGTGGTTATGGAAATTAGAGTAACGATTGTAAACTTTTGTTTCAATTTCATTTATAATTTATGTTACCACAATAATTGTATTTTAGTTATTGTTTATTTTATATTTCAAATAAAGATAATTATGAGGTGTATAAACTAAAAGAACCAATTAAGTATAGACTAATTTGATTTTAACTTTCTATATTTATGTATTATTAAAATAGGCATAATGTAATTCTCGATCTTCCAATTTTTAGACATTAAGTCTTATATATAAATGTTTTATAAGGGTTTAAGATAAAATATATATGTGTGTGTGTGAGTGTGTGTGTGTGTGTGTGTGTAGGGTTTGGTTATTGTAAAACAATCTTTAAGGTATAACAAATAAGACACAATCTGAGCCGTTATATGCATCATGATGAGATCAGTTTTATTTTCCAAGTCAAACTCATATTTATTGTCTTTGGAGGGCAAAATAGACAACCCTACACTTGTACACTTGACAACACTAGTGCACAACAAATTTAATTATTGATGCACGGTAAATAAAAGTTGGACAATGATGATGCACGAAAAAACGATTGATACAATATATTTTTTTTGAGAAAGAAATTAGTAATTAAGTTCTTAAAGAGGTGGGAGTTACTTCTATTTTATAATTTAATGACGATAATATTGAAGCCAAATATCAAATATACCCTTTGACCAATAATCAACATCATTGTCACGTATCAGCTTCACATTTTTTCTTATTTATTTTACAATAAAAATTATTGTATTTGACCTAACCCCTATATATATATATACATTTGCCCTAATAAACCTGCTTTTTTCACTCAATTTTTTTTACTTTCGCTCCATTTTTACAACATTGATAATTATGACTGGTAGAAATTTTATTCTGCAAATTTATTCACAATTTACTAACATAGTATCTGTATAATGTTAAATACTAATGTCAATAAGTTCTTTCCTTTTTGACAGTTTTCAAAAGAGATAATGAAATATGTAAAGTTAAATAATGCATAATAAGCTTATGCGTCTTTGGTGGTTTTCAAAATAGAGGATGGAAGGATTATGCGTCCCATTTATGCTATATCTTTTTAATTTAAAGAAAAAGTAATTATGTTATAAAATTGTTCACAACTCATGTACTATTTTACGTTCAATTTGTGTTTATTATTTACAAAATAATATATTAAGAAGAAAAAAAACAAAGAAATAAATTATCATAAATGAAGAATAAGCTTACAACATGATTGACAGTGAATGTAAAAAGAATGATGTAAAATATGAAACTCGTATTTTGATTATGACGATTGTTTCGTAGTTATGTTTAAGGTTATGAATCGTTTGCAAAAAGGTATATCAGATAGATTTTTATGTGGAATGTTATATTATCATAGTACTATAGTCGCGACAAGAGATAAAATGAGGTTTTAGTGATGTTAAAAGAACTTTATGAATAATTAAATATTAAAAAAGGTGCAAATGACAAAGGTATATGATACAATAAAACTATTAAAAATGAATTAAATGTTTTTTCTATATCAAATTAACGTATAAATCAAACATGTAAATTGTAGATATTGTATAGTATGCATATTCACGTGTATATAAAACTATTAATGTAAAAATTATCTCTTAAAAAGGGGTGAGAAGTTACTATATCTGCTAAGAAAATACGAGATAAAAAGTAAGAAGTAAAAGGTTATGCAATTATATATATATATATATATATGTATATAGGAGTGGGTTCAAGGGAGAAAGAAAATTTGGTGGAGAAATGGGAGAACGCTTTTTTAACCCTTTGATTCAGTAAAATAACTCTTTGATTCAGTTTTAAATTATATTTATTTTTTATAGAATCATAGTTGTTTTTTCTGAATTATAGTTTTAAATATATTTTTCTCCTCTTTCTCCCCCAAAATTCCTTTCTTTTTAGATCTTGGTACTATGTATACATACACGAGCTAAAATATCCCTCACGCTGCGACGGGGTCGTTAAATTGTTAGTTAAATTAAACACTACAATTATCATTTATCGAATAACCTCACTTTCTTTGTATAAAGTAATGTCTACACTTATATAATACTCTGTATAAGTTAACATAAAAAATAACTAGATAATAATAATAATAAAAAAAAAAAACACATTTTCTCTTCTAACGGAGAAAAAACATTTCAAAAGTTTTTGTCCAACACAATATAATTACAAACTCATGAAAAAGCTTTTCGACAACAACACAAATTTTGCAAACATATTAAAAAAAGAAAAACTAAACTTCTCATTTGAGATGCTCTCATTGTTATCAACAACATGTATTTGAATAATATTCATTGAAAGAATAATTCATTGATAAATTTTAAGTGATAAATACATTAAACTCATTAAAATTCATCGTGACTTTTGTTCGATGAATCATAACGAGTTGGCAACTTAAAATTCATTAACGTATATTATTTCAATGAATATTAGTCAAATACACATTTTGATCATTATTTACTAATAATATCCACTTCGGTTAGCTTTCATCAATGATGATGAATGTTAACGAGTTATTAATTTAATTTTTACCGACTGATGTTGTAACTTATGAAAAACAAGTAATCCATGAATATTAATATTTGTTGTATCGTCTTTGATTAATATTTATTGGTAAACATATTTTCTTTTGTACTTTTGATTAACATTAATCGCGAATGAATGTTATTGTTTCCCTACATCCCCATAAGATAATGCTTATCTGTGAATCCGTGTATATATATATATATATCGATATGATGTTAAAGGGTGTGAGAAAGGCTTTTTTATAAAATTACTAGCATTATTTTTGTAAAAGATTCCTTTTGTTGCGGTTGAAAACCTTTTTATAAGAGATGCATAAATTTGTTGAAGATAATATTATCTGTACTCAAACTTGTCGTACTATTCGTGATTGATTTATGATCAATATGATGTGAATGAAAAATGAAATAATTAATAAAAAAATGGGTTGAAAAAATAGAGTAAGAATGTTCGACATTCATCGGTTGACATTTTCAGAAATGCATTAAAACTTCGAGGCGAAGTGACTAGAATTTCACCAATTACCAAACTTGGCTTTATTATATTAGAAAGAAGAGAGTCGTCATTAACTTAAAAATTTAAAGTATTTTTCATTTGAATTTGATAAACATTATCTAACGGATAATGTTAAAAGTGTTTTTTATATGGATTATGCTAATGAAAGTTGTTAAACCTTTCAGAGGTGCGTTTAATTAAACTTAAACATTTATTTTCAATTTGTAATTATATTTAATAAGTTCAAAATATGCATTTCATAAACTCAAGCTTTTCTTTTATAGTTTTATACAACGTGTATTAAGTTGTATTATTATAAAAACCTTAAGTATAATAATGACATATTAGGACTTTCATTAGCGCTTCCCTTTTTAATATTTAGAAATGATTGTATTTTATGATTAAAGATATTAAATAATTATTAATTAATCGCTGAAATTTGGACAATTGATTCGTGATATAATTACACAAGTCATTTCCTTATTTCTTATCTTATTATTACAAGAAATATAAAAGAAAGAAAAAAAGGCCAAAAAAGTAGTAAATCGTAAACTAATAATGAGATCGTTAGGTCACAAAGCTCAAGAAATAAATCGATCCAAACATCTCTTTTTATCAACGAACAAACCCTTCCGTTTCAGTAGCTTAAAATTCATAAACCCTAAATTTAAACCCTAACAAACACACACTCATGTCGTCTACCACCGATACAGAATCCGAGGTACCGATCAACACCACCGTAGAAACCAATCAAACGGAGGAAGCAGAAGCGGCACTGGAGAATGAGTCAGTTCCGGAAGTGGAAACAACGGTGCCGGAGAAAAAATGGCCTGGATGGCCGGGAGATTGCGTGTTTAGGGTTATAGTGCCGCTGCTTAAAGTCGGAACTATTATTGGACGAAAAGGAGATGTAATCAGAAAAATGTGTGAAGAGACGAAAGCTCGAATTCGCATACTCGAAGGTCCAATCGGTAATCCTGATCGCATTGTAAGTTTTGTTGATCGTTTACAAATTAGGGAAAATTACTTCACTAACATCTTTATGTCATTCATATTTGAAGTTTTAACACCTCTATTGCAGCACTACATTTCATAAAAAAAATCGCTAAAAAGAAAATTAAGCTGATACTTGGCTGGCCTTAAGTAAAAATCTTTTGAATACGCTAGTCATATAATGGATAATAATGTGGAGTCTAGATCAAATAAGAACTAAGTATTTGGTATAACAATTAGAACTATTAAAGGATTTGAATTCGAAATATATAAGCCAGTTGACTATAGCTTCACTGAAGTGTTTGATATGGTTTGGGCCATTCTACACCACCAATGCACAAAAGAAAAATTGTGAATTTGTCTATTTTAATGCTTCAAAATTTGTATCAAACTAGATATATAAATAAAAAACTTGTGAATTTGTTGACTTGCATGTTTGAAATGCAAAAATTTAGTTGTTTCTAGAAAGACTGTTGGAATTCATGATTTGTTATTATCTTTAGGTATTGATATCTGGAAAAGAAGAAACAGAGTTACCACTGTCATCGGCAATGGATGCTGTGATAAGAGTATTCAAGCGTGTCAATGGATTTCCAGAGGATGAGGGTGATGATTTAGCATCCATTCCATTTTGCTCAATTCGACTATTGGTACCCTCAATGCAAGCCGTGAGTCTAATTGGGAAACAAGGATCTTCAATCAAGACGATACAGGAGAGCAGTGGTTGTACTGTTCGTGTGCTTCCTTGTGGTACAGAGTCTATTTTAAATCTGCATCAAGTTTGTTTGATTGGATTTTGATGCTTAGCTGGTTATTTTGGATTCACTTAACTTGATCACTTGCATGCTAATTATATTCTTATTAGATCTTTTTATTTCATTATCCTTATTTGTTTGCTTTGAGTATCCTGTGTGATAAAGCAAGGACTTGAGTTTATTTCTTGTTTAAAAGTTGAACAATGTCATATCACTTCTTCAAGAACCTACAAGGGATGTAGTTGTGATTTGTTTACTGCCTTAGTTGTATTTCATTTTTGGAAACAGATGTAAATGGACATGGTGTATTTTTGGGCTCACCGTATTGATTATGAGGAGACATTGTTCTTGTTTCATTTTGATTTATCATGATTTTGAGCCCTCCACACGTTTAATGTTATTGATGCCTTTCTGAATGTTGCTCTCCCAGATGAAGTGTCAACGTCATATGCCATCTTGGATCATAAAGTTGTGGATTTACAAGGAGACGCTCTAAAGGTACTGAAAGCTTTAGAAGCTGTGCTAGGACACCTAAGGAAGTTTTTGATTGATCGTAGTGTTCTCCCCCTGTTTGAAATGACTGTAAGTTATTCTCATTTCAAGAGTTTCATGGAACACTATGTCATATGAAACTGATGAATGTTGAGCTGCGTTATGCAGCACAATGACACAGCCGCAGAAGAACGTCAAGAGGAGACATGGGCTGAAAGATCCAGTTCACGTTCTCGGGTGGGTAGTGATTATCATTGTTCAAGTACCAGAGAATCACTGTTTCTTGACCGTGAACCCCAGCGAGAGTCACGGTTTTCTTCCTCAGGACTTTCGTCTTATGGACGTGATCCTGGTTTATCAACGACACATTCTCCTGTGCTTGGTCCGACGAGTGCTTCTTTTGTAACTCAGGTCAGTGTCCTAGTTACTTACTTCTTTAACTATCTACAGTATGAAGGTGGCAAAGTAGCTTCATACATTTCACCATTTAAAAGTTTAGAGATGAATAGAGGTGGCAAAATGCGTAGTTTGGATGTAATTGGTCAAAGTTGTTCGGGCCGTGTCGTCGCACAAACATTTTCTTTTCCCCCCTTGCATTTAAGATTTAACCATTCCGTTAACTATGATAAAAATTCTATATTATACATTTATTGTAACATCCCCGTTCCAATAATGAAACATAAGGTCACATTTATTTTAAATAATTAAAGTCATATAAGTCTAGAAATAATAAATAACGAAGGTCTAAAAGCGACTACAATTGTTGTCTCTAAAATAACTCAAACTATCAATGATCAATGATAAACTTAAGTCCAAACTAATAAAATAAAGGTAGGTCTCTAAGGCAACTTCAAAGTCTTGAAGCTCTCACACTCATCCCATATGACACTGATTACCTGTAGCAGGAAAAGAAAATGCGGCTGAGCTAATTGCTGAGTGCGCAAATATGTTGATAGAAATAAACATTAGCGGTAATAATATCTCAAAGTATAAGAGTGAAGCAATAAATATTTTATTTTCCAAAATTCTCTCGTCGCGTAACACCACAAACACAAGAATAAACAAATAAATAAAGGCTGAAGTAACGAGGGGTTGGGTTAATTTATACCGAGCACCCTACAAAACAAAATATCCAAATTGCACAACACCGGTGCCAAATAATATCATATCTTGCGCAATATACCAAATAAGACACTGGTCATCGCTCCAGGTGGTTCCCATAAAAGAAAGGTGTGTATAGCACTACGCCACACGATTGCACCACACAAATCATATCATATCATATCATATCATATGATGCATCCATACGCCTCCCAAATAATCCAAACCTCTCCAACGAGCATAAACAAATAATATCACAAAAGTGGAGATGCCGTGGAATAATCACAGCGCCACGGATAATGCCAAGTCATTGGCGCCACAATGACAAACCTGTGGTACCTCCACAGGTAGTTGACTCGGTATACCTATCTACTGTCTACAAAATCTAGGGTTCTATGGTCACAGACTGAACATATAAACCAACCTTACACTAGAGTATGTCCACCATGTATATTGAACCTAAATCAAATGAATCAAGATAGCTCGCAACAAATGAATTTACAAAGTTTCCCAAAAATCATTTTCCGCACAAAGTTTTCTCAAAAGTTTCCGCAATATATCAAATCTCAAATTATGGTTTCAACTCAATAAATAGAATCAAAACACACGTATTTCACAATGAATGATAAAAGAGGTCACAAGTAAATCAAAGAAGCAAGTCAAGATAACGCTGAAAGGAGAGTACGGACATCCGTACCCGGATAAATATCTAAAGCTCTTAAGATCGAAAGTATATTCCCCAGTTCTCCACAAGGTCTGCATATAACAATTTACTAGATTTAGAATCTTTGTTCCCTGAGTATTCCGAGACTCATTTCTAATTGTTTACACTACACATATTATCTCTATGTTTTATATTCTCTCTTTAGTGTCATTTTATGCTTGTAATTTAATTGTAATATACTAAGGTATATGTGGGCATTAGATTTTAAATTGCTACAGTAGCTAAAAGCCTAAAATAACTATATATATATATGTCTGTACAACTGAGTGATATTTATTTAAATATGTTAGCTCGTTTTCTAAAGTTGTACAGATGAAAATATAATTATTATACTTAAACATTTAAACTAATAGCACTATACTACTTATCTGATCATTCTTATAAATACCATTGTACCATATATACGTTGGGATCAATTTAATTAACTTGGCTAAAATAGTTCATGCTACTAGTGTAGTGAGATCAAATAATTGTCTAGAACCAATTCAGAAGTAACGATTATGTCATAAGGTTTAAGTTTAATTCAAGAACAGTTATTAATAATGGCATTCTATTTATTTTGTAACATTCCATTTACTTCAGGGGGGCAAAGTAACAAATCATAAAAATCTGTCCATGACTTCAGCTCCTACATGTTCTTACGAGTAACCAGTTCGCATGTTAAATCAATTTAATGTCAATTTGATTTTGCTAAATTTCTTCCAAGTAATTACATATTATTTAAGTACATATGTTTTAATAGTAATCCTGTAATTTTTATTTTCTGATCATACAATTAGTCATTTATTTTAAGGCCAGAAACTTTCGGATATCATCACCGAATATGATAATTTAGACTACAAATTTCAGTATATAATCTTGAATAAACTAAGGATTAAATGAACGAATTATTAACAATAATTAGTACAAAATAAATATTTGTTTATAGCTCAAGAATTACCTCTTAAACGAAATAGGATTCAATCGAGCTAAACACGTATACTTCTCGTTCCCGTCACAATTCCCTAGCCCCTCTCCCAGAATGGTCTCTCTGTTTTTGTAGGTTTATTTTTTGTGATTGTGAAATTTTTGTTTTTGGGAAATGAATAATGTGGGTGAGAGGTTGTTTATGAAACCACGTTCGGCCGTCAAAATGATGATAAAAATGGGATTGTGATTTGACCATGTTTCAACTACCGAGTCTTTGACTCATTCCACAACTCTCAATGGCACTCAAGTTTACTCTTATCCCTTAATTCTTTTTAATTAATTTGGAAGGCAAGTGATAATAGTATTGATGATAAATTGTAGTTATTATTATTAGTTTATTTCTAGCTCATATTTACGTATTATTAATATCTACACATTTTAGTTCATTAATTTATTGTGTTAATTATAATATAATGATAATTAATATCACTCATTAACTTATGCATTTAAATATACATGCTTTACTTTGGGTTATTATAACATATCCCCCTAAAAATGATTTCGTCCCAAAAATCGAAAATAATGGAATTTAGCCATATAACTTTAGATTCCCGGTTATTATATTTATACCTTTGACAATCTAGTTTATGAAATAAAATCATTAAGAAGGTTTTATGCATTTTGAATGCACTTTGAGTGACTTTTTTTTTTTTTTTTTTTTAAATAACCCATGTGACCTGTTAGATATGAAGTATAACCTAAACAGGTGGGAATAGCCTATAGATGAATATTGGTCATGCCATGGCAAGTTTTTAGGAATATAATAATAACTTCAGCACTCAATCTATAAAATGTCTAAAATTTCAACATAATCGATTGCTAGGGTTGAGGTTGGAGGTCCATATATGATGTTTCAAATATGATTCATTAAGCAACATCAGTGGGTGCGCTTAGTAGAATGTATATGATTTTTTTGCTGTTCCAAGTTGTTTAACAAATAATCATTTAAAGTATAATCTAATATTGCTACCGAGTTTCATAGCTTTATGAACTCGCATCATATATATGTTGATTTATTTTGTCAAATCTTAAATCTTTACAATCATAATGTAGCTAAAATAGCCACAAAGGGAACATATTTGTGTTATTGTTGCTCTATATAGAGGACTTAGAAATCTATGCTCTCATACACTTTAATTGTTTTCATGAAATGGAACTTCAGAACTTTCTCTAAGAATTGTATATATATGTAATTGAAATGCAGTCATTTCAAACATCTTGAAAGAATATGGTGTGGGTTAGGAAGTATGGACTAAATGTAAATATAAGTATGTAATTCACATATTAGTTTTGTTTAAAATCTCACCATTTTCCTTGCGTTAAACTAGGTTGTTCAAACGATGCAAATACCACTGGTTTATGCTGAAGATATTATTGGCGTTGGGGGAAGAAATATTGCATACATTCGTCGCACAAGTGGTGCCATGCTTACTGTTGAAGAAAACAGAGGTTTACGAGATGAAATTACGATTGAATTAAAAGGGACCTTATCACAGGTTCAGACGGCGCAACAACTTATTCAGGCAAGACACTCTATTTTCCTCTTTCTCTTACTACACGGACCTACCTTCTCATTTGTTTGATGGGGTATTTACAGTGTTCATTTGATGTTATTATTGTGTAGTTAGGGACTAAGCAGTCTTTTTCATATTTTATGATATGGATAGCCAAACTTTTCTAACCATAGTAAGATTATTGTTGCAAACTGATCATCGTTCTTGTGAATCAAAATCGCAAACCAATTATCATATTTTATGATAACTGTTCACATATTTTTCAGAAATGCTTAATTGTGCCTGGTGTACTTTTCATGCTTTTTTAGAACACTGGTTTGTTCGACAATAAAAAGTCACGATGTTTCAAATGTAATAGGATTTTTCTGCTTAACAAGAAGATAAAAAGAGGACTAATGCTCGACCTTATGTTATATTTGTTTACTCAGGATTGTGTAGACGATCATAACAAATTAGTTTCAAGTGGCTATGGCAACAAGGAATTGGGCCTAAGATCTTCGTACTCCCGGTACACCGATTCATCCTATAGTCAAAATTCGTATGACAGGCATGGAAGCGATTATAGAAGTAGTTACAGAAGGTGAATTACTGACCACTTCTTGTTCTTTACAACTTGTTCTCTTATTGCCTTTTGAACATGTAATTAGGTTAGATTTTTTTAACTTTTTACTAGGAATACCAACGGAGTTCACTCTTGAGTTGGGCATTGTCTGTACACATTTTACTAGCAAGTAAATGACGATGTTAACCGTTCTTAGCTTTGATTGTCTAAAAGAATACAACGTTTTCTTAAATCTTTGGTGATGCAATAAAATTGACTATAACTAGGTTTTGTTTACCCATGCTTCGAGACGGGATAAATTATTATTGACATCGACTTTAATATATGACGATTTATTTTAAATCGAATAGACTTTAACCTAACGATATTGAAGTTGTCTTACAAAGATTGGATTGTGAGTTCACGCTTTGCTTGAGACAAATGTATGTAGTTGTGATGATTTTCTGAAAATATGTCACCATAAAAGATGAACAAAATTATAACATATTATATGTCACTTTAACATCATTATATATCATATAAACTGTGTTCAATAATTATTATATCGTGTGATAACTATAACACAACTCCACATATAAAATTCACAAATATAGGTTCATGGTAATTATGTATTAATATATTTATCCATATAAAAAAATGAATAGTTATAAAAATCACAACATATTATGTCACTTTAACATCATATCATATATATAGTATGTTCAATTACTAATTTATGTAACCATAACAAAATTTTAAGACTAAAGCTCACATGATTATTTGAAAATCAAAGCGAAAGTTTTTTGGTAAAAAGATGTAGCAACCAAGACTTGAACTCAGTATCATCACCACTTAACTTGTTTTAATTGCTTGTTGACCACCACTTAGCCTAGTTACTCTATTCGATAAACCTTGCAATTTATATCATTTATAAATAAATATAAATATAATAATAATAAAAAAAGCAAAATACCTACTATTAATAAGTCTTTTCCAGTTGATATTAAGGATAATTAGTGACACCAATAGGATATCTCCTTTCACTTGGATATTGATTGTGTCCGGATTGCAGTCAGTAATCTCACAATTTTGCCACCTTTTCAATGTTTGTAATATTAAAAATGGTCTTAATCTAAAGTCATAGTAATTGTTATGAACAAATAGTATAACATTTTTAGTGGGAGGTATACAAAACTATAATACAACAAGAAGCAGTTTGTGCTTCCTCGTTAACAAAAACAAATGTCTCCCAATTGTGTAAGTTTTTTATTAAAAAGATTATGAATGGGACAAAATGTTTTTATGTTAAAAGAAAAAGAAAATGTTAACAAAAGTTTATTCCACTCACCTAAAGTAAGTAGTTGCTTTTTGCGGTCTTGCCTTTTGTCCTTTTAACTTTTAATAAAGAAAATGCAATTACCAGAAAAAATAACCTAGTTAATTTTTAATTAGAGCAAAACATGGCTTTTTTTACAATAAAAAGAAGATATTAATTTCAACTTTATCAGAAAAAGGAACATTTAAGGGAAAAATATATAATTGTTAAGTTCTAATTAAGAAAATTAAATATGATTCTTAAAAAAGAAAACTCGGACTAAAATTTTCTCTACTTAACTTGAAATTATAATTTTTTTATAAATAAATAAAAAATAATTCTTAATAATTTTAATTTTTTACTCCATTCGTCTTGAAATTATAAATTTTTTATAAATAAATAAAAACCAATTCATAATTACTTTAATTTTCCACTCCATGCATCTCATTTTAATGATATATCTTATTATATTTGTTTGTTGCGAAAGATTTTTTATTCGTAAAAAATTATTTATTAAATTTTTTATTCAACTCATATTTGTTAGTTTTCTTGTTTATTTTAAAAAAAATTCAATTAAATTTGTATTGAATATAAAGACAAAATTAACTATCGGATCCGTATCAGAATCCAACAAGGAACCTAAAAGTGGGACTGAGGTTGCAATTAACATAAACAACAACAGTCTCACTCTGACTTTCACGCAAACACACGAAATGAAATCAAGCAACACATGGATTGTAGCTTTATTCTACATCACTCTCATCACATTTCCACTTTCATTAATTCAATTTCATATCCTTTCCAAATTAACGATATCAGATCATCACAAAATCACTCGCAAAAAACTTCCAAATCTTCCTCTACGTTTTAATTCCGATGGCACCTTCAAAATCCTTCAGGTTTTTTCTCAATTTCATTTCCGCAATTATAATTATTATATTTTTAAAAACCTTCTAATTAAGAATGAAAATAATTTGATTGATTTAATTTAATTTTGTTGATTAGGTTGCTGATATGCATTATGGAACTGGGTTGACTCGGTGTAGAGATGTGTTGAGTACTGAATTTGAATGGTGTTCAGATCTTAATACCACTTTGTTTTTGAAACGAATGATTGATGTCGAAAAGCCCGATTTTATTGCCTTTACAGGTTCGTTTCGTTTTCGACTTTATGTTATAGTAATAATTTAGCTTCATTTGCTTAGTCTATTTGGTATTTTTCCCATATCATATCATAATTAGAATAAACACAAATGCAAATTAGAGAGTGATGCAATTTATATCTTCTTGTGCTCCTGTGTTGAAAGATTTAACTAAAATGGGAACGGGTTAACCGTGTTGAAGTTGCCAACCTTTATTTTCAATTCATAAAGCTTTTTCGTGATGGAAAAATAATATTTGTTGGTCAACCCAACTTAGCCCTTTCGACCCGTTTCAACCCGACGCTGTTTTGACCTGTTACACAACCCAATCGGTCCACCAATCTTCCACTTCTATTTACTAACATTATAAAGCCGTTTTACCTCTGTTTATGTATATATACATGTATAGCTGCAACTGATTTTGTCTAGTTCTGGCAACTAGGGGATAACATATTCGGGTCAAGTACTGATGACGCTGCAGAGTCATTATTCAAAGCTTTTGGTCCAGCAATGAATTCCAAACTACCATGGGCAGCAGTTTTGGGCAATCATGACCAAGAATCAACTATGACCCGTGAAGAACTAATGTCATTCATTGCCCTTATGGATTATTCACTTTCACAACCCAACCCATCCACTCAAGATCCCTCAAACCCTACGAAACAAGTAATAACAGAGATAGATGGGTTTGGGAATTACGATCTGAGAGTATGGGGTGCACCAGGATCTCACTTAGCCAACCATACCATCCTCAATCTCTTCTTTCTGGATAGTGGGGACAGAGCTGTTGTTGATGGGTTTAGAACTTATGATTGGATCAAGGAGTCTCAACTAAATTGGCTACGTGGCGCTTCTAAGGTATATTGTGCATAATGAGTACAGGTGGCAGTTTCAACCCATTTACTTTTGAATGGGTCTATTTGGTTACTTTTACGTTAAACGGGTCAAGTGGATGGGTGGGGGGGGGGGAGATCAAATAAAGGTTAGCTAATATCAAACGGGTCAAATGAGTTGAATGGGCTGAAAGGTCATCCAGTCTTATTTTTTTTTTTTTTTTCTGATGAATATGACCTCCTAAATCAATTCTAGATTATTAATATTGTAATAATATTGTTTTTTTCAAGGAAAACTTCGTTATTTAATTTTCAATAATCCAAACCTTCTTTTTGTTTTTGTTTGTCCAAGAGTAAACTATGGAACTTTCAAAAACTTTGATTTATGGTAACCTTTAGCATCAACAGCAGATAACCGTTACCTAAGCACCCCATCAGCAGCACGTAAGAAACTCACATGGTTCTTTTTTTTGTGAAAGCTTTTAAAGGTTTTTATCAATATTTATATATACTTGAGGGCTTTTACTGAAAATTACTCAAACCCATTTTGACCTGTTAACGAATCTTCCCATCATGTCACCTCTAAATTAACGAGCCATGCGTGTCCCTGTTGCCCGTTGTGTAAATCGGTTCCATTAGATTTAGATCTCATTAACATGTTGCAGGGTCTCGCTAACAGGTTCATCATCAAGAAAACCATCAATCACAAGACATTCCTGCAGTCTCAATTCCATCACTAGCATTCTTCCATATCCCAATCCCAGAAATTCGTTCCGGCCCTTACAGGGAAATTTTTGGGGAGTATCACGAACACGTGGCTTGTTCTATAGTCAATTCCGGAGTCTTAAAGACACTCGTGTCAATGGGAGATGTGAAAGCCGTATTTATAGGCCATGACCACCTCAATGATTTCTGCGGGAATTTAGATGGTATATGGTTTTGCTATGGTGGTGGATTCGGGTATCATGGCTATGGTCGGGCTGGGCAGTCGAGAAGAGGTCGAGTTATACTTGCACAACTTAAAAAAGGAAAGAACGAGTGGATGGGAGTCGAAACTATCAAGACATGGAAACGACTCGATGATGAGAACTTGACAAAAATCGATGAGCAGATTTTATGGAAATCGGATTGATTCTTGTTGTAGATGACTGAAAACACACAGTTCAAGCGTAAATTCAACTTTACTGATCATTCTTGCAACAAATGTTTGTGCAGGATGGTGGCTTTCACTGCTCAGGGATTTTGACGCAGTAATGTTTGTATAAATTCCATTTTGTGATGCATGAAAGGCAACATGATGTGTCAATTGTATAACGGAACACTCGAATGAAACATTTAATATTTATAACATGTGGAACAGTTGTTCAAATGCTATCTCATCCATTGTGAAGTGCACCTATAAGGGTGGCTCAAGAATTTTTTCAGGTCATCGTCTCAACTTAAAATGGTGATATTATATTCTACAGAAACTGTAAAGGCGTAAAGTGCGGATATAGATGATTTATATATGAAGAAAAAACGTGTTGTTACATAGTGAAAAAATAAAAATGTTGAGTTTACGCTAGAAAGTAGCTAAAAATGATCTTATGTAATTGTTGAACAAATAGTTTTACTAACTGTGGCCAAAACTGAGTACATGTAAAATGTATTTTGGTTGAGAAATAAGCCTTTGAACTAGTTTTGACGGTAACTTTGTTATTTTAACGAAAATATATATATGTGGACAAATATACGATTACGATTTGAAAATGGCGGCAACTAGTGATGAAGCATTGTAATCACTTTCGATCAAATTCACCATGTATTACTTACTTAATTGTTACTTTTAATCTTCACTTTAAAATTGCACACTTTCTGTTTGTTAATCTCATGTATTCATTCATATTCGTTTTTGTAGGATTTCAGTGAAGGAATCGTTACGATTCAAACTCTTCAATCAAACATCAAATCCGAAATCAAAAAACGAGAAGTGCTTGAATTCACCGTCAAATACTCTCAAATTAGGCGTTCTTTTACGATTTTAAATACCTTAATTTTTGATTATTATTTGCTACGATCATCAATTTTACATTATCGTACGGCATTTTGCGGATATTAGTTACGATTTTTTCTGTGTATTTCTAATTTGGAATTTTATTAGGTTACAGAATTTGATTAGATTATGGATTTTACTGTCATCATTATCCTTTGTTTTTTTTATGATAATGTATGATATATATAAGGATATACTGTCGTTTTTTATGTATTATATAGAAGATAGATGGATATGAAGTTTATTAGTTTATTGTCAAAATAATTCAAATTGTGATTCTACGTAGTCTTGAGTTTTTTTCATTTTTTCCTGTGCTAATTGAAAGTTTAATTGATTACTTATCTGGCATGAAGGAAGTGTATTTTGAATTTTAAGATGCATACTGACTGTTTGACTGGAATCTAATCCTACT
This sequence comes from Logfia minima, assembly GCA_963921325.1. NCBI lineage: Eukaryota > Viridiplantae > Streptophyta > Magnoliopsida > Asterales > Asteraceae > Logfia > Logfia minima. The sequence goes on from OY992767.1 coordinate 35,983,854, forward strand.
AGAAAATGAGAGAGTGATGAAGCTGTATACGGAATCTATCAACAAACTTGCTAATCAGGTGACTGACTTGATTGCTATATGTTTTGTAGTATAAGCTGAGGTTGAGTAACAGTGGTATGAAATTTTGTATCTGAGGTTTTCTGTCAATGAAACAGCTTAAACGTAGGAATAACTATCGCATCTCGAAAGAAGAACTGAAGAGAGTGAATGATGAACATGCCAGAAAGAAAATGTAAGTGATGATTATCCACTAAACTGAAGCTTATGTTGACGTGTAGCTCGGTGTATAATTGTCTTGTTGCATGCATTTCTGATTATCATGTTAGTGTACCACTGTATCCAAAATTTGTTACATTTTATGAATTTAACATCAACATTTTATATTTGTATTAACCTAGTAATCTAAGAAGACCATATAAGTCGTTAGAAGCTGGCTTGTTGGCAATTGGAGGAAGTGTAATTTGTGAACTAGGAAATTTGGCATGTATTGGGTGATACCTCTAGCTAATAATATGCTCCTATCTATTTAATAACCTAGAGAGACATCCATCTAATTATCTATTGAAACTTGGTTTTACAAGGAAGAGTTGAAAGTTGTATGTAGTTTGTTAAACGGAATAATTCAGTATGTCTACCTTTAGCAGTAAATGACAGCTATGGTTTTACAAGCAGGAGTTCAAAAATGCAATGAACCTGCTTAAGCATGATTATAACAACAGAATAAACAAGTTGGAGTGTCAAATCAAGTAAGGTTTCAGTCAAATACTATTTTGTTAACAAATATCAGATCTTATATGAAGTTATCAAATAATTACTGTCAATCAGAGATTCTCTACCTCTGAAAACGGCAAATGAATCAACCATAAATCAACTCCACCAAGATTTAACCGCACATAGGAACCATGTTGAAGCTTTAGCCAAAAGGCTGGACAGAGTTCATTCAGATGTAGAAATTAAATGTGAGCTTCTACACGGTTTACTGTACTATTTAAGACCATTTACAATTCTATGTAGCTCAGTAAGACTTGTGAGTATGATGTTCTTGTCCTAGATCAATATGAGATACAGGACTTGAAGGATTGCCTGATGATGGAGCAGGAAGAGAAAAATGGATTGGACAAGAAGCTCCAGAGTCTAGAAAAGGAATGTATGTACATGTTAATATGCTATGTATAGCATAATGATAACTGCAACTTCAATTATGATCATATGATTTGTATGTATTTACAAGCTAATAGCCTTTTATTGGCAGTGGTCTATTTGTTCTCTGGTACATTTGGTTAATCTGGTATTTTGTGTTGCAGTACTGATTAGCAGATCAAAGTTGGCTGAAAACAAACAGGATTTGAGTTCAAATCGGCATGTTGAAACTCTGAAGCAGAAGGTAATGAAACTTAGGAAGGAAAATGAGGTCCTCGAAAGGCAGCTACTTGATTCGAAAGAGGGCTGATTTATGTCAACAGGCGGCAAGCTTCGTCCTTGATATTTATAGTCTCGAAATTTCTGTTGATAATTATTTTGTGTTGGTTTTAGATCCTTGAATTTTGACTGTTCTTGAGATTATGCTTTTCTGTAAATCCTTTGGTATGCCCATTGAATTTTTATTCAAAGTTTCTATAGCTTTTGATAAGAAAACTAGATAGAGAAGTGGAGAAAGATTACACTTAATTTTGTTAAGCATGGATAAAACTCATCATGATAAAAGTGATTATTTGATCCATAATTATCAAAATCATTCTATCATAACACAGGAAATTGATTATTGCAAATCATATTCTGTTTCATAATGAATATGCAAACACCACATAATTGGACATACATACACAGGAACAAATACGCAACCCAACAAAAGGGATAAAGACAAAACTCAAAAGAAAATGATTGGAAACCATAGGTCAATAGTCAACAACGCGAAGGATTTTCATTAATGCTTGGACTATACCACGACCACCTTCTCAATCATGGCACAACATAATTACTTGATTCTAGTTCACACAGAAAAGAAGGAACAGAACATATCTGCTTGTTATGTCCTTGACGCAAAGAGTACCGTACCTATTATAACAGATAGAATAAGAACCAAAAAGGTAGCTATGATGATGACATTGCTTGATTTTACTATTTGTTTCCCAGCAACTGAGCTTTTCTCGCTGCTCTTGTTGTTTAGGGATGATTTCCCGAGTTCTGGGGACAATGACATTGCTATTTCCCAAAAGGAATTGGTGGACAATGTTATGGAACTTGTGGATTCGGTTTCCGGCTCCAAAATAACTGTTGAATCGGTTGGAGTTTCCATTGACATCAATTCAACACAATGGTCTCTTAGAACCTGGTGAACAAGATTGACCAATTAAATACTTGTCTAAACTAGAAGCTCGTGATAGGCCCCTAAGAATATATATCTAGGAACAGTCTTTCTGCAACTCACAAAGGTTTTAGTGTACTCGAATGTAGTAAAATTATTGACTATAGGTGGCAAAATGAGCAGACAGGACACATTGGATAACGAATCAAACGGCTTTGGGTTGAAATCGGTAACTTTTTCAATAATGAGAATTTGTTTGTAAAGAAAAGCCAGGTATAATGATTTAAAAAACCAAACTACTCATAATACTGTTTTAGAGATGATACTTTAGCAGTCTCTAGCAATGGACCACCATTTAGAAGTTATATGTTACCAAACAAAAATACAGAATACGGTTCATTTAAAGGGTATATTACAGATACAGACCTCAAGTGTTTCAGAAGGTTGTATGTAGTCGCATATATATGTATCACCCAGCCATGGAACAAACACTCTTCGAGGGAAAGTAAGACTGGACTGTTTTCTGTAAACAGAATAATTAACCGACACTGTTAGAAATCAATTATCATGTCAGTATCAAGATATCACATTGCCAAATATTCAGTACATTAACAAGGAAGAAGAAAAGAAGAGCTTGACAGCTTCTCCACAGTTTGAGAATAAAAATGACGATACTAAGGACATAAACAATATCCCTAAACTGTATTATAAATGCATATGCACACATGTATACATGTTAGCAATTGTTCCTGCTCTTCCAATCAATAATGGTGTGAACTTTGATGACAAATGCACATCAGAACTATCTGACCTTAACAACTGGAGTTGAAGTTCCGGAATAGGAATTTGAGTTGAAGTTTCATTGACTGATTCCCCACCGACATCTGCCCCCGAATCCAGTTGCCCATCAGCCTCATCACATATGATATCTAATCTACTGTGTAGGCTTGAAATAATGTCTCCCTAAACAAAAACACAAAAGAATTAGAATGAAAACCATGAGTAAAACTAGATTGCTAGGTAGAAGCATGAAACCCATAAGGCTATCTCATATACCTTTATATCAGCCAAACCTTGTGAAATTGGTTCTTTGGAATTTGTGTAGGCAAAGGAACAGATAGAGCCAGTAAAGACCAAAATACCAACAACCTCCTCTTGACTGTATGCTTAAAAAGACAAGAGCGGCATGTTAGGATTAGAAATGGCAAGATGGGCGGGTTGGATAAGATCAAAACGGATAACTTTTCTTACTAGTCGGGTCAACCTGCGAACACTTCGTTTTTCATTTTTTTAATGTATAAACCCATGCTTTAAATCACATTGCAAAAACTACACAATTACAATAGTAATTTACATTATTAATAAAACAACGTGGGAGGTTGTATGCATTTAAAACTAATATGTGCAGCTTCCTATCCGTTCGACCCATTCCTTTTAGCTAAATATATATATATATATATATATGTGTGTATTTGACCCGTTTGATGTAGAATATAACCCAAATCGACCATTTTATAAGTGAACGCCTCAAAATTGCCACCAGAATGAAGGGGGAGCAGAGAGACATGGGAAGCTGGATACCTTGAAACGGTGTATGTTGCATGAACGGTAAAAGAAATTCAACTTCATGCACACCATCAAATGCCAATTGTTCATCTACATTCACCTAAACAACACTGAGATTGTCAGCCAAAAAACTAAAAAGATTATCAGAATTGGACTGAAACTTCACCATGCAGCTAACACACTAACTTTGACTGTCTAAAATAACTATAAAGGATGACGTTGTAAAGAGAGTATTGAAAAAGGTTTATCCGTTCCAACAATTATTTTTTTTCTATATATTTCAAATATGCTCAAATCGGATCCTTTCGCTTTCTATTATAGAGATATACTTACGAAGTTGTTCCGATGAGTTTTTTCTCAAAGTAAATTGTCCGAGGCAAAAAGCAATTCAATAAGCAACAAAACTCATTAATTCATTTGGTGTAGGAGCCTAGGAGGTGGAGCTCTAAACTTTTAATGCTAAAAGATGCATACCATATCTCCATCAACTAAAGCCTTGGCTGCTTTAAGTTCTTCGGCATGACTTGATATTACATCACGAAGAATTCCAGCAAATTTTCCAGAACTTGAAATATTATCACGGAATATTGGGAACCTGAGAAAGCACCACTCTTCTCCTTGCTATTAGTATTTGAAATAAATCACACGTATATAAGAAAAAACATCCTATGTAGAAAAGATTATTTACTAACATATGATAATTAAGGCCATAAAGGGTTGTTTGATTGTGTTGGAAACCTATATAATCAACTTTGCAACGGTTGAAATACCAATTTTAATCTAGTTATCTGATTCTTTTTGGTGTAAAATAATCAGATTTGATAAATAAATAAGAAATCACTGCAACAAAAATAACTGGTTATGATCCTCATCGGAGCCTCCAATCCGGCAAGACCAGATGTAGATGGTTTGAACATGTTTTTCTTGATCTTTTTCTTTATGTCATAAAATCCACTTGTGATCATCTTTTCAGTATGCCATGAAAAAATCAGTAAGAACGATATCATTGTTGTATGGGACAGAAATTAAAAGGTTAAAAAGATTAGTGAGGATGTTAATCATATGCTAAGAGTGGCTGGGATGTTAATAATTATCTTACCCATTTGTGAAAGCATATCCAACAGAAATTTCTATATCCACTATTTGCATAACATACAAGCCACAAACACAGCAATCTTCTTATGGAAACTACATGTCTCTACTCATAAATAGGAAGTACGCTTTCAGAACTAAAGATGAGAAAACTGAAGTAAGAAATAGTAAAAGTAACAAATCCATCAAGCCTCTAACTATGTGAATGCACTCAATACAATGTGGATTCTTATATTGAACCAGAGGACCAATTATCTACAGCAATTTGCATAACCTTTGCTAATGAAGTTCAAACAAACAACTAAATATCAATACGTGTAAATTTACCTAATATCAAAGTTGTGAATGCATTTAAACTTCTGAAGGGTAGATAAAACTCTCCCAATTTTGAAATCACAGGGCCGTAGACTGCTTGAGGTTATATTTGAAGACAATGAGCATTTACGACATGTCCACCTAAGCAAGATTAGATGCTATCATGTTAATAGAACTCAGTCAAATGGGAGAAGAGAAGTAAAGAGAACAAATGGAACTACCTCCTTGGACTAAGACTTATGTGAATAAGCAGTCTTTCATCCCAACCAAAATCTACTAACGGTGCTGCTTCTGCAACTCCTTTTACAGCCTGCAAGAGTAAATAGAATTCATCAGTAAGTGTGTTTGTGTGGACATGTATTATGTATTTATGTGAGTGGAGAGAGAGAGAGAGAGAGAGAGAGAGAGAGAGAGAGAGAGAGAGAGAGAGAGAGAGAGAGAAGAACTTGGAAAAACTTTCAAACTCAATATCCTCAAACAAAAATGTCGCTTGCAGTAAAGAACAGAGTGGACATAGTTCATCATTTTATAGACTGAAAAATTGAAAAAGTAGAACGGACTTTTAACCTGGCAAAGCACTAAAGTCGAATTCTTGAACAAGTTTTCGTTCACCCATATGTAGATGCCAACCACCTTCATGCCACCAACTAGCATTCTTGAAACCTGTTCACCATTAAAGTACTTAATGAGATATCCCCTTTTCATGTTATTGCAGATCTAACAAAAAGTATACAGACTTAAACTACGAAGCTTTAGAGCATTGATGGACATACAAATGATGCTAATACAAGCATACATTCCTTTCAGAAAATCCAAAAGGAACCTGGGTCTTTAGCAGCACATTATAAGCCACCAATCAAACTTTCTACTGGGAAGGACTCTAGCTTACAAGTAAAGCCGAAAGGCTGTAATCTCAATCTCCCCTCGCATAAACCTTTTTTATAATGTAAGTATGAAACTTCTTTTTAAAAGTGTATCCTACAAACTATGCTACTATGTACAAAAAATAGAGTATAACTTCTTACTGTAAACATGTAAATACCTGCTTGAGCTCTCAAAACCTACTTTATAAACATGTAAGCACCAATTACCCATAGAATTTGGACACTAAAAACTACTGCACATACTTAAGGTACTGTTAAGAGTAACTTCTCAAAAAGAGTAAATATCAAGTTATCAACACAATAATCCCTCCTTTAAGACTAACAGCAAGTGAAGTCAGGTGCTATTACATGATACACTGCCAGTTAACAGCTAGCTGTTAACCACTAATTTCACAAGCTAATCAATCAAACATCTCTTCATTTCATTTTCAATATTAATGTAATAGTCAATTGATGATAACTATATCAAACCTGACGAGCATGTTCAGCCACCCAATCTTTATCAATCGACAAAACCGAAGAAGAATCCGATTGCAATTTTGGTTTCGATCCACCTTTCTTCTTATTACTACTAGTATTAGCATCATCTTTGCTCTCAGTGATCCATGAAGCTGCTTCTCCGGCATCGTTTACCGGAGTTGGAACTAAATCAAACACAAAACCTCTATCTAAACTCGTACTAATTTTTCCAATTACCAACCCTACCTGTCAAAATACTGTAAAAAATCAACGAACTGTGTGCGTGCGTATATAAGTACATATGTAAATAGAGAAGAAGATTGAGAGTGACCTGAGAGGAGAGACCGGAATGACTGAGGCGATCTTCGACGAAATTGAGCCGGATTTCTTCCCCGACCACCGCTTTCACCATCGTTGCCGTCGATGAAAATACAGGTTTTGAACTACAGTACTAATTAGCTTTGAATCTGTTCTGAATCTACTTATTTATTATTTTTATTAATCGATTTTTAGTACTTTTGAGTGACGTAGTTATGTTTTTCAACTATTATTTTAGTTATAATTATAAGTGAAGGTAAAATAGAATTATTTTTTATAATAATAATAGCATAAATGAATTTTTTTATTTTTTATTTTAATATTAATTTATCTTTTTGATAAAAAAAATTCATATAAGAATTATTAGAATTCTATATTCTTTAATATGAAATAAAAAGTTTTCAAAAAAAATACATATATGATTTACAAATTAAATTTGTGTATCACAACTTTATAATTTTTTATGTATTACACTAAAAAATTAATAGTGTGTATCACACATAAAAATTATAAAGGTTGTGATACACAAATTTAATTTGTATATCATATATATATATATATATTTAAAAAACATATTTCATATCAAAGAGCATAAAATTCTAATAATTTTGATATAAATTTTTAATCAAAAAAAATAATTAATATTTAAATAAAAAATAAAAATTCATTCATACCATTACCACTATAAAGGACTAAACTACAAGAACCCCTCCCTATAATTATAATATGTAAAATGCATTCTTGTATAGTTTAGTGGATATGTGAATTAATAAACATGGTTAAGTGCGATGCGGAATGCATACTCAATTAAATTAGTGTATGCTAAGCTCCACAAATGTTGTGAGGTCAAACGGTTGCATCTCGAGGTTCTTGAAAGCAACGTTCCAAGTTGTAGTCTCGATAAATTACCAAATTCAATATACTCGAAAAGTAGTTTTGGGAATAACGGCCATTATGGTTGGAATATGTTACTGCATTTTCTTTAAACACAATATGCATAACACACAAAAATATTTCAGATTCAATTTTCTATTTCCAAAGACATTGAATAATCTCTTATAAATTATTCTGGGATGAATTATTTGAAGTCGGAAAAGTCAAGATTAAAATATTGTCTTTGTAAAGTGATATCCATACACTTTCAAATAGGTATATTAGGAATTGAAATTATATACCATGTCTACAATTTAGATTTCCAACAATTATCTTGTAAAATTTCCCTAAATTATAAATATAAACATGATTTTAATAAATTGTGTTGTTATTATGTGTTAGTAAAATATTGTTTAAAAAAAATGAGATTATATAAAAAATAGAAGACTACTCCGTATTATATTAGATTTGCACTTTCATGTTATCATTAGATCATGATCCTTAGTAAATTGTCATTTCACATCAATCAAACAACAAATCTAGTTGGGGCTGAATTTTTTTTGATAATTGAACCATGATCGAAATAATTGATTGAAAAATTGAACTAAAGTAAAAATCAGTGATTTATTAATTAACAATAGAATAATCTCAATTTCATTCTATAAACTGGTCTAGTTCAAAAATAAATTGAATTGAAACTTACCAAATTACTTCACTCAAAGCATTTCTTGAAATTTCATTTACTAAATAAATTTCAATTATATTTGAAACATTTCACAAACCAAATACACCGTTAAGAATTATAATAAATATAGGGCTATTTTTTGAGTCATGTTTATCTATCTAATATGAAACGATTATACTCAAGTGCTACAATAATCCTTAGTATCATGTGCTCTGTTTAAGTGCTAATAATTTTCTTAATGTCAAAGATTTACGCAAACTGAGCCCAGAAGAGCTATACTCAACTTGTAGTTAACATTTCAGCTAGAACAAAGCTCAATATATAGTAATAAATCGAAATAACCTAGCTAATAAACCAAACCCAAATCGACCCATTGTGATGATGAAATGATAGAATATTTAATTATAATTCATGCAATAAGCAGAACAAATAGAGCCTACCCACCCGGAGACTGGTGGGGTCAACCCAAGTGTTTTTGTTGACCTTGAATGGTTCTATTTGGCATCATGGTTTACCATTCTCATCAATTTGTGTTATCACAATCTAAAGGCCCAATGACTTCAACTCTACTAAATAGTACTCCACAAATAAAGATCTGAACACAAAATATGCACACTGGAGCTAAAAGATTTCACTGTGAACCCAAATCTTGATTATGATTTACATTTTTCTCACATAAGCAACAATAAACAACGAAGCCTATAGACACCATATGGGTATAAGAAAATATAGTTAAAAAATGTGCAAAAGTGAATGGACGACCTAATATACAAACATAAGACATAACATGTGATCTATATTTTATATTTCCTATGAACCTAAGCCAAGGTTGTCTTATAGACATTTACAGACAGTGGCTGGATGTTAGAACGCACGCAAGACATTATTTGTTTGGTCAAAAGGCTTATTTCTGATGGCCATATGACTTGAAAAATGATGTTTCGATATGTTTTGGCTGTTGACCTGAAAGAGTGCCAATTGTTTCATATTTCTTCTGATAACAAAGGTGCAAGTCTTCTCTCTACTTCAGCACATTGCAAGTTAATTTCTTCTTGGATCATGGTCAGAGCTGACTTGCAAGAGGCTTCATCCTTAAATGCAAGGGTCCACCTTCCATCAACCATAGACTTGGATTTCAGTTTAAGGTTGGCAGCGTTTTTTTCAGTTTCGGTCAATGGTAAAGTAGATGGACGAATACGAAGGTGTAACCATCTTGTATGCCTATCGTCGATTCTGGGCTGTGATAAAATTGCAAAAGAAAATAAAAGAAATAAAACCCTTTTAAGCCCCTCAAAAGATCATTATTGACAGTTGGCAATCATATCAGACAGCTGAAAAAAATAGAAAAATAATAACGATAAGAAATTAAACAAATCATTAAGACGATGCTACTTACCTGGGCACGTATTTCTGTGTGAAACATATGTAGATTCATTATATATGTGTGTGTGTGTGTGTGTGTGTGTGTGTGTTAACATCGTCCTCCATTCTCCTAAAACAAATGCAACAGACTCCTTTCTGGATGTTCGAAATAAATGCAAGCCATCCTGTCTTTCTTATCTAAGTTTTTATATAAAGTAACCTAATTGTCAGTTAGTAATCAGTTTTTATCTAAAGTTACCTAATTGTCTGGTTTAGTTGGCCATGAAGACCACTAATAGCAATCTGTTAGCTTAATAACACACAGGTTCAATGAACAAATAAAACCATTTCAAGGTTCACGAGTAAAAAGATGTAATTTGCACGTCTGGAGAGATACATGTACACTTACATTACATCCCGCCAAAGGTGCGACAACACGAACAGTTCCATAACGAGCTTTCTGAGGCAATTCCTCGGCTAGGATTATCCATCCAGAGATTCCCATGGAAATTGCCAAAAAGCTAAAGTGACGTTCCTTTCCCCTCTCAAAAGCAATTCTACATGGCACTGCATCAACTGAATTTGAAATTCAAGACTTAGACGCATACATACATTTGGATATATCTATACTCAAATGTGTGGGATAGTAATAAGCCAGAGGAAGTTATTTTATAGTATGGGTCGGGTTGACCCAGAACACTTTTGTTGACTTTTTATGAGTGATACATGTGTTAGTATGACGATAACGATCCGATTATTTAGATCAAGTGATTTATGAGGTTGTACGCACTAGAAATACGTTTTGGACAGCTTTCATACCACTTGAACAGTTCAACCATTTCCGTTTTAGATCCATTTTTTATTCTAACCATTTAACCCATTAGAGATAATACATAAATATGAGTCTTGAAACGGCCACGTGTATTCTATATGATCTCATGGAGGTAAAAACCACTTTCACTAAGCAATGTACGATGCTTTACAAAGATCAGGCAGATTACGCCCTTCAATGAAGCTTCGAAATGTCAGTATGATTATAGAACTCACATACTGTTTTGTTAATTCTTATTTGCAAACTCTGGGATTTGTATAACTTATTATGCAAAAATCCTTATATGGCCCATTCAAGATACAATGCAACCCATATCGACCCAATAATAGATAAAATGGGTTGAAAGTGCCACCTTTAGGTAAATGATGCACCCCTACCCCACATAAACACATGCAAAGCTAAACATTTTGTATAATAGCCCTAACTGACAGATAAATAACGAGTATGCCAACCTTGATTGCAAATATTACAAATATTTAAGTTTAAAGAAACGCGACCGAGATGTAGAAACCATAAACTACTTTTCATAACCAGGTGAACAAGACTAACCAAGATTTAACTCAGTGCTCAGTTTTGGACCTATGGTATTCAGACCAGCAGATTTAGCTCGGGAAACTTCAGGGAAGTCGGCTGGAGGGAGAATAGGAGGCTGATCTGGTAAAGATTTACCCGCTGAGAAAATTAGAAGCTGATGAAGAAGCACAAACACCTAAGTTTAAAATTAAAAAAAATAATAATATAAGTTCATGTTATCCTTCACCAGGTTAGATATAAAATATAGCCGTGCAATACAGACTGGGTTTGAGAAAAACCTTAACACGCTCGTACATCATTTCACCAGCAGCAAAAGATGATTCAATAGGTATGACATCTATAAAAGAACCAAGTAGAAGATCATTTTTGAAGTTAAATAACACATAAAGAGAGCCATTAATTATAGAGTCAGCAAAATGGCTGCGTTCTGTAACCGTTCACAATCAGTTTGGGTTGAAAAAGATATTTAAGTATAGGTCGAAATAGGCTCAGTTAGCTGTAAACACTTAGTTGTCCATTACTTTCAAATATTTATTAATAATGAGTGAGTTCTTTAAGATCCCAAAAACAGTGATCGAAATCTCTGAATATAACTTAGGAGGTTGCATCTGTACGCACTAAAATAGATTTTAGAAGAGATTCAACCCATTTGACATGTTCCCCTTTTTGATAAACTTTTTTATTTGACTAATTTGAGAAAAACAAAAACAAAATTGAAAACAACCCATTCAAAATAAAATGGGTCTAAAATCTAAATTTCCTCCTCTAACTTAAGTCATTGAGTTTATCAGAAGTAATACCAGTCGGCGAGGACTTCTTTGTTGAGAAGAGTATTGACTTGGGTTCCCTTCGAGGGGAGGAAGCCTCAATAGCTATAATTAAAATTAAACTGTCAAATAAAAAACAAACAAAAAGAACCACTACACACACTTCTCCACTAAGTACCTCTTTTGCATTTTCTCCACTCATCACAGAGCACATGTATGAGTAGATCAGGCCAGGATCCTCTCTGCTCGACAAAAAGTTGGGTACAACAATTCTTACAGGAATCCTGAAAGCAAGAACTTAACATCAGTACGAACAAATCTTATGCTGTATGTTTCATTAGCTTGTACGTAGAAACACACTTGAGTCAATTAACCACGCAGGAATGAAAATGAAAGAACACATCTGTTGTATTATCGTTAATAATAATAATAATAATAATAATAATAATAATAATAATAATAATAATAATAATAATAACAATAACAATAACCATAACCCTTCCTTCTCAAGAATCCACTTTACATTTGGAAACTCAGGCGTTTCAATTAAACTATATGCACATGGATGAATTTTGTCTCTATTGGTTTGAACTTTGAAAAAAGGTCCTATTATTACATAAATTAGTGATAACTTACTGCAACTATATCGGATACTTCTCTTAAAATTTTAAACCGGAAAGGGAAATATTTGAGTCAAACAACCCTTCGGATTATTATTAGAGGTGGCAAAATGGGAGAATCAGGCGATTTCTGTAGCTGGTTAAAATGGACTCGAGTCGAAACACTTAGTTTGTAGTACAAGCAAAACGGGTCGGGCCAACCAGCGAACACTTTTGTGTCTTGAATTTCATACAGAAGTCATGTTTTAAATATGATTAAGAAAGGAATTAGTGCGTGGGAATGCACCTAACTTTAGCCCAAACTCCATAGTGTGTATCCAAATTCATTTTGGTCTATTTTGTGTATCCAACTTTTGAATATCACTATTGTATGTATCAGGTAGTACTTTTGATGATGTGTCCACTTGTATGGATCCAAGTGGCACCTTACACAGATGACACGTTAGCAAAAGTACCATCAAATACATACAATAGCGATATCTGAAAGTTGGATACACACAATACACCAAAATGAAGTTGGATACACACTAAAGACTTTGGGCTAAAGTTAAGTGCATTGGAGTCTAGTAAAGAAGAATATGCAACATAAAAAATGCATACACTTCAAGATACACAACATATAGCTCATGAATAAATATACTCGACTCACCTTGAGGGATTGGAGATGCTGAGTGTTGAATTCGGTCTCACTATAAGGAAACAATTGCCTCAAAAGCCAACCACCATCCCATAAAGTATCTGCGGATATATTTGTTCGGCAAAAAAGACTAATCAACGCATCTAGTACCTGAAAGCAAGGAGATACAAACTGTCAAAATTAACTTTAGGGTTAAGATCCAAGAATCAATATTACGGTTTCACCATGTAATTTGAACTTCAGCCTATGTACTTAATGGCAGAATGCAGATCACATGAAATATTACAGTTTTACTAAGTAATGTAAACTTCAGCTTTTGTGTGTAATCCAGATCACATGAAACACCCAGTCACGACTTCACATTCTTCATTTTGCAATTTGCATATGCAAATTGCAGCTTCTGCTATTACCATGATTTTCAAAAGGTTCTTCTACTACCAATTTACCATGTATTTAAATGATTTAGTTTATGAACATATTTGTAGCAATTACAAGTCACTAGGCCATGTGAAACAGATGACTAAGATACAATAATAGCATAGTTATTCAATTTACTGGCATGAATACCTAAACTTTTGTGCACCATAGAAATCTATATGCACACACAAACATTATTTTTGCCCATGAGTATGTCTTGTGTAGACCAATCATATCCTTTACTTTGTATGTCTCGGTTTTAGAGGTAGCAATTTCGATCCATTCACTTTAAATGGGACTGTTTCAGGTCATCTTTTATCTCTAATGGGTCAAACGGGTAAAAAAGATAACTAGAAAACAGATAAAACGGGTCCAAAAGTCACCTTAAGTGTAATTTAATGCATAAAAACCTCATATATCATTTCATTCAAAATTTCTGATTCCTACTGATGAAATATATTTTGTCATCATGGTTGACACACTAACTATAATATATCAAAAAAATTGGTGAAAAAGTGTTGCAGGTCAACCCAGTCCGAAAAGGTACCCATTTTGACCCGTTATACAGTCAGAAAACATTACCGCAATCATATATTCCAATATATATGGACCCGAGTTCATTAACAATGATACGAGCCTTGGTATATAAAACATTAAGCCCAAGTGGCAAGCATCTAGGAAGAGTAGAAAACTTCCAAAAAGTTGCCAGCATGCCAACAACTGATAAAGAGTAAGGAACAGAAAAGTACTAGAAATCTATGTACACGTGGGCTTTCTCCAACTTCCTGATAGGAACATGACACTTCATACTGGTCCTGTCAGCAACAATTAAGGTGTCAATAGGATCCATAGTTAGAAAAGGTGGGGACTCGTTGAGCAAAGAAAAAGAATAGTTAAGGAAACAAGAAAAGAGCATAATAAGCAACTTTTTCTAGTTTACCAAAGAACATACAGGAAGTACAATAAGCTACTCCTGTACAACTACCAGTAGAATCTTCTTACTCCTATTTATAGATGTCAAATCTGGACCCCATTATGGAATAATGAATGCACCATATAGCTGGCTGATACTCTTTATACTTTTACTACATCAATTTTACTATCTAAAGCATATCATCCTTAACAGATAGCAGGCTAGCCTAGAAACATCCAATCTACATCCTACGGTGCAGGTCACTGAGATCATTTCTCATCCTTACCTATTAAACAGAAACATTACTAAAAACTCTTTGCAAACAATTGGGCTTCCCAGAGTTCCAGTAGTCATCAATATCATATTTGCTCAACATCCCATTCACTTATACACTCAACTGACGGCACGTGACTATGCATCACATGCAGATAAGCTTTTGATGTTCCAATAATCGATATTTAGGACTGAAGGCTCATCGAAAGCTAGGGGGTGTGTTCTCGAGATTTTGTGAGAAGAGAAAACGAGAGCAGGTTAGAAGATTGTGCTTTTTAGTATTTTTTGGAGAGAAAAAAAAGTAACAGAAAGAAAACTTAGGTGACTCTCCAAAAGTTTTCTCCACAATGCGGGAAGATTAGGAGAGAAAATTAAGACTGATCCTTTGCAGTGACCAAACTACCCCCAATCTAAACCGATTATTTTACGTGATAAGGGTATTATTATAATATTAGAAATAATTTTTTTCATTGTTTCCAACTTAAGAAAATGGGAAACTTTGAACTATTACACTTTCTTTTCCTTTCTTTCCAACTCAAGGCCACGCAAAAAATTATATACTAACCTTCCTTTTCTTTTCTTTCGTTCCCTTTCTCTCACCTTCTGTTCTCGTCTCTCCAAAGTCAAGAACATGGTGCTATTGTCATAAGGGTAGTTTTCACAGGTATTTTTTGTTTTGGATACTATTAGTGTTACATTGTCACTTTCAGCATACAAGATCATATGTACAGCACTACAGCAACAAGCTACATATAAACAATTCTAAAGAGAATATATACTGAATAGCCTTCAATATCCGAATACCCTCATTTCTTATGCAAATTTCAATTAATAAAAAGTGTTTACCACAATGCAAGTTAGTGAGAGGTATTATACCTTTAACCTTTGTAGGTAAATATTTAGTTCACTGTCGCTACCATCCCTTGATGTGCAGTTTTTTGAAGCGAAAAGTTGCTCTTCACCAGTGTCCTCACCAACCAAGGCTTTCTGCAATTATAAACTTAAGAAGGTATTACATTTAATAATCATAGAACAAGGTCATAATACTGCCAGGCATGTAGCAATGAAAAATGTACAGCTATTGGTGCTCAGTGTTACATATTAGAGTTGCCTTATTTAAGGCGTTTAATAAAATAAGCAGCAATGGTATTTCCATGGTCAAAATAGACAATGAGAGTATTTCCTTGATTACAATAGGTAATATTAATACCCAACATTAAATAATTTATAGTATAAAGCTAAGTTAAGCAACTTTAGAGAGAACCTACCCCTCAAAAGCAGGCCAAGTTTGTCATTTGTTCATATTATTTTCAATGAAATATTATTTGAGTCCTACCACTTCATTGAGCGTATGTGTAGTAACTTTAAGAAACAGTAACTATACAGAATTACAGCATTTTTGTTTCTGGTAGCATCTACCTGTCTACCACAGGTGACTACATGGTATCCCAATGCAGACAAAATTAGGTTTTCAGGCTTATAAGGGAGATCCATGAAAATCAGAACCTCGGAGAAGTTAGGATCAGGCAATGACAATTAATCGGTAGTTAAGTAAGGCAGAAACCATATATCATTGCTACATGAGCATCTTGAACTTCAACAGTTATCGTTCTTACATTTCCTGGCTTGAATATTAGCTTTTCAGCACTCATAGAAAGCAAACTCCATAATGAGCACCCTTACTCTCTCATCTAAGGTTTAACTCTAACTCCAGAAATAACATCCGAATGTCAAGTAAACTAAGGAATTGAATCAATCTAATGGGTCTGCATTATCTAAAGATGAAATATCGGGGCATCAAATGTACGGATGTGCCACCTGAACTAAAACTAGAAATATGAACAGGGGTTATTGAATCCTACTTATAGGGTGGTGTACTTCTGTACTTACAGTTCTACAAAAGACAGCATTGTAGATTAAGGCAGAATAATTTCTATAGCTATAAAGCATATAAGTAAGATAATATGAAGTAATCACTTAAAAAAGAAAAGATTGGACAAGGCAAATCTTCAGCATTATGACTTATACACACAAAGTGATAAATCAGCAGCACAAACCAGCAAGAGCTTCTTATGTTGTTGACGTTGTGGAAGGATTCCAAGAGCATCTAGCATTGACTCGTCAAGCTCTGCAGATTCAGAAAAAGGATGAGAAAACATCATCAAGTAGCAGATGACAATGTGAATAATGTACAACCTTTAGTTTGCAAGAATGTGGCCAAAAGACTCAAAGACCCAACCACTTCCATATCATCTCCACTTGTGATGTAAGAGATCAAAGAATCCCTACACAGGAAAAAGCAAGCTAATGATCAGGATAGATATCAGAAGATAATAAACAATAGGCCATAATCATTTACGAATTACTTTGGGATATTAAAGCGTAGATGCTTCAAGGGACAAACATAACCACTGAAATTAGTGGATCACATTAATGTGTTCATTAGTTTGTCTTACACTTATCACCTGTATTATTGCTTGATGTTTCATACCTTAAAACTGAAGCAGAACCCCAGCAATTATGTTGAACGCTTGATGACGTACATAAACTTGGAATAGAAACTATCATGCTACTAGACTCCATATTTCCACTTAGCTTCTCATCATTACCATCGCTCCCATGAGTTTCATCATGGTCTGTTTTGAAGCCATTGAGTTTAGCCTCTGAATTTGGCAAAAGGGGTTGGATAGAACAAATCAAGGCAGCGGCAATAGTATTTGCCAGGTCCTTAATCTTAAGAATCCGCAATATGCACACCAGCAGAAAGAGAGAAGTGACAGGACTGAACTTCTTTCCCTGAGATTTATAAGATTCCATGTTTAGTAAAAGAAAGTTTCCCTTATGCATAACTAGATGTTTCCTGCATGATTTTTTAAGAAGTTTACAGCTTTAAAACAATGGCAGAAGTTGAATGACAATAAGAACCATATAATGAGTGCAAATTTATACATCTGAAACTTCAATTCTTAATGAAGGAAGTAGCAACGGAAAAATGAGTAGCTTCAACATGCTGTCTGTAATTAACGTCCCAACATCTGGAATCCCAGCAGATACAACATCATTAAGATAGTATAGATTGTCTTCAACTTCATCCACTGTAGAGAGTATGTTAGAGGCTGATTCAGGACCCTGGCTCCTGCACCATCACCAAATATAGTTCTCAGATAACTGAAACTAAGATATCACAGTGAGATGCACATATAGATCTGAATCTAAGACGGTCCTGGGCCCGGCCCAAAAAATCCCTCCATATAATGCCAGTCCTAGGCACGCTTAGGCCTGAAAGACGCAATCACTCCTAGCATATTATCAAGGTACTCAATTAGGCCCAGTCCAAAGTACTACGAATGATTAGTCCCGAGTGCCCGGTCGCCTTAGCCCAGTACACCAAAATTGTTTATTACATCTAATGTAAATGTAATTTTCTGATTTTTGTTTACTTCATTTTTTACAACTTCAATTATTTTGACATGCATGTAAATGTAAATCTTCATGTATTCATATTTGATAAAGCTTGTTTCAGGTATTCTGTCAAAATATATATATTTTGAATATGTCTGTAATTATACATTAAATTACAATTAATAATAAATAATTGATCATTATACACATATTTATATAATATATATATATAAATATAAACCTAAGATATTAGGACCGGACTTAGGCCAAGTCTATGTGCAACTCTTGATGAAAAATACTACAATAAATTGTAGATCAAGACAAAATACGCACTCAGTAGTTGCTGATACCATTCCATTTAACCTGATACAGTGCTCTCTAAAAAATTTAACTAAGTTCAAAAAGTAATCGGCATGGGGCGAGCTGGCGATATATTTATTGACATATGCATCTCCAACTGCAAAAGAAAAAACATGAGTAAGAACTACACTACAAAAGACTTGTATCAATAGTATTTTGGGAAAGCAAATGCTACGTGATACTTAAGGAAGTAACTAACCATGATAAATATTTAGTGTCAATGCACGAACTGCGGTACGATTCATGCCGTCTTCATGAAAAGCAAAACGAATTGCCTCGACATAAAGAGGAAAGGAAACTATTTCCTCCTACATACACAAGAAAAGAAATGAAATTATGTCAGAACACAAAAAGGGGAGGTACAAAGAAGGAAGGTTGTGGAGATAGAAAACACATATCGGTATACATGGCATGCACATGAAAGAGTATTTGTGTGTGTGAGTGTGTGTGTGTGTGTGTGAGAAAGAGAGAGAGAGAGAGAGAGAGAGAGAGAGAATATAAGCTCTCAAGTCTCAACATGATACATAACATGTGTGTTCTATCCTATTTATCCAGCATAATGTGAGACACTTCAGAATCACCTTAGAAAAATAAAGAAGACTTCAGCCTTAGACTCTGAACTCCTTCTATACAGCCTTAGCAAAGTCGTCCCTATTTATGCAAGTATACAATACTACTAGAAATGCAAACTGGAGATTAAGCCGGGCACAAGGATCTAGAGAGTTGCACGGACAGGTAGGACGGTCGTGATTAGAGTTAGTGCATATGGAGATTGTTTGGGTGGGTGGAAAAAACTATATAAGCCCAAATTGGACCAATGATCTTGAATTCCTTTACAAGCTAACATGTTCCATCTTAACAAGACAGTAATCAATTTAGTAGAATATTGACACTAAAATAGGTGAACAATGAGAGACAAACTTACCTTTTCCGTCTTAACAAGCAAAGATATGGTATTCTTGTTCAACTTCCCACTGATTGCTCTTCAATGAACACAATTCAGATTGGTCAAAAAAATAAAGAAAAGAAATTAGAAATCAACAGCTGAAGCAACAAATAAGTGGATGGGGTAATCTTGAAAACCAACAGAGGGGCTAAAATATAGCAAACCTGAGGAAGGATAAATAATATGACAATAGTAGTTCTTCATTCCGGAAGTCATAAGAATAAGTTATGAGGAAGTTTATATGTTCATTACTGAACAAATAATCTGCATATTTTCCAAAATATAACATTATTAATAGAACCCATCAAAGGATCTCCAAAAAACAAAGCTAAATAAATTTTACACACATATTCGTAATCCTGTGATATTCATCTTCAGAGATGACTAGAACATTCAACTTACATATAGAGTGGTCGCTTTTCAGGTTCTGAATCATTATACTCATTGTTTGTAGCAGCTGAATTGAAACAATCACATTCTTACTGATCTTTAGTATACGTACAAATTCCCCCATGACCTGCTTCTCCATAAAAAACCTATTAAATATGCATCAATGAATAAAAATCTTGTTTGTATGCACACGACAGTACACGTCATAACTGCAAAAAGGTACGAGTAAAGGAAACTCTTAAAGAACCGCACTCAAAGAAATTTGTGTCATGCTGGTCGCCGTATGTTATCAACTCCGCAATTGACCTCAGTGCCTCAATAACAAAATCCTATTACAGCATAAGGAAGAGTAAGGTCAGGTAGAACATTCTATTGAAAATATAGTTGTTCTATGCGTGCGCACGCACGCACACACCATACAGACAAAAAAAACGAGATTCTGGAGAATGAAAATAAGAATTCTACCTTGTTAACATCATTAACAACTTGAATTTTCATCAGCTGGTCGGTTAGATATCTGCAGCAGAAGCAAATTAATTGTGGGCACAAAGATTGAGTTTGTTCAATATACCATTGGCAATGCCTAAAAACATTATCATGGTTTTGAAGTTTTGAATGTCCGCATATCATTGATATTCAGTACATTACGAGATCGAGGCTAAAGGATTCAATCATATGAGGTTTTAGGATCCCTTTTTAAAACAGTAATAAAAAGAAAACTAAACAAAAAGACTTCAAAAAACTGCACATTCCCCTTTTGTGCATCAATATCCTCTCCCACTCTACAAGGATCAAATTGAATCCTTTGTACTGAACTTGCCTATATGTATTTCCATTGTTCCCCACATGTATCTAAGAGCACATTCTTATAAGTACCCATAGCTATGACTATTATTTCATAATTCGCTGACTACCATTTATCGTCTTCTAACTTCATCCATGGACATATAACAGCATTTCAAGTTTTATAATGGTATATCCATTGATCAACAATCGTTGTATAAGGTTTCAGAATTTCCTAGAGAATCCAATATGAAATTTTATTTTCTTCACATTGTATAAGGTTAACTTATCTAATCATCTACATCCTTCCTAGTGTAGGACTGTAGGTATCGCTACAATCCATTTTCCTATTTTGTTCATCTATTCCCCTAAAAGGTAGAACAAAATAACTTATACAGGAAATGATATTGTTATGACGATATATGATTGTTCCCTCAAAATTTAGCTGTAAATGTCGTTGACATACAATAGAAAAGAATGATGATATATCTTTTCTTGATAAAATAATCATATTGAATGATAACACTCTACAATCTAAGGATCTCCTAACCTAAGTTTGCAGATGTACTGGTGTCATTAGAGTCAAAAGTAACTACAAAAGATAATTGTCATTCTCAGGGTCCTACCAGCATGACGGAATACCAATGAAAATTCTGATAATGGTACAACAGTAAAACGAGTATAAACATGTTGCTCTGGTACATCTCAACTGTCTTCACAGCAAAGCCCAATGAAACTCATATGTCACTTGACTTAATAAAGTCAGACACATGCTTAGCTCTAGAGGTCCTAGTCACGTTCACTATAAATCGAAACTAAGTAAGCATCAACAATACATATCGCCCTCAGTTCCAAACACGAATAGTTAACTTATATCACATATATCTAACCCATCATTCCCAATAGCAAATTGGATATAAAATTTGTTCCGATTAACACCTATCCTTATAGCAGATAGAGTACACCATTTAAGCACACTAAATCATCATATAATTATATATGTAAGCATTCTATATTTGCCGTGACATAAATCTCCAATCTCTGATACTATTAAATCGTATACACAGATGTATACGAACAAAAAGAAATAGAAAATTACATAAAATACAATACAGGTACCTGAGTTCATCTAAAGTGAAACGATCTCTGGATCTCCAAAACGAAAACCACATGATTTTCTTCAATGAAATCAAATCCACGAATTGTAATTTAACACCGTCGGAGAAAAATTAGGGTTTCGATTATGATATTTGGCATTCAATCAGTTTTAAATATTCGTTGACTGTTAAAGTAGATATTATGCCCTAATTTTGTAGCCGAAAATTATATCGAAAACTGAAAATGAATAACATCTGATTGTTAATTACTGAGTGTTTTTAATGGTGTTGTGAGTGTGTGCGAAATTTGGATCGGAGAAATGATTAAAAAGACGGTGGGGGATCGCCGATTGCTGATTGTTGATTAATTCCGGTTAAAGTAAAGATTATATAAAAATAATAGTAGAATTTTTGATTTTTTGTTTTATATTTTAATTTTGTGTAGTCGACAGCCAGCGTAAAGGGCATGACGCAAGGCCAAAGCTGAGCTGGCATACCGACCGGGTCGGGTTTGTTTTAAGGGGGTTTATGTATCCACTTCAAACTTCAAATCAAACTATAAACATAATAACGTGTTAAAGTTGGATTGGGACTACGGATGAGTTATAGTCTAATCTAATTCAATGATCTGTACCTTAAATTTGATTAAATCAAATATGATATGAATATACACGTCGAGTCGTTATGAATTACTCATTTATCATTTAAAATAAAATAATTGTTAATATCTTCGTGAAATTATAGTGTTTTGTTATCTTACGTTTTTACAAGATTCGTGTGATAATGTTTTAAAGCCCAATATGTATAAATTGTTGGTAATTTTAGTGTAATGAAGATTTATTTGATACCGAATAATAGATCTCATATGCAGTTGTGTTACTAGTTAGGAGGTGCGGACTTCATATCCATATTAACTCGTATGAATTCAGTTTTGAACATGGTGGGAGTCAAAGTCTGTGATGTGATTGTGTAGGAACGGCATTGAATGGATGCAATATCATTTGATGCTCATTACTTGATGAAACATTCTGTCTTGAAAATGATACACTTATCACTGATTGAAAGCATATCCATTCAATGCTTCGAGTGATGGGTAGAAATAAAAGGTTTCAATTATTATTAAACCATTTTCTTGGTGTCTAACTTCCATAATACGTCTAGTAACCACTATATATGAATTATATATATAATTAAGTCACACAAAATCAATATTATCTCCATGTTTGTTAACTTGTTTCTTGTGTATAGAATCAATAGTGATATTTTGTCTTATCTGATTGATGATTTTATGTAACCCGATGCATGATAAGGCCGAAATACTTCAGCCTGAAAGTGTCAAACACGATTCAAAATATATATCCGTATTTTATATTGATTATCATCCGCCCTATGTGCGCTATATTTCCAACATATATTGAATTGGAAATTGTAAACAAACATATAAGATTACGAAAAATTTATGATTAACAAAACTTTACGTTTTACATTAGTTTCAACCGATCAAATGCTAATAAAATAATAATGTGACTGCATCTTTAAATTGAGTTTTAAATACATAGTAGCTTTTATGGTCGACTATATCAAAATAAAAAATAAACTCAATATGGAGTATTAAGCATCAAGTTCATATCACTAAGTACCGTAGTCAATTTAATTCTAAGATGCAAATGTATAGATTTAATATGCTCAGTGGTAGAAGATTATATAAATAGTTAAGCATATATAATGTGTTGTAAGGTCATCGTGTGAATATGGTTGAACATACTCAGTTAAGTGTTAAGAAAACTCGAAGATAGAAGCCAGAAAATAAGCTTACACTGAAAAAATGATTAACACTTGATGATCAATGTATATTTAATTTCAAACATCACCCGCAATATATTTAATAATAAATTAATCATTACTAAATTTATTAAATTATAATTTTGTAAAGAGTATGTAGGTGTCATAGAACATTTAAAAATTGTAACCGAATTATGAACATATAGAATTTTGATGACGTAGTAACACTAGAGGACTGGAGATGATCGTTTCAATTTGGTTATATCGATTATGACAAACGCGAAAAAATACACAATCACTTTGTTGACTTTCGTAATAATTAGATTTACATCAGATCAATTATGTAATGTTTCATATTGTTTAAAATGTAGACTTAAAATTTGTCTAAAGTTAAAATTGATAAAAATTAAAATAAATTTTAATTAATACAATTAAAACTTTTGAGTCAAACACTATATCTATATCTATATCTATCTTAGATATATATATTATATAAGTATAAATTTTGCTCTAAAATTTGTTATATAGACAAAGATGCCACATGTTATTTTTTTAGATTTTTCAATTAATAAATTAATTAAATTTGGATACAACTTAATTAAATTATTGATAAAATTCAAAGTTCCTAAAATAATGTTGCTATAGATAAGAAGTTTTCTTGGTTAATTATTAAATATGAATCTCCTATTACAATTTTAAATTGATTATACTATATCTCATATAATTTCGTAAAATGATGTTGCTATATATCTTTGATAATTAAAAGTTAACATTTGATTTGTATTGAAAAATGATAACATATGTTTTTGTCAACATTTGTTGCATTCAGTGATGGATGATCAAGTCATTATTATATGCTTTGTGCAATTAGTAATCATTATGCAAGAATTGGAGGTGGCTATTATACTGTCTTCATCCAAATAAGTACCACTCTATTTTCTCCTTTATATTCATTTAACTTATAGAAAATTTTTCTTAAATGTAAATATTCGTGTTTTTTTTATTTTGTTTGAAAAAAATGTTGACAAACACATTTGCATATCTCAAGAGATTAGAGATTTCAACATGGGCGGTTTAGTTCAGGTCAGGTAAGTCAATTTTTAGTATGGATTGAAATAGGCCATTAAATTATTTTTAATAGATAATTAATTCATTAAATATGATAAAAACATTTAAAGAATGTTTAAATAATAATTTAGTTACTTTTTAACATAACGATTAATGATTCAGTAGATTATATCATTCAAGAGTTCTGCATCCTCCACCCACCCCTTCCACATTCACATAAAACAAGGTTGCAAACCTTATTCTATTATTCAACAATATTAATATCTTACGTGCAATACTACCTGCCGCCAATGGACACATCTTAGCTTGTGGTTTTTTCGCAGTATTGCTGGTAAGCTAGGAACTATTTGATGAGTATTTTTTTTCATTTCTTTTCTTAAATTATGTCGTGCTATTTATTTATCACAATGCATTCATCATCATACATATATGTCATTAGTAATGTTGTTTACTAATCCATGTATATTTATTGTTTTGAGTATTAAAATTGTTGTTATGTTTTCTTGATATTTTTCCTTATTATTATATATACTGATACTAACATATTGTAATTACTTTTCATTATGTTTTTTTATTATCGTTAGTTGATGTTGAGTGTAAATCAATAACCTAATTGATTTTAGTAACATGTTTAATTTTGTGATGAATTTGATTTAGATGGTATGCAAGAAGCTATGGAAATTGCAAGCGAGGAACTACAACCATTCCAATTTTATTCGGTTCAAAATATTAACTTTTTTTTCAAGTTAATTTTGCATACTAAGCACTAGGGGTGAGCATCCATACCGAATTCTCGTTTCCGTATCTGCACCGTACCGAACCGGTACCAACCGAATTCAAATGGTTCAGTATTCGGTACTCATTTTCGAAACAAAAAGAGAATCGGTACTTTCGGTTCGATACCGGTATTTTTCCGTTTTGGTACCTTACCCGAAATATATGTACTTTCCTTTGTTATTGGTCGTTTGGTTCTTTTTATAATTTATAAGATTTATTCAAAAAAAACATTAGTAGCTAAAACATTATTTCCGTGATCATATTATTTGCATATGAACACAAAATGATATTTTTCGGCGATTAATTAAAATTAAAGTTGACTACCACTTTTGAATACAATTGAAATTTTATAGAAATCTAGATAGTGTTTTTTGACACAAAATTCACGTTTTAGCACCCTAGTTAAATCAAATTCCAAGCGCATTGCTTATTAATATATAGCTAAGGCCCGTGACTTTGTGTCATTACAAAATCACGTAACATTGTACAAAACAACGTTTTTGTATGTATACATTTTTCTTTGTCATTGTTCTTCTATGTTAAATGATGAATTTTTATTTATTTGAGATACATTAATATTTATTGCCTTTGATTTTTATTGAATATAAGATACGTCCACAAGAGTTCATTTAGATACGTATTGATTATTCTTTTTTATTATATTTTCGATATCAAACCGGGTATGGTACCGCTTTTACCGTACCACTTTAATTGGTACGGTATTCGGTACTCACGTTCGGGCTAAAAAGAAAAGCGGTACCAACCGATTCGGTACTGTCCCTACTGAACACCCTTACAACAAGGTTGCCATCATACCAGATAACATCTTGAACCCAAATCCCGTTGATTCCAATCATTTAATCAGCTGAGACATCACAAAATGGAATGAGACAATGAGGTTCTTGGGTTAACGTGGTTGTGGGTTTGAAACGTAATGATACAGGTTTGCACTCATGTGTATCAACTTTTATAGTTTTGCACATGTGATTTATCATGATAAGTTTTTGCAAACCCACCAAACATCCATTTTTTTCAAAACTTATGACATTTGGCTAGACACGAAGTGGATAAAAGGTACACCCTGTGACCACTGGAAATCCAAATCAGGTGCAAGTACTAGTATACTCATTATTCTGACCAGTTATCCATCTCATATACAATTTTTTATACCCCATATCTAACAATGTGCGTAAGGACAAGACCAAACCCACAAAAACCTTCTATGTGTGATCCTAAATATTTGCGAAGGGGTCGGACATGCTGGCCGGTAAGGATCCATTTCATCTAGTTAGGATTGGACCAGCTCTATTGTAACAGCGATCTTCATGCAGGTGATGCTTAGTTGGGACTCAAATAACAGTGGGCTCATGACTATGGCCTTCTCTCCTGACTGCTTATGCTAGTTTCTGTTAACATTATCTTTACTCATTTGAACTGTGAGAGCCACTGGATCTTCCACCAATCATTCAACGGCATTTGAGTTGAAACCAATTATGGATAAGTTTGCTGGGTAATAGGATAATTTAAGGAAATTTTACCTTCGGGGGTGAAGCAAAAGATTCATGTATTCACTATTGTGGCCTTGTGGGATCGATCTCATTCACCAACATTTTATGTGTTGGTAGTATTAAGGATGGGAGCATGAGAGGATTCAAGATTATTGGAGACAAGAGAGAGAATTTCATTGGCAAAATCTATGCAATGATCTTTCAACATATATACCCTGATCCAGTAAGTCAATAACTAATTTGTGGAAACAGAACAAGGCTCCAAAAATATTATAAACTCCATAGCCAATTCAACGATCTCCTAAATCAATAACCACAACGATATCTGTCAATAAACTGAGGATCCTTACAAGTAGCAACTGGGAAACTCCTAAAGGGTAACATACAGTACAAGAAGTGGGTGAGTGGAGCTATCTTATCCACAATCAGCATGCGATCATGCATTATCTTGAGTATGCAGATAACAGGCCTATCCAAACAAGGTTAACATAAACTTGATTTCTCCTACTTGCCCTCCTTACTATGTTCGAAAGGGTGGTTGTGTATATCCCTATTATTCTTCTGATGTTACAAATCACAGTCGTTCATATTGTCAATTTGCAATCAAGCTTATGAACCACAGTTCAAGAAAAACCCAAACAAGTAACTGAAATCCAAATTGATAAACAAAGTTAATAGAACCAAGAAAATGTAAGACTCAGACACATATACAATAATACTGAAGAAAATGTACTCAGAACCCATTTTTTACGCCATTAATCATGAGGATTGATTCTCTGTTTTTATATATATTTTTTTCACATATATAATTCAAAGTATCCCTACTTATGATCCATACCCAAGTCTACAAATTACTTGAGTACATCATTTTCAGCTTAAATCCTCAAAGCTATGAACCCTCACATCTGCAAACACTGTTCTATCAATTTCCCAATCTGTCAAAATTAAGAGACACAAACATGCAAATTTTGGCCCTTACCTCCTTTTATAACCGGATCATGATCAAAAAAGTAGTAGATAGCCTAGAATACAGCTCTTACCTTTAGTTAAAGTGAAGACCTAAAGCATTTAAAATATAGTATACATATATAGACCTAAATGCTCTATAATATACTATGGATATAACCACAGATATTATAATTTATCCCGAGACCTATGAATCCTAAACTCATAATAATTTTAGTTTTACTATGGATATAACTACAGATATCATACACCCTATGTGATACCAATTTTCCCAACCTTCTGACACTAATGGAGCAAGGGCCCTGAACAAAATATTTTTGACAATCTATAGTTCTGCTTTACCAAAATGAAATTTTCAAATTCCAACTCACAAATACAGACTCTATTTTACCTATTGAGCTCAACAACCGCGAATTTTAAGTTTAAGCTTATAAGGCTAGTCCCTTGAACCCGCAAACCCCGAACTGATACATACAGACTCTGTTGTACCACAAGCTTATCATGTTTCTTTATATATTCAACAATTTCAAGCAACTACAGATAACACATAATTCATCATAAAATAAAGAAGAAAATAAACAGGAACACTACAAGCCTCTATGATCATGTTCCTTTATAAGCTCAACAGTTTCAAGTAACTAACAATAACATGAAATGTAATATTTCAGAATTCCAGCTGCTATCAGTCTAATTCATCATAAAATCATAAACATATTTCCCAATTGAAACAACATTGAAGCTCAACATAAATAACCCAGAATCTTAATACGAAGGAATAACATACTCATCACATACGCAATCACCAAAAACGAAATTCCAGCACCAGCATACGAGATCCTAACACTTATCAATAAGAATCCAAAATAGTCAAAAACTTGATAAAATAGGAAGTGATCAAGTTAAAATTTAAATTTCTTCATATAAGTGCAACTTGATTGTAGACCTAATTTCGATTATTACAGGAAAATCATGTGGGTATGTTTTGATGTCTAACATGGTCCTAACATTTCTCGGGACCGCGTATCAGTCACCCAACATTTGAGGAATCTAGAATAGGTAAAGTAGAGTAACACCGGATCTTTTTAGGAAGTTTGTATTAATTCAAATTAATTAAATTTGGACAAGATGTTACATATCAACCCGACCCATACCCAGAATACACACTTTGACCTGTCACCCAACATTTCAGACCCATCCATTTTGCCACTTCAACCTGAAGACTTGTACAGTTTAAACAATCCGGAAAACCTGTTTTCCGCAGAATCAATAATTTAAGAGGGTTATCATCTTCCGAAGATAATGAAACGCTATTCTCCCACATCTAGTTTTTCCTGGAAGTTTTGGTACATTTCTTAGAGGACGATGTCTCGTCAAACAAACTCTTAAATTTTTCCAACACTCTTTCTTTCTCTTCAATCAACCCCAAAACCTCATATGCGTCACCTACTTTCTTCACTATCTTCTTATCCCTCGGCTTTCTATCAAATGCTTCTAACCCCTTAAAAAGCTTAACCACCCGCTCCATCATATTGTTTCTATAATACACTGATATCATCTGGTGGCATAACTGCCATGGGACCGAATGTAAATCCACAGCAAGTTTCTTCTCCCAAACCTCATGTGCTTCCTCTACCCTACGATCCATATCTAGCGCCCTAACCAACTGCCCGTATGTTCCAAGTGTTGTCCCTTGACCTTTACTCAACATCCATTTTATAACATGGATAATTCTATGCCATTGATGTTCTTTCTCGAGTCCAATCAATGCTCGTCTTATAGGTCCAATTGGGAAGTCTTGTTCCCAGGCTACCCATGCATCAAGAGCACTATATACAGATTCTTTACTATCATCAAGATCCATCAGGATTTTGACCAAGAAGTTGACTTTATCGGTTCTTGATACATTCTCGCCTATTTGGCGCTTTGATACGGGTTCACCCGAGTTATGTCTCATGCCTATTTTAGATGAAGCTCTCTCGACAGGTGTTCGATCTTGCAGAATGGTTTTATGGTTAAAAGATATAGTTTGAGTCCGAATGGTTCCGATAGAACCGAGCTGTCGAACAAGTTTGTCCATCACCATTGACCTCCACATTGCACTCGACGTTGGGACTACAAACGAAATAACTTTAATTGGGTCGCAGCAACAAAAGTGGCATTCTCAAGACCCGGAAACAACAATCAATATACAATGCTGAATTATAGTAGAAACTTATTATCGCTATAACTATATATCTACCTAATAATCACAACATTAACCACCTACAGTTGACTTATCTGGTTGTTGAAATTTGTAAGCATCAGTTCATTGTATAACGATACGAAATCTGAATATTGCTTAGTTCTCAAAATAAGAACTTTGGGCTTGGCATTTTATCGAACACCTGGTATGTAGAATTGAACAGTTGTTTAATCATTCTAATAAAATCTTATACAGAGAGACATGTAGAATTGAAATGAATTGATGGGGAAGTATAAGTAAGAGATAGTGTACCTAATTAAGATGAATGAATGTTGTTGGAAATTTATATGTTAGCAAACCGCAGGTGTTGACAGTCTCGGTATCACTCTCGATTGTAGCCGTTTGGAGCAAAAGTCATATGCTGATATACACACGTTTGTTGAGCTTATCTGGTAAATTATTAAAGGGAAACTTTTCCGTAGTAGAATAATTTTTTTTTAGTTTTAT
The DNA here is from genome assembly GCA_963921325.1 of Logfia minima. Taxonomy (NCBI): domain Eukaryota; kingdom Viridiplantae; phylum Streptophyta; class Magnoliopsida; order Asterales; family Asteraceae; genus Logfia; species Logfia minima. The sequence continues at coordinate 36,014,474 of OY992767.1, forward strand.
TCGAATTATACTATACTGTCACGCAAGGATGTGCGATTAAATGGAGCTAAGCATAGACACTTAATTTCGTTATGTGTTTCACTGTTCCTCTTCATTTCTGCCGATGATTTTAACATGGGCACCAACCATATTTTCAGACGTATTTTTCAGCATGTATTTTAGGAATAGATACTTTCTTATTGAAAAACCCTGTTCGTAACAATATTGTGTGACATGCCGAGCTTAGTTTAATGACACTATGGTCACACTCGGTAAGACAAGTTGACTTCATCACTCGTTGCAGTTTTCTTAGCTACGGGAAGTTTTGTGGGAAAGTCTATCCATACCAAAAGTCCTTTCAACAAGGTGTGTTTGGTTTGAGGGTTGTAACTACGGAATGGGAATGAAAACGATTGGCAATATTTGTTTTGTGGATGTGTATTAAGTTTGGGAATCAAGCTCCCTCAAAATAGGTATTTCTCAAATCCATCAAAGGGTGTGCGTTTAGATTTTCATTCCTATTCTCGATGCTTACTCTACCAAACCGATACACACACTGTAAAACCTGAATACAAATCAAACGCAAGATGGGTTTGTCAATCCATTTTAACGTCTTAGTGTTACACCCAACGATCCCAAATACTTTTTCTTCATGTATCACGCATGCACAATCTTATATTCATAAATTTAAAACCATTTATCGAATCATTTACAAGCAATTCACATTGTCTACCCAAGCATATAATAGAATTGTACTCATTATATGAACCATATCCCCTCATAAATCAACACATAAAAGCCATTAACTTTTCTACACAATCTCTATTAAAATAATTTTAGCAGATGGCCATTTTCCCCCCTTTCTAATAGTATACAAATTCAACTTCTAACAAGCCATTTTCATTCATCAAATGATAAATCAGAGACCAACGATGATTAGTTGGCCGTTCCCATTATTTCAGATGGTTGCTTTCTTCTCTGTGGTCACCCCAACAACAACATTGCTTACCTAAAACATCATAAAAGACAAGTTTAATCAAGAGTAGAGCAAAAAAAGGGGGAGAAGATCATGAGTAAGAGGTTACCAGTTTCCCTGTCTCGTCAACAGACATAGGATTTTCAACGACAACGGTTTGAGTCTGCGAGTGACTCATTTCCTGTACAATAAGTACCAACACGCTCACAAAAGGATAAAAAGGAAAAACAAAAAAGATTACAAAAGACAGAAAATGAAGCATTCTGATATGCCAACTAGAGTGTTTTGTGGTTATTTACAATTTTTTCCCAGCTAAGAAGGCATTCCTAGTAATTTAGTCAAACGCAAATTGCAGTGTGTAACATTCCGAAAATTAAAGGATGATTAGCGTCTTTAATTATGTGTATTTGACTCTTTGTTTCTAAATATTTAACCTATATAAAAAGCTGAAAAAGGAAAAGCATATTCCGCAGAGAGGATGTTGGCCTGTTTGGTAGAGAGCTTTTTGAAGCTTTTAGTTTGAACAAAAAGCTCCTGCAAAATTAAAAGTGTTATTTGGTTGCACAAGCTGAAAGCTTTTAAAACCATTTTAAAAGCTCTAATTCGAAACGCTGCAGCAACTAGCGTTCAAAATATCATGGAGCTTTTAGTGTACAAGTTTACATAATTACCCTTACATAATTTCGGTAGAAACGGACATATGCATGCAACTAGTGGTAGTGGTTGGTGCTTCTTCTTTGTTTATTATCCTTGAAATGAATTCAGATGCATTTTCATTTTATATTACACAAAGTTATAATTTTTCTAACTTCAATTAAATTTATATATGTAATATGAATTATTAATTTTTCTTAATAAGTTGTTTTGTTTTTTGTAACAAAGATTTATGCCATTTTATAGTTTCTAATGTTATTGTAACATTATTTATATGATAAATTTTATTTGTTAACTATGTTTATCATTTAATTTTTTATTGTTGTCCTTTTATGTCATTTTGCATTCATCAGTTACAGCTACAGCTGCAGCTAATCTACCAAACACACTTAGATAAATAAAGCTACAACTTGCAGCTTTAATTAAAAGCTACAGCCTACAGCTTCTAGCTTACAGCTTCTAGCTTACAGCTAACAACTACTGCCTAAAGCTAGTTTAACCAAACATACCCTATATCAAGAAATATGCTTCATATAGGCCTTCACACCTCTGTGTTTTCTTGCTATTTTCTCAAGTATATCAGTCTTCACAAACAAACTATGTAATCACTATTAAAACACTATATAACACATATAACATACGCAACATTCATAACCTTAAAATAGAAGGATAAAAAAAGTAATCCTAATTCCCAAGGGCATCTCAAGTTTCCTAGGGTCAGGAGGGAAATCTTCATGCACAGTATTTTCCTTGCATTTTGATGTAGATCAGACTTGAGCAGCAAGAAAGCAATTACCTTGCTGGAATTTTTATAATTAGGGAACCTTTTTATTTTGTTAATATGAATCTTTAGTAGGAATTTAATCTAATTAGGTAACATTAGGTATTTTAGTTGCTTTAGATTAAGATATTTTGGGTCTATAAATAATGATTCATCCTTTGTTACTATGCATGCTAAACTTATAATTAATCAAGAAACTCTTTAGTCTTTCCTGTCTTCCTTATTCGTGAAGTCAAGAAATCCCTAGGTTATCTGCTTCTGCAGTTTCTCCCATTCCCAACGTGTTTGTGAACAAAATCTGTCCGCCTGTCCTACTCTACATTTGCAATTTAGTAAAAGGTGGTTTTCATGAACTTTTGGTCGCAAGTGAGTAAACTCTATAGTTGCACTATTACTTGCCTCTCTATCTTTTCAAAAGATATATAAAGCACGAAATGAGGCAACTCACTGTCGATGTAGAGGGCATTGACCCGTTAGGTTGCGCTGGAATAGGAACCCTTCCATTGCTTGTCTACGCAAACAAAAAAACATATAATTAGTGAGAACACAAAAATGCATGTTCCTTGTCAGCTTATGCTAAATTATTTTAGAAAACTGCAGCATTTCCTCTTTTAGCAACTTCTCAAATTTGAAATATTATCTCATCATTACAATAAAGTGATGAAATTGATTTCGGTCAAATATGATCCTTTTATTTCTTTTTCTTGACTAAAGAATCGTTTAGACACTTTACAAATGCTCAAACACTTCACTAAAAGAACAATTTCTGGAAAACATGGAATACTATTTCTGGAAAAAAACGATTCTTAATATACTACCATTTATAATTTTAAGCAAGCAACAACAAAGAATTACGGAGTTGCAACTCTTAGAAAACTTTCTTCAACAACTCTGGATGAATATATATTATATAATAAAAAGCATGATGGAGTTTCTGAACCCACATTAGAAACAACTATAAAGGAAACTGCGAAACGATATGTTATGTATCTATTATACTCACATTGACATTTGTAATGTAGTGACAGACTGCACATTTAACAGATGGTGCACCAGATGGATACATCAGCATCGTCCGGCAATTAGCACAACTGACTTGAGCAAACTGGTTTGAAACTATTGATAAAAAAATATAAATTAGAATATGCAATTGCCTATAGAATCCTATATCCTCTATTACTCCAAAGGAACAATAATATACCAGTTTATCTCTAACTAGTAATGAACTATAATTAATACAGTAGTAATTACAAAAATGTGAAAAGTATTACTAACATCGAAAGACGGGGTTACTTTCGAATCGCGGATAAAACATACGATAAGTCCAAAGTGGTGTACTTGCATTCTCGATATGAAAGATCTTAGTTGTTTGAACTGTCAGAATTATTTTTCTTTCTTGAACAGCATTCAAAAATACTAGATTTAATCATAGAACACATTTTCCTAGTTTACTTTCTAGCCGGCTAGCCGCCTTTTACAGTTTTATACCATTCATGATATCTAAGCATTACACCGACCTTGTAAATAATTTCTATTTGCAAAATTAATAATTGAAGTTATACCTGGCGCAAGATTCACTACATGACAACAGGAACATCGTACGCTTGTAGCGCCACGTGTATACATTAGCAATGTGCGGCATCCTCCGCATATCAGTTGAGCCATTTCCATCCCTGAAAGGTTTCCCGCCGACATATATGATAATAAAAATTCATAATGAGGCGACATCAATTTGGCTTCCGGATAGCACAATAAGAAAGTTTGGTGACTTTGATCTTTAAGATCATCAAAATGCAATGCAAATCCAAATCACATGACAGTATCTAGATCATACAGCATTACCAAAAGCCTATATTTTTGTTTGAAAATCATCTTTTTTTAATAACGCAGATACCCAAATCAATACTATTAATATCAAGTAATGATGACAATAGATAAATAAGCAACCTTTACTAGAAAACTTTCCAAAAATAATATAAATTTGTTGTAATCTTCATGTCACTTCCAACAAAAAGCATTGTTATTCACATGTGATGGATTAAGTATCGTGTATAAACTACAGTTTACTATAACAAAACTATCAAATCACTTAGCTCAATTGTCATCTACCAAAAGTTCGATTTTCTGGAGACTCCAGATCACATTAGTCCGATTATGTAAGAGGCAGATCAAGCTAACCTAGCCGTTCATTCGGTAACATAACCAACTGCCGATGAATCTTTCTAATAAATTTGATTGATTTCTTCTCAGTAATCCCATCTTCAAAACCAACTAGGATTCTACTATATTTATCCCAAATCCCCAATAAAGTTACTTTATACTAACAATTACAGCAAAAGAACATGACAAATAAAATATAGAATATAAATAAATAAAGTAAAAATTTAATAATAAAAGATAGAATATATATATACCTGGAGGTGGAACAGAGGTAAGAGTATTACACAATGCACAACACACATTTGAAGCTCCTCTTGGATACAGCAATATGCTTCTACAACCACTGCATATTATTTGGCTCTGCATCTTTATATCGCCAAAAATTATCCAAATTTTTAACCTGAAAAATCAACCTACAATTCTGAAAATTCAATTACATGTTCCAATTGCAATTATCAACAATCATATCATCAGAATCGAAGGATATTGCAAATTAATTGAAATCACATCGAGGAACAAAAAGAATTCGGAAATTATGATCGAATTATAGGTTACCTGAATGAAATTGACGGAATTGAGATGCCGATTTGTTGATTAACCGATTAGAATTAGGGAATTTATTGGTTATTATTGAGGGGTATTTGTTGAGAACTCAGATATGTGAAAAAGAGAGCGTTTTATTGTGTGTTTTTTTTCTTTCTTTATTACGATTACGATTACGATTTATTTATTTATATCATTATTATGTACTCCGTATTATTTATTTATTATTGTGAGTTACTTTTACTTTTGGTTTACTGATATTTTACCGATGTTTTAAAATTCAGATTTTAAAACGATTTGGAAAAGTGATCAGATCCGAATCAATTTGAATCAACTCAGTTTGTGATTCATTTTTAAGAAATTGAATATTTGTCAATGCATATGATCATATATGATCGTGTACTAATTTCAACATTATTTTGATTTATTAAATTATGACAATAATAGATTCTTAATTGGAAGTTGTAGATAATTAAATATTATTATATAAATCATTATGTTTTTAAGAAATCGTGTACGGATACACGAACGAAAGATTGAAAACATTTTTCTAATGCGATACAATTCTCCTTTTTAATATAGTTTAATGATTTATAATGACTACTTTAATGACAAAATAATAAAGTTAAATTTAAGAAGAGAAAACGAAAATTTCATGAATGAAATATTGGTAAAAAGAAAACGGGTCTGAAGCTATAACCAAGTCAACCGGTCCCGGGTCAACCCGTGAAAACTCGCTGGGTCAATTCGAGTCAAAATATATCATTAACCCGCTCCGAATTAACCTGATAATATGTTCAAGTGCGAATCAACACGAGTAACCGGGCCGGGTCAATCAGTTTCAAAACGTTAGTTTAACTACCCTCAAATTATTTTCTTTTCTCTTATTCACGTGTGATATTGAAAAATTGGTATTATTTTTATTTGATGTTATATTATAAAATTATATCACTTTACGTCATGTTACATCACCATTTGGATAAGAGATAAGATTTAGATGAAAAATGTTCTTATTGATAATTCCGATTCTGATTGTACATTCATTTTGAAGTATCATTTCTATAAACGATAAGTATCTATTTTTAATATTTTAACAATAACTGCCCAACATAAACCAACTTTTTTCATCTATATTAATCCGTATGTATTACTTTAGCATATAGACATATCTTATTACCATCTATTCTATTTTGTACCATCCATCTGTTCTATTTTGTATTTGATTGAAAATCATGTTTTATTTATGATTTGGCATAACATTTTATTATATTATTATTTACTAGTTTTTAAACTTGTATATATACATATGGTACAAGTAGATATGTATTTTTTGCATTTTAAATTTATTTATGATTTGGCATAACATTTTATTATATTATTATTTACTAGTTTTTAAACTTCTATATATACATATAGTACAAGTAGATATGTATTTTTTGCATTTTAAAATAAATATAAAATACTGCTATTTTAATATATCTCGTCATGTATATTTTAAATCACATTTTATATGTTTACTTAACCATGTCAAATTTGATAGATTAACTCTAAATAATATAAAAAGATAAATCCAAAAAAAGCCAAGTTATATATTCTAAAATTTTACATCAAGATCAATTTTTTAATTTTTTTCATCATACCTTACAAGTATACAACTATAAAAAGTATTTTTCTTTTTATCAAATTACAACATATAACTAACATTGTTATATAGAAGTTCTGATTGCCTTGCAGTGATAGTGGATATATGATTTATAATGACGAATATTCTTATTTTTTTTAACCAGTGATATTTCAAATCATATTTTAGTAAGTGTGTTGTGTTTTTATATGAACAAAGTCATCAGCACCATCTTATTCGTATATTATATTTAAGATTATAGTTTATAAATAAAATATACTTACATATTACCCTCTCTTCAGTCATGGATTCACGGGAACCAAAAAAGGGTATTACATTTGGAACATCGATAATGGCTAATTGGGCTCATTCTATACTTGTTAATTTTGGGCCATCCATGTGACACTATGGTTTCGGTAAGTTTTAAGAGCACTAGGCCACTAGGGCCTAGAGGTGCAAAAAAATCGGTTTTTTTCGGTTTTCGGTTTTTTAAAAATCGGTTTTAAAAAAACCGGTTTTTTATCGGTTTCGGTTTTTTCGGTTTTCGGTTTTTCGGAATCGGTTTTTTTCGGTTTTAAATATTCGGAATCGGTTTTTTTCGGTTTTGAACCGGTTTTAATCGGTTATTTTTTTTCGGTTTTTTTTTCCGGATTCGAAATTGTATAACAAAATTTAAATAATACAAATGAAAATAAAAAATACAAACATAACTTTTATTTATATAATGCAATTACAACTAAAAATATAAAATACAAACATAACTTTTATTTATATAATGCAATTACAAATACGAATACATTTCGAGCTTCGGCATGGCCATCACCCGGAAATGTAATCGTGTAGTAAAGTATATCGAGCTTCGGCATAGCCATCACCCGCATACACTTAACCATGAATGTCGTCCCAAACTTCATCTTCATCCACGGATTCAACTTCAAGTTCTTCAAATTCACCTTCATCTAATTCGGTCGTTGGAGGTGATATTCCTAATGCGACTTCTTCATCTTGGATAATCTCTTCAACGTTACCTAATAGTGGGCCTTCCAACGTTGTTACATTTTGTATCCTATCTACCCCGTCCAAGTAATCTTTCAAACATATGCATACTTCCACGGATTCAGCGGTTAGTCTTGACCTTCTTTCCGATATGATTCTACCGCTAGTAGAAAATGCTGATTCGGAAGCTACCGTCGAGGCTTGGACGGCTAATAAATCCCGAGCCATAGCAGATAAAATTGGAAATTGTACTTCTCTTTCTTTCCACCAACTCAAAATGTCAAAATTACAAAAATCCTCAGGCCGGATACTGGTTAAAAAGTTTGTAGACTTATAGTTTCCCAACTCGCTTGTTGGAGCCGATGTTCGTTGACGCTTTGTAGCGTCTTCAACTAAAGTATTATAAAGGTTTATGCTTATGTCACTCGATGATGCTCTAGATGTCCCCGCCCGCATGGATTCAACGATTGGGTTATGTTGGTAACCAACTTTTGTTGCATAAATCTCAAATAATTGTGCAAAACCATCTTCAAAACGTTTAATTTCATTTGTAATATAGTTTGGGTTGTCGGTTAAGTTTAAGTCTAAATTTTCCATAATTGTTTTAAGTATAGCTTGTACGCCGCCAACATTTATAGTTGGATTTAGTGCGGCGGCACAAGTAAAAACCAAAGGCATGCTACCAAAATATTTTATAAATTTCTTTTTTATAACTCTAACCATTTTTCTAAACATTGGAAATAACGAGGTTTCAAATTCTTTTAATTTTTCGGTCATTATAAAAATTTGGTTTATCACTAAGGAGCTAGTTGGGTAATATACACCCGATAATATAGTAGTAGCATCTTTAAAAACTACTAAAAACGAAGTTAGATCATTTAGTCGATCCCATTCATAATCCGTAATAGCTACGGACTTATTTCTTGCAACTAATATGTTATTAAAAGCATTTAAAGTATCACGTTGTCGTAAAATATTTTCAAACATAGTGTGAGTAGAATTCCACCTAGTATTATTATCGTAGCATGGTCCTAGGGGAGTTTCACCACATTGTACACGAAAACGTCTATAATTAGCTTGACGTTCGTTACTAGAACTATATATAGTTATTAATAAACTCTTAAATTTTTGACGTAAATCATCACATATGTTTAATGCCGCTTGCACGGACAAATTTATAATATGAGCAACACAACGAGAATGAAAAAAAGCACCATTTAAAATTGGTTTTAGACGTAATTTTAGTAAATCCATAGCTCTAGTATTATTTGACGCATTATCTAGTGAAATTGTAAAAACTTTATCGTCTAAATTATATTCAATTAAAGTGTCATTTAAAATTTTTCGCAAGTTACATCCCGTATGCGGATAACCAAACAATTTAAAAGCAATTGTACGTTTCATCAACAACCAAGACTCGGGATGAAACCAATGGGCCGTAACGGCTAAATAAGAATTTGCCGTACCATGTGGTGCGGTCCAAACATCACAAGTAATAGAAACACTATGTTTATAGTTTAGAAAACCATCAATTATATCATTTTTAGCATTTTTCCATAATTTAAACGCATCGCTTCTAAGGGTAGTACGACTTACTTGTTGGTATCGCGGTTGTAGTCTCTTTTTGATGATACTCGTAAGCCGTTGGTTGTCGAAGTGGTTGAATGGAAGCGCCTCTTGGATGACAAACTTTGTAAAATCTTCTCGAAGCGCATCATTATCGTATATAAATACCCCACCATCCGAACCAAGTGTCGATTGTGACACATCTTGACTAGCTGCCCTACAAGAACTGTTTTTGTGACTTCTTAATGTTGAGTTTGATGTGGGGTTATAAAACTTCCCACATCTCCTACAACGGGCCTTTTCCACCCCATCATTCATAACGCACAACTCGTAATTCGACCAAATTTCCGGATTCCGACTCGTTGATTTAATTTGCACAACATCAACATTTGTGTACACTTTGTTTCGTACATTGCTACCAACGGAAGCGGAACCGGAACCGGAAGCTTGTGATTGTATGTTTTCCATTTTTCGCAAACAAAAAGTATATAAATATTGAGATTTAGAATGTTTTTGAGAGAAGAAGAGAAGGATTGTTGGTGTGTTTTGAACCTAAACCAACTAGGACTATTTATAGACATTTGGAGGTGCCAAAAAGACAAAAAAAATTCAAAAAATACGCTCCCCCCGCTCCCCCACGGCTAGTAGCCGTTTTTTGGATTTTTTGAAAAAAACCGGTTAAAACCGGTTTTTTCAAATAACCGGTTAAAACCGGTTTTAAAACCGGAAAAAAACCGGTTCGCCCCAAAACCCAAAACCGGTCAAAACCGGTTCGGTTATTTAAAAACCGGTTCGGTTTTAAAAAAACCGGTTTTCCTCAAAACCGGTTTCGGTTATTCGATAGGTTTTAAAAAAACCGGTTTTTAATTTGCATGTCTACTAGGGCCTGTTTACTAATGAATTAATGGGTTGAATGACTCTCATTACGGAGCAGGAAGATGTGAAAGTGATATTAAGCATGTGTATATTCATTATGATTTATTTATTTATTATATGTGTAAATGACAATTTTATATTAATAACTTATTTTTAACTTTTTTATAAGCTGAAGGATATAGTAGAATATGAATTTATTACATTTAATTCAAAATGAATAATTCGATATTCTAGAACGGATAGATTTGAATATTTATGCTTGATATTTCAAAGTTTTGTGGCCCTCACACTTTTTATTCGTTCTTCAATTCCACAAGTAAGATTCAAATTCACGTGCGCACAAGTCCTTATTCGGTATTCCCCTTTTCAACAAAATGACATGTATATGCTTTTAACAAACGCGATATTTAATAGAGTAGTAATTTCGATATTAAAAACATGAAAGAATACGTGTTCAGTTTTTATTGATTCTTATCATTACTACGTTAATTAAAAAAGAACATAAAAGAATATATGTTCAACTTTTGTTAATTCTTACCATTACTACGTTAATAATCAATTATACTCGAATTTTTCATAAATTAACACATGCAATAAGTTATACGCAATATTTGAATTTTTGATCCTTAATCTCTTTAATTTATTTTTATCTTTCTTACTTATCTATTTATCTGATATGATTGCTCCAAATTGTTCTGTATGCATTTTTTTTTTTCCATTAAGCTAATTTAGCATTTATAGCATTTATGGAACAATCAGAAGATAGCTAGCAATATATTTTATATATGTGAAAATGATCTATGTAGTTAAAAACACAAAGTATTTTGTACCGTTGACTTTAGAATATAGACCAACTAGGTACATTTAAAAATGATGAACGTTGAACGTCTAAAATATAGATGTTTATTTAATTGTCTGTCGGTCAACATTATAACTATGTGTTGTTAACAACACAAATATTTACCTTTAGAAGTGTGAATAAAGCAAATAAAGTCAACAAGTTTTAGAATCAAAACTATAATTGATTTATACAATGTTGTGAATATTCCTTAATCTATAATCTATAATTCTATATACATGACTTGGTTGGCATGTTTATGCACTATGTTATAAAATCTAACTTATAGATCCATCCATGTCATTTCATCACAAATCAAACTAACAAAAGTCAACAAGTATATTTATTGTGCTTGAATCAATCTTTGAGAGAGATATACCTTTAACCAATAGTTTATTTATATCATTTTAGTCCTCTTTGATGCTATCATACCTTGTTCAAAAGAAAGATTTAAAAAGTTATTGATATAGTCGTTGACATGATATATAGAAGAGTATTCAAAGATCTTCCTTTTGATTATTTTTAATTAAAATTGTCAAGTCTAATTTGACATCTTTCCAATAGAAACCCAATTTTTCATTCTAGAATATGTGAGTCGTTTACCTTTTACCATAAGTTAATAAAGGTTGTTTAGTATTACGTCCACAAAATATATTTAATGTGGACAATTATCATACAAACTTGTTAAACTTTTGTGTTTATTTGAGAGTTGCGCTTCACATTTTATTTTAGGGTGGATTGTACAAAATAAAAGCAAGTTACTGTCTGATTATAACAATGAACTTCTTTGTATTTTTATAAATATTTTACATGACACGTCATTCTTTCTTTCAATTTCTAGATAACATATTGTTAGAATTTTAAACAAAAAGTACATTTTTATTACCAATAGTTTTAATAGTTGATTAATAGAATCAATAATCACATAATAGCTTATTTCTATTTTTTGAATTTGCCGTTTTATTTATCCATTTACGTAAATATATTATGGAAAAACAATACTCTTACTGTAATGATATAACATTTTCGAAACGTAAAGCTTTATTTAAAAACTACTAATTGAGAAGATCAAAACTCATATATGTTCCAAGTCGAACAAACCCATAAAGGACCATAACTTATTCTTTATTGCTACTAGCACATGTAATTTGTACCTAAGTATTGCGTAAAATGCGGATTACGGAGTAATGTTTAATGTAGCATAAGGGCTCAATTTGAAATTTATGTCTCTTTCTCCATTGACATTATAAATTAGAGTACCGAGTAGTCAACGGTCAAAGGCATAATGGTTTGACTATCTGTTATGGAATCCAACAAGAGGGCTTTAGTGAACCAAGGCATTACTTTAAAGGCAGATACATCGTTATTCCGTTAAAGTTATGCTCATGTTATTATTGAGCTCTAGTCTCAATATGGCCACTAAAGTTAATAAATTTTAAATTAGCCTCAAACGCTAATATCAATCAACCATGTATATATATATAATATATATTATACAACATATATTGACCGGTGTTTACATATGTATCTGTATTTCAAATAACAGGTTGCAAATTTAAAGTCAACCTTCAAATTTAAAGTCGATACATAAAATGCTCTAATTTAGTATCAATATCATTACTGTTGAAACGTACTACCGGTCATCATCGTCGACTACCTCATTTTTGTGAAACTTATTGTTTAATAAAAATTCATAATAATTTAATTACAATAATATTAAAGGAAAAAATCACAAATTTCATTTTTTGAACGTTCATATTTAACAAACTGATAATTCAATATACATTTTTAACAAATTAATCCACCTATTAGCGTCCATATGAGAGTTGGTGACGCTAATGAGTTCAACTATTAAAGTCAATTGACAAAAGAAAAGCTGAATAAAAATATTCATTTTTGGGAGATAATGGGTTTTGGGGTTCAAATGAGCTAATAGTTGTCTCTGTCTTTCTTTCATTAACACAAAAACTAATTAATTGTTATTTGACATTTGTTTTATCTTTTGACTTTAATGGTTAAATTCATTAGTACCATTAGCTTTTATACGAGCGCTAATAGATGAATTAGTTTGTTAAAAACATAAATCAAATGACTAACTCGTTGAATATGAACGTTCAAAAGAATTATATTTTTGTTATTTTCCCATAATATAAAATATAATATAATATAATTACGTGTATGATGTACACAAGAGATCTTGTAATCTACATAAATAATTAAATATATACTTAAAATATTTGTAGGAGCTGACCAGTATTTTGCATTTATATTTGACGTTACCTTTTTTTTTTTCCGTTGACACAATATAACTATGGTGTATTCACACTCATCATCATCCTCATATTTATATATCTCTATTTTAATTTAATTTTAACATAACTTTTATTTTCCTCTTTCTTAAATTATTCAGTCCTAGTTTGACTTTGCATTCATTCCTTCCACTCGCTTCTTCCATCAATAAACAAAAAGTCAAACCATTCTCTACCGTCCGATCAACATCTCATCTCCTTTGACTCCACTTTCCCAGTCACACCTTATAATCCCTCTTTCTACCCTCATTTCTCTCTCAATCTCTCTCTCTCTCTCTGTATGTACATTTTTTCTCTCATCAAATTTGTGCTTTGAAGGATTGAAGCTATTTCTCTAGATCAATGGCGGTTGATTGCGTCGGAGTTCAATCTGTCGATCATATAAATCGCATGTTTAAATTAATATCTCATGATTTCAACGTTTCCGTTTCTGCAATAAAACGTACAGGTCACGCACGATTCCGCCGTGCACCGTTGTCTACTTCAGACGGACCTTCAATTTCGTCACAATCGGAAGATAAACAACAAGCGTGTGAAAAACACGCGCCGTCGTTTGCCCCGGCAAATTGTTTGTCTAACAAATCCGTAACGGAAACGACGTCGTCAACAAGCACCTCGTCTATGTTATCATCTGGAAGAGGATTAGAAGGAAGTGTTTCGGATGGAAAACAGTTTTCTTCGTTAGGTATAGTAGCTCCTGCACCGACGTTTTCGTCGAGGAAACCGCCGCTGCCGACTACTCACCGGAAAAGATGTAGCGCCGATCGTCCTGTTGCTTCTTTACACGTTTCTCGAAGCGGTTGTCATTGTTGTAAGAGAAGGTGTGTATACTTTAATGGCACTTTAACTTAAACTGCTCTAAATCTCTATTGTACGCCACATATCAGTATTTTTTTATTAATATATATATTTTTTCCTTCAGGAAAATAGGATCTAAACGTGAAGTAAGAAGAGTACCGATCAATGGATCTAAAATCACAAACATTCCTGCTGATGATTTCCCATGGAAAAAATACGGCGAGAAAAAAGTCCATGGATCACTTTATCCACGGTAATAAATTAATCAATTAAAATTGAATAATGATGTAATTAATTGTAATTATTTATCTAATATACATTGATATTGAAATTGATATTGATTGTTTTGAATTGTGCAGAGTGTATTATAAGTGTAGTACCGGAAACGGATGTCCGGCGAGGAAGCGCGTGGAGTTAGCTCGTGACCAGTCAAAAATGCTTTTGGTGACGTACGACGGAGAACACCGTCATCATCATGCGCCGATGCCGGTACCGGTACCGGTACCGACGAGTTTGACTGGCGTGGTTGTATAGTCAAACTGTGGGACCACTTTGCATAATTTTTTATGGTCAACAAATAGTGTAGTTGGAAATGATTACGACCATTTTTATATACTTTTACTTTAGTTGAGGGTGTAATTTTGTAAATTAGAGAAAAGTTTAAGGATGTAAATTGTAAAGATGAAAGATGCCATGCGATTTTGTTCGGATTAGTTTTCTATTTTGTTTTCTCTTAATTTAATCATATATATATATATTTAAAACTAAGATTCATTAATTAATTGACAACGAGTGCAATTTTGGAAGAAAAAAAGAAAAAATATTTCAAGTCTTTCATATTTACCAAAAGCCTCTATTTTAGTACGTAAGATGTATGGTAAACTATTTAGATTATTTTCTCTAAATATTACAATTCATTTCTTAAACTAAGTGGCTAAATACATCACATGTAAAATATAATAAAAATGTGGTATTAGACTATTAATTCTATCGTTAATTGTATCAATATAAAAAAACATAGACGGCGTAGGATAGAATACTAGAGGTTTGTTGGGGTAGGCAAAGTCAATGGACATTAGGGTCTTTTTCATATCATTAAAAATGGAAATAATTATTTTTATTGAAAGTGGAGTCTTTATTTTATGACGAATCGTGTTTCCCGTGACTTCGTCAACGTCTATGGTGGCTATTATGTAAAGTCGTTTTAGTGAGGTTCTGGTCATCAAATTTTGTTTTCATTCATAGGTTTGACTTTTGAAGTCTGAATTCTAAATTATGTCTAGAAAGGTTTTTAACTTGGGAAATTAACTCTCATGAAAGGAGAGATTTTAGATTCGGTTATTTCAGGTATTTGTTGTGACTCTCCAGTTGATCTTTCTTAATAAGTTTTACATTACCGTGGAGGTTATGGCTAAATTCATGTATTTATAAACCATAATTACTAAACGCACGTCACTCCAAAAATACATCCCTTCCCTAATCAATATATATCTTATCTTATTTATCTTTATACTCTGTTCTCGAGTTTTGTAAGGAAAGAAAAGAAGAGAAATAAAGAGGGAAAAAAATAAAGAAATTCAAATCTTTTCAATATATGAGTAAATATAGAAAGGAAAATTAGACAAAAATAATCATTTCTTTTTTCTTTTCTCTTCATTCCTAAAAAATTAAGGAACACAAATCCTTTCTTATTTTCTTTCCAGTTACCTTCTCTTCTCTCTTAAATAAAACTCTGAAACATAGTGTTAGATTTTAACCATTTCATTAATGTTTCTTAACCACCATCACTTATCTTTATGCATATTCTTTTCGAACCCCATCTAAACCTATATTTTATCCATGTTTTCTTTTCTTCTATCATTTAGAGAAAAAAACTATAAACCCATCCAGAGTGAGTAACAGCCTAAATTTTATTTAGTATATAAGAAACGTGAATTGTGCGTTTCTTTTTTGTTTTTTTCTGGGACAATAAAAAAGTATACTGATAAAATATCCACCAAAATCCAAACACTAAACAACTCGTGTGCAACATGTTACAAATTACTCCATAATAACGATTGACCATGACGCGGTAGAATAAATTCATGGTGCTTTTCTCGATCCAATATGTTTGAATACTTATGTAACTGTTTAAATATTGCAAATGTAATTACAACAAAAAAATACATGGGAAAATAATGATATTACGAAAACTGATAGAACGGGAACTAAGCGAGAGAATCGAAATGGGGACGGGAGGAGCAAGAGTGGGCCACTAGGGGTTTCTGCTATTTTAGTAATTTTGTTGTAACATATTCTTTTTTATCGTTTTTATTCGAAAATTAGAGATAAATAAATAAATAGCATTATTTAGGGATATATTTTCTCTGAGGCATGGGTTTGGTAATTATGTTTTGTAGATACGTAAGTTTAGTCAAAAACTTCATTATTTTGACTTCTGGAATATCGTCACTAAGTCATAACAAACAATGTATCTTATGGGCATGATTTGGTCAAACATATATACCAGTAGTTTGAAAACATCAAATGCTATGAAAACAACAATACTCCGTAGAATACAAGGGAAAGAGTTCAATTTATTTAGCTACAACAACATAATGGCATGAAGCCAATTGGAGACAAAACAATAGTACAGAACAGTAACATCACGAGCCCTTTCATATGAAGATAAAAAGGAAACACTTGGTAAAACCTTATTATAGTCCACACCATATAACAAACTAGCTTTGCTTTGGGTGAGATTTGGTCAAACATATAATGTAGCTTACACTGCTCTGTTCCATTTTATTTGGGTAATGTATATAAAGTCTGTTTTGTATGAATAAAAATAGAGTAACATTTTAGTATTTTAAACATTTACAATAATAGTTCTCTTATGTCATAAATGGTTCAAGGATACACATTTGAAATCTTCGTTCCCAACAACTATTAGTGTGTGCGTGTGCATTTGTTTGTTGACCATAACACCATAGTCTTATTTCTTCATAATTAGCACGTCCTGCAATAAACGATAGGATCAAAAGACAGTTTACACTCTTAAAGGAATTTAACTTTTTGTCTTTAAGGAATATAGGCACAAAAACTAAAATTTACAAGCATTCCTCTAAAGAATAGTTATATGCGTACCAATATCTCAGTTTGACACCAACGCAATTAGATCATCATTGGTGATAACCTAGTTCGGATTTTAAGAATGCACGTAATTAGCAAATGACCAAACTTATTGCACAGATGTTAAAAGCAAGTATATCATCCAGAATTATACATGTAACTTAAACAACCATGAAAATTTACTAAAGAAGAGTTTTCGCTACCTTTTTCATTTCAGCTATGGATTTAAAGCGCCAAAAGAGATCATTAAGTTCCTTTCCATCATACTCATAACCAAGCTGTAGAGACAAATATAATCATGTTTATTGCACCACAACTAGGGTGTTAGTTACCGCATTTTGAAATCAATAAGATCACTATACATTGCACTCTACCTCAAGAAGTTTGATTTTCAAAGCGTGACGTCCACTGTCAAACAATGTTTCAAATCATTAATTAGACTGCTCAAACTGAAACCTTGTAATAAAACGTAACCAATTGTACTTCACCATACCTAAGTTTTCCAAGTGTAAGTCCGGACTCATTAGATCGATGAAGTCCAATATCTTCAGGAGACATGATTTCATATGTGTTTTTGTTCTTTAGGACTCCATCCTATACAATAGAAAGCACGGTGTATCTAGTAAGTTTATTAAAAAATATTTGCACGACCCGTTTCTTATATATACCCATAAGGCTAAAACCAAAGACCAACCTGATGGATCCCGCTTTGATGAGCAAAAGCATTAGCACCAACAATAGCCTTATGCGGCTGCACCTGCATTCCACTATATTTTTCCACCTAAATAATAAATATGCAGAGTAAATCCTTGGTTAAGTATTGAAACATGAAACATAATTGAAAGTAAAACGTGGATAAATGACTGACCATCTTGCTAGCCATGACAATGTGTTGTGTATTAATCCCGGTGTAAAGACCATCCAAAATCTTTCCTTTGCATTTTATAGCCATTACCACCTATTTTCAACAAAAAGTAAGCCATCCAATAGTTATCAAAAATTTCAACTTTCAAGCTCCATGGACCCCACATAGGCGTCGATAATTGATCAAGTTATCTTAGACTAATTACCTCTTCCAAAGAAGCATTACCAGCTCTCTCTCCAATTCCATTTATCGTTACTTCTAATTGCCTTGCCCCCGAAGATGCACCCTGGAATATATCCACAAATGTAAGTAAATTTTGATTGAGTGAAACGCAAAATAAAAACTTATAGACGGTATAGTACATAACTATCATGTAGGCATACCTCTAAAGTATTTGCAGTAGCAACACCTAAATCATTATGGCAGTGAGTTGAAATAATAACATTCTCAATACCAGGAGTGTTGGCTTTTATATCAGCAATGAGTTGTCCGAACTCACGAGGCAAACTGTAACCAACAGTATCACCAATGCCAATAGTCGTTGCACCTGCTCTAATAACCTCACCCAAGATCTTATATAAAAATTCTCTTTCAGATCTGTTAACAAACATAATACCAATCTGTAGTTTATTAGAATCTTGCAAATATTTACAAAAAAATATATTTGTTTATGCTGTTTGAATCCACCCTTTCAACTTAAGCTTTTGTTGATAGTTTTTACCACTAAATACATTTATGATAAAACGATGATGTTAACAATATCTAATTTTGGTGCTGCTAGTATAAAATGAAAGATTAAATATGTAAATATGAACAAATTTTAGGATATAAAGTGTAATTTTTCTAGAATTCGATTAGTTAATGGTACATAAAGTGTGTTGCTGGTATATGATATGCCCTATATTTATTATCTATCTTAGGTTTTTGTACCATTTCATAATGGAAGTCATTTACTCATTTTACTATTTAAAATGTTATTAAGGTAACATAGGGTACCTTGTAGTATCTTCAGGGCCAAATTCAATGTCATTACACCCCAAACTCCTAGCATAAGCCACCATATTTTTCGCTCTCTCGATCACTTCCTCTTTCGACATATTTAACTTATACTTCATATGGATCTCACTTGTCGCTATAAAAATTAATATTCTCGGAAACTTAGCACATTTTACAGCTTCCCATGCCTTATCAATATCCACCTTATTGCACCTCGCTAGGCAACAAATAACGGGCACATGACCACAATCATCTCCAGTAGTATTACCATTTCCAACCTCTTCTGCGATCAACTTAACGACTTGTGCTTCTGATTCAGAGGCTGCAGGGAACCCTGCTTCGATGACATCAACTCCCAATTTAGCAAGTTGATGAGCAATCTCGAGTTTTTCTTTTGGTGTCAATGTGACACCTGATGATTGTTCTCCATCTCGCAGAGTGGTATCAAGAATGCGAACGTAGTTAGTGTCTGGAATATGGTTAGGGACGTAAACTGGACGTTGGCGATACGTTTTTTCGGGTTCGATTAGTGGCGATTTGGGATCCATATCGATTGAAGTAACGTAACAAAGGGCATATGTTAGAGATGACGATCAAGCGGAGAAAGCTAGGATTGTTTGTACCATTTCGGTGTTAAGGAACTGGAATATATACACGCCAATGATCATATGTTACGTGAAAAATTAAACCTTTAAAATATAAAATGAAGATGTGCTAGTTAGGTAGTTATTAATTAATTATAAAAAATTAGAACCATCATTCTAAATTACAAATTACATTCTTTAACCAACCTATTTTAACAAGGTAATTATAGGGTTTTGAGTTTTTAACAAATTAATTTACATTTTCATATCCTATAGGAGCTCATAACGCTAATACAATTAATATAAAAAATTAACCGTTTAAAATATAAGTCAATTTACTGATCGACTTGACACCTTCGCTCATTTTTCAACAACAAATGATCCGCGCCACGTCAACCCATACACGCCCTTTGTTTCTTCATAATTTATTATCGACGAGCGCTTTTAATATAATCACGATCGCTCCATTTAAAATATGCCATTTTAAAATTATGAGCACTTTATAATTTCTTTTATATATGTATATAATATAATACATGTGCAACACCTGTACTTTAATTTTATTCTTTTCAATAATGCATTAGAAAAATAGAAGTGTTTTTCATACGGTGTTTTTTAATTCCACTATAGCACGTATCTTTTCTAATTCAACTATAGGCGACACAATATTTTGAATGATAACAACTTATAAAATATTAATATTAAAGATTTACAAAATTTCAAAAAAATAAAATAAAATAGTAGGTAAGATTTATATGATAATTTTAAAAAAATTACAAATCTTAAAGCACCTCTTTAAATACAGTATTTTTCATAGGATCAGTAATCTTGTCGTCTTGAAAACAGACTTCTTCAAAAGTAAATCAACATTTGACAATGATTGACCTTGATTCTTATTGATTGTCATCACGATAATCACAAGTTCGATACATACAATATACGAAAATCACAAGTTCGATACATACAATAGTACTTTTAAAAGGTGATTACATACAATAATAAAAAATATAAAGTTCAATACATAACCAAATAATAAACCCCATATATAAAATGTTAGAATTCAAAGGAAATCCCATGAATATCTATCGGTGGCAGTACACAATTTGTTTGGCTTAGCAAATATTGTAATATTTTATGGTAATTAAATCAAAAATTTTTGTTTAAGCTCGCGAAATCATGAGTAATTAATTATTCTTTATACTATAATTCGTTGTCCCAATTCGCTAGACCACATACATAAACTTTTATAAACATGAAATGATCATATACAACAATATGCGGCACTCTATCTTTAGAATACACAATATGCCTCATAAAATAGAGAAACCTACATTAGTTCAGGGTAAAAAATTTCCCACGCACTAACATACATGTTCATATTTTCTATATACAAATTCAAAAATGATACAACATGAAACCATCATACATTAACAATAAACATAGACATAACCGTAGCATGTAAAATGTGAACACAATGGGAAGATGAAACAGTCACTTAATTTTTTCATCGATACCACATCTACTTATGTATAATTCTGTAAAATCGCAGATTATAATCTAGTTATCAATGATAAAAGGACACAAAGTCATTTTTAAATCGAGAATATCATCTTCTTTTTATTCAAAATTTTAAACTCTACAAGTTTGATATTTTAATCGACATTGAAACAGAAACGGAATTTATTTTAATTGAATATATATACAATTTAGATACGTGAATGATACATGTTCTTTGAAGACATCGGGGGAAAAAATTAAATAAGAAGAGATTAGGGTTTTTGTCTTTGACTAGTAGTTTACCTCACGTACGTACTTATAGATTTGTCAACTTTCAGTTACGTGTTTGTGTTTACAAGAATAAGTGTGCGACATGATTTGATTGTTAATTAACGTTATGTTGTCTTTTCCTACAAAACCCCATCGAAGTTGTTTTAAGTTGTAACTTTACAAATACAAGTAGTTTTCATACACAGTTAAATTCATGGATTAATATATTTTTTTTTTATTTTAGTTATGAAGTAGGTAATGAAGTGACTTTATTATTAATATAGATACTGTACTTTATAAAATGTTGATGTAATTAATATAATTTATATATATATTATTTATTTTAAAAAAATTATGTAAAATACATTGCTAATCGATATCATCTTTTATTGATACATTATCTATATTGATAATAAAAATCAATTTATTATCTATATTGAAACAAAATTGAAAGTAAGTTACCAACCTATATTTTTAACTATTTTATATATTTGATATACATCGTCATGACTATAGCCTAAATGTGATGAAATTCTAAGAAGCTATGATACGTAAAATGATTTTTAGTTGAATAAAATATGTCAAATGGATTAGTTTGTCAATTTGATGCTAATAAAAGTAATTTTTACATCTCGAATGTAATCAAGTTGATTTTGAAGACTATAGTATTTAAAATGTATTTTGAGTTCAATAAGTAGTCTAAGTCATTATATATATTAGATTTAAATAGTGTGATACATGACAATTTAAATTAAATAATTTTTATATCACAATCTTTATTAGTTTAATATTTTAATATTATTTTTTAATTAGTGTATAAGTAGGACTCAAATATTTTTTAATTAATTATTATTATATTCAAATGTTATTTAATTATATCTAAATTTATTTTTTAGTTTATCTTTTAAATTTAAATAATTATTTATTTTTAAATTATGAGAGACCGTCACGTGTCATTTTGTCTATATGGCATAATATGGAGTAACCTTTTATTCTCCCTTAGTATATACAGAGATATAAATATATATATCCTTCATGAAGGCTAATAAGATGATCGATACCATCTAAGTACAAAGTTAATAGCATCTTCAATGTAAGCATTATTTTAGTGTAATAAATTGCATGTTTTTAAAGAATCTTTTGAGAATATGTTTGCACTGAAAAAAGTTGTTTCAATTTGTTGTACTAAAATTTAACACTAAATTTTTTTAATTGATTTAAAATACACAATTTGACAATATAGTAATATAATTTTTCTAAAATCATAAAATTCTTGTAATAAATATAATGACAACCATTATATATAGTAATTTTAAAAATACAAATGAAAATTTTATATAAATTATAAAGTCCTTTTTTTAATAAATATGATAATAAACATTATATTTAGTAATTTTAAAAATGTTAATCACAAATTTATAATCAATACATCATGTTAATTCCTTTTAATTATATGTATTATTATTATTTAATGTAAATAGTGTTCAATGTAGTTTTTAGTGGTGCACTAAATTTAGTGCAACACTATAGTGTTAAAATCGTAGTGCATTTTTTTACACTTTTGCACTATTTTAATGCAAAAATATACGTTCAGAACACTAAATATTGCACAATAGCGTTAACACTAAACACCACACTATTTTAGTATAATAACAAATAGTGTTTACTGCTATACTAAACATATTATTCACATTAAATAATAATATATATAATAATTAAAATGTATTAATATAATATATTAATTATAAATTTACGATTAATATCTTTAAAATTACTAAATATAATGTTTGCTATCATATTAATCAAAGCAACTTCATATTTTCTTATTAAATTTTAATTTTAATTTTTTTTATAAAAATTTTATCTTTATTCTTGAAATTTTTAAATATAATAATTATTATTATATCTCTTATAATACTTTAATAGTTATACAAAATTTCAAACTAATATTTTTTAATCTACTCTATAGCTTCTTCAATATACGAATCCGATCTCAACGCGAGCTCTTCTAAATTAATAGATTTTAACAACTTTATTATATTCTTTTAAGAGTTTATCTTGATATCTTGATACGAAATTACGAATATGGGCTTTTTGTTAACAAAATTCAAAGAAAATGTAAGAATACTACTGTTCGTGCTACAGAAGTTTAGTTGTACATAGTCACACTCTCCCAAACATCGACAACTAATTATGGCCAAGCGCCGGCGCCGGCGCCGGACTTCCTCCACGTCATCTTCTTCGTCCTCCACGTCATCTTCACGTTCTACCACTTTACGAAACATAAATCCTCAAATCATATTCGGAATAATACTCGCCGCTATTTGTTCAAACAAACCAACATCAGACGGAAACCTAGTTATTCTAAATACCCTTAACCATCTTCTTTTTTCCTTACTCTCTGAATCCCCCAATTCAATCTTTCATTCTCAACAAACATTACACATTCCAATAATCTCATTACTTCCTGTTATAATCAATTCCAAGTAAGATTATTATATCTATATGTGTCGTAGTTGATTGTATATCATACTAAAACCCCTAAAAGATACTTAGCATGGGTCTATATAGGTTAGGATGATATGCCTCGAATTGCACGCCAACTGTTTGATGAAATGCTAATTTTTTCATAAGTAGTTAACTGCAGGTGTATAATATTCATATCATCTGTCTTTGTATAGGTTAGAGAGGCTAAATCATAATGCACATTATTTATTTGATGAAATATTCGCTTTTGGAAGCTAATTATACCTGATTATATGTTAAACGTATAAAATGTTCGTACCATCGTTTTTTATGTAGGTTGGGATGGTGTATTTGTATTGCACGACAACTGTCTGATAAACTGCTCAGTTTTTATAGTTGTTTTTTGTGGTGACTTGGTTTATTTTGTTTATTAACAGATGCTCTGAGATTGCATTTACTGGTTTGGAGATAGTGGGTGCGGCTTCCTTGTTTTCGATTGAAATGAATGAACAAATTGCTTCGGATGATGAGATAGTGAAGGGGTTGATTACTGCCGTGACGAGTTCTAGGAGGAGTGTATCACTGGCAGCTTGCAATGCTCTACTTGACTTGTTTACTACATCTGTTGGACGTGGTAAATTGCTGGAATTTCCTGCCATTGAGAATCTTATGTGAGGATTACCGACTTTTCATTGTGATCTGCTAAGTGAATTTCATATGTCGATTTCTATGTGGGGAAATAATATTATTGCATGGGACATATTTGTTTTGATTATCAGAATTCTTTATTTATCTGCATTTCCCTGCCAGTAGTCTTACTGTGTATCTGCTAGTTTAACATACATTATTATATTCAGATAAAGAATCCTAGAACAAACTACAGAATCCATGCTAGTATGTTCTATATGCAAATATCCTCATCACGAATCATAGCCTAGTACCTACTTATATAAAAGGTTTATAGACTACTAGGATAAGAAACTTAAATACTAGTCTCCAAAAGGTAGGCTAACACAGCAAGGCAGGATGAGTGAATTGTTAATCTTCCATGGAATTTGGCTAACCTCCCTTGCTAGTATTCATATAAGAGAAGTTGTGAATGGCCGAGTGAGTAATGTATAAGATGATTGGGTGGTTGATTAACTTTTATTTCTTTTTAGAAATGTTACTTCATGTACTCAATTGGAGAAGAATCAATGTAGGTGGTTCTGGTTAGAATCCATTTAGAGATAAAAGATAACCCAAATCAACAATTCATTAATAAATGGGCCGAGATTTCCACCTGTTCTATTTGTGATTGTTCATTTTTTACATCTCAATCGCCATGTGTATAGTATTCAGTATCATTTCTTTACGCGTATAAACATTTCAGCTAATAACTTAATCCCTTCGTTGAGGTTTTTTTATGTTAAAAAATCTTATAGCTGCATTTCGCAGTTCATGCTTATATTGATTGTGTGGATTTTAGTTATATTCTGACTTTACATTCTTTAGTTTCTGTTTCCTTCAGGTTCCTAAATCTTCAACACCTTCAATTTCTTTAATTACGGAGGAAGGTGGTAATAATACTATTGTCAGAATAGGATTCAGGGAAGATGAATATCCTATATTGCTTCTTCATCTTTTAATTACTCTCATCAACGACTGCACATTTGAGCAGCTTGGGAAGGTCCCTAGAGGACTCTTAAAAAAGTTAGCAACATATTTATCAACATTGTGGGCCGAAGCACGTGGACAAATTCTAATTGATGCTATTCAGGAATCAGAGGGTTTCTATTCGAGCAATATTAGAACGAATAATCTAGCTGAATGCTTATTCAGACTTTCAATGGAAGGATCATTCACCACGTCATCCACGTCTCAAGATGTTAAAAAGAGCATCTTTCACTTAGGTCAGAAAAGTTTTGAATCGTTTATTTTGAACCACTGGGAGCAATCACCATTGCTATTAAAAAGGTCGTCAAATCCCTCATTACACGATAATGTCTTCTGTTCTTTTTCACAATTTCTTAGGTCCAACAATACTGTTTCCTCATTTCTTGGTTTTATGTTTCAAAATCTTACTTCTGCTCTACCAATTAGTTCAGATGAGCTTGATATAATTAGCTTCCTTATGGAGTCAAGAGAAAATATAGGCTGCCCTTTAATCTATCAACAGGACATTCGAGTAGTTAAAACTTCGGAAATTAAAGGCGAGAAGCATTTTTTCAATGGGTCCTTTCTAAATGCACATGATATTTTGAGATGTCAAGAAGCATATAATGATGGTTACACATTTGCTCTGCGTGGCATGGAGTTTCATTTTGAAAATATTGCTGCTATTTCAGAAGGGTTGGCTTTTCTTTTTGGTCAACCATCAACAGGGGTAAATATGTATCTAACACCACCAAACTCCCAGGGCTTAGCTCGTCATCGTGATGACCACTGTGTTCTTGTCTGTCAAATCAGAGGAGTTAAACGCTGGAAGATATTTCCCAATCTGTGCCCCCGGTTACCTCGCTTATATGAACATGTTGATGACCTGGTTTATTTAGAAGGTGAAAATAAATTAGATGGATGCAAAGAGGTCTTATTGAGAGAAGGTGACATCTTGTACATTCCTCGAGGTTTCCCTCATGAGGCATGTACCATAATTGATGACGGTGAAACAAATGGAAATGCAGAATTCTCCTTGCATCTTACTCTTGCTATTGAGATTGAACCTCCATTTGAGTAAGTGCTATTTTTGAAACACAAAATTGTTAATAAACTGATTAGGATGTATTCTGAGATAGTACGACTCTATGAGCTACAAGCCTGCAAGTCTGTCAACTGACACGTTACTAAATGACCCCTGTAAGTACTTATCCGTAAAGATGGATTTCCCATAAAAATGTCTTTGTATAAGATGCTAGAACATTCCAAGGGATTTGGGTATACTGGGCAAGCACTTTATTGATATGGCCATATATCAGAATTATTTTGGACTTACATTATAAATTTGCTACGAAATATCACCTTTAAGGCTTTAAAGAAGTGACTTTTGTTAAATGATGCTACGAAGGGACATTTTTGGTCTCATCTTGAATAGTGTTATTTATATATTTCGCTTGCAATGAAAAAAACCTATGGTTGTAGTACACGAAAAATATGGGTCATCTGCTAGGTTAAATAGTATCATAATAGGATTAGATTGTTATGATCATGAACTGGTCTCTGATATTATCTTGACCAACACTTTATAGAAGTGAGTCATTTCCCATATATTTTGCAAATACTCATAAGCACAATGTGTGAGAAGTAAAACATATAATTATACTCTGTACCGTACTTTGAATGGTTTGGTTTTCCTTTGTATGATAGACTGATAGCTCATGCACAAGAATTGTAATAAGTAAGATCTTTCAAGTAGGTACCATACAGAAAAGGAATAAAAGCAAGAAATAATTGAAAATAATGACATTAATTGCTTAACTTTTTACAATCATGTATATCATATTGATTGTCCTATTGGGCCCATGGTGATAAATTGTGTGAGACTCATATTGCACGGTCAACATGCCAGTTATCTTGTGACTGAGTTAGCTGATTGTGGTCATGTGCTTCAAGTATGTATTTTCTTGACGATATAGTATTGTAATATGATATCAACACTCCCTTATGTATATTTGCTTGTTTTATATGGTCAAATTGACATATCTTGAAAACATGCATGAAAGTTGTCCCACCCCAATTTATGTTTGATTGTTAGGTTGTCTGTATTAGGCAAATAATTCGTTACGATTAACAAATACTTCCAACTATTCTTGCATGGTCTATCTCTTTCCTCTCTTTTTTCTCCGTTTTAATTACGCTGTTAGACCTACTATAATATTAATAATTAAATTTTGGATACATGTTAGTTTAGGATTAGGAGTAGTATTAGTATTTTAATATTTGATTATGTATAGATATTAGGCTTAAGAGTTAGTATTTTGACATGGTATGGATTTCATAGACGGATGGGTATGAGAATTTGAGAATATGCAAATGCAATTGTTAGGTAGTTTCCATTTGTTAGATTATTACTACAGTCTTAAAAATAGGGGCTAGAAATATTTGGTGTTTTTATCTTCATTTTTTTATATTCTTATTTAGTAGTGCATGATTAGGAAAGCCAAATTAAACATATGCTCCACAGTCTTATACTCGGTATGGCTTTTTTCATCATGCAATTTGGTGCAAGTATATGCAAATATAATTGTGGCTTTGAAATTTGATTTGAAAACAATGCATTAGGTTTTCATGTCATATCCACTTCCTTTTGCTGTTATTAGTTTTTGTTTATATTAGAATAGTCAGTGTTCACTACTTCATTGAATAATGTTCTAAAAGAAAAAGAAAAAAGAAAGCTAGAGATGCATGTGGACCGGTCAATATTTGTCACAATAATCCATAGTACTAACATGTGCTGTGGACCAGACACAGACATCAGTCTTATCTTTGGAAATGATATCTCACATGCACTAATCTTTTCTTACTCCTGCTCCTGATATATACCTGGTAGTTTAAGCTTCCAAAGCAATTAAAGAACTATTTAGAGTCATTTTTGGTTTTGTTGTATTAGAAAAACTATGTTCAATCATTTGATGAAAATAGAACCTTCCAGCAATAGTACAAATCAAATGGATGGAGACTGAGATATTTATATTGGTTACAGTTTACTTGGTATTCTACTTTCCATTACTGATTACATTGATCAACACGTTGTCCATGTTTGTTTAAGTTGCACTTTTCTGGGAAATCTGAATTCTGTTTTGCGAAAGACAAAGAAAAAGATTTACTTATAACGCTCGAAAATCTGAATTCTCATCTCAGACGGGTCAAATCAAGAAATTAGCTAAAACGGGAGCATGTAAAAAGTGTCGAACTAGTAAAATGGGTTGAAAGTTACCAAGGTCTAACTTGATGCATACAATCTCCCATATTACTTTATCCAAAGATTTAGATATTAGTGTAATAATATGTTTCTGTAATCATAATTAACACATGAAACATAAATAAAATGCACGGGTCAATTTAACCCAGCCTGTTCCAACCCAAACTAAAAACGCCTTGTCTTAACCCATTATCTGACCCACCCATCTTGTCACCTAACATATCTATCTCATATACTTGCAGGTGGGAAGGCTTTCTTCATTTAGCACTCAGTCTTTGGGGTCAAAACTATAATTTCACCAATCAAATACCGTGTGAATATTCATCTCAGAATCTTCATGATGTGGCTGTGTACTTGATGCATATTGCAATCAAGCTGATTGGTGATGTTGATCCTAAGTTTCGAAAAGCTTGTTTAATTGGTGCAAATTCATTTCTGTCTGAAGACTGGTTACAAACTCACCAAAAGTCAACTTTAAACTGTTTGCTTAGTAAAATATCTTCTGACAGTAATTTCAATGACATTGTTTACAATGTAGAAGCCGCTGTCAGAAAAAATGAAGATTTATTCGATAAGTTGAGATGGATCCGTCATCTTGATCAAAAAATGTCCTCAATCGGGATGGAAGATATCTTTCATGTAGTCGTTAACCAAAAGGACAAAGTTGAAGCTGCGTTCATGGAGGTTAAGTCTGAATTCTGTAATCAAATTTTGTTTGATGATACAGTACATCATTATAATGTGTTACTAGAAAAATATAGGATCACTCGCAAACAATACATTAACGGGATGTTATCTTTAAATTGCACTTAACAATGCAATGTAAAATTAAGTTTAAATAAAGCAAACTTCTCTTTAATGAGTTCTGATAGCAGTATTTAATATGAGAGGTGACAAAATATGCAGGTGGTGTGATGGGTCATAGCGGGTTCGTGTAAAAATCAGGCAGATTTCATGCGGGTGATATAGGTAGGGCTGGGTTGACCTTCAATCCATTTTTTAACAAAAAATTAACTTTCTAATATAGAACTAGTGCCGATAGTGATTGCAGAAATTACATTCTTTGAACAATAATCTAAATCTTTTGAATAACATGAATTAGGAGGTTCTGCGAGTTAAAGATGCACAACCCATTTGATCCGTTAGAGATAAAACATAACATGAATCGGCCCTTTATAAGTAATAGGCCTGATTTGCCACAGTTTACATGTGTATATAATTTGTGCTATAACATTTCTCATGTTGAGGATAGTCTTATGTAGAAAAGGCTAACTCAGGTAAAAAATGAGCATAAAGGAATCTATGTCATACTCATATTACAAAATTATCATTTGGTACAACGGTATAATCAATTCTAGATTTTGGGTGAACAATCAGTGCTATATAGTACCATGTGGTTCAGGCTTAATTTTCATGGATGTTTGGTAGGAGTCGGACTCGGGTGAGTTTTCACACCTTGATAATCGATGCTGTAAACAATCTCGGCATCTTCATTATTAATCGCAGCATATGCCTTTGGCGTCAAAGCTGCTTGCTTTGTAGATCTCTGTGCATTTCCATTTACCTGCATTTTGCACTCACAGTTTAGACTTGGTGCTGAGTACTGACGTGTGATCAAGTTACATTGCAGTTTTGTTTGCACTACACTATTCAGTTAAATTTTTGTACATGTAGAATATATCATGGTGGATCAGGTGAAACTAAATGGCGAAATGGGTGGGTTGAAATGAGTTGGGTTGAGTTGACGTAGGTCTTTGTACAAAATTTTGAACTTTTTATTACTAAATTTAAATTTATATTATATTGTTATAATGATAATCTGATTCTTGAATAAAGAATTGTGAAGGTTTATCGATTAATTTGGATAACTCCTTTCTATGTAAAGAATCTCTAATTTGCAATCTTCTATATCTATACTTCCATATAATATATAAAGCATCTCTAATTTCTATGTAAAATTTTAAAATCTCTCAACAATCAAAAATATCATTTTACCTTACTAGATTAATTTATCATATATAACTATCTTTTTTTAGGTTTAATTCATTTGCCATATTTAAATTTCAACTATTAACTATTCTCTTAATTACACTACTTAGAAACCATGATTTAAATTTGAATATCATATTTTTAAAGTAGTTGACTTCATTCGACGTTTTTATTCGACAATTAAGTTATATAATACGTTATATCACCACTAATCAATAAATAATTATAACATCATATGAGCGTTTGTAAAAAATTAAACGTGTGAATTGACAGTTAACTATTTGCTCTCATTGCTATGTACGAGTATACTGCTATTATAACAAATGCAAGCAAGATGAGCTGTTTCAATCACATCAAAAGCAGTTTGTGCATATGAAAATGCAACCACTCATATCATCATGAGATTATTAGTTTTTTTTTGTCTAGTCTTACCTTGTTGACATTCGTGTTTGGATCTTCTAGTTTCCTCAAGCTTCTTCTAGCATGAAGTGAAATGTGTGGACCATTTGTAGAGCAATTAATGATTTGGGAAAGAAAATATAGCCCAAGAGTTAAAAAGATGAAGAACCACAGGGTGGAATTTGAAAGTCTCATTTTGGATGCAATACCAAAATGTGTGTGTGTGTGTGTCTATGATTACATTATACATTATACAGGCATATATATATATATATATGGGGTTGAGGGTGGGGTGTTTGAGTCAATAATTGGCTGAAAGAATGTGAAGGCATGCCCCAACCCATGCTTATGGGATTGAGGTACAAAAATGCCAAATATCATCAACTTCATACTATTTTTATCTTGGAAATATGCGCAAATTTTGGGCCACTTGAGTTTGGACAAGTATTTGGAGCTTTTCAATTTCTCTTTTTATTGTTTGGAGCTTATTTGTCTTGGTTTAAATCTCACACTTGATTTCCTGTGGATATGTGAATTTTGAGCCCCAATGTTAACAGGGACACTTGAACTTCGGACATCCTAGAAGTTTCGAATAATCCTTACATACGATACATATCTGTTATTTCTAGTGTCCATTGTTACGTATTTTAGAGCAAAAATGCGCATTAAAAGTAAAAAATTAACCCAATAATATAATACTGGCTTGAAAATAAACCTAGTTTTTCATGTGTTCAAACAGTTTTAGCGCGTAAAGGAATCATTTTTCTGCGACTGTCGGTCAATATTTTCCGTCAACAAACTCGCCGGGGATTCCTTACAAATGTGAAATAAAAGATAAACATTTAGCAACAAATATTTTTGGTCACTAATCGAATAACAGCAAATCATTCTTCATTCTTTCATTACCATTTCTTTAATATGCCGACTTCAACAACAAGACAACCATTTGTTTACTAATTTTTTAATATTATTACATAGAATTGATAACCCACTTAGAAATATCAGATTCTGTACTATGTTTTCTTCGATCATCTCCACATTTTTCTTGCTGGGTTTCTCATAAATATTTGAATCCAATAACATTTGTGTGCATGGAGAATCTGAATGATACTTTGATATTTTAAATAAAAATAATATGAGGCGTGAACTTGAAGGTAATTATTTTGATCTAATTGTTTGAATTTTTTTTATATTTACTATTTCTTGTGTGATTATGTTAATATTTTTGTTTTGATTTTCTTCTGTTAGTTTGTTAATGATAATTAGTAACTAAATGATCATAGTATATGCCAGGAGGCCCAGAACTCATGATTTTTTTAAATGACACTTTTTACAAAATACTGAAATGCTAAGTGGTGAAAACCTGAAGTTCTACAAAAGAGGTCATGATCATTCTACTTCAAACGGGCGCTAGTGTCTTTGAAACTTGAAATTTTCTAAGAAAAGGAATGCACCATGTATCTTTTAAGATGAGTTGGTGATTTTATTAATGACACTAGTATTTTCGGTGTATCATATTTCTTGTGTATTTTAATGCGAGTAAGAGAAACAGTATAATGGAGAAATAACCATATTAAGTAGAGTTAATTACTCGTATGATTGTTTAATGAAATACTCTGGTTTTTTGAATGCAGCGGTATCTCCAGCTA
Organism: Logfia minima; assembly: GCA_963921325.1. Classification (NCBI taxonomy): domain Eukaryota; kingdom Viridiplantae; phylum Streptophyta; class Magnoliopsida; order Asterales; family Asteraceae; genus Logfia; species Logfia minima. Next base: position 36,047,294 of record OY992767.1, read on the forward strand.
CATTAGTACTTAATGAAGAAAGCTCGCAGGACAAGCACTCTTCATCATCCTTATTCTTCTTCCTGGGAGGGTTCATTGTCTTTCTAATATTGCTGTTTCTTGTATTTGTCTTTCTGAAGTTTATCAGACCAGCACAACTGAAGAAGTTGAGAAAGCGTAAAAACAGATGCGAAGGTTTATCACTTATTGAATATGTAAATTTAATTATTTAAGAAGCGGCAATTTCGACTTTTTTAGTTACGAACGGTCAATTTGGGTTATGTTTTAATTATAACTGGTCAAACGGGTCAAAAGTTGCAAAATAATATTTTAAAATTGAAAAAAATATAACTTCTGTACACATACGTGACTTACCAAATTTCTATAAAAATTTGAAATAATTTGGACAAAAAGAGTTTCGGGGCGACCCAATCTATTTTGACATGTTACGCAACTTACTTGGCCTGCCTATTTTGCTACGTTAGTTCAGGATAGGTGATGGTTTGAGATTATAATTTATCATTGACAGTGCCAAATCGATCATAATCGTCGTATTGCAGATGCGAAAGATTATTTCAGTGGGAATCTTCGGACAATTAGCTATTTTAGCTTCCAAGCACTAAAGAAGGCAACTAAGAATTTCCATGAGTCTTATCTTCTTGGTAAAGGTGGATTTGGGCCAGTCTACCTGGTATGTATTCCAAAACATCTCTTTTTAAGCTAATACTTTTTATCCATTGACCTATTAGAGGTAAAAACACGACCTGAATTGTCCCATTCATAAGTAATTCCTTCGATATTGTAACCTTTAATGGAGATATATGACTATAAGTGGTTTTAATAGGGTAAATTAGAAGATGGACAGCTTGTCGCTGTAAAGAAATTGGCTCTTGACAAGTCACAACAAGGAGAGGCGGAATTTCTTGCAGAAGTGAAAATGATCACAAGCATACAACACAAGAACCTAGTTCGACTTCTTGGTTGCTGCTCTGAAGGGCCTCAAAGGCTACTTGTGTATGAATATATGAAGAACAGGAGTTTGGACATCATTATCTATGGTACGTTGCAAAATTCTGTTTATATTTTTTGAGAGGAATACTGTTTCAATATGCACGTCTCCTTTTAGCAACTTGGTCAAGAAGTTACAATTTATTCATTCGTATTTTTCTGTACTAAAAAATGTGAAGATATCATCAGAAAATAAGTATTAGTCCAGTCCATGAAATTTGTGGCATCTTCAGTTGTGGAAACTCTCTTACAGTATCAATTGATGATATTGATCTCAGTCAGAAGATTCTCTTTTTTTCATTTTGAAGGGGATTTTAGATATTTGGTAAATAGTTACACATCTCTTTAATATTTGTTAGTTTTCTGAATCGACAAGGGTATGTTTCCGAATCACGGATTACTTAGCAAATCGTGTTTAAATCACTGTCCGAATTTGATATTTCGACCCTTGATGCCAAGGTTACACGAAATTCAAATTATGTGGATAATTCACGAAGAACAATCCCAAGATTTTAGGCAGAAAATCAAGTTCAATGTTTTTGATGATTGAGAGAAATTCGTATTCAGTGCGTGTATCAAAAATGATCTGCGGTTTTCTGTTTTGAAAACAGAGAAAACTAACTCAATTGGCAGTTGAAATGTTGAATCCATATTTACACTTATGGTCCCGCCAGGGGCTCTGCACCTTGGACCCCGCTAGGAGCGCTGCCCCCTTAACCCCTGCCATTTTAGTTGTACCGGGATCAACCTAGACTAATCCAAATGTGCACTCCGCACCTCCTAACTTTTATTAGAACTAAAGTTGAACCACTTGATACACATATTATTTCCATTACACTAAAATGATAAAGTGACACTAAAATCACCAACAATATTATGTGCTCAATCAAACCATAAAGTTTCATGGGATGAACATAAAGTAATTATGGACTGCCTAAAGCTCGTTACAATGTACTAGAGGTGGCGAGATGGGCGGGTTGAGTAATGGGTCAAACCAGGTTCGGGTTGAAACAAAGTATTTTTTCCATGCATAGGGTTGGGTTGACTAGCAGCCAATATTCTGGAAGCAAATGGGTCAAAATTGCCACCTTTAGCGTTTTCCCTTCCGCATTTCTGCCCAATGATTATTATCAGTTTTTTTGTGTTTCTATATCTTTTTGTTTTGTGAACAGGGAAAACTGATCACTATCTGAATTGGAACACTCGCTTTCAAATAATCTTGGGGATTGCTCGAGGTTTGCAGTACCTACATGAAGATTCACACATCCGGATTGTTCACAGAGATATCAAAGCTAGTAAAATTCTTCTTGATGACAAATTTCAACCAAGAATTGGAGATTTTGGGTTGGCCAGATTCTTCCCGGAGGACCAAGCTTATCTTAGCACGACATTTGCCGGAACACTGTAAGCGTTCCTCCCATTAAAGATTTGTAGAGGTGTAAAAGGAATGGTGGTTTAGTAACCATGTTTTAAGTATATAACACATTAACTATCTATTATAATCTTTTTTAAATGTGGACAAAACGTGTTCTGGGTCAAGTGATCCTATCCGTTTGAATCGTTAACAAGAAGTATCCACTTGACATATGACCCAATCTGCCCATTTTGTCACCTCTACGGTCCCCTAACTCATGTTGGGTGGTTGATACAAATATACAAAATTTCTTGTGATACCATCATCAAATGTAATGTTTGTTTGTATTTTTGTTGTTTTACAGTGGTTATACGGCCCCTGAATACGCAATCAGAGGAGAATTATCCGAAAAAGCTGACATTTATAGTTTCGGAGTTCTTGTGCTTGAAATCATTAGCTGCAGGAAAAATACTGATCTTAAATTGCCAACAGAAATGCAATATCTCCCAGAATATGTAGGTCATCCAACTATCTACATGTTAATGCAAATATATTGCTTTTTTCCTTTATGCTAACCGAGTTCATATCAATATGGTAATAGGCATGGAAGCTATACAAGAGGTCAAAGATGATTGATCTTGTAGATCCAAGAATGCAAAATGCAGGTTTCATAGAGAAAGATGTTATGCAAACAATACATGTGGCTTTACTATGCCTTCAAGCTCATGCAAACACAAGGCCACCTATGTCCGAAGTTGTAGCAATGTTGACTTGGAAAGCCGAAATGGTCAAATCACCATCGAAACCGACTTTCTTGGATCGAAGAAATCGTTGGAGAAATGAAACTTCTTGGGAAACAATCTCTGCTGATTTCCCTTCTAATCTTGAAGGTGAATCATCTTCTTTGACTCCACCTCCAAATTCAAGAGAATTTTATGCGAGCCAAAGCTTTTCAGGAAGAATGCAGAAAGTTTAGGATGATTATTATTATTTTATTTTTTGGTGGGGTGTGTTTTATGCATTATTTATTGTTTGTAGAAGAATGTGTAAAATGTATGTGTAAATAGTCATCTAATCATGTTATGAAAAAGGAGAAAAGAGGGAACTCTGTACAAATATTATTTCAACACTTCTAATGTCAATAAAAACTATATTACTGTGTACCATTTCTATGTTTTTGTTGTATAGTTTAGTGCACGATGGATTAGTGGACATGGGGTAGGTGATGCGGAGTGCATACCCGACTATTTACTATATTCTGGACCCAATCAAAATCGCGCGGGTCAGGGGCTGCGCCACCTTGTGGTGTTCTAGGAACAATGCCCCTAGCATGGTCCAAGGGGCATAGCCCCTGACTGCGGTCCTGAAACAACAACTGAAAGGGACTAAGTGTAGTGAAGCTAACAACTTTGTTCGGTCTGAATCTCACTGGATTTGCTTGGTGACTAACTTGTTTGGTCTGAGTCTGACTGGTAAGACCCAAACTGTGTCGCTCTAAGTTGTTGTAACTGCTATGTAACATCTCCTGAAATTTTGGAAACGGTTTTGGGACATCATAAACCGTTAACTGCCACAAAACGTTGATCACTATATATGCATAAAGGCAAACACATTTTTAGTACTTAGAAACATTTTAGACCTGTTTTGTTTCCTTAAAACAGTTTGATCTCTGCATTTTTATCGCAGGTGAATTTCAAAAACGCAACCTACAAATTATGGTCGAAATATTACTTTTGAAAAGTGATACTACACGATTCACATAGCTATCCGGATTAAAATCATTACACTGTTTATGAAACTATCAATATTTCTCATTTGATGCAGATGATATCCTTTATCTAATTCTAGTACACATTTCAGATTGTCGACGTAAAGAATCAAATAAACTGAAGCGAGAAGGAGGATGTCTGTTTCCATGAGAGCCTTGGATCCAGCTTTTCTAGGAGCTGGACAGAAAGCGTATCCTTTGTGTTTTAATACAACATGTTACAATTGCATTTTGTTATTTCTACACCTTAAGACATAAAATCATGCAAGACCGAAAAGAAAACTTCTCCTGCTGCCGTATTTGTGAATGTTCATGTTTTGTAACTTTCTTGACAAAGAGGAATTGAAGTATGGCGCATTGAAAACTTTAAGCCGGTTCCTCTCCCTCGGTCTTTGTGTGGTAAATTTTTTACAGGGACTCGTATGTTATTTTGAAAGTGTCGTCTGTATTCTTGATGCAGGTGAACTGTTAATTCTTCGCAATGACCATATAGTAGTTTATTATAATATAATGTTAATTGTATAGAGAAAACTTATGGCCATGTTTTAGGACAATGTGGTTCTTAATTCTGGTTTTTCTTTGATTAGTTTCATCAACTAATTCACGCCTTCCACATTCATTGTACAGACCTATGCTTTAAAGAGCGGTGCATTACGTCATGACATCTATTACTGGCTTGGTAAAATTACAAGTCAGGTGAGTTTGAATAGAAATATTTTCTTTCCTGAGATGCAACGTGCCATACCTATTCAATATCCAGTCACATATGCATACTTTTACCCAGAGGTGAGATTTTGACCCATTTACTTATTTATGGGTCAAATTGCGTTCTGTTTATCTCTAATGGGCCAGTGCGCAAAAAAAGTTAGCTAAAAAGGAAATGGGTCAAACAGGTCGACAGTCACCCAAAGTGTATTATCAATGTATCGTTGATCCATAAAACTCATTTCATTGGGAAAATGAGATTTTTATTGTAAAGATATAATCTTATAATCATATTTGACACTAACTATTTTAAAAGAAAAAAGAAATCGACAAAAAAGTTTTTTAGGTTAACGTCAACCTGACCTGACCAGTTACCCAACCTGCCCGACCCACCCCATCGTGCCACCTCTCGTTAAAACTGACTCCCCCATCTTTAGTTCAAATTTGGTTCTTGTGCATTGAAAAATTCACTATAGTTGACATATACCCCTTTGCGTGTCAAATATATTGATTCAAAATGGAGTTGGCACTGCAGCCATAAAGACAATTGAATTAGATGCAGTTCTTGAAGGACTTGCTGTTCAGTATCGTGAAGTGAAAGGACATGAAACACATAGGTTTCTTTCTTACTTTGAACCATGTATCATACTGGTGAACCTGAAGACCACAAAACATGCATGTTTGTTTGCCAGGGGAAACATGTAGTTCATGTAAAATAGGTATGTCTTTCTTATTAGTACTGATTGTCACTAAAAGTTCTTTATAGAAGTGGAAAAATGGGTGGTTCAAGCAGTGTGTAACGGGTCAAAACATGTAATTCTTTAATACAGGTTAAAGCGGGTCAGCTTCGCCTTAATATGAAACACTTTCGCTATATTTTCAGTAAATAGTTATTGTGTCTAATATGCATTAAGAATACACCTTGGAAATTTTCTACCATTTGACCTGTTACTCATTTGAACCATTAGAGAAAAGTGAGAGCCCGGATCGACCCATTCATAAGTAAATGGGTCAGAACTGCCACCTCGGCTGTTTCTGTAAATCTCAGTTTTAATTTATTGGGAACAGGTCCCTTTTGCTCAATCTTCATTCAATCACGATGACATCTTTATCTTGGATACTGCAAATACTCTATTCCAGTTTAACGGGTCAAATTCATTAATTCAAGAAAGGGCTAAAGCACTTGAAGTCCTGCAGGATATAAAAGATACTTATCATGATGGAAAGCGTGACATAGCTACCATAGGTAAGCGGAACTATACCAAGTAGTATATGACTGTATGTATATGTACTAATATCACTTATTAGAGGTGGCAGAATGACAGAATGCTTAGGAGTTCGATAATTTTTTGTTTGGAATTCGAGTGTTGTGAAGGGCCAAGCAGAACTCGTTGATGTCGATTCCTGGACAAGGGAGTTGCTAGATACAACTAAATGCTACATTTTGGACTGTGGGCTAGAAATTTATGTATGGTTGGATAGAAGTACTTCTCTCAACCAACGAAAATCTGCAAGTGGTGCCACTGAAGTAATATTTCTTCGATTAATTTGAGTAATGGCCTTATAATGATGTAATTCATTTCCACTTATTATTCTCAATTTAAATTTTGTAGGAATACTTAAGTAGAAAGGATACACGAAAATCTCATATAATTAGAGTGATTGAAAATGTTGAGACTTTGACTCTTGGTCTCAGTCAACTGCAGTCGCAGTCTCCAAGGAAGGTAGAGGAAAGGTGGCTGGTCAGTGATTACTTGATTAGATTTACTCATCAGCATTTCTCAATAAAATACAATTGTACACTCATAGTTCAATGGGGAAATTTCGACCCGTTTACTGAGTCAGTCGAGTTGGACAGAAGTGGTCAAACAGGGACATGGGGTCTAGTCGCGCAAAGTGTATGTAGTATGCAGAAAACATCCATAAACAACGTATTATAAAATCAGATTAAAATTGATATAAAAATGATCTTGTTAATTTTATTTCTGGAAAATAATGTTCAGGGTCATCCCATCCTGTCCCATCCCATAATAAAATTTACCCTTTCTGCCCATTTTACCACCTCTATGCAGTTCTTAACCGTGAACTGATGTATGATTCGTAGTTCATGTTGATGATTTCCACTGTTCGTGGCATCCTAAGTGGCTTTTTTGCACATTTAATCTATTTTTCAAGAAATATATAAAATTTTTGTAGAAAATCTTCTTATTTATCTGAGAATTTTTCTCCCTAACCATTTTTTCTCTCTATTCACCACCACACCGCACCGCCGCCGTCCCGACCAACACCCATGTCTTTATCTTCCTCTCATCTCATTCTATCTTTTTCTTTTTCTTCTTCATCTAGATCTTATTTTTTTAGGGGTTTTTCTTCTTCTAAATCTTGATCTAGTTACTTTAGCGTTTTCTGTCTACTTGTTCGTGTTTCAGTGTGTGTATTAAGATATTTTATGGTGTTTTGGGTTTTTGTTTGTTTTGCAGATCCGTTTGCATTTGTGTTAGATTTCAAAGTTTTGGTATTCCTTTTCATCGCATACGTATGTATTTGTGCTAAATCTCGTAGTTTCCTGTATATTTTCTGTTAGTTCTTCAGAAATTTAGGATTATAGTGATGTTAAGATGGGGTTTGTGGAGGTTGATGATGGTTGGTGGTGGTGATGGAGAACTTAAGAGATAATTTCAGTTTCAGTAACATTTAATGCTTAAAGAAATTGAAGTAAATTTGTTATTAACATGAATGTATGAAGATTTTTAATAAGTAGATGAAAGGATGAACTTAAATAGAATTAAAAGATGTTTCCTATTGATATAATCTGGGTTTTAAGAATTCAATCCAGAATAAACTGAAAGAAATTCAATGGTGAAATTTTCGATCAATCCAAACATGAGTAAATTCAAGATAAAGCATAAATTTAATGACGCGGATTATAAAAATTGGATAACCTGATGGTATCAGGTAACCAGTTTTCTGAGTGATCTAAATAATTTTTTTATTAAAGTTCAATTATGATTTTAAAACTTTTTAATTGTACAGTTATCTTGTTGTAAGAAAAAATTGTAGACTAGTACAGCATTAACTCGGCCGGATAATTAAGAAGTTTTAATGAGTTCACTCTGTGAATATGGATTCAGATGCAAGGAAACTCATTCCAAAGGAAGCTATCCATACTGAAAAATGGAGGTCGTCCAACAATAAATGGTATAAGCAATATGGGTGGGTTGGACGATGGGTAACTTCTTGAGGGTGAAATCTGATCACACGAATTATAATAATAATAATAATAATAATAATAATAATAATAATAATAATAATAAGAGTAAGAATGTAGTTTGAATAATATACTTAAGGGAGTTTCATACATTCAGAGGTGATTTTGGGAGACAGACCCATTTCCTTCTAACTCTTGATTTTCGTTTTTCCTATTAGGAATAATTGTTTTGTTATCTGCTAAATTTTACTTTTTTTTTACTGTACGGATTTAACTTTAAAAATTTCATTTGTATTAGGTAAACTTTCAAAACCTCTTTTTTATAGGTCGACGCCTTGACGAAAAATGAAACTTTCCTTTTCTAGAATGGCTAAAAAAGGAAATATTACATACAATAGAGATGTTTTTAAAGTTTACCTCGTATAATAAAAAGTTTTAAAGTTAGGCCTTACAAAAAAGTTAAAGTATAGTGCATAACGGAACAATAAATCCTTCCTGTCGAAGTATAAACGTATAACAAAAGTTAGAAACGTTTATGCGTTTTGAAATCATCCAAACTGGACGCCCCTATTTTTAATTAAATATCATATCTACAAAGCACATAATCTAATTACATTCTAAAATTTTCTTCCTTTCAACCTTTTTCCTTTAGCGAAAGGTGATAGTATTAAGTTTTCTATTCACGTATCTTTTACATCATCAGAAACCGAAAAGAAGAGCACCAGTCTCAAATGGAGGAAGATCTGTAGCAATCGACAAACCGCAACGTTCAACAAGTGTGACGTTTAGTCCTGACCGAGTCCGTGTGAGAAGCAGATCTCCAGCCTTTGCTGCTCCTTGCTTCCACATTTGAGAACCCGCGTGCAAGAAACCTGTCAACTCCTCCACCACCTGTAAACAAGATTTATCTAAAATCTGATCCATCTAAACCAGCTTCAAAGTCTACTTTTATTGCATCATTGTCTGCCTCCTTTGAACCACCTCCACGAGAAAAAATTATATCTCATTCTGTAAAAGGTAATGTTTGCTTCATTTCCTTAAAGAATTGCACTCCCTTCGACCTAAAATAAGTGTGTCATCTGACTAGACACTTCGTAAAATATGTTGCCATTTAATAATGACAAAATATGATCATCTAATGGACGGAAATGAGTACTGTTATTATTTAGTAATAATTACCGATGGGTAGGGAGTTGGTTAATGTTCAAATTTGTAAATTCACAGGACAGGTCAAAATGGGTCTCATTGGATTGACCCATTTTGATTTGGGAATGTTTTTACCCGTTTTGATCCAAACCCATTTTGAAAAGTTACCCAAGCTGGCCCTCTATTGTGGATCTCTTTTGAGATGGTATTTCTTGAGTTACTAATGACCCTTTCTATTATATTGTCATATATATAGTGATGACAGAGTCACAAGCAAAATTTCTGCCGAACTTCAACGGGAATGCAATAAGCAGTAATATGGAGACCGAAACCATACATAAAGATGTGAAAGAAGGTGAAGTTGAAGATGAGGAAGGGCTTACATTATACCCATACGAACGTCTTACAACATCATCCAATGACCCTGCTGCTGACATTGATGTCTTTAAACGAGAGGTAGCATTTTTTGTCAACATGAATGAGTTGCCTCCGGTTATGTTTATATCCGGGAAAAATGAAAATATTTTCTTAAATGGAACATGGGCAAACGAGTTGAAAGTCACCCAAAGTGTAACGCGTAAAACCTCCTAATTTTAATTCAGATACCTTAATTTTTTTATTGAAATGCTATAGCTTTTGTAATTTTATTTGACACGTAATTAAATATAGAAAATCTTTAACTTTTTCCGAGTTGACCTGCTCATTCTGCCACCTCTAATTTATTTGCGAAGGTTGAGTTAAGGGAAAAAATAAACTGAATTTATATCATTGGGCTTTCTGATTAATGTGGAAAATATTATGCAGATATATCTGTCCTCGGCTGAATTAAAAAAAAAATTGGAATGGCCAAGAATGCTTTCTACAAGCTGCCAAAATGGAAACAAAATAAACTGAAAATGGCCCTTCAGTTGTTCTGAGTTAACCTTTAAAAGTATAGAAAACGAGCTTCTCTCCCTGCCGGCAAAACTGCACGTTTTCTCTTGTTAGCCTTTGACACATTGCTTGATCGACCAATTTGTGGACCTATAACTAGAGGTGGAAAAATGAACAGGTCAGGTCTGTTTTCCTTGCAGTGTGGGCCAGGTCTCTTTTTCGCTCTTATAGTGTGATAGGAAGAGCAAATGCGCATAGTTAGCCGTCCCTGGTCCCAATGATCTTGTTTTTCGGTTAATACAAGATTTAATGAGCATAAATGCATTCAATGTTCCTCTTTTCCTTTTTTATCGTTCTCATTATTTTCGTCACAGGTTTGTTAGGAGCTCGCGTCATTGTTAATGATAATTATTTCATCATATAAATATTGGTTTCAACAGAGACCAAAGGAATATGCATTTGCAAATGCAAATATCTATACATTGTATTGTACTTTGTGCATATAAATATGTACAGAACGCTGAAGTATAACAACCAATTAAAAGTCAATAATGAAGTGTGATTACTTTACTAACTATATAGGTAAATTATTTTGGCACTTTTTCACCATTGGTTAACTTGAATATTACTCACATAACAATGTGTTTTTTGGGTAGGCTAAAAAGATAATGAGTTATAAAAGGCTAGAAGATAAATAAGTACATACAAGACACATATTCTATCCTGGTGCATGAGAGATATTTGGCTAAAAACCTGAATTTCTGTCCACAGAATTTAAAGCCTCTCAAAACTAATATTTAGTTTCTACATCCAATCAAAAGAGCCCAATTTCTCTATTGATCCATATTCATTCAAGATTTAATTCCCTTTTAAAAAATAAAAGAAAAAGAAAATTGAAATGGGTGCAATTGCAACTCAAACAAGATTGTTAAACTCAACACCATCTTCATGTTCTAGTTCAACATCAATTTGTTGTTATTCATCTGATGATAAACCTTCTCCTTCACATATTTTTCTCTCTAAAAAGGTACCCATTTTGGCTCATTTTATTTGCTTTTATATTTATGGGTTGAAATTTGGTGATGAATATGTGGTTGGTTGGTTATTATGTTTGTGTAGAATTCAGTTTCAGATAGGAGATGGAAACAGAAATCATTTTTGAGTGGTGAATTTCATTTAAAGCACTTGGTTAAATTAGATTCTATCCGGAGATTCAGAAAGCCTGCAGGTACACCATTCTCCTATGAAATTATTGAATCCATCTTGAGTCTAGTTTCAAGCTTCGAGTCTTCTAAAATCGACTCGAACTGATTATGTTTGATACAAATTCAACACCAACAGATTCTTTATTTTTGTCTACCAAAAAAAATCTTGATTTTGGATATCAATCCTTTTTTTCAAAAGCAAAAAAAGTAATTACCGATACTAGTTTTAAAACCGTTATGTTTGACCTTTGTTTTTGTTGATATGAATTGAAGGCGTTGTAATTTCACCAACTTGCGTTCTTCCATTAACCGAAGAGAATGTGGAGAAGGTGTTGGATGAGGTTCGGCCTGGACTTATGGCCGATGGTGGCAACGTTGCCTTACATGAGATCGATGGTCTTGTTGTCGTGTTAAAACTTCAAGGAGCATGTGGATCGTGCCCCAGTTCAACAATGACACTAAAAATGGGAATTGAGACAAGATTAAGAGATAAAATTCCGGAAATTATGGATGTTGAGCAAATACTTGACACAGAAACTGGGCTCGAGTTGAATGAGGAGAATGTTGAAAAGGTATAGATACAATAATACTTTACTGTTTGGATAAACTGATTCTGCTTCAGGTGTTACTATGGCCGATTATATCATTCTGGTAATTCAAATTATAATTTTTATATACTTGTAAAAGAGGTGACTGTTAACTTACTGAGGTCAAAGAAACTAGGTTTCAACCCCGAAATATATTGATATGAAATCATAAAAATCTCATGTAAATATATGAACAGCAGCTACAAAAATTGATAATGGAAGTATTATACTATTTACTATAATCAGGTATTTGAACAATTAATCCATGTGAAATATGACATTTTGTAGGGATTATGTTGACCTTAAAGTCAACCTTGAGTAAAATGAGGGTTAACATTTTCTTTACACTGCAGATTCTTGCAGAGATTAGGCCATACTTGGTTGGAACAGGTGGTGGCATTCTTGAGTTTGTTGAAATCAAGGACTACGCTGTTAAAGTACGGCTTAGTGGCCCTGCAGCCGGAGTGATGACAGTTCGTGTGGCATTGACACAAAAACTAAGAGAAAAGATACCCGTTATTGCAGCGGTTCAGTTAATAGAATGACAAAGACTGTAACAACCACATACTTGTATTGTACATTTGACAAACGGAACTTTTGTAATCAATCTTCATTTTTTGAGATAATTATTTTGTGATGTTTCATGTATTAGTTGATAGTTATTAGAACATGTCAAGGCAAATAAAAAAGGGTTATAATTTATCAAATGTTTGAACTTTGAATACAAAGTAGTATTAAACAGTCAAATGAAGTTATGTGAATACAAACTTAATAGAAATGTCCAAGTATATGTATTGTCTATTGTCAAGCCTCGAGGTCTATTTGGACCTGACAAGGATCGAAACCTGACATGTTGGTTGTGGATGGGACACGTTCGTATCAATTTAGCCAAACTATCTTGTGGCGTTGAGTTTGAGCCATAAACCTGCTTCTCGTTACGATCATATTCTCGAAGCAGCTAAATTCATTTTTCTCGCCATGATAACTCTCGCTCAGTAGTGTTGCATTAGGGGTTCAATTTCCGGTTCCAGCCATTTTGATATATTTGTTCCTTTGCTCAATGTTTATCTTTGTCTGCTCATTTTAGTGACAAACTCACATCCAAGGTTGTAAAATAATATAACAGTTAAAATCTGTTAATTTTAGAGACTAATCGAATTGTACTTTTTATTACATTAAGTAATAAATCCCAAAATTATGTGTTGAAAAATCCGTTAATTATACCTTATTAATAACCGTTATTAAATTATAGCATAAACTATATACAATACAGTTCTCATCATCTCGAACTAACTCGTTAATACGATCTTGCCACGTTTAAACTGTATCATTTCCTTTAAACAACCATATTCGGATAAACATGAGATATATGTTATAAATTCGTAACCCTAATGGCTTAGTGAGCTCATGCATTTTATATTAAAATATCAAATACAATGATGTCATGACAATATTAAAATGCATATCGAGATTACATCATTAATGTGTAGCCTTGTGCTAACCCGTGTTAAACTGTGAATGGATTGACAAATTAAATTCTACGGCATTACACATTAACCACAAATAATACCTATATATATGAAATCGCATACTTTAAACGTGAACATGAATATATATGTGCAATACTCGTGAAATACACATAACACACCAAATCATATGTAGCAAATATCTCAGTTGTCGTAAACACCACGAGAGAAAGAATACTCACAGATCTTCTAAGTATATCAAAATCAAACAACATATTGATTCATGCTTCATGGACTTATACTACAACTTCCTTTGTTGCGACTCTTTCATTTACTTGTACTCTTTTTATTATTTTTCCTTGTATCCCACTTAACTCACCTTACAATTTGTTAATAACTTTCTTGTACTTTGTATGAAACTGAAAATGGAGGAAATTTTGTATACTTGATCCATATATGACCTCTAAATCAATAGTGAATATCGCCACTTATTTTAGTGTACTAGGACAACGTGTTGTGCTATATATTAACTTAGTCATTGCTCTACTTAGCTTAGGTTTGACAACACAAAGATGCCACTAATGCATGTAAATTATATACGTAAGTACTATACATGAGATCTACAATTATTACTTCAAGTATTATAGTGCTTATCTTGTAACATGCACTTTAGACACTTCTATTTTTTATAAACATGCGTACATAAAACATAAATTTGTAAATTGAAACTACATTTTAACAATTAACCTCACTTAAGTATATAGATGTTTAAATATACCTTATATAACCTCAATCTATATCTCTAATTTGAATAACTATATACTATATATCGAATTTTGAAATGTTAAATGTGTAAATATAAAAGAGATCATAAACATAAACATAATATCTAGAGACATAAATATAATTGGACTTTGACCTTTCGAAACCCTAATTTTAAACTACATCAAAAATGGACCAATTTGATTTTGACATTTTTGACCAATTTTTACCAATTTTGACAAATAATCTGACTTTGACTGATTTTGACATGTTGACTAACATTGACTTTTGTCGACCAACTTAGGCCGAGTTGCGTCAGACTAGCCTGATACCCAAATAGTCATCCGACTTTTACAACACTTCTCACATCAGAACCAACTAATGTCCCAACTTCCAAATAGTCATCCGACTTTTACAACACTTCTCACATCAGAACCAACTAATGTCCCAACTTCTAGAAAGTTGGTTCCACAAATTATAACCAAGTATTAGACCACATCAATACCAGTCACTGTTAATTTAGTTCGGCCTATAATAAAGTACATAACCAAATCTCAAATATATAACTCCAACCTTATGTCAATAAGTGTTCTAAGTATAATCTACTATGTTCTCTAGAGGTAAGAGTTTCGACCATCTTTCAAAGGGTTGGAATATTTCCAATCTAAGATCAAATCCAATCACGTTGTCTCTTGTAAAAAGATATATAAATATATATAGAGGTGCCTACAAAGAGACCCAATATTGGTACTGAATTGGCATACTTAAAACGCTAAATGAATAACCATCGGTTGCTAAGTGCTTAGAAAAGATGGCAAAAATAACAAAGGTATCATCATTTCTAACAACTTGTCTGAGAAGACTTTACCAGGCTATCAAAGTAACTTCTTTGCATAGTATTATCAAGACATCTTGTAATTTCAATGACGTAAACATTAAGTAGTAATCAAACCTCTAATGCTAAGCTATTCATCACAAGTTTTGACGCATGCATACCAATACCCAACATGAATCCTTCTGAACAAAAATTGGGAGAACCGCTCACCCTCTGATGACCAGAGAAAGGACTGTCGATCTGTGATCAAAGAAAACTATCTTTCTCATTCCCCCCTGTCCTTACTTGGCTCAAAACTGAACATACCACATATATTAGCTCAAATCTTCAGGGCCTCTACAGCTGCAAATTATTAACTGTGTTAGTGCATCAAGGATACGTAATCCAGATTGGTGCAAACAAAAATTGTTCCAGATATATGTTATACCTTTGACCGGTGGTTCATCCTGTGGTTTCATGGCTGGGAAAAGTAAAACTTCCTGTTTGCCCAAAAAAAAATTAAGATTCGGATCCGAAACAAGTATCTAAAATTAGAGTGGTGGTCGATTTGGGATGTGTTTCATCTCAGACAAGTCAATACAAAAAGTCACCTGAAAAGGAAACATCTCACAGGAGCCAACGAAAATCTCCCGTAGTCTACTTTTATTCAAAAATCTAGAATATTATTAGACAAAAACTGCTTTTGAAATCATAAATAACTTATCCGTTATTAAAGAAAAATCTTACAAATGGAACAGTCAACCCAGACCGACCGGCTCCATTTTAACCAGTATTAAAAATAACTTGTTCCAACCCAAGCCCTTGTCACCAAACAAAAACCCAACCCACCCATATTGCCACCACCAACTTATGAAAAAGAAACACATACCTTAATGTTCTGTGAATCAGTCAGCAACATTGTAAGCCTATCAATACCCAAACCCCAACCACCAGTTGGTGGTAAACCATATTCAAGTGCCGTACAGAAGGTCTCATCCAAAGCCATTGCTTCATCATCCCCTGATTGTCGATCCTGAAAAGTTTGACAGTAAAAAAGGTAAATCGGCATCTATAGCAGGTCAAATAGGCAAATGTGTGAACGTCATCAATTCCAGACTGCATCGTTAAAGCGTACAACCTACTGGTTAGCTCTATTCAAAATTAGCATATTATTGCTGTGATATATTTTTGAATCAAACTCAACACAAATAAATCATTAAAATGGGGTTTAAATTGGACAAATAAAGTATTTGGCTATCATAACCAGTACTCTACTAAAATTGACCCCTTTTGATCTGCTTCCTTCCCAGCTAATATTGCCACCTCTAATCCATTTACATTTTAATACTGGCACACTACGAGTTGTGTGGTACCTTTAGTTGATCAGCAAATCGCTGGCGTTGTACCACTGGATCATTAAGTTCGGTGTATGCATTAGCAAGCTGAGAGAATAAGATTGCAACAACAATTAATTGATAAATCTACCAAGAAAATGAAAAAGAAATACAAAAATTAGCTGAATTAAACTAGACATCAAAGTACTTAAGCTGCATACCTCATGCTTGTTAATAAACAATTCAAAACGTTCAGTTAAGCCTGGCTTGGATCGATGCCATTTTGCCAGTGGACTCATTATCTCAGGATGGTTGATTATAAAAGCGGGATTAACACATTGCTCCTCTAGAAAGTGTCCCACAAGCTGCACACAAAAATTTCATGAAACAATTGAGTTCCCACTAGCAACATATAATCATTAAATACGAACTTTGCACCTTTACAATGACACTTTTGATGCATAAACCCTCCTAAATCATTTTATTCATAACAAATACATTAATATTGCAATAATATAAGTTTTTAGATTATACCTACATGCTAATTATCAAAATATAATTTTGAAGTTTTCTTATAAAAATCTTCGCAGGCAACAACCCAACCAACCTGACAAGTTCCGAGCTGTGCCAAAATCACCCATTATAACCCCTTACCCATCCCAATTTACCAGCCTACTTTTCCACCTCTAATAGTTCTCATTGAACTGGCAAACAATTACAATGTGAAAATGAAACTCCATGATAAAAAGTAGCTCGAATCAGTAAAACCTACAGTATGCCATGTAGCATATCCAAAAATGTTGACAGTATCGTAGTGTTT
The DNA here is from genome assembly GCA_963921325.1 of Logfia minima. NCBI lineage: Eukaryota > Viridiplantae > Streptophyta > Magnoliopsida > Asterales > Asteraceae > Logfia > Logfia minima. The sequence continues at coordinate 36,064,323 of OY992767.1, forward strand.
GTTAAGATATTGATCAAAGACGAATTCATTACTTTGTCTAACAACCGTGCTGTCGTTTGAGGCGGAGGGCATTTGATATCAAATCTTGCGCATGCATCAGCAAGATATTTATTCGCCTCATCACTCGCAAGATCTTTGGGTATGCTAAGATTTGCTGTCTTCTCCAACCCTTCAATCATTTCAATCCGTCTGAAAAGCATTTGAATCAAGTTAGCACAAAAGTTGCAATAGAAATGTAAGAGCTGATTGTGACAATTTAGACCCGTATATATACAGATGGGTTGCTAAGGTTCATATTCTACCTCTAATGATTCAACGGCGTTAACCTAAAAGATTTGATGAAAGGGAAATGGGTCAACCAAGTAAAATATCTTGAGTCAACTAAAATGTATTCAAATGTACTAAACCTTCTTCATTGCCTGATTATAAGAAGTTGATATTTTTTTGAAATGATATAGTTTTGCAACATATAACTAATTTTTAAAATTCAAAACATATAAGACTTGTTTGTGGGTCCACCACCCATCATCCCACCCTCAGTAAGATTGTAGAAAACTGAAATCTGCACAAATTACCTGAAAGGAGGAGTGAAGTCAATTTCAATAGGGTCATTGTCTAGCCCATTGGCATGATATTTGATTTTGTAGCCACCCGTCAGCTCCTTCACCATGCCTGGTTCATTAAGTGTTTGTATATTCAGCAATACAATATGGTTTATAATTATACCAACAAAGCGTGCATTGGTCGACTCGGGTTATGTTTTACTTCCAAGTTTTAACAATTCAAACAGATCAATATTAAATAATTAACTTACAGGGGAACATTAAAAGTCACCCAAAGGTATATTTTAAATGCAAAGAAACCTCCTTAAAAATTTTATGCAGTTTTTAAGAATGGAATTAAAATAAAAAAAAAGTTAATGGTCAACCCAACCCATATCCATAAATTAGTGGTTTCAACCCATTAAGTACCTTCCCATTTTTCCACCTCTACCAAAAGTGAACACTAAAAAATTTACAGCCAAATTTCAACACTTACCGCTCACCATTTGTTCAGTTAGATCCATTATGTCATTATAGTCCGCAAAGGCCATATAAAACTCGCATGTTGTGAATTCAGGATTGTGCGTCAAATCAATTCCCTCATTCCTGAACTGTTTACCAATCTCATACACACGCTCAAGTCCACCAACTACAAGCTCCTTCAGATATAGTTCAGGAGCAATCCGCATAAACAGTCTCATGTTCAGGTCATTGTGATGAGTCACAAATGGACGTGCAGCTGCTCCACCAGCAATCATGTTCATCATGGGAGTTTCAACCTAAAAAGGTAATCACCCATAGCAAAAGAAAAATACTTATAAAATAATCTAATTCCATAGTTATGGCACTGAATTAATCATGGTTATTAAGTTTACCTCCAAAAAATCCAGATTGTCGAGAAAACGTCTAATATAAGATACGATCTTTGATCGGGTCTTAAATATATGCCTGACTTCTGAGTTTAGCATCAGATCCAGATAGCGCTGACGGTATCGTGTTTCCTACCACAAACAAAAATGCCCCGACTGGGTTAAGTGTTCAAAGTAGAGCCACAAAAGTGGCGACACAGGTACTTCAACAGGTTGGCTAACATGTAGAAACGAGTAGCCTTTTACAATGTAGTTGCATCCGGAACCTTTTTTGTCCAGCCTTTTAATAAATTTAATTAGTATGTCATTAGATTCATTAAAGCTTTTCTATTTTAAATTCTAATTATAATATAATTTCTATAGAAACTAGTTTTATACATTAAATATACACGTTTAGCAACTTTCGACTGGTTTCACCAGTTTAACCAATTTGACCGATTTACTTTTTGGCTACTATTAGGGATAAAATATTTTCATTTACCCATTAAAGATCAAAATATCTCAAAACGACCCAATCACAACTATAAGGGTAAAAACAATGTTCTCTATGTCAAAGAGAAAGACAGGATGCAACAGCAGCAAAATGGAATACCTGATCTTTTAAAGTATAGGCATCAGGGTTTCGACCAGTTCCTGGAGTCCACGCGTCCATTTTCTGTAGAATATGAATTAAAACCCGGGTCACTAAAAAACCAAACAGCATCAACCAGTTATATAGAAGTTTATAACAAGTATTACCTTTGCATTGGGATTATCTGCAACAGCTGCACTTTTTTGCCTTGGCATCATATGAAGACAGGGTGATAAAACCGTAAATGATTTTGGGAAAATACTCAGCTCACCCCTTTTGCTTTTTCCTGGAGAAACAAAAATAGATCAGATAAAACTAGAAAAGGCAATTTAGACGCATTTACTTATGATTAAAATAGAAAAAGGCAGGTTTAGCGAATCAAACAAATGCATATCCTTTATTCATATATAGCATACTAATTATAATTATTTACAAAGCAAAATTTCTAAGAACGGAAAAAATGTGTTTCAAGTGAACAAAACCTGACACGTACCACAAATCACTTCTTTAAACCTATTACTTAACAAATCCAACCAACCCATTTCGACCATTTTAGAAAAGATCGTTGGAGTCCACAGTATACATGATAGACTCAACTACATCAGACGGAATATTTATGAAGACACACCACGGTCCTGAACGAAGTGAGATGGCAATTGAAAGGTTCTACACTCTAAACAAGAGAAAGCGGATATAAATTAAGAAAATACACATCCCAACAACCTAAAAAGACAATAGTACATCTACTACTCCCAAAAAGTATAGCTGTTAAAGGCGCGCCTCAAGGCTCAAGCCTTGGGACTTTTTACGTATGAGGGGGGCCTCATGAATATATGCACTTATTGACCGGGGCTTATTATGTTTACCAAATCCGGTGTTAGTTCTCTTCTGTTTCAGGGATGTCGATCAAATATGAGCCATTAGAAGGCACAAAATCATCCTATATGGTTTAAAGCAATAAAGAAAACAGCCATAAACACAATTATTATACTAGAAACCCTATTAAAATGTTTTTAATATGATGTGCCTCACATTCATGAGGCTCGAGCCTCGTGCTGCACCTTGCGCTTTTGCTTTGAGCCTTTAACAACTTTACGGCAAGAAGATTAACAAAATAAACAAAGCTTCCAATTTGAAACTACACACCACCACACCCGACAATACCAACAATAATGGAATAAACAGCTGCAATTTAAAATTACACACCTGGAAACCCGACAATACCAACAATATCTCCACGTTTCACCCCAGAATGGAACTTAGAGAATTCAGCTTCATCCAAATCTGATATCCTGTGAACTCATAAATATGTTAGTAAGTGTATATTTTCTGCAGTTTACAACTCATACAAAATATTGAATCAAATTCATAAAAAATGTCAACGGAAATAAAGACAGACTAGAGTCAAAAAATAAAGTTTTCAACTCATGACTCAAATCCTAAGCTTTCAACATGTGACTTATCATAAGAGCCAGGATAGCAAGATAATACATGTAAACACAAAATTAAAGTTGAGTGTTAACACGTACTAAAATTTAACAAGTTCACTAACGATGGCAACATACGTGTTCAAAAACTATGCAGCATAACTGCATAAGAAGTGTGAAAAGAATACAGCCTATTTGTTATTTTCTATGACAGTCGATTTGAGTCAAGACCAGTCACTCAGTACCTAGCAAGTTGAAGTTCAAGTCGAGCGTTTTTACGAGTTGTACCACCGAGTAGCCTTGTCTAAGAAATTAATTTTACTCTACTCGTATGAGTTAACAACTATGGTCGAATATCAACTTTTTAGTAGCTATAGGACCAATACTTAACCTCTAATCCAAATAGGCATTGCAAGAACAATTAGATCCTTTGGTATAACAGATTAGCAACATGTAAAACATAACTCTTCTAAGAAATTGAAATATAAAATCGATTGCCGGTGAAGTAATTCTATTTTTCCTGGTTCATTTTCTAATAAGACACCCATTCCTCAAAGAAGCCGACCAATTAAGAAAAGAGTGAAATTCTTTACTAGTTTGCAATAAAGATAGTTCTCAGCTACCTTGCATCAGTCATAACTTGCACTTTTGCACCGCATCCATTCAAATCATAAAAGTACAGCTTCGATGACGAAGACCTTTTGCTCATCAGTCGCCCTAACAAGAGTGCAATTATCAACATTTATTGTAAACATCATAATCAATGTTAGAGGTCGTGCACCAGATGCTACTCACCAGCCAAAGATACTTGCACATCCTCTAGATGGTCCCCACTATTTAAATTTCCATACTGCTCTACATATTCGAGAACAGACATTGAGACTTGAAATTTGTGAGGATATGGATTTAGCCCTGCTTCCTTTTGAGCAGCAAGTACTTTCAGCCGATTCTCAAAATATTGCTGCAAGCAAAATATAAGTGACGATGATAATCAATTTAGTTTACTGAAACTGCCAATTTAAACAGGTTAATTGTCCCTGTATCACTGAAATTCAAAGAGAAGTCGCATACTGGGGAGTGGGGACCTTCTAGAGCTGCTTGTAATGATCATATACGTAAAAGCAATTTGTGTGGCATTAAAGCCTAGAAGCCAATTTTTTCTTCTTTTTTAAGGTACTTCATGGATGACTAATAAATATATCAATATAAAAAAGTCTTCATAAGATAGTTGAAGTAGATATCCATGTAGTCAAATGGAAAAAAATCAATAAACGGACAATTCTCTCAATTAAATATAGATTTTTCTTGATCCGTGCATAACAGCTTTGACAGGTAAATAATAATATTAAGGATCCAATAATAAAAATGTTGCCACAGCATTGAAGGACGGGAAAAGAAACATCAATTAAGTTGTACGGAAAATGTCTTGCAGAGACATATAGATATTAAGGATTAACCTGAGTGAATCTTTGCAGTTTTCAACAGACACCACATGCCACTTTTTAAAGCTTTAAACAAGATCCAAGTACTAAAGATACGAGCCCATGAGTTTAGGTCAACATACGAGAAGTATTTGGACACAGCTTGTCAGCTTTAATATGTAAAACAAATAAAAATATACCGTTGGATCCATGTCTTCATCGTCTGCAGCAGCCTGCTTCTGGACAGCTGATTTTGGCATAGCAGCAGCCTGAGAAGAAGACATGATACCATGATGATACTTAAGTCTAAGAATAACAAAAAAATTAGATAACCTAGAATAGTCTGTCTAATTTCACAAAATAAAACTAATACTGTAGAACAAACTAAAAGGGTTGTGTAATCCCTTTAGTAGTGAGGATCACATTAAAACATTATCACAACCCTTTCTCAATACATTACTGCAGTATACAGAAACATAATCCCTTCGCTAGTTAATCCAAAACAAGGAAAATAGTAATTTCAATGAGAACCAGCACACAACATGTTATTTCATTCAAACAGAAAATACAGATTGCAATGAACTTCACAACATCAGAAATATAAATATATGTACGTATGTATACTTACACACATGTATAGGGCTAAGATCAGGTGAAAACAAGGAAACTCGGTGAGTATGAAATTTAACATTATGTTTTACACCTCAAAATAAAACTTCTAAAATTAAAATTCTTTTTGCAAACTCTATGATCAAACAAACAAAAAGTGATGTGAAGGTTCGTTTGCAATAGAACAAAATCCAACGAAATCTTCACTGTGAAGGTTTCCGTTATTTGTGAAAGTTTCACGCCTTCAAAGTGAAGTTTTTGTGGAAAAAAGATTATGAAACCAATGAACTAAACTCATTTTTCATCTCAATGTCTCCATTCATTTTCTACCTGTACTCTTATCAAACAAGCAACACTCCATAAATTCAAAACTAGCAACCATAATTTCCTTTATCTCCATATCTGCCTATTAATTTATCTGTAATGTTTTCCAAGCGTGAATTCAAATTCCAAAATCCCTAATTACACAAATTCGTACTCTTCTTTACAAAATCATTCAATAAATTATGAATCAAAACCTTTTTCTCCTTCTCTTCTTCCTTACGCCGTCTCTCTTCTTCCTTTTGCTTGTTCTTCAGTTCCTTCTTACGAGCACTTCATAAACAATACATATAAATCGTTAAACCCTAGAAATAACGCCACTAGTCATATTTAAAAGGATATAAAAAAGAAGAAGTTACTTTTTGCTCAAAGATTCTGCTTCTGGTGGTGCGGATGAAGAATTTTCGATTGGAACGTTACTCGCCGGATCCGCCATTGTTGACGGTGTGTGAAGGAATTAGGGTTTTGAAAAGTGGTTGAATGACGGCTGAACTGTGGGTTTTGTATTTGTGGTAGTGTTGGAATTAGGGTAATGTTGCTAGTTGAATGAAAACAAGAAGAAGGTTAATATAGGAAACTTCGTAGGGCGGGTAAGGGTATAATCGTCAGATAGTAAACTATATTTGTCAAGGCACCTGATACTTGAGCACCAAGTAGTGATACTTGAGCACCAAGTAGTGAATCACATTATGATTTTCCGGAGTATAAAATATCGACTAAATAAATTAGATTAATGTAATTTAACGAGGGAAAACAACCTCAAACTTTGCGTTGCTGAGCAATATTTAATTTATGCTCTTAGTTAATTCATCTAAAATATTTAAAGTTTTGATTCTAATGTACATTTTATCGAATGTTATGATTTCATAACATTTACATTTATATATTCAAACTGATCGTCGTTAAACCTACATATTTTATCAAATTAAATATTACAATCACTATTTATCGAACAATTTTTTTAATCAAATCGAAAAGTTTTATAATATAAATGTTTACTGTTACATAGTACTTAGTTAAACTTAATATTTAGAACAACCATATAATCAAAAAATAGATAAATAATTAACTCCAACTCAAAAAACCTCTCAAAAGTTTTTTGTCTAACACATACATACATAAACTCGCAAAAAGATTTTTGACAATAACTCAATTTTTATAAATGTATTAAACAAAAACCTTTAAAAAAAACTTTCAAAAATTTTTATTTACTTGAAAGATTTCTCATTGAAGATGCTCTCATTTCTTTTGTCTATTTAATAGTTTTTAAGTTTTCAAATGTTATTGACTTTATATCAATTTTGAGTTGATAAATAATGTTACATATTTTTATTTACTTAAAAGATTTGTCATTGGAGATGTTATCATTTATGTTTGTTTTTTTGGGCTAGACACGGTTGAAAAGAGTTTACATCGAAAACCTCTTATTATGGTATTTTAATATTTTTAATATAACCATTATCATCAATTTATTTTAGAACGTGCTCAATCTATTATGCTGAAACCTCGATTTCACGTTATCTTTTCGTTAACATGATTTAACCAACAAAACTTTTAAGATAATTTTGATACTTTTGTTAAGTAAATCTCATAATTGCCTTTTAATTACTTATATAATAATTCGTTAATAATTTTTTAAGTACTTAAATGATAAGAATAATAAGCAAACTATAATGGTATCAATATTAAGAAATATAAATAAAACTAATCACTTATCAGTTATATATCATTTACCTAATTTAGATTATACATGTATGTGGGATACATTGTAAAATTTTCTATAAAATCCTTAATCCAAACACAATAGTGACATGGAATGAGAATCATAATCATTTTGAAGCTCATCTCCTCACCCGGGTTTAAAAAAAACCAATTTTGAGAGTTTCATTCTCAATTTTCAAAAGCTAGAACCTTTAAACAAACACATTCTATCATTTATCTTCGCTTCCATTGCCATTATTACATATCAAGATCCTTAGTCCAAACATATCTTAAGCAGTATGAATAATAAGCAGACTATAATGATGGCAATACTAATATATATATATAATTATATGTATAGTTAATCACTTACCATTGTTATTCTCACATATCAAAATCCTTAATCCAAACACATCATAAATGACATATAAAACCTCTTAAACAAACACCTTCAATCATTTTCACATATGAAAACCGTTAATCCAAAACACACCCTAAATAATAAAAATAGTAAGCAAACAATAATGATAGCAATGCTAGAATTCTAGAATATCATTTATCCATTTTTGAATGTGAGATAAAATATAGAATTACGAAAAATATTACCCAATGACAAAAATTGTGAGATAAAATATAAAATTACTCTTTTACTAAATGACAAAACTAATACTATGAAATTACTAAAATACCCTTGCAACATGTCAACTTTTGAATATGAACGTTATTATTCATGGCATATCAAAATATTATAATTTCAGATATCCGTATTATTTTTATTTTTCTTTGACAGGAATTTTTTTTATTAATAAGTCGAAGAATTTTTTTAACAATGGAGTGATTTGCTGATCTATATATGTTTTTTCAACTTACTTTTAATTTTTCGTTTAGTCTTTGAAATTAAATTATGTGGGATCTGTATATAAATCCTTAATATTGTGATTCTAAAATAGTAGGTTGTTGCCATCTGATGATATACACATATAGTTAGGTTTATATATGTTCAAAGATATCGGATGCTATAAACAACATTATATAGTTCGCGTTTCTACAAACAATTATCAAAGTCTCAAGAACTGCAGATGATTTAATATAAGGTCATTCAGGAGAATGTTAAGAATCAATTGATGAGTTTAAGAGTTAAAACTCAAGGGCTGTTAGTAAAGCTGCTTCTATATGGGGAAAATGGGAGAATATGTGACTGGTTTGTGTTTGAATAAGATTTGGAGTGGTAGTTTTGCTTTTAAGATTAGTAAGTAATGAAAGATGAGGTTAGTGAGTATGAAAGATGGGACTACTTCCCAGTAGGTGGTAATTGGGGTTATTCCGGATAGCATTGCATGGAGTATTGGCTTTCAGTTTGCTGCAATTTACTTTGTTGGTTGTAGTGAAGCTTGAATTTGTGTCTTGTTGTATGTGGCCTATTACGGGGGGCATGTCTTCCATTTAGTTTGAATTTTGCGTAAAACTCTTATAAGTTTGGTAATTGATATATTTTTGCCTTTCAAAAAACAACTGAAAATTATATTATATGTAGAGTTGCATACAAAAACGATCCACCACATATAAGTTTGGTAATTAATATATTTTTGCCTTTAAAAAACAACAACTGAAAGGTAGATTATATGTGGAGTTGCATACAAAAACGATCCACCACATATCAAATATATCATAACAAACTTCAAACAAAGCATAACTTCCTCTAGTAAAATACAAGTATTTATAAAACCATTATTAGGAAATTCAACAACAGATGTTGAATGCCAAAAGCCCATTTCCAAAGTTAACATAAACCTTGGTGGTTCTTATATAAGTACATCACTTACAAGCATTTACATGAAAACTCTATCTACAATGGACATCACTATCGGTGTAAACTGGCTACATACAAAAAGAGACCCAACGGAGTTCCCATCGATACTCAAATACATTAAAAAGTCGATTAAAAAATCTGGACTTTGAAAAACATACAACTCTTCATCTTTTGACGCTGCTTGAAACTTTGATCCCTGCAAAATAACAAATCATACAGTTTAAATAACAAAAAATAAAATGTCTACAAGCACTCGTATGATTCAATCTGTTGATTTCTTAGTTTAAGTGCTCGATAAACATAGCTACATTTACTTTCATCAGTTGGAAAATTTCAAGTTTTTTCTACGGAAAGATCTGATCAAAGTATTCCAAAGGTGGGAAGAACACGACCATGGGTTTTATGAGAAATCTTGAACTCAAAGGTGATAATTATAGGAAGTGAAAGTAATCGAAGAACAAGACAAGGCTGAAGAAACTCAATTATTCCATAGCAATATAGCATAGAGCACTAGAAATAAGAGATGTAAAGTTTGACTTTGAGGTCAAACTTTAGCAACTTCATATTCCAGAACTTTTAACTATTACTGTATGTTTAAACAAAGACTAATATTCAAGACAACTACTGCAGACTTGCAGTTACAATTTTTTTAATGTCAGACATGTAAAACAATTTTATGTTAACTTTAAGTTATGTGTCTACCTCAAAGGGCCAAAAGGTATCTATGTTTCTAGAAAATAGGGAGTACTAAAGATCTTTAAATCAGGTGAACGTTTTAACGCGATCTACAAGCTGAGGTTAAGACATTAGTAAAGGTGGAAATTTCAATTAATTCAGGTTAAAATGAAAACAAGTTAGAATTCACCCAAATTTTATCTGATACATATAAAAGTGCAAAATTCGTTTTGCTGAAATAAATCAGATATGGTTATAATATGTAACACATTACTTTTTATTAAGATTCAATAAAGGAAAGAACAAAAATAGAGGTGGCAATTTCGATCCGCTTACTTAGGAATGGGTCAATTACTTCTTATGCATAAAACAAGTTAAATTACTTCATTTCAGATTTGGACTACTGTTTTTTTCCTTCACAATTAACGGTTTAATTATTGTGTACGTAAAAGACAAAAACGTTCAGTTGACAAATGGAGAAAATGAAGTTCCAATACCTTCCATGAGGCTCGCCATCTGCCTTTGGCTGCAATACCCCTAAATCTTGAATTATCACAGCAAAACCTCTCACCTTCAAGGGCGATTTCAGTAACTTGAGCCCAAAACACAACAAAATGCCAAAAACGCGACTCATTTGAGATGGTCATAACACAACGTTTGTCCGAGCAAGAGAAGCAAGTGTTTGCAAATTCTGCTCATCAAAAGAATTGTCATTTTTTCTAATATTTCCCACAAATTCTAAGGCGTCTTGATACTTCTTAGCTCTACAATATCCATCCACAATCGTCTTATAAGTTAGCATATTCGGCCTGCAATTATGCTCAATCATATAGCTAATCACATCATTAACTTCCAAAAACAACCCCTGAGCTGCAAATCCAGCAACAAATGTGTTATACGTAACAATACACGGCCGTATCCCGTTATTTGTCATTTCCAAAAGTACCCTTCTAGCTTCATCCATCAAACCCTGTCTACAAAATGCCTTAATGACAGTATTATAGGAAACAAGATCAGGTTTTCGACCCGATTTCTGTATGTTTTTGAGGATTTCTTCAGCTTCCCAACATTCACCTGTTCTTGCATACATATCCATTAACGTATTGAAAGTAACAAGATCCGGCTGCAACCCATTATTGTAAATTTGATTTAACATATTGCGAGCCTGGTCATAAATCTTGTTTCTTGCATAAATTGAAAGCATGGAATTGAATATAACAAGATCGGGTTTGTATCCATGTTTATGCAATTCTTGAAATGCTTTCTCCATGCCAAGAAGTGATTTACACTTGAAATTTGCAAGAATAAGCGTCCTCAAAAGCATCCAACTTGGAAAGATTCGACCTTCATATATTTCTTTTGCCATCATCTCTAACCCTTTTATATTCTGCCCTTTTGAGTAACAATGAAGCATCAAAGAATAAGAAGTTTCACTAGGCTTAAACCCTTTACTTTTCATGTTTGAAATAACCGATTGGGCTGCTTTCCAATCTCCTTTACGGGCTAAAGCATTCAAAAGTGCATTATAAGTTGTGATACACGGATTAAACCCAACTTTAATCATTTCTTGATAAACTTCATTAGCATCAATTTCCAAACCGCATCTCCCGTATGCACTTATTAATGTGTTGAATGTGTCTCTATCAGGCTCAAAACCGCAACTTTTCATCTCACGTAAGACCCAATTCACATAGCGATGCATACCTTTGTTACCACACATAGCAAGCATTGTGTTCCAAGTGACACGATTAGGTGAAACTCCATTCGTTTTCATATCAAGAAGAATCTCCATCATCTCTTCAGATCTTGACTTTCTACCTAACATTCCAAGAATTGAGTTAAAAGTACAAACATTAGGGACACAACCAGATTTCTTCATTAGATTGAATAAATTAAACGCCTTTTCTTCCTTTCCACATTTCCCATATGCATCTATAACCGTTGTATATGTGATTGCATTCGGTTTTACACCCTTTTGAGTCATGGTGTCTATTAAAGCCGCTCCTTCTTCATGAAATCCCGCTCTCACATATGCAGCCACAAGCTCGTTATATGTCACTAAATCAGGTGGGCACTTGTTGTCCTCCATTTCTTTTAAGATATTTAAGGCCTCTAAGTACATACCCGCCTTCCCAAACACTTGGAGTAACGAATTGTAAGTGTAAGTTCCCGGTTTGTAGTTTTGAGCTTTTAAATTTTCAAAAAACGTCTTTGCTTCTTCTAACAATCCTTCTCTACCACATGCGGATATAACTGTACTACACGTAAATTCATCATATTCAAGCCCTTCGGTTTTCATTTCCTTCAAAAGATCCAATATTTTATCCCACGAACGACCCATTTTGCCATAAACATCCAACATAACATTGTAAGTAACCAAACTAGGCGATAGCCCAGTAGCCTTCATTCGGTCAAACAAGCTAATAGCTTTTTCGTACTTTCCACTACACGAATGCGAATGAAGTATTGTAGTGAAAGCACGAACATCAAGCGAATGATCCACAACATCAAACTCATCAAACAACTTTGACATAATTTTATGTTGCGACTCCCTACCCAATATTTTGACCATTAACTCAATAGCATTATTATCAAGATTAAAACTTCTATTAGTCTTTGAATTCTCCGCTACAAATTCAAACAAACAGAGGGCCTTTTCCCAGTTACCTAAGAGATCCAATCCCTTTATAAGACTAACCAAATCTACTTCAATCAACTTAGACTTTACCGAATAAAGATACATTTTCAAATTAGATAAAGACTGTTCTAAAATACAATCTAGCATCAACTTACACTCTTTTGAAAGAAACTCAAGTGACCCATCATCATGTTCCAATAATTGAAGTTTTGGGTCTTCAAGTGTAAGAAGTGAAGTTGAATAAGGTTTCTTGAAATGGGTTCTTTTAAAAGCATGTTTTCTTGAAGAATTGTGAATAGATGTGAACTGGGTATTGCTTGATTTCACTGACTGAAGTGGTTTTTGTTTGTGGGCGGTGGTGGGTGGTGGAGATGAAAGGTGAATTAGGTGTTGCAAGAGTGGATCAATGGTGAAAGATTGTGGAGATGGTGGTTGTGGTGGCAAAGTTTTGGGGTTGAACCCTAATCTTTGTTGTGGGTTTGATTGTGTTGGTTTTGTTAATTGAAGTGGAAGAGCAGGTCTATTTGGGAGGAAAGTGCCCTCCATTTTTGCACCAAATTAAAAAGATTAAAACTTTAGGGTTTTGGGGAAGAAAGTGATGGTTTTATTGAGTTGGGTAAGATTGGGTGATTGTAGTTGAAAGGAAGTCATGGATGGATGGATGGATGATTGTTTGGATTGTGACCATATATGTGTAATGCGGATGAGATGCAGGCATGAAGTGTATCTATGTGTGTGTACGTGTGACACTGTTGGTAACCTGTTGGTCCTTCAAGAAAGTTTACTCTTTTTGTCCTTTAAAAGTTTATTTTTTGGTCCTTCAACTATGATTTTTATTGAGAACATGTATTCCTTTGTCCGTTCCAAATTAATTATTTTTCGATCTCGTTATTTTTACGTGTTTCAAAATAAGTTTTTTATTTTTAAAAATATATATGCAAGCATAACAAATGGAACGAAGTATACATGGACTCAAAAATATGTAGTTCTGTGGACATATAAATATGCGAGTATTCTAATATTCTATATCCATGTGTTGTCGGAAAAAAAATGCGTACTATTCATAAATTGTTTGAATGGTGATGGTTCTTGAAGCAGATTACTCAATAAAGGTGGTAACAAAGGTGTCCAAATGTGTATGTGCGTAATGTTGAGCAATGAGATAATGGTCAATAGTATGAAGATATGCATAATTCGTATCCTCAGTAATTAAATCAGAATGGATTTTCACAAAGCAGAAACAAAAACATATTATATAATTGAAAGTAAGCGTGTAAATGGATTCTCAGAAAACAAAAACAGAAAGAGATACAGAGATGTATTATAATCATTTAGTCAATCTTTAGATCATTTAAAATGTAATGATACAATACAATGACAATTTCATCATATATTTACTGTTGTGTATAAATCACGGTTCATCAATTAATACTAGCAATAAGTACTTAAATATCTATCATCTCCAACTCGATCAAAACAAACAAGTTTGACCAGATAAGTCAAACAAAGTCATAATAATCCCAAAAAACTTACCACCCCCTCTTTTCATAATAATCATCCATCCAAACAGTGTTTTGAAATCCGGGTCGGGCCGGCCGGTCGAACCGGTCGGACCGTGACCCGGAAGGATGACCGGGCGAAAAGGGAGCGGGTTAACGGGCAGTCAACCTAAGTCAAATCCGGCCGGGTTTCCGGTTGAACCGGGTTGACCCGGTGACCCGGACCGGGAAGACCCGTTTATAAAACCAGATCTACCAGCTACCAAACAGGGATTCTTCTTTTTGTATCATTTGATTCCTAACTCCACCTCCGACCACCACTACTCCGCACCCTCACCTCCGGCCACCATCACGCCACACCCTCCAGCCCACCTCGCCGATCACCACTGAACATCAGCGCCAAACCCAGAAGTAAAGAAATGGCGTGCATGTTATTCATTTGTTTATGTTTTTCACTTGTTTCCTCCTAACCCTAAAACCTAAAATCGCAACACCACCATTGCCGCACCACCACCACCGCCGCACCCCCGCCCCTTCTGGCAGCCACCACCGCCGCCGCACCCCCTTCCGGTAGCCACCACCGCAACCTCCTCTGGGCTTCATCCACCACCAGCAGCCTCCTTCGGACAAGGTATATCCTTTTTTCAATATATGATCAGAATTTAGTGAAATTGATAATGGAAAGAAAGAAAAGAATGGATGTAGTATTAGATAGACATGGATTAGGATGATGTTGACAATGATGATAGAAAAAGAAAAGGATGAGGATGAGGATGATAGAAAAAGAAAAGGAAAAGAGATATTGATATTTTGGGAAAAAAAGTTTTTGACTTTTTTGAAGTACAAAAGGATGAGGACTTGCAGCTTTCACGTGGGTTTTGTGGAATAAATGAGTAGTAGGTGAAAGTAGTTTGGGCTTTGAAAGTTTGGGCTTGGATTTGAAGTACAAAAGTAATTTGGATTTGGACTACAAGACAACCAGTTTGAACTTGGGCTATGAAGGACAAAAGTGATTGGACCGGCCGGATGGACCGGTTGGACCGGCCCGATCGGAACCGGAGGCCCATCCGGGTCGATTAAAAAAACGGTTTTCAAAACGCTGCATCCAAAGCCAATTGATATTTGATTGAATTAACCCGAACCAAAGTTGAGTGTGCTATTATACAAACACAAAATGTCAACAAAAATGTCAAAAGATAAAATATTATAATTCCGATTCTAATTCTGATGGGTATCTAACTAATTATATTTCCTCCTGATCATTCTCTTATATATTAGAAATAACATAATGCTAAGTTCATTCTTACAAATATCTCAACTATTTTATATTTGATTACGTTTGTTTCATCCTCGTATGGGTACCACTCTAGTTTAACTAATGGAATCTACAAAGAAACAATTAAATATTTAAATCGGGTTAGAGGTTATTTGAGATTGTTTATTTAAGCGTTTATCTGCTTATTTAATTATTTTGAAATCAAAGAAGCAAATACAAATACCCTTATAAAAGTTGTTTATCTCTTATTTGTTATTTCTTAAGGAAAAAACACTTAAAATACACATATTTAACATATACTTGACTTTTAAACATATAATAAGTACTTATAAATAAGCAATCAGAAACGCCCCTTAACTCCTAAAAAGTAAGACACCACAACTACAATATAGCGTACCATCTCGGGTCAATATGTGCAAACGAGGGGTAACTTTAAACTCTGATGTTTGTGTTCTATGTGGTTTGGCCTCAGAAAATTTGGATCATTGCTTATTAAAACGCCACTTGATGAAGCCTGTATGGTTGAAGATTTGGAGATGGTGGCAAATCCATTCAATGCAATACCACTCTCTAT
Organism: Logfia minima; assembly: GCA_963921325.1. NCBI lineage: Eukaryota > Viridiplantae > Streptophyta > Magnoliopsida > Asterales > Asteraceae > Logfia > Logfia minima. The sequence continues at coordinate 36,080,256 of OY992767.1, forward strand.
TAGACATAATTACCGGAAAGTTAACAAATAATAAGAACAAGGTGATTGCGAAGTTATTGAACGGTGTTTTCTATGTCACCAATTGGACGATTTGGAGTTGGAGGAACACAATTCTACATGCTTTGGATCAAGAAAGAAACAAGTTGCAACAAGTGGATACATTCCCCCGAATTCAACGTCTTGCAATCTTATGGATGAAGAACAAATGTGCAAGAAAGATTTTGAAGTTAAGTTTGTAGATTCTTAGCCCTCGTGAAATTGATCGGGTTAAATCATATGTCATCTTAATATAGTAGTGGTTTTGGTACCTTTTTATGTAAATATTTATAACGAGGAGACAATCATCTCCTTTGAATTTCGATGTTGTAGAGATTTTAGTGTACTTTATTTGAGACTTAATAAAATTCATTGTTTTTAGAAAGTAAAAAACAAAAATATATTGTACCAAAACATCAACTCTAAGATCCTCAAAAGCTCCTTAATTGCTTGCCATATTTTTTTTTAGTTGGTAATTTGATTCTTCTATAAACAACTCCTTTGCTTGGCTTACCTATAGTCTTATTTTATGTTTGACGTCTAAGCATCAAGATCTAGTGTTTTTTAACAGGTTCAAGCCTAATCATATATTTGATCATTATTTAGTTTACTTAAGACTCGTATCAATGCCTATGGTCGGTGATACACACACCTCTTATTTTGATAATAATAAAAGGTAGACACATATCGCACTTCTTACTAAATATAAATATAGATATTCATATGTCCATAAACCCAAGAAAAATACAACATCAAATAAGGGAAAGGGGACAAATGAGGCTTGGTTAGGAATTATAGAGCAGATCCATATCTTATCGGCACTCATGTATTGACTGATGCGAGTAAGTGAATATGACAAAACTCGGGAAGGTAGGAACGAAGTTTGTGCCTTTGTGGCACAAATCATGTAGAAACCATAATATAAACCATCAATTTGTAACGGTATCTAATATTATGATACGTGTTATGTTGTAAAATTTATCTAATTTGTTACAAAAATACCGTAACCAAATTATTAAGTCGTTGAAATGCAAATAATAAAACATCGATAGATTAAAATCGTATTATCACAAATTATATGTTTTCATTTCTTAAGAAAATGAAAGTATTAGATTACGCTATTGGAAACTAAAGCTCTGTATCTACGAGTCAATTTTGGCAACTATTGCTTGAATAATGAAGTGGATATATAACAATCCCCAAAATTGACTTATTGAAGGTTATTCCATTGTAAAAACAGTATCATATTAGATTCAGAAGTCATACATAAAATGACATACATTTTGATCATTTAGTTGCAAAAAGATAGAATTGATCGAATATTTAATCTTATCTTAGCTACGTATAACTGATATAATGCATATTTTTATTTCTCCCCCTCTAAGAATTATTATGCATATATATATACACTTTATTAGGTACGATCATAATGCACCAGTACATAGTACCTTTTCAATTTATTTTTCAATCAATAATACATGACAATTTATTTCTCAGTTAATCATTAGAATACATATGTGCTTGTACCAAATAAATATGCATAATTTTCTAATACATTGACTTATAAATATTAGGATGCTAAGAAAATATATGTTTTCGAAACAATTTCATGGCTACGGACCTTAATTACTAATTATTAAATTCTTATTAATACAAATATTATTAAATTATAAACTAGTAAATTTATAAAATTTGATTCACATACTATTAATTATTAATTATTAAATTCTCATTAATACAAACACTATTAAATCATAAACTAGTTAATTTATAAAATTTAATTAACATACTATTAATTATTAAATATTAAATTTTCATTAATACAAATATTATAAAATTATAAACTAATTGATATGTGACATTTAATTTTAATTAAACTTCTCTTAGGGTCAATATTGCTTTATGGTATTCTTATTTATACGTTTAAAAGAGATTTCGACATTCACTTACCATACCTAATGTCTAGTAATTTAGGAGTGTTATTCAGTTAATTTATTTAACCCAATTCAAATATGGTCACGTTATTCGAGTTCAAGTTATATGGATTCGGGTCGGATTCGGGGAATGTATTTAAACCCGAATAAGATGATATTTTAAATTTTTCATCTTGAACAAAACTTAAACTTTACAAATGACATTAATAATTTATATTAATTTTCATAAGTAATTAATAAGTACTTATAATTTATAGATGTATTCATATATATCATAATTAACTTATATATAGTTATATTTGTATATTAAAATATTTATCTATAACTTGATTCAAATAAGACTCGAGTTATTGGAATTTGAGTTATTCGAGTTCGAGTGATCGAATAAGCTTCATATTCGAGTTATCTAGGTTCGAGTTCGAATTAGTAGTTTGAATTCAATTAATCGTAACACCCCTAAGGTAACTATATTTATCGTTGGCTGCTGCTTCAACATTGGTTAGCTTTACTATTACATCATATGATCAGTCTAGCGATTCCAAATCATTTTAGAAATATTAGCAAAACAAAACTAAAGAACTATAACTAATAACTAATTAAATATAATTTGGGTGCTCATTGGTTACATAAATGCGTTACGCCAATTAATGCAATTAATATGATTTAACTATAAAGGAACAATGTATTTCTTTAATATTTATCAAACATTACAAGTGATCATATATGTAATTTCATCACGACGTGACTGAGAGGTTTTTCCCAATACTATTATAATCGAGAAATGAACTGAAGTACGCCATCAATACAAGGATTGCAACTTTTACATCTTATTATTGAACCAATAGACACCTTTGGTTTTGTCATCACCTTCATCAGCCTCAACAAAGAAACATTCTGTTACTTCTCTCCACATTGCTTTCACAATTGGTGTGTCATCAAACTGATAGTATTCCCCTAAGATTGGTTTGATTGCTTTTGTTGCTTCCATTGCATGATAATGAGGAATTGTGAACAGCAAATGATGTGCAACATGTGTGTCCGTGATGTGATGAAGAACCGTGTTGAAAACGCCGTAATCTCTATCGATTGTTGACAATGCTCCCCTCAACCAGTTCCATTCAGTTGAGTCATAATGCGGTAGCGATTGATGAGTGTGGTGCAACCAAGTGATGACAACCAAGAACCCATAAACAATAACCAAAGGAGCAAAGTAGACCAATGCTAACCATGTGAACCCTTGTGCTAAGGCCAGCTTGTAAAGCCCGTAACTCGTCACTATAAGTCCGATATCAGTCACTAGTATTTGGAACCGTTCACGATCGTTATAAATAGGACTTTTTGGATCAAAATGGTTGGCGAATTTCTCATACTTTCGGCCAGAAACATTGAAACAAACGTACAATAGCCATCCTACGGTGCATAAAATGACAAGTCTCACGAGACGGCCAGGTGGTGTGTTGAGAAGTTTGGCAGCCGAATCTAGATTAGATTTCTTTTTTGGGACAAAAGATTCATCATGGTCAAGTGAGCCAGTGTTGGCATGGTGACGACGATGACTGTACTTCCAAGAGAAATAAGGAGCGAGCATACTAGTATGAAGAAAGTAACCAATAGTGTCGTTTAGCAACGGGTAGTCGCTAAAAGCTTGGTGACCACACTCGTGACCAATGACCCACAAACCCATTTGGACACTACCTTGAAGGATCCAATAAACGGGCCATGCCACGTATGAAAGGGTCGTCGGAAGGCGAGGGATGTACATGATGGCAACAAAGTAAAACAAGAAAGATAGAAAGAGATCAACAAAAAGGTAGGACGAAGATCGAAGTAGCGAACGATTGAAACAATGAGGTGGTATGGCTTTCTTTATATCACCAAGAGTGAATGGTGGTTTACTTGATGGTGCTCGCTTCACAACTTCAGGGTTCGAACTACTTCTCTCCATCGCATGGCCACCGGAACCCATTTTTTAAACTTATTTCCCTACAAATAATTAACCTCAATTTTATAGCTACAAATGTTACAAGTATGGTTAGATATTGGAAAATGAATACTTGTAGCTGAGAAGTGATAACTGCGGATATGATTTTTAATGGTGATTTGTGGGCTTATTTATACACGTAGAGCTCACTGGTTATAATTGATAAAATAAACAATGAGTTAGCTTATTGGGTCATATTTGACCAGCTAGCTAATTGGTGTTTGAAGATTTAGATGTTGCTTCGAAGTTGCTAAAAATCGAGCACGTGGACTCTTGACAAGTTTGCTACACGTGGAACCACCTACAGTAGAAAATTATAATAACTAAAGTTGTTTCTGTCCTTACAAATATGCAACCACCTTACTTTTGTTTATTTTAAATTTAAATAGTAGTCTACCATTTAACCAAAGCGAAACATACGCCAAGTTTTTAATGGGAAGTCTTTTAAAGCGTCTTGTATAATATAAAAGTATTTCTAAGTCGTTTTTTTTGTTTTTTTTTTTTCGTTTAACATATGGTGTATTTGGTAGCAAGTATTTGGGAGTGACAAATGACTAGTGGTTAGCAGTTTGGTTGAAAAATTTGTTTGACAACAAAACAATTAGAGTTTGCATATTGTCTAACTTTTTCCATTAAAATGCTTGATGAGCAAATATTTCCACTAGCAACTAGAGTTTTGTTTTTGAAATTACCTATATACCCTCAAATAACTTTATTATTTATGGAATTAGTTATTTATTTTAATGTGCATATGTCCTTTTTTATAATTTTACACTTTATAATTACTGCTACTACTAAGTTACCAAACTTTTTTTAAACAAACAACTACTGCTAACTGCCATTGCTATTACTTACTGCTACTGCTACGTGTCGTCAAACACACCCATATAAGCTTCACATGTTAGCTCATATATAACTTCTCCTGATATTTCCGATATATAAGTTTAGATGAGTGAAAACTTATTCAAAATTCAATAATTATATTCATGAGATTTCATTCTAAAATTAAAGGGTGATAAATGAAATAACTAATAATCATATATACAAATGTTAGTTTTTTCTTACTTTATAAAATGAAAGAGTCTTTTGCCTAACTGTATCATGATGATCCTCCCAATAATGAGGTTGAGGGTTCAAGTCATTGGTATAAGCCAATTGTATATAATCATGGATTAATCTAAATCTAAAACTCTTATAAAGGGTTTCTAACTTTCTTTTTTAATCCTTAAATATAGATATCGGAAATTACCATTGTATCCTTCACTTATTAAATATATAAATCATTCAAATAATACAATACCTTGCATAATAACTTTAAACATTTGTCTTTCAACATCAACATAAGAAATTTTTACTTGTTGGTGTGCGCAGGGTATAATACAAATATATATATATATATCTATATATATTCGTAGTAGTAAAGTGTGTTAATACTTGACTTTCTAACAAAAAATATATATATTTATATATATTATAATGTGAGATATGAATTTACACCAGCAAAATAAAGTAAAAAGTTAAAACGTCTTTTAAAAAAATTTATGTCAATAGAAATCTTATAAAATAATAAAATAAAATAAAAGTTTAGAATTTATATCGTACTCATAAATGATTATGGATTCACTCCGTGTTATGTTCTCGTTCATCTTTGAAAATGACATTTTGATCACTTAATTGATAATTAGATGATAACCTTAACTAATTAAGTTATTTAATATCTAATCTAATCTAGTACTAATAAACAAGGACTTTTAGCCATGTTCCAAAATGGAATATTATTTTGTGCAGCCTGTACAAGTAAGTGAGTGAGTGCGTGGATGAATGGGACAAATCTTGGGTCGTTAGAAACACACAATCTATTGATTAAAATGACATTTTGATAATTCGTTCTTCCAAACCATAAAAAATAGAGGGGCTTTAATAAAATAGAATAGTTTTGTGTAGCTTTTCTTTTATACTTTTGCAATATTAATTATTGATATCTAATTTATATTTATATGTCAATATTAAGTTAATCGTTGTACTCTATATATACTTATTATTAATAATTTTTTTTTACAGTTTTAAATCGTTTACAATTAAGTGGATTATGTTTCACTTTACTTAAATCGGTAATGACCATATGCATTCGTAAATAAACAAAAATTAATTAGGAGGTTACATATTTGTAAGGACAGAAAGCAATTCCGACTATTGGTAGTTCAATCTCTAACAAACTAGCCAAGAGTGCACGTGATGGATTTTTTGAGCAACTTCGAGGCAACATCTAGAACTTCAAACACCAACTAGCTAGCTGGTCAAATATTATGGCTCAATAACTTAATTGTTTATAAATATACCTACTGGGATTTACATATATATAAATAAGCTCACAACCCACCATTTAAAATCATATCGATCAACACCCAATGCATGTGTTTCAAAGTCTAAAACAAACAAATTTTCTTACAGGAAACTAAATATTCTCTGTTACAACTATTAATCTTGCAATATCTAGGCATACTTGTAACGTTTAATTCTTGTAGCTATAAAATTGAGGTTTATTATTTGTAGGGAAATAAGTTTAAAAGATGGGTTCCGGTGGCCATGCGATGGAGAGAAGTAGTTCGAACCCTGAAGTTGTGAAGCGAGCACCATCAAGTAAACCACCATTCACTCTTGGTGATATAAAGAAAGCCATACCACCTCATTGTTTCAATCGTTCGCTACTTCGATCTTCGTCCTACCTTTTTGTTGATCTCTTTCTATCTTTCTTGTTTTACTTTGTTGCCATCATGTACATCCCTCGCCTTCCGACGACCCTTTCATACGTGGCATGGCCCGTTTATTGGATCCTTCAAGGTAGTGTCCAAATGGGTTTGTGGGTCATTGGTCACGAGTGTGGTCACCAAGCTTTTAGCGACTACCCGTTGCTAAACGACACTATTGGTTACTTTCTTCATACTAGTATGCTCGCTCCTTATTTCTCTTGGAAGTACAGTCATCGTCGTCACCATGCCAACACTGGCTCACTTGACCATGATGAATCTTTTGTCCCAAAAAAGAAATCTAATCTAGATTCGGCTGCCAAACTTCTCAACACACCACCTGGCCGTCTCGTGAGACTTGTCATTTTATGCACCGTAGGATGGCTATTGTACGTTTGTTTCAATGTTTCTGGCCGAAAGTATGAGAAATTCGCCAACCATTTTGATCCAAAAAGTCCTATTTATAACGATCGTGAACGGTTCCAAATACTAGTGACTGATATCGGACTTATAGTGACGAGTTACGGGCTTTACAAGCTGGCCTTAGCACAAGGGTTCACATGGTTAGCATTGGTCTACTTTGCTCCTTTGGTTATTGTTTATGGGTTCTTGGTTGTCATCACTTGGTTGCACCACACTCATCAATCGCTACCGCATTATGACTCAACTGAATGGAACTGGTTGAGGGGAGCATTGTCAACAATCGATAGAGATTACGGCGTTTTCAACACGGTTCTTCATCACATCACGGACACACATGTTGCACATCATTTGCTGTTCACAATTCCTCATTATCATGCAATGGAAGCAACAAAAGCAATCAAACCAATCTTAGGGGAATACTATCAGTTTGATGACACACCAATTGTGAAAGCAATGTGGAGAGAAGTAACAGAATGTTTCTTTGTTGAGGCTGATGAAGGTGATGACAAAACCAAAGGTGTCTATTGGTTCAATAATAAGATGTAAAAGTTGCAATCCTTGTATTGATGGCGTACTTCAGTTCATTTCTCGATTATAATAGTATTGGGAAAAACCTCTCAGTCACGTCGTGATGAAATTACATATATGATCACTTGTAATGTTTGATAAATATTAAAGAAATACATTGTTCCTTTATAGTTAAATCATATTAATTGCATTAATTGGCGTAACGCATTTATGTAACCAATGAGCACCCAAATTATATTTAATTAGTTATTAGTTATAGTTCTTTAGTTTTGTTTTGCTAATATTTCTAAAATGATTTGGAATCGCTAGACTGATCATATGATGTAATAGTAAAGCTAACCAATGTTGAAGCAGCAGCCAACGATAAATATAGTTACCTTAGGGGTGTTACGATTAATTGAATTCAAACTACTAATTCGAACTCGAACCTAGATAACTCGAATATGAAGCTTATTCGATCACTCGAACTCGAATAACTCAAATTCCAATAACTCGAGTCTTATTTGAATCAAGTTATAGATAAATATTTTAATATACAAATATAACTATATATAAGTTAATTATGATATATATGAATACATCTATAAATTATAAGTACTTATTAATTACTTATGAAAATTAATATAAATTATTAATGTCATTTGTAAAGTTTAAGTTTTGTTCAAGATGAAAAATTTAAAATATCATCTTATTCGGGTTTAAATACATTCCCCGAATCCGACCCGAATCCATATAACTTGAACTCGAATAACGTGACCATATTTGAATTGGGTTAAATAAATTAACTGAATAACACTCCTAAATTACTAGACATTAGGTATGGTAAGTGAATGTCGAAATCTCTTTTAAACGTATAAATAAGAATACCATAAAGCAATATTGACCCTAAGAGAAGTTTAATTAAAATTAAATGTCACATATCAATTAGTTTATAATTTTATAATATTTGTATTAATGAAAATTTAATATTTAATAATTAATAGTATGTTAATTAAATTTTATAAATTAACTAGTTTATGATTTAATAGTGTTTGTATTAATGAGAAATACATTGTTCCTTTATAGTTAAATCATATTAATTGCATTGATTGGCGTAACGCATTTATGTAACCAATGAGCACCCAAATTATATTTAATTAGTTATTAGTTATAGTTCTTTAGTTTTGTTTTGCTAATATTTCTAAAATGATTTGGAATCGCTAGACTGATCATATGATGTAATAGTAAAGCTAACCAATGTTGAAGCAGCAGTCAACGATACATATAGTTACCTTGGGGGTGTTACGATTTTCGAATCAAATAACTAATTCGAACTCGATCCTATAACTCAAATATGAAATATGAAGTTTATTCGATCACTCGAATCCGAATAACTCAAATTTCAATAATCCGAGTCTTATTTGAATCAGGTTATGGATAAATATTTTAAAATTTAGATAATCCGAATAACCACAAAAGTTATTTAATATTCAAATATAAGTATATATAAGTTACTTATGATTTATATGAATACAACTATAAATAATAAGTACATATTAATTATTTATGAAGATTAATATTATTTCAACACATTTATATTTTTTTATAAAACAAATAATATCAAAATTATTATAATTTTATTTTATATATTATGAGATTGTTTTTTTTATAAAAAAATACATTATATACAACTTAAATTTGTGTATCACAACTTTTATAACTTTTAACTGTGATACATTAATAATTTATAGGGTGTATCACATATTTTTTAAAAAACTTTTTATCAAATATTATAGAGCATAGTTTTTAAGGATTTTGATATAATTTTTTTTATCAATATTGTTAATCTTAAAAATAAAAATAAAAATGTTCAATTCTAACATTACTATCATACCAAACTAAACTATTTGAACCGTCCCCTTTTTACATATCATGTTCCTCATGTGTTGACAAAGATAATATTACGAAACATATATGTACTCCCTTATAAAGTTTTATTATGTTTCGTCTTAAAAAATATCATAAATTTCTAAATTACCCATATATTTTTTTGTCCTATAAACTGTGTAACTTCCATATACAATATCCAACAAATATTCAAACATTTTATATCTCCATTTAAATTTAAATTTTATTATTATTATATTTTTACAAAAATAGACACAACAATTTATATTTTTATCAAATTTCAAAATCACTTCATTCATAATTTCAGTATGCTCCGACTGAAATATTATCTATAAAATAATAAAAAATAATAATTATATTGCTATTAAAGGACAACATGTTGTTAAATGAAAATACACTTATAAAGAAATAACATATATAATTTGGTGATTTCCGCCACATTGCGCGGACAAAATGCAAGTATTCGTAAAATATAATATACACTTAAATATTTTTTATTGACATGATCGTGTCAGTTTAAATGAAAAAAACACAATTTATTTTATTATAATTAAATATGATGTATGTATACGGATAATATTATTGCATACTTTAGAAAGCTTGTTTTGAACCTTATAAATCATTTCCAACTAATAAAAATTCTCTAAATGCTTTGGATTTATATATATTTGTGTATTATTCGTGACATTTATTTAAACGTATAAGTAAAAAAAAAAGATTCTTGATTTTTTTGTTTGTTTTTTGCCCAACATGTAACGTGTGAAGGTTGGTGTAAGCTAACCCTCCATATCGCTTCTTTCCCTTGACATACATACGTAGTTCGTTTATTCGCCAAACTTCGTCCACACCCCTCATTCCCATATTCACCCAAAAAATATCCCAAAAGAACAAGAAAACCCTAATTTCACAAATTCATTTCAATTTCACCGCAATTCACTTCACTGTCTTTACAATTTCATTCTCAACTCAACCAATCACTCAATCGTTTGATTTCATACCCAATTGCTGTTCAATAACTAGGGTTTCGAATGGGGTGAAGTTGTTACTTTTCGTAATTTTTGCAATTTATGGAGTGGGATAGTAGTAACTCTGATTTGAGCGGTGACGAAGAAGGTTTCTTATTGAATGATGGAGGTCCGTTACCGTTCCCCGTTGATAGTTTGCTTCAACCCGCACCGTGTGGATTTGTTGTTACAGATGCTTTGGAGCCTGATCATCCTATAATTTATGTTAATTCTGTTTTTGAAATTATAACCGGGTATCGTGCTGAAGAAGTACTCGGTCGTAATTGGTAAGTTCCGATTCTTTAAGATAGTATGTTGTTAATTACATTTTTTGTTGTTATACGTTTTCGTAAATGTAATTGACACGATTCGTGCTATAGTCTATTTGCATATTACGAGTGCTTATAGCTTATTTCGTACTCGATATTACTTAAGCTTTCGTTAATGCAACTGACATGATTCGTGCTATAGTCTATTTGCATATTTCGAGTGCTTATAGCTTATTGCATACTCGATAGTCACTTAAACTTATTTTAGAGCAGAGTGGAATGATGCTTATTCTAAACACCAAGTCATAAGCACCTAAAGTTATGCAATCGCAAACACTCCCTAAATTAGTAAGTACGGATGCTGTATGTAGGAAAAGTATATAGCAATGATTAAGCTATCCTTGTTTACCTATTGTATGTTTTGAACTTTAAAAGTTATTTGAATATGTACTGAACTTTACCCAGTGACCTTCATTGTTTAACTTGTAAATTTGATCAAGTTTCTTTAGCTGAAGTGGCAGCCATATAAGTTGTCATGTCATCAAAACTGGTGCCATGTAAATGGTTTGTAAGTTATAGGAGGTCAGATGCATAAAGTAGTAGTGAATTGAAACTTCGTTACATTAAATGGTAAAATTGAAAGTCCAACACATGTAATAGGAAAGCAGGGAGAGCAGGATTCATTCTATATTTCTATGTAGTTTTTCCAGGCAAGGTAATGTATGATGATGTGTTTTGGGTATAGCTATGTGTATTTAGAAGTAAGGGAGTATGACTTTGGACCGAAATGAAATAGTATTTTTCTATAGTTTTGCATATGAAAGCATTAAGCTTTTGGGTGATTACGTTTTGGGGGATTAGGGATTTTTAAGAATAAAGAAAGAACATGACATTATCATGCACTAAGAAACTTTGGCTCTTAATGGATGGCTAAAAGAATGTTACTACTACAGTATTATGTTGTACTATAATTGAAAAAAGGGTTTTCTTATAATGGTATAATAGGTACAAAATTTAGCTTAAGTTTCTTATTGCTTACCATTGATTGGCATGCGTAAGAATATCTTTAAAGGGATAAATGAAATGAGTTGCTATAGCGCATGGCCCCACTCTTAGAATAGAATGGGAATGATAGCTCGATTTTTTTATTTTATTTATTATCTGAAGAATATTTTCATTAGCATATATGTTCCATGAGAAAAAGTTCATTATAGCTAGATTGTTACGAGTAAATCAGGAAATCGTAGTTACTGAGTTAGTCTCTTTGGATACTTTGCCGTGACTCCATACTTTGAATATGCTTCCTCCCAAATACTGAATAAAGTTTCAATTCATCTTCAACAGCTTTCCAACTGTACTCGACTCTTATTATGCTAAAATGTACCAACTGTGGAGTAGGGTCCTATTAAGGACTGTACTGTTGTGGAACTACTCACGCAGTCACATCAGTATCTTGACGCAAATATATTTATTTATGAAGATTAGCTAGGTAATATGATAGATTAAATATAAGATGGTCTAGCTAGTTGTTTCAGGTTGTTGCCTCACTGGTCTTCTGACATCCTCTATCAAAGTCATAGTAACTGGAGTGGGTCCTCATTAAGTTATTGACTGAACAATTTTGAGTTATCCGTTGAACAGCTTTGACCATTTGTCTTTCACTCTTTTCTTAATGATCTGATCTTGAAATCTTCTCTAGCATCACGTGCTTGTAACTTTATGAAGTAGCAATCTGGTCAGTACTTATTTCCAGGATTCCACACAACCATATTTTAGGGTGACTGCCTGAGGGAAACATTAATAGAAATTGTTGTTTGAAGCTTTAATTTTTTTGGAAAACTAGTTAGTTTGGGGTTTATTGTGTACATGGACTTACGGTTTATGCAAATTTTAGAGTATGAGGAATAGATTAGACATTTTGCTGGCTGTTCTGATAAAATATTAGTTGAGATCTGATTTTTGCTCTTGTGGTGCTGGAAGATCGATTTGACTAAGTAAACAAAAGTGAACTCCTGTTATGGAGACCCATAAATCTTGTTATGATAGTTTTTAGTTCTTAATTAGATGTATATATATCATAGTTATGGACTAAGATGTCTTTTGAATACCCTTTGTTTTATGGTTGCTACTAAGTTTCCCTGTAGGTAATAAAACACATCTGGTTCTAATCACCATGGCTAGGGTTACCTAACATATCTCTTTGCAGTGCTTGATGGTTCATTAGATGTTTTCTTTGCAAGTCGGGTAGCTTGGTTATTAGCTTCCTTTTAATTGTATTTTTTACATAGATAAGTTGAAGTTAAAGTAGTAGAAGATGATAGAGAAAGATGAGAAATTGACATTGAGGTAGATGAACTCGGCTTATTGAGATGGTTGATTGTAAATTGAAGCCATAAAGTTCAAGATCTCTGATGATTGGTTGAACGCTTTGAAACTTGTGCACGTATGTTCTGTATCTACTACATACATTGAGCTTGTTAACTTTCTGTTCTATAATACCTACATAGTTTGCGTCAATTTTTTCGTTTGCAGTGTGAGGTAGAAAAAAGAAAGCGAAATATTTAGTCCCTTGTAAAGTCGTATTTGATCATTATGCCTTTGTTTATAGTTTTCTTAATGAATTGAGTAAGAAAAAGGAGTCCTTGTTTGACTCGTGGGTGCCAAATTGTTCACTTTCAGAGTAGTTTTGGAAATGAATTCTTAAAGATTGTTAATGATGATTATTCTCTTTTGTTAACTGCTTGCGTACTATAATAATTTGATGAATGTTAATGAATGCCAATGAGTTCTCACTGGCCTGTTAGTTGAAAGGTCTCTCCGTACGATAGTTTTGGACGTTTCCATTTTAAACAAGGTGGGTACTGTCAAATTTATTTTGAACATAGATCGTGTAAGGAGATAATTATGATTCTTAAGCTTGATGCCGCTTGTTTGTTTGTCATATAAAATATTACAGCTGCTATGATTACTTAACACTCGTTTTAATTAAACTCTATTATCACATTTTCTTTTCGGGCCTAAGTAAAAGCATTCCACATTACAGCTTAGGACATTGTGTTTATAGTTACACGACTAATCGTGCATTAGGATGGAGAAACATAAATCATCAATGCGAGGGTATATGAACTAGTCTGTTTGCACAATTCTGCTCAGTATGCAAAGTTGGTATATATGTAAGAATGAATTATTTATGTTTGTTCTCTCTGTCTCTTCACATTGTGTATTGTGGTTTTTATGAAAAACTAATGATTGTGGCCACATGCAGCATTCCAGCAACAATGTACAATGGTCATCATGATGGAAGATTTTTTCATTAGATGTGGGGAAATGGAAGGTTAGGCGGGTTGGTAATGTATGAAAGTGGATTCAGGTCAAAATGTGTTCATCTACTGGTCAAAATGGGTTGGGTCGGGTTAACCTTCCATTTTTTATTTTTTGGATTTTGTTAGTAAATAATTTTCAAGTATGATCACAAAAACAATGGTATAATTGCTTTTTAATGGAACAAGTTAGTGTGTTGTAAGCATTTGAACTAACTTTTGATGATTTTTGACCTGCTAAACGTGTTTGGTCTGTTTGAACCACTTCACTTTTAGCTACCTTTTATGTAATATCTACTGGACCTGTTATCAAACCATATACGACCTAAATTACTAGTTCTCATATAAATAGGGTGAAGTTGTCGCCTCTAGTTTTTAATGTTGCAATATGTTGTTCTTTTAAGGAAGTTGAATGCTACATAATTATCACTCTGTCTATGAGTTAGTACACTGGTTTTTGTCCCCTCTAATTTGTTATTTGTTTTCAGCCGGTTCTTGCAATGCAGAGGTCCATATGCAAAAAGAAGACACCCGTTGGTAGACTCCACTGTAGTTTCGGAAATTAGAAGATGTCTTGAGGTTGGAGTTGAATTCAAAGGAGAACTTTTAAATTTCACCAAGGATGGTACTCCATTAATGAACCGATTGCGTATGACTCCGATATATGGTGATGATGAGGTAATCACCCATATTATTGGTATCCAGTTCTTTACAGAAGTTGATCTTGATCTTGGTCCACTACCGGGGTCCACCACAAATGGGAGCTTGAAAACGTCTGACCGATTTCGATCCAGCCTCCTCTCTTGCCGGCTAACTCCAGACGGGACACGCAATTCTTCCCGTGGACTCTGTGGGTTTCTACAGTTAAGTGATGAAGTAATTTCTTTAAAGATCCTTTCATTGTTGACCCCCAGAGATATTGCATCCGTAGGTTCAGTTTGCAGGCGGTTCTATGAGGTGGCAAAAAATGAGGACTTATGGAGAATGGTCTGTCAAAACGCGTGGGGTAGTGAAACGACTCAGGTTCTCGAGACGGTCCCTGGGGCTAAGAGATTGGGATGGGGTCGGTTGGCTAGAGAGCTGACCACACTTGAAGCTGCTGCATGGCGGAAGCTAACCGTTGGCGGTGCTGTTGAGCCATCTCGGTGTAATTTTAGTGCATGTGCTGTTGGGAACCGCGTGGTTCTTTTTGGCGGTGAGGGTGTCAATATGCAACCAATGAATGATACTTTTGTACTGGACTTAAATTCTGCTAAACCTGAGTGGCAACATGTGAAAGTGGGCTCACCGCCACCAGGTCGTTGGGGTCATACACTTTCGTGTGTTAACGGTTCAAATTTAGTGGTTTTTGGAGGATGTGGGACCCAAGGGTTACTTAATGATGTATTTGTTTTGGATTTGGATGCCAAGCATCCTTCTTGGCGTGAAATTTCAGGTTTAGCCCCTCCACTTCCACGATCATGGCACAGTTCGTGTACCCTTGACGGGACAAAATTGATTGTATCTGGCGGCTGTGCCGATTCGGGTGTACTTTTAAGTGACACATTTTTACTTGATCTTTCAATGGAGAAACCAATCTGGAGAGAGATACCGGTCACGTGGACACCACCTTCTCGTTTAGGTCACACATTATCAGTCTATGGTGGTAGGAAGATATTGATGTTTGGTGGTCTTGCTAAAAGTGGACCCCTAAGGTTCCGGTCAAGCGATGTTTTCACTATGGATTTGAGCGAGGATGAACCATGTTGGAGATCTGTGACGGGAAACGGGATGCCAGGGGCAGGTAATCCTGGCGGCATAGGTCCACCGCCACGTCTTGACCATGTAGCCGTGAGCCTTCCTGGTGGCAGGATACTTGTCTTTGGTGGGTCAGTTGCTGGTCTTCACTCAGCCTCACAGCTCTATATTTTGGACCCCACCGAGGAGACACCCACATGGAGGATATTGAATGTACCAGGTCGGCCACCACGGTTTGCATGGGGTCATAGTACATGTATCGTGGGTGGTACACGGGCCATTGTTCTTGGAGGTCAAACCGGTGAGGAATGGATGCTAAGTGAGCTTCATGAGCTATCTTTAGCGAGTTCTGTTATCTAAAATGCAATAAATGTTTTATGAAAACGACTCAGCGATCCTTTTATGGTCAGCATGTGTGGTTTGTCGGGTCAACACACAGGATACATGATATATGTGTGGAGATCTCAAGAGGGTATTCCGAGTAACGGTACGATTTTTGTCAGATTTGTGCAGAAAACCGTTAGTTTTGTACCTGCTTTGGTCACTCCCAAGTCTTTTGGTAATCAGTAATTGACAGATTTGGTAGGGTATAATATATTTAGGTCTTATTTTCATAATGTATGCCCATGTAAATGTTGTTTGTTTTGAACCCAAGGTGGAGAAAACGGCAGTGTTGATGGTGCTTGTATATAGGAAATGACAAATTTGTTCCTTAACTCTGTACTTAAAGCTGTATTCAGGAAGCTATTCGCATCTATTTGTACATGAACCGGCTAGTTCTTTGGCTGTGGATGAAGGATGCCTTACGGGTAAGGTCTTGGTAGGATATGGGTTTGTCGATGCTCGGCTAGTTGGCTTTCTTCAGGGTTTAAATGGTTCATTCGACAGTTATGTATACATTTATGTTTTGACTTGTACTATTTGGATGTTGCCTATGGCTTCAGAGTAGTGATGGGTTCTTTGATGCTTTTGATCTGGTTAGTCTATAGATTTATAGAGTGTCTCCTCTATATGAACCAGACTTGCGGCTTTTTTGGGTTGATGGATGTCGTTATAGGAGCCAATGGCATATATGAAGTCGAAATTGAACACTTAATATAGTGGCATACCCACTAAAGCAGTGTTTGTTAGCCGATAAGAGAGACCTTTTGTTAATATTGGTCATTTTATTCGGAGATGCTACTATTCTTACTATTTGTCTGTCTTTGTAATTTCCAACAGATAAACGAGCTAAAAGGAAAATGCAAATGTGTTGCTAAGTTGTTCAAAGTGTGTTTTGATACATGCAAGTATGCAACCTGTTAAATTTACTCAATTATTGTTACAACAGTATAAGGTTTCTAAGATACATTCTATTTATTTTTATAAAATTAAGAAATTTGATAAAAAAAAAATAGTGTTGCTGACCAGAGTCATTATTTTTTTTTATCAGGGTTTTGGTCTTAGTTTATTTTTACGACTTATATCCATGTTTTGAAGTTTATAAAAGTCGATAAGCGGTTTATAAGCTAAAACTATAAATAAAAATGAGAGATTCTATGTTAAACAAAATTTTACCTACGAAATGAGTGGCCCGCAAAATAGATCACAGACCCTATTAAAGGATAAGTGTAGCATCACTCAATTAAAAGTGAGAAGATCATAAGTGTTACAATTGAGCTTATCTCATTTTCCAATTGTTGAGTACTAGTTTACTTACCCCGTAATTATGTGGATTACACATAAAATTTTTAATAATTGAATTATTGATATAAAAATACTTAAATATTTATTGTTCATAAGCTATTAGTCATTCTAAAATCCACCAAAAAAGGAAAAAAATAAAATTCGTCAAAAGTATATCACGTGAGATCTCTAATCGAAGAGAAAAAAACGCTTGTTTTTATGGTGTAATTTTTATAATTTTTCGACTAACCATTTTTGAGATATTTAATTTTAAAGCACGTGGGGGGAAAGTGGATTTTTGCCAAATGTAACTCTCTAATTGGTAATTTTATTCTTTAAAAAAATCTATTCTCATTTAAAATTTAAAGTTTCATCTTTCAATACATTATCAATCAATGACATCATCAATTTAATCAATTAAAATTAATGATGAGATTACAATTAAAAAAAATATTCAAAGGTTAAGATTAACTTATAGAATTATTTATGACATCATTATGACTTTCTTTTAACATATAAAGAGAGAAAGAAAGAGAGATGGATTTTCATTTATGGGTAGTGCCTGTATCTGGTCAAAAGCCTGTTAAACACGGTCCCTGTGAGGTCCAATGGCTTATTTCAGGCATGTTTAAAGCCTGATCTTAAGTGATTGGGCAACGGTTATTATTTGAACCCACGAGGATACTTTTTCAACCATTTAGTCATTTATGACGGGTTTTGTCTACATACAAAAAAGAATATACATAAAGGAAATCAAAATGTTGAAAGAGAATTTTGTTTGGTATTTATATAACGTAGTTTACAAAATATTGCTTGTAGATGTATGAAACATAGAAATATGTGTAATGCTATAACTACTTTTTGTGATTTTATAACTAAATAAAACAATGAGTCTGAATTCATCATCAAAATATTTCAGAGCAAGTAATTGGGCCAAACATTATTGCAGGATCAGATTTGACACAGCCAAGGCGACAATACAATATGATATAATGTTAAGTAAAGCAGAGCTGAAGTTGTATCACTTTTATTAATTACTAAGCCCCATTATGGCCTATGATATAATGTTAAGTAAAGCAGAGCTGAAGTTGTATCACTTTTATTAATTACTAAGCCCCATTATGGCCTATGATATAATGTTAAGTAAAGCAGAGCTGAAGTTGTATCACTTTTATTAATTACTAAGCCCCATTATGGCCTAAAACACTTCCTTAAATCACTTTCACCACGTTAATGTTATATCAATTTTTTTTTGTATTATCATTTTTTATCACTATCTACTGACTATTTTTAATTATTCCCATTAAACACGTCAATATGATCGTACATAAAAAATAATATTAGCGTACCTATTCACTTTCCTTATAACCAATCAAGATTTGAGATCGGCCAACGCCGATTCACGAAGAGGCCTTTGCACCCTGACACTCCATACCAGATGATCTTATCTGTAAACTTCTATAACTTTACTTATGCATATAAAAATTATGTATCATATATCCTTAATAATAAAAATAATGTATCAGATTTATAAACTTAGTGAATTAAAATCCTAAATAAAAGTAAACAAATCTAGCAACTTTCTGTTTTATAAAAGTAACAAGCTAGGTGTTTAATTAACCATTTAAAAGTTGAGCTACGTTTCAAAAATATTAATCCTATATATAATTCATTCCACACCTTTTTATTTAATGTATAATTAAAGAATGAATTTGTACTTAAAATAAATAAAAAAACATTAAAATAAAATAAGACAAAGATCTCAAATTCTCACCAACCACAAATCTCCCATTTTTTATCTCCACTGTTTGTGTAAAGCTGCAGCACAAACAACATTCTCCAAAACCCACTTTCACTTGAAGATTCTCACTTCACTTTCACTCATCCCTATTCATTTTCATTCACACCTCCCTTTTTCTAGAAAAACCCAAAATTCACATAAAAACTTTACCCAAAATTCACACCTCCCTTTTTCAATAAAAATGCCAATCAACAAAGAACCAGCAACTCCACCAATGATCGGAAAGATCGGTCCATACACCGTCTTCGTTACACCTCCTTCAATCCCCAAACCCTCTTTCGACCCGGCGGTTCAATCTTCCCACCCGGTTTTCCCTCCACCGGTTCAGTACCCAAAATCTGGTTCTGCTCATGGCTCCAAATTCAGTTTCTTTTGGGATGCTGTTACCAAAGTTCAAAACGGTACCATTTTGTTATATGTATCTCTTTCTGATAGTTCATCACATACCCATTAGAATTATACTTACGATTTTTATGTTTGATTTTTTGTTGACTTTTCTGTAATAGCACATTCAAGTTTGGATGATTATGTTGCTCGTTGGTTCGGGTTGAATCAATCGAAATATCAATGGGCATTGGATGATTATTATGAAAAAAAGGGTGTGGTAAGATTATTGGAGTTCAATTATTATGATTTCGTTGGACTTATTTTGTCAAATGTATATGTTTTGACTTTTTTGATAGTATAATTTGATTACCATATAATGCGTTATACTCACAGCGAAAGAATTCGTTAAAATTGCGATTTTATTATGTTAATATCACATTTGAAATGATCCAGATTTGACTAAATTACTGTATATCTTTGTATCAAAGCAAGAATTTATGTAACTTATAAGTTAGTTTTTGTTCACTTTATGATTAAATTTATGCCACTTTTACCTTTAGTTAAAAGATTGATTTATTTAGATAAGATCAAGATTACAAACACCCCTGTTTCTTTGGGCTAGTGCAAGGCATGTTATACTAATTAGGGGGTATCTTTTACTCCACCAATTCATCTTTTTACTTGATAACCACAATTGAATTAAGGAGTTGAATGATAAACTGTATAAACTGCAGGACCAGGTTGATGCAAAAGTTCAAGATATATCCACCAAGGCACAAAGTGTGTAAAATATTTCTTGGG
This sequence comes from Logfia minima, assembly GCA_963921325.1. Classification (NCBI taxonomy): domain Eukaryota; kingdom Viridiplantae; phylum Streptophyta; class Magnoliopsida; order Asterales; family Asteraceae; genus Logfia; species Logfia minima. The sequence goes on from OY992767.1 coordinate 36,100,716, forward strand.
CAGGTTGCAGGTAAACTTTCAATATTCTTCAGGTTTTATCTTGATTAGTTTGTTTGAATTAAATTTTCCATTTTGACGCCAATTCAGGTAATAACTAGCTTAAAAGGAAACTGGTCAAATGGGTCGAACATGTTGAAAGTTACTCAAAGTCTATTCTTGATGCATGAATCCTCCTAATCGATTACTATATTTAATTAATTTAGGTCTTGTAATCCTAAAAATACATTTTATGGGTAAAAAGTGTTTCGGGTAAATCTGACAAAGACCAAGACATAATTCAACTACCCACCATGCCATCTCTGGGTTGATTGTCTTTTATAGTATCTGTATTATATTTAGTTATTTACTCATTCAGTGATATATTTTTATGCAGGATAGTGTTGAGCTAGGCACATTATTTTTTGTTATGCTACATGTATGCATCAAAACATCATATAAGATAGATTTGCTTATGACTGGATTAGATCAATTCTTCAAGTTTACAAGGATCTCATCATGAATCTCTTTCTATTTCCGCCGCTCAGAGGCCCGCCAATCTTTATTTTAGTGACGAGTTCGAGGCATGTCACCTTATTTTATTGATTTTATATACCATGTTTTCTCTTCTCAATTGCCCGAAACAGGCCGAATAATCTCTTGAATGTGTAACCATATTTTGTTGTTGTATGTGCATTTCCTTTTCCAGTTACTGTGAATTGAGTTCATATGAAGTCCCATTTACGGGATTACTTTCAACTAGATCCGTTTTTTATTTCTGCTTTGTTGTCGTTGCAGAAGGTTGAGTGGAACCCACTTTATTCTTTTTATATATACATTTTGCAGCAAGATTCATTATGAGCATAATGAACAAGTCCATTGGAGTTAATATGTACACAATCAGATTTCAAACACTCCAAACACACAATCTTAATTGCTTTAAAAATACATACAGAAAAGTGACTAATCACATGAACGTTGGAAAATATTGTACACAATATAAAACAATGACATCCTTTATTCAACACTACAAAATATTGTCGCAAAAATCTTTCCAGCAGCAGATTTTGGTATTGTGATAATAATTTCACTTTTCGCACCTTCTTGTGTGGCCCGACCTGTACATTGTCAAAATGCAAAACTAAATTTACTTTCTTGAACATCGCCGTCATTAGGAAAAAATTATTGTTGCTGAAAACCAAAATAAAATAGAGATTAAATTTTCAAAGGAATGTACTCTAAATTTGAAAGAATTGAAACCTGCTTAGCAACAAAGTCGATTATGTCAGACTGCAAAATTTCAGCTTCAGGTTTCTTAACTACAAATGCCATTGGAACTTCTCCGGCTTCTTCATCCTCAGCACTGAAAGGATATAAAGAACCAAAGAGTTGAGTGATTTAATTTTTATATTAGACAAGATTTTCAGTTGACACATTATTTTAATTTCTAATTTTGATAACGACGGCCTTAATGAATATCTCTTACGATGCTTTTTACATTTAAGGCAGAGGTACTTTTATGTTTGTATCGATTTATTGAATGGGTCATACTAACCCTATTACTGCAGTGTCAACTATAGCTGGAAGAGAAGCCAATACATCCTCCAAGTCAGCTGGGGCAATCCGCAATACAAATTTTTAGGTATTAGCGATGGTACCATTGGAAATTTTTGTTACAGTTTATAGTTTATGCTTTTTAAATGTACTAATTAATGAGTTCTAAACAATCATAGATGTGTTTTTGTTTCAAATAGATCATTTTATTTGTTATATTACCTTATATAGAATTATTAATATGCCAAATTGCCAATCACCACACTTGTAACTGCGAACGATGCCCCACCCCAACATTTTAAAGGGTATTGAGACGCGGGCCTGTCAATTAGGTGGATCAGATCTTATCTTTTAGGATCCAAATTGACCCATCCAACCCATTATTTATTGTGTTTTGATATAACCCAAGACCCAACTAATCTTAATGAATAGATCTCGACCTGGATTGACCCATTTGATACGATTTTCTTTTGACAGAAGAAGATGATATATATTTGTTAAATATATGCTAAAATTTTTAAGATATAAGAGAGTTTTGACAGTAGTGGAAAGAGTTTCAAGACTTTCCATTCCACACGCTACCTATCTCAAGTGGATTTTTTTTGTAGTAGAGGCCGAAGTTGATTATGTGCTTTTAAGTGTCCTTTTTACTTATTTTCTAATACAATATTAGTTGCATCGTACATCAAGAAGGTTTTGTTAATCTTTTCTATACGGTTTTATAATATTACATTGTTGGAGGCAAGTCAACTGCCTTAGTTGACCCTAAGATCCATACTGTTCAAAGTACAAAAAACAACGCCGACTTTCAATCATATTCCTTTAAACTCCAAATGACTCTTGCACAACAGTTTGCAGAATCAACCGTATTTGCCCAACTTCCTTCAAATCAGCGATAAAGCATCCAATCAGAATTCCTCCTACTCTCCTGGGTGTGTGTAGGGGTTGTGCTTGTTCCTGAGAATGGATTCCTCGTCAAGTTAGTTTAAAGGTGTGGACACACTTGCACGAATTCGGGTAATGGCTGCAAGGGGTGGATTGTAATGCATTCACAAACATGGTCACACTCAATTAACGTTAGTTCTAATACTTTAATTCTCACAAACAAACTTGTATTCAAATTTCATTTACCTACCATCATGGAGGTATAATTTTAATTTTTTTTAATTTTTTATTTTATTAAATCCTTAAAGACTGTATACGAATTAGAACCATTTATTGGTGTCTCATTTGATTATTTTATATAAGTTGAATGGTTGTATTTGCAGGACAACAAGGCAAGATCTACGTGGTATGTTATCTCAAAAATGATTACTTTCTGTAGATGATGTCAATTATCTGAGGTGTTCTTTTTAATCATTATTATGAAAGGATTGCAGTTCCTGATCTTGATTATCTTGAAATTGTCTCAGTTTCCAGTCAAGATTGTAAAATGAATCGTTAGGATTTCAGGTCATGGGTCGTGTACAATAAACATATCAAGGACAGGGGAGCAGGACAGGTCATGTTTGGGTTGTGTAAAATGCCCTACGTTATTTTTATGAAGTACTCCATATTAAATTAATATTAATGAATCAAACATAAGAAAAATATATTGGCGTGACTGATTTACGGATTTTGTGGTTTTCTAGGTAATAAGACATCATTTATATAATGGTATGTAGTATGAGCAGTGCAGAAATCAAGCGGAGTTGAAGAATTTAGAATTGTTTACCTGTGAGTGGCTTAATCTGGGATGTGTTTTTATCACAAACTGGTCAAATAAAAAGTATTAGCTAAAAAGGTAATGGGTGAAATGTTTAAACGTGTTCGATACTCGAACGGCTCAAATGTCTTGAGAGTCTCCCAAACTCAATTTTTTTGAATAGTTTTATTCAAAGAGTTAAATTATTCTTGTAATATAGTTTGGTAATATGATTTGGGTAAATTGTGAAAAAATTAAACATAACTCAGTTAGCTTTATTAAGATGGTGTATTTAATATGATCATGACAATATATGTGATTGGTGAAAATGTACAGCGACATCTACAACGGCAGAATGATGAACATATATATGGTGTATTTGGGTTATTAATGATATGTTTATGCAGTTGTGGAGCTAACTCCTCGTGTGAATAACAACTACTAACTACTTTGTCTATTACGTTTTTCTCTATTGTAACCTTTTTACTAAGATATATATCTTATGCCTCATTTTTTCTTTTTATTTCACAGCTCAAATAGGTAGAAAATGGTTGCTAGGCTACTGGTTTTGTGGGTAGACCCTGCAATTATGGGTCTTGGTCTTGCTTCCATATTATAATTGTAATAAATGTGTTTTAATCGTAATTAACACATTATTCGTTCATAGTGTTACGAAAATATGGACAAGAAAGTGTTTGTTGGGCAACCCAATTCGACTTGGCCCATGTTGTCTCATACTCAAATGACCTATTGCATTTTGAACCCGTTTTGAGCCATTACTCACCCCACCATCTTGCCACCTCTAAGTGATATGGTACATTCATTGAGAGCGTCGATCCTACATGCATTTGCGCGATTGAGTGCAGTTTATGGGACATCCTTGCTTAACAAGCTAGTATGCAAGGTGTTACCATTTTCACTACTTTGGTATGATTATCTATTTTGTGAACTACAAAGTTAATAGGTTTTGCCTTCTACTTGTTAGGATATTCATAGATACATAATGATATTTTATGTTGGTGATTTATCACCAATATGATTTAAGTGTAATGGGATTAAACTTATTGACCAATTTGATCTAAATGAATATTAAACAAGTATGGTGGTGCGGGGTGCACGCTTGTTTTAATTCGTTTAGGTCCAACCGGAGTCCGGGGGCAGCGCCCCCGGTAGCGGGGTCCAAGGGGCGGCAGCCCCTGGTGAGGTCCAAGGGGCAAAGCCCTTGGCTGGAGATCCGAAATTGGAAATGAAACCCGGTTTGACCCGCCCGTTTGAAAATGGTTAAAAACGTTTGAAAAACGATTTTTGTAGCAGCCAATTTGGTCAGTTTTGTTCATCACATTTGGTACAGAAAATCATAACATTCACATACTAATTCTCTGAAGATATACTGAATTTTATCCGATTGGAATTTCGTGTGTACCAACGAAATATTTCAATCTGAAAGTGAATCACGACTTTCAGTATCATCCGAGTAATCAACAATTTCGATTTCTAACATTTTACAGGTTGAATTTGATGAAAGTGGCAAGGCTAATGGTGTGAACTCTAATAGAGAAACTGCTAAATGTAAAGAGTTGTATGTAATCCATCGTACAACGATGAATCCACACAATACATTATATTTTCTCTACAACTTTTACTTAAGAGAATAGGTTTATTATCATTTGTGTCATATTACTATATAAAACTAGTTTATTTCTCATTTAGTTGACAAAGAACATGATAAGTTCCTCATTTTTTATTATGCTTATCGTTGATTACCTAAAAACTTTATGACAATACGTAATTGATGCTTACGGTTTTATTTCTTTATGACAATAATGTCTTAAGATTTTGTACATCTTAAATTATGTTTAACCTTATATCAATGGGATATATGTGGTATATATATGTGAAACTGGAAACATGCTCAATTTCATTCAACCTTTTCTTGATAGTCTGTTTTATCTATTCACGGTTGCTAAAAATTAAAAAACGTATCAAATACCTCAAATACGTAACTAGAAAAGTGTACCCGGGGCACCGCCTGGGTATTGGACTAGTTATCTATAAGAGAAAGTGATAAGTAATCCGATATATAAGAATCCTTCATGGTCAAAATACACAATAACTCCGGTATGTAGCCGCCCATCCTTATCAATTGTTGAATTAGATGCCTTCACATTGTTCAAATATTCTAGCAGAAGTCCAAACCAATCAAATCATCAAATATATATGTAAAGGTTCCATCAAATAATCATTAGTGTACCCAAAGATAACACAAAAATATGAAACTTATCCAATATAATAAAGATAAAAAAGTAGTATTCTCATTTGATGACAAGTTGTTGGTGGGATATATAAAATTTCCTTGGGTATGTACAAAATGTATCAACCAATACTAAAGTTTAATGAGACAAGGATGTGCACAAAAATGAGAATCATTAAAAATTGATTCTTGATGTCATGAAAAAGTAATTAATCACCTTTCATAACAGCAGGTCCTCTAAACCAAAGCTTCCCTGTTTTTCCTGGAGGCATGCATGAACCAGTAATACAATCCACAACTTTAGCTTGCATGTTAGGAGCCAAAAAGCCAGCAGATGAGTACTTCTTAGTATCTCGTGTGTTGAATCCACGTGTTCCCACAGCAGTTGATTCGCTCATGTCATACCCCTAAACATAAAGTCCATGGTTACGTATAATTATTTACAGATTTTTACTGAAACTAGTCATTATCTACCTGAATGAAATCGACAAGAGGAAAAGTTTGTACAAACTCTTCTACGGTTCTGGTGTTCAAAGGAGCCGCTCCACAAGATACTTGCTTTAAGCTCTAAAAGTGACCACCATGAATACTATTTCTTATTTTTGTCAATGTTGTAATCGATGGAGGTACTGCTGGGAAATGAGTGACACCGTATTTACTAATAGCATCAACCATATCATTAGGGTCAAATTTGTTCATCACAACAATGGACGAACCCAATGACAAGATTCCCATAGTGAAAAGAGTGAGCCCATAGATATGAAACATGGGTATAACAGCCAAATAAATGTTGTCTTTATTAGGATCATTGTATTGTGATGTTTCGAATCGAACAAAAGGTCAACCCCAGAAATCAAATTTTGGTGAGACAAGACTACACCTTTACTAGCCCCAGTAGTACCAGAAAAATAAATTATAGCAGCAGTGTCTTTCTTGCTAATGGTTCGAGGTGGCACTGAATTTTGATTTCTTGAAATTAGCTCATGAAAAAGCGAGAACTCACCATGATCAGGGTCAAAGTTTGCGCTTTGGGGTACCCCAACCGAAACAATCCCTAATGCACTCAATTCTTCAACTCTAGACGAAAAAGTGAACCACAAGATTCACATTACATTTGAGTGTTTGTTTGTTAATCTCTAAGATACTACTTAAATGATTCATGGTAGTTACTACAGCACCAAGAAACAAGACACCTAAGAAACAGTATGGAAGTATCTTGAATTTGGCAAAAGCAATAAAACGTCCCCTTTGGAGACGCCCATTTGATGATGAAGCCCCCATGCCATTGATTAACTTATGTTTGTAGCTCTGAATACAACATGCAATACCCGGTTGAGGCCTCAATGAATGAAGTTTTGCCGTTGTGTTTGTGTGAAAAAATGTGGGATACAAGATCAATAAATGGGTCAGAACGGAGATTTCTTTGTGTGTGTTTACTGTTATATATTCCTGTTTCTTGAGAATACCAGTGAGGAAGATCAATGGGGTGTTTTGAAGAATGGATGTGGAAGAATCAAGAATGTTGTCATGCTTGTTTAGGGAAGTGGTCATATATTTCAGATTTAATCTGTTCTGTTTTGGCGAATAAAAGGTGCTCATGGTTATATATATAGGGGAAAATATGTTGCATTCTGGTAACATATTGTGCAGGTATATCTAATTTGGATAACATTTTTTTTTCTTTCTATTTTTAACCTGGGCCAACTTTATTAACCTGGATTTATTCCACCTGGGCCATCTTTATTAACCTGGATTTATTCAAGTAGAGTAGTATATGATCATTTTAACTCACAAGTCACTTTATTGATTATATTATTTTATTTATTCATTTAGGTGACATACTATTTGTTCATTATTAGGGTAACATATAAAGCACGTTTACTGAGTTTTGATACATTTTTTTTATACAAATAGCGCTACCAGTCCTAGTCAGCAATTACAGTTATCAACTCACATTCTACTGATCTGATTGAAAAAATTGAGGTAATATATAATTGTTGTTTTTGTTATTTACTATTTTTTTTTGATACCTTCAATTCTCACCCGTTGGCCCCTTTTATGTTTTTGATATCGACGGTTGAAGTAATAATATATATGGAATCATTTACAATAATCTTTATTGTAAAACAAATACGATAGATTTTGGTTATGACATGTGTTTTTGAAGTTTAAAATTGGTCAAAGGTTATTTTGGGTATTTGACTTTCATAATTTATTCTCATTTAATAAAAGAAAAAAAAACTGTATAAATGTGCACTAGACTATATAAAATACGTGCATTAAGTCAAGATTATACAAATATACACCGAACTTAATAATATATATATGCATCGACCTTTTTGTAAAGATTTTTCTTCTTCTCTAGTTGTTATTGTTACTACTCACATCATGTGGATATATGATATTCACAAGAAAAACTGTACACCTTCGTCATAAATGTCGTGCATCAGTCCGTATCAAAATTTGTACACCCTATTTTTAATGATAGAGAAAAACTCATTCAATGTATAAATGTCAATTATTCCCCTAAAGATAATTAAAAATCAACAATTAATTAATATTTTTAATAATTTATTAAATGTAGATCTAATATTTAAAATTCTTTATTATTTATTTTACGTTAAAATTTATTTTAGATAACCCTATATATATAACTACTTTTGTATCTTGTAGTTTTAAATCTTAAACGGATGTCATGGGCAATATGTTAATTTCTTTTTTGATATTTAATGTTGTATTTATGAATTTATATAACGTTAAATGAACTAAATAAATAACATAGTGCATTGTATGGGAATTTAATACGAGCTATAATCCTAAAACTAAATAAATGTTCAACATTTATGTCATATCCCTTAAAACCCTTATCGTATATATAACAGCAAACTTAGGTGTCACATGTTAACACCACAAATAATTATCCGTACATTATTATAGGAAATCGATCAGCAATAACATTTAAAAAGTTTGCAATGTTATATTGCTGTATCTTTTCGTCATTATTAATAGTTGTATCTATTAGTTATAACAATTGAGTCATATGAGTGCATAATTAAGACCATAAGCTCTTAATATAATCATTCAAAATAAAAATACTGTAACGTCTGTCATAGGTTTCTCTACCATAGGTACTATTTGGTTTTAATTATATTTTTGCTATTAATTATTATATTTTTACAATACGTTACCGAATAACATACTCAATCACCAAATATGCGAAAGTATATGAATGAAGTTGGAATGTAAATACTACTGTAATAGAAATGACGATATTTACCATTGTAGCATATTCTTACATTTTTAATTAATTAATTAAATTATCTAACTTAATAAAATCCGTCTATCATTATACATTTCTTCAATAAAATATCATTCTGATATTTTAAAATCTTTCTTTATTATTATATTAAAAAAAATAAATACTTATTTTGAAACAATACAAAATAAAAAATATAAAGTAAATATTTAGAATGATATTAACCGTCATAAATGCCTGAATGTCCTAGTGGCTACTTCTAGTCAAAACTTGTGTAACATGGTGTTATATTTCGTGTACATATGGGCTATTTGTTTCCACGCATTTTAGTCATCAAAAACCACCGGGTGACCCTTGAACAAACGATTTTGTTGACTCGTGTGAATATTATATATACAAATATATTAGATTATACTACCATATATCTTAAAGCCTTCTTGTAGAATCAGCTAAACGTATATATGAATACATAGCATGCGTTAAGTTGTTATGGTTATGGTATACTTTTACGTAAAACACCATTCAAATATTACCAAATATGAAGCACATTAATTCAAAACTGCTAATGAAACCTTTTTGAACTTATAACTCATGCTAATAGATGACTGGTCACATTAACTTCGAAATAACTTTACAAGTTTTACACTATATATGTATATAGTATAAGTGCTCGACACAATAAAGAATGAAATAACATGCTTATTCTCTGCGACGAATTGAAGTAATGAGATATTTGGCCAAGTCCACGCTCCACGTAACAAATGAATCATCACAAAGTTAAAGTCTTGAAGCAACAAATGCATCTAAATTCTTCAATTCTCGCCGCAAAATCTTTCCAGCTGCAGATTTTGGTATTGCGCTCACAAATTTTACCCGTCTTACTTTTTTGTGAGGTGCAACCTGTTTCCACAATAAGCATGACATAGTTCAGTAACAATTGTTTGAACATGGACGAAATTATAAATAATTACATTTAGAAATATGAAAGAGTGAATACCTGTTTGGCAACAAAGTTAATGATTTCCGATTGCGAAATGTTAGATTTAGGATTCTTTACGACAAATGCCATTGGAACCTCTCCGGCCACTTCATCCAAAGCCCTGAATCATAAAATCGTACTCGAATATTAGGAATGCTTTATATGGTGAATGAACTTTAATAAATTTCATGCTTGTTTTGTTAACAATGTAACAACTAAAAAAGCATCATTTATATATACTAACCCTATTACGGCAACATCATCTATATCTGGATGAGAAGCCAATACATGCTCCAAGTCAGCTGGAGCAATCTGCACAACCAAAATTTCAATCCATCATGTATTAGCACAAGTTCAATATCTGTTCTATATTAAAAAATAACTACAAAAATGATAAAAAAAAACATGTGTAGATTTTATTTTCAAACAACATATATATGTATACCTGAAAACCATTGTACTTAATGACATCCTTCATTCGATCAACAATGTATAAGAAGCCTTCATTATCAAAATACACGATGTCTCCCGTGTGCAGCCACCCATTCTTATCAATTGTTGAACAAGTTTCCGCCTTGTTGTTTAGATATTCTACCAAAATTAAGTTATTCATTAGCAGTCAAGAAAATTTCAAACAAGAACCAGCAGTGTACCAAAAAATAACTAAACAAGAAACTATTCTTATGAAAAAGATGTTAATTGGGTGACTTAGTTGTTGGTGTATGTATACCTTTCATAATGCCAGGTCCTCGTAACCAAAGCTCTCCTGTTACACCGGGAGGCGAACACGAACCATTAATACAATTCATCACTTTGGCTTCCATGTTTGGAGCCATAAGTCCTACTGACGAGTAATTTTTTACATCTCGTGTGTTGAATCCTCGTGTTCCCACTGCAGTTGATTCACTCATTCCATAACCCTGCAAAGTAATTAATTTTAAGTTGATTAAAACCAAGGTATTTGACTAATATGTAATTAAGTACTTAATTAGTCCTTGTAATTACCTGAATGAAATCAATATGAGGAAACGTTTGTACAAACTCCTCAATGCACTTGGTACTTATAGGAGCAGCTCCGCTTGAGACCTGTTTTAAGCTCTTCAAGTGATTCCTATAAACACTCTTTCCTGTTTTAACCAATGCCGCAATCAACGGAGGTACTGCTGGGAAATGAGTGACACCATATTTACTGATAGCTCGTATCATCTCATTATGATCAAATTTATTCATCACAACAATTGATGAACCCAATGACAAGATCCCCAAAGTGAAAAGCGTAAGACCATAGATATGAAACATGGGTATAACAGCCAAATAAACACTTTTTTCGTTGTTGTTCCCGTACTGTGAAGCTTCAAATCGAACAAATAGCTCAACCCCAGAGATTAAATTTTGGTGAGTCAAGACTACACCTTTACTAGCACCAGTAGTACCAGAAGAATAAAGAATAGCAGCAGTGTCATCCTGGCTAATGGTTCGAGATGGCAGTGAGTTCTGATTGTATGAAATTAGTTGGTGAAAACGCGAGAACTCAGGATGACTGGGGTCAAAGTTTGGGTTTTGTGGTACGCTAATAGAAACAATACCTAATGCACTTAATTCTTTAACTCTAGTAGACAAACTGAAGGCAAACTTAACATTACAATCAGATGTTTGTTTTTTAATCTCTGAGGGACTACTAAGAGGATTCATTGAGGTAACTACGGCACCAAGATACAAAACACCCAAGAAAATGATATGGAAGTGAATAGAATTAGGGACAATCATTAACACAACATCGCCTTTTCGAACGCCCATTTGGTGGTAAAGCCCACTGGCCATGGATTTGACCAATGGTTGTAGTTGTGCGTATGACAATGATAACCCGGTAGAGGCATCAATGAAGGAAGTATTGCCATTGTGTTTGTGAGAAAATATGTGGGAAACCACATCAGTAAAAGGGTGAGAAGGGAGGTTAATTGGAGTGTGTGTGCTTTTGTATATTCCTGTTTCAACAGAATACCAATTAGGAACATCAATAGGTTGTTTTGTGATGTCAGAATCTTTAAAAAACTCCATTTGTTTTGGTGAAGAATGGTTAGAGAGAAGAAGATTTTAGGTTTGGTTTGTTTTGTGTTGGTATGGTATTAAATAAAGGTGGTGTGAGGGCTATATATATAATCTTTAGATGCTATCCAAGCTTGAAAATGTAACTTATTGTTTTATTATCGCAAGCAAAATTGGTTACAACTCTTTTTGGAAAGTTATATTTAAGTAGTAATTTATATCAATGTGGATACCGCTAATTGTGACAAGGCTATTTAAAAAATATATACCAAATGTTATAACTATCAGCGTAATTAGTTGTTGATCTGAATGTTGTTATTAGCTAGTTTCCTTTCGGCTGTTAGTTAGCTAACGTAGCTAAGTTAGAAATTGTTCTTATCAATATACATATAGGATTAGTAAGCAATAATTCACTTAACTTTAGTTCAAAGTCTATAATATGTATTCAACTTCATTATATAGGATTAGTGAGTGAAAATGCACATAATTTTAGCTTAAAATTTATAGTACGCGTTTAACTTCATTTTGGTCTATTGTATGCATCAGACTTTCAAATATTACTATCGTATGTATTTAATGTTATTTTTGCTTATGTGTAAGGTGTCACGTGGCATCCATACAAGTTGTCACATCATCAAAAGTACTATCGGATACATTCAAAGTACTAGTGATAATTGAAAGTTTGATACATATAATAGACCAAAATAAAGTTGGATACATATTATAGAGTTTGGGCTAAAGTTAAGTGTATTCCTACACACTAATATATATATATATATATATGGTTGGTTTCATTTGAGAACACAATGTTAAAATGAGAAGGGTGAGAACAAAAATAAAGTTTCACTCTTTGTAAATTTATGTGAAGCCAAAAAATGATGAAGGTTCAATATTAAAGAAATTAATGAAGGCAAAAAATAATAAATGTTCAAAATTATAAAAAACTTGTGAAGGAAAATAAAATAGATGTGCATAGTTAAAAGTTTTTGTGAAGCAAAAAAATACAAAGTTTCACTTCTTTGTAAATTTATGTGAAACCAAAAAGTAATGAATTTCACAATTAAAATTTTCTATGAAGCCAAAAATTAATAAAGATTCATAATTAAATTTTTTTATGAAGCAAAAAGAATAAAGGTTTACAAATAAAAATAAGCTGTGAATAAAAACTGAAAGTATCTTCAACATTCTAATTTTAACATTGTATTCTTACTAAATTTCATGTCTATATATATATATATATATGTATATATCATATATATATAGGATGGAGATCAAGAGGGAATTAGAGAAGCAAATCTCAACTCTCGATTTCATCATAAATGAATTTTAAAAATCACAAATAATTTCAAAATTTAACATCCATCACAAATGAATGTTAAAAACATTTATTTATGAAAAAATCAAGGATTAAGATTTACTTCCCTCATTTCTTAAGATTTGGAGCTTCCCCATAGATCTTTTCCATATATATATAGTAGGTGTTACATTAACATTTTTCATGATACAAAATCAAATATGTGAGATTTTAACTTTACAATCAATCTTAAAACAATAACATGTTAACCTTAAACATAAAGTAATACTACAATACGATAATTGTAGATGTTTTAATTAACAACTATACACTATATTAATTAGTAATGAAATATGGATACCATCTCTCGTAGTTTTCTTAAGTAATAATTAATACGCATCTATAAAGTAAAGTTATAGGACACTTATGTATATAAAATCTTTATAATATATTTGTTTATATTTATTTTACTATTTTTACTAAAAAGTATTGATTGATGCTAGTTTAAAGTGAAGTTGGCGGTTATACACTTATACTTATGATCGATGATGATGTACGTTGTGTTTCATAAGTTAATTATTCTAGGAATTGGAATTGAAATCAGTCAAATTGAATAAAGTTAGCGTGCCAAAAAGGAACAGTAGAAGTAAATTGTATTGTTTTGTACATACTCACGATCGAAAAGTCAAAAAAACAACACAACCTCATAATAATTCTCGAACAATTCATATTTAATTATCAGCGCATGTGAAATTTTCCAATGCTTACTACTACTACTATTTTTTATTATTATTATTATTATTATTATTATTATTATTATTATTATTATTATTGAGATTTTTTTCTTTTCTTGAATGGAAAAACTTTAGCTCCAAAACAAAAAATAAAGGAAAATATATACTAGCTATAAGTTGATTTTGTCTTTAAGAGATATTAAAATTATGACAAGATAAAAAAGAAATGATTTTATTCATAGTATCTTAAATAATATATAAGAATTATATTTGTGATTATTATCATTTTAATTTGAAATCTAATTAACCAATCAGATGTCATAATTTAATTAAAATTTATTTTTTTATTAAATTTAATTAGTTTCATCTAATCTCTTTATTTTCAAATTTTAATTAATCAATTTCAATTTCATGATTTATAATATATATCAATTTTATCTTTTTATCTATATTAAATTTAATAATATCACATCACATGCCTATGCATGTTTCGTCCAATTTATAAAAAGTTTAATTACATACTATCTTTGATTATCCTTTATCTATATTAATTCTAATAATGGGGCATCATCCATTTAGTTTAAACAGATTAAAACTATCAATCTTAATTAATAAAAGATAACTCATAATTAGTTTTATTATAAATATATTCATACATTTATTTTATTTATTTATATTTATTCTTATTTGGCCATCAGTGTAGATCGGCTCTCATTCATAATAATCCTTCTTATTGATATTATAGTTATATTTTCAAAATGAGTTTTTGGTAGTTAATTAATAAGAGCATTTTATTGTTTTTTTTCTTCTTTTTTCTCTCTTTTCGTTAAACAACATTTAGTGAGCAATTAATGGTTTCTATATTACTTTATTTCATATTTATATTTTTTAATAGACTATTAGATTAAAATACTTATTACATTCTTTTTAAATCTATGTCAATGCACATTGATATTTCTGGTTTTACTTTTGCTTTAATAATTATGTTAAACATATAAAATCATTTGACTTAAATTACAAATTCAATTATCATACATTACCATACATACTATATGATTTATTTATTCTATTCGTTAAGTATCAAAATATAAAATTATAGATTTTTGTACTCTATGATTTAAGTAATGGTATATATTACTACTAAGACGAATAATTGTATAAGAAAACTATTTATAACCAATCATATTCCTTTTTTATTAATCAAACCAACTATCAACTAATCATATTAATGTATTTTACACAGTTTTATAAACCATGTACATTCTTTTATTTTTATTATAGTTTGATTTCCCATCAATTAAGTAGATAATAAGTAGGTCTTTGAAATTTAAAAGTGTACGAAGTAAGAATGAGAGATGGTACTATAAATTGAATTTCAAAATTAAAAACGTCAATACCATCTTTAATTACATTTACCATGCCCAATTCTTAATTAACCAAATGTACTAAGAAAACTACCAATTCTCTTACTCGATAATAGTTGATTTGAGAATTGAGACAACTATATGGATAAAGATAATAGTGTAATTTGTGACTCTTATCATAATAAAAGAATAACACAACAATTGATTGATAAAATTAAGTTAATTCATGATAATTATAGAATTTTTTTTTTGTAAACAATATAATTTATTAATATCATTATATTTTACTGACTTAAACGATTCATATATATATATATACATAGATTTAAAAGTTAGTAATATAATATAATGCTAGGGTATTAATAGCTGAATACATATTAAAACCCCATACCCTAATTTAACTTGTGGTTGATTAAATCTAAAACCATACATACATTGTTTATTACTAAACTAAATAAAAGTTAAAATTGAAACCACATATACATATACATATTAATTAAAAGTCAAAATTGGATTCGTCAACAGCAGTTTTTAATGAATAGATGGTTTTTTTAAAGGATTACGTCTAGTTTAAATTGAACCTATTATATTACTTACTCATATCCGCTTCTTCCATTAATGTTCCATAGACAAGCCTATTAATTATAGAGACACACTACTTGACGTAGCTTATTTTACATAGGTTGATATATATATATATATATATATATCGATTCATAAAAATGTCCTATGTTGAAAATATGGGTTATTTCCTGCGAAGTTTCCAAAAACGGAGTAATTGATCATTAAAAAACTCCATATATAGTCACGCTATTTGGTTGGATTTATTTTCTTTTAATGTTAGACGCTTGGTCTGTTAATTTATTTCATTTTATATACAACGTCAATTTTGACAAAATGGAACACATAATATAAACTTTTCTCATACTTGACGACGGATCTAAAAAATATACATGATGTTATATTATACAAAACAAATTAGGACTGTTATTAAAATATTTATACATGTATAAATGATTCCACCTAAACTAATATTAAGTGGTTATAGAGTTTTTGTATAAATATATTAAACATGTATTGACGTATTAATGACACTTTTTAAAGTTTTCATTATCATTTTTTATAAATAAAGAAAAAATGTTGGAAATATAAAAACATCTTTATGAAAATATAAACACGTCGAAGAAAAGTAAATGATAAAATGAGAAGTGAAAGACTTCAGTTTGTTCAGTCCACCCCATGTATGACCGTTATAAAGAATCAAGCTACCCGGCAGCCCATACACCATATTATATTATTGGTGGGCCCATATTTCATTTTTGGTCAATATAAGGCATGTTTGCAAACGTCTTAGTAAGAACCACTTTTGAATAAATAGAACCCAAGTCTAGTTTCTCTTCTGTACTTCCACTACAAATAAATGAAAGTGTGCTTAAACAAGTTATAAAAACCAAAAAGTTTGTTCCAATCAAAACACATTATTATTCAGCATATACATCCCACCACGACAAATAAATCCATTCAAATTTCATGGCGACCACAACCATAGCACCTGCAGTCAATGGAGCTGGAACTCCTCAAAGGTACACCTCAAAATTTCCTTGCCAAGCTACATGAAAAAGATCTTTTCATCTTAACATTTTTTTTTCCTTTTTTTTTGGAAATGAACAATATAATGCAGGCTTAATGATGATCTAAGCAAATATATATGTTTTGGTTGCTAGATTGACATGTAAAGTAGCACATATCACGAGTGGGGTGAAAAGTGTTAAGAGTGTGTATTCGGGCAGATTTAGCATCAAAAGTGGGGATAAGGATGTTCTAACTAGTAGTAACTCCTATATAACAAAACAATTACATCCCAAACTGATTACCAGAACACACAAAGTAAGATCTACCCATGTTCATATGCATAATCACCAACCGATTTCAAATTCCATGAAAAGTTACATAGATTTTGAACATGGAGCTGCTCAAAGGTATAACTTGTTTTTGTAAATCCCAACTATTTTGTTTGTTTTAGTTGAATTATTTCTCATACAGCCAAATCAAGTGGAGCATAAAACTTTTGTACATTAAAGTCTTTCTTTCTATATACTCATTTTTTTTAAAGAATAAAGAATATTATGTCACCATTAAGAGAGTATTGTGTATGAACTAGTTAAATTTCACTCTACAAATAGTAAAGTAATGGTTTGGTAGTTTCATTAAATATTATCATCAATCTTTTAATGGACAACTTTTTTTTTTTAAAGAAAAGAACCCAATATGTATGCCAATAACTAAAGTTAATAAAGATTCCTGGCCGGCATATCATTATTGAAAAGGACACCAAGTTAATACCATAGCACAATTATCATGCAATTAACTAAAACTTCCAAGTGGACTTAATATCTTCTAACAAGTATTGTGATTTGGTTGATTAGGCTTGCAGGTAAAGTAGCAATTATCACCGGTGCGGCTCAAGGGATTGGAGAATGTACTGCTAGACTATTCGCTAAGCATGGAGCCAAAGTTGTAATTGTCGATATCCAGGATGATTTGGGTCAATCGGTTTGTGAAGATATAGGCCTTGAAACGGCATCTTACATCCACTGTGACGTAACACAAGAAGAGGATGTAGAAAAAGCTGTTAACTTCACAACAACAAAGTATGGTAAACTAGATATTATGATCAACAATGCTGCAGTTCTTGGTGAAGCAAAACTCAGTATTCTTGAAAATACAATATCTGATTTTGATCATGTTATAAGTGTCAACTTAGCTGGCGTTTTCTTGGGTATCAAACACGCTGCTCGTGCAATGATTCCAGTGCGTAATGGTAGTATTATTTCACTTGGGAGTGTTTCTTCTTCTATTGGTGGTGTTTCACCTCATGCATATACTAGTTCCAAACATGCTATTATTGGACTTACTAAAAATGTTGCGGCTGAACTTGGGAGACATGGAATTCGTGTGAATTGTGTATCACCATATCTTATTCCACCATCTGTGCCTGCAGATGTAACTGATTTGTATCCAGATCTATTTGCAAGCGTATATTCGAATATAAAAGGAGTACATCTTAAAGGAGAAGATGTGGCTCAAGCTGTTTTATATTTAGCAACTGATGAGTCTAAGTATATAAGTGGGCATAATCTAGCAGTTGATGGAGGTTTTACTACAATTAATCCTGGTTTTGGTTTGTATGCACCACAAAAATCTTCTTAATTAAGTCTCTCATGATAAGTCTTGTTCCGGTGTATTTGTAGGTGTATTAAATTTTTTGGAATAAATTTCCATTCATGCTGTTGTATTTTATTATATGTGAGGTTCTGAAATTTGGTATAATGAATGAAATGGTAATAGTGTAATAAGACGTGATTTTGATATGGGTGTTTGTAAGTTTCTTAATTTTTAACTGTTTATATAAAGTTTCAGATCGATGTAATAACTTTTTAAAACTATCAATATATTAATTAGATGAGAGAATAAATTAAACACCTTCATGTACGTTAATTATAAGGACTACGAATACCGGAAAACGAATAGCTTGACTTTTAGCACGAAAGTTGTTCTCACCGAGCCTATTATTCATCGTTACTATTACTTCATTTGTTTCGGTTGAAATGTTCACTTTATAAATGTATATAATTTTAAGAATTTTCACTAATTATATTACTCACAAACAAGTATCATATTTACTCAATCAAGTTTGTTTAGATTGAAATAAAAAGTGTACATTTATTTTGAGACAAATAAAATAGAAATATAAACGCTTCTAATAAAATGGAGTTGGTATTATTAAACATAATTAGTAAGACGGATACAACTTAAATGGGGTTAATTCAGGTAAACAATGGATATGTGAAAGGCGATTTACATGAAAATTTATTTGATCAACTGTTAGAAACATAGTAAATAAAAGAAAAGGTAGTTCTGAATACGTGATAACAAACATTATATTTAAGGATAATTAGCCCTTATATACTACTTGATCCAAGAATATAATTGGACAATTTATCATCATTAATTATCAATCACCAATATAAACCAACAAAAAGTGTACTATTTATTCAGAATATGACTGTCAATCTCATATATAGAGTATTAGTTTTGAAATGAGGTTGTTATGCATACGAGTTTGGCATTCATCGGTTTAGTTTACAAATTTTTCGTTTTAAACAGTTTAGATTTTTCGGTTTTGAAATTTATGGGAGTCTAATCAAATTTAGATGTTTAAAAACCGAATTTAAATTCAGTATGATTTCGGTTTAAAATCGAAAAAAAAGAAAGAAGAAAGAAGCATAATTGAAATAAAAGACTATTTAACATACAAAGTTACAAACTATGCATAACAAATTACATTAAAGTGAGAATATATAACGAAGCATGGCCGGATTTGGACCTGTGCAAAGTGATAAACTGCACAGGGTCCAAAATCCAAGAGGGGCCCCATAATTGTCCAATGTTTATTTGGTTTATAAAAGGCCCAATTTCAATATAGTCCAATAGGTTTTTATTTTATTTGGAGGTGGGAAAAGTCTTTATATAAAACTATTGTGATTGGGGACAAAGCCAATTTTTAATTCATCCAAAGTGCTACACATTCGAGATTCAACATTTGTCATCATCATTCGTACGATTTCTTACAAACTGACAAACATGTACTTATCTCTATTTTTCATTAGTCCCTTTTTCTTTAATTTAATTCCCTTATTACTTATTTACTTTATTAACTTTTGAAGTATAATTTACAATTGTTGTGATTGGAACAACACCAATATTTAATTCTTGTTTGAGTAGTACGCTTATGCCATCAGCCATGTGAAATTTGAATAAATTAGAATAAGTGGAAGGATTTGAAACTTGATATGATGATAGAATAATATATAACTCACTTTGTCATTATAATAAATCTCAACATACATCATCAATTAGTAAACAAGTAGTTAAATAGTTTTCTTTATGCAAAATAATGCCCTATGATTTCTAAGTAATAATTTGTCACTAATTAGGAAAGTATGGGTCCTATTCGAAAATATCCATATGGATATTTATAGATTTTTTTAGAATATTATAAACTTATTTTGCATTAGCTTAAAATTTTGGGTTCAAGGAGGGCCTCTTTTGCGATAACGACACAGGAACCCGGACGGCCCTGTAACGAAACACACACATATGATGTCTTCAAACATTTTTAGCCAGTGCTTTGGCACGATAAGAAGGGCATACGCAAACGGTTAGATACCAAGTTAGGCCCACCGATTGCAAGAGTGTATGCACCGCAAATTTATACAATTGGTATGCGATTAACCTTGTCGATAGAGCCTTAACAAAGATACTTGATTAGTAGTAGTAAATTGGGTGTTGTCTTTCGCAGGTCCGTACCATAGATTAAATGCTTCTAAAACGTAGAATGTGAACGGATGCTTATGAAAACGTAATTTGGCCGATGATAAGCTTGAGCCGGATCTTGAATTATTAAGTGGCATCAATCTCCAAGGTAGTCATTAATTTTGAATAAGATTTTATTCAACATGGGGCTGTTAAAAATAGAGGTTGATATTCAAAAGATGATGTTGATGCTTAGAGACTTATAACACGATCTTTTTCCTTTGAAGGGTATAATTCAATAATTCAAAAGCGCCAAGCCATATCTTTGTTTGATCCTTTTTGCGTGGAACGACAACATTTCAACCGATTAGTGACAAAATTATATCGAGCATTAGTCTCACGTGCATAAAGTCTTGACCTGATCACCTGAAGGTCAAGTGCACACCCCTTGGCCTTGCTCACGAAACCTATTTTCAACATTTTAACTTGTTTTGACTACTATAAATAAATAAATACTCACGCCGTTACTTTTCACGTATATATTCATAATTAAATATAGTAATCTTGTTTGTAGTTTGATTTTTTCTCCTAACGAATTAAAATCTGATCTCATATATTCCTATGCACTTAGAAATGCGGCATTATTTTAAACTTAATTTGTGTGTCATATGAGAAAAAAAGTTTAACACGTCATTTGTAATATCTAGTGAAGTGATTGTTGAGGATATATTAACCATTTTATATTTCTGTTCATTGAACTTTATCGCCCAATTAGTTTGACGTGCAATAATTTCTAGGATGCCCGCATGTTCTTTCTTCTTACACTAAATAAGATACGTGCTTTTGTCATTTTTGACTGCTCCTGACAGTATAGTTGGTGTGGACTTCTGTTGAATATAACTCCCGTAACATATATTCTTCTTTCCACATTCATTCCCTTACTACTCGTTAAATCAAGAGAGTCACTAGACATATTAACTTGATAAGAAAATAACACTTTAAAATTATATTAGTGTTGACTAGTAAAATTAGTAAAAATGAGTATTACATTAAACTTATATCTGAACGAATCATATCTTGTCTTCTTTTTCCACTTTTCATCCCATACTATCCTTCAAATCAATAATATATTGTCTTCATTTTTCACTTTTTATCTCCCACTCCATTCTACACATCTAATCTTATCTTTCACATTTACCTTTTATTTTTATAAAAATAAATACTTTTGTAAAATAAACTTGTTAACTTTTTAACTATTTTTTTTTTTTAAAAAAAGACTTCTTTTAAAAAAACTTAATTGTCATAAAAAATGTAGTCTTAAAAAGGTGTATTTTATAGAAAAAAAATCACAGAACTTTCTTTTGAATTTATTCAAAAAGTTATTTTTTTATAAAATATATTCATATTTTTGTGTCTATTAAAAATAATATATAAAAAAGTTAAAAATAAAAATAAAAAATTGGTGTTATCAGAGGATAGGGAGAAAAGAAATTGAAAGTGTAAAGCGAATCCCCGCTAAATATATCTCACAACTATGACGATCACATATTCGTTTTTAAATCATCCGAAAATAACATAAAATTTAGTGGATCTCAAATAACCCAAACAAATTAAAAATATGATATGAAAATTTTTAATTTATTCCTTTTGATCTCCTGCTTAAAAAAATAGCAACGGTAGTTCCTACATATTTCATATAGCGTCATACGTTTTATACAATTTTATAATTCGTACAACTTTGTAAAATTTAATGAATTAATTGCCATACATGAATTGAATCCTAAGAGAAAGTTCAAGTACTTTATTTTTCTATGATTGTAATAATAGAATTGATTTTTTTTTATTTTTTATTTTAATATTAACTAATTTTTTTATAAAAAATTTACATCAAAATTATTAAAATTGTATGCTCTTTAATATGAAATAAAAGTTTAAAATATATGTATATATATGATATACAAATTAAATTTGTGTATCACAACTTTATAATTTTTTATGTATCATACTAAAAATTAATAGTATGTATCACACATAAAAACCTATAAAGGTTGTGATACACAAATTTAATTTATATATCATATATATACATATTTTAAAATTTTATTTCATATTAAAGAGT
Organism: Logfia minima; assembly: GCA_963921325.1. Lineage (NCBI taxonomy): Eukaryota > Viridiplantae > Streptophyta > Magnoliopsida > Asterales > Asteraceae > Logfia > Logfia minima. The sequence goes on from OY992767.1 coordinate 36,123,289, forward strand.
ATAATATTTTAATATAATCTTTTAATTAAAAAAATAATTAGTGTTAAAATAAAAAAATAAAATATTTATTCTTATCATTATCACCGTAAATAACTAAACTATAAAAACTTACAATCGATAATCATTGAGTTAGTTATTAGGCAATCATTAGTCATCATTACTACTTATTTCAATCGGTGTTTCTTTTTTCTGTTTCATCTTTTTATTTGTTTTTATAGTATATACGGATATATCACAAGGGGTTTTGCTAAATAAAGTTTTTAGGCTCTCATTTAAGATTATTTTCAACTAATTAAATATAATTCAAAATTAAACATAAACACTTGTCAGTTTTTTTTAAAGGTAAATTTATATTGCAAAAGTATAGAAGTTCTATACTAAAACATCCAAGATGTTTACATGCGAAACATGAACGAGATTGAAAAGAAGCTTAGAGATTTGCAATGATAAACAAAGCTATCTAAGGTTGATTAAGAAGAAGAAATCCACCAAATAGGATTCGGAAACATATATTGGATGCAAGTTGACCTTTGGGATGGCAATTGGGAAAACAATTTGAAGCGAATTGAAGGCAAAAACCCATGGAGCCAAATCGATGACGATTGTTTGTGGAAGCTCTCAAGAATCTTGCAAACCCTCTTCGAAAACTTTCCAAACGGTGGACTTTTCTATATTGGAAGGGGTCGCAGTCTCATCATTCTCCGAACACATATCAACATTTTTGCTCGCTGTCTCGTCTATTTCAAAAGAATCTTCCAAACTAGCTTTTTATGGTCTTTTCTTAGACCTAGATCGACTTGAGCTTTTGATTTTGTTTGCCTTTTCTCTCTGTAGCTCTTCCTTTAGATTGCATTTTAATTTGACTTTTCACACAAATAAGAGGCTTTCCAACAGTTTTTTTGCCTTTTCACTTTATTTACAAAAATACTACTTTTGGAAATTATATTTTCAGATAAAAAATAGACAGCTACAATATATTCTTACCGTTTTATTTTTAACATCGAATTTTCACTTCATCTCATGCATATATACATATAGCATTAAATAACATAAGAAAATGATAACAACGGCTTCAAAAGCCTTCGTTAAAAGTTTATTACGTGTCATAAATATTTGCACTTTGATATGATAATGATAAAATGGTCAACGCTCAAAGTTTAAGAGATGTTAACAAAATCCAATAATATAAAGTAAAAGAATAACTAGACAAAGAAAAGAAGGTACAATATCAATTAACGTTTTATCACAACAATATTGGAGCAATCTAATTCGTTTGAAATAAATTGTGTAAACAATATGTGATCAGAGGTGTATATTTTTGTAATGTTTTTAAATAAAGATAATGTATAAGTGATTACAACAAAGCTAATAGTTTCTTTTTACTTGTCAAAAAGTTTACGAACTTGTCAATATGCATGTTTATAGTTTTTGTTGCAATGATTTTACTTCTAAAACTGCATGCAAATAGTTCTTTTATTAGAGGTTGAATTGTGAATAAAATCTAGCAATAGACAAAAACTATAGTAACATACTGGCCAAGTTTTTCCCATCAGTTAGTAAGTTGAGCTTAACGAGGTTATAAGTGCACATACAAATACGATACTTTAGTGTTGCGAAAATAGTTCACGACTTCACTGTTGCAAATAACTTTTACTAATGAGTCATTGTTTTTACCCAGTAAACTGTCGAAAGATCTCAAAAGCCAAGCCTTAAAATTCACATTAGTATTTTCTGTTTTTGTTTTGTTTTAACAACAATAACACATTCAAGTCAGCCTTACATTACCCTATAAGGCTATAATCGAGTGTTAGTTGCTTTTGGGTGAAGTGCATGCCTTCCACAGACTATATATAGCTGCCTCTATCATGTGCCATTTGATAATCTCGCATCTCCATGCAACCTTTAAATTCACAAGATTTATAAGCTCAAATTAGAATCCCTTTTTGTTGTTCATTTTACTTGTAACAAATTCCAAATTAATCTATTTCTTGATTAGTAGTTATGAGCTTTATAAAAAGTCACAATATACAACCTTCTAAACGTGTCAACATAACCTAATCTCCACCCACCCACCACCATATATAGTAAAGCACTGCAGCAGTAACTTGCCATTGCCATCCAAAATGACCATCACCATCAACTTATAAGATTAATCTTAACCAATTAAAGCTGAAAACAAAAATAAACGTTCCAACCAATTTAAAACAAAGAGCTTTTTTTTTTTAATAAAAAAAAAGAGAGGAATAAAGTCTGAAATATAAAAAGTTATTAGAAAAATTGTATAATATGAAAACCTTTAAAAGACTAAAATCTTAAAACTAAATTAAATCACATATAAAACCCAGATCAATGTCACAAATCATACAATAGAAGTCTACTAACGGAATAAAAGAATCTAGAATTTTTCAGAAAATGCAATTTTATACATAAAACCATTGAAATCTAGACAAACATTAAATATGGTAAAAAATGAATCTCAAAATGTTAGAGAGAAGAAATAACAATAAGAAAAGTGATTTTTGAATAGTGAAAATATGCTTATAATTGTTATTGTTATATTATAATATAATGGGAAAGGATCCATAGGAAAACTTCAAATTTTGAGAAAGGAAGGAAGCAAATTTTAACTCTTGATTTTTTTATAAAAAAATGTTTTTAATATTCACTTGTGATGAATGTTAAATTTTGATTAACATTTATCACAAATGAATGTTAACAATATTCATTTATGATGAAATCAAGAGTTGAGATTTACTTCCCTCCTTCTCTAATTTTTTTGCTTCCCTCTTGATCCCTCCCCATAATATAATAATGTGAGTATAAATGTGAAGAAAAAATGACAACAGTACCCTTATAAATCTCGTGAAAAGCATAATTTCTCGTGGGAGCCTCACCTTATCACGTTTTACGATATAATCATGATAAATTCTTTACAATATCAAGATAAAATGAAGAGTTAGTTCACCATTTGTAGATAAGGGATACTGTGGACATATGCTTGTGCCCAAGTTGAATAATCAGTAGTGAATGGTAACCATATATTTTGTCGAATATTTGTTCGAGCATGAACACGACCGACATCGATTTGTTGTTTTTTTGTTAGTCCATGCATACCAAACTTCTGCAAGCCAAATAAGAAAATACACTCGTAATTGGATAAATGATGACCGGCATAGTACTCTTTACTTTTTGACCACTTAATTTGATATAGCAGTGACAAAAGATTTAATCATATATATATAGGGGAATGTTCAAATAAAAACTATAAATATCATGAAAAAATAAAATAATTTTAAAAATCCCTTTTTAAATATTTACAATACATTTTTTTCAAAACGTTTTCAATTATTATTAAAATAACTTTTACAAGCTATAATAAAAATTTTAATAAAAAATATTAACTTTTTTTTACAGTCATTATTATTGTGATTAAATATTTAAAAATATTCAAAATAATCACAAAATATAATATAATAATCACATGTGATTATTCTCTAATATAATGTGATTATAATGTGTTCGAGATAATCACAAAATAGGTTTTTGTTAATCACATATTAATCATGTGATTATATATCTATAAAATGTAATTATTATGAATAAAAAAATTAATAAAAATAATTAAAAAATAAAAAAGTGTCGAAATTTTTTTTATATGAAAAATAACTTCTAAAAGTTATTTGAATAAAGAGTTACAAAGAAAATTATGTAAAATAATGTATTTTAAATATTTAAATTGAATTTAAACTTAATTTGTACGAAGAGTTGAAGAAAACTATATGTAGGACCATTATAGAAAAAACGAACGGCCAACTCACATATCAATATCTATTAATTAATTATTAATGGTACGTCGTTTATGCTTGTTTGAATGAGTGAACGAATGAAATATTTAAACTATCGTACGTACAACAAATATTCAAAGTCCAAATAATATTCAAAATAAACGTACGTACGCGCGTGGACCAAAAAGGTTCAGACAAATGTGTGTAGGATCGTCTTTTATGATTATTTAGTTGTCTATTATTTCACAATAAATAGCACGAGTTCATTTAAATGGGTTTTGTGGATCGATCAGTATATCACGATATTGTGAATTACATGAACTTAATGTTTTGTTAAAAACGAAGATATCCATTTAATACTTACACGTATCAATTTAATCTAATATCTACAGATACAACTACATATATGTAGTAGTTTGAATCCGTATGACCCACGTCAATTTCTAATACGTAAACTTTTTGTATAAACGGGATTGTGTTAGTATTTATAGCTTTGTATCTTATAATAATGCGCTGCCTTCCTAATAGAAGTCGACGGGTTAACTCAATTCTATAATAGAGAACGTTGTATTAATGATTGTGACTGCTTTTATATGATACGTACCACCTTGTGGTTATAAACACTCTTTAAGTAAAAAACGAAAAAATCAAACAAAGCGGCATAGCTCCATTAATTTCTTCAATATCAAAGTTCGATAATATTATCGTACATTCTCTTGACGAACAATAATATAATCCAATTAATCTGCAAGTGGAGAAAATCCAATAGTTAATCGAAAGAAAAGTTGAAAAGCTAAGATATAATTAGATGCATGATTGACTAACGAAAAATATATATGAAAAAAACAGTTTTTCCTTAAATTAATAACTGACCTTAGGTAACCTCTAATGAATTTCTTTTCTTTGACTCTTCTCTAATCTATCAATGTATCTATATCTATTTATCTGTATCCATATATAAAACTGATATATAAATTCATTTGATTTTAGGTATCTTTATTTTTTGACACTTAAGCAATCGTCTTATGTATCGATATATTATTAATTTGTTTAATTTATATGCTACATCATACAAACTTATATTTTTAAAAATTCATTAGATGTGTTAATGACTCCTTAAAAATTATACCGGTAATTTTGAAAAATCATTAGTATAAATATTCATTTGACAATTTATAATCAAGGAAATGATTTGATTTTATATTAATAATTCAACCACATTAAATAGAAGTAAACTATTTCTTATATAGATTTGCTAAATTAGGTAAACTATTAAAAATTTTATGTGAGAATATCTTTATTATTTTATAGAAAAATATACTTGGCATATGTAATGATGCCAAAGACTTTCATTATACAAAGACTTTCGTTATGGTTATAAGTGACTGAAATGGGTGATTTCTCAATATTCATTTGCATAATTTTTAATGATTTAAAAGTATAGTAAGATGTCGACATTTAGAAGGTATCACAAAATTTCACTTTTATTCAAATTTTTTTCTTTCTTTACAATCTTATTTTCATTTGATATAATAGAGTAAACAAATGAGAGTTATATTAACAAACAAAACATATACTAATCACATGTTTCCTCATTTATTATTGACTAATATATATATATATATATATGTATATATTAATATTGTGTATAAAAAATTGAAGAATTCAAAATTATAGTGAGTATGCATAGGATTTTCTAAGAATCAGTTATTATATATTATTAGTGTCTTCTTATTTTGTTGTTAAGTAATATTGATCAAGAGAAAATATTTAATGATGTTTTTGTAGGAGAAGATCATTTTTAATTCTTTAAATAAGGAGTATGATATTCATGAGATAGAAAATTTAAAATCACATTAATTTATTCATTTTTTATATTATATATACAAACAATTAATGTTATAATATTTATTTACAGGATGAGTTGGTATCACAAAAAATAACAAGAAACAAGTGATCAAATGAATATCACTATGAGAAACAAAGCATACCTTATAAATGAAGACAAAAATTTTCATGAAATCTTTTAAAATTCCGTTCATTAAATTTGACTATTATGTTTAAAGACATTGAAGGTTTATGATTTATGAGAGCTTCAACCATTATGTTATTTATATATTTTGAATGTGTATGTAATGAATTTAATTATAATGGTGATTTTAAAATTTATTATATTTATTGTGTTTGATTTTATGTTATATCATTACTAACATAACACATTGATAGGACTTGATTTAAAATGTATATCAAAATGTTCATTCCATTATATAAATGTTGTGTTTAATAATACATACTAAAAATTTTTATTATATAAAATTGTTTTTTATCTAAGTTAGCGTATTTGTGATTCATGGGAGTTAATATGTGATATTTTTATTTTATATTACTAAGTTTTGAATTAAAATAATTACAAATGATTCGAATATGAGTTTACAATTAAATAAGATTGTGATTCATTATTAATATAAAATTATATACTAATATTTATATAATATAAACTTTGATTTTGAAGGTCATCAATGAAAATTCGTTTCACTTGTGACAAATATTTCGCGGTGAAATAATCACAAATATTTATAAAAAAAGATTACAAGATGAACAAAATAACCAAAAATCTTAGAAGATATAATTAGCACAGAGAAACGAATTGCCATACTTTTATTGGAACCTAAATCTATCTATCTATGATTTCATATAGAGTAAAAGTTCCTCATGAAGCTCGAATTAATTCAGCGACGATAGTGTGTTTTCTTCAAAGTTTAGATTGTTACTTTAACGTACAAGTGCGATAAGGCCATATTCCGCATAAAATAGCTGCAACAAACACACACAAAAAGTATATATACATTTCAAATTAACCAAATATGATGATTCGAATTAAATGGTAATAATATCAAGAAAGTTTACCTGCCAAAGAAACATATACATTGATTGAACTGTTTCCATGTTCTTCAAATCTACTGATTTGGCTCGTACCCAAAGTAATAATCCCAATCCCAGATGACTAATAATCTATATATGCAAAAAATAAATGTAAACATCATCAAATTGTGTATTCATATAGATGATTGATCGTTATAGATAGATTTAATGCTAGTTTATTGATTATTACCGTTACATATTTGCTCCAGCTAATGGGTGAAGTTGCTCCCACAAAAGCAGCAGCAATATAAGCGATTTCAAGAATCCAAATGCATATCGAGTACATCTGCAATGTTTTGAGTCATTAGTACTCATACAATCTCCAATGATTAACGTTTTATTGTTAACAGCCCAAATGGACTTGAAGCTTGTAGTGATGTGAAGATATTTTTTTAATTAAACAAACCTTTTTTTCACCCAGTTTAATAGCTAGAGACTTGATTCCATGCATCCTGTCTCCCTCAATATCAGGGATGTCCTGTTATACAGAAAATGCAATAACTAAGTTAGTACCAATAAATGTAAGATCATGATGGAAATACAAGAGAAATCTGAGGGCTAGTTACTGATGTTTTTTACCTTAAAGAATATTGTCGAGACAGAGAACGCACTGAGCATTGCTACTGCAAATAATAGTGGCCTTGATAGTAATGTGGATACTCCATGGACGGAATTCTGTAGATTTTGGTATTTTAGTACATATAACAAATGTTCCAAAAAAATTTGTTTTATCAGCAAGAATACAATTTGAAATAACTGACCTGCATATGCAAGTAATAACCAATAGGGACAACAAATGCCCGAGCCATCAGCATGTAAAACGCCGCTGTGAAAGGAAACCTTTTCCATCGCAAATAGGGCAGCTGGAAATGATTAACATACAAAAATGGTTACTTAAGGTGTTCGGTACACCGTTCATAACCTTTAAATAAATAACTTTATTTAAAACTCACCACGTTGGCCGAATACGCAGTCCCAACAATAAACCACCCAATAAAACCCCAAAATAACGGTGGGGAGCCAACAAGCCAACCAACTGTCAAGCTCTGCATTATAAAAAGATCATATTACTTAACACTATGCTTAATGACATAGAATATAATAACCTCATGGAAATCTAATTAATTGTGTTTAATTCGAATTGTAATCAAGTTTGAGTACCATGATAGCTGATAGTGAAGAGACGACGACAGCAGTTGTCATAGATAGTTCCCCAGCAGCTAATGGAAGAGATGGTTTGTTAACCTTGTCGAGTTCTATATCACAAATTTGATTGAAACCGCAGACATACATTTGCATGAACATGCCTCCAACAAGAGCCTGAAATTAGTAGTTGACAATACTAATTAAGAATACATACATAAAGCTTGTTCTATAAATTTTATCAAGTACAGGTTTAATAAAAATTCACCTGTAACGCTTTGATGAAGAATAATGGGGTGAAATCTGAAAGGCTATTAACGGTAAGAAGAGACATCGCAGCTACACTTAAAACCTAACAAATGGGATGAGATAGATCAGTATATAATCTGTATCATTTTGAAATTAATGGAGAAAATTTAAAAGTAATATTTATAAAGATCTAACCGTTCCAACTGCTGCATACGGCCTTATAAACCTATAAAGAACGTCCATAAAGTTGATAACGGATTCTATAGAATTCTTTAAATCATGAGTTGCATCAAACTGAGGATTGTTAGTAGATGTTGCATTCAATTTAAACTTGTCTTTGTTCATTTTGTGCAGTGCAAGCGGCTCGAAGAAGCATTGATCCATGTTTTTGTTACTAGGCCTTTGTTGCAATCTCAAGGAGCTGTTTTTATCAGATTTTGATATCTGAAGAAACTTTGAAGCTTGTGATCCTATATATGATCATCAGATTGATTAGATATAAAATTTAAGCAGATCCATCTCAAATTTCATATAAGTTAGTAGGTGTAATCCTATAAATTTTTTTAATATCTAGTACTGTAAATTAAGTCACAAATATCAAGATGTTTGCCTCAATAGAACAATTTTGATAGCAAAGATTGAAAAAAAAAATTACTGATTTTTCTTTAGTACTCTTTCAAACTTGAAGAATATTCCCAGAAACATGATTATACATAAATCTTTGAAAAATTGAAAGTCACGCGTATAGAAAAATACCTGTCGCAAATGAACAAGGTGATGCAACGGGGCTAGAAAATCTACGAGAAGTTGGCTTGCATAGTGACCCAATAGCTAAAGACGCCATTTGTACGTACTGTCGTTCTTTGTTTCGGCAAATTTATTACAAATGCAACTCGATCGTTTGTCAAAAACTGTTCATTGCGATTAAACATTTCGTTAACAAACTAAACATTTAGATATTATAAAGATTGCTAATAAGTGTTCTATGATATGATCCAGAATGAATGTGAAAAAGTACATACCTGAAAAACGATTTCAACAAAAAGAGCAAAATTGTTGATAAAGGAAGTATGCAAAGAAGATGAGTTTAAGTGTCGTCTTACCATACAAAAAGTATAATATTAAATAAGCAAGAGTTCATGCAAAGTTTAAAGTTGTTAGCCGCCAATGAATGGGTGAAAATAATAAATAAATAAAATAAGGTTCAATGTACTATTACTATCCTTATTTGAAAACTTTGGCCTGCCATGACCAATCCACAAATATGGAATTTAACCTTGCTGGTCACTACTTACGCCTGCCATGCCCCACAGAGCTAGAAGTGAAATAGAATTTGTCATGTATATATACTATATAGTATTATAGTGTTTTTATATTCTTATAATTTTTTTAAAGGATGTATATATCTAAGATACGTGTTCTTAATGCATATGTTATCATGTGTTTAATAGAATCAAAATGTAACATATTATTTTAAGGAAATAATATGTAACAAATAATTGATACAATTAACATTGCCTAAATTAGATATTGTTAGATTACAAGAAGGCAGGACTAAACTTACATATGATAAAGATGAAGAGTATAAAGTGTAAGATACTACAAACATGATTAATCAATAACACATAAATTTGTTACCGTTAACTGTATTTACAATAAGAAAAGTCGAATTTGATTGTACGTGGAAGGATATGCTAGACAAACATTTTTTAAAAGAAAAATTGAATATAACCATTTTTTTGATTAATTTTTAATATTTCACCACTCTTTCGTAAATTGAGTTTGTTTTAGTCTTTTTTGAGAAAATTGCAATTAATACATGTTGGTTCATCACTTATATGTCGACTACTCTCATATATCGATAGATATTCAAAAGTCTAAATCTCACTAATTACAAATAAATATCATGGTAGTATTCTTCAAAAGTGTATTACGTAAATAATTTGGTACGCAAAAACCAATTATTAGTGCTCAACAAATTAAAATGGAGTCGGGCGATGAAAAAATACGAGTAATTAATTAACAATGAGAAATTAAGAGTATGCTAAAATACATACAATACAATTAAAGGCAAAAAAAAATGGTTGTATAATTCATGTGAACCTTCCATTTGGAATAGTAGAACAAAGTATTGGAAAACTACACTATTCAAACTCTATCTCACAACGACTTATGGATCCATTGACCAATCAGTCAAGGACCAACTTCTTTATCTTTCGTCATTTGTGAGAGACTTCATGCAGCCCATTCGTTATTATTATTACAACGATATACACATTGATATGTAAGCTTTAAGTCAAATATGGGAGGTTGCAAGTTTTCCATTTTCCTTAAAGATAGATCCATCCAATAATTAATTAAATAATGCTTTTATATATATTTCTTTTGTGTTTGTGTGTGTCTAACATACTTAAAGGATTCATGTCACTAAGAAAGTATAACATTTCAAACAATCCTTGATTAGATGATAAGGTCTCAGTCAAGAATTGGTAAAAAAAGGTAACACAGCACACCTTTCATTTTTCTTTTTGTTTTGAATATTAACTATTATATTACATTATTAGTTTTTTAAAATAACCAAATTAATTAATGAGTCCTACATGCATTTGATCGAGTGTCTGAAATTTCAACCTCTGCCTATATATGAATCCCTTTCAATTCATTGAAATATCTATCTCGATCATCATCTTCAAAATACATATCCATAAAAAAAATTAAAAGAGTACAATCACTATCGAATCGTCGCTCAATCATGGCTCGTTCTGTCTTCAACAAAGATGAAAAACTGGTAAGTTTCTCATCTCTCTGCTTTATGCACTTGAACCTTTCACGGTCAAGTTATATATAGTCTTGACACAGATCCCATAACTTTTGTTTGCAAAAACTTCATTTATAACGTATATATGTATATGTTTGAGAGGAAGAAGATCGAGAACGTATAATTATCAATTGCAGGGTACATCAACCAATGGGTGATCCGTTTAGATGTTGAAACTTAAAATGTAGTTTTTGTCTTGGTTCCTACGTATGATTTGATTTTCGTTTTGGCTAGATATATTTGGCTTAATGTTTGATAAAGATATTTTTTAAGTATTTATTTATTTAACTAATTAATACTACAGTTATTTTCCAGCGATCTTCTTATTTTATAGACATAAAAATAAAAATGTTAGATTAAATTTTATTAGAAGACAAGCTAGAATATGTTTTGATAGTAAAATATATATTTTCATTCAATTAATCAGTAGCTTTTAATGTTTTCTTTTTTGTAGGTCACATCAGAAGGAATAACTGGGGGCATGAAAGTAACCTTAAACAGGCCAATAAAACTAAATAGTCTAAACTACGAACTCGTATGTTTATACTTGATTATTGCATATTGTAATTAATGTATCATTATTAATTATCTTCTAGCTATGAACTGATTAATTATTTTAATTTGCAGATTGTCCAAATGTTAAAGATGTTTGAAATGTATGAAAATGATCCAACAATCAAGTTTGTGATATTAAAGGTACGTAACAAGAGTTTCAAATGATTAACAACTACTCGTACTAAACAATAAATTGGTTGATATTATAGGGTAAATTGGTTGATATTATAAGGGTGAGCATAGGTCAGTTCGATTTTTGGTTAAAATTGAAAATTAAATTGAAAGTTAAGTTTTTGAACTTTTAAAAACCAAATCATTCGGTTACTTCGGTTTTGGTTCTATTCGTTTTTTTCGGTTTTTTCAGTTTGATTTTTTGGTTTTCCCAATTAAACTTATTTGTCAAATACTTTTATAAATATACATTTTATATGCATATATTTATATATACTATCCACATATATTCTATATATATATTACAATATAAGTCCAAAATTTTACTTTAAAGAGTTAAATATACACACATACATACATACATATACATGTTGTATATATATATATTTATATATATGTATATATGTATATATATGTTATTCAAATAGTTCGGTTCGGTTCAGTTATTTTGGTCGGTTTTTGGAGCGAAAACCATAACCAAACCAATTGGTTCGGTTTTTAAAAAGTCAAAAACCAAATTGTCGATTTTTAAATTGATTCAGTTTTTTCGATTTTTAATTTGATTTTTACTCACCCCTAGTTGCTAACTATATTTTAACTTAGACTGTCAATAATATTAACCGCAACCTTTTTATGTCAAATAGAATAACGTACGTTAAAACTAACGACTCATGTGAAGTTGATTTGTATAATGCAATCCAAGTATATAAAAACAAAATATGGTACATGTCGCTCCCATGCATAAATGTTATACGGTTAGTTAATTAAATAAAATAATGGTGTTTGATTAATTATTTGGTTTCCATTCAACTTTCAATTTTCGGTAAGAAACTTTTTATAAAACAATGTAGCAACTTTCTTAAGCGTTGGCATTATTAAGCAAAGATCCTGTAAAACGTGTTCAAATCTTAAGCTAAAATTCACAGGAAGAATCCGATTGTAGAAACATAATCTGATGCACAACTTTTTATAAAAAAGGCTTGTTAGATGTTAGTGGTTCAGGTCTAGCAGTGACATCTAATTGGGCAGTATGCTAACCTTGAGACCCTTTCGTTCTTCCTTTTTATCGCATGAAAGGGTAAAAGTTTTGGGTGAAACTCAAACTTGAGACCTCCCCTATCCAAATATCACCTCCCCAAGGCTCAATAAGAAAACCTTGGTGGCCAGCTGAGCTAGTCCAGTTGATTGGTTTGAAACATGATATGATGTGAATTTAAAACTAAAACTTTTAATCGAACACAAGAGAAAATACATAGTATGTGTGCTTCTGTGATAAATCTATATCTCGACCTTTTCTTCTATGACAAAACAACACGACTAAACCCAATAAACTCGCCAATCGCCATTGTCAATAAACGTACGTTACTTGATTAGAACTTTTATTTTATATTTTTTTGGTAACTTACCGATCAAAGTACAGAGATAGAAAAATCCCAATTCAGTTATATATACAAATCTAACTACATTTATTTTTTCAGATATTTTTCTAATATAAGTTGTGCAGGTAAAATCCTCTCCTCTAATTAATTTATACGGAGTATTAATATAAATTGTTGAATTTGGTAGGGAAACGGAAAAGCATTTTGTGCAGGTGGGGATGTTACGGCACTTTTGTCAGTCACAACTTCAGGTACTACTCGTACATTTTATCAGTCGTAGCTAAATTAATTTTTAGAAATTATGAATATATATATATATGTATATATAGATATATGGGTTAGTAACTTAGTACTGAAATTAAAATCATGTCCTTCTATTTTGTAAGGACATTGGAGTTTTGGTGCAAACTTCTTTCGGAAACAATACACTCTTGACTACTTACTTGGAACCTATAAGAAGCCATTGGTAAGTAATTACTCACATTGTTTTACATTTTATGGACGATGATATATGCATTTATCATACATTATTAGTTGGACTCATATAAAATACGTACAGATCGCTCTTATAAATGGAATCGTAATGGGGGGAGGGGCTGGATTATCAATGAATGCAACATTTAGAATCGTGACAGAGAAAACGCTATTTGCAATGCCCGAAGCAGCAATTGGATCGTTTCCGGATGTTGGTGCATCTCATTTTCTAACACGACTTCCTGGTTTTTTCGGTAATTAAACTTTCCTTAAATAACAACCTTCTGTTTTATATGCAATTTTCTCTAGGTGCATATTGATAATTTTGACTTTTGATGTAATATGTAGGCGAATATGTGGCACTCACGGGAGTACGATTGAATGGAACTGAAATGCTTGAATGTGGTCTTGCAACTCACTTTGTTACTTCAAAGGTACGTAATTTGATTTTTAAGGCTTAAAATTAATGTTTTTTAGTATTATTTATATATATGTGAAAGGTTAATTATGTCACACTAAAATTAATGCTTTGATATTTTCAATTGTTGTAGGATTTAGCAGCACTGGAGAGAGAACTTAGTATGATGTCATTATCTGATGCAAGCAACATAACAAAAATTTCTGAAATTATTAATAAATATGCAAATGTGACTGAGTTAAATCCAATTAGTTTCAATTCTAAGCTGGAAATTATCAACAAATGTTTCTCAAAGGAGACTGTAGAAGAAATATTGCTATCATTGGTAAGTTCACTAAACCATAACTAACTGTGTTTTATTAGATACTAAAGCTCTTCAAAACACATATTTTATCTTTTACTTTCATTCATGTAGGAGAACATTGCTACAAACAACCCTGAAAAGTGGATTCTTGGTGCAATAAGATCGATGAGATCGACTTCTCCATTGTGCATAAAGCTTTCGTTAAAACTGGTAAGCGAAATTAAGTTGGTTCCAAGATAAATTTTGAAGTAGCATGAACTAGACTCAAGTTTTCTTCCATCTTTTTGTAGATTAGAGAAGGTCGATCACAAAGAGTACTCGAACGATGCCTTACTCGTGAACATCTTGTTGTTAGTCATCTTCTACGAAGAACCATAAATGACGATTTTTACGAGGTTTGTTGATGCTGTTTTTCTGTGTCTGTTGTTCTAGAGTCTATTATTGTACATGATTTAATTATTTGAATTTATATACAAGAGTACTATTATTATTATTATATTATATTATTATTATTATTGTATGGTTTGAAAACTGAAAAGTGAAAACTTTGTGAATTTCTAATGCAGGGTCCTAGAGCAGTGTTAGTTGATAAAGATAAGAATCCACAGGTAAAATTATGACTTAAATTAAACAATTGTTTAGGGTGGAGTTATCGTAGTTTTGTTTGTTATGGTGGTAACGATAAAAATAAGTATTTATATTTTTAATTTTGATAAATATGTACTTTTCTGCACACAAAAAATGATACCAAAATTATTATAATTTTTATTCTTTATAATATGAGATTGATTTTCCTTTTAAATATATATGATATACAACTTAAATTTTTGTATTACAACTTTTATAACTTTTAATTGTGATACACACTAAAAATTTATAGTGTGTATCACATATTAAAAAAAAAAAAAAAAAAAAAAAAAAAAAACGTTTTATCATATATTAAAGAAAATATGATTCTAATAATTTTGATCTAATTTTTCCTTTTTTAAATTAATTAAACAAATTAAAAATAAAAGTATTCGATCGTATATTATTATCATAGATTAAATTATTTAAACCTTTCCATTAACTTTATTTGAATTTTAACATATTTAGTTTGATGATGTTAATTTAAATAAACTTGATGTACACAACGTACACATAGATTCTAATATTGATACATGTTCATGAGTAAATTATTTAACACTATTAAGTTAATTGAACTGTTTTATTTTTTTAATAGTGGGTCCCCTCAAAATTAGAGCTGGTGAATGAGGAAATGGTAAGCAAATGTTTCTCCATGATTAAGGATGAAGATTGGCAGCCACTGCAGCTATTGGCGAAGACCAACTCCAACCACGTCATTATGTCTAGGATTTAGTTACTTATTTATAAAAAGTTATCACCGTTATTTCGTACAATTATCACAATCTTTATTACATATAAAGGTAAACATCGTGATATTCAATTATGTTTACGTAGTATTAATTAAACGTTGTTAAATACATAAAATTCACATGTGTCATTGTCAATATTTTTTTTATCTTTAGTTTTCCATATCATTAAATCTTAAGTAAAAAAATTTAAAATTTCAAAATTAATAAAATAAATTAGTGACCATGATTAAAATAAATTAATGAGCATTGATTGCTATTATTTTTTTATTTTTGAATCAGTTTTATTAATACCTTTAGTATATTAGTTAACTATCTTATTTATTTTTTCATATATATGTTATACTTACCACATAGTTAACTACTAAATTAATTAATTGTTTAAACAAGTTATAACTTGATTAATACATAAACTTTACTAATTACATACATTTTACTCATAAATAAATAATACTATATTCTCATACATTGCACAAATTTTAATATTAGTTTTTAATATATATGTTGATAAATATGTTTTCCAGATATATTATTCATTAAATACATACTACTCAAGTTAGTCACTTGATTTTCATTTGGGGACCGCATTTTAATTAAAATTTTTTTTAAATATCATATTTCGTATAATTTTATGTTTTTTTGCATAAGTATCAAAAAAGCAAAATTTGACTCTCACTAGAGCATTGGGTCGACAAAAACATGTTACTTTAAACCCATACTAAAAGTCAAATTAAAATTTAAAACTTTTTTGTTACGATCACACCAAAAATTAAGATATGTTTATTTATTTTACTTTAAGCTCTTAAAGAATAAACAAAATGATAAAATAACTTTAAAGTAATCACACCGAAAAATGAACATTTTCTGAACCATGTTAAACACAGTGATAACGTAATAAGTTTTCCATCGTGAAAACACGGCCACATACCCAATGCTCTTATATGATTGATGAAACAAAATACCGAGTTTTAGACACTTCAATTTATATTAGTAGAATAATTTAAGTTATATGAAAGTTTCAAAATTTTGTGATTTCACAGACTTGTGACTTTCACAATTACATTCCTTCAACCACAAATCAAATTCTTATTCCGAGTAGAGGTCCAATTAAAATGCCACATCGGCCGATTACCAGAATTATTTCATAGTTTACCTTTTAAGCCACATACAAATCATACCTTTACAACGAGGCTATGGTGTAGTACTATTTTTTTTTTTTGGGCAGTCGTTTTTATTTATAACGCCTCAAACGCTCAAAGTCTCAAACTAGGGAGGAGCTGGAGTATAAGCCCAAAATAAAAATTACAACAAAGCCCATACTCACAAGAACAAGCTAACATATGTTTCTTGAGTACAAGCCCAAACAAAATATTACAACAAAAGCCCTTAAATCACATCACAATCACCATCACCATCACATCACAATAACAAGCCAAAATAGAGTTATCTAACCACATCTCACAATCCATCTTCAAATACTTATTTTTGCTTAAAAACCAACATAAAGTAAACCTTTTTTTTTTTTTGCTTATTTATTTAGCCGTCCTAACCCGCGAAAGTAAGCCAAATGACGGATTAATTACACTAAAACCTCCATCCAATGCGAGATATGTCCACTTATATATTTAGACTCATCGCTTGCAAGAAAAAGAGTCGCCTCAGCCACATCTTGCTCTTTTTGAACAACTCCTGAGATTGGAGTACACATTAGTACACAAATCTGGATATCAATCGACAATTGGTTCTGTCGCTGGTGTTATGAAAAAATATGGTGATACACAATTAATGCGAATTCCAAACTCACCAAGCTCAGCAGCAACATTCTTATTAAGACCAATAATAGCATGTTTAGAACTTGTGTATGCATGTGAAGTATTACCACCAACCCTTGAAGCAATACTTCCAGTTGTAATAATACTACCACCAAGATTTGGGATCAGAACACGAGCAGCGTGTTTGGTTCCCAAAAAACACCAGTTACATTAATACTTAACACTCGTTCAAATCACTTATTTCATTTTCAAGAATACTAAGCTTTAAGTCACCTGCAATAGCAGCATAGTTTATCATAATATCTAGTTTACCATGCTTTATCGACGGTGAAATAGATTGCTTTTTCAACGTCTGATTAAATGCAAACGTCACAATGAACGAAGGATGCCATCTGTGACCTATGTTTTGACAAACGGTTTGACCCAAATCGTCAAGTATGTCTGCAATTATGGCTTTGGCCCCATGCTTAGTAAACAGTTTTGCAATGGATTCTCGGATACCTCGAGCTCCGCCTATAATAAGTGCTACCTTTCCTTCCAATCTAATTAAAAAACAAATCAAATAATTAAATAAATCAAACTATATATGTAGGAATCTTGAATAATGAATATTTGGACAAAAGCGGACACCTTGCCATTGAATAGAATGGAGAGTACTGTAGTTAGATTGCAAAGATGGAGAGGTATTTTGCTTTCTTATATAGGAGTTTGGGTGTGTAAACTTTTGCAAGATAACTTTTTCTAGGTTTGTATTTTACATTTAAAACACCTTTTTTATATGTGTAGTGTTTGCAGGAAATGTATGTCAATATAAACAACCGAAGAAGTTGAAAATAGAAAATAAAACATGCCAATGATAGCTCTACGGGCTGTAACACAAATCATATCTATTAATTAAAGTTGAAATTTTCTTTTAATTCAAATTCAAAACTATATGCAGACTGCAGTACACTTAAATTATGCTATTAATACACTAAAGTTTGTGTATTAAATGCAAATTGTTAATAAAAAGTTGAGTTTAATAAATATTTTCAGCGTTTCTGATAGCTCTTGAATCCAATCAGTGCGATCAGTCTAATCAAGTCCTTGACTTCGGTCGTAGGTTGAAGGTTGTTATTATCGAATTTTCTGTAACTTTAATTTACGTCAAGAGCTAGTGGCTATATGCAATTAATGAATCTAAGACGACCAAATACAAAGTATGTGTTTATGCTATGATCTAATATATTTTTCGTTTTTTGTTTTTTTTATAAAGTGTGACACACCCAAAAGATGCAATAAACGTGAATGTGTACGTGGTAGCTTCGCATTATGATGCATCAATTTTCGCCTGATGCTAACATTTCCTTGGTATTTTTCATGTCCATGTGAAACGTTATGTAAAGCTTGTGAACATATATTGACGTAACCTAGAATTTAATTGTTCTACATGTTCAATCAAACTTTACATTAAATCCTTAAGGTATGTTGATTAGAGATGAATTTTACACCACAATAATATTTTGATTTAGTCGAGACATTAAACATGGTCTCGCATATATAGCGACGTCTCTTACGTACCATAATAAAAAGTTCACAGAAAAAGTTAAAAGGTTTTCTTTAGCGTTGCGTGGTTATTAGTTTTTACGTTTTATGGATTTGTAATTATCATTATCAAAGTAGGTCGACGAAAAGATTTGCAGTTATTAAAGTACATTTAAATTAGAAGATTATAACCAGCAAAATGGATCATTGCCCTGAAGTATGTATTTAATAAACGAAATACGTCAAATAGATAGAGACGTTATAAACAAAACGTAGTTTGGGATTATGATTTCATTTTCATTAGCATGATTTTATTTTTATTAGCTTGAACTGAAGAGTTACATCTTGTGTATACACACTGTACACAAAACGTAACTAACTCTCACTAAATAGTTACACTTTGAATCCCTATACTAAGTGACTAATTACATAAGCAAACTAAACTATCAGAAACGGGAGGATGGCCACAACTAATGGGAGGAAGGATTTTAGCTTCTTTACATAGTCATGTAGTTGTGAATGGGAGGATGAACATCATTAAGTGGGAGGAAGGACTTTAGACTATTTACATTAATAGTCCATGCACTTCACAATGAGAGGATGGTCACATAATAGTGGGAGGAAGTACTTTGAACTATTTACATTAATAGTCCCTTCACTTGAATAATCTTCATTTCCCTCTCAAGGGGGAGGATCACAAACACTCAACTTGGTAGCGAGAGTTGAATGTTGAACAGGATTAGGAGCTTTGGTCATAATATATGTTAATTGTAAATGTGAGCAGTTTGAAGTTAGCCATCTTGAATCTTTTCCCATGTGAAATGACAATCAATGTCTACATGCTTGGACCGATCATGAAAAGATGGTAAGATAAGGCAATCTACCAATCAACCTTTTATAGATACTAGCATATGATAAAGAGATACCTTTATCATGAGAATTTTTTTAATAAAGTTCGCGTTGGAGAAGGTGCAGTTTTGCAAGCAGAAGAATCTTTTAATGAATCAAGAAATATATTTTCATTGATTTAAACGAGTCAGAAAGTATTTGGCCAAACCAATGTCTTCAATAGTGATCAAATACTTCCTGACTCTTCTAAAGCAAGTTTGATGGCAAGAATATCTTGATCACAATTGCATGTAACCAGAATGTCATCCACATACACTAGAGCTGCTGTAAAGACATAAACTTAAATTTTGACAAAGAGAGTATAATCATGTATGGATTGAAAGAAACCCAAACTACAAAGGAACTTTGACAATTCATGGTTCCATTACCTGGATGTCTGGTTTAAGCCATATAGTAACTACATGCTCAAACAAATTTATCATAAGCATCATGAAAGATAAAAATCATAAGACAAATATATAACTACATGCTCAAACAAACACTACTTAAACTTTTTAATAACATATAAATGAAAGGGATGAAACTGACATTACGATCAAAATTAAGATCTTTCTCCAGTATCTTTACTTAAGCATTCTTCGATCTTCTCACAAAAAATTAAACTTGGTTCTCAAATATTGTATACACCAAACATTAGAGGTGGTGGATGTTGTGTGTCGAAAAAGGAGCGGTTGTGCCTCATGTGGTTGGTTTTCAGGCGCTCAAAGTGAAGGGCACGTCACTTGTCAAATACAAATTGGTACATAGTTTGATCATCGTTTGGGATTCCACAAACGATAATGAATTTTTAATTCATAAACACTAAAACATTTTCTTCTTTTGTTTTAGTACACTTGTTCACTTCTAATAGTCAACTTTTAGAGAACAAATTATTATCGTCATTAGTTCTCGTATAGGAGCTCAAAGTTGGATTAGTTTGTTGAATTACTTGGTTAAAATATTACTTTGTTAAAATAGATTAATCAAAGAATGTGACTTATAATTTTTCTTTAGATAATTATTTAATACGTTTGTTATTTGAATTAATATTTAGATATATTCTGCCTTCTTGTAGAAGTTTTTATTATTGGTTATATTATGTCTCACAATCTCTTTTATATAAAGTTAATAACCATAATTTCAATAATACATTTAGCTGTGTCAATCATTTTTTATGAATGTCACCTTCGCGTTATCAATTTAATTTACTTGTTGAAATACCGAGCAAATCAAACAGAACCAACAAAAAAACTTATAAGGAGTCTTTTCGTGCAACTAGTAGGATATCCAAACGATGTAACAAAATATTATAAATAAGAAAAGGTGATATCTACACTTGTAGCCGTTGTGAATTACGAAAAATGTTAACGGTAAATTTGATGTAATTTGCAAACAAGCTAATAAATATATATTTAGATAAAATGACATTTTTCATCACATTTATATATCATAAAAAATTTCTTCATATACTACATTTGAGGTGTAAACTCTGAGTTGTTTAAACTTTTTTTAGGGCTTCATGCCTTCACCAACACCTTTGTAAAGTTGTCAATGCAAGATTATTGATTTAAGAAGATACACATTAATGCTTATTAGAATCATTTAACCTTAAGCTTTATTGATCGAAAAATTGAAGTTATTATATAAATTGATAAAATAAACACAAAATTAAACATGTGAATAAAGGTGAGAAATTTATAATTCCACACAAAGAACACATTTAATGATTCATTTTTTTTTTTATCTTTTTAAAACTTAAAAATGTGTAAAATTGAGGGAAAGTAAAAAATTGAACGCTTTTAGATGCAAAATTGAACTCCAAAAGTTGAACAAAACGTCTTTGGTTTAATAGGTTTACAAAGATTAATACTAACGTTAAGGGTAAAGTAGTAATTTTCCATTTAAGAAAAACATCTCAAATCCATTATATATTAGTAATAGATATACATAAGTTTGAATAAGAATTTAATGTTATATGTTTATTAGTTTATGATTTATCTAGAGGTTTCTTAGTAATTTCTATCGATTTCTTAAAAAGCTTTTCGTAGTTATAGTGGTAAAATAATCATTTCCATCTTAAAAAAACACTTAAATAATTTATATATTAATATAGAAGTACAGATAATACAATAAATACCTTGGTGGGGCAAAACAAGAAGGCGATAACATCCTTAATAAGAGAGGTAGGTGATATTAATACTTAGAGGTAGAAAACTATTTACACTTTTTTCTTACATGTAAATAAAATGAGTACTCTTCATTTACATTAACAGCACGCAAACTTATATACTATTAGTATTTACATTAACATTACGCAATGTACTATTAGTGTTGCAGATCGTTCTACAAAAGAAAAAAAAATATACATGTATTCCATGTAGGCTCCGTTGAATGACCACGTAGGGTAACTAGTTATCATCTTTGATAATTATTCATTTCATGTGAGCTAATAAGATCCGGTTTAAAACTTACGTTGGCTAACATTCTGTTTTATTTGTGGATTAGTATTGATATTCATCCCGTATTTGTAATAGAAGTCCAACGATCCAACCCATTAACGAGTCTCACATTTGTAAGGATTCTCTTAGCTAGATAACTTTCTCGCTTTCTGAACCCAATCACGGGCTCGGAATTATAAAATATTAAAAGTTAAAATCCCAGTAAACATTTTGCAAATGTTACCAACAGTGGCTTCGTCGTATGCAAGTGATACACTCTTACGTAATCATTTTTTCAAGTTTATCATTAGACATATTTACATAATATTTTCTCTTCATATTGATAAAAGATATCAATAAAGATTTAGCCAACAATAATTATATAGAATTTGAATGATTACAGTTTAAATCAAGAATATCAATAGTTATATAACATATGAATGATTCAGATTAGAATTTTCTAACCTTAAGTTTTAATTTCAGTTCAATGGAAAAGCTTCAAGCAAAGCCCTTTTGAAGAACATGTCTTGCTTGTAATCACATCAGAGAAAGTATCCACAAGCTGCCCAGCAAGTGAAGCTGGATCCTCCATTAAAGTATCCACAAACACTTTGACTATTCTAACTTCTTGTTGACCTGCTCTCATGCTGTACCAAGTGAGAAATCTCTTCCTAAAACCGGTATCTATATGTCCTTCACATTCTAACCGTCGGATCACCTTCACGTAATACCCAAAATCCCTATCATCTGATTCACTTGGTTCCCCCTCAGACTCGTTATCAAGATTCTTTTTTGATGATTTTGGGCGGGTTTTTCTTGCCAAGATTGAATCTTTTACGCTTTCTGTCTTGCGAGGAGTAAAGGGTATTTTAGCTGATGTACTAGGGACAAAAGGGTCAAAATCTTTCTCATTGTTATCATCAGTTCTTGTAGTGTTCTTAATGATGTTTATCTCATCAGCATCAGTGGCAGCCTCCATGTCCTTCTGTTTATTAACAATATTGTTGTTTTCATCTTCAACTGAGGAGGGATTTGAAAGGCTGCTAGAATTGGTTGGTGGGCTTTCCCCATTGTCACTGTTTGTTTGAAATGAGATTTCTTTGCTTCCCAATTCACGGGTGTTTTCAAAGTGGACGACCTTTAGAACATATTGAGTTGATGGAGTTAAACTGGAGAGTAAGAACTTGGTACCAGTAGGTGCAAACAATGTACAAGTTGGTTTTGTAGGATAATCTGTATCTTCATTTTTTCGGTGCCACATTATGTATCTATGAGTTCTTACGTTATCGGTAAAAGGTTGCTCCTTGGAACCCAGAATCACAGTAACTGATGTTGGAAAGATGTCCCCAAATCTGACAATTGGTGTCAAGATGCTGGGATCTGCATAGTATTTACCACTAAAATGTAAAGCTTTTTAGAACTTCAGAGTCAAAAGAAAATTAAGAGTCTGAAATTGTAAGAAATAAGACTAATAACAAATACCATATACAAGAAAATTGGGAGTCTGAAATTATAAGTAAAATCCTTATGGATGAAGTTAGTTAACTTGACCTGAAAAGTCGAACACCGTTTCTTTTGGAATGGAGATTATAAGGATAGGAACTAGAGAAGTAGAGAAGGTGGAGTAGGACAGCGGAAGGGTTTTGATTCATAATCATGTTGTGAACAGGATAAAACTTGCAAACGCAAATCACCTAGGATTTAAACTTCACCAATATGAAGAGATAAAAGAAAGCTGCTATTAATTGAAATTGGAATTCGATAAAACAGATGATGGGTCGTTATTATATAGACCATGAGTCCTACTCCTCAACAAACTAAAATACCTAAACTTTCCTAATAATAAAACATTCCTAATTAATAAAGTATTTTGATAACTAAATAATAAGAGTTTCCAAATTATAAAAACTTTTGTTTGCTCAAGTTTCTTTGGCATCATTCTCCCCTGGTTGAAAAGGACTCGTCCACGAGTTCTAAGCTGTATCAGGCGCTTCATCAGGAGGAATAGTAGTCACACATATCTCCTTTTGCTTTTTCCCATGCATGCACACCATAATCCGCTTTGCCATGTCTTTAGTTGTAGATAGTTGGTGTTCGACTGAAGTAGGGCATAAAGTGAACTCTTGACCATCTTTATAGAAGGTGTAAGTGTTGTCCTTTCCTTGATGTACCACATTCAAATCGAATTGCCAAGGGCGACCTAGTGAAACATGAGAAGCGATATCTATAATGTCGAAAACAATTGTCTTTGTACTTACCCACAGAGATCGGAACTTCACATTGCCGGTTACTCATACTTCTTCGACAGCTTTAATCCAACCAATCTTGTACGGTGTCTAATGCTTTTGTAGTGTCAACTTAAGTCGTGTGACAATATCTAGCGAGATGATGTTTAATTAATCCCACCATCGATGATGACATTAACAATATCTTGATTATTTTGCATTGGGTTCGAAAGATATTATGTCGTTGCATGTCTTCAATCTTTTTAGGGGAAGCAAACACTAATCTACGCTCGACATATGAGTACCCTTCGTCGTGATATTCTTCTTCCTCGTTAAGAAAATCATCAGGGCCAACAAAAAAACCCTCATCATCATGTTCGGCATCACTAATGTCATCTTGTTCATCCATGTTAACAGGTTTCGTTACTCGACACTGATTTGAATTGTGAGTTGTTTGTTGGCATCGATAACAACGATTCCCAACGGGTCGGGCATACGGGTTAGCAAGGGTTTTCTTGTTGCTCTGTGCGGAAGTACTCGTGGTTGGAGTTCCACTCTTCTCTCCATTAGTAATTTGGGTTGTTTTAAACGAGCTAGAAGAAGCATCGTGTCCCAATTTAGTTTTTTGATATAAAGTCTTATTTGAGTCTGTTGTGTTTCGGTATGAGATGTTCTTTTTCCGTTGTTTGGTAATTGTTTTTCGGTTTTTTGTACCAATCGGATTGCTTCATCAATTGTCCATGTTGTATGACGAGAAACAATTTCCGGAATCTCAAATTGTAGGCCATTGTTGAAATGAGCCACTTGTTGCAAATCAGATTCATTCAAATTATTTCGAGATGTCAATCTTAGAAATTCTTTAGAGTATTCGGTGACGCTTCAAGAATATTATTTTCAATTATAATATAATGCATAGAGTGTTTCTTCGTAACCAATAGGAAGAAATTGTGCAAACATCAATCGTTTCATCTTTCGCCAAGTGTGAACCGGTTGTTTTCGTTGGTAACGACGATCTGTTTGAAGGTTGTCCCACCATGATAAAGTTGCGCCTTTTTAAGTTTGTAAGCGACATACTCGACTTAAGTCTCTTTGCTAATATCCGTTAGCTCAAAATATTTTTCAGTTTTGGAAACCTTCAATGTGTGGAGATCTAGAAAAAGTTGGGATGTTGGCCCTAATTTTAGGCAATTGATCCCCTTGTGGGTTTGGGTTAACAGTAGCCACAAATTCCTCTTCACTTGATGAGGAGTCATCGAAATTAACATCTCCAATGAGATGACGATTTCGAGGTGGTCTTTCTTGATTCCTGGGTTGAATATTCAGATTCGCGATTGCCTCAAGAACTTAGGTGTTATGTTCAGCTTGTTGTTGCACCTATTGTTGCAACTGTTGTTGAATAGCTTGTAGGGTATCGTGTAATGCGTTATTGTCACCCATTATATGAAACTTTTTTTTTCTGAATGCTGAAATAGAAAACATAAACTAAAACTTCGGATAAATAGTAACAATGAACACTAACGAGTCGATGAACAGTAACGAGTTGGGTGAAGAGTAATCGACCATGAATGGTAATTGTAATTGATGAACAAAGACAGAAAAGAACCGGAATCAAGATCTGGGTAAAGCCTGATTAAAGACCTCCAAAATTGAGTAGATTAGAGATATCAAAATCCTGTCACCAATTTAGGAGAAACCTAAACTGATTAAATTGAAACAGGATTGCTCTGATACCACCTGGAGTAGGACAGCGGAAGGGTTTTGATTCACAATTACGTTGTGAACAGGATAAAAGTTGCAGACGCAGATCACCTAGGGTTTAAACTTCACCAATATGAAGAGATAAAAGAAAGCAGTTTGATATTAATTAAAATTGGAATTGAGTAAAACATAGGATGCGTCGCTATTATATAGACCAAGAACACTAATCCTGAATAAACTAAAATACCTAAACTTTCCTAATAATAAAACATTCCGAATCAATAAAGTAACCTAATAACTAAACAATAAAAGTTTCCTAATTAAAAAAACCTCCAGCAAATTAAGTTTCTTCTACATCAGAAGGCATTGTGGCAATTTCGCCCCATTACCTATTGATGGGTTCATTGGGTTATGTTATGTGTCAAGTAAAATATTTCACATAAATGGTCGAGTTGGTGGAGTGAAAAAAAAAATTTGGACAAAAAAGTGCTACTATTTAACTCGGCCCAACATCCAGGGGCTGAGCTATTTTATTATATATGAGGGGGGGAAAATAATTTCCACCTTTTTGAGGGGGGAAAATTTCTAAACTCTCACTAATAACCTTAGTTTTTTTCTCTTTGTAATTTTAGATTTCATGAGGGGGCTGTTGCCTGCCTGCCCCCTTCTAGTTCCGCCCCTCCCAACATTTACCAAAAGTTCAACTGTTTTGACTCATCACTTGACATGCATTTATGCCACCTTTAGTAAAGATCAAACCTTAAAACAAAGTGGGAGAGAGAAAAATATACCATTTATGGTTGTATTCGATGGAACTGAATCTACAGATTCAACTGCAAAAGCACATAGTTTTTGAATCTCTTGTCCTGAAGAGAGCCTGTTGACTATACCTCTTGCCCGTTTAACTGGTAAACCAGTCAATGGGCCCACATCTGCTTCGAGTTTTTCCATTACTTCATTTACAATTTCATGAAGCTTTCCGTACCTTGATGTCCCAGCTAAGACCTTCTGGCTTAAGGAAACACGATAACACAAGATGTCAACCCGCCTAGTATCCCTTGCTATTGTCATTTGTTTTTTCCAACATCTGTATATGCTTAGCGGTTTAGGTCCATTGCAAAAATTCTTAAGAGTGTATCAACAAGTAACAAAAAATTCCAAAATCATGATGGGACACAAACTATGATTTGAGGTGGCAAATTGGACGGATTGGCAGGTGGATGATGACTCACAAAGGGTAACTTTTGTACAAGTTGGATTGACCTGTTACACTTTCTGCACAGAAAGCTAGTTATTTTATTAATAGTCAGTTGGTCAAAATGATAGAAATGTCTATTGTATTACATATATACCATTGCTTACAAAACAATTAAGGATTTTTCTTTTAATGCATTTGAACGCACTTGTTCAACCCATCATATACACTTCTTTTAGCTAAGCTGCGCCTAAGAAGGTTATCAATTCCCCTTTCAATAATGACAAAATACACAAAGTTATCTACCAGAATCAATCATAATGGTAAGAATTGCTTATTGGTGATGAGGGTAAAAGGATATTGTTGATAACACATTCTGACATGCAGTATAAAACACTCCCATTTTGTTTCAGGTTAAGATTATATGATATTTGTTTGAATATCAAATCAAAGCATGTAAGACCTATTCACAACGCATGAGCCTCCTAAGTGTTATTAATTGAAAAATGATATTTCATCATTGTAAAACAATATCAACCATATTTAAACAATTACTAGTACATATTAATAAACTAAAGAAGAAGAAAAGGCTAAAAAGGTGTTTGTGGGTCGGCCCTACATGACCCATTCGTCTAATAATACCAGT
Source organism: Logfia minima (assembly GCA_963921325.1). NCBI lineage: Eukaryota > Viridiplantae > Streptophyta > Magnoliopsida > Asterales > Asteraceae > Logfia > Logfia minima. The sequence goes on from OY992767.1 coordinate 36,151,266, forward strand.
ACCATTTTTTCCCAAATTAGTGTTGACCCATTACCCAACCACCCAACCCGCCTATTTTGCCACCTTTAGAAATTCAGCACCGATCATGAAGGGTCTAAAAAGAGAAAACACAGAAAGATACTTACCCAAGTAAATCATTCACCTTACCACAAGATACACAATAGAAGGTCCCATCAAGTCCTCTACTTTTCCCATCTTTTGGCATACCTGATTTTTCGTGTTTTAAGGCACATTCAAGATGACATGACATCCCACAAGAGGTTCCTAGAAACGGGGGATCCGAACTGCAAATCAACCACAAACTTGGATCCTTATTGTCATCATATTGATGGCAAATACAACAAGAGCACCTTTTACAAAATGCCCCATCTTGACTTAACTTAGCTCTACAAGCCGAGTTCTTGCAAAACTCAACATTAGTATCATCCAAGTCAACATATTTATGATCTGATGCAATATTTAAACGTGTCGGGGTATCAGATTTCCTATGCCTTTTGGCAGATCTTTGACAATCACTTTGTGATGATTCGAGATTCGTTATAATATCATCATTCTCACCATCATGTAATCTTTTCTCAGATACTATTTTTAGAAGATGCTCGATAATTTTCAGTTTTGTTAGTCCTGTATACTTTCTTTCTTTCCCCATTTCAGCACAAAGAATTTGCAGAATTTCTTGACGGCTCCATGATTGTAGGAGCTCGGGTGCACCATGAGACCATTCAGATACTTCGTATACAAGTTCTCTTTTTTCCTCCATACTTAACTTGCTGCACTTTGATGGATCAAGTACAAACCCTGAGCACAAGTCAAAGATGAAGAAGTCAAACACACGGAGATTAGATTCAAGAGCATTATAATCTTGACTAAAAATGAAACCTTATTGATTAAAATATGACTGGCATGTAAAATTATTTTGCTAACTTTATGTCATAGTCTCGGGAGCCCACAATGAATCAGACTTTGTTTAGACCAGAATTGTGCTTAAATGATGATATATAGATTATTATGTCAATGCCAGTTGTGATATTCATTGCACAACTATGTATGTATAAATTTGATATATAAAATAAGATAAAATAAAGAAGAGTTGCATCAAAACATTAATATAAATAGTTGACTTAAAAACCTGATAAAGACAGCTTAACCATGCCTTGTACAGGCCCAAAGAAACAGGGTTTTGTGCAAACTATATCCTAATCTAAAAAAATGATAATTCCTTCTAGCTCTAAATATCCAAAAAAATAATTATGGAGATATTAAGAGGATGTTTTCAGAATTTAGTGTTTATTGATCCTACAGCTCCAATTAAATACACCTCAAATTAGTATAAATAAATAAATAATATATGATATAGGATGAACAGTTTAACAAAGGTAAAAATCTGGCACTTCTTAGTAAGGGCTCCATAGAAGACTAGTATCTCTTAACAAAACACTTACAACAATTACAGATGATCGATAATAGTAATCACAAACTCTAAACAAAGGCTTTGGATGTCACTTTGAGAGATTATTGCCACTACAAGAATTAGATATAGTTTGACCAATAACAAATCAAATGCATATTCACTTTCCCCAAACAATCAAAAATGTATATTTCAACATTAATTTAATAGTGCATCCAAACACCAGCTGCAACCAAGATCAAGATTCAAGAATACAATCATAAGTTCATAACCATTCATATAACCAACAACAATACAATCAAATACTAAACATGAATATATAATATACATGTTATGTTTATCCGTCATTAATTATACATAAAACTGAAAGAAAGAGTACTAATGACAAATTCTTGTTACAATTTTTCATGGTGAATCTTGAATCCATTAGTGCAATATAAAATATTTGGTACACCAAGGAAGAAAGTTAGATGGACAGAGACAGGGAGGCTCAATAACTCATATTTAATCAGAAAAAGGACCAATAATTTCGGTGAATAATCAGCTGGCAGATGATGTGAATCACGAGGTGATACAAAACAAACATACAACATTCCTATATCAAAGGTAGATCCGATAAATAAGGTAAAATTGTTTACACAAAAAACACATAAAGAAACAATCTTTTTCATGAGTCCAATATAAGAATCAAATCTTTAGACCAATATGTTCAAAAAATATCAAACCCCAGAAACATAAGTTAGCGAATCAACAACCCCATCAAGAAAAAAAAAATCAAATTTCTTAGTGTTAATGAATTGATTGAGATATTGATTGATTTAGCTTCAAAAAAAAAAGAATCTACGATGTGGGTAGCGATGTTCTCATGTTCATCAAAAACCGAAGCCCATCATCACATTCAAAAAGAGAAGAAAAGAAAATTCTTTTAGAAGGGTATATGATAAAAATTAAACTTTATTATCATAAAATCAAAGCCCAGAAAAGTAAGTTAAAGAATCAAAAAACCCATCCAGAAAAAGATAAAATTAAGTACATAAAATGAATTGCTTGATTGAGATATTGATTTGTACCTTCAAAAGAGCAAGAATCCATGATGTCAGTAGTGGATGTTCAATTGTTCATGAATAATAGCAAACCATCACCACATTACCAAAATACAACCAACAAATTCTATGAAACTTGCAGCACTATACCTATAGAGTATAGTACTAATAAACATAAATGAATTAATAAATTAATAAATAATAATAATAGTAGAGGTTATGATGAGAGAGAAATATGGTATAATAGAAAGTGTGCTGCAAGTAGGAAAGAATCCATGAAATGGGTCCTGAAGGTATGCAATTTAGGAATAGGACACAGTGCAAATTGCAAGCTAAATATAATAAAAAGGTAAACCAAAATAAAGAAAAAAGGGGAGAAAAGGAAAAAAAATAAAAATAGTTCGTAGTTAGTTGGTCACTTGGTTGGGTTGAGGGATAAAAGCGGCTGCATGTCATTGGCTTTTCACTACCAAATCTTGATTTATTCAACTCCATTCATTCGTTGACTACTATTTCTTTTAGCTACGGTAGTTATGGATTTAACAATGTACTAACAATTTGTTACCTATGGTGATAAAATTTATACAACGTTATAATTCTTTAAAATTCTTAATTTCTACTCATTTGGTTTTACTGTTATCGTTCTTTTATAATTTCTGTTAGATTTAAAATATATTGTATAAATATCAATTTTACTCTTACATTCAAAATAAGTTTGACTAAAACTACACTCAAATAGAAAAGAATTCATGTGAGTCCTGAAGGTAATACTATTCACGAATTGGACCCATTGCAAATTGCAAGCTAATAATAATAATAAGTAAATCCAAAAAAAAAAAAAAGTAAATAAATTAAAAATAGTGCATAGTTAGTTGGTCACTTGGTTGGGTTGAGGGATAAAAGCGGCTGCATGTAATTGGGTTTGCACTTTGCAGCGCACTACCAAATCTTGATTTATTCAACTCCATTCGTTGACTACTACTTGTTCAGCTATGGTGGTTATAGATTTACGAACAATTTGTTACTTAAATCACTCACAATAATACCTTATTGAAGCAAATCTTAAAAAGGCTCAATGAATATCATCTAGTTTTTCTTAGTCTTAGAAAGACTAGTTTTTTAATGACGGAAAAGACGGAAGGTTATACAGACGAGTTTTTTTTATCTTTTGATATGTAATAAATATATTATTGATAAATGTAAAATCTATAAAAGTTTAGTTCTTCAGTATTTATAGGTAGTGTCCATTCATTGATCAATTCTTCTGAGAATTTGTGGATGTTATGTTACAATTTAGTTCTTCAATTCTTCATGTCATTATAGTGAATGCTCTTATGATTATATCAAGAAATAATATATCTTACTTGTTTATATTATCTTCGTCACAAATCAGCAGTGGATTTAGATAACTTGTATATTTCACATGTCTCAAATACTACTAGCTAGGTACGTCGGGTTTTTTATGTATATCAATTTCTCAAACCTCGTGGGAAACAATACGTATATATAGGTAACTGTAAATAGTATGTTAGGTAGGTCACACATTTGTTGTTCGTTAAGTGTTTAATTCTAAATTTTTTAACTTTGTAGTTTGTAACATTTTAAAGTGATTAATACATATGCAACATTAAAAATAAGCATTCTAGAAATGTCATTGTTAGGTAGTTTATAATTATAATTATAAACCAATTAGGGGATGCCTTTTGCTTCTCCATTAAAGGATCCAACAACAGATACGTACAATTACTAGTTTATCTCTGCTGCAATTTAGAACTTCAGCTAATGATTCTTATAGTAAATATATTGTTTGTAGTACTTAGTAATTGTATTAGGTTATCGTTCGATCGATTTCCCTGAATATAACAATTGGATTTTTTTGCTATCTAACTTAAAACTTGACAAATTTTCCTCTTGATACTTATGATTTAGCTAGAAACTGAATATAACAACTGAATATAACAAATGATTTAGCTAGAAACTAATATGGCTTTGTGTAACTACTAAAATACATATTTTCCTCTTGATACTTATGTTTAGAAAATAAGAACAAAACCAACCTAAAATGACTTCAATATTTAAACCAGTTATGTTCAAGAAAGAAGACAGACAAATAGTTCCATAAAAATACACCATAACCAATCAATCGCCTATAGCCCTACATAATGGTTATCACAATTTTGATTCGCCAAGTCACCAACCATACTTTTTGGAATACATTTCGTATAAATAAATACTATTGTAAAGGTGTATCTCGTAATTAGTGTATATATTTCACCAATATAATTGTGCACCAACTCAAATATATGTATAGTTTTTAGATTCTATAATCTTTTTATAATATAATTGCGCACCAACTCAAATATATGTATATTTTTTTTGAGAATCTATAATCTTTTTATGGTTTAGAAAGAGAGGGTGGAATTGTAATTTTCATTATTGGTAGTTGGTTACAAAAGGGCCACACCTAGCTAGCTACAAAATTGTTGTGGGGCTATTTGGTGGTCTACTTTATATTATCTCTTCGTAAAAATTGGAAGATTGTAGTGGGTGTGGCATATATGAATCTTAAATTAATTATTATAATTAAATATAATATGGAAAGTAGAACGATAATGTTATCAAAATTTAATTCGCCTATAGAACTGCTTAATTTTGATAAATTAACTGATATTTAATAATATCATCATAAACCAATCGTATCCTTGTATTATTTTTTAATGAAGTTGGATAAGTTTTGGTCATATAAACATAAAAATAATTGTGTTGTACTAGGAACCCAATTGGTTGAATTATAGAAACAGTCTATTAGGCTAAAGAAAAGTTATAACAGAGTATATCAAGATAGTTTACGAACTTAAAAGCAAGTTCGGGGGTTTTCTAGAAAGTTAATAATGTAGCAATTTACAAAAGTAAGTAATGTGTAATAGCAAACAACGAATTTACTATCAAAAACACTACCAGGGTTGGCCTTCCAAAGGTTAAGATAACTAGTATTCAGTTAAAATATACGGAGTACTTTAATAAAGGCAAACGTACGTGTGATTTTAATTGATGACAAAGTGGTTTTGTTGTATGTTTCACGATGTCAAAAAACAAAAGTCAAGAGCAATAATTGTAAGATTGTATTTACTGTAACCGGTTTTATTCATGAATAATTATATGTAGATGTTTCACGTGTTAAAAGAAAAGGAATCGACGGTTCTTATATTCTTAATATAGTTATGTTTATTTAGATTTCTTTATTATTTTTATGGTGTTTGACTTGTAGTAACCGCTTCCATTCAAAGTTTGTGTATACATTTAAATTCACATAACAAGGATGTGACCAAGTATAACTTTAAACAATTCAACTATATAAAGAGGATATGACTAAGTATAACTTTAGACAATTCAACTAAATAAATTACAGAAGTGATAATAATATGTTATGGCATGCTTAATATGTGATCGATTTTTATTTATGGACAATTATATATAAATGTTTAACGTGTTAAAAAGAAAAAAGAATTGAAGGTCCTTACCTGTACAATAATGGCCACAGGACAAATCCGACAACAAATTCTAAAGTTTGTGGATATTGTTTACTAAAGGAAGCTAGATCGATAATAATAGAAGTAAAGTATTATTCCTACTACGGATCAGAGTACTGTATTAATCTGATTATTACAATTAGTAGTATTATTACTAAAGATTGTTACAATTTGATTTATTAAGAGAAGTTTAGTACTATATAATTGATAATTGATGATTTGTGATAAACAACTCAACTTATCTTTTACTTGCTCATTAATTGATAACAACGTATATAATCACACAGCGTTATATTATAATCCATATATTATATAATATAATATAATATAATATAATATTTGTAAGCAAATACATAGCTAAAAATAGTGATATGATCCTTGTAGATTAAATGTTAAATGATTTTTCTTCTTTTAACTTCTAAGGTGAGTTAGCAAGTGATATATTCATCAGTAAGATGAGTAAATTACATGGAAGAAATAGAAAGAACAAAAGACATATTATTACCTTATTTGTTTATTTATCTTTGATGCGTTTTCTTTTTCTTTTCTTTTTTTCTTTTTCAAACGTACTTAATTTTTTTTACCAATATTACATTCTTCATTACTTAACGACATTTTTTTAATATATGGAACTAATTAATTCACGTACGAAAATTGTTAAAAACTTAAAGACACCATATATATATATATATATATTAGTAAAATAAATAAAGTATAAACTTAAGACCGCCGCTAAATTCGACATAACTGTTTGATTCCTCCAATTGTGAAACAAAGTGGGTTTTGTTCAAGTTGTGATTTTGGTAATGGGTTTGGTGGAATTTGTGATTTTGGAAGTGGGTTTTAGTGAAATTGGAAATTTTTATGTTAAATTTGTGTTTTTAGAACAGGGTATACATGGTTTTTTAACCGGTTAAAATTCAATTTTTTGCATTTTTTTTTGTCAATTTTAACGAGATTGTTATACGCAATGGATGTCCAACTAAATTATCGCACACTATGAATATCAGAAAATTTATAGTTACATTTTTAAACACTTAAACCTAAATTATATGGCGAAAAAATTAATTTTACTCTTTATCTTCACTCACATATATAAACGTAAATTGGACCAAAACGAGCCCATGATTGTGCAAAACTTGTCAAAGTTTACAATTGCGCTCTTCCATCACAAGAAAAAAAAAACAAAAGAAATAAAGAGCAACAATACGAATTAAAATGGTTTGAAGTCCAACTTTCCATAAATAAAAATGTTTTTTGAGAAATTTACATGTTTGTGTATCTATAATTATACACTACAACTCGTTCACCCAACATCCCACCTCGATAGCACCACGTCTAGGTGTTATCATCGCTGTCGTTATTTTCCTGCTGTTCCTGTTCATAGTTAAATATTTACATTCTGACAGTTAAATAGTATTATCAAGTTAATATATTTCAAATTTATGCTTTTACATTCTGATCAAGAAACAAATATAAAAGGTAATTTGGGCTATTTTGGTTCTATCTTATGAGAGTCATAACTCATAACATTGGGCCAAGCAGATCAAGACAACTAAAACCGTAACATCCAGTGTAAATGTTCTGGGCCTTATAAACAAAGCCCGTAGAAAAATGACGAGAGTTATAAAAGCAACCGTGAAATTTAGGCATGTACAAAGGTCCACCGAGAGAACTGGAGAACTATATGAATTTATTAGTTTTTGGTACGGGCCGATACAGTCCGGTTCTATCCTTTTTGCTTAAGCCGAACTGAATCGAACCGGTAACATTCAGTACGATTCTCGGTTCCATATCCCGTAGTTTTTCGGGTCTCTGTACGCACCGGTAAGGTTAGGTTTGGTCCAGGTCCTCCCTTTTGCACATGCCAAATGTTTGATGAAATGTCTGAATGAAAAACAAAGTCTGTTTTTGATTTTATGTATATGAGAATTCACTACTGGAAATCCATTGGTTTGTGTAGAAAGTTGTTTTCTTTGACACTTGTGTAGGTTTGATCATTGTTAGCCAAAGTCAACAGCCTATATATTTAACTTCTATCGTTGACAACCATTTAAGGTTGGCTGAACTATATTATAGAACAAGTTTAGTATTGTTTCACATTTGAAGTCATGGACTTATTGACAGATACCTATATGCCTGCCTTTTTTTTCTTTCAATTCTTCTGCTTTCGTATCGTATATAATTTTTGTTGCTGTTCATGGATTTATTTTCTATATTGACCTAAAAGAATGTTTGCATTATGAATGCAGTAGTGCAGTAAGATGTGCTTTATCTTAGTTTAGTATTTTATCTATAGGTTTATGTTTACAGGTTATGTGAGCTCTATTTGGGGCTTGCAGCTTCGGTTTGTTGTGCATCACATACATCATTTGTTTGGTTCAATAGTTTCTTTGGCATCTTAGAAAGGATAAATTAAGAAGTTGCAAGCAGTACAAACATTATTTAATATCGGAATAAAGTGGTATGTACAAACCCAATTTAATGTCTTCTAATTCTGATTTTTGAAAAAAAAAAATTAACCGTGTCTTCATTTTCGTTACTTTGATTCATATTTAGTATTTCTTTTTACTCTTTAATAAGTTATAGTTTGTGATAGGCTGGATATGAGCTTTGTCATCTTTGACTTGGGTATTCGACAGGAATTTCTAGCCGAGAAAATAGTGCCACAGCTTTCCTCTTGCCTTGCAAAAACAAAGTTTAAATCGCATTAATGCAACATTATTGAGTTCTCTTTATATATGCCATATGAATATGATAGGTTGATTTTGTAAAGAAACTTATGTGACTGGACACACATATCGTATATTTATGCCTATTTAATGCAGATAATAAGCACTGGAAAATCGAACCATGTGGTTGGCTTTGTTGCATTTGACCCGTTCATATCATTTGATCTGTAAGTCTGTAATCTTTTTTAGGTTGATTTTATTAGAAGTTTAAAGCATGCGTCTGCTTCAGAAATGGATTATGGCTGTGAAACAGATGCGTCTGCACTTTAATGGGGTGTTTTACAAAGTAAGATTTCAATGCAGTTGTTTTAAGGTTCTCATTTCTCCATTTGAATCTCAATAGTGATTTGGATTGACTTTTTGTAACCTTTTCTTTTGTAGATGATTTAACGTTTGATTGATGCATACAAAATGATGAGGTGAGTTCTAATTTGTGAAATTGATTGAAATAGTTTACTTAATTATGGGCTATGATATTTCTTTTACAGTTATTATTATGATGTCTAAATTTCAATTCTGGTGGTTTCTTGGTTTTTTTAATTCTTTTGTGCAGGTATGGATTAGAGTGAAAATTAGTTAGCTTCTTTGTAAGTTTGTTCTTCTGCCTTTTGTAATAGCACCTCTTTCATATATTTATCTATATGGATTTGAATATCTTTGTTTTGTTGTGATCTATGTTTCATACATATATGGTACTGTGTTTTTTAAATGGTTAGGATATGACGGTTTTAAAATGTGAATACATACAATAGGAGGTTTCGAAGTTGGCTGCATACAATAGTAAAAGGTGTAAAGTTCGATACACTACCAAAGTATAAACCCCTACGTTACAACTGTTGATAACGGGCAACCTCTTACTGTTTTGTTTCCAAAAATACGTCAGTTTTTTTTTGTAATTTGTAATGCTTTATTATGTATAGAACAACTATTGGAATGATATTGCACTGACCATCTCACCTTACTGAAACTTCAGTTTGACGTGTTATCCAACAAGCCGCCCATATTCCCACTGATACTTTTTGTTGTAGTCTTGACTTTTGTTAGTGCAGCCATGTTAAAGTTTTTGGGAGAAATATGAAATCGCTATGGATTAGGTGGTTCTCTTTAAGGTTAGCAAATACAAAACTGATGGAATTGTCTAAACGCTGACATCATTAAGTTGATCTTCAAGATAAATTGTGTCTTACCGTCGAGGGCAAGCATGTGAAAACAGAGTTATTTGATTGTTCTGAAGTTGAGTTCAAGTGTGATCCAGAAGCTGTTCTGAAGTTGAGTTCAAGGACAGACTTTCTATTCAACTGCAGTAAGTTTACCCTTATAGTTCGCACCCTATTTTTATTTATTTCAACTAAGAAGTTCTATATTCAAATCCTACCGTTTTCATTTGTTATGATTGAAATGATGGAGTTCATGGGAGCACCACATCTAATTTTGTGTTAGGATTATTGCTCCTTTCCAGACTATTTGCAATTTTTCTCGACTATTAGAAAGACTTGGTGCCAATGTTACATTGAACAAATGTAGTAGCCTTGATACTTGATAGTGATTTTCGTGGTGGTTATTTTGGATGTTGATTAGGTGGATTTTCAGACGTTTGTTGTTTTCTTTTGTTGGTTCATGTTTTTGATGATTTCATTTAATCTATAAATAGTTTGGTGTATTTTGAAAATACGTATGTTGAACATGGTTAGTGTAACCATTTAGTTTATCGTAGTGTTTGGAGTTCACATGATATTACATTGGCCCATGTTATCAATATATGGTTATTTCTACGTGGCTGAAAATGTTTAATTCTACCAAGTTATCGTCATCTTATTCGATATTCATTCAGTATCCAAATTAAATTGCATATTACTTTAAGTCCACTCCACCTTTTATATTTATTTACATGAAAATAGGACCTACAAAACCTAATAATAATAAATTGAAACTTTGCTTTATCTTTATCGATAATTACACAAATGTACTACTAAATTACTTACAAAATGTAATAATACGAAAATTTAATACTCAAAACTTATTTATGCATTTGTTATACTTACATAATATACTAAATAATTTAATGATTATATTTTTCATTAAACTCCCGTAGAGTCGCCGGTCAATGAACTAGTAACGTAATAATAATTCCTTGAAACTTTCAATACATTACTGAATATTGCATGCAAAACGTAATAATATGAAATTTAATTGATAAAAATTGTTAATGTATTTTTTACGATTAGAAAATATAAGCGTCAAATTTTAATATTGTTTTTATTAAACTCACCTACCTACATGTCACTAAACTAGAAGAACTTACCACATACTCCTTTCTTTGAAATCAAAGCTTATATTCTAAATTATATTGATTAACTCCAAGTTAACAGGAGCTTAAATCAACAAACATTTAAGTTGTGGATCTCATTAGGAGGGAGTTGGAATGGTCATGTTATGAAAATTGTGCAATAATAAATGGTATGCTATTTGTTATGAGTTTAAAGCGAATATAAAGTAATTTAATACAGTATAATTGTTGATCTGTTGATTTGTTGTCATTATAAACATGTCATTTAATTGCATACATTATATAAGTTTTATGAAGTAACATACTATATAAATGAGATGTAGCATTTAAATATTTGATAACTTTACCCAATTTGAATAATCATATCTATTTTATCTATTATTTTACATGATAATCATATATAATATTCGATGGGTGTACCATTTAAATATTTAATAACTTGCAAAATTTGCATAATCATAATTATTTTATTTATTATTTACTTGATAATCATATTCGATATTCGATGTTTTATTTAATCCGTGTATTACTTTTAATTAACTCTACTATTTTATATTCTTTATATTAAAATGAAACCTGTAAAATATACTAATAGCATACTGAAAGTCTCTTTTGATCTCTTATTTATGCCTACAGATAACGAGAACTCTAATACAAAAGGGTTTATTTGCATATTTAGTATAGATACAAGATTTTGTTGAATAAACATTTTATTGGTATTTGTCAAATATATATAATCACGAGTTGATGAACTAATTTAATAAAAAACGAGGTCGCATAATTGAAGTTTTAAGTAACGTGGCAATATTCAAACATTTCAACCGCACGCTTCGCTGGCACGTTTCATTCAACTAGCACGTGTACTCTCATTTACCTTTTTATCATTTGATTACTTCACTAAACGACAAAATACATACATATTTAATCTCACTTTATCTGCTAGAGAATCTAATATATTTAATTAATTATCACTTCCTCTTTTACGAAAAGTTCAAATGTTAGGAAGTCCAATTCAACATGTTTCTTATATTAACTTTCTCATAACTATTTATTAAAACTAAGAGGAAATAATCGGTGTTGTAATAGCGTACATAACTTAAATGTTATTACGGTAAACGTGATAATTAGGAATGAGTACAATTAAGAGAAAAGGATTATTAGGTGATGGGTGTATTTATATAAATCTGATAATATAAGTTGATAAAAATGGAAAGTGGAGATGCTCAACCTCAACCACATCCAAATATGATAAAACAAATACTAACTTCCCTAAATTCGATGACCATTCAGTCAAACCAAACCCATCACCCATGTTCGACTTTGCCTGCTCTTTAATTATCTAATTATATATAAACACACGCACATTGTTATTCAAATAAAATAAAAAAATAAAATAAAAAAATAAAAAAAAAAATAAATAAATAAAATATATAAATAAATATATATATATATATCAAACCGTATCAGAAGTTACAGCCATCCATTTTTTGCATCAAGTAATGTCGATCTAGCTAGTAGCGATCTTACAAATATTTAAATACGAATGTGATTGCAAAGAGACAAAGATGCTTCTTTCGTCGGTATAATTGATACATATTGTCACAACTTGATATATAAAAACTATCTCAATACTACTCAAATGAGCAAACCACAGAAAAGGCCTGGCTCTTAAGCTATCATTCACATTGTTATTTTTCGAATTAAATTAAAATTAACGACTCATATTTGTAGTTATCAGTCAAATAAAGCACTTATTGATTATATGTTTATATTTATTTACTACTACTACTATACATAAAGTTTCTGCTATGATTATCTATATACATATTTAAGACGAGAACTATATATTATCATAACGTTGTAATGAATAGTTATATACCAGATGCTTTCTGCTTTGAGTTGTCATGTTACATATATAGATTGATCATTCATGGGTCAAAAGAGGATGTTGACTTGCATTTTGAACCTCTCACTCTCCCTGAGCCAAAAGCTTTTGACATATTTTGTGACAGTGTTATTTGGAGTCCTATACACAATATATGTAGAACATATTCTTGATTTATGAAAACATTAAGTCTAAAATAATGTAAACACATTACGTTTAATGGCGGTACGCAATTAAGGTCATTAAACTCGTTACTTTCATTTAAACACTTACCAATTTACTTGGAATTATAATATTAATGTGTATTTATATCTAATTAACGTGAATATATATGATATCATCTTAAGAAACCCATACTGAATGTCACCCTTCATATCATCATCTTTATCTATATATGGAATAGGAGAACCACATCTGCGATTATAGCTATAAATGGGTATGGATATATTGGGGGACAATTCATCCTAAAAATATTGGTTAGTTTGCTAATGTCTATATATAGAAGTATTTGGAAATACTTTTCGGTCACTTAAAAATAAGAAATTCATAATACATGGATACGTACACCTTTAGTTCAAAGTTTTCTTGAACATATAATATAACTTCTAACTTCCATTACACATTCTTCTCTCTATTTTTTTAGGATGCTACATTTAATCAATATAACTCAAGGAGGTAACCATAAATAAGCTAGCGTTAAAATTTAAGGACCTTACGGTTGACTTGCTACGTGGATCATAGCCAATGAACCGACGACATAGATAGTTGAAGTGGCCACTTTATTGTATGTTGGCTCTATGGTTTGAAGCTCCAACTATATATAGAAAGGCCGACAACTAGATTAAAGATACGAAAGAAAAGGGTAAAATAAGCACTTGTTACATAAAATATATTTAGTGTTGTTTAATTGTTATTCACACTTAAAACTTTTACTACCACCTTAGTTGTTCTTCTTGTGCTTGTTTCCTTTTACACAAAGTTAGACAAATTAATCCAACAATAAATTAAATAAATCTAGAGACACTTAACTAGCTTGTGGTTATAAGTTTGAAATTTGAAAAGAATATATAGTGGTGGGAAAAAAGGCTGCAAATGGAAATGATAAAAAGAGACACCATTAGGTAATTTGGGTTAGATTCCAAATAAGGTAACGCCTCGTGCAGCAGGAGCTACGCTTATAATGCATGTACTAGTCAAACGTAGTCAAAGGTTCTATAGAATCTAGTACACGCCGAAAGCTATAAAGCAAAACTAACAATATCCATTCATGTTTAGTTGTTTTCTATTCATAATTATTATTGCTCTAGCTCATAAAATAGTTACTTGGAATCTTAGATAACTTATCAGAAGTCAGAACTGAATGATTTTAGTTTGTTTTCATCTGTTGCACGTTATGATCAATTGATCTGTGATCTCTTACTTTATACGCGTAGATGCAGCATTTTAATTGTTCGGTATAAAACATGAATTATTTGGGCGCCATATATAAGGGAAAAAATGGACCACGTAACAATTTCACCTTCTCAAGTATGCACGATATGATATTCTGTTGCATAATAATAATCGGATCTGTTCGACTGTATCTTTTTCAACTCAAATTGTTGTCCTTTACTTACAAAAATACTGTCACAATATTTAGTCTGGTCCAAAATAATTGCAGATCATAACACGTTTTCTCGATGATAAAACACGACAGATCGACCGTATATAACACTTGCACATCAATAAAAGTACCACCGTTCAAAACTAATAATCATTGTCGTCATCTCTTGGTGCTACTTGATATAATTATGTGGTTGTTGCTCGGTGAAAAACACCATAGATATGGAGAACATTTTCTATTAATTAAATAAGTAGTCAGTAAAGATGAGAAAGGCAAAAACCAAAATAGGGTGAACATTTTCTATTAATTAAATAAGTAGTCAGTAAAGATGAGAAAGGCAAAAACCAAAAAAAACAAGAAAGAAATAAAATAAAAATAAAGCAAGAAACAGAAGCCTAAATTAATGATACAAATAACTTGGTGTTAGTTTATAGTACTACTATCTTCTTCTGTCAACCTCTGGCAGTTTTAACTAAAGTCACCCACTTCATTTAACTCTCACTTTACTTTACCCCCCTTTTCATTCAAATCATTCCATTCCAAAAATAGGTGTCTGAAAAACTGATAAATTTTGCTTAGCAGGTTGATTTGAGTGAAAAGACTGTTCTATCCAATTTCCATAACTAGATCCATTCAAACCTATAGGGGTACCCATTGAAATTGTTGATGCAGTACTACTTAAAGCAACTTGAGTACTACTAGTACTACCATTACCATTATTGTTCTCTTGTTGAATGAACCCTCCATTGTAGTACCCATTGTTGTTGTTTGTAGTAGTACTTGAAGGGTATTCCATGCTGTAAGGTATTGTACCTTGGTATGTTTGGTTGTACCCCATCACCGAGTTCCAGTAATCGGTGGACGGGTCTTGTTTCACTGGTAACGCGAAGCTGAGGATGTTAGAGTTTGACGTCTGTTCAGAAGATGAGAGTTCTAGTCCGTCGGATCTTTGGTTATTTTCGGCTCGAGATTGGTCTGTTGATGCCTTGGATTTGCCACACATGCCACCGATTGGGAGATTTTTGTTAGCGATACTGTTCACGTCATAACGGCTCATGTCAAAATTTGTGACGGCATTTAGACCTCGGAATTTGATGGCTGCAATGTCGTATGCCTCCGCCGCTTCTTCTTGTGTGCCTAAAATAAACAAATTTACCCGCCTCAATCAGTCAAAGATTTTAAAAGAACAACACAAACTACCAAAGCAAAACAATTCAAAAGATACGTGATGTTTACCCACGGGTTCAACATTTCAAGTCTACATAATGTGGTTACATATGATATGGAGAATTTATATGCATCTCTATAAAACTTGAAAATTACGTCATGTGTGCTTGTCGTTCTAATCTTGTGCTATGAGTAATATATTATTGTACCATTAATTATATGTGTATATCGACTTATAGTATACAATATGTTATTAGGACAAAAGGGACTCACTGAAGGTTCCGAGATAGAGATCCTTGTTACCGGCTACTCTTCCTATTCTTGCTTGCCAACGTCCGTGTTGGTGGTGTCTGCATTATAAAAAATGGTTAAAAAGGAAAATAATTATTGTAACATGGATCTAGTAAAAATTATGCAAACCTTCTTTGTCTAAACTTCTTCTATATTCTGTTTTTATTATTCTTAAACTGTTTATATCAAACCATAAAGTTGGACCAACAAAGTAAAATAACAAACAAATTAATTACCTTGTGACACCTCTATAAATAGAGGCTCCCCTAGAAAACCCACTACTTTTCCTGCAAAAGTAATAATGAATTAGATCCTAATATATATAACCAAACGAGTATGATTATACCAACACTAACGTGCTACAGTTGTTGCCAAAATGACGATATCCGACAAAGATTAAACAATGGCCCATGAAATGCGCTAAATTTACTTGAGGAATTTACCTTCTAAGTGAAGCAACAAACTCTTGCCTAGTCATGTTCTTCATTTCTTCAAGCTCTTTCTCATAGTTGCATACCTAAATTGTTCATAAGATATATTAAACATACACACAGAAGTTACAATTTTCTATATAATCAAAACAAAAACCCTTGAGTTATAATATGGTTACATACAGGAAAATTTGTGGTTGTTGTCGGACCCCAGTACTTGAGGGCTGCAAGATCATAAGCTCGAGCCGCTTTATCCTCTTTATCATACCCACCTAATTATTCAACATATCAAATACGGAGTAATAATTAATCATAAAGTTTTTACAACACATTATTTTAAAATTCGATTTTATGCGAAAACACGACTCGATAAAGCAACCATAAGAAAAAAAATTAGAGCTTTGGAACAAAACAAGACAGGTGACAGTATTAATCAATAAAGAAAGTTGATCAATTAAAATAATAAAAAAAAACATCAATCTATATATGATACATTGCATGCAGATAATAACTTGAAGAAAAGAAAAGGTACATGATCAGTAGTACATAATTGAAAACTCACCCAAGTAAACTGGAGATTCGATCATCAACAGGTACATGATGCAACAGTATCAAACAAAAAAGATGAATAAAATTAGGGTTCTTAAAATAAAAATAAAAAATAAAAAACGAAAGAGCGCATGTTAGCATAAACCGCCATACAAATATTTCTGGCCATTTACAATAAATAGCAAGCGCCAGTAGTTTTATAAAAACCAGAAAATCTGAGCCGTTGACGGGTTGATTTTGTTCCATAGGATAGGAAAATCATTTAATTTAATTATTCTAATTTATTTTTAATATATAAATGAAACAAATTGCATGATCACCAATTAAGACTGACTCAGATCTTTTGATATATCTATAAGGGGCGCACGTTAGTCGGCGCACGTTAGTGATGGTATTTATCTTTACCTTGTCTTCCTTTCCTACTTTGCCCTTCTCTTCTGCAACTATTATCCCATAAATGTGCTTCATATCTCCCTGTCCATCTATGCCTTCAACATTTTAATTATACAAAAAAATGTTAAAAATTATTCATCACCATAACAAAAACATTATCTCTTTTAATACTTTTTTGCTGCTTTGTAAATCTCTAAGTTTTTGTGTTACTCAATCTTGTTAAAGAATAAATGTTTTTGCAATTAATTTTTAAACAGTTGATCATATCATATATATTCTTAAAAATAAAAGCTAGCTAATTATTATTATTATTATTATTTTATTATATACATAAAAATTAGACGTTATAATTAATATTTGAAAAATTAGATGGTTCAATCACTACATAAGGTTAAGCTACAGCTACAAAAAAATAAAATAATAATAATAATAAATAAAGGTTAAGCTGAAAGATTTACAAAAGCTGATATGTTCAATCCAACATTAACTCGATATACAAAATATTAAATAGTACTCGCTAATCCTAAATATATATAAAATATTATACCTTGTAACACCACGATATATAGAAGTGCGTTGGCCAAAAGTGTCAACAGCTTTTTTCGCTTGTGGGCTATCTTGCTGCTGTGGCGGCTGCGGCGGTGGAACTACCGCAAGTTGGTGCTGGTTGTCGGTGGCGAAACCACGGAGAAAGGTGGCCGCGATTGTCTTTAAGTCGGAGTCATAGATAGATGCAGTAGTAGTATCATGTGGTTGTTGCATAGGTGATTGTGATTGTGATTGTGATTGATCACCTGAGAAATGACAACCAGATCCGGTGGAAGCGGCGGAGCCACAGCCGCCGAGAAAGTCTTCAAGTTTTGGGCTGCAGTCGGTGAGTATAGATAACTCATGATGATGGTTGCTAGTTGCACCAGTAACATCTCCTTCATCTGTAAAAAATATATACAGCAAAAAAAGGTTAAAAATAGTTTTTTTTTTTTAATTTGTTTGTAAGATTCATAGAAAAAGAGAGGAGGGAATAGTACGGTGGTGGAAGGTGGTGGAATGAGGTGGTTGGAAGAGGGTGGTGGTGGGGTTGGAGTTTGAAAGAGAGAAAGCAAGCCAGTTGTTGTTTTGATTCTGAAGATGAGAAGGATCCATGTTGTTGTTGTTGTTGTTGTTCATAAGCTATTTTTGTTTCTTGAGATGTGTGTTTGTGTGATTTTTTTTCTTCTGGTTGTCTGAGTATTTATCTTTGGGAAATAGCGCTGTTTGTGTAATTTTATGACTTTGGAGAGGAGAGGAGAGGTGGGAGTTGGACTACTTTATCTTTTTCTAAATAAATGTTTATAGTTTTACTCTCATTTGTCATCATGTAAATGTTTATTTATAAAATAAAAAAATTGGAGCAAATGTTCTCGTATACCATCATCTCTAATGATATATAGTCTGAAAAATCAAATGGCCAGTTTAATATTACGGTATCTAATTATTAGAAAGATTAAACAACAATTGAATATTACTTCTTATAACGTAAAATAATAAAAAAAAAATTAACCTTTTATTAATGATATATTTATTATGTACTTAAAAAAACAAGAAGTAAAAAGCAAAATGAAAATTAATCAGCCTGTCATGCGTCTGTCTCATTCTTTCTCACACACGTTAGATGAAAGAAAGTTGAAAGCCAAGATATTTCTGTGCCTATGGCGTATTTTTTGGCGGCAAAAGACGGAAACAAAGACGCTCCCATAAGGAGCAGTCTTATGAGTATATTTGACGAAACAAATTGATAGTTGCAGCGTAAAATTTATGTAATTTTTAATTAGTATTTGCTAAATTAACTAGAACTTAAAAATATAACGTAATACGAAAGAATAAAAAACATATAGCTACTGAAATGAAGAGTATTTAAATAGTTTTATAGTTAATAAGCTTTGAAAAACTATTTCTATTAACTCGTGTAATTTAGTTTTACAATAAACTTTTAAAATCATGTCTAGTAAATAATGTTATTAAATTAAACTCATAGAGAAAATAAATTTAATCTCTTATAAAATATGAAAATCAGTTTTCTATTTAACATTTAAGTATATAATTATGTAGACGTAATATAAATTAATTTTATTAATTATATACAACGTAAGTCAACACATTTGTTACCTATAAATTCCAAAACTTAACTTTACACAAAGAAATTAATCCACGAAATATTGTGTAATAAGTAAATTGAATTTGTATTTTCAAAACTCAAGAAAACCCTCCATTTGTCTTTAAAAAAGCAATGACATTTCGTTTTTAACCTTGAATGCTCCAAAGCAAGGCAACAAGTTTATTTTTGTCATAGCATTAATCATTAGTTGAAAAACAAATATCATATCCATGATGGTTCGATTAACAAGTTTTTTGTTACTTTAAATAGTAACCTTTTACAAAAGAATGAATTATATGAATAGATCGAGTAGTAAATGTAGGTGAGGTATAGATTTGACGATGAAAAGAAATAAATAGAATCCTGATTTCTTCTGCCAAAATGAATACTACATGGTTGGGAAAATTTAATGGTTTATTAATTAATTTCATTTGATTTGATTGAGGGGTAACAAGTGGAGACATTTCATCGGATCATAAGGCGGTTCTCTCTCGAATTATATTTAGAGATATCGACCCGAACAATGTGGGTGTATTTTTACACATAAATCTAACATATATTCTTGAACGAGGACCAAAATTATTATTATTATTATTAATACTACATTATATTTTACATAAGAAAGAGATTAAATTGATTAAGAATGTATATATATTTTCAATATCATCGATTTCTAAAAAGAAATTGAATATTTCTTTTGTTTTTGTCGATTTTTTTTCTCTTCGAATTATAAAGGATTCAATATAATATTTAAGTTGATATAACATCCGAATTCTTTTAAAAATATCGATGTAACTTTTCAAAATTAGTGCTCACATAACTTTTTGAAACTCAATTCAACTCGTAAACACAGAATAGAAGCATTAGTTTAATTAAATGAGTCAGAATGCAATGCGACTCGACAACATACCCTATTCCGCCATGATTTCTAGACGCGAAACCTGTAGTCCATTTTCTGTTCAATAATCAGGTTGCACTATTCCCTATACAAATCACTTTATCTGCTCAATAACAAAGACTCATATTTTAGTTTCACCACTTACAAATGGTTACTGGCATGCTGAAAATAAAGACTAACACGCACACTCAACATTTACATACCAAAATGATTACTTTTTATTTACATAACTAGGGGAAATGTTGACCCATATTCTATACACTCCAAAGTGTTCTTACAATATATTATCAAAATATGATCCGAAGTACAAGCATCGGTTGTACTTTATTAAAAAGAGTGATCGTTGCCGTACAAATGAACGAGCTTCACCACTAGTATTCGTTGAGCTTTATACCCAAACTATCACTTGACCCGTTAGTTTCACCTACTATATATAACATAAAACGGTAAACATAAAGCTTAATAAGATAACAGTTATCTACTACATTCATGTAACCCATAATTATCTGCTACAACCATTATATTTATATACCGAGTGCAATTTACTACAATCATTACATTCATTACAAAATGCAATTTAATTGTTTATAAACAAACCGATACTCATCTTTGCATCAATTACCCGTTAGCAAATCCATAATAGATATTACATCCTTTCACCTAAAACATTTACATCACATATAACACATAACCATACATTTAATAATTATTAACTTTGAACTTACTTAAGTCATATAATTATAAACATAGAGGTTTGGCTACAACCAGACTCGTTTACAATTCAACTACTTTTTCATTTCATTTTTAAGTTTGGCCAAATATTGTTAGTTGACTAATTTACAATCCTCCATCACTTATGACACTTTTTTATTACAACAACAAAAACTAACCTCGAATTATACATTTAACTAGTTTCAAATCACTACTTTGATAAAACTATTCGTTGACTCCTAAAACTAAACATCTGCCACTTAAACCATTTATTGGACCAACTGAAAATCTAATTTAACCCGCTTGCTTTTAAACACGCAAAAGTAGACTCTTCACCCTTTCTAACAACGCCGGACTCAATCAAAACGGAACTACGATTTATGTTTTATGAAATTTCTAAAACGACACTTTCATGCGTGAGAACCGTTCAAAAACGAATTTTAACAATCATGGCCCCTCAAACAAGTCAACTTAGAATTTATAATCTTAATAAAAAACTTAAAGAGTATTTTTACATACTTTGAACCATTTGAGCAACTAGACATCCTTAAAAACCAATTTGTTTATCAACTACTATCTCCACAAGTTTTGACATCAAAATCATTTTAAACCACCACTAGTTCATCTTCTCCATAATTCCATAAAATTTTTTAACAGAACCTGACTTTAAAACAGATAATTATCTTCTAACTATGCAATAACAACTCTATACCAACTAATTTGAGGACTACAATCATATTTTTATCATCGTCCATTATCAACCCACCAATCCTCTAATTCCATCAAAATCTCATTCCTACCAAATTAGAGCTTAAAGATTTCATAACTATTTATTACTTCTCTTATTAACATAGAAAATGATTTCATAACTTAGTAACTTAGCTTATTACACTTGAGCTAGACAGCAAGGTCAATTAATGACTTCTTGTGCTTCCTTCCTTTTAATTTTTGTTAAAATGAGTCTAAAATCTGTTTTAGGTTCATATATTTATTAATTTTACTTATTTAACATGGAAGAAACCTCTCTTGGTAATTCTAGTCCCTAAAGTCTTATTTCTTAACTTTATGCCCTATTTTTTCTATTTAATTTGAATGTACTTATGATTAACGCATTAACTTTATAAATTTCTAATACATCAATTTAATATCACTTTACAAAATACTTTGAATAGAAAAGCATATATTTAGACTTTAACATGATGAGGTGTTACAGCTGATCAACACAATACAAACTAATTTGAATTAACTAAAGTTGTGACCAATCAAGTTGATTAAAATAGACAGTATAAGTGAACAATTTAAATAAGCATCGTAATTGATAATATTATTGTATTTTTCCTAGTAATTATCATTGATCATCTTGAGAATGTTAAGGTGAGGGTAAAGTTTTTTTTTTCTCAACAACTAAATTGTTCTATTTAAGAAAACTGGACCAGCAAGAAGCTAGATAAAAAAAAAAACGGACCAAAAAATCAATGTTTTGAAAACTGATTTTAAAGTTGAACTAGATCTCCCTCCGGTTTCGGTTCGGTCGGTTCTTGACTTCTTTTTTTATTTTTTACATTTTATGACTTCTATCAAAATTGATTGAGGGTTAATGTTTAATGACACTTCATATTGATTGTACTTAACGAATTTGAAATTAGAATTTTGTATAGAAAGTTATGAGTGCTCAATGTGCATTTAAAAGACAAAATAAGTGTAAATTATCAAAATTGAAAGTAAAAGAGGTCATATTTTAAAAAAAATTTGAGAAGGCGGTTTGCCAACAAATATCTCAAAAAAATACACTACTTAAAAAGGATGACTTAATATAAGTTACGAGTAAAAATGTGTTACCTTTCAAAGTATAAAACAAGTGAGAAAAATTTAAAGAAAAGCCAGTCCAAATCGGTTATGGTTTTTGATTCAATCAGTGAACTAACTAGTTGTTAACTTCAACAAACTTGCCCAAAATCAGTTTACACCTGATTAATTTTTTTTTCGATTTGACCGGTAGAACTGACTTTTAAAATGTTAAACTACGATATACTTATTGAGTTGAGTCGATACCACGCAAACTTGAAATTGATTGATTATAAGTCTAGAACTCAATCTCGAGGTCGAATTATAAAATAAAAAGTCAGTTTGCATCTCTCTGTTACTTATAAACTCATAATTCATACAGACCATGCAACTTTAACTTGTTTTGAGCATGTAAAAAAAGAAAAGCAAGTAAAGAAAGAGATAGAAGAAGGGGTTTGTATTATAACGGGGAAACAAGGGGGCGAAAAAGGGGACACGGTTACCCCCACATGGGAATGGCCTATTCCAATTTACTTCTGGTCCCACACTTCCTGCTGACGTGTTATCCTTTCTCATACCACTAGATTCTTTTTCTACTCTCACAATTTTGTACTTTTTTCCCTTTTCATTTTACCTTTCATAAATAATTTGTGGAAAAGTTAGATTCAGAATTTTCAAAATAAGCTAAACAATTTTAATTATAAAATAATAATATAATATAATATAATATTCCTTAAAATGAAACACCTAATATAGTAAAAAGGACTTGAATGACAAAGCATTAGCGTTGAATATGATATGAGTGATTAAGATTTTAGGAGAATATAATTTGGATTGTGGGTGTAGCCGCACATGGGTGCTCAATGCACACGCGTCGTTAGAGGTTTCATACCTATACCTATCTCTATATATCGGACCACGTGTCACCTGTTTAGTAGATATTCACGTCACGTGACTTTTATTCGTCCAAATCATTATCCCCTAAGAGCATTCCTAGTAGTACAATCTTTTATTATTGACCGTCATATTACTGGTACATTATTCACTCCGATAATTTATTTTAAATATCGACTTTCATCTAATGACATAACCCAATTATTGGATCCTATTTTTTATTACTACTAATAGTGATAAATATACATAGTCCAAAGGCTTTATTCTTAATACATAATTAAATATACTATATGGTATATATTATATAATTACATTGTTTGATAAAAGTTAACATTTAATTATTTATCATAAATTTAATTATATCTTAAACTTAGTCATACTATATATTATTAAGTTGAGCATACTTTTATTCGAATACGTAGGTAAATATATGCATGTTATTACGTATTAAGCATCTAATAGTACTGAATATAGTATATTTATATCATCAATAAACTGTCAAGACTTAATAAATGCAATAGTAATTCTCATTTTGATTAACTAACGCATAACTCATACGCATATTGATTGATTATCAAGAAAAGCTAGTTTTATATACTTCATTTAATCACCATTTGACCCACCCCTGAATCAACTACTCGGGTGCTAGTAAACACTTTGATATTTCATCCACTTGCCACCTCATCTCCCTCTAATAGTCAATCCTCTTATCCTTTTTAACGTGGCGTCTTTCACCCCTTCAATAACCTACTACCGTGGGTGCTCTAATAGTGGACAAAATTAGTTAGTAGATCATATTCAATCATACATGTTATCTCCCAAAAATAGAAAACAAATAACAAGTCTATTTTTCATTCCCATATAAATGACGGAAAATATCGACATATATAGCTAGTTTACTCATTTTTAGCCTATAGAAATCTCAACTAGAAATGAAATGTGTACGATTAATGAAGATAAATAAATTATTGTCAACAAAACCGTTATATAAAAATATAGTTATACTAAAAAAAAGGAAATAAAAAGGAAATGTTTTGTATGTAGTGGTAGATACGTGGTAGAACCACATTATGATGGCCTCCAAGTGGGAAGTTATCCTCATTTTACTAATCCCATATGCATGTGCAATTTAACCTTTTTTCTTCTATTTTGTACCACAATCTTTTCTTTTTGATGACTGTATTACTAGACTCAAGTATATCATTTAAAAATTGATATGACCCTAATAAAACAATATAAAATCGATTCGCTCTATATATAGTGAAATTAATAATAAAATACAAAAGCTTTTGTTTACATGCTCTTATCCACCTGTTATATTTTGCTTTTTACAATAAAACTTGGGCCACTTTAGTTTCTTAGTTAAATCTTAATGTCCACAGGATATGTATTTGGGCCGAGCCACTTTAGCCTCTTGAGTTCATACGAATCATTCGTTTTTAGCCGGTCCACTATCTATACTGTTTTGAGTAAGATGTAGGTTTGTATTTTGAGACCAATTTTTTGGGTTAATAAACTTTTGACATTAAAAGTACATTTTAGACTGAAATTTTGTTACTATCAGTCTGTTACGCCTAAGAAAACAAAAGTAACTGTCTCTATATGAACCAACATTAACATATGTTACGAACTATACACACATACATTAGATGATTCTTTTTTTCTAACATATGACCTGGTAAGTATTTCAACGAAGTAGAGCGAGTCTATTCGACAGTCGAAGATAAAGCATGCAAAAACATTACGAATTTAACAAATACTAGTGGTGAAGCTCGTACAACTTTCCATGTTGATTTCAAGAAAAATGTAATAAGAATTCGCAGTGTTTTCATCCACATGTACAATTTTGACATTGTGATCATTAGTTGAACACTGTAGCATTACTAATTTGTGTGTGTATATATATATATAGGACATATGATCAAGGGTCTGATATTCATCTTTATAAATATATTTGTATGTGGACCTTTACATAATTGGTAATTACAACATGAACAAATCAATATTCTTTTAACTGGATCTATACATTAACGTGAAATATAAAAAGAATCTCTAAGAAAATGGAGCAAATGTTTAGTAAATTTTACTCTGATGTCCTCCATGGACTGCAAACAAATGGCCCTCTTGTGAGCCTTTCGGTATGGCTACCTAACGACGATGAAGATGATAACGATGAAGATCTTGAATCATGACGAACCCATCCCATGAACTCAGCATCAGAATCTCCATCAGAGTAAGCAGCAGCATGCTTATTATTAAACCTTGTGCAACGCCCTTTTTCTTCATATCTTTTTAATCTAAAGTTCTTGCTTAACCTCTTCCAAGACCAAAACCTCCAAAAGATTAAATCTTTAGAGCTACTGTCGACATGTTTAGGTCGAGGAAGGGCTAAGCTGTGTACCGCGGGTGGTGGTGTTGGTAGGGGAATGAATTCTGCTAGTGGTGGATTCTTGGGTCTTCCTGGTTGCCGCTCCCATTTAAAGGGGACACCTTCGTTGGTGGTGTTTTGATAGTAAATGCGTGATGATTGACCAACTGATGACTCTCGTGCTAGAATTTTGCTGATAGAGAACTCTTCTCCTTTAAGAATAGAAGATGGGGATTGGTCGTTCTTTTGAAGATCTTGATTGTCCATTTTTGGCAAGAATTTGATGGAATTGTATGAGGTTTTTGAAGTATTTGAGAAACTTGTTTGAGGATGGAAAGATCCAGGTTGGTCTACTTATAGATGATTAGAGTGACAATCAATCAAGTCAAGTTATTGAATAAAAGGGACTTATAATTCCAAACTAAGATATAAAAATGAAAGGAGTGAATTATGCATTCAATCATCACATTTGATATTTTGTCCATGGAAATATATATAAAAAAACCAACATGAAAAGTTTTTTCTCCTCAAATAACCGAATGATTAGGAGTTGGTCATAATTTTTCCGCCTCTTTTTAGCAAATATCAATTTTATTTTATTTTGGTAGAGTTAGCCGGTGACCATACCCTTAAGGCATGGAGATTTACACCTTTTCTTACAAAGTACTATTTGAGTCATAGTTGACTTTTAAGGGGTGATAAAGCCCTTAAATGAGTTGTGGACTTCGGCAACCATATATTAGAGGATTGTTTAAAGAAACAAAAGTTGACAAACTTTTAGTTAACATGCATCACATTAATAACTTGTGTTCTAAGAGAGATATCCTAACATGCATGCACTGGCCGACTTCTCTACAACTTTAATTCGATTATAAGCAAACGGCAGAAATCGTATCCTTAATAATCTGTGCCATATATTTTTAAAGATATTACTCCAATTCATCTACTTAAGGATGTATGTATAACAATGAATAAATTATGCAAATCGTTAACAGTAACGAAAACCAACATTTTCACCTTCAAAGTTCCTTTTTGTCCTAAATTAATCATTGATATATAAGTTATTATGCACGCATGTATATGTGTATATGTATGAATGTTTGATCTGGAAAGAAGTAGCTGCATCGAATATTATGTTTTCAGATATAGTTTTCAGAAGAGTATCTGCATATGGCCAATGCGGACTAATCACATGCCTATAAAATCAATAAAAGAATTTTGAATTTCTACTACTTTACACAATGTTAGTTCAGGACTGATGATATCAGCACGCATTTACCACATTTCTAGTACTAGCTACCTAAATACAATGAATGCCAAGAAGGCTGATGACATGAATTAAGAAAGGTGGAATTACTACATGCCACATGATAAGCAAAAAAATATGAAGCCAATTAACCTCAAGGTTTTGATGCAACGATAACAAGGTTCGTAATCCTGTGAGCCAGCATAGAGTGAACTTATACATCCCAAATGTCACAAACGATAAAATCACTGGAAATGAACCAAGACAGTACAAATGGGATTAGGTTTACAAATTGGAAAGGGACTGTCTTTGTTATGTTTGATCTGGATATCAAAGTTTCCTTGATGGCATAAAGTATTTATGGGAAATAAATGTCAAAGGCGTAGTTGACCTTTTAAAACGAAGGACCGATTCTAAATGCTCGGCAGTTGCTAATAGCCCCTAGTTAGATCGAGTTGGCAATATCGGCCCATTTATTCTATGAGGGGATCTATTTAGGTTAAGGTATATCCCTTACACATAAAATGGTCAAACACAATATAAGTTAAGGAAAATAGTCAAACAAATTGAAAGTCAGTCAATGTGTATATTATATGATAACACCCTCCAAGTCATTTTATTTAAACATATTCTATTATGATAGTCATAATATAGGTTTAGAATTGAGTAATAATATTCGCCTAACGAGATACGACGATGCATTAATTATATAATATATATATAAAGACAGAAAAATAAAATAGGAGCAATACTATTTGGCAAGTTGTAGAAAACAGTAATTACATACATGCCTAAAAACATTCATAATCCTGATGAAGCACAAAGTTACAGATTATAGACAATTTAAACTATATATCGACCAACATATGCACAGAAGGCAATAACAAACGTGTTATCAAACAATAAAAAGGTATTATCCTATATCGAACAACACTTCTCAACTCTTTATATATAGTATATTAAAATCAGAAACAAACTTGTTAAAGTGAATACAAACTGTTGGGGTGACCAGCCCAGGTTTGTGACATGGACTCAATATTTTTACGGTTTTGGGTTAAAGATTGCAACAGGTTTGGGTCAAAACATGAAACTTTTAATACAGGTCAAAACAGGGCAGGGAGGGTCAGATTGGGTATTGAGCACCGTTGGGTCAAAATAGGTAAGTATTTTGTGCTGGTCAACACACGCAGGTTGAATCGGACCACCTACATCCACTTCTTATCATTTTATTAACTTTCTTCAAAAGTCCATGCATTATCTATAATTAAAAAACTATATTATTACAATAATAATTTTAAGTTTTTAAATCAATTGATTAAGGATGCGTTATCCATTTTAAAATTTGAATATACTGATGGCTTTCGACTACCCGTTTGACTGGTTTACTTTATATTAAATCTTTTGGCTTAACCCAATTGAACTGTCAGGGAAAAACATAACCCAAGTCGACCCATAATAAATAAAAGGATCACTATTACCACCTCTGATATTGATTTACAGATTACTAGAATCCTTAGCTTTTGGGTTTCATAGTTATGCAATAATTACTTACTAAGGCTGAAGCAAATGTATGGTTCAATTCATTTCGATTCACAATTAAAAATTAGTGTACATATTTGTCCCTTTTTAAGAAACAAAAAAACAATGATTCTTGAGTGTAAGTATGAGGTTAAAATTCATAGGATAGTGGATATATGCTAACAAAATGTGTTTCCCAGGGTACAACGGTCACAGATGTTGTACAGCCAGAGCGAGAGAGAAAGAGTTGGTATAGCGTGCGTGAATACGAATCAATTCCATAACAGAAACTACAATGGGTCAAAACGGGTTTGAACCGTGGGTCAGGTCAAAAAGTTACGGATCGTAGCAAAAACCAGCTTGCGCAAGCCCGAGTTGCATTCGTGTCCCCAGGTCACTCGGGCGCACCAGGAGCCCCGACCCATTTTTACCTTTGTTAAAGCAACCTTCTTTCAAAGAAATGCTTCTATTTGATCTCTACCCATATGAAATGGTAGGTCAAAGACATCCTGGTATCGACAAACGTTTAGTTTATGCTTCAAATACTATATAGTGTATGTTAAGAATGATCACTCTGAAAAATCTTTAAACATTGGCTCCATACAGTCATACCGTTCTCCCACCCGACGGGGATTGTGAGGGATCAGCAATCCTTCCATGAACAGGGGAAGGATTTTTGAACGAATTGTAAGGAGCATTCAGAGAGCCAATATGTTTTCATCCGTCTGTTATGTTTGCGTGTTATCTACCAGGTCTTCTAATTCTATTGCGTTAGACGTTGAGTCATTTTCTATTATCTTGGCTACCTGTTGGAGAGTTAATGACATATTTGCATGAAGTAGTACGTTGAAGTTGGTATCTTTTTAACAAGTTGTATGGTAACCGTTGGCTCGATCAAATTAAACTGTAAAACTTTAAAGATTTTCTAACGCCGTGGCTCGAAAATATGAAGCAGTGAAGTTTAAATTCCAATCATTGTCTAGTTACGTTATAAGCGAGGATATACGATTAGTAATACAATCAAACTTTGGTTTATGCTGTTGTTGGGAGTCATGAGCCTTTCTTTAATCTAGTGGCTGTTTATGACTTTTTATGGGGATACATTTGCATTTGCTATATACTTGTATGAAAGTGAAGCAATGTCCCATACTACATACATGATTAATATACTCTCAAATTCCATTCCATTTTAAGATTATAAAAGTATTTATTTGGGGTTAGCAGGTGGTATCCTAACAATCGCCATAGATGTCAAAACACATCTACTTTTTAGGCATTTGCAATATTATGATGTAAGCTTCATCATTGAAATAATAACAGTCGCATTGTATATATACATCTCTTTTTTCAAAAAATGATAATAGTTCCAAACATTCACAATTTGTACTTTGTGCATATTTTGTTAATACATTAGGAATATGAATAGTAGAGGGTTGAACAAATTAAAGCGAACCGTATGATATTTTTTCCGTCTCAAATTAAATGTTTATTTTTAATTTATATATAGTTTAAGAAAAGTAGGAATCATCACACTATATACTGATAAAATTGCATTTTGACATTTGAAAAGTATTTTGATTGGTTAAAATTTTAAAATGGATACGTATTTAGAATAAAACAAAATAGAAATGTGGATATTTAATTTGAGATGAAGAGAATACTAGTACAATGTATCGAAGGAAAATGAAAAATGATAAATATATATATGTTTAAATAAATTAAAATAGATTTAAAAATGTGAGACTGACATGTGTCAAGATTAATTAATCAGATTATAAGAGATAAACTTTATCACTCAATAAGTATATTAACTTTACTTTTAAATTTATCTAAATACACTTACATTATATTATTCAAATTTGGTGAGTCGAAAATGTATATCCATTATTAAAAGGGTAAACTGTAGAAAACTACATAAGTCAGTTCAGCCAAGATTGATTTCTTGGTCAACAAATGCGTACGGTTTCTTGTGGCGCCAAGGCATTAGAAAGTTGACCGACTTTATATCGACTTTATTCTTTGTTGTTTTAACCCAACAATGTAGACTTTCTCATAGTACTATTCATTTGATATATGTTTTACGAATTTTTTAAACTGATAAATATAAAGCCCCAAACAGTGCGTGCCTTAAAATGAAATTGATCGACGAGCAACTTAAATACGTTAAGTTAAGTTAATATGTATGTCATTTACCTTTAATACATCAGCAGTTGATTGATTGTCGTTTAAGAGATTTTTTCGTTATTTTGTACTGTTTACAGGGGTTCGAATGGACCACTCACAAAATTTAAGCTGTAAATATACTTTTAGTATGAAGAAGGTAATTAATTAATGTTACTTGTAGTTAATAAGAAAAAGCATGTGACTATAATTCTTTCAATACATAATTTTTTTTTTACTATTTTTATCTTTTTACAGTAATGGTATTCAAGTTTCAACATAAAATTTATATATCACATACTAAATAAATTTAAATTCTATAATAATTAAATCTCTTTATTTTGAATAAATCTAAAACAAGTATTTGTTCAAAATTGTTGTATAATTATTTATGATCTATATCTATATACTTATAAGTGTAGTCATATATGTATTTGTAACCATTTTTATTAGCACTAAAAGGTTAAAAACATCTAATAATTATTTAGAAACTAAAGTGTAATTAAAATTGAACCTTATAAATACTTTTATTTCTTAAATAACTTCAAATCTTTAAATACTCTAACTTTCTTTTTGTTTCTATCATTTTTCACATCTAACTGAATATCTATAACTGATTAAATATTTGAATGTCGCATATTACTTCTAATTTAGTTAAACGTGAGTAGTTTATATTTAATTTAAACTTTAATCCGATGATTATACTCTTTCAACTTTCTCATGTATTTTAAATGTTTTATTTATTATAGTTTAAATTATATAATACTTAGTAGTTATTTCAACGAAAAATGAAATTTACACATAAAAATTTGCAAAAGTTATTTCATATGAGAAAAGAGAATTGAGAAGGAGAAACTATAAGTCAATTTAATTGATATAGTCAACTCATTTCATAAAATACTTTTTGTAGAATTTATATACTTTATCTTTATCAATTTTCTATAAAAAAAAAAAAGAAAGTAATCGGTTTTTCGGCTAAGATGAAGGAGACATCATTTCGCTACAACCAATTTTAACTACTTTATTATGTTTATATACCAAGAAAGAATTGTATAATTCTAAAACGTATTCGACGATTATCTTTCGTTCCTCTAACTTTTTGGTTAAAGTATAAGTGTTACTTTTAATTATTTAAATATGGAAGATTTTTTAAGTTATGTGCCAAGAGAATAAAATAAGAAGTGCTAGTGAACTCAAATGTTCTTTGTTGAATTAAAAATTAACTTAAATATTGAAATACTAGTGTTAAATTCCGTCCATACATAATAATATAAATATCACATCATATAATATAATTGAAAATAAAAAATTAAAAAGGGAAATTTTTGATGAAATGTAATATTAAGTTGTACGATCCCAAAATATGTATCATTTTTGTCTACATGAGTATATAAAAAAAAAAGAAAAAAAGAATTTAATATGTTGTATAGAGCAAACAATGCGCATAACAAATAAATATACTTTGAGTATTATATTAAGGTTTTAAAATTCTTACAACTAAAATCAATGTATTGTCACTCTTTCCTTTATATTTATATTAAAAGTATCTCTCTTTAAAAATTATAACTAATCAAACTTGCATTTATTGTTAACAAAATTCATAATAAATAAATTAATAAGTAACACAAACATTGTGTTTTGCATAGAGATTATTATCTGAGAATATTTAAACACTTTGTGAGTAAGAGGCAAAGACAAACAACATTTTTTCACCTTGTGCCATGTAAGAGGAGCTTCTGAAAAAACCGGACAATAAAATCAAGATGTTTCAATCAAGTATTACATATCATAAAACAAAATAAAATATCTTCTTAATTGCATGCATATGTTACCTTGTGAAATTATTTAGAAAAACATCCATCAATTCATAAATTGACAAACATGTATAACTGTATTTAACCCTTTTGTAATAGCTTTTATTTCCCCTACTAGGTAATACAATTGTATGTGAACATAAATAAATTAACATCGTCACGACTAAAATTATGATTGAAACTTTGCATTAACATATATGCATATAGTTCATGTTGAAAGTCAATTATTTAAGAATTCACTCGACAATGTGATTTCAACAACATTGTCTAACAAAACCTTTTAAATATTTGAATGAAGGGTCGATGCGTCGGTTGACACATAAAAATAAATGTTCAATTGCAGGTAATACAATTGATATTTTCATCCAAAAAAACTTCAACAATAAATGTAACGATTTTATGAATTAGTTTAAAAGAAAATATCACTAAAATTAAATTATTTGATAATAAACTAACAATGAATGTAAAAATCAAAGAAAGAATTTGAGAAGTCTTGAGGAAGGACAAAAGATCGAATGATTATTAATTCGATAGTTAATGAAAATTGAATTTGAATAAATGCACATTAAAGGCTACCTAACGACAAATCTAGTTGATGACGTGGACTATTTTTGGTAAAGAAAAATTAAGAGAATGCCAAGTAAGATTCCTACATACATGACAAAAGGTGAGAGAACCACATAGGCTACGTGGATCCTCAATTAGTATATAGGAAAGATTTGACTTAACTAATTTGTTTTAATTGTATCTTTTAGCTAAATAAAAAAGTTTTAAGTTCATTAATCATTTCTTATTATATGTTCTTAAGGTATAAGATAGTTAAACTATTATACAATCATATATACCATCGTATATAGATTATAACTAGGGGAGTTCAAAGTATTTCGAAATGACAAACCGAATCGAAAATCGATTGAATTGTATCGAATTTTCGGTTAACTTACTTGATTTTTTTTTGTATTTCAGTTTGGTTAACCGAACTGATATTTTTCAATTTTGGTTTCGGTTCATGATTTTGACTCGAACAGTTAATTGAAAATTTTAAATAATTAATTTTGGTATATATATATACTATATGTATGTATAAATATTTATGAATACTTATAAATTATATTCTTACATCTTTGTTTTGACTTTACTAATCTACTCATTTATGATTATGTTAACTCATATGTACTTAAATTTACATAAGACCTATTATGTAAATACATATTACGCTAACTTATGTTTTCACGCACTTTTAAATTAGGTTTATTTTCCTGACTCCTTCAAGCTCAAATTTCACTCAAAAAGTTAGTATACTTCACAATATAGAACTTAACTTACATAATGATATATAAATCTGCAAATTGTTGATATGTATTTTTTGTCATTTGGTCGTAAACACCTCTAATTCTAACATCTTGATTCAATTATAGATCCCATAAATTAACAAGTCTTAAAGTAAGTCTCTTTGATTAAGGTGTTTTTATCAATGTATAGTACTTAATAAATAAAAGTATTAGAAATAAAAAAAGACTAGGTTGAAATATTAAACCAAAGATACTTTGTTATAGCAGTACAACTGAATTGATCAATCAAGATGCTGTGGATTCAAATTTCACTGCTTGTATATTTGTATTAATTTGTACATAATACGTGTATTAGATTGTAGATTGTCATTCTTAATTCAAATTGTTAGTATTTTCATAAGATAAAAGAGATATATTATTGGCATGTATAAAAATATGTTTCGTTTAATTAACAGGAAAAATATATTTTTAACATGCGACACATGTGGGCATCTTGAGTTGTATATATCTCGTCTCAATAATAATAATAATAATAATAATAATAATGTATTATATTTAACGGGTATTACTGTGTTGTAGGTGACAGAGAGGACGAGATCGAATAAATGATTTCTCAAATAAAATATTAAGATCACTTTTGTGTTGAGATTCATTACGTTGGTGGCTATATAAAAAAGGTGATATATCGGTTTGAAGAAAAACAGTATATTTATTTGCAAATATAATGGTTCGGAAAATGTGTTAGCAACAAAATATACTCTTTGTATACTAAAGTTTGAGCTTAGTCCGTACTTGCTAAAATAAAATGTTTAAAGAGGGATATATTATATGAAAGTTGATATATAAATTTAAGATTGTATATTTATAATTAGATCTAACAATGTAACTGAAAGGAAAAGAAGTGGAATATAATGTCACATATTATATGAATTAGGACTAATTATATTCCAATAAATATATATATATATATATATTATAGAGGAATGATTTAGAAAGAAAGACTAATTTTGACAGACAATTCATATTTGCTTCTTTCAAAATTATCCATTCTCTGTAGATCATGTATATTACACCTATATATTATCACTTATATCATACATGTATGAAGTGCTTAGGAGTTGCGCATGATTAAATTAATATAGACTGAGAAGTTTATTATGAGGTTTTATCGTCGTGGACTATAAATACAATATATGGTCTATGTCATCATCGATAATTATTTTTGTATGATTTGTAATTGTTTATACCAATATAAATCCTCATATTTGTACATATTTGTAAGTATCATATGATGAAATGATACCCTGGTGTATCGATCAGTTCCATTATCATATTATTTATCATAATATATAAACACAAACAACAATTGATGTTGATATCATTTAAACAAAGTATTATATATATAAACTCTTATTTATTTTGTATTATAAACTATTTGAACACACCTTAAACGGTGATGTGACTAACACATACACATACATATGGGTGAATGAGACTATCACGCATTCAAATACACTCACACAGAGTGTACATTCAGAACTATTAGAGTGTCTATTTAGAATATCCTTATTCGTGTATGATTGTGGGAATAACCGGTCATGAATCATTGTACGATCAATTTTACCCTTTTATTTTCTTACATATAAAATGCATTTTACTTATACTTACACCAAATATTTGAAATGAAATGTGATAAATATACATGTATTTTGTGTAAAGTACTTATGTGCTAAAAGAGTTTAACTGTATGGATTATTGTTAGATGAGTCTAACTATAAATAGTCGTTAGTTTTGACTTCAAACTTTTTGTTACAGAGTATGTTTTTGTGTAAAAGGAGAACTTTCTAGAGGATGCGTGTGGGGTTGGTTGAAGGTTGAAATCAATCGCGTGCCTTTAATGGTGGACATGTTAGACCACATGCTAATTGCTGACGCTGACGCTTCTGAATTTTTTTATTACAAGGTCTCATATGCAAACTTTTTGATACCTCAAGGTCCTATCTGTAATTTTGTCCATCTCAGAATCGCATTTCAATACAACACTACCAAAACAAATGAAACGATACACGGAACACGTTGATCCACCAAAAGACGCACACACCCAACGAACTAAATAACCACGAAAAATTAAATAAATAATAGTATAAAAATATAAATATTATCAATGTTATTGTGCGCTATAGATTGTAGACTAAACGTGAAAAGTTAACAAAATGTATTTCAATTATGTTCAATTGTTTATTTTACCTTTTTATTCAATGCAAACATTTTATTAACACACTCTAGTTGCTACTAGCAAAATACCCACGCCAAACGTATATATATATATATATATTATGTCTGGTCTCATTTTTATATAAAACAAATTAAATTTTACGAATTCAGGTTACACAATTTAAATTTTTCCAGTTCTATATATTTTTGGTACTTATAGTGATCAGTGTTGTTATATAATATGTAATTATGAGATGTAGCTGATTAGGTGTGATTAAAGATACGATATATGTTTATAAAATGACAAAAAAAATAGAGATTTTGATAAAATGATAATTACCTTAAATGAAGTATAATTAATCAAGTACAGGGTAGCTTAAACATTTTATTTTATTTTATTAAATTTATATTTAAGATAATAGTGAAATACTTCACAGATAGTGAAGATAGAGATGTACTAGCAAACCAAGAAAAAAACTACCTTGCCTGAAGTAAACAAAAAACCTATTTTCTAACATGATAGTTTTTATGAGATAGTCTGTCATTTAATAAATACAACATTAATTTATGTAAAATTCTAACAAAATTCCTGTTTATCCATGAATAATTATGGTAAATTGTATGATAAGATAAGATAACATAGTTTGATCATATATAATTTTCTATATTTCAGAGGATATAAAATTCATAAATAAATGTTTTTCTTTATATAAATATTATCTTATAAGTTAATGTAGTTTCATATGTCACGTTAACATCACATTAGTCATCACTAAAAGTACATAACACTATGAGCCTTTAGTAAAGGTATTTTAGTACTTTTTGTCATTAGATCAAGTAAGTACTCCTCCACATAATTGTTAAGAGTTCAATGTTAACTAAATAACTATGCAAAGTATGTGTTGAAGTTTGCATTAACAATGAAAACCTTATACAATTATTATTATATTTTATTTAAAGTAAGCAGTTAATATTAATAATTTATGGTTATTACAAATAATATTGTATTTCTTCCAAATAATTAATTAAAGGTATGACTTTTGACCAATTATAAAAACCTTAAATCTATTTTATTTTTTATTTACCATCTCATTGCATCATTTTTTACATAATAAATTGGTTGGAAACAACGAAACTAACCATGGTTAAATGAAAGTAGGTGTGTCTAACCATTCCAGTTAACTTGCTTCCTTTCAATTATCGCACCACCATAAAACCCCCAAAGTCAAGAGCTTCCTCCCAACTAACCCTACCAATTTTCAGAGAGGATCTGAAGGGAGAAGAAAATAAATAAACAACAATTTTTGTTTAATTTTTTCTCTCTCGAAGCTCCAATCTAATCAAAATCAAGAACTCGTTACAAATTCATTAATTTTAATTGTAGTAAGAATTATAATGCAATCAGATTCTGTAAAATTATCGCCGTTTGATCTTATGAGTGCTTTGATTACCGGTAAAGTTGTAGACACATCGAACGCATCGGAATCAGGTGAGTCAACGATGCCGCCTGCGTTGTTGATGCTTTTTGAGAATCGTGAGCTGTTGATGATACTTACGACTTCCGTTGCTGTTTTGATTGGATGCGTCGTCGTTTTGGTTTGGCGGAGATCGGCTTCTAAAAAATCGGTTATAGAACCGGTTGTTGTTGCACCCAAGAAATTTAAAGAAGAAGAAGTTGACGACGGTAAGAAAAAAGTTACCGTGTTTTTCGGAACACAAACTGGTACAGCTGAAGGTTTTGCTAAGGTAAATTATTATCAAATTTTAATCGCTAAGTTAATATCTCCGTAATTAGTTATGTTATTTATTTATTCGTAATTTTCTCTATGGTTGACATTGATTTGTGGTTGTTGTATTAAGGCACTTGTAGAGGAAGCAAAAGCTCGATATGAAATGGCCGTGTTTAAAATAGTTGATTTGGTAAGTAATTACCATAACATCAGATTCGTATTAGATTCCGAAATTTTGTTGAACTTTATCAGTCAATTGAATAGTTGATCCTTGATTGAATATAATTATTCGATATGTAGGATGATTATGCTGCTGATGATGATGAGTATGAGGAGAAACTAAAGAAAGAATCTTTAGCTTTTTTCTTTTTGGCTACGTAAGTTTACTCATATTATTGGTATATTTGTTTAGTTTTAGCTGTAAGATTCCCATTTTTGGAAGGATTCTTTTGGCCATATGGCAATGATAAAAATATATTTTTGTGCAAAGATGGTGGTAGGTGGTTGGTAAAGGGAAGTACCTACTAATTGAATTTGGTATGATGATTGATTGCGTAGATATGGAGATGGTGAGCCAACTGATAATGCAGCTAGATTCTATAAATGGTTTACCGAGGTAAATGTTGTGCAAGTAGTGGATCAATGTGGAGTGGTATCTAATTATGTAGATCAATGTTATTATGTTAAACGTTGATTTAAATTTTCATGATACTTGGTATAGGGAGATGAGAAAGGTGAATGGCTTAATAAGCTTCAATACGGAGTATTTGGCCTTGGCAACAGACAGTACGAACATTTCAACAAGGTGATAGTTGATACGATGTTGTCATCTTTGATGATTAAACAATTGTAGCGTTATTAGTGTTATGTTACATGCTACTTTATGCTAAAGTTATTTATTTATTTTTGTTATGTGTAGATTGCGAAGGTGGTTGATGACAACCTTGCAGAACAGGGTATGCTTATTTTCTTGCATATCGATTATTGATTTAATAAGAGTCTTGTATGCACTACGAAAGTATTTACTGGAAGATACTATGAATAATTGTGTACGATTTTTGTAACTTGCTGGAGGTGCCTCTGTATTCAAGATGACATTAAGTATTTGTTTACTGTGTTGAGGATTACTGCATTTGTTGATGACAAATTGATGTATTGCTTTCTGGCTTTAATTAGGACAATGCATTAGAAATTGGTCATCTTTTATAATATTGCTTTGTGAATGCTTTCTACTTTATCTAACATGTGACGATTCACTATTTATAGGTGCAAAGCGCCTTGTTCCTGTTGGTATGGGAGATGATGATCAATGTATTGAAGATGACTTCACTGCATGGTATTAGAAAAAAAAAATGCACTTGCTGAATTAAATATGTAAAAGCCATTTAGTGGTCCACAATGAGTTTGTAATATTTAATTGGACTTTGCTTCTTCAGGAAAGAGTTAGTGTGGCCTGAGTTGGATCAATTGCTTCGTGATGAGGATGATACAGGTGTCGCCACTCCTTACACTGCTGCCGTTTCAGAATACCGTGTTGTGTTTCATGACAAACCGGACATATTTTCTGAAGATCATACTCAGACAAATGGTCATGCTGTTCATGATGCCCAACATCCATGCAGGTATTGCACCGTCTTCAATTCCTGGCAAAAAATTATTATATTGTTTACAACCTAACAAAATCCTTTCTATTGAAGATCCAATGTGGCTGTCAAAAAGGAACTTCACACTCCTGAATCTGATCGCTCTTGCACTCATCTGGAATTTGACATCTCAAACACTGGATTATCGTGAGTTTCTCCACAAATCACTTTTTTCCTGATATATGTATTTCTTTCTTTGAACCAAATTTATTTATTACAGATATGAAACCGGGGACCATGTTGGAGTCTACTGTGAGAATCTGAGTGAAGTTGTGGATGAGGCGGAAAGATTAGTAGGTTTACCATCGGATACGTATTTCTCGGTCCACACTGACAAAGAAGATGGAACACCACTTGGTGGAGCCTCTTTGCCACCTCCTTTCCCTGCATGCACTTTAAGAAAAGCATTGACATCCTATGCAGATGTTTTGAGTTCTCCCAAAAAGGTAGGTCCCAAGACATTCGATTTTTGAAGAATTCCTGCTTGAATATAAAAATGACAGATGCTTTTGATATGTTTATTTCAGTCTGCTTTGCTTGCTCTAGCAGCTCATGCTTCTGATCCCACTGAAGCTGATAGATTGAAATTTCTTGCGTCTCCTGCTGGAAAGGTTTGGGCTGTATTTCATAAAAATTTGATTGATGTTTATTTGCTTGTTACGGAAACTGATGTTATTTGTTTCTTCAGGATGAATATGCTCAGTGGATCGTTGCTAGCCAGAGAAGCCTTCTTGAAGTCATGGAGGCCTTCCCATCTGCTAAACCTCCACTTGGGGTTTTCTTTGCATCTGTCGCCCCACGCTTGCAGCCAAGATACTATTCTATTTCTTCCTCCCCAAAGTACGTACATTCTGCCGAAGTCATTTTATTTAAAACTACAATGACTATTTACAAAAAATCATTTAATTTTTTTTTTTTTTAAATTGATATGCATATTATAATTTTACAGGATGGCACCCAATAGGATTCACGTTACTTGTGCATTAGTGTATGAGAAAACACCGGCAGGCCGCATTCACAAAGGAATTTGTTCAACCTGGATGAAGGTATTACTTTGCTTGTTGACTGAAACTAAAATGGTTTACTCTGATTTTTTTGATCAAAGTCATAACTCTACGGTTTATTTGCAGAACGCTGTTCCTTTGACAGAAAGTCAGGATTGTAGCTGGGCACCTATTTATGTTAGAACATCAAATTTCAGACTTCCTTCTGATCCTAAGGTCCCAGTTATCATGATTGGACCAGGCACTGGATTAGCTCCGTTTAGAGGTTTCCTTCAAGAAAGGTTAGCTCTAAAGGAAGCTGGAACTGAGCTTGGATCATCCGTTTTTTTCTTTGGATGCAGAAATCGCAAAGTGGTATGTTAAAAAAACACTCTATTTACAATTACTAGAGGTGGCAAGATGTTGGGTCAAGCAATTTAGGTAACGGGTCAAAATAGGTTGGGTCAGGTTGACGCAAAACACTTTTTGTCCAAATTCTTGTTCTTATATAAATAGTTTAGTGGTTCATAGGCAATCACAAAAAAATTATATGATTTCAGTAACATTCTATTGTTTAAAAAAAATAATTTAGGGGGTTTTGTGCAGTAGAAATATAATTTGTTTGATTCCAATCATGAGTAGATGTGTGACATGTGTCCAACTTGCCACCACGAACAATCACCTTGGTTGGGATACTAGCTAACTCCATAATTGTTCTGCTACTTCAGGATTTCATATATGAGAAGGAGCTTCATAATTTCGTTGAGACCGGTGCTCTTTCCGAGCTTATTGTAGCCTTCTCTCGTGAAGGCCCCACTAAGGAATATGTGCAACACAAGATGAGTCAGAAGGTAGGGGAAAAAATCATAAAAATGTCGCCCTTTTCGACTTAATTGTTTATTTAAGTTTGTACGTTTATATTTGTAAATTTGACCTGCAGGCTTCTGATATCTGGAACTTGCTTTCTGCGGGGGCATATATATATGTATGTGGTGATGCCAAAGGTATGGCCAAAGATGTACACCGAACCCTCCACACCATAGTCCAAGAACAGGTATATTGAATTTTTCATTACGATATATAATTGTTTATTTAATTGTATGATATCTAAGATTTCGTTTTCATTAATAT
This sequence comes from Logfia minima, assembly GCA_963921325.1. Classification (NCBI taxonomy): domain Eukaryota; kingdom Viridiplantae; phylum Streptophyta; class Magnoliopsida; order Asterales; family Asteraceae; genus Logfia; species Logfia minima. The sequence goes on from OY992767.1 coordinate 36,193,106, forward strand.
ATACATATCAGTATTTGCTTACGTATATTTGGTGGGGAAGGTATATTATATGGTCGGAGTCGGCTTTGATGGGGACGGATTATTTTTTATGGTCTTAAATGCTTAGGGGTCCATGTTGCTGTCTTTGTTACTTTAACTAGAGCCAAATTGAAAATAATTCACCATCTGGCCCATGAAAAGTGACACCAATTTTTTGGGGTGTCATTAATTGTAACATTACTTTTCTTTTTGGCGGATCTTCAAGTTCAATTTTCCTATTTGCCAATCTTGACCTTGTCCAAAAACCTCTCTTTTTATTACTTGTGGGTGGTTTGCACATTTGACCATTTATTTGTGTTCCGATATCTTTAGTGGTGGCAAAGTGGGCAGCCCTAATAGGCTGTGTAACCGGGTCAAAGTGAGTTCTTGTCAAAATGAGTATTTTTATAGTATGTATCGAAATGAGTCGAATTTGACCTGCAAACATTATTTTTCTGTTCTTAACTATTGCAAATAATTAATGTGTTTTATTACTTAAAAAACTATATGATTACAACGATAGTCTAATCTTTGAAATAAAACGATTTAGGACGTTATATGCATATCCAATGCACTTTGGGTTATATATTCAACATGTTATCATTTTAGATTATCTTTTTACATTTTCTATTTGACCCATTAGAGGTAAAGTATAACCTAAATCAATATGTTTATATACATAAATGGATCGAAGTTGTTACCTTGACATATTTTGGATTGCCTTCACCTCTCTCCATTCCATTGAGAATCTAACTAACAATACCTCTTTCCTTTGTTGATTTCAGGGATCTCTAGACTCATCAAAGGCGGAACTCTTTGTGAAGAATCTACAAATGTCAGGAAAATATCTCCGTGATGTTTGGTAAATAGTATTCAACCCTTTGAGGATGCAAAAAGAAAAAAAGAAATAAATGAAAGTTCGATTAGCAACTTATTCGGAAGTAAGCAATTATCGGAGGAAAGATTGCCCAATCTTTCCTACTATCCCATGTGAGAATGGGAAGCTCTCATTTGTCATTAATTATAGCGATGTGTTTAGAAATTCTTTGGTCTACTACTACCCTTTTTGTAACTTACTACTAAAGTACTCATGGTTTGAATGTTTTTCTTTTTTTCTTCTTCAATGTAATTTATAAGGAGATACATATAGCTTTATACATACACTATTTGGCAGTAAATCATTGAAACCCCCTTTGTAATGAATTGGCAACATTCAAGTTTTGTCACAGTATTTTGTTATGTTCAGAATCGAAATCCTTCTTACTCTTTGATGTTAATGATGTCGTCTTTAGGTTCCATCCAAACGGATAACGGATCTCTTACATCAATGAAATAATGAAACATAGATATTGGGTTTTATTCTTGTAGATCTGTTAATTTTTATTATCATGGTTAAACCAAATACGTAAACCCAAAAACTATAAATAAGAATGTTGTCAAAGACGTGTAAGTTATAACTCTTCACGATACTTTTGCGATATCGACCGAACTCGACATCTTGTATCACTTCCATGTATTCACGTCATAGATATATCTAAATTAATTAACTTGAGACGCTAACAAAAAAACACACTTAAGTAAAACACGAATCGTAATATAAAGTAAAACTAGAATCCTGAAACCAACTTGATTCACGGAGCATATCAAAACTAAGTAAATGAAAAGTAGTCGAGATTAATTTGTAGTTGAAAGGAGTCACAATTATGAGGTAACTAAGATTACACGTTACAACAACTGAACATTGATATGTATTCTAACAAACTTGTAATTAATGCATGTTGCTCAATTCTTAGATGATGGATACCTGAATTTGTCAACTTTGGTGTTTAATTGGTCAAAAAGTTCTGTGGATAAATTGTTGTTTTCCAGAAACATGTATTCCAGATACAACATGTTTGGATCACAAATGATTTATCCTTTTGAATCAACTTTCTCTTAGTTCTTTTAATATTACATGATTATTATTATTATAACTTTCTTTTCTTTCAGCTTTATTATTTGTTTGTCCAAAATGGCATCATTTCATATATTCGGTACAACATTAACCCAAACCCAAACCCAAACCCAAAGATGGATGGCATTTGTGGCCCATGAAATTGAAATATCTGGCTCTTTTCATTCCCCACAAAATATTGAACACGTTAAATTAAATTAAATACACATTGAAAAGTAGAAAATCAATATTCTTTTGTTTAACATATCTTTACAAGCAAGAAAACTAGAATTCAAACAAATTTATAGATCTTGTTTTAGTTTTATTTGTTTTAAGACAAAACAACCTGAAGAAACAATGAATAAATTTTCTATTTTAAATAACTAAATAAATAAATAAATTGTTATTTCAGTAGATTATAATCAGATCAGAAATCTGTTATTTACTAAAGGGTCTATTGCATACCAATATTGTATTGTTATTTTCATACAATTTGTAGTGTATATTTACTAAAATACAGCGTTTCTAAAAACACATGAAAACTTGGTATCTCTAAATCAGATTAGAGATTTAGAGATGTGTATTATATAAACCCCCATTATATTATTTTCTTTTTATTTATCATCATATAATGCGTAAACATTAAATATTATGTATTTTATGTTAATTTCTTGAAGTTAATTACAACTTTTTCATCCCTAAAAGCGTTTCTCATTTCATAATTTGAACTAAACGCATCTTAAGTTTCATTTGTCTTCTCCAAACGGAAAATTTCTTCTCGAATCCCAGCTTTACAATCGTCAAACATATTAATTCTATAAGCATTCGGGTAATTCGATAAGATTATATAATGGTATTTCTTGCTTATGACAGGTTATAGTTGTATGTAGCGTAGGTTTCAATAAATCACATTATTAATAATATAAAATTAAGTTTAAATGACAATGATTTGTGAAAATAGCAGAATTAATCTTAACTATTTATTTTTATCAAGATAATAAAACCTTACATTTTTAAAATTGAATATTTCATTAACGGCTAATCAAAAAATTATAAATATTATACCATAAACGTCAACATTTTTTTCTCTTCGTTTGAACATCTCACATGACATAATTTCGGCGAACTTCTTTTTTCATTTTTTGTGAGTTTTGAAAATCGGTAACACATGCGATAGTAGTCGGTATCACATATGATAGTTGTTTGTAACACATGTGTTACCAGTGACTATCATAGGTGTTACCAGTTTTCAATACCCATACAAAAAAGTTCGTCGAAAGTATATCATGTAGGATGTTTAATCGTAGAGAAAAAAATGCTGATTTTTATGTTGTAATTTTTATAATTTTTTAACAAGCCGTTTTTGAGATATTTAACTTTAAAAAATGTCGAGAGAAAGTTAAGTTTTGTCAAATAGATTACTAGAATCCATTCCGTCATTCTTACTAAATTTCTCATTCACATTTGAACTTAACTCTAATAATATATATAAAGAATAACGGTATATTATTATTTTCTATATTTAAATGTTTAATTAGTTGAAATTTAAAATGTTTAACCGTAGCAGCATATAAGTAACTCGTTTAGTTAATTGTTTTGAGTTAAATATTGCACGAGACCTTCTACATACAGTATACGTAAATGTACATATACATGGACAAAAATGTTAGATTCTATAAACAAAAATAGAAAATTCAACATAAATTGAGGTTGTTACTTAAAGAACCCTCATTCATTTTTTCCCTCCATTCAAACCCTTTATATTCTTTTCTTGTTCCTTTTATTCCATTTCTCAACCCTCCACATACATTCTCAAAAAACACACACACAAACACCAAATCACGGTGTGAAATGAGTAACAAAACTGCCAACAACAATCTTCAAGATGATCAGGAAACAAAAGTATCAGACACACTTTCCCTCACTGATTTCCCAATAACAAAACATCATGATCACCAGCATTCGCCTACATCATCTGCTGCCGAAGACTTTTTTGAGTTTTTTCGAGGAGGGTTAAGCGACGAGAAGATGATGTCGAATGCAGAAGACATCATATTTTGCGGTAAACTTGTACCCATCAACGAACAAAAACATCGTAATAATTCGCCACAACAAAGAGAAAAACAACACAATAAGAATCAACAAGGTAATCACTTTCTTTTACAGACATAAATATGTAGAACTGAATAATGTACGTAGTGTGAAAAATATTAATGAACCTACGCAATTTTAGGTCGTGATTTGTAGATTTTTTTTAAACACTGAACAACTAGAAAATATGTCCAAGTCTGTGTTTTATAAATTCATTAATTTTTTTATTTTTTTATAATTTGTTGAGAAAACAAAAATCTCTATCTATAGTTTATAAAATGATTTATAACTTTTACTTTCTCTATGGAAAATAAAACATAATATATATTTAGTTATTAATGTTTTAGTACTTCTTGAGAGAGAAAAAAAACATTTCAAAGATGTCTTAAAAATTTAAAAGCAAATTACTTTTTTTTTAACTAAACACGAACTTTTTTTACATGTTTATAAATGTGAACAAATGTCACAAAAGTTTTTGAATATCTACAAATGAAAAGGAAATAAACATATAGAATTTGTATATTTGTTTTAGTGCCTTATGGTTGCCGGCGGTCTAGATCCGAGTCCACGTCCAAGGACAAAAGCACCACCGCTAACTCCCTTATAAGAAACAGCCGTTCATTAGATTACAAAAAGTTAAACCGGAACTCGAGTATGACTTCTGAACCAACCCCCGAAGTTCGTCGTGAGGGTTCGGGTAAAAGATCCTCTTCATCACGATGGTACGTTTTATTTTTCGGGCTAGTGAAAGTGCCACCATCAGAGATGGATCTTCGAGACATGAAGAACCGACAAGTTCGTCGTAGTAATTCGGATTTGTGTGATGTAATTCCGGTTAACCAAAGTGTTGATTACAAGAAATGTTCATCAAGAGTACTTGGTTTTCTTAGTTGCAAATCTTCAGCTGATGATGTCGTAACGACACCGTTACGTTACGTGCCCAAAGCTTAAGGGATTTTGACACTTCAATGTTATTTTTCCTTTTGATAACTACAATTTTGGTGCATTTGTATTTAAGCATGTATACGAGTACTATTATTTGTTTGTTAGTTTGTAATGGGTTTTGTATACTTTTGGTCTCGTATCATGAAATTACGTCTATTTTAGTTCAAAAGATTTAATTTGTGGGTGTTATATTAATGCCGAAAGGGGTTATTTGTATTTGGCTACGTATGAAATGACAAATTATATATGAATTTGTTGGTTTTCTATGTAAAAAGTTTATTGATACCTTATAAAGACTTATTTTGAAAGATATATATAAATAAAAAAATATTTAGTATTTATTATTTATAACTAGAAAAGAAGAAAAATATTTATTGTTCTCGAGAAGAAAGAATTCGCTTTTAATGTTTTTGAGGGGTGCAAGGAAAGTTTGTTTAGAACAAAATCTTGTGGTTGAATAAAAAGGGTCGAAAGAGACAAGTAGGGTAAAGTTGGGGGGGCTGGTAATGAAAGGGAAACATTACGTGGAATGGAGGGTATGGTGACATGAAATCATAATTTATTATGAAGATTTAATGATTTATGATGCATACATACATACTCTCTTCTAAATTTGGTGAGTTGAAAAGACCATTTTGTCCTTTATAATAAGGCGGTGGGCATTAAATGAACATCACGAGGTTCCTGGCGATGATATCTTGAAGGATTATTTTGTAATCAACGAAAACATATTTTTGTCACGCAACTGTTTGTGTTTTTGTTCCGCTGAGTTGAAGAATCATCCGATACGACCACCTTTTTCAAAGTTTGAAAAGCAGAACATTCAACCTTAAAATTGGTGTAAGACCTAATTGATTTCTATATCATCTAGTTAAATTCTGGTTTTTATTTTTTATTGGATAAAAAAGTAATGCAAAAATGACCATGTTTGTGTAAACAATTAGCTAAGATTTGATAAACAAATAATGATACATATGCATCAATGTCATCCTTCCCAAAAGCTACCAAGCTAAGCGCTGGAGGGAACACCTAAAAATGCATTTCTCAAGCCCCCAACTGCTGAAACCGCCGAGTACTCACAATTGCGGAGTATATGTTTTAGCAATCACAGATAAACACTACTTCTAAATTTGAGTGACCTTTTGGCATATTCATACTGTCCAACTAATGAACTAAACTGAAAATTCATGCTTTCAAATTGCATGGGGATTCAAATTTCAAATGGAGGCTTAAGTCATCGCTTCAAATTCGAGAAAGGGCTACCAAAGCGTACTTCATTTCCCGGGAAGTGCGGATAACGTACAGCTTTGAATATATTCCTGTGTACCAACTGTCCAACACCCATCTCTCAATGTCTACAAATGGTTATGAAGTTTGACAGTCATCGTCCTTTTTCTACAAATTTACAATGGAAAGCCAAGAAAAACCTTTATGTAGATGAATTAGGAGGTTTTGAAGGATCAGTCATGTTATAAACTATGAGTCGAGACAAAATGCAAAATCTGACATTTTATAGTGGTGTGACCAAAAAGAAAAAGACGCCACAATGGCTTTACACACTCCTACATAAATATATTTTTTAACAAACCTGATCACTATTGTTCATTCAAAACTTTCTTACACAAAACCCATAGAAACCGATATTAGAAGGTTGATCCATCATTCATCAAGTAATAAAAGAATTTTATATAACAAGGTTTGGATTTCGAGGCAACTAATCGATGGCAATGATAAGAAAACCAACAGATACATACATGAGTAGAACGGGGTAAAGGGCAAGTGCTTTTCTTCTAGGGTTGACCGCCATGCTTATGAATGGATACGCAGCCCATGCGCTCCATGCCAATGTAACACACACCACCACAATCTTTAAAATCACATTGTCCTTCAACATGCAGATCAGGGCTCCAACATCCAGAGGGAATAGACAGTAACCCAATAGGCTGAGACTTTGGAAGAAGATTATATGACCACCCTACATACAACCAAACCATCATACTCATTTTTCAGTTACTCATTCCAAAATATAATTTAGATACAAAATATACTCGTAATATGGTAAGTAAACAAGGGGTCGCTCTTGTGCATAGGTACATTCTCACATATCTTGTGCTATATATATATGAGAGTGTTTGGATTTGCATTTTCAAAGTAATCATGCATTATTCATGTAGCAGATTCAACTAACCATCAGTAATAGAATGTGTTGTAACAGAAAGTATCTGGATGTGTTTCTACTGCATAAAGTTCCGATTATCAGATAATCAATTGCTGAGTGTCTGGTAAATTCCGATTATCAAAAGTACTAATATATAGAATGACCAGAATTGACATTCTTATATATCGTTAAAATATCTAAATTATTGATGAGAAGTTATTTGATATCAACTACAGTATATCATGAAAGATATTATATATATTTCAATTATAACTTTTTAACATATTTGTGTCAACCATTCCAACAAAACATTTTCCTAATAGTATTATTACTCTATACTCCGTATTAAACAATGAGAAAGGTGGATGAAGAGTCTTCTAAAATGAGGTAAAAGTGAAGGTAAATAAGTAGTTATAGTTCGCCATAACATTCAGTTTTGTTACAGCTATGAACCTTATTATCCAAAGCTAATTATTTGATTGATAAATAATCATATAATCATAGTCAGTAACATTTCATCGAACCACCAGACACTCATGATTGCAAGTTTGCAACTTGATAATTAGTTTCATAATGCACATCCAAAGAACACACACAAAAAGTAAAGAGTAGAATACCAGCAGCAAGACGTTCAATGTCAGAATGATAGCACCTGTTGCAAGTAGTGCAAATGCCACAGCAAATACTTCAGACTGCAATACAATGATTAGGCCAATTAGAACTATTTAAGACTATCTAGACCAAGATCATTTCCATGGTATTAAGCCATCAAACACATTTATCACTTTTAATCATCCATTCTCAGTTTTGGGAAACAAGATCCTGTTTCCTTCATTCTATTTTGAACAAATTCAAAAGTTATACCCCTATGTATGCTTGTTCTCATAGCATTCTATTTAATTTATAAATTTCACCTAGCTATAACATTATCTACCATATATAGGCGCATATTTCAACCATAATCATATCCCCCACGTTTCAGATGTTATACAGGATACACCAGTTTTTCTAAATAGTAACGAACACGAGTGTTTGAGTATCATGTCAAAGCATACAAAGATATGCCAAAAGAAACTAGCTACTTTCCGAATCAATGAGAATCCAATCAATCCATCAATGTTTGTTCTTATAGTTTGCTACGAATACGTATTCCCTAAAATGAAGGTCCATTATCGAGCTAGTAACTACTAAAGTATCCACTATTAGCAAAGCAATTAACCATAATTCTTAGCACGAGCCCTATCGATTACATTAGATCTATATACACAGATTTTATAACTGTCTAACAGAATGCAGATCATAACAAACTAAATGGTAAAAGTAACAGAATTGATTACAGATCACAACAAACTAATACTAACCTTTTTAACAGAAGCAGACCATGATAAAACAAGCCCTAAAAACACAATGAAGAAAAACGGACCCCACAAATCCCAATCTCTCAACGCTTTTCCTGGATCTTCACGAAACGGATTCGGAAACACAACTAATTTCAAATTACTAACAATTCGTGACAGATCTCGTTTCACCGTATCCCAAACAGGTTCAGTCAACGTATTTGGAGGTGATCCGAATGCAGTCAACTGTGGAACGGAGTTTGGTGGAGGTACGGCGGGGACAGACGGTGGTGGTTTTGTAGACGGTTGCGGCGGCAGCGGAGGGAGGTTGGAGGAGATGAAAGGGGATGATGAGATTGGGATTGAAGCGCGTGGTGGCGACGGTGGCCGGGCCGGAAGGACGGTGTGAGTGATGGTGGAATTGATTAGGTTTTCGATTTCATCGATGTCGGATTGGGATGATGATTGGTTTAAGGGAATGGTGTCACGTTCGTTGTGATTGTTGTATGACATTTTTGGTGGTGATTTTTTAGAGCATGCTGGTCCGGTGGATAGATTGGGGAAAGGAAGGTGACTTGGTTTAGTGGGATCGTGGACCCCTTTTTACTTGTTTTTAATGTTAGAATTGTACGTAATTGTATTTTGTAGATTTATTAAATTTTTAATTTCAGTTTTCTTTTTAAAAAACTGAAAACTTATTTTGAGAATTAATTTTTGTGTATAATTTATGGAGTATATACAAGTTTAAACAATTAGGTGAAATTAGCTTGCTTTATTTAGTAATAATGTGATTTTAACAAATTTTGTGTTTTTATTTCGCTTTAGGTTTGTGGTTGTGCTTATAAGAGTGATCGTAAAGTCTCTGGTTATGTTAAAAACTTATAATAGTAAATGATTTAGCGTGTATTTAATATAGGGTTAATTGTTTCGTTATACGCTTAACTTTAACTTTTTACTATTGTATGTTTTTAATTTTAAAATATTTTATTATATGAGATAAATTTGCAAAAGTCTCTATTTTATGTAGTATTTCCTTTTTTCATCCTTTAAAAAAAAAAAGCTTTTTTTTTTGTCAAGATAAAAAAAACAAATCAACATACGATAGAGAGTTTTTAAAAATTTACCTCATATAATGAAAAATTTTAAAGTTAAAAGCATACAATAATAAAAGTTAAAGTAACAATTAATTTGTTTATTAGAATTCGAATGAAAGAACGAGTCTTATTTCTATTAAAAATGATTCTTTATCAAGTCGAGTTTGGATAATAAGATATCAAATGAGCATATACGAATCGATCGCAAGAGTCTTTCAATCTCGTATACGTATATATACCGATCATAATTTCAATCAACAAATGTACATCCCTTAATTTCATTGGTTTATTGGTCGAGTTGATTCAAGTGATAATTAATATTAATATAAAATAGTATGTTTGTTTCTTCAGAGATAGTTTGGTCTATATTTTTGTATCATCGGACCTTTCGATTAAAGGCTTATTTAGTATTTTTATTATATTTTTTTATAACGAATAGTAGTTAATTCAATAATTTAATATTTGATATACCAAGTTAAAATAATGATTGAAGTAATTAACAACGGCGGAGATAAAGAAGAACTGAATAAAAGCTGCTAAAATTCGAATAACTTGATATCAATTTAAAATAATAAAAATAACTTAGAATGGTAAATTTACAAGATGTGAAAATATTAATTAGGGTTAACGAATAATCACCAATCAATTATAGTTTATAGTTTCAATTGATCAATTTAATCGTCCGTTTTGCTAATTTCACATTGAAAACCTAAAACTCTGTGATTTGATATTGGAAAACATGGGCGATTTCAATGATCTGTTCATGCGGAACAACAACAACGCCACTATTCAGGCTTGTAACGATAGAATAGTGCTAATCTTATGCAAATGAAGCTGATTGGGCAGAATCATCCAACTGGATTAACGAATAATCTATTGAAGCTTTTCGAGCCACGACGTCCGTTGGAGTATAAGCCGCCACCTGAGAAGAGAAAATGTCCTCCATACACATGCATGGCACAGTTAGTTAGCAACTTTGCTGAGCCCAATGATCTTAAATATGCTCTGCTTGTCATAAAGGGCGAAACTCGTGCACAAAAAAAGGCTAGGATTCACCAGTTACAGCTTGAAGAAGTGCAAAGAAGGCTGCCGAGGAGCTTGAAAATAATGATCCTAACAGTGACCCAAATATATCTGGAGATCCATACAAGAAATTATTGGTAACTAGGCTCAACTACGAGCAGAATTAAAAGGGAGTTTGAGGCATACGGGCCCATCAAATAGGTTTGTTAGGTTGCTGATAAAGATACAAACAAACCGAGAGGATATGCATTCATCGAGTACGTGCATATACGTGACATGAAAATTACATATAAACAAGCCGATGGAAGGAAGCTGGATAATAGAAGGGTGCTTGTGGACGTTGAATGTGGTAGATCAGTTTTTAATTGGCGATCACATAGACTTGGCGGTGGACTTGGAACAACTAGGGTTGGAGGTGAAGAAGTTAACCACAAAAACTCTAGAAGAGCAACGACAGTCAAGGGATGTAACTCGATCAACAGAGGTAGAGCTGATAGGGGCCCATAACTTCACCATTAAATTAGAACATCACTAGTAGACGAGGTAGTTTTGATAATTGGGCCTATTTATATTCTCCCAATCATTCTTAGTGCAATATAAGTTATACAGGTAAAAATCTTAATTACATAGAAACACCACAATCAGATTTCTACTACACGGCTATCATCTTGACTCCATCGTCCCTATTAGGTATTTTTTTTATTCTATTTAGGTCCCTTCTATTTAATGTTCTTATATATCTTTACCGTCCCATGTATTATTTAGTCCTTTTTCTTAGTCATTTGTTTTTCGTTTGTTTATATAGGATGTTATTAGAACTTAAAGTCTAGTTTATGTCGATCAATTTATACAATACTCCAACAGTTTGTGACCACCATAACAAATCCGAGTTGAAAACAACGAATTTGATAAGCTATTAACAAATAGCTTTTTATTTGTTTGTGATGTCTTTAATTTGTTAACACTAACTAGGTTTAGAAGTTTATTTGCAATTGATAAACTCATAAGAAAACTTGACAATGTAACAAGCATTTTACAATGTTAAAGTTCTTATTACTGTATCTTTTAGGAGTCCTAATTGTTGCTTACTAATCTAATATAGTGATTAGTTCTTGTGGGTTAGTTGAATAATGGTAGATACTTGTGTTCATAGTTACATTGCATATGATACTTATTACTTTACCAACATAAGCTACTTCATCTTAAAACTCATAATATTCAAATTTAGATCAAAGACTCAAATGATTTTAGCATGTCAGTAAGCATATAATCGTTTGTAACGGAAAGAATCATTGCTTTAAGATCATCAATAAATTTTTGAGGAATTATTTTGACAAAAATTTATTACTTTACATGTCGATGTCTTCAATTTAAACGAGACTTGTTGATCCTATACAATATATGGCGCTTTTAATAACACAATAATATTATGTATTATGTATGATGTACACTTAACAATCCGTAACAATATCAATGTGACTTTGAGATTTGGGGTTCCAGTCCTAACATACATATTTTGGAAAAATATATATTCGTGTTAGTAACGTGTGAGTACTTTTATTTCTAAAAAAGATTAAATCTTTTTTGATCGATTCTTGAATTGTTTTTGTCTAATAGTAGTTGCCCCATGGTGTAAAAAATAACACAACTCTGTTCGGGCCCTGTACTCCACTCATAATAGCTACAATTGTGAGATCATTATATGGCTTCTTGTTAGTATGTATCAGTATTTAAAGTCGGGAAACCACAAAAATATTATATGAAGGAATATCAATTATTGTTTCTGTCCAAAGTTTTCACCCAAATATTCCTCGTTTCCTAAATAGTCAGTCGATGACTTCATATTTTCTGCTACGTTTTCTCACAACTTGCTGCGTTGAATCTATATTATCTATAAGTAGTTCGAACTACCAAGTCATGTTGATTAACTGAACTAGATAGTTTGCTTAACAAAGATAACATTACTATCACCATCTTCCAAAACTTGACCTATAGAACATGAATGGTAATTGGCCCAACCGAGTATAGGTAGCATAAAGGATGGGTTGGGCGGGTTAAATTGGATAACAGGTCCGAAACAAGCTCGAGTTTAGCCTCTAAATTGCTTTATTAAAAAAATTTAAAAATCTATGATAATGGCATATATCTGACCTCGATAACTTGCGCTTGGTCTTGCCCACTCACTATTATAGACCAGCTCACATATCAGTGAAAAATAGGACCTGAATGGTCGACATTTCTCCGTGAGTCATATTTCAACGAGTAGATATAAACGCATTGATCATCAGTTGTTATGCATAGAAGCTTATAGTCATCCTCGGAGGAGCTATAATACACCCCAAATCCAATACGCTTTTTAGCATAGGCGCATTGTATTCCTGGTGAGAATTGGTCGTAGACACGGTCTTATAACCCGTCAAAGGATTCCATAATACTAAACTAGAAAAATAATAATTCTTACTATTCTTTAATCTGCCTACACATACTGGTCCATGAAAAGATGCTAGAATCTCAATTTCTGCAGGTCTAGATATAAATGGCGAACAATGGCGACAATTTAAACCAACTTTAGGTGTTTCACAGGTGATGGTGCGGAACGTTGTGTCAGATAAAAGGAGAAGTTTGCTGGGGTTTTGATGATCATCCTCGGTTATGTGACGGAGGTGTGTCTTTTTAAACATTTGTGTTGTTAATAACGAGTACCATTGTTTGGATACACACTTGAAACGGGGTACACTTTTGGCCTGATAATGTATATCATGTCCTAATTTAGTGGGATTCTTGATGATAGTTTACCATATCTTTATTAGAAATTTTAAATTGACTAATTTCCTTCCAAGTTTGATTATTACTTTCTCAGTGATTAATATATATCTTCCAAACGTCCTTCCCGTGATTATAGCCTCATAGAAAATATGATAGTAATTTTATTTTTTGAGGTGACGTCTACACATAAAATAAACGTTTCAGACAATCTTATATGGACATTATAACTGGATGACTGCCCTTAAATGGTTATGAGTTTTGGTGGATTTGGACGGCAGAGTTTCTCAATTGAATGTGATTTCGGAGTCAAGTTCTAGGGTCGGTGTTTGAATTAAGTTTGGAAGTCGGTGTTGTTTCAGGATTTTAATGTCAGTGTTATTTTAGGATCGTGTGGTTAGATGTATCATGGTCATCAGCTCCGGCCTTTGAGGTGTGCGGACTAGATTATTGCACTAGTGTTATTTTGTGTGTATAGTTTATTTATAAAGGTAAAAAATGTTTAAATGTGAATTTTTTTTTCAGTGTGATAAATATGAGTATAAATTGATCGAAGTGTGATTTTTTATCTAACATTTTTTGCTTTTTCAATATTTTTTTTCCAAAAAAATATAAGTCTTTTAGAACATTTATAATTTACAACTTATTTAAAAGGTGTTAAAACAAAGTATTCAAAAGATTTTTGTCATTGAAGATAATGACCCTTTCTAAAGACTGTCTTTGTTGAAGACTTAGTTGTAATGTGTGTAGCTTTTGAACAAAAACTGTTAAGAGTATAACTGTATTTACAAATAAAAGTTAGTGAAGAATGAGATGTCAATTAAAAAGGCATTAATAGTTTTGTCAATTGGAGATATTGTTGGACGCACATCAAACAAAAAAATAAAAAGTCAGTTTTATTTTATTCATATGTACGATAGATATTACCGTTCATATTTTGTTTTCGATATTAAATACTTGAAATGTTTTACATAATAATATATTTGGTTCTATTGAAAATGTTGATGTTTTTTGTTATCGTTCTAAACAATAGTAGATAAGAAGATATAAACATTTTTTTATATTGCGATTAATCACCAATCTTGAAGGTAATATACATAATTTTTTTTGTAAATTATGAACACTTTTTAATAATATGGACGCTACATCTATACTTTTCCTGTATGAAATTGCTGATTTACATACTTTTGAAGCTCTATGGTGGTATTTAATAAACCAACGGTCAATTATTGGATCAAAAGGGCCCTTGTAAAAAAAAGGAAAAAAATTATTGGATCAAAAGAGGGTTAAATAACGCATGACTAAATGGACGTTGAATAAGAAAACATAATCGTGTTCTCCAAAAAGTTTGTCTAACTATGAGTTGGTAAATGGACCAATTAACGGGGTATCAACTTGAAACGGGATGTCATATTAGGCTTTTAGATTGCTTAAATAATTAACATAAGCAAGTTCGATATGACTTCTTAATATGTTAGTACGTACTCTTTTATTCCTTTTCTTTTTTCTTTTATAAATATATACATTCCTTTTGAGCTTATCAGTAATTACACTAGACTTTATGTAAACTGATCATTCTATGGACCAGTTCATCAAAAATTAAAAGTCACATTCACTCTTGTATATTGATTCTACCTATATATTGCATATATATACAGTTACAATATTAGTTGAATATATATATATATATATATATATATATATATAGTTCTTATTAACCCAATATATATATAAAGGTTTGTTAATAAATACCTCCGATCCGTTACATCTTAACTATATATAAACCATATCTATTTTTTTTCTTAAAATTAGACTCAACAATGGTTAATGTTTAAATTACCCTTAAAAATCATTAATTACTTTCAAAATGAACCACTAATTTGTAAATTGCAACCCTTAAATTTGTAAACTTTACATATCCTTAAATCGAAACATGAAAATACCTAATAAACACCATGAAAAACACACACATCAAACACTAATAAATATGATGCCAAACTAAATCATTCAGAGCCGCTGCTTTGCGTGGGTACAAAACTAGTTTAATACAATTGTCCTTCAAAAAAAGTTGAAGTTAGTATAAGTTAATGAAATGTCGATATTTAATAAATAATATGGTTTAAATAATAAATGATGGTATATATAATTTTCGTTTTTATTTTTAATAGTTATTTTCATAATTGAACATTTTTTTGGCATAAACTTAAATATTAATATGAACAATAAAAATAAGACGATATATATCATAATAACTTCTTACCATTTTAAATTGAATCATGATACATATACTTAGAATGATGCATAAGTGATACGTTATTAACTACAAACTTATTATAAATAATCCCTAACGCTTTCCTCTAGATATGGGTTTAACCTATGAGTTATTTTTCTATTTTTGTTTAAAGAAGATGTTTACTGATTAATCATAATACTTTGTTAATATTGATTTTGAAGGGATTAAAATGCTTCACACACATATATTATATTGTAGGATTAAGTCGAAATTTAAAAACAACAAGAGTTTGAAACTCGAAGAGTTTAGATGTGATTTAGCCCAAAACAAAATAAACAGAAGGGCCAAATGACCGGGCTCTTTATCTTAACAAATAAAAGGGATTAACTCAGGGTTTGATATAGTGAGTTTGGAGGAACGGCTCAACGATCACAGATAAGCACACCTCAAGAGATAGGACGTTGAAAGACGAAACCATATATATGAGCAAAAAACTCGCTAGCACTTCTGAAAGTTCCCTTACATATAATTCGACTCAAAATCTTGATCGTTGATAGATGCAACAGTTTCATCTAAACCATTCAAGTTAATGTAATTTCGTTTCGTTCTGTTTCTTCCAGAAGGCTAACTTCGTTACAAAATTGATTAACCAGCAATTCTTGTAGTATTGAAATCTTAACTATAAAAGAACTACATTTTATTAGTTAATAAACATATAAGATATTAGTTAATTAGGCTAGTTAATTGTGTATCACTCATTATAGCTCTACGTACTACGTGAGAATATTCCATGTCAAATAACTTAACTAACAAATTATTAGACCTATATCATTAATTATGTTTTAAGATATTGTACAGTATTAATGATCTATGACATTTTTTAGTGTCACACGAATCACTATCCATTATCAATATCTTTAATAAATTCTCTAGCTTATAACTTTAATATATTTTTGTTATAGATATATTTATGTGCTAACTAGTTTGTTTAATATAATTTTCTAGAAAAGCAAAAAAAATCATTTGAAGTAGAGATAGAATATATGTAATACTTCTGATAATCGAACTCATTGTTCATAAACGGTTTATTATGCATTTCGAACACAAGAGTAACCATCAAGTAACCGTTAATACGAGCATATAAGTTGATCGATGTTATTTGAACACTGGCGATCATAAGTTCAAATCCATTTTCCTCCATAAATCAAGTAAAGGAGTACCAAATTAAAGCAGTAGATTAAAGTTTAAGAGACAAGTCAAGATTGTTAAAATCATCTTCAACATTATCACCTTTATAACCACAATCCATCTTTCTCCCTATTTCAGTGGAACCAAAATGTTCTTGATGTTGGAATCCAGTAACAGCGGTTGGCTCCAACTGTTCAACATGTGTTGAACCATTGGGATCGAACCTAGATGGCGTGTGGTTCCACTCTGGTTGATGTCTAGCAGCAGAGCTCAGCTCACGGCTTTTCTTGGCTAAAGTCCTTTCGAGCTTGTGAGCATTTTGGTGGCCACCGAATGCTTGTGGGCTGTAGAATTTTCTCCTACAATAACTACATGAGAAAACACGTTGCTCGACGTTGTGTAATGAAGATAACAATGACGAGGAAGATGAGGTTGGATCACGTAAGATGTTTATGGTGAGATCGTTTTCGGGTTGGTGTAGATTGAGGAAACTCATGGTTAATTATATGAGATATATAGTTAAGAGTTGAGAAGTGCAATTAATGTGATTGAAGTCATTCGATTTATATAGAGAGATTGGAAGTACATAAGCAAAGGAGAAACGACATCGTTAATTGAGATATCATACATCTCCCTTTTAGGAGAAGACGTAAAGTGGTGATTTTTGGAAAAAAAAAAAAAAAAAAAAAAAAAAAAGAAGTCAAAATGACCGTTGGGTAAATGTCAACACGGGTAAAAGTTTGTATCAGATGAGTTGACCAGAATCACTTTTCCAAAATGATTAGAAAGAGTAAATAATTTTGACAACAACCTACTACGAAGTACGTAGTAACCCTTATTATTATTATTATTTGTATATTTATTTATTATTTTTGGGCGTAAATGATATGCATTAAAAATATATTCTGAGAGATTTTTTACTCCTAGACCAAATAATTATAACTGAGGAAATGATTCTGAAGGAATTGAAGTAATTAACCATTCTAGATTTTAAGTTTCCACGTATGCATAAAGATGAAAATATTCTAGTTAAATATGAGATACTTAAAACCTAATAATTTTTGTAGTATCATTTGATTCATGTTTCCACAAGTATAGCAAAAGGGTACAGTATTATCTGAGAGTGGGTGATCGAAGTGCTTGTTGCCACCATTAATGGCAGTTTTGGAGTTCATGCGTTCATACAACAATTACACTTAATTTATACACCCAATATAGACGTAAACACATAATTATGCATTTAGGTGTTAACCTTTATATATTTGTCTGAGAATTTTCTAATTTATGCTCTAAGAGCATAGTATTACGAACCATTTATTAGAATTTAATTTTATAAATAGTATAAATTATAATTAATAAACATGTGCAAATGAAAAATAATTAGTTTATTTAATGAATTTTATGTTACAATTGGAAAGTTTCAATGTATTCAATGAGACTCAGCCAAACTCATTTATTAATATAGGATTTTGACTAATTAAATGATAGTGTTTTACAGAGTAATAAATTTCGTAAGCACGTTTTGTTGAAACAAATGACAAGGTAACGTTAGTTAGAGCGTGGAACTGCTCCCAATAAAATTCCGTATCAAGAATGATCTCGAACGACATTATGTTACTCTAAGATAGAATTTTTAGTCACCGTCCCATATGAGACGTTACATTTTTCTAACTTTTTCCATCGACTACAAATTTAAAAAGAAATTTAATTATATCCGTTGCCAACTTTTTTTATTTTATTTTCTCTAAAAAAATTCTTTTCACTACTCTATATATACATACAATACATACAAACAATTTGCACGTCAGACTATACATTCTCTTCAATCTCAATAAAAAAATACACAATAAAAAATTATGTTTTCCGATTCTTAATCCAACGAAGAAACACCTAAATATGTACATTACTTCATCTCCATTATTTAACAACTTGCTAAATGACACCGCTTCACAAATCATGTATATAGTGTGTGATATAGATTACAAAAGAGGGTACAATCTTGTTGACGGGATATACCTGACATAGACAATGTTCGTTAAGGGTTTTTCAAGTGTTGTTGATAGAAAGAGAGTGAAGTCTACTTAAGTACAATCGGGCTGCCTGAAAGGATGTTGAGCGGACATTTTGTGTCCTCCAAGGTCGTTTGCATATAATACAACAACTGACAAAAGCTTATTGCGTAAACGCTATAAAACAAATCATGTATACTTGCATCATATTGCATAACATGATTATCGAAGACAACGGTTTTAATATTGCTGAAAATGAAAAGTATTATGTTCCTGGTGGGAATATTCAATGTATTTGGATAGAGAAGTGTGACACATACATGAGAAAAATAAGAGAATTATGTTATATAGACATGCACGAGGGACTTCTATCCGATCTTGTGGAGCATATTTGGAGGAATCATGATTAGTTTGTTTTAATTTGTTTAACGTACTTTTAATTAAGACTTGTAATATGTACCTTTTAGTTTAGTGAATCTATTTTTTTTATTTAATTAACTTTGTTATTTATTTTAATTTATTAGATTAATTAAATTTATAAAAAAGAAAAATCCTAAACACTATAAAAATCATGTCCTTCACTCATTTACTTTTTCAGCATCATCAATGTTATCAATAAAATACTATAAAAATAATGTCATACTTTTCGTACTCTTAATGCAAAATTATATATCACGCCACACATAGGTTTAGATAAATTTATTAAGAGTGGGATATTACTTAATATGGAAATATGACAATAAGATCTAAAGGTGTTTCACCTAATTAAAATGAATAAATAAGGCTTTAGATCTAATCACAAATGGTCTATTTGATTGATTTCCATGATGAAATAGGGTTTAGGTCCTCCTAAATTTTGCAAGACAAGATTGACAATTAGATTAAATAATTTAATATTAGTAATACAATGTATTGCTTGTTGTTTTCATAGAGTTATTGTTGTAATTAATTTCAGTAGCGTCTGAATTTAGTTTATTGAATTTATACGGTCCAAGTTCGTTATCACATATAGCTAGAGATGAAAAAGCTTGATAAGATGTACGAATTAGGCGATAAGGCAAACTACAAAAAGTTCGGAGTCAAAACATGAATGATGAGTAAGTTGCTAGCACAATTTAATATTTTCCTATTTCCCATACATAATGTGTTAGATGTAAACGTACCAATTATGGTGAACTAGTCTCTCCATCTCAATTAAAGAGTTCACTTTGATTATGTATATAATTTAAAGAATGTACACTAACTATATTATTCATTAATAAAATATTATTTATAGTTATTAAAGTCCTTTTTATTTGATTGAAACATAAAATAAATATTTATTTTAAAACAAACAAAAATGAAAATATAAATATGACGACTTACGATGAAATGGAGGGAGTTCGTTATTACAACTAACAGTAACAATGAGATGAACAAGAATCAACTAATAATATAATAGATATGTATGTACTCGTAACTAATTCGCGATACAAATTTAATTAAAATAAATACAATTGATCTTGTGTGACTAAAGCTATATCTGATGGTTACACTCGAGTGGCATTTAGTAAAATGGCTTTTTGTTAGTATAGTTAGTGTCCATCGTTTTAGTACATTTGAAGGTAAATTGATTGATCATAGGGTCACATATATGGATGTTAGTGTGTTCTAAAGAGCATGATAAAAGTGTCTTGTATCTTTAATTTTCGTGTTTTAGTTGATCTTCTTGCCGAGAAATTTTATAAGGCTATCTTAGGTATAGAATATTAAATTTGTTGTACACTGAATATCTAAAATATTTATATTAAATTTAGTGCAATAATAAGTTGTAGATCAAATTTACAATTTTTCATTTTATTTCTTATAAGTAAAATATTCTTATTATATAAGTTTAAAATTTATCTAAAACTTATTTTATATTCATATAAATATGTTATACCTCGAGTTATATAATTGATGAGTAAAAAAAGAAATAATTTTTTTCAAACAAAATACAATAATTAAAACATGAATTCATTGAAGATGTTATGTAATTAAAGCCAAATGAAAGTAAGTAAATAAAAGTTACAATTAAGTTAATAGGTTGAAACGTTAATTCAATATAAAAATAATTTACATAAGTAAATTAGAACATAGAAAAATTTTAAGAGGTAATATGTAAATGCTAGAAGTCTATTTAATGTAGAAATTTCGTGCATACGATGGAGATAAATTACATTGACACAAACATATACCTCAAAAGTTCGTTTAGTACACCAAATTTAATACAATATTTAACACATACGTTGAAGAT
This sequence comes from Logfia minima, assembly GCA_963921325.1. Lineage (NCBI taxonomy): Eukaryota > Viridiplantae > Streptophyta > Magnoliopsida > Asterales > Asteraceae > Logfia > Logfia minima. The sequence goes on from OY992767.1 coordinate 36,214,173, forward strand.
GTCTTAACTCTTCCTATTAAACCATCAAAATATCGTATTTAGCAAAATATGTATTAAGATATTTTGCACTTTAGGCATTAAATTAAAAGCTTATACTTTAAAATAACACGAAAATATGATATTTATGTAGTTTAGGAGGGAGAAAGGCAAAATTTCCTGATGTGCTATTTTTTAAGTAGGGAGAACCTACAACTACTTCAAGCATTATATATATACAGCTATATATATTTACACATTTTCTTCCACAATGCTTGAAATCACAATTACTAGGTTGAGAAGTGAGTAACTAACATACCGCTATGACAAATGTTGTGGTGATAAGTTGTACTATTAAAAGAACTTGTGCAGGTTTAGTTGTGACCTTCAACGAAGCATAATTTTAACATCAAAGGTACCTTTGACATGGACCTGACTCATTGTTAGTTATCTAAAGTACTTGGGTACAAACTTACATGATCGAAAAGTTGATAGGATAGACTATTCCTTAACTTATCAAACAATACAACTTTCGATCTAATCGAGTTTCTATTTTTGTAACAAAGTGGAATATAATCATATCATAGCTCACAATTTCATTACATATGCCTACTGCTTCCATATACTTTTGCAAGCTCTAGTATAGAATAATAATCATATAACTCTGTGTTTTGTGCTATACAAAATTCGTTGTCATAATCTTTTAGTCATTTCTATACCTAACTTAGACAAAATTAAAAGGCTCTCCATAACTAGAACTTCGTGTGCTTTCGGTACTTTTCGATGTTTCTTTCTAGTTAGTATGAAGTGTTGAACAAGGACGGTACTTAAAAAGAAATCCCGTCACTTATAATAATCTGAAACCGTCAATCAGTGTCAATGTTACCGTGTGTCGTGTACAATTTGTTCATCGAACGTTGAGTGCTACGTACGTACCGTTCCATATAACATGTCGACAAATTCACAAGATAAGTAGTGGAGAATATTAAACATACACATTACATGCAATTATTGCTCGTTTTCTTATCATTTCTCATGCATTTAACGAATATGTAAAGAATCTTTCAAGAGGTAAACATGTCAATTATATATCTACAATCTTGTTGCAACATTCTTCACATTGTTCATAGTTTTTTGCTAAATTAAAAGAATGGCATTGTTTTCATCAAACGTCTTTCAAGAAACTTCCGATTTCAATTCATTTAAAGAAAGATAGAGTTGGCATATGTTACTCTCAATCATGGCATTGATCACCCATTTTTGTTTGTGGTTGGTGATTGAAAAGGATCTAATTAGTTTAAGGGTCAATTTGGTACTATTTCAATTAGGGTCATCTTCATATAATAAACATAAGATGAGAAGAAAGAAATATATGGATGATACGAAAGATAACATGCTAAAGGAACTACATGACTTGACCCTTGATGTGAATGCAGGCATGCATTCATATAATTTCTAAGGACCGTCAAAATCAAAACCCTATTCGTACTAGCGAATACTTCTTCGTTTTCAGACATAAAGAGATCCTGCGATTTAACATAAATTAATCTGATTAATTTTCTTAACAATAACATTAACGAGCCTTGAGGTGCTAATACGTTTTTATTGAATTGAAATTAATTAAAAACATCATGAATTACTTTAAATAGATAATTCGGTGAATTTCAATTTAATTTATTTTTAAACGCCTTTATAAAATAAATTTGAAATGTAATTAATTTCATTAAATTGCATATAATTCTACGAACGAAAAACAAAACGCAGTCCGAATGCTACCCCGTGTTTATGATTCAACTATGTTTTTAGATTACTGACATAATTAAACATAAGCAAATCGCGATGATCCTTCAATTGCACTCTTAACATAAATATAGCTTATATTATTTGTACCAAATTACCAATAATCATATCATTACACTTTTATTCGTATATACAACCATATCACGAATTTTATGCAACTATATAAAGCTAATTATTATATCTATATACATAGAAACAGAGAAAATACACTAGCCAGAAACCGTGGCTGCACATTCAGGTGGAAATCCATGAGGAAATCTCTTAGTATCGGTGCAATAATTGTAGATCATATGATTTTTCCGAACCCATTTTAATTTCTGGTTGTGGGTTGAGTCCAACTGCGACAAGAAACCACCTTTCACGTTAAAGTTGCGATATGAAGCCGTGAAAGGGGCTTGGGTCCAATCGGTCTTGACTAAACCACCTTGTGTTGCCCACTGGTCAGCGTTCCACAAGCTCGAATATAATCTCATACGTTGGCGTTTTGGAAATGGAACACCAATCGCTTCCATGTTCTTGAATTCCCTTACCGGTGTTTCATCTACAAGAAAACTGGCACAAAATATTGTAAAAAATTAATAATAGGGATCGCAATTTCAACTCATTTAGTTCCATAACGAATAACTTGGTCATTTTCATCTAACAAGCGTGAAAAAGAAAAATGTCTGTAATTCATCAGAAATGTTAGCAAGTTAACGCTAAGACATCTCACAATTCTGAAGGGTTAGATTATTCTTCTAGAAGTATATGAATTTTTCAGAAAAATGATGAATACCACTCTGTTTCATTTTATTTCTCATTTCAAGTGTTTTCGTTTTTATTTTTGTAGAAAGTGTGAGCGAACTTACACGATAGTTTGGGGAGTCCAAAGAATGGAATAAGTATGGAAATTAGAAGTGGGGTCAAACCACATTCGAAATTGTTGTTCTCTTTCGCCTTTGCCTTGGGTGTAGATGTTGGTGTGAAGTGTGTACGGCTCGCCAGTTGAATTGCCCAAAAACTCGAAGTCTATTTCGTCATGGTTCGGTCCTTGTGACGATAACTGTTTTACAATATACGTTCAAACACCTTATTAATGGCTTAATCAGTACATCATATCATCGTACCATAAATGTAATGAGAAAATGCTACACTAACAAACACTTACACAAAATTTCGTATACAAGAAACGTCGACTAAGAGCTGGACCAATCAAATTGAACTTGTTTTTTATGTCTATCTCGGTTAGTAACTTTTACTTATGAAAAATGTTTCTAACCATATCATTACTCATTTTAATATAAAAAAAAGTTCGTGTAGTCCAATCAATACATCATAACAAAATAATATAACTTTTTGGCCACATGTAACCAAAACAAAACTATAATTAAAATCAGAGTGAAACAATAAGCATACATAGTAAGCGGTGACAGTTCCAGCAGAGTTCCCGGGCACAAGCTTCAATTGCATGTCGATTCTCCCGAAATGATACTCTTTTTTCGACTGAAAACCCGACCCGGATATTTTATCTAGAGACAGCGTAAGAATGTCGCCTGTGATCTTACCACGGCCACCGCCCCAAGTTATGTCAAAATTTTGGTTAAAGTTTGCGGCTCCAACTTGATAAACAACCATAAAGAGTTGAATTGAGAATATAAGAAATAAAGTTGGGGTTCGTGAGTAAAATGAAGAATAAAAAATTGCCATTGTGTAACTTTTAATAGAATAATACCTTGAGTTTGGTAATATATGCAGTGTGTGCATGCATGTATTTATATAGATGGATATGGCTATATACACGTGTAAGGATATACTTCATCAGTATTAAAATATTATCTGATTTTGTGTATCGAAACTAAATAATTTGTGAGTTATATGTAAAGGATATCCTCGTCGCTTCCATATATAATAATCATAGACAAAATTCGTCCATAAAGATATTTAGTTGTTAGTTAGTGGTTGACTATAATTAAAGAAAATATGATTAAAGATAATATTATCATGCATATACGTACCATGTTATATAATTTTGGCTAAATTTATCGTCACTTGTATTATTATCACATTATAAGTAATCCAATAAGAGTATTAACAACATTCAATTCATAAGCTGTTTCTACTTTCGTTTTTGCATTTTATAATAATTTACTTCTTATTTTAGTTTCGTCTTTAATTAAAATAACGGGAAGTAATATGTACAACAAATGAACGTAGCCTGAGTAAATAAGAGAATTATCAACTATTCTTCCAAAACAAACGTCTTCGTGGATCGTAAAATTAGAACCTTTATAAAATAGATCACGAGTTCAATTCTAGCTCCCCTGATTTCACATGAAAGTTGAACATTGTCCGAGATACGATTGTTGAGAAAGAGTTGTATCGAATTCAAAGAATTACAGATTAGTATTGACTATCGAAACAACCTTTTGTCAAAGCTAGAAATATATCTATTTTATTTTACCTTTGTTAGTTGTAGGTAACTACTAACTAATATGAATGCTATGAATATCAATGATACGGGTGCTATACCTTTAAAATGCACTAGAAATAAGTATAAGCATCTAACACTAGAACTAAAAGTTCTTATAACAATCAGTTCTTTCGTATGTTATGAATGATAGGGATGCTATACTTTTATAATTATACTACAAATGAGTATATATAAGCATTTAACACGTACTAAAATTAAAATTCTAATAACAATGAGTCATTCAAAAATAGAATTTTCAAACTCTAGCTTTTGAATACTAGAATAATGAATCATTATCTGAATGTATATATTAAACTATACATGTTTATTGGGAAGCTAAAACAAATAAGATATATTAATAAATAAGAGGAGAGGTGATAGATCTGAATAAAGCATGAATGTTTTATTGTAGGGGTGTATATGACATATCTGATACATGGTGTCAGTTGATACTTGATAGTGGTGATACATCTGGACTAGTTATTGAAAAGGTCGCTTCAATATTCATCCATGCATAAGGCGGCCACCTCATCCTGTGGATATATATAATGCTCGGTTTACGTGTCTTACTTGATGATATTTCAATGGAGGTAGTAATTTACCGCTACATCACAAAAGAAGAAAAAACAAACAGAAAAAAGCTAAAAGCGAAAAAAGGGAAATAAAACACTATATATCTGTTTTTTTTTTTTTTTACGTCAATGATATATATTGAAAAGAATAGCAGAAATTACGATTAAAACAAATAGTTCCGACAAAACCCGCCCGATATGCTACTCAGGGCGGTATTGTGAAGTGTAATGACAATTAACAAAATAAAAACCTATTAATAGTCGGGTTATGTATTTTTAATTGTATGTAACTTTTTCAAAAAGTTATTGTGTGTATTGTACTGTTGAACGCCTCTATTAAATGTACTCAATTCGTAAAAACACACAATTGTATGTAATTTGGTCACGTGTCACTCGTACAAAGTTCCACGTCAATATATTACATACAATTATGTGTTTTTACACGTTAAATACATTTAATAGAGACCCGTAAAATATGATATACTCCAATAACTTTTTTGACAAAGTTAAAACATTTATACTAAGACCTTAATTGTACTACTATAGGTCGAAATGTCCAACGAATACCTAAATCTCCAATCTAAAACCATTAAACGAAACACCAATAAACGTCCCATGATCAGTGATATGAGGGCACTTAAAAGTTAGAACCACTCACCTGAAATTGTTATCGATAACGGCGTGAAACCACCTGAGACCAACAAACCTGAACCACCTGAAACCCGTGAAATTTGTATATAACACAGGAAGGAAGTTGTTAAATAATACTCGTAAATATTTATTACTCAAAATGATTTTTGTTGTGCGACATCGGAATCAAACAAATATATTTAACTTTAGTTATATGCATTTTACATCTTCTTCTGCTTGTATATTTTCCTTTACCAATCTAAAAAATAGTTAATTTTAATTTTTTCAACAACGAACGTGTATGAACATAGAAGTTAGCATATGTTTCAAGGTTTTACCCGATTCATAATAGACATACGTGAATACTTCAGTATAATTAATTTAGGTCGTTTAACTTTCAAGAGTACTTATTCTAACTTCAAAATGAAAATAAGAGCAAAAAAAAAAAAACAAATGACCATTTTATTAAAGAAAAATCATAACAATGTTTAATTTAGGTGCTCTTAGGTTCAAACATGAGTTGTATATAAGAAACTAGTGTTAAAATTCGTGCGATACATGTCAGTCTGATATTATTTATTTATTGGATAAAATGTATGTAATTATTAAAGTTTATACGTTAATCAAGTTACAATTTGATCATACAGTTAACTATGTGATAAGCATAACATATGAAAAAATGGATTGGGAAGTTAACTGATATACTAAAGGTATTAATACAATTGATTTAGAGAATAAAAAAAATAATAACAATTAATGATGATCATTAATTTATTTTTATAAATTTTAAGAAAGAAAAAACAAAAGCAATTAATGATGATCATTAATTTATTTAATTATGGTCATTAATTCTACTAATGCAGTCAATGCTAACAATTAATTCGATTTTATGATATACAAAGACACGTCATCAATGTATACATGGAAAGAAAATCTAGAAAAAATCATGTGTTTGACACCTCATATTTTTGCATACGTGGCAAGTTATAATTAGAGCCACATAAATAAACTCGTATCTTCTTTTAGTTATTAATAGAGGTTAAAATATGAGTTGTATATAAGAAAAAGTTAAAAGAGAAATAACATAACATAAAATGATTTACTTTTTACATGTTTTCACAAGTATTAGTCTATATATCGATCAAAATTGTTTATTCCTAACTAATATATATATGTCCGATCTACATATACTTGCATTCCGGGCCTGGCCCTTTTGGAAACCTTCATTTATCCGTACAACAGTTATACACCCAATGATATTTTTGTGCCCATTTAAACTTTCTAGTGGCTGCTGTGTTAAGTTTTTCGCGAAACCATGGCCTTCTGGTCGAGTTTAACGAGCACGAAGATCCTCTTGAAGATGACCAAATTCAAGCATCAGCGCTATGATTCTTGTACGATGCAGTGAATGGAGCTCGACTCCAATCTGTCTTCACAAGCACACCCCTGGTTGCCATGCTTCGGCATTCCATATACTTGAGTGTATTCTCATTGGTTGTGTGTTTAAGAAAGGAACCCCGATCGCCTCATTGTTTCTAAACTCTCTAATTGGGATATCATCAAATAAAACCTGAAATCATTACGTCAAAAATAGTATTTTCACAGTGCACATTATACAAAACAAGAAAATACTAGTATAATTAGTATTGTCACATTCTAATTTTCAAGATAATAAGAGTGTTTTAGGCTTTACAATATACGTTGAGGATTCCAAACGACGGTATATATGTGGAAATCGGTAGTGGGGTTAAACTAAAGGAAGAATTGTTGCTCTCGATCACCCTTGCCTTGGCTATATACATTGGTCTGTAGTGTATAAGGGTTACCACTTGTGTTGCCCAAGAATTCGAAATCGATCTCATCGTGAAAGTGGCCTTTTGATGACAACTTGACAAACAGAACAAGAATATGAGAAATTAAATGGTTCAAGCAAACAAAGAAAAATGTAGATTGAGGGGAATTTTACATAGTAAGCTGTTACGGTGCCAGCAGAATTTCCTTGGACTAGTTTAAGTTGCATATCGATTTTCCCAAACAAATATTCATCTTTAGACCGAAAGCCAGATCCTGATCGTTTGTCAAGGCCAAGCGTCAGTATTTCCCCGTCTTCCGATAATCAGATATCATGACATTATCATCTCCCCATGTGATCTCGAACAACCAATCAAAGGTACCATTTGTTATAACCCTTTAATTTCATCAAAAATTCAAATGTCATCAACAATCATAGCACATGTTAACATATATCGCGCATTAGGAGTAGTATACCTTGGCTTAATGTTATAAGAATCGGCACTAGGTGCATAAGACGTGGCTTGGTAGCGACGAGGACCTCTTCTACTGTGAGCAATATATACATCAATCTATTTAACAAAAATCATAAGAAGATCAATACACAAAAAAATTTCAAGGCACTGTTTAAATAAAAAAAATGAATAAACCTTGTTAAGGACGAAAATGGAGACCGTAAGAAAGGCAAGGAAGGGGATATAGCTGGGGCCGGTAGCATGAGAGCGATCAAGGTTTGAACTTGATGGTCTTGATGATGATAGCAAACCCAGTGGTGGTTATTGTGTATATTGCTGCCTAACATTGTGTATTTTCCGAATATATCTCTGCCCCATTTTTTGCTGATTTCTTTCTTGAGGTCTCTCCATTTTCTATGTTACTCTTAAGGTTCCACGTTCGAGTAAATTTACAAACTAACATTTGGCACAATTTTGCAAATTCCATGAATCTTGGAACTCCTTTCATATTTATTTTCATCTTAATTAAACATATGAACGTAATCACACAAGTTCTATGAAACCCAAGAGCTCGGGCTTGGGCCCGATTGGTCTTTTTATTCGAACAACAGGACCAAAATGCCACCTTTGGGCATAACCACACCTAGGGCCGAACAGTTTGATCCCTAATGTACTTTTTAGAGTTTAATCATAACAAATCGAAAAGTTATATTTGTATCCCTTTATGTAATAGTAACTAACTCAATTCAAAAGTTAAGTACACGTATTCATATAAAACAAGTTTAATTAATTTGAAGTTCAAGTATGACAACAAGAAAAGAATTACTATGTATAATGAATTCATATTACAAAAAAATAGATACAAATAAATACATAATCGAGCCAATATAGTTTCACAAATCACAATAATTACACCATAGAGATAAGGTGTAAAACCAAACCCGAATACTTAACCCATGGTACATTCTGGTGGATATCCTTGAGGAAACCTTTTAGAATCAGAACAATAATTATAGATCATATAATTCTCTTGAACCCATTTCAACTTGTCTTGTTTGCTACTATCCATATCTTCTGTCAACCACGCGGGGTTCCCAGATGCTGAGCCACCACCACAAGATGTCGTTGTGTTTGATGTTGCCACACAAGCCTCCGCACTAAAGTTTCTATAGGAAGCCGTGAAAGGAGCTTGAGTCCAATCCGTCTTCACAAGTCCACCCCTTGTGGCCCAATCATCTGCGTTCCATAAGCTAGAATGTATCCTCATTGGCTGGTTCTTTGGAAACGGTATACCTTTTGATTCCCCGTTCTTGAATTCTCTAATAGGCGTGCCATCAGCCGAAAATCTGGTAATGTTATTAATGAAACTTGTTAATGATGATCTTAATATTAGTGATCTATCAACTCATTCATTTTGCTTATTATATAAGGTAAGGTGACATAAGATTACTACACGTACAAAATGAGTTGGGGGTTCCAAAGAATGGAATAGGTATGAAAATCGGCCGTAGGGTCGAACCAAAGGTAGAATTGTTGTTCTCGATTGCCTTTGCCTTGAGTAAACACATTAGTATGGAGAATATACGGATCTCCACTCAAGTTACCCAAGAACTCAAAGTCGATCTCATCCCAGGTTGATCCCGTTGAACTCAACTATTATTAACTCAATCATCAGAATAAACTAACATAGGCGACATATATACAGAGAAGCGAACATAGAATTAAAATTAAGTGTACTTACGTAATATGCAGTAACAGTACCAGCCGAATTTCCAGCAACCAACTTGAGTTGCATATCGATTTTCCCGAACAAGTACTCGTTTCTCGACTCAAACCCTGAGCCAGAAGACTTGTCGAGAGAAAGAGTCAAGAGATTCCCGCTGTCAAGTATCTTACCACGTCCATCACCCCACGTTACATCAAAATCGTTATAGAAATTCGCCGATACACAATAACTACAAACAAGACTCACCGATATAGACAGAACTATACCTTTGGTAGATGAAAACAAGGCCATGATTTTTCAATAAAAGATTGTTGTGTTGTGTTTACTTGTAACGTTTTCAATATTTATAGTGAAACGTTTTTTCAAAAAGAAGGTGCTATTGAAGGTCGTAAAAACAGCTGGAAAAAGAGATATTATTTTCAGTAGGATTAAATATAAGAATAAGTAAATGGTCAAAGGTGGGTCATCCGTCTTGAACTATATTATTCGCCCTCACTAGCCACATATATTCATTGAGACAATCGGACCGGCAAAAACCGGGTTAGTAAGGTAAAAAACCACACGCAAGAAACAACTGTCAAAAGCATAAAAGAGTGGTTCTAGAAGCCGGCATAGATATGGCCCGACTCCGGTTGGACCCTTTTGAACGCGTAGCCGGTAGCCCCTTCTCCAAACTACCTACAAATAAATGATTCAGAAAGGATTATGACTAATTGTTTTTGTAATTTTAATAAGAGTTTAAGTTTATATTATATTGATTAAGTTACTTTTACCTTCATCTTGTTATTGCCATTATTGGTCAAAGTCTATTACCTATTTTCTTTTAGTGGTTGGGTATTAAAACTTGTCGGTTGTGTTCAGATGTAAATATTTAACCTAGTAAAAGTGTAAAATCAATCATTTGGTCTTATTTCACTAACTTGGTAACGGAAAAGAAAGTTTAGTGCTTAGTCATATTACTATTGCATTTTGCATCCATGGTATATACGTCGTCAATCGTCAGCCAATTTCACTTTAAGGTTATCTATAATTACCATTACCAATTACCAACACTTATAAAAAGAAAGCGAAATGCGTAATAGAAATTTGCGTGTATTCGAAATTTCTTATTTATTTGTTTGCTTATTTTTAATTATTTATTTTAGAAATATAGTTAATACTTTTACCATATCCAAACTTTTGATTAGATCAAATGAAAAAAATTGTTGACAAAGAAAAAAATACAACAACCATAACAACAATATTCAATCTCCTCATTTACACGGGATAAAGTTGTAAAATGCTTTCAGAATGGCACTCGACATGCATGAAAGTAAAAAATTGAGTAAGTGAAATCTATATGTTATATATTGTATAAGTTAAACATACGTTTAAGTCTATTTTATAAACAAAACTGAAATAAGTACCTTTTTTAACCTAGATAAATATTTCAAATAATATATTAAAGAAACTGTTTATACACTTTTATAACATAAGAATAATTAGTTATTATTATATAATTATCTCTCTTCTCTCTTATATATTAAAAAGAAAACCATAATGATGTAAGCATTTTTTATCTAGACCACAGGATAAAGTTGTAAAATGCTTTCAAAATGGCACTTGACATGAATGAAAGTAAAAAATTGAGTTAGTGAAATCTATATGTTATATATTGTATAAGTTAAACATACGTTTAAGTCTATTTTATAAACAAAATTGAAATAAGTACCTTTTTAAACCTAGATAAATATTTCAAATAATATATTAAAGAAACCGTTCATACACTTTTATAACATAAGAATAATTAGTTATTATTATATAATTATCTCTCTTCTCTCTTATATATTAAAAAAAAAAAAACCATAATGATGTAAGCATTTTTGATCTAGACCATAAGATCTTCTTAAAATGATGGTCAAAACCGTCTATAATTTGTGATTAGCTAATCAAAGAGTCTTGTGGTATGTTAATTACTATACTACCCATGCTCAAAAAAAAATTACGTCAAATCCATGTAGTAGATTAGGAAAAATATGTCATAATAGGAAATGAGTAATTATGTAATAATTAACCAGATACATTAATTAGTTTTTCCGGTAATCTATTAATGACTACATAATGCTATTTATTGGTATTTACATTCTTTAGTAATATCGTGTTTTGAATTTTCCATATTTTAAACTACCCGAATCACATATTTCAACAAATTTCGATCAAATTATTTATGGAGTGGTGAATACAAGTGAATTAGCTAAATGATTTGGTGATTTACAATTCGATTTCAATCTGCCATTATGAGAACTACGTGAATGATATTTTGTTGTAACTTGATTTCTTATTTCAATCGATTTTAATTTAGGTTTTTCATTTTGCAGATTGATTTCAATTTCGATCAGCCATTATTTGAATTAAGTTATACTTCGTTGTAAGTTGATTTCTTATTACAATCAATTTTAAATTTTATGGTTTTAATGTTGTGTTATTTTGTTTTGGATTCGTGATGTATTTCAGATGACACAACGAGAAAAAATGAGCATATTTGGATTTGGAAATTAAGCTTTGTTTCACTTTATTAAGATACATGGCAATCATTTGTCTTTTTTTTTTGTGTATAGGTAATGTTGGTTATGCCAAAGTTCAAGATAATTTATTCAAAAGCAAGAGATTGATAAAGTTTAAAAGAGGTTGTAGATGGTTAGCATTATTTGTAAAACTCAATCTTTGATCTTTATTTTTTAACTTGAATATGCCTTTAAAGGTTTCTACATAAAATTTTGGGATTTTTTATATTTAATAACCATGACAATGCTATGTTTACACCATTTTGTATGATGATGACAACATTAAGAAGTCGCTTGAAGTCATTATAAGACCTATTTTCGCCAGTTAAAATAGGAATGTGTTTGCTAATTAATTTGAATTAAAATTATGTGGTAGTCCGCGAATTCGCGAAGTTATAAACTAGTTATTTGTAATGATATGTATATTATTAATTATTATTATTATATTTATATTATTTGTTTAAAATAAATAGGTATATGTATACCGCTTATTTTTTAAGCGGATCATGAGTTCCCCACCACCTATATATTCAAATTCGTAGCCGTTAATCGCAAAACCACACCCACCAAAAATGTCCACAATCCTTCTCTTTTCTTCACTCACTCCCGCCACCACCGCCACCGTCACCACCACCACCGACGCCAACGTTTTCTCAGCACCCTCTCACACACACTCTCACACCCAATCTACACCATTTGGGCCGCCAACACCGGTCTCGGCAAAACCCTAGTTTCTACCGGAATCGCTGCTTCCACAATCGATAACACCTCCAGTTTAATCTACATCAAACCGTTACAAAATGGTTTCCCTCTCGATTCTGATGCCGATTTCATCTACCGTAAAATTCCCCAAATTTTACACCACCGGAATCCCCAATTATCCCTCCTAGCTTCTAACCAAACCCTAAATGCTTCCCTCACCGTTGCAAAATTGAAACTTGGTAACGCTTATGTTGAAAATGAAATCTGTATCAAAAATGGGTTTGGGGAACTCGGTTTTTATGAAGAGAGGAAAGTTGGGGTTGTGAATGGCAATATGTGTGAATTGATATGTAAGACAATGTATGCATGGAAAGAAGCGATATCACCGCATTTGGCTGCGGAAAAAGAAGGTGCGGTTGTTGGGGATTCGGATGTGTATTGAAAAAGTGTTTGGAGATTGGGAAGTACTAATAAAGGTAGTGTTTTGAGTTTGGTTGAGACGGCTGGTGGTGTTGCGAGTCCGGGATTGTCTGGTTAGCTTCAGAGTGACTTGTATCGGTCAGTGAACGAATTAATTTCTTTATACTGCATCTTAAGCTATTAAAAAGGTTACATGGTTGTATAAAGTTTTTGTCTTTATTAAATTTGAGAATCTTTTTATTAAATGGAATGGGTACTTATGTTGCACGCATCCTTGTGTGCTTTTAGGCTAAAAGAAAGGACTGAATTTGTACATACGAGAATATTGAAGGTAAAAGATGTGGAAAAGATAAAAAGAATTTGGCCTTTGCTACATATATGTGGGTGCTGTTGACAACATATGTTTATATCTCCATTGTTTTAACTTTGTTGCTACACAAATTGAAATGGGAAAGTTATTTTGGCTTGCTATGCTATATGAATTTCGTAGTGGATTTTTTTATGTATGCTTCATTATAATGAACTTAAAGTTCTTATAACATGTTTGTAGGCCATTTCCGTTACCTTGTATTCTTGTGGGTGATGGAAGATTAGGGGGTATTTCAGGAATAATTTCAGCATATGATAGTCTTACAATACGAGGTTATGATTTTGATGCTATTGTGCTGGAAGATCATGGCCTAGAAGATGAAGTGCCATTGTTGTCTTATCTGAGAAACAGGTGATTTCAGCTCTCTTTATATTTTTTGATGTATGGATGACTCATCTTGTTCTGTGTGGATCTTTGTGTGTATATCTCTTCTTTCTTTGGGCGTCAATCCTGACTCATTTACTTATGAATTAGCCAATTCGAGCTATGTTTTATCTGTTGCGGGTCAAACGGGTAAAATACTCAAAATCTATGGAACGGGGTCGAAAGTCGCCCACAATGTGTTTTTTTAATGCCTAAAACCTCATAAGTTTTGATTTGTTAATTTAGATAATTACTGTTCTATAGTTATTATAATCGAAATTAGTGTCCAATTATTTCTGAAGAGCTAAAAAAGAGTTAAATTATGTTTTGGGTCAACCCAACCTGGCACAAGCTGTAATAACCCGTATCAGATAGTACCCTTTTTGACTCAATATTCAAACTGCCTAGCCCATCCATTTTGCCACCTCTGCTTATTTTCCTCTAAATTTGCTAAGAACTTAAATACTATTCTCTCTCTGCATTTGTAAGGCTCCCAGTTCTTGTTCTTCCATCAATCCATAAAGATCCCTTAGACAACTTGATGCAGTGGTTTGATGAATCACAGAGTGTTTTTGACTCCTTGAAGGAGATAATGTTGTCATCGTTTCAAAAAAGAACGGAAAGACTGCATGAAATGCCAAAAAAGGCGCAGGAGATCTTTTGGTGCTCGTTTACTCAGCACAAACTTGTACCAGAAGAAAAGGTCACAGTTATTGGTTCTCGATGCGGAGAAAACTTTGCAGTTCACAAGGTTGTATTGTACATGTTATGTTTTCCGTAAATATTTGTGTCCTACTTTTAAGTAGAGGTGGGAATTTTAGTCCATTTACTAATGAAGTTGATTTGGGTTATTTTAAATAATAAATTAGCGGAAAGGGAACAGGTTAAAAGGTTGAACACTGTCAGATTCGTACTTAAATATTTCCGTTTTGACTTGTCGCCTCACCTGCCCAATTTGCCATCTTTAAAAAGTTAGCTGAAAAGGAAACCGGTTGAATGGTTTAAAAGTCATTGATAGCATACTCAAGCATTTACAACCTCCTGACTTGGTATATATGAAACAAATGTTTGTCACTTGTTAGTGGCTCTAGTCTAATTTAAACTCCGATTCCTGTACAGGTGAAGGATCGGGGCTGTATTACTCAAATGTTTGACGCTTGTGCAAGCTGGTGGACACAGGGACCTAATGCTGCTTTACAGGTCATTTTATGATTTTTTGTATCATTGATTGTTTCTTCATGAAATAATGATAGATGCTTCTCATCAGTAATGGAACTAGAAGGACAGCAGTAAAAATTGTTATATATAATCTTTTACTTATTAAATTTATATTGATGTTAATGATCTAGCTTGAATCTTCAATCAAGTTTGTTCTGAATCACTTCTATGCAATGATATTTTAATGGTTGAAGGGCAGCTCTTTAAGTTTTTCTCAATGGTGCTTACGTGTTTAGGTGGGTTCAGATCAAGCTGGCATGGGATATGGGTTATGCTGCTGTAAGGTTTGGGCATGTAATGTTCCCTGAGAATGTTTATGAGCCAGCCCTCAAATGTGCTGAACTTTTGCTTCAAGGTGTAGGAGAAGGTTAGTTTTTATTTTTATTTTTTATCCTGCAAGATGTATGGAATATTTGGTAACGACAATATCTGTTCTTGTCATACTTACAATAATGTCAATGTTTTATTCTGCAGGATGGGCTTCTTGAGCATATTTTTCAGACAATGGATCTACAGCAATTGAAATTGCACTCAAGATGGCATTTAAAAAATTCTTGGTTGATAATGAATTGCTTTTGAATCTTCCTCGGGATAACACTCTTGAAAGTCGTATCGAGCTTAAGGTATATCTTAATATTTTTTTCAGTTTATCCAACTTTTTCATTCATGGTTCCAATCTTTTTTAATGAACTGCATGTGTGTGGGTAATTATACTACACCTTAGGTTGTAGCTCTTAAAGGGTCTTATCATGGAGAGACATTGGGTCCTATGGACGCACAGGCCACATCTCCCTACACTGGTTTTCTGCAACAACCATGGTAGGTTTACTTCTTTATTTCTTTCACTATACGATTATTTATTTAAATAATTGTTATGCTACACCATGTTGTTCATTAAGCAGAACCTGCGTTGGCATCTTGTCAATGAATCGTTGCATTACAAGTTAAAACCTCTAATATTACAACTCCTAAGATAAGGTTGGTTATAACTTTATTATGAATTATGAGCCCAATAAGAAGTACTAGGGTTAAAGTAATGTTGATATTTTGCTTGCTGTAGGCAGCTTCACACATAAAATGTAGACGGCCCTCGATTGGCAGGTTGAGTAATGGGTCAAAATGAGTTATGGGTCGAGATAGATCATCTTTTTGTATGGGTAAAAACAGGTTGGGCTGAGAGGGGTTGATATTTTGTCATTTTTACATTTTTAGAAATAATTATGCGTTATTTATGATTCACAGAAATAATACTTTTCTTTGACACATGGGACATATTCAATGTGTTGCTAACTCTTTTGCTTTGACCTGTTTTATATAAAAGAAATCCTAAATTGACCCACTTAAGTGGGTCAAACTCTAGTTTTTGATAGTCTGCTTTAAAGATGTTATCAATATGAACTTGCAGGTACACTGGAAGAGGCTTATTTCTGGACTTCCCATTTGTTTGTATGTGCGATGGTGTTTGGGGAATAGTGATTCCTAGAAACATCTATGCTAAAGATGTGATTTTGGAAGATACGTGTAAGTAAAGCATTTGTTAGTCACTTGTACCGTTTTCTATAGTTTTCACTCTGTTTTGTTTCCTAATGACTTCTTGCCTTTTCAATAGCTTTTAGCTCTCATAATCAAGTTTTTGATAAGAGCAGAGATGATTCAAGTCTCGCTTCGATCTTGATAAAGAACAACCCAATAGTCTTGCTATCCAGCCCAACAAATTAATAAGTATTATGATAATCAGAAATGGATGAACTAAAGAATTGATAAAGAGTTTAATGTTTTCATTAATCAAAGGAAATAAGGAAAATCAGAGAAGATCCATAACCATGGAAACTTCCTGCCCAAGCCTACAGCCAAAACAAAATAACAATACACATGCCTCCCACTCCACTCACTCTGCTCCCTATATAACAATCAAAATAACTAACTCTTTTAATCCATTCCCTACACGTGTCCTTTATTCCTCCTTTGATACTTTCCAAATAGTGGTCTGCATGGGCTGGTTGTTGTGGGGCTGGATAGCAAGACTATTCGGTTGTTCTTTATCACATCTATTTAACATATATATCAGAAGAGTTGCTGTTAAGTTCAGGATTAACAAAATTTTCTCATGCCGGCGCGTTAATTATAGAACCAGGTCAATTGCGGTTTGAACTATTTAATATCACATTCAAATTACACATCCAAACACCCCTAATGGTGCAAATTTTTTGACTCGGATGATGTACTGGGTCTTCAATCTTATGCAAATATAAAACCTCCATTTTTTTCAAAAGAAGTTTGTTGCACAACATCGACATTTCTTTGTATTTTCATAGTGATACAAGGAGCTGGTGGCATGCGGATGGTTGACCCACTGTTTTAGTGCATTCTTGTTAATGAATGTAAAGTTAGAATATTTTTGATGATGTTTTTACCGGTTTCTGGCGCTTAGGAGTGGAGGTTCGTTTTTTATACTTTAGTGGGCCTGAGACTTGCACACACGCACAAAATGAGTAATAAAGCGTCATTGTTATATCTCTACCTACTAGCCGTGATACTAGTAAAACTTGTGTTCTGTACTTCTGTTTGATATTGTGTTAACATTGAGTAATAAATGAGATGCTTTGTTTCAGTCTGCTCCAGAACGAAAACTTCTGAGATTAGTACTCAGAAACATGCTTTTCTTGGTCTCAGTTTTGTGTCCCTATCTTCAATCTAATTGCTGTGGGTCCGAACTTTTGAAAGTCATCCAAAGTGTATTCAAATGCATAAACCTCCATATATCACTCTAATGAAAACGAGAGCTTAACTTTATGTGATGTAGATCCTATAATCATTTTTACACTTTATATTTTGAAGATATCAAATATAAGGATAGACAACTGTCTGGCCAACAGACCTGTTTTAACCCGTGGGCAACCCAGTCAACCCGTCTACAATCACACATTTACTCTTTGTAAACTTCTTTTGTTATTGAATTTGGTTCACAAGAATTATGATAGTAAATACTGTTTAATATCAGATTTATCATACTTTATTAAATAGACGGAGTAAAATACCTTTATTGTTGTATCTGATACTCGTGCAGTTATGGGATACAGAGCTAGTTCGGAAGATCTCATTTCATCCAGCAGCCCAAAGAGTAGTTTCATTGGGAACTCTCTTTGCTGTAGAGCTTGAAGTAGAAGGTGATGATGCTGGGTGTGTACAATTCTGATCTTTGCTTTTTTTTCCCGTATTTATATAACATATCTATAAAGGTGTAAAGTTGTACGGCTGCAATGGGTTGCTTTCTTGGCGCCTCACTCATAAAATTTCCACATTTAGTTATAGTAATTTAATTTGTAATGTACAAACTACTATTCACTGGTAAAGGGATTATGTACAAACTACTATTTAATTAGAAGAATCAGGAATCTTGTAGATTTAATCAGTGTTATGTTACATAATTTAAAAATTACAAAAGTAGTAATTAAACTTAAAAGCTTTCCTAGTTTGATCAAAAGGTATAGAACAAAATTTAAATATAATTTAATAAATGATCAAATAGGACGGCATAAGGACGAACTACGTTTCTTATATAGAAACTAGAAAATGGATTGTCAATTGTGTTCCTTAATTATGGATGAAGCTTACAGGTGACAAGATAGATGGGTCAAATGGGTTAGGTTAATGGTCAAAATGGGTATGGGTCAAAATATGTAGCCCCTGGGAAACATGATTTACATTATGTGTGGGCCATGCACATCCCCTCACGTTTGCTTGCAAATGCTGGAAACACTCTTCACAAGAATTGATGAGTTCTGGCAAGGAAAGATTGAAAATGCTTGTGAAGTACAATCCTAATTGCTGAAACGTGAACCTTATCTATCATTGAAGAGGGTGTGTGCCTAGGACAAAATATTGTTCTCTGGTAGTCGGGTAATTAATGGATTTTTTTTTCCTGTTATCTGAGGTTGTCGACGTGAAGGATATGTAAGTCTATATATGTAAGTTCTTAGATTTGGTTGATATGGTTGATCTCGTACATGTGTGTTGCATAAAGAGGAAAAAGATAACCGGTTGGCTAAAAAGCAATAGAGATAAACTGAAAACACCGATGGAGGAATACAGGTAAACTAAAAGTCTAATTAGATAAAAAACTTATATGGTCCGTACATGATTTTTGAGCCTTTTTACTACACGCCAATACAAAATGTTATTTGATAGTATGTCGTCATTAATACTGAAAACTAAAATGAAGATTATGAATAAACAGAACAAATGATCAGCAGGGTTGTGAATGAATTGAGCAAACACTGAATAGGTTTTCTTCGTGTATGTCTGTCTAAGCTCAACAAAATGAATAACTGAACATGAACACGTAGTGAATCATTCGTTTAATAAGATGATAAATGGACAATATGCGTAGTAATGAATGATAAATGAATAATGTCTGCACTAATGAGATCCTTGGATGTTCAATTTCAACATGATGGATTCGTGTAAAATTTATTGACAGTAAAAAAAATTGCAGATGAATAATGGATCCTGACTTGCCCAAGTGAAGGGTGTATGTGTGCACCTAGGCCGTACGATGATCGGGAAGGTAATTCAAGAAGCCAAAAACTTGGTTCTATTTGTTTACGTTGATTAAACACACGCATGCAACTCATATTTACATTCCTCCAATAGACAAATCAACAGAAATGTACATTATGTCGTATTGATCACGAAACAATGTTTTGTATTTAGCGCTACCTAGGAGCGGACGTTAAAGGGTAGTTGTCCTCTCAAGAAATTTCAAATTACGTAAAAGAAAAAATTTAACGGTATTATTGATATTTTATTACTTTTGTCTCCAAAAAATGAAAAAGTAACGAAAATTTTCTCCCCTCAACAATTTATCCTAATTCCGTCGCCCTCCCTGCTACACAAATGTCAATCTTTATATATACTAAAAGAGGATATCATATTGCTTATGTGGTTCCAATCATTGTTTGCCACATATGCAAAAATCTTAGGTGTCAATCATATGATTTTTCTAA
The DNA here is from genome assembly GCA_963921325.1 of Logfia minima. Lineage (NCBI taxonomy): Eukaryota > Viridiplantae > Streptophyta > Magnoliopsida > Asterales > Asteraceae > Logfia > Logfia minima. The sequence goes on from OY992767.1 coordinate 36,234,194, forward strand.
ATTTTTTTACCATATATACATTGCTTATGTGTCTTTATATATCATAAAAGCCAAATTAATTGCAAGCATTGACTACATTAATTAATATAATTAAAGACTATGATTAAATAAATTAATAAGCATAATTAATTGTTATTATTTTTTTCATTCTTAAAATATATAAAATAAATTAATGAACATCATTAATTGTTATTATTTCTTTTTTTCATTCTTTGAATCAATTATATTAATTTCTTTAATATATTCATTAACTGCCCAATCCATTTTTTCAAGTGTTATATTTATCACATAGTTAATTGTTAATTAGTTAACTGTATGATCAAATTGTAACTTTATTAATGCATAAACTTTAATAACTATACATATTGTACTCAATAAATAAATAATATTACACTACCGTGCATCGCACGGGTTTTAACACTAGTATATGTATATATATATATATTTATATGGTACACATAAAGCATTTCAACTTTTGTTTTAAAATTAGATTCAACAATGAAAAAAGTCTAAATTGCCGTTGACTCATTAATAACATTTCCATCAATAATAATCTATAACTAGTAGCAAATTTATATATAAATTCAATTTATCTCTATCAAATTAAAATACAATTAAAATGATACTCTCTATAAAACATAAAATACATTTATACTATTATCACATTCACGTTCTCATCTACTATTATAACTTCTATCGTTGCATAGGACAGGTAATATGATAATTTTAGATAAACCATATAACAAAAACACTAACAACCATCACAACCAAAGACCTGATGAGTTAAATGATAGTTTCAAACTTTTTAATATACCTTATACCTTATTAATAATCATACAAGTGTACATTTTAATCTAAAGGACTACAATTGAAGGTCAACCAAAATTTAATGGACCATTCTTATAACTCACTTAAAATCAGATAATTAGCTATTAGCTATTAGCCTATTACCTCCTTTCAATGAGCAATTGCACAATTAGTAAAAGATCAACTTCAAAGAAATAAGTACAAGTAATCACTATTAATTAATTACATTAATAAAATAATGTTAAAAAAACATGTTACAAAAATATATGGTCTACAAAAAGCAGGGTCCGATGCGGCATCGCTGCTCAGCCACGACCACCATTTCTCATCCTCCACCATGACCACCACCGCACCCGCGGCGGCCTCTTCTCGTTCCCATCGCTCCGTATTTCTCGGTATCGACGTTGGCACCGGTAGCGCTCGCGCAGGTCTCCTCCGTCGCTTATTCATTTATTTGTTGCATATATTCTAGTATTATCCTTGGTTTACTCTTCATCACTATTTCATATTTTGTATCAAATTAGGGAATTCTAATGATTTTAAAAGTCAACTAAACTATTTACATCATTATACGGAGTAGCTTATTACTGCATCATAAGGATGTGAAGATATAATCAGGATCAAAATAATAAGCAAATTGATTCACTACTTTTGTAACGTTTGATTATAGATATTTTAGCATATTCCCAGAAATTGTGAATCATCAATCAACGTTACAAAAGTAGTGAATTGTTTTGCTTCTCATGTATAGTTTAGCTTATTAATGGATATTAAGGATGTCTAGATAGCATTAAGATCAAATAATTAAGAAACTTAATCTAAGTGAGAAACATGAGAAGCAAACTGATTCACTACTTTTTGTAGTCTTGATTCAGAACTTTTGTTGAGTCTGGTCAATAATGTGACGTAGTGAATCACTTCGCTTCTCACGGTTCTCACATATAGTTAGCCTCTTATTGGTTCCTAAGGCCTAAGCATCTACTGATATGTATATTTAGCTTCTTATTGAATCCTAAATCACCACAAAACAAGGAAAGTTTTCATTTATTTTGGCACAAACTAGAATCACGATATTGCAGTTTTTTTGGGAGATAGTACTTCAAGAATTGCAGTATCTTATAATTTCTTGGCTGTTGCAGGCCTTTTTGACCAGGCCGGGAAACTTTTGGGCTCCGCTAGTAGCCCGATACAGATATGGAAAGAAGGCGACTGTGTTGAGGTGATTAGGATAGCTTCTTGATTGTAAATTTGATCATGAAAGTATCATGCTTAGATGTTTAAGAGATAGTATCTAATGTTATAATGCTACTATTGATGAATACAAATTGGTTAGTGATTATTTTATTTGGAACTTATGCTTTGCAGTTCTGGCTTCAATAGAAAGAATTCTACTCTATGTGCTTAAGAATAAAGTTTAAATAAACTTGTTAAAATGTCACATTTTCTCATTGATATGTGTAGTAGCATTCAGCTGGTTATATTGCAAAATAGAAAATAAAGAAGTGATTGTATTGTTGGTATGCTAAAGAATAATACACTTAATCTTTGGTATCAATATATCATTACATCTCTACCTGCTATTAATTTTTTTTATCTTTTATATGGAAATTTTGCAAGTCCAGCAATCTTCAACTGATATCTGGCTTGCAATCTGCACTGCCGTCAAAAGAGCATTATCCCTTGGTGATGTTGCTGGTGAAGAAGTAACTGGGATGGGTTTCGCAGCTACTTGTTCTCTTGGTTAGTTCACACTAATTCTGTCAGATGTGAAACTAGTTAGGTGACAATTTGAACCACTTTACTTATTGATGAGTTGATTCGGGTCTTGTTTTATCTCTAGCAGGTCAAACTGGTATAAATAAACAAAGTTTTCTAAAATGGGAACAAGTCAAACAGATAAAATCCACTGAAGTCTGATTTTTATGCATGCAATAATATTAACTGTTTTTATTTAAAGATTCAGACTGTTATTGAGATACTACAGTTTTTGTAATCTGAAGCAACAGACTAAGTTTGTGTACATAATTTCATTATTGTTATTATTATCATTAATTTTCTATTTTGCAAAATGGACAAAAAAGTTACTTTGGGTAAACCCCCAGACTGGCCTGGCCCATCTTGACCCGTAGTTAAGAAAGATCCAACCGAACTCGTTTTGACCCATTGAGCAACCTGCACAAGGCTCCCATATTTGCCACTTCTATTAATTAGATATTATTGTAATATCTGGGTTGATTCCTTATGCAGTTGCTGTAGATTCTGAAGGTCAGCCTGTTTCAGTTTCATGGAGTGGTGATGCAAGAAGAAATGTAATAGTATGGATGGACCATAGAGCTGTAAAGCAAGCTGAAAGAATAAATTCCTCTAATTCACCTGTCTTACAGTACTGTGGTGGTTCAATTTCTCCTGAGATGCAGCCCCCCAAGGTATTTAAGTCAGCTAAATCAGAAGCTAAATCTGTTTATAGAAACTGACTCAAATAATCAGTTTGAAAATGTAAATCCGTGAGTGAGCTGACATATAATACACACATCTTCTTTTATTGACTCTGTCCCTCTCCTTCCTTTCCCTTCTAGCTAGTAGCATCACTTTTTAATGATGATTATATTTATGCTATTGTAGCTTTTGTGGGTGAAAGAGAATTTGCAAGAATCTTGGTCAATGACATGGAGGTGGATGGACTTGAGTGATTGGTTGTCATACAGGTAAACCATGAATCTTTCTTTTCTTGCTAATCCAAGCCATCATTTTTCCACGTATAAAAGTATTTAATTTTTTTTTCCTCTTTCTGGTTTGCTGTAATTTTTCTAGAGCAACAGGAGATGACACTCGTAGTATGTGCACAACAGTGTGCAAATGGACATATTTAGGTCATGCGCATATGCAGAACAGTGATGAGAACAGCTTCCGGGACATGGAAGCCTGTGGATGGGATGATGACTTTTGGGAAGAGATTGGTTTACGTGATCTTCAGAATGGGCATCATTCCAAAATAGGTATGTTTTATTTAGAGTAGAGGTAGAAATTTTGACCCAGTTATATACAAATGGGTTGATTTAGGTTATGTTTTATCCCTGATAGATCAAATGAGTTCCATGGTCAACCGATTTCAAGCCAAACCCATTAGTATTACTTTCATGTTATATCTTGAACTTCCATCACTATATTTCTGTGAGATTAGGAAACTAGATAAATTCGGAAACTACAATTGACGATGTGTCCTGTTCTGTTTTTTCTTTTTTATAATATCAACAATACCATTACTTATGTTTACATTTGATATAGCTTAGAGACTTGCAGTAAAAAAATCACGTTGTATATTTCTTTCAATATTTTTCTTTGATTGAAAAGCTCATTTTTCTGTTGATGTACAGGAAGAAGTGTAGCTTTCCCTGGTCATGCTTTGGGCGGAGGTCTGACACCCGATGCTGCCAAGGCAAGAAATTTTGTAGTGGAGAATTCACATTGATTTCAAGTGGCGTTTCCATTGAGGTTCATTAACTAAGCAAACAAATCTTACAACTGGAAGAATATAAATGTTCTTGCTCTGATTTCTAAGGGCTTTGAATGATGGTTTAGATGCATATCCACTCCTAAAATATGGTTCTATAATTATTAAGATGGCAAAATAGGCAGGTCGGGTAACTGGTCAAAATGGATTTTTTGTATGGGTTGAAGCAAGTCAGGTCAGATTGGCGCCATATGTAAGATATTACATTATCTGTAATAGTTATTTGGTGTGTCAAACACAGTTACAGAAGTTATCAGATTTCAGTACTAATCTTATTTTTGTATGATCTAATATTTGTGAAGGTTTTATACATTAAAGATACAATTCGGGTTACCTTCAACCAGCTTTAATGATTTCCTTTCAGGCTAATATTTTGAATTTACCCGTTTGACCTGTTAGAGATAAAACATAACCTAAATCGGCCCTTTAATAAGTAAATGGGATGATATGGCCACCTCTTTGAATTATACTCAGAAGTAGATTAAAACTTTCAGGAATTGGGTCTTTTAGCCGGTACTCCAGTAGGGACTTCACTTATTGATGCTCATGCTGGTGGTGTTGGAGTGATGGAAAGTGTTCCTGAAGATGAAACTGATGGTTGTTGTCCTTCATTCTACCTTGTTTCTTATCTGATCTTAATGAAATGCAGTTATTATGTTGTTTCGTCCTGACTCAATATATTATTCCAGAATCTGATGACGATGCCATATGCCGGCGTATGGTTTTAGTATGTGGAACTTCCACCTGTCATATGGCTGTCTCAAGAAGCAAATTATTTATCCCAGGTGTTTGGGGGCCATTTTGGTCAGGTATATTTTTCCGAAAGTAATTAGTTAAAGTCATAACACAATGATGTTTCTTGTTCCTCTTGTAATTTTATATTAGTAACTTTTTTCTTGTTTTTGAACATGTGTAGCTATGGTTCCTGAGTATTGGCTTACTGAAGGTGGTCAGAGTGCGACTGGTGCGCTATTGGATTATATAGTTGATAATCATGTCGCATCTTCACATCTTGCAAATCGCGCTGCTTCCCAAAGTAAGAGTTGTTTTTTCACTAGAAAATTGAAATTTTGATGTTACTTGGTAGTGTAATTGGTAAGATTTCAAATTCAAAGTGTTTTCTGTCTGCACAAATTACATGTGAAGTAGATTTGCATAAATTTTAATACTAAAGTTAGTTTGAGTGACTCGTTTAATTAGCAAAAGTTGATGAATATGAGATAAGAGTTGGCAAGGAAGTATATAGACTTTCTGTTGAGCACTCAAGCGTCTTTTAAACTTACAAGAAACAAGAAATATCATGTGGTTTTCCTTTTCTTTTGGTTATTTTGTTTATACTTAATTATCTTTTGCTGAAGGAAATCTTTTTCATACTTAACCTGGTTCTCAATTTATGTAAATCTACCAGATGTTTCTCTGTTTCAAATGTTGAACGACCTACTGGCACAAATGATGGGTGACATTGGCACTCCATTCATCTCTGCTTTAACGGCTGATTTACATGTTCTTCCAGATTTTCATGGTAACAGGTAACTATGGCGTTAAGGCATATTTTGTTAGATGTGGCAATATGGATCGGTTGGATAAGGGTATGGTGGGCACTACACACTTTTTGCCCAAAAGTGATCTCCTCAATAATTAGCGTGTCAACTGTGATAAACTGATAATAAGCTATATTTCTGTAATCTTCTCTTTTTTTTCCATTGAAATGATTTAGGAGGTTTTATGCATTAACAATTAGCTTTGGGTGACTTTCAATTCATTCTCTTTCAAGCTAGTCTTCTATTATCAACGTTTGACCCATTTGAGATGGATATAACCCGAATCGGCCGATCCACAAATAAATAGATCCAGATAACCACATTTAAATATTTGTTTCTTTATCAGGTCCCTAAGTTTAACTCTTTTCCTCAGGTCTCCCATTGCAGACCCAAATGCAAAAGGAATGGTTTGCGGTTTAAATCTTGATACAAGTGAAAGACAGTTGGCACTACAATACTTGGCCACTGTACAGGGTCTTGCATATGGTACACGTCATATCATAGAGCATTGTAATGAGCATGGGCACAAAGTAAGAATGATTTCAGTATGTTTATAAGTGCCGTTATACTCCTTAAATATTCAGATTAGATAGATAATTAGCTGATTCCGGAGTTGTCAATTTCAATCTTTACTTATGAATGGATCATAATACGTTATGTTTCATCTGTAACCTGTCAAATGGGTTTACCAAAAAAGTTACCTCATTTGAGCCTTTCCTTTTTGACCCAGTAAAAGTGGGATAAGGCTTAGGCTCAAGTGGAAGAAAATGCCTATGTGTATATTTTTTATATAGTTTGTTGCACAATGTATATTTTGCCAGTAACACATTAGCATTTCTTTACTTCATGTTTTCTAGAATATAAGCTACCTATCTCAGCATTAGGGTTTCCTTTCAATTCTTAGATATTTAATAGATATTTATTATATGCATGTGTCTTTCTGGGTTATATATGTACATATAGTCATACACGAATATTAAACTCACAGTTGTATCTTCATTTTGATGGAATAGCCAATACATATGGCATTAGTAATTTAGTATCATCGAGATTTACAAGACAGATTGGAACAAACTTGGTAGGGTCTGATTATTATCTAATGCACTTTCCCCATTCCTTTTGTATTTGTTTTCAGATTGATACACTGTTTGCTTCTGGTGGACTTTCGAAGAATACATTGTTCGTCCAAGAGCATGCTGATATCATCGGTCTCTCTCTCTTTCTCTCTCATGTAGAATTGGCAATTTCGGCCTATTTACTAAGAACTGCGTCAATTTGGGTTGTGTTCTGTCTCAAACGAGTAAAATAAATGAAATTAGTTAAAAGGGTCAGTTGAGTCGAACGGATTGAAAGTTGCCTTACTTCTATGTTTAATGCATACAACCTCCTAAATGTTTTGTTCCAAAGGTAATAAATTTTGATTGAACTAATATTGTTTTGTATATTATAATCAACACATTAGTTGTTTGTATAGAAAAAAAATCGGATAGCTTGAAGATTTAACTAAAAAAGAAAGGGGTCAAATGGGTCACAACTTACAAGTATCACCCGAGTTAAATTTGAATGCTACAACCTCCTGAACTGATTCAATAAAGGAAGTTAATTTATTTCTAGAATAATATTTGTAATCATATTTAGCACCATAATAATTTGTAAAGTTAAAAATAAATGGATAAATTAAGTGTTCATGGGTCAATATGACTCGACCTGACCTCATTTTGACCCATACTAAAGAGTTACCAGTTTTGACCTGAACCTATAGTTCAGCCTGCCCATTACACGTTTGTTGAGAATCTTCTTCTTTTATATGCCAGTAATATATGGTTATTCGGTCGTGTTATACAGGTTGTCCTATAATTCTTCCACGAGAAAGTGAATCGGTGCTATTAGGTGCAGCCATTATCGGTGCTGTTGCTGCAAAGAAATATGCTAGTCTCAGAGGGGCCATGAAGGCACTCAATGCAGCCGGTCAGGTATGTAGTTTATTATCTGTGTCATTGATATTATTATCAGTTTAAGCCTTTAAGATGAAACTTTGCAGGAAATTGAAATAGACGAAGTTCTTGATTGTTCTTGATTCTGCATAGCTAACTACAGAAACATCTGATGCTACTGTATTTGTAATATTGATGCCTTAGTGAATGCAATTCTTCTTTGTCTTATGATGTCCCAAATTAATTGCAGTATTCCCTGTTAGGAAAACAATATAGTCTAAATTTAGCTATATATCTGTATTTTGAGAAAAAATTGGTGATAATGCTCTTGATTCACAGGCCCTAAGTCATAATTATTGAAGTGTATTAATGACATTTGACCATAGTCGCATTTGTTCTTTTAGCTCTTTAATAAAGTGATGTATGAAGTTATAAACATCTGAGAACACTTTGGCCAACTTTTGACCCAGTTGACTTCTAAGTTTTAGAATATTATATGTTTGACCAGTTGGAAATAAAATATGACCCACCTCGACCCAATTGTAGCTAGGGGTTGAAATAGCCACCCCTAAAAGCTGAAGGTATATAACCGTCTTTTTTTCTTCTATTTACAGGTCATCCATCCATCGAAAGACCCGAAAGTGAAGAAGTATCATGATGCTAAATACCGCATATTCAGGCAACTTTATGAACAACAGCTCTCTCATCGTTCGATCATGGCTGAAGCCTTGTCTTAGAAACTCAAAACTCTATCACCCCTCTTTGTTAATGGCTGTGTTTTGATCAATTTGCAAACTGTAATTTGATTATACCATCACCTTTTCAGTTACAGTTTCTGATAGTATCAAACAATGTATTTAACTTGTGAAGTACATACTGCATTACTCTTATAACGAGTTGAACGTAGATGGGTAAAAGGTTCAGAGACGGAACAATGGTGGTCCTGCCTTCGACTGGCCTGGACTAGCTTCTATTACAATTAGGAAAGGTGATGGCCGTGTCAGTTATTAACCGATTACGAACTAAAACAGGGAGATCACACAGAACGGGTAGCTTTGGTATGAGTGGAACATCTCAAGAACTTTTATTAATAACTCGTGGGTTGGTTTTGTATATTAAACTATATTTTTATTAATTTTTGTTATTATCATTGTTACAAACAAACCTTGATTATCTGAGACTGTTTATAGGTAATTATAATAATATTAATATTAATTAAATTAAGTAATACTCCGTATTAACTTAATACGGAGTTTTGATAACTTAAATTAAGTAATTAATTTTGAGTTCTGATACTATACCGATGCTGTTTGAAGCTATTGATAACCTTCGGTTATCGGTTATAAAGAAAGAATTGGTGGTAGCAGAGGTGTGCCGATTGCAATACCCTTTAAATACTGTATAATTTTATTTTTTTTTCGAACTCCAGAGCTAAAATATTAAGTTTCTAATATATGATTTGCTGTTTAAAAGTAAAATACTCCGTATTAACCGGAGCACTCACCAAACTGAAAAAGCAATTACAGTTAAGAAAATGTCAAAAAAATACCACACGCTTGCTTTATCCGAGTTGTGTACGGCTGTACGTAACGTAACCACGCATGACCTATCAGCTTATCATCTTCAAATTGCAAGTGTTTTACTTACTTTTTGGTTTGTTTTTCAAATTTAATCGGCGTTATACTTTACGACCTAAAAAAAATGTCCCTCCGGTTACCACCTACTCCGTTCCACCACCGCTCCGCCGCCCAATCAACGACGGCCAACATTCTATTCTTTACTAATTCAACATCCTTCCGTCCACGTATTAAATTCTCAGTTCGAAATCGCTCTTCTAACAGCAATACTGATAGCTCACGCAAGGTTAATTTTCATTCTTATTTTAATACTATTATGTGAGTATTGATTAATTATTTAATTATCATTTGTTATTTCTGTTGAGCATGTACATTTGGTTCGATTCGATTTTGTTCGGTTTTTGCATAAACTGGAACATGAGCCAAAAAGTTCGGTTTTTAGGTTTCAGTTAATTCGGTTACTAACCAAAACGTAGCTTGGCCGAACCCAATGACATCAATTTTTTATATTTATAAAATCTTTGATTTGTATTTTGCTTTTGCGAAAAACATTCATGTCGATATGATTATGATATTCATTTGTATAATCGTATCGGTTCTTTCAACAGTATCTTCCATGAAATGCATCTTCTTGGTTGTGGGCCTTGTGGCTAGGAATTGTCAACGTTAATTATGAAAACAGTATTAAGAGCTAGGGGTATAATGCACAGTAGTCAATTGTTAAATTTTACGCTTTATGTAGGACGTATGAAGTTGATTGAACCTAACGGAGGTATTTTGCTGAACTCTGCAGCTAGTAATGAAGGTGAAAGAGATGCTTGAGAAAGATCATTACACTCTTCCTACAGGGAAAAATGGAAGAGATGACGAGGAGATGATTCTATGGTTTTTAAAGGACCGTCGGTTTCAAGTCGACGAGGCTATCTCAAAACTTACCAAAGCAATTGTGTGTAAATCTTTAAAATACAGTCTTGTTTTGCATGGAACTCGCAGTTATTTCATTCACTTCTTAGTTTTCAGCATGAATCACATTAATTTATTTATTAATGTATAAAATAACCAATGGGCACCTTGTTAGACTTGTCACTTGTGTATCTAGGATTAGTTAGTAAAATTGGAAATTTTTGGTATGTTTCGTCATCAAATTAGGCAATGATAGTATCTTTATAATTAATATAATCATTAATCAAGAAAAGACATTTTTTTTTGTTTTCCAGACCACATATTTACTTAAACTTTCATAATAGTCATGCTTTATGTTGTTAATAATTTACATATTTTTAGAAATGGCGACAAGAATTTGGCGTGTCAGAACTGACTGAAGAATCACTGAGAAGAGTAGCTGCAACTGGAAAATCCTTTGTTCATGATTCACTTGATGTCAATGGCAGGCCAGTACTAATAGTAGTGCCATCAAAACATACCCCAGAGGTAAAATCTATAACTAGCCTAGTAGCGCTTGCAATTTTCATCCAGTTAACTATAATGGTTCAATTTGGGTTATGTCTGATCTTGAATATGTCAAATGGGTAAAATGGAAAAAAAAAGGGGTACCAAAATGAAATGGGTTGAACAGATCTGATGTGCTAAAAGTTGTGCAAAGGGAGTTTTAAATGCATAAAACCTCCAAAACCATTATTTTCAAGATTATAAGATTTTTATTTAATAAAAAAATAGACAGAGTGCTTTGGGCAAACCTGGCCCTTTTCGTACAAAACGTTGCCTGTTTAGAGTTGAATCAATTTGACCATTCACCGTTTCTAACTATTAATATGAAACTTATCTGACATTATATGATTTGTCACAGATGTTTGATCAGTCCGAGGATGAGAGGTTATGTGTGTATTCGCTAGAGAAGGCATTAAGTAAACTCCCAGACGGTAAAGAAGAGATACTTGGAATATTCGATCTTCGTGGGTTTGGTGTGAAGAACTCAGACCTTAAGTTCTTGACATTTTTGGTAAGTTATGAATGAGCTTACTGTCTTATTTGTGGATGTGACAATTTTGACGCATTTACAATCAAATGAACTTTTTGGTTTTGTCTTACCTCCAATAGGCTAAGCTAAGACATTAACTAGGAAGGAAATGGGTCAAATGGGTTGGGCGGCTCAAATGGGTTGAAAGTCATCTGAAATGTATTCAAATCCATAAAACCTCCTATTTTTGTTTTTATTAAGAAAACACGTTTAGCTTATTATTGAAACGACATATTTTTTGTAATCATACTCAAACACATTATCTGTTTGTATTTTTCTTATAATTGGAAAGAAAAGTGTTTGCGGGTTGACTGACTTCACCTGTCTTCGTGCATTTTGACCTGGACTAAAGACTTATCTGTATTACCCCATTACCAACCCACCCACTTTTCTTATCTGATAACTTGGTTGGACATATACTGGTTGGTAATTATGAAGCTTCCCGTTGAATTTTCTTTGTATTCACGTTAAGAAGCATCTCTTTGGTCATTGTTTATTCATCTAAAATATTTCATCCTATAACTGAGACGAGCAGAATGCCTGTAGTTTATGTATATTACATACTAATATTTTCTTCAATATTGACAGTTTGATGTGCTATACTACTATTACCCAAGGCGGCTGGGGCAAGTTCTGTTCGTTGATGCTCCTTTTGTATTTCAACCAATATGGCAGCTCGCCAAGCCCTTAGTGAAGTCATATGCTTCTTTGGTATAATTTTTCTACTTTGTTTCCAATTTAGAGTTGGCTCTATTGACCCAATTACTTATGAATTGTTTGAGTTGGGTTGCGTTTTATTCCAATTGGGTCGAATTAAAAATTTTAGCTAAGAAGGGAACGGGTCAAATTGTCTGATAAAGTCTATTTGTATTATATACAACCTCCCAAAGTATTTTATACATAGATTTAGACTATTATGTAATAATATCGTTTTTGTAAACATAATTAAGGCACTAATTGCTTTTAATGTTTTTAAATGGACAAAAAGGTAATTGAAGCTAACCCGTCCCGACCTGTAATATAAAATGATCCCTAAGAACCTGCCTGTATTGCCACATTATTTCGCAACTAGGAGCACCTTATTGTTTGTATTTCATTCTTGTTGACTCTTAAAGGTAAGGTTTTGCTCGGTGGATGATGTGAGAAAGGAGTACTTCACAGAATCGACACTTCCAGAAAGCTTTAGGCATTGACTGTTGTATATTCCAACCTTTCAATGTATAGAATGATCATCCAGGTACTTGTTATCTAGCATTTCCATTAATGATTTTGTTTACTTCATGTGTATAAAAACTTTAAGAACTAATAACTTTTGTTCTATGTGCAGATGACTTTTTGGAAACAATATCCAAGGGAATATTATTGTGATAGTTTATAGAGGAAACAACATTTTCTATATGTTGTATATATATGTGATGGTAAATGTTTATAACTTCACATACAATTGGTTGGCAATAAGCAACCACAAAAGCTCATATTGCATTTTTTTGTTAGTGGTAACAGTTTATTCTAAATAATAGATGGCGTTACTACTATCGTCTATGTCTCTATCGAACAAGGTGTAATGCATCTGCTTTTGCTTTTTTAAATTATGGAGTATAATTTTACATAAAAAATTTGCATATATTTTTCAATTGATGAAAATGACACTTTCTTGTATATAAAAATAGTGTCGACTAATGATATATCCGGCAGAAATTTTCATGTTTTAATAATAAGAACATCTTCGATATGTGCTCTATTTTAGTTATAAATAAATACACGATTTTAGTGTAAAGAAGGAAATTGTAAGAAATTCACTTGCATAAAAAAGTTACTCTAATTTATTGCATTAAAAAGAATTATTTAATTTAAAATACATCTTTTATCAATGTTATTTAAGATTTTATCTTAGTGTAATATTTTTATTTAGTTGAAGAAATGAATCAACTTACACTTTATTCAAAAAGAGTAGTATGGTGTTAGAAAATATAAGTTTCGAAACTAAACATTATGTACTACACACTAAGATACGGTAGTTTTAGTGCACACTTTAGAGGAGGTTTTTTTTACTTTCTACCCTGGTGTAGTATAAGAAGTATATTTGAGAGCATTCACAATGAGAAAAGAGTCTTTGCAAATAGACTATAATATACTAAAAAGTTCTTTTTTTAATAAACCTTTCACTCACTAAAAAAATTTAAAATGTGGTCTACTAATTCAAGTCTTAGAGGAGACAATTTGTTTACGATGTGTAGATTGTACATGTTCATATAATAGCTTATTTGTTTGTCGTTCTAAAAAAAACTTTTCAAAAGCTAGCATTTGGTTTAAATATGTACTACTAACTATCACAAAGCTTAGAAAAGGGCGTGATTGTAAGCTTTTTATTCTTTCGAAGGTCACGTACACTAGGTTTTAAAAAATCTTTCATCAAAGACTCGATGAATATCAACGTTTATCAAGAGACAAAATTTCACTCTAGTGAAGAAAAACTTTACAAAGTTTTTATCCATAAAAAAAGTTTAGAAACAACATTCATATATATGTTTGGATTTATTTATTCATTTGTATATGTAAATATGTTTTGATGTTTGAATTTATGTTTGTAAATATATGTTAACAAATGTACGTACATATGAATATATTCCTTCTTCAATAAAGTCTTTTTGAAGGCCAACGACATTGTTATCTACAAACATGCTGATCTTATTCCATAAAATATATTCGTTTTACATGATGATATGTGATTGTTCAATTGAGACTTTAATAAAAGAAAGTTGTTCCTCACCACTTTGTTCGATTATGGTATTCGTTTAATAACTTGAAGAAACCAAATTCAGTGAATTTATGGAAAGTTATCTGGCATTATTCTTTGTGCTGTGCATAAAGTATGTTGGGTACTATTTGATTGATTAAGTATCTGTCATTTCGAGTGGATGGTAAAATTACACTATTGACTTTTTATGACACTTTTGACTTATTTTAAAAACATATAATAATTTTTAATAAGCTTGGTACCAAAATTGCTTTCGAAAATATCTTTTTGACAAAATTTACTTGTTCTTTACTTAAAGTACAAACTTTCACTTACATCACCCAAATTTGTTGAATCTGAGTAGTGAAAATCCTATTTACGGAATATGCGATAAATAGATGCCCACCCTTATATTACAGACTTTAATCAAACCATACTCGTGTCACCCGTGTGAAAATAGCCACAACCCCACGACCACACCACACTACACTACTATTCAATCACACACACACACACACAATTTGGCATTTTTCTATTATAACCATCAAATCACCTTCATTTTTATATTCTTACATTACATCACTCATTTCCCCTCAATTTCCCAATTCAATTGCAGGATTCGCGCTACACGCATCACAGATTTAAAATCGAAATCTACAACGTAAGTCGCAGAAATTGACCAATTGAATTCAAATTTCATTAATTGATCACTGTTCAATCTAATGCTGAATCTTGTGTTTCAATCCGAATTCTAGGGTTAGGTTTTCTATTTGTTTGATTGAATTGGAATCTATGAAAGATATACACAGATTAGGGTTAGGGTTTTGAGGACATAGTGTAAGTTGAAAATGGATAGCCCTAATTCGGTACGGAGTTCGAATGAGGATCATCAACCTAGATTAAAGTTTTTGTGTAGTTTTAATGGAAGTATATTGCCACGTCCACAAGATGGAAAACTTAGGTATGTTGGTGGTGAGACACGGATCGTGAGTGTGGCTCGAGATATTAGTTTTGATGAACTAATGGTGAAGATGAAGGAGTTGTTTGATGATGCGAGTGTTTTGAAATATCAGCAGCCTGATGAGGATCTTGACGCTCTTGTTTCTGTTGTGAACGATGACGATGTAACTAATATGATGGAGGAGTATGAGAAGTTGGGCTCAGGAGATGGGTTTACTCGACTTAGGATATTTTTATTCTCGAGTATTGAACAGGATGATCCAATACATTATGTGGATAGGGATGAGAGGGATAATGAGAGGAGGTATGTTGATGCTTTGAATAGTCATAATGATTCGCCTGATTTTGGGAAGTCGTCGACGGGTCTGGATGATCAGTTGATAGAACAGTATTACAATCAGTTGAGTCTTGATGGTAATGCTCATAACCAGAGGAATTTTGATATACCAATGTCGCCAGTTAATTTGCAGCATGTGAGAATCCCTCACCAACAGTCGTTTAGTCAAAGGTATAGTGAAATGGAATCCCCATGGAGTCCTGCTTACTACTCTCCAAGACATTATGGTAATGACTTTCCGAATTCACCTTCGTCTTCACGTTATCATAGTCCTTATGGTGATCAAATGGACAAAGGTTTCGATAGAGTTCCCCCGGAAGATTATTTTAGGCAGCAGAATGTTAGTCATCAGCCTCAATATGATCAGCAGTCCCCGTTACCAGATAATGTTGTATGGTTACCACCTACGCCTAATTCAGGCGATAAGGCTGGTTTTCCTGGTAACATACTTCATGGAAATGGTTCTCATCAGGTTGCTAATCCGTGTGTTGAATGCCCTCCTAGGCCTTTTTGTAATGAGGCTCACTCACATGAAAGAGGATGGATGTTGCATCAGTCAAGCCCTCGGGTTGAGGAACCTAGATCACATAACGCACCAAGATTTAGTGATCACTATGTTGTCGATGGTAACAGTATAAATGTGAATCTAGGGCACACGGCATATCCAGATGGGAGTCACGTGACATCGCAGTATGTCCATCATGAGGAACGTCCACGCTATATTCGTCACGGCCCTGAGTTTGCTAATGAGTTTATTCATGATCAAGCCATGGCTACTGGTTTTCCTAATGCTTACGGGGCTGAGAATCTTTACCACACACCATCACCTGGGCATGTGCCTGCGAATGCTTTGTGGAGAAATGGTCAAAGTCCAATGCATGGACATCCATCTTATGAAGCATCAGGTGCACCACAGCAAGAAAATGGTACATACAACCTAGGGTACATTAGGACTACAATGGAGTCTAGTCCTAGACTTCCAGTCGGGGTGGAGAATCAGAATCAGCAGCGCATACCAACTGAACCCGTCCAATACATGCCTGCACCTGTGCAATTTATGCATGACCCTGTCCAATTTACTCCTGTCCCAGTTCGTAACACTCCTGAACCCATCCATTTTACTCCTGAAGCTGTTCAGTTATCGCCCGAAGCAGTCCAAATGACTCCCGACTTGCCGAACAGTTTAATTCCTGTAGATCCAGTGACAAGGTCTGATCCTGCGCCAACTCCGGTTGATGATAGAGTGCTTCTTGAGTACACCTTGAGTACAGAAGCAAGAAATAATTCCAGTTGTAGAAAAGATGGTTTAGGTAGAGAAAAGATGGATTCACCTATCAAACAAATTATTGGGGATATGAATTCTGATCAAGACAATGCACCTGCTCCGAAAAACGAAAAACTTGTGGTAGATGGTCTGAGTCATGTACCTCAACCTCTTGAATCTCTAAAGAAATCAGAGTTAGAAGGTGCTGAGGAAGTGAAAGATTTAGCTCAAGAGAATGCAGCTTCTGCTGCTGGGGTTGATGCTAAAGTCAAAGAAGATGCCGTGCAGGAATTAGACGCAGTGGTGAGTAAAGGGTACTTGTTAGAGGTGGCAATTTCAACCCATTTTCTTATAAATGGGTTGATATGGGACCTTTGTTAATCTGGAATGGGTAAAAAGGGAACGGCTTGGGTTGGAAGTTGTGAAGTGTTTTTTAAAACATACAACTTCCTAAATTGCTTATTTAACAATTGAGATTCTTATTGTAATAATAATGTTTTTAATATCATGTTTAATACATTAGCTATTTACTAGAAGTGGACAAAAAAGTGTTTTCATGTCGACCCAACCCGACTGACCCGTTTTGGACCATACTAAAAAAAGGCCAGTTTCAACCCCCTGTTTTGCCAACTCTAGTACTAGGTATAAACTTTGAGCACGAGTTACTTATTCTCTTATGTCTGTTTATTTGTATTATAGGATGCACCTGTGGATTTGGAGTTGGATTCTGACAACGACACCCTAAGCAACACAAAGATTGAACCGACAAAGGCTGAGGAGGAAGCTTTTTCTAGGGGTTTGCAGGTTCTTTTCTAGCATCATTTATGTTTAATGTGCAACAAACAAATGGTATATCTGTAATTTGTTCTTACGTTCTTCATTAGACTATAAGGAATGATGATCTGGAGGAAATACGGGAGTTAGGATCTGGTACATATGGAGCTGTTTATTATGGGAAATGGAAGGGTTCAGATGTAGCAATCAAAAGAATTAAAGCCAGTTGTTTCGCTGGGAGGCCATCTGAAAGAGAACGTTTGGTATGATCGCGTTAATACTCTTTCTTCAGTCATTTTGGTTATAATTTTTAGTATCTGCTTGTTCGTTTATATACGTGTTCATAGTTGATCGCATTCAGTTGTAGCTCATGTGCACCCGTTATAACATGTGAATTCAGTGACTTTAAACGTAGCTTTTCCGTTCAATGAGTTGAAGCTGTTAATTATCAGTTTGCGTATTGAAATACCCTTTTGTGTTGAATAAAAAAAATTCTTGTAGACGAGAATTCGGTGTAACTACTTTAGTAATGATTGGTATGGGAATATAAGTAGTTTACTTGAAAAGAATTCTGTATGATTATGTTGCAAACTGTTTTGAGGATGGGGAGTGTGTTATACTAGTAATTTGGCTTTACTCGTTTCAAATTTTCTTGCTTCTCATCAACGATCATCATTGCTAATCTTATCTGGTCACTGGTTGTACAACAATGATTACTATGGTCTTTGTATTTATGATTTAAACGCTCAATAACCTATCAAGCATTATTTGTTCAAAAGATGTGATCAGTGAGGGTCTCTATAGATGATTTTTTAAGTATCTGATGAATCAAATCTTATTTATATTGAAGAAGACAGTTCTACCTTCATGAAGTAGGGTCAATTTTTTTTCTGCAAGTTCATAGCTGTCATCTTTCTATAGACAATCTCTTCAGTTACTCTAGCCATAAAACTGGATTAATCAATTTTTAATGTTTGATATACAAATGACTGATTTATGTAGGTCCTCCCTTTTAATCAATCTTGCATTTGGTTATACCTGCAGATTGCAGATTTCTGGAAGGAGGCGCTGATATTAAGCTCATTGCACCACCCAAATGTTGTCTCTTTCTATGGTATAGTCCGTGATGGACCAGATGGCTCTTTGGCAACTGTAACAGAGTTCATGGTTAATGGATCTCTTAAGCAGTTCTTACAGAAAAAGGACAGGTACCATTTATGATCTTCTGTGAATTTTCATGTTCTCATTTTCCCCTAGATTCTGAGTTCTTAGAATGCGTGTTTTCTGAAAAGCTATCATGATCTCACATCCTCTCGCTGTTTAGGATCTCTCAAAATAATTTCAAGATCCCTTTTCGGCAATTTTTAAAACAATTGAAAGCATTGATAGTGTTGATTTTGGTCTACAAGATTCTTTTATTTTATCATCGTTACTTTCTATCAAACTGGTCTCCAATCAAACATTGCATTTGTTATGGGATCTTGATTTGGTGACAGAACTATTGATCGGCGCAAGAGGCTTATCATAGCTATGGATGCTTCTTTTGGAATGGAATATTTACATGGAAAAAATATCGTGCATTTTGATCTCAAATGTGAAAACCTACTAGTCAATATGAGAGATCCACATCGACCAATTTGCAAGGTATGTAGTAGTGATCATTTTAGTAGTAGAAAGTAGCAACTTTATAGGGGTTCTATGTTGTTACTTTTACTAACAGGTCAATCTGGCGAAATGTAAAAAAGTTAGCAAAAACTGGAGTGGGTCAAAACTCACCTAAACTGTTTTTAAGTGCTTACAGTAAAATAAGTTTTACTATTAATTTGTTAATATTGTTTTTGCAGGATGTCAAATAAGTCAGTGATTTACGAATTTAATATAATGGACCAAAAAGTTTTGACTGGTTGGTGCAGTTTGTGTCTATGTAGCGATTGGACAGAAACGCTCAACTATGGCACAATTAGTTCCTACCTGACCCATTTTGACCTGCACATAAAAAAGTGCTTTTGATCCAGACCCATTTGACCCGCTACCCAACCTGCTTGACCTGCCCCATTTTTTACACTTCTAGTTAATTTACTTTCATTTTTATTTTTCCTTCGAGAATTTCTTGAGCTTTATGTATGTAGTCATCCGTGTAGATTGGAGATCTTGGCTTATCAAAGGTAAAACAACACACTTTAGTGTCTGGAGGTGTTCGAGGAACGTTGCCTTGGATGGCACCTGAGCTGCTTAGTGGCAAAAGTCACATGGTATCAGAAAAGGTATACCACAAAGTACCTAATTACTCTATTAACCCCCTTACCCCATAATTTTTACCTTGGAAATATAGCTCTTACAACACTAACTTTTCTTTGTACTTTTTTTTTTCTTTCTAGATTGATGTTTACTCATTCGGGATTGTCATGTGGGAATTGCTCACGGGAGACGAGCCGTACGGAGATATGCATTATGCTTCTATAATTGGTACTTCTTTCATTTTCATATCCATTTGTGGGTTTCCTTACATCATCAGGTTGAGGTGACAATTTTTCAACGTATTTACTACTTTACTAATGAACGAGTCATTTGGGTTTATGTTTTATTAATGGGTCGAAAGTCGCTAAAACTGTATTTTTCAATTAATAAAATCTCTTTTATCATGATAATTAGATTGTCATAGAAATTATATACCTTTTATAATCATATACCTACACTCATTAACTATAAAAAAGAAAAGCCTAAATTATTTGGACAAAAAGTGGTTCTGGGTGAACCCGACCGACCCGTGTTCACAGTACCAAAGAGTACGCTATCTGTTACTCAACCCTGCCTGACCAGCTCTTTAGGTCCCCTTGACCTTCAAGGTAAGAAAACTCTTAAACGACAGTTCTATGAGCATAACCCTTTCTGTATAAGATTTGATAGTAAGATATGTAATACTTGTTATCTAGCTGATAAATAAACAGAAAACAGGCTCTTAAATCATATAAAGTATGGTTGGAGAAAAAGGATTGTTACAAGTCAAAAATGACTTTGTGAATATGATGTTGTTTCTGTCTTGTAGGTGGAATCGTGAACAACTCATTACGCCCAACAATCCCGACATGGTGTGACCCTGAATGGAAAGCTTTAATGGGAAGTTGTTGGTCTGCTGATCCTGCAGTAAGACCATCTTTTTCTGAAATTTCTCAGAAATTGAGAACTATGGCTGCAGCCATCAACGTAAGATGACAAGTTTGTCCACATCTCATATTGGATCGATCCGAATTACAAAAAAGGACATCGATTACTCACTGAGTAGCTCCAAAGTGGTCATCACATACAATACTGCATGGGATTTGCAGGCTGAGACTTGAGAGTGGTTGCAACCCGTTATGGAATGCATCTGTATATAATAACTCACGAGTCGAAGGTATTATTGTCTTTTGTTTTAGCAGGCAGTAATATATTTAGCACCTCCGTGTAAAACAAAGATGATCATTCTTGATCTTATAATTTCCACATTATAATTGCATTATAATTGTATACCAATTGCAATGTAAGATTTAATTCGTTTTAACACAATGTACTGTTGCATCAACTGGAATAATATCTGTTAAAAGCATTAGCTGGTGTTAATTTTTCTACACCTCCAAATTATAATTTGCAGGCGTTATTCATACTGTGTTTTGTTGGTCATATTCAATCCACTAAAAATGAAATAAGGTTTATGTGAATTGAAAAATGAGGAAAACAAAACCAAGTTACCAATCATGACCACAAATTAAGTGTCACCGGTTAAAAGCTTACAAGAACGTTGCAAACGGTAAACTTTCTCTTGTAGCTGTTTACATGGTTTAAAGGAATGTGAGGTACAAATGACCTCTCTTCGTTTAACTCTTGTGTTTAATACAGCTTTTTTAATATGTTTTTCATATGGCTATTTAGTTAAACGTACTTCTTATTATCATTCATCATTTCTTATACAGATCCGGTGACATAATATTCAAAGTAATTTGTTATTTTACGATATATATTACTTTGTGCAATATATAATATTTTTTGTGACATGGACACCGTAGGCTATACTCTAGACTAGATGATGGCTTGACCACAACAAACTTGATAATGTTTCTAGATAAATTGACAAAACGAGTTTTAGCATATTTATGGTATGATCAAACTTAAAACATTGGTCGTTGTCATAAATAAAAATTGGACTACTACAGTACTACTTGCTGGACAAGCCTTAAAAGGTCAATTCATATGACCTCATTGATCCCTGCCCCACAACTGCCCTAATCCTTCGTACCTAATACTCTTATTTGGACTTTTAAATCATTAAAAGTCAAAGTTATCACTTGCCAATTTGACTTCCCCACAAGTCTACCACAGGCCAACTTGTTTTATATTCATGTAACGCAATATCTATTTTTCGGGCACAAATTGTATAAAAAGTAAATTACACCTGTACGTAATTTTTGTTGAAGTTACAAAAGAAAAAATAAATAATAATCTTAGCTTCCCAACTTTCTTCGACGCAAAAGACAAAAAAAATGATTTTTATCTAAAAAGAACACTTTTTAAATCTAAGTTTTTGAATTGAACATGATATTGTTCGATAATTATTAACATTAATTAATGTTTTTAGTTTGTAGCTTTAATATGTATCACTAGTAGTGTACACCAAGTGTCATATGACATATCCCTTAATTTTTGTAAGAGAACAAGATTAAACTAAAAAAACAATACATAGACTATTAATTTTAAAGATAAGGGAAAAGTCAAGTTTCTTGGATCCTTGAGGCAAATGGATTTGTTAGAAGATGAGTGTTGACAATTTTTATTTAAATAACTAAAGGACACAAATGAATTGAATACTAATGATAGTTTTTAATTGTCTAGTGCTTAAACGATCTTGGATAGTGCATGAATAGATACAAACAAGTTGATAACTTTAACTAAAAGCAACGGATTAGTTATTAATTTGCTGTCTTCTTCAAGGAATTTTTAATACATCGATATAGAGTTTTTAATCAATACTATTGTTTAACCATTGTATATTAAGAGAATGTTTAGTATATATATATATATATATTATTTTGTAGTTAATATTATTTCCTTTACCATAAACTACAGAAACGTTATTCAGTTATATCCTTGTTATGCATATTGAGTATGGATAGGAAACAAGATATAAAAGGGATCATTTTATTCATCCTTTACGCACAAAAGTAAAATATAAGAAACAAACAATTATTTTTTTCACAAAAAAAAGAGCTTTTATAATTGTTGTTTTAATAAAGAAAATTAGTTGTTGTTGGACAAGTAATTTGTTTCAAGTACTTTTATAAAAGTTATGCTTCAAAAATATGATTGATTTGATGGGCAAGGTATAAAAAAACATAAAAAAAAGGATAAATGTATATTGTTTGATGGGTTATAAAAATATTTTTGAAAAGAAGGTAGAAGAGATATATATAGTAGGAAAACAATAAAATATAAAATATATAAATAAAAATAAAAATATATATAACCTTTTATTAGTTTTCATCATGACATATGTACTTTGAGCCTTTGACTTGGGGTACGGCTTCTTTGACCCTAAAATCATTGCATAAACAAACATCGATCTTTCATATCTTTTTCTTAACAAACAAAATGGTAATGATACATATAAGTCAACATGTATCAGCACTAGCGACACGTTATTAATTCTTATTGTAATAGTTGGCTCCATATAATAAGTTGCATTCGTAACCAAATTCTTCATTTTGGTGAATCGTACATTTTTATGGGTATTAAACTATATTTTAATCTTTAAAAAATACATTTTCAAGATACCCTTCCAAAGTTTTTTCTTTCAGACTAATAATAATAATAATAATATAACAATAAATTATAAACAAGATGATGAAATGAAAACGCGGGGAGCTACAAACTACAAAGAGCCTCAATAGTTAATATGGTTAACTTTATTGACTTTTCAAGCCTTTAAAGTTTTAACCGAACAATGACGATGATGTAATCAAGTTTGACTTCTTTGGCTTCTTCTTTTTGTTCGATTGCTTTGATCTATATATTATTGTATGTTCGAACTTATAGTTCGTTATAATCATTTAGCTAGGAAAGTAATTATTCATTAATTTATATATATCTTTCTTCAACATATTGGAATGCTTTAATGCATGATTGACAAACTTAACAAAGAGAGGTAAATATATGATTACATGGTACAAATAAGTCAAGGCATGTATGTTGCTACCAAATACCAATGATATGCATATAAATGGTTATCTTTTTAATTAATAGATCGACATAGGCTCTAGAGTTCATACTTATCTCTAACTCCTTTCTAGATGATATAAGGCATGCATAGTATAAATCACACTTCCTAAGAAAAAGTTAAAAAGATAAACTTATTATTATTGTGTTAATATACATACATGCTCTAAATTAGTCTCGTATGCTGTTGATGTATGAATTGTAAAAGGGAAATCGACTTGTATACCACTATTTCTTACATGTATACCATTAAACGTGTTCTAGGGTATTGTAAGAACACGTTTGATAGTGTGTGAATCATCACGATTGTACAAGGGTTACTCCTCAAACGTCGTTGGTGAAAGGAAAAAACAATAAGAAAAAGAATCCCTGTGACCCCTTTTCTAGAATTGTTATCTAGTTTTGTGATCTAACAATGTTTAAGATGTTATAAATCGTCATCTTTATCAATGCATTTATGTTTCGATCTATTTCTAGTTATAAGTGGTTAGAAAACAATTTTTTAAAATAAAAACGATGTATATAGTATAAAAAAAAATAAAATATCATTATAATCAAATGTCGATCAACTGCTATGGCACTAATTGTTCGACACATTTCAACTAAATTAGTGATAGCGTTGGATCATTTAAGTGTATTTCAGGATTACGATTAAGAATGTATTAATTATTGGAATACATTGTTGGGGTTGTTAGCTTTACTAAAGAAAATTTCATAGGTTCTGCCAGTTCTATATCAATGGAACTTGTGGGAGTTGTTTTATATAAAATTTTCTCTTATTGATAGAAAAATTGAAAGAAGCAAAAACACTACGTTATAGTAATTTTTAGATAGTGGTAGATATACTAATATAATGCTAAGGGAATGAAATAAAGTAAGATAGGAATGGAGTTGCTGCCTGGATTTGATTTCCATTCGATCTTCTGGTAGCAAATGTACTTAACCCTTTGACACGGTGTACGACCTTTTTGACCCCCAAATTATTGCTAACCAAAAGTCAATCTTCATGTCCCCATGATTGACAAACAAAAAGGTCCATATATGGGACAATTAAGTCAACATATAATAGCCACCAAATATATAATGTCTTAAAAATCAGTTTATTGGGTCAACCGGTATGTTCATCGGTCCCGATCAATCCGTTCAAGCTACATAAACTAGAGATTTGGGGCAAAGCCACTTAAACACGTACAAGTCCCCTAGTTATTGGGCCGAGCCCACTAGATTTGATAAAAAAAAAATTTACGGTCGAATCTAGTCCGATTCTCAGTTCGACCGCAGTCGTTGACCAAGTCAATCAAGTCTGAAAAGCAATTGATTTCAAACGGAAATTATGAAAATCCCGATCGACCAATCGAACCGGTTATCAAAACATTGTATATTACTCGATCTGTCTCAAAATTATAGTTCATATTTTCTTATTTATTTGTTTCAATATAATTAATTGAATTTACTTGATAACCTTTAATGTATATATCACATAAAAAGATGTGTAAAAAGTACATATTATTTAAAAAAATAGATTGTAATAGATATGTTTTTTTAGACTGCGTATTTCTTATCTACAAATTAAATTTGAGACGAAGAGAATATAAGCTATTAATTGATACTGTATTATAGTCTTTTTAAGTCTCGTACAAGAGACGACTTAATGTAAAACATATTTAAATCTTCTTTTTTTTTCAAAAAACTAAAATATATATTAAAATGGAATTTCTATTCAACAAAGTTGAAAAGAACAAAGATCATACAATAGACACCTAGACAGATCAGAAAAACTAAAAAGCCAACACTAAAAAGTAAAATTTCTAAAGAAGAAAATTGTTACTCCAATAACATAAAAACTAATAAAGCTGAAGGAAAATGTAGAGTTGAAACTCATTCATTAATAATTTACACCAAAATAAGGAATATACTCAGTCGGCCTATAAAATTGCTTTATTAATAATACATGAGTGATCTTAGTAATAATAATTTAATTAACACGTAGACAATCTATCAAATATTATTTGTTAAAGTCGCTAAACTTTAAAGAAAAAGAAAATTAACAGGTCCTTGTAGATAGAGAGAAACCAATACGTTGACTCTCTTTTCTATAAATATGCTTCACATCCAACCCAAATTGTCACACACATTTATATCAACAAATTAAGAGAGATATAAATAGGGAGAAGAGTAAAAAAACTAACTTTTTTTTAAAGAACAATGGGAAGAGCACCTTGCTGTGACAAAACAATTGTAAAGAAGGGGCCATGGTCTCCTGAAGAAGATGCTATACTCAAAGATTATATCGAAAACTATGGTTTCGGTGGTAATTGGATAGCTCTTCCTCAAAAGATTGGTATATATTTTGAATTCTTTGCTCACAATATTTGCTTTTAAGTTTTTAATGATATGATTAATCTTCTTTTGTCTTGGATCATTTTTGGAGTTCTAACTTAACAATGATGTGCAGGCATAAATAGGTGTGGCAAAAGTTGTAGACTAAGATGGTTGAATTATTTAAGACCCAATATCAAGCATGGTGGATTCTCTGAAGAAGAAGATAACATCATTTGCAGCCTCTATATTAGCATTGGCAGCAGGTATAAATTAAGTTTCAACTATATTCAAATTTCCAAAAAAGAAAGAAAAACTCTAGCCAGCTAGTCTCATGATATATTCAAATGAAGTTCTTGGAATATATCTAACTTTAATGGAAAATCATATAGGTGGTCCATTATTGCAGCCCAACTGCCAGGAAGAACTGATAATGACATAAAGAACTATTGGAACACTAAGCTTAAGAAGAAGTTACTAAAAAGGCGCAAACAGTCTCAACCCAATCGGTACTCCATCTCGAGTGATGATATGAAAGATTCAAAAGCCATGGAAGCACTAAGCAATTCAGCTATTGAAAGGCTTCAACTTCATATGCAACTCCAAAGCCTTGTAAACCCTAATACCTCTAACTTTGCTAACTTCCCAATGTGGCCTTGCAAATTAAACCCTAATCAAGAACAGATGATTCGGAATCTTCATTTTTTATCTGAATACTCAAATCCCCCAATGATGCAACATTTTTCACATCAAATTACCCCTCAAAATATTGAACTTGATGCATCACCTAATAACAGTCTTCAACAAGCCTATTTCCCACTCAATAATACGATGGTCAATGAAATGGACAACTTAGTCAACGACGAAAGTAACATTTCTGGGTCATCGACGTCACATGTATCAGAACCAGATGATACAGAACAGCGAAGAATGGAATTACAGAATTTTTGGGTATTACAAGCTGAGATGGACAATTTTTTGGCCAACAAGAGAGCTAATACTGTATCACTAGATCAAGTACAAACCAGAGGATTCGACAATTTGAAGGAGATGGATTGTGCGAATAGCAGCATGTCTACTTGGTCTTCTAATGTGTTTGATTGGAGTATTCTCGACTTGGATAATTAATCCTGAATAAGCCAGTTATAAAGAATCCAAGACAGTGCAATAGTTGCTAGTATACACTAGCTAGCAATAATAATAATAAGATGGTTAGAGAAGTGTAGTTCTGGATAACTATTGTACATATATGTTTATCACTTCCTTTCACCAATGTATAGTAGGAACTAGGTGGTTTATTAAGCCGTGCTAAACGCGGCCCATAATAAATTATATTTATTATATTATATTGTCTATTTTTAAGTCAAATAAAGTATAAATGATATAAACTTCAACTTCATGATAAAAGGTGTATAATTTCTGTAAAGCGCCAAAAGCAATAACACAAAAGTTCAAAAATTAGATTATATGGATTGATTAAAATCACCATCTCATTGTAAACGCGAGCTTGATTTTGTTGCAAGAAAGATTTTTTGGTTAGAATTATATGATGCCTTCCTTAACTGCAAGTCTACATTACTTGTTGATGAATATTTAGCAACAAGTTTATTTAAACCTGCATCATAATAATTTTGCTTTAAATTTTATAATTGCACTGAACATATTTAATTAGTTTTCAGAAGATAACTTATTCATATAAAAGGACGCAAGTTTATATCATAACCTGATTCAGTTTAAAGGGGAAAAGAAAGTCGTGAATCACAATAATTAGAGTCAAGACCTATTATAACTTTTGACCATGTAGCTTTTGAGTAATGGCACACATCTAGTCTAATAGAATAGAAGTATTATACACCTAGCTTATAACCTTAGTCAAATACCTTAACTACCCCTGTAAAATTACAAATTTACAATGATAACATCTTATTTTTTCATGACACCGTACGGAACAGTACCACCATTTCAAACCTAATACATAAATTTTTTCATAACAGTTTCTTCTATCTATACCGCAATTGAAACACTTAAAAGAGAATTTGGTATTCAAACTGACAAACAAGCATCGGTGATCTTTATCCCAAATTCTCTTCTTAACTTATGGAGTAGTATGTTACTATAAATAGATATATTTATAAACTTTAGATATTAAATAAATAAACAATGAGCTTCAAATCTCATCTAATAATTATATATAACAACATATGGTGAATATAAGCCACCAACAAATATTAGAAAAAAAAATATTTCTAAAGATATATATATCACCTAAAACAAATATTATTACATATGTACCTTATAATTCTTTAGCAAATCTTTCTATCATTTTCATATTTCAACCGCTTACCATCAATTAGTATGTAAACACATAAACCATAACTTATACGCCATTCATATTGTGTCACATCCAAATAAATAAAACATGAAGATAAATCCAGATGTATCGGCTTGATTTATGAAAAAATAATAATTAATAAAATATTTATGAAAAAAGATGTAGCGGCTTGATTTATGTCACATCCAACTCTAGTGTAGACTTTCTTCCAAAAAGTTGTATTGACACTGTCCAACTGTCTTATGCCACATGGTATTTACAGAAAGGTAGAAAGTAAAAAGAACCTTCTTAGGAAGATACGCACTTTCAAATGTTAATTACTATATTAGGACTTCAAGTTCTAGATCAATAACTAATTTTCCAAGATCTTCAATGAATCACCAATCAATTGGGATTAGCATGAGACGGACTCTCTTGTAAAACCGGTACTATAGACGTCATAGGAATGCGCGCATATGTATACTAAACGTACGCACATGTAAACATTAGTATGTAATATTGTCTATGTTTTAGATGGATAATAAAAAAAAATCGATCAAACACTCGAATGAAAAAGTCGGGGTTTTTTTTTACATGTGCAGATAAAATCGATTTTCATTACCTCATTCATGATCATTGCCCCACGATGGCCCTAACCTTTCATATATAGTTCATATACTTACTACGTACGGACTCTCATATTGACATTCTAGGTAATTATACAAGTCAAACATACCATGCAATCATTAGTTGAATAATTGACTACTTCACCCATCTTCACCATATGCCAAATTGTTTTCTTTCCTAATAGGCATTGTATAGAATTACTTTTAAGAAAATATAGAAAGGGAGTTGCATGTTTTCAATGCTATTATATATTCCGTTAGTTTATATTACGATATGTGTTTTAGTAAAAGATAAATTTCATGCCAATCTATTTATTTGATGCATAAAGCTAATGGATTTTGTTAGGATGGCGTTGACATTTTCACTTTAGTAAATAAAAATGATTTGTGTAAATTGAATAATTTATTTGCGTAAAGTGTAAGAGACTATATATATAACAACAATTTGGTTAATTTATATAAAGCAACGGGAGTTAGTAGATAATTAGGTATCTACTTCAAGGAATTTTATTTTATACATATCAATCTAGAAAATATGTTCTTTATTCATTTAACACTCACGTATAATTATATTGTAGTCAATTTTCCTTTTTTCAACCCTAGTGAGGAACATAGACTTCCTTCGGTTCACATAGCCAAAGTAATCTGATCATTTAGACTTCGAGATCACTTGGTTTAAGATACTTGACAGAAAATAAACAAATCATGGGTGTGTATTTATTGAGTTAATAGATAAATACATAATTCTACTTTGTTAAAATGTTCAACTAATTTGCTAGACTAGTAATATGTTCAATTGAATTACTAAATTAAAATTATAAGTTAAGTAGTTTAATCTGTGTTATAATTACGAATGTATAATAATTATAGTTAAGTAACCTACATATTGTAATTTATTAAGTTCAGTTAAGTCAAACAAAGTAATAGTCCTGTAATTCATTTCTTTCTTCCTGTCAACCACGACGACAGACACGATGCGAAAAATTCAGACCTATCCAAGCATTTTCACAAACTATAAATAATGTATATGTCTATTAACCCATATATATATATATAGGGGAGGGATCAAGAGGGGAGCAAAAAAATTAGGGAATGAGGGAAGCAAATCTCAACTCTTAATTTCATCATAAATGAATATTGTTAACATTCATTTGTGATGAATGTTAATCAAAATTTAACATTCATCATAAATGAATGTGAAAAACGTTTTTTTATAAAAAAATCAAGGGCTAAGATTTGCTTCCTTCATTCCCCAAAATTTGAAGCTTCCCTATGGATCCTTCCCCTATATATATATATATATATTTTCTCTTTGTTGGCATGATAGTGTGTTATTCAAATTGGCCGTTACCAATCTGGATTGAACCAATTATATAATTTAATCTAGCATTATATGTAAAATCTTTTCTTCCAAGTTTTACTAATAAACGTAATTTAAGAAACAAAGTTCTCAACCCGGAGGATATTAAAAAGGTGGGAGAGAAAAAGGCTCACATGGGTTAACTTACTTACTTTCCAAAACATCCAATTCAACAATGGCAAATGATGTAATCAAGTTGGACTTCGACCCTTTATGTCTGCTTATTTTGTTCAACTTCAACTGTCTTGATTAATGAAATGAATACCATTTTAATTTGTTAGACAAAATGATTAATCATTAGGATGTCTCAATACCTTAATGATTGATTACAGTGATATACGATTAGAGACGGGGTAATTGTGATTATAGTTTTTGCAATAGTTTCTATATATCCATCTAGCCATTAAGAGCACGTACAAGACTTGATCATCATGAGCGCTTTAATAACATTTCTTCTTTACGATACACGGCATAAAAATTGATACGCGAACTACATGTCTCTTGACTTCTAGAAAACATATTAATAATCTTTTATTATTAATTGGAAACAAAAAAAAATAGTCAAAAACTACAAATGGAGTTGCTACCAGGATTTGACTTCTATTCTTACGGTAGGAAATGTACTTAACCCTTTGTCATGCATGTGGTACGAGTACGACCTTAACTTCTGACCCAAAAAAAATATTGCTTTAACTAAAAGTCAATGTCCATATATTTCTTTATGATCGAAAAATATGTTGTGAAATAAATATAAATATACATAGTCAATATATCATAACACCAATAATATCAAATGTACTTAACCATTTGTCTTCTTATATAATGTTTAGATAAAACATATTATGAATTGAATCTCCCTCTCGTATTATCTAAGGTAAATTAATGGAGATACATATATGAATATATAAATATTTCCAGTGTAAATGATCCCGGCCATAATATACATACAGAGCTGTGTGTGCAGTGTGTGTGTGTGTGTGTTCGTGACAAAAAGAGAATATAAAGCTGAAACAAAGATAAGAAGAAGGCTTGATTACCATCTTAATTAATAAATGTACGTGAGTCAATATATTGATAAGAAATATATTTATATAAATGTTTTGTGTGAGTGAGTAACTTTACTGGATATTTTCGTTGTTTTCTGCTTGTTGTATTTCCATGGACATCTTTGTTTCCCTTCCTAATTTTTTCTTGTACATAATGTTTACTATTTAATTTTTAATTTAAGGAAACAATATTATATGTCACATGGAAACACAAGTCAGTGAGATTGACCAATCAATATAACCCACGTATAAATTTGTGCTTCAATTATTGTATTTTTTTTAGGGTTTTCATCTTCAGTTTTCGTTATTATTTACATGCATGCGAATAAATTTAATCATATATGAATAATAAATTAAATATGTCAGTTGATAGTTCTGCTACACTCGATTATCTTTATCAAACTATTCTGCCATTTTTCATGGGCTTTTTATGTATTTAAAGGAACTGTCTTAATTGGCTTAATTTAATTATGGTTTTGGGTTGAAAAACATGAAGGAATAATTAGAAAAGAGAGAGCAGCCAAGGACAAGAAGTTTGCAGCGCTTTTAATTCGATTAGATTAATTCTTAAGCTTTTGCTTTTCTTTCTTTTAGTGGACGTACAGCTAACTATGGTTGTTGGAGTAAATATAATTGTTTAGATCTTTTTCCAATTCTAGTTACCATTTTAGCCTAAATTGTATAAAACCTCCGGTGTATCCGCAAAAACCTTAAACTCAATAATATTATCCTTAAATTCAATAATATTACTTCGGATCTATTGAACTTTAAGACAAATTCCAAATGAGAAACTGATATATGTTTTTAACTTATTAAAAGTTAGAACCGGACCGAACTTAAGACACTTGTTATTTTTATCACAAAATTAATACGTACACCCAGTACAAGAAACAGGCAACTGTGACAGAATTTTGCGACGGGAACCTATCTGTGGCAACCTTGCAACGCATTTGCCACAGTTCTGCGACAATATCAAGCAAGAAAAGAAGTCAAACATTTGACTAACTTTTGTGACACATTACTGTCAAATTTGCGACAGCTATTAAAAGTCAAACTGTTGACTATATTTTGTGACAGATTAGGGTCGAATTTGCGACAACTTAGTTGTAAAAATAATAATATGAAATGTACGAAGTTAATCTGTCGCCAAATTAAAATAAAAATATTAAAATTTCAAACAGTTGACCGTATTTTGTGACAAAGTAGTGTTGAATATGCGACAACTTATATATCAAAATAATAATCTAAAATTGTGTGTAGCAAATTGATCGTAAATTTAAGTAAAACAGAAAAGAAAAGAAAAAATGGTCATCGCAAATCTGTTGCAACCAATTCTCTAAGCTTAACCCCTGATCCATATAAATGTAGCAAATCTGTCACAAACAATGAAATTGCTACATAATTACTATGACGACACAAAACAAATACGAACATGATTTAATTTGAATTTATATAAGTCTAGCATAAAAAATATACAAATATAAACATTTGAATATGTTTATTGGTATGTTGGTATAACTAGTAGCAAACATTCATAGTTCTTACAGTCGACGTTGATATATAGATTATATATATGTATATGTATATATTATTCCGATTTATATTTTTTATGTGCTACTTTAGTCTTTAAACATATAGTAATATGAAAGAAAATGTGTGCGCATGTTTTGTTAAACACAAATTTTAAAAAATAAAAATTAAATAGCTTGTAGTAAATCCGTCACAAATACGAATAGGATTGCTATGAAACCTTTTGTGTTGTTGCATTATCTTGATCATAAAAGCATACATAGAGACATACAAGAATCGACTATGTGTTTATGTAACTGTAGCGTATAAAAAAAACAAAATATTTAAACATGTTAATATATTTGTTGGTACGTATGCCTAAAGTACTAACATAATTTATATACTACTCTTTATACATCTACGTTGATATAAATCCATACTTATATATATGTATATATATGCATTCACTGTATATTGCGTATTTATTTAAGGATATAAATATGTATAATAGTGTGTGTGCATATTTTGTTAAAAATAACTTTCATAAAAAATAAATAGAATATAGGTTGTAGCAAATCCATCACAATTGCAAATGAGAATAGAAAATTTTGTGATAATTGAAAAATCAATCTCAACTCTTCATTTTATCAAGATAATAAAACTTTTACATTTTTAAAAAATGAATATCTCAAAAATGGTTAGTCAACAAATTATAAAAATTGCACCATGTGATTTTTGGTGGGTTTTGAAAATGATCATCACATGTGATAGTTGGCTGGTATCGCATATGATAGTCGTTTTCAAAATCCATCAAAAAATGAAAGAAAATATTCATCAAAGTATATCATGTGAGATGTTTAAACGAAAAGAAAAAAACTTGTTTTTATGTTGTAATTTTTATAATTTTTTGACTAGCTGCTTTTGAAATATTTAAATTTAAAAAACGTGATGAAAAATTGAAATTTTGTCAAATGAAGTTCTCTTATGAATTCTTCTATTCTTACAAAAAAAAAACCTGCACTCATTTGAAATCCCTTTGATACTAAATTATTTTCTTTTCAAATATTAGAACATAAAACATAAAAGAAAAAATCGCATGATTGATGACCGACTCTCAGATGGCCCGGATGATGCACAGGATTATATTACGTCTTACGTTAGGTTTGATTTCGTCTACACATTTTAAGCTTTAAAAGATCAATTTAATTATAATACGAGTATGTAAATGCTAAAATTAACTTATTTTTTTATTGACAATGATTTGTAAATCACCTTTTTAGTAGTAATATTTTGAGTGTGGGAAGTGATAATATTGCTTTTTAGTGTTCTGGTAAGAATACTAGAGTTGAAAATTGGGGAAAGTGAAGAACACTGAATTTAATGTTCTCACAATTTTTTTCAAGTTAATATTTATATTTGAAAAAAAAAACATTAAAAGTTAGCGTCCCATGCTGGACGCTAACCAATAACACTGTCGGAAAGTGGGGAACACCGTGTGACGGTGTTCTCTTAGAGTATCTCCCCGTGTACTCTTAGGGTATCTCTAACGTATGGACCAACCATTGCATCAAATTTAGTGTAAAATAAAGAATCTTTAAGGAACAGTTTGCATCAAATGTGATTTATCTTCAACGTATGCACCAAATATCTACACCAAACTAATAAGAATATTTACATATTATCCATAAACTATTTTATTTTATTATAATTTAGTACATATAATAAGTTATATCATTATAAAGATAAAGTTCATTAAAAGCCGACCATGGATATAACATGTTTATTTTGTAGTCTAACAAATATCATTACAACAATAAGCATTGGAAACAATGTGTATATATGTGTAATTGTAGATAATAAGTGGAAAGTTTGGTATATTATAAAATATAAGTATTTAAAAGAATGATACATTGGATATAGTATAAGTTTCAAGTTTTATTAGAAGCAAAGTATAACGTATACAAACATATTTTATATATATATATAAATTTAAAATGAATCTCTTTGTAGATAAAGTATAACGTATAAAAACGAATTGAACAACTAATAGCGTTTATATTTGTAAGTTTCGGACTTATATAATAAAATTATTTTTATTAAAAGGATTAAAATGAGAATTTCGTACAAAGGTTTGATGTTGTACTAAATTTGATATAAATTTTTTAAAATTTTAAACAAATTTAATGATTTGATTGGAGAAAAATATTTACATTAAAATATTAATTTTAATATTTTAACACATATATCCGATATGAATAGTGTGTTAGGAAATTTTGTTTTTTTAGTGTAACACGAAAATAAAAATGTTACAATTACCAATTAGTTGTAGAGTAGTACTCATAATAATAGCAGTAATGATAATAATGATAATAATCTGTTTTACTAACCTTTTAATTTTTAATGTTACCTGCATTCTTTGAATGTTAATAAAAATTTAATTTCCCCACAAAATTCTCCGCTCATACCCTGTTTTCCCTCTCTCTCACGCCTAAACCCGTATCCACAATCCCCCATCCCACAAACCCTAGCCGGCTTCACACAATAGCAGCCGCCGTTCGCCACTTTTGCTGTTGCCGAACCGCCGCTGTCGTTGGTGAGCACCGCTGCAGCCGCCAGTCACCACCGCTTCAGCTGACGCGTTGCCATCTCTGCAGCCGTCGGTCACCATCGCTTCAGGTTTGTTTTTTTTCTTCGTCTTATATTTGTTGTATCTTGACTATAACAAGAATGTACTTATGCGTGTTTGTACATACATACACACGTGTGTGTATGTATACTAATTAAGTAGTTATAGCATATACTGATCGTGACCCCCATGAAAAGAAGCTCAACTTACTCCACTTTTTTATGTACGAGATGTTAAATGTAGTATATTTTGTACACTGATCGAAACATCTAATTTCGATTGAACTGTGGATAATTTTCATGATGTATTTTATGTAAAATGTGTATGTACATGTCAAGTTTATTTCTAATAAGCTAGACACGGATAACCTGAATATCGACTATCTCACCCGAATAACACTCGTATATATGTGTCAACTGATTATGTGTTTATGATTTGTAGTTTGAACAATTGACAAGGACGATGTAGGAAATTACGTTAGAAAGAGATGGAGAAAGGCAAGATAGATAACGTTGAACAATTCACAGTTTACTGAACTGAAAATAAATTGGTGACACTTTAAACCACCTGGTGGGTGGTGGGCTGCCACCTTTCCATGGACATCAAAACCACAACACAATTAGCAAATCTCCTGCAACTTTGCATCGACAATAAATCCCATATAAATGGAAAACTCATTCATGCTCGTATCATCCGGACTGGTCTCTTTACTGACACATTTTTATCAAACCGCTTAATTGAACTGTACCACAAATGTGGCCGATTAATAACTGCATACCAGGTGTTCGATAAAATGCCAAACAGAAATCTCTTTTCATGGAACGCAATGTTAAGTGCTCATTGTAAGGCTGGTGATATAGACCAAGCACATAAACTGTTTGATAAAATGCCTGAGAGAAACGACGTGTCATGGAACACTTTGATCAGCGCATTAGTTCGTGGCGGGTTGGACTGGAAAGCGTTGAGTTTGTATAATGAGATGAACCGAGCTGGTTTCTTGCCGACAAATTTTACTTTAGCGAGTGTTTTTAGTGCGTGTGGGGCGGTGACGGGTTTGAAATGTGGACGTGTGTGTCATGGGTTTACAACTAAGATTGGGCTTGATAAGAACGTTTATGTTGGTAATGCTTTGTTAAGTATGTATGCGAAGTGTGGGGATGTTGGGAATGCGGTGAAGGCTTTTGAGGATTTACCTGAAGTTAACGAGGTTTCTTTCACAGCAATGATGGGGGCGTTAGGTGAAACCAATCATGTAGAACAGGCTTTTCAAATGTTTCAATCAATGCATAGAATTGGGATAAAGATTGATGCTATATCGTTGTCCAGTGTCCTTGGTGTGTGTGCTAAAAGTGGGATTGATGGGTCGGGGTCTAATGTGAATGGGCAACAACTTCATGGCCTCACAATTAGACTTGGGCTTGAAAAAGATTTACACTTGAGTAATTCATTGTTAGATATGTATGCTAAAGACGGAGATATGGACAGTGCCGAAATGATGTTTAATAATTTGCCTGAAGCTAGTGTTGTTTCCTGGAATGTGATGATTGGTGGTTATGGCCAGAAAAACCAAATTAAAAAGGCAATAGAGTGTGTGGAAAAGATGCAAAGTTTTTGTTTTGAACCAGATGAAGTGACCTACATTAATATGCTGACCGCGTGTCTTAAAGCAAGAGATATTGAAACTGCACATGAGATATTTAATAAAATGGAATGCCCTAGCCTAAGCTCTTGGAATGCTTTGCTTTCGGGATATTCCCAGATTGGAAAAGATAAGGAGGCTGTTAGGGTTTTTAGAAATATGCAATTTTGTAACGTTAAAGGTGATAGAACAACTTTTGCTATTATTTTTAGCTCATGTGCGTCTATGGGGCTTTTTAAAGGTGGGAAACAAATTCATGCAGCTTCGGTGAAGAATTTTTTTGATGATGATATTTTTGTTGCAAGTGGACTTATTGGGATGTATTCTAAATGCAATAAGATAGATTTGGCAAGATGTGTATTTGATAGAATAAAAGAGCAAGATGATATAGTTTGTTGGAATTCTATGATAGCAGGATTATCATTCAATGATCTTGATAGCGAAGCGTTTGTGTTATTCAAGAAAATGTTGAATAGCAATATGCATCCTACCCAATTCTCTTATGCTACCATACTAAGTTCTTGTGCGAAATTGTCATCTATGTCACAGGGGAGACAAGTTCATGCACATGCCTTAAAAAATGAAGTTATAAATGATGTTGTTGTTGGAAGTGCTTTAATCGATATGTATTCAAAATGTGGAGAAGTAGATGAAGCAAGATTATTTTTTGACACAATGTCCGTTAAGAACACGATTACATGGAATGAAATGATTCATGGGTATGCACAAAATGGACGTGGAGAAGAAGGCGTTTCGCTTTATGAAGCAATGATCCGATCGGGTGAGAAACCAGATGCCATAACATTTATTGCTGTTTTGACTGCTTGTAGTCATTCGGGGTTGATTGATTATGGGATTATGATATTTAACTCAATGCTGCAAGAACATGGAGTGGAAGCGCTTTCTGACCACTACGCTTGTATATTTGATTCTTTGGGACGTGCAGGCCGGTTTAATGAAATAGAGGTGATATTAGATAAGATGCCGTATGTAAATGATCCAATATTATGGGAGGTTCTTCTTAGTTCTTGCAGATTGCATTTAAATGTAAGTTTAGCAAGAAGAGCAGCAGAGGAGCTTTTTAAGTTGAACCCATATAATTCTGCTCCTTATGTGCTTCTAGCTAATATGTATTCTTCACTGGGTAGATGGGATGATGTGAGGGATATTAGAGAGTTAATGATTAGAAAGCAGGCTGTAAAAAGTCCGGGATACAGTTGGCTTGAACATAATGATGGAATTCAAGAATTCAATATTGATGAAACATATTGTTTATGTGGGTGATAAGGAAGATAAAGACGATAATATGAGATTGAGATTACCAATCTTCATCTATCAAGATCAGCATGCCATCATCAATCAAGATAAAGACAAAATTGATGAAGCTCAAGAAAGTGTAGCTTCTGCTGCTGTGAGTGATGCTAAGTCAAAGAAGAAGCTGTTCATAAACTAGACGCAGTGGCAGTAAAGGGTACTAAGGTTTCAATTTCAACCCATTTTATCATGAATAGGCTGATCAGGGATATTTATAATCTTAAGCGGGTTGAATGGCTGGGACAATTTTGTTTTAGCTAACAAGGGAATGATTCGAATGCTGCTGGCGTCGGTGACCACCGCTGCCGCCGCCAATCACCACCGCTTCAGCCGAGGCGTTGCCATCTCTGCAGCAGCCGGTCACCATCGCTTCAGGTTTGTTTTTTTTTTCTTGCCTTTGTATGTTGACTACTGCAACTATTTATATATACAAGTATGTATATATGTGTGGTTGTATATAGATTGCATGTCAAGTAACATCTACATAGATTGCAGCTTAAATGTTCTAGTAACTTCTACATAGATTGCATGTCTACTAATGTTTAATGCGTTTCTTTTGGATTTTTGTTATTGTAATTTGAGCAAACTTATGTGTTTCTGAAACTATTTATAAACCAGTTGTTTAACTCAATTTCAACCTTAATAAGGTTGATTCTTATCTCCTCAACACTCATAGAATCGTAGAGTTAACTTGCAAACATTTTTGTAGTATTGATCATAATAGCCTTCAGTTTGTACCAACTTTTCTTTTAGTCTTGTAGTCATATTTATGTAGATCACATTCTTGAATTTTAACGTCTATTTCTTGCCTTTCCTTCATTATAACTATAAATGATATATGATCTATGATATATGTAATTTTTAATTAAAAAAAACATAGTTATAGCATATACTGATCGTGACCCCCATGAAAAGAAGCTCAACTTACTCCACTTTTTTATGTACGAGATGTTAAACGTAGTATATTTTGTACATTGGTCAAAACATCTAATCTCGATTGAACTGTAGATAACTTTCATGATGTTTTATATGTAAAATGTGTATGTACATGTCAATTTTATTTCTAATAAACTATACTCGGATAACCCGAATAACGACTATCTCACCGGATAACAATCGTATACATGTGTCAACTGATTATGTGTTTATAATTTGTAGGTTGAACAATTGACAAGGACGATGGAGGAAATTACGTTAGAAAGAGATTGAGAATGGCAAGAGAGATCACTGTTATCCTAAGAATTGGACAACTATAAAAAAGAAAAGATGAGAAGCTTGCGCGATTTTTGTAATGATTGTTTCTAGGCCCCTCTCTCCTCCAAGCCCTCCTAACTTATAGACTAGTGTAATAGGTTAGATTTCAAAAATACTTTGTGGATAACATTGTCTGAATTTTAAACTTCCATACGGTAACTTTTGTTTGGATGTTTTGTATTTTGAAACTCATTATTTTCTTATTTTCTGTATATTTTGGGTTCTATTGAGGTATTAAAATTCCGAGATTTTTTGTAATTGAAAAGTAGGAAAATTGGAAAAATACCTGATTTCTGACTTTGTTTTACAGAATTCTGTAATTTTTTGCACAGAATAGTGACGCATACTGTATTACTGTTCAATATATATGAAAGTAATCCATCGAAAAATCCGCTAGGTCTGTCGCAAAAAATACTTTATAGTGTAATGTACAAATCCGTGGCTAATAAGTTGGTCGCAAATCCGTCATTTCACAAAATTACTGTCGAAGTTGTTGCTATGTTTTGACTTTTATAAATTTGAAAACTCATTTCAAACAGTTTTGTGACGGCCTCTATCTGAAAGAAATCTCTTTATTCGTAGCAAACCGTTGTCACAAATGACACTTGCAACGTATTTTATACTCTCAGCAAAAACTGTTGTAAATCTGTCACAATATACCTACAGCGACCCATTTGTGACGAAATTTCTGTCGATATAGCTCCTTCCTGTTGTAGTGAACTGTGGGTAATAATGGAACAAGACACGAGGTTAGCGACAAACAAAGAGCATGGAGTTTTCTTTCTTGATTTTACTTGCACCATTATCTTTAACCGATTAAATAATTTTTTCCCCAGAGTTTACTTTAACCTATCAATGTTTAAAGATACCAAAAAGATATTTGCGTAGTTGTTTTGTCTGGTTGTATCTTTTATTATTATGTGCGCACTTCAAAATTCAAATATTCCAACGTCCAAAATAAACGTTACATATAACATCAGTTATTTATTCGCTACTATACGAAAATGTTTACTTTTTTATTTGTGTCCAACATACAGTTTGATATGCCATTAAATTAACGTTAACGGTTAACATTTTCTACATATAATATAACAAAAATTTCTGAATATTAGTTAACTTGAGAAAGGAGTCATTATTAAGCTATCATCTAGAAACTAGAATAGAAATATTTCGAAGAAATTTAAACATATAATTAAAAGATAATTAACCTAGCTATATTGTACTTCAAGTTGTCAAAAAGACACCAAAATCCTAGAAGTATATGACCTTTTTTTCTTTAAATATACATCAAGCCAACCCTAATATTCATACCCACTATAAATCTTGGGTCTTCTCATAAACATTTTCCACAAACAAGCCAGACGCCAAGAGAGAATAGAGAGAAAATCGAATTGAACACAAACACGCGATCTATTGATAAAGAAAGATGGGAAGAGCACCTTGTTGTGACAAAGCAAACGTCAAGAAAGGACCATGGGCTCCTGAAGAAGATGCTAGACTCAAAGATTACATCGAAAAGTATGGTACAGGTAGCAACTGGATCGCTCTTCCTCAAAAGATCGGTATGCATCGTTGTTGTTCTTTTCTCCTTATTAATTAAGATATGTTTACATCCGACACCGTTCTTGGAGTCATAAACCTAGATAAACAATTATATGCAGGGATAAAGAGGTGTGGAAAAAGTTGTAGACTCAGGTGGTTGAATTACTTAAGACCTAATATCAAACATGGAAGATTCTCTGAAGAAGAAGACAACATCATTTGCAGCCTCTATATTAGTATTGGTAGCAGGTACTAATTAATTACTCTCTCTTATGTGAAAGGTTATGGTCAGGTTCCATGTTTCAACCAAAGTTTGTTTGTCCTTTTTACTTGTACATGATGCTTTTGTTTGAAGAATATAACCTATGTCAAAACATGCTCCAGTTTCTTGTTGATTTATGCTTCCTATACCCTCAAATTTTGTTTAGTTCCTTTGTACTTATTTATGGGCTAAAAAATCACTTGTAAAATCAATTAGGTGGTCTATAATTGCTGCCCAATTACCTGGAAGAACTGATAACGACATCAAGAACTATTGGAACACAAGATTGAAGAAAAAATTGCTTGGAAGACGCAAACAGTGTAACGCTAGTAGGCTAACTGGTTCGACCCAGGATCCGAAAGATGGAAATGGAATGGAAACCCTAAGTAGTTCTGCTATTGAAAGGCTTCAACTTCACATGCAACTCCAAAGCCTTGAAAACCCTAATTTTGCTGATTGTGCTAATCCGACGATGTGGCCTTGTAAGTTGAATCCAATTCAAGAAAAGATGATGCAGGATCTCCAAACTCTAAATGCATCTTCAAACCCGTTCATGATGCAACATGTTCTACCTGCTTCACCTCAAAAGGTTGAACTTTATCGACCTATAAATGACCACCAAGAACATTTGTACACCGTACCACGTAGTATGTTGATCAACCAAATAAACAATTCCATCAATGAAATCAATGTTGGGTCATCAGCACAGGTTCAAGAATCAGATGCTATAAAACAGCCAAGCACGGAGTTCCAGCAGTATTTAGCATTTCAAGCTGAAATTGACGAGTTCTTGAGAAACAAAGGAGCTAATAATTCTCTATCACTAGATGAGACACAAGTGAACGATTTTGACTGTTTCAAGGACATGTATGGTCCCAAAGACATGATGACTTGGTGGTCTAACGAGTTCGATGCAAATTCAGCTTCTTCAAATTCCTGGAATTCAGATGGTGCGACCTTTGAACAACAACAATGAGAAATATAGTACTAGAGCAAGTACAATTAACGGTATTGCAATGAAAACTAAAAGGTATTGGTGTGTCAGTTAAGGTTTATTCAAAATTTAATTATGATGATAAAGTGGAGGAGATGGAGGACTGGTAAATGATATGTTGTAAGTTTTTGTAATAATAATGTTGTCTTTCTGGTTGTTCTATCAATATATACAACGATGAACATACCAAAGGCCATTAAAATTTACTGAAGTTAATTTCTAGCCACTTGCTAATCTTTAATGAAATTACCCCATGCAAACAAAAATACTAAGGCCATTAAATTTGTTGACACAGTGCAATCGACGATCTTTGTATTAATAAAAAGACAATAAGCAAAGAGCAATCTACACGGACCAAATAGAGTTGTCAATGACAACAACACGCGTGTAATTCAGGGTAGAGCGGCGTTGAATTGTCAAAAAAACTGGACCAGAGTCAATTCAGCTTAAAGAGATTGAATACCAAGTTTTTGGGCCTATCTGAAAGCCCAATTCGTTTGGAGTCGCTCGGCATTTATTCAGTTAAGGATTAGACAAAATGCAAATCATCAATATTTCCTGTATAATCAAGTTTGATCACAATCTGGTCTATCTATATCTTCTATATCTAGCATATAATGCATTTTGAAAACATTTAAGATTAAGACCTTAATACTTTTAAATATAAATTGTATTATTTTTAAATTGTAATAATTTTATTTTTTTACATACCTTTTCACTCTTATCCCTGATACCATATATCGAATCTCCTACTTTACACACCGTGTTTTAATTATCAATTCACCATCATTAATAATACATCAATAAATAATAGACATAATATATAATTATCGTTGAGTTACAAATTATAATAAGTATTTTATATTTCATTGTATAGCGTGAATATTATGCTAGTCATATTGACACATCTTATAAGTTTACTTATTAGAAGTAATAATCTATACAACATCGGATATCTAAGAGATTTTCTTATTCATAGAAAGAAGATAATTTTCGATCGATTTTGCACATTTAGGGATTATTAGTGCCTTTTTTGAAACATTGATTATTCATAGATAATATTATAATCTTGACGATGTAGTTGTCAACTTTTTTCTCAGTATATGATAAATTGGATATCATAATCTTTCTAGATAGGTACCTTTTTATCTAATTTCTAATTTTTACAATATCTTACATTTTAGATAATTATCTTCCTTTACGAACAAATTTAATTAATAACTCAACCGGAGATACTCAACAAATTTTAGGTAGCATATATATGTCTCATATTTATGTTTATGTACAAAGGGTCTCATGTTTATCTATAAAGGATGGATTCAAATAAAAAAAATAAAAAAATAAAGAACGAAAGAATTAATAGATATTTTTCATTTTATTACAAAACTTATTTTTATCTTAACTTTTAAAATTAAATATCTCACAAATCATAAATCAATAAATTATAAAAATTACATATTCGAAATCAGAGTTTTTGTATGTTTAATTAGAGATCTCACAAGTTATAATTCCGTCGAATTTTTATTTTTTTTGGTGGGTTTTAAAATACAATCACATGTGATTATGATAAA
This sequence comes from Logfia minima, assembly GCA_963921325.1. NCBI lineage: Eukaryota > Viridiplantae > Streptophyta > Magnoliopsida > Asterales > Asteraceae > Logfia > Logfia minima. The sequence goes on from OY992767.1 coordinate 36,278,233, forward strand.
AAGTTAAAATTGGTACACGATTATTTATTCATGGTAAATTTAACTTAACACGTGATTACATCCTAATATTCATTCACATGAATATTATAAATAAAATTTTAAAAATTGCATTTGTTTTCAGCAAAAATCACATGTAATTGTTAGTTTGATATTTAATCATATATGATTTGACATATAATTAGATGCGATTTCGTATTTAATTACTCTTTAATCACATGTGATAGATACTTTAATTCAATCGCATGTGATTACAACTTCATTTTGAATATTTAAAATTTTTAAATCGTCAATAATTTGAATATAAAATTTGACTGAATTAATAAAAATTGGGATATGCAAATGTGATATAACATGGGTTCTACATGAGCAAATACATTTACAATGTCAAGTTTGGTAATGTCAATTTTCATATTTTCCTACATGCAAACATCAACAACATATACGATATAAACAAAAACTATAAGTTGGGATTTGCAAAATTATACAATTCGGTTGGATCGTATAAAAACTACAAAATATGATGAAACTTCTGTTTTACTATTTTATTAACAAATAGAAGTAAAATAGTCAAACATTGTGAGTCCTCTTGTCCCACGGTCTAAAACATAATGAAAAAACAAGAAGAGTAACTTACATTTCCGGTCCACGTAGTTGTTCATGTATAACATTCTCAGTTTTCGGATTAAGTATCCTTCGGATACACTCGTTTACTCGGATTTTTGTTTCATCACCAGTCGCTAGCCAAGATACATAATTACTCGGATTGAGTATTGGACCATAATTCATGAACGCTGCTATATTATGCTCTGTTCATTGGAAGAATGATCAGTTATCCTCCTAAGAAGGTGATGAGTGTTGTATATACTCGTTGAAACAAATATTGGAGATCTTTAAAATTATAAGGCGATTCTAAAAAATGCATAAACTTTTATTTATTCATCCTCATTCGGAACTAAATTTGTTACATTTATAAGTGCAAAGAAAATAGAAAAGATCGTTAGATATTTAGGCTCTAAAACTTCCATCAATTTATTAAGGGTATTAATGCCAACACTTCGTCCTTTTACAACATCCTCCCCTCACATAGGGCGTGCAACTATTATATGCCTTCGTTAATGGTTATGTGTGTTGTGGTGTGGTTAAACGTATAATCTTGCCTTCTAGAAAAATAGGATTTGTTAGTGGTAAATTGTACAAAAAGATACCACCTAATTTATAGTTAAGCTACATTTTCTTTTTTCAGTTTAATATATTGAACTTTCTTAATAGAATTTGTTAATGGTTCTCGAACCCCCCACTTTTACATAACACGTCAACAGTTTGATCAGACCAGACAAATGTATAGGTAAGTAAGGAATTTTAAAACGAAAATAATGAAGTATAATTTTTAATACATCTTTGACTCATTAAATGGATGAAAAATGACTTAGTTTTGTACTCACAAAAGAGTATGGCAACCATATTCGATCATGGGCGCCACTTAAATTCTCCACAAACCCCAACTACCCTTTTATATTATTTCTTTGTTAACATTATTTAATCATATTTCCAAATAACATTATAAAAATCTTTTCATTTTGTATAACCTAAAAAAGTTCCCACCAAGGGAACTGAATAAACACATCATATCATCTTCGATGTGGTTTCCTTCCATCACATTGATCTTCTTCTTTGCTATTATAATTTCTAGCACCAATGCTATCACAAATAATAAAACCCAAATCTCTAAAACTAATAAAACCCAAGTCCCTAAAAATAATGTCATGATCAACAACTTCATATATCTTCAGAATCAAGCTCGAGCGGCCCACCGTTTGCCACCACTCGTATGGGACCCACGTCTAGAGCGTTACGCGAGCTCCTATGCTAAACTAAGGCAAAAAGATTGCTTGTTACAACATTCAAATGGGCCTTATGGGGAGAACATATTTTGGGGAAGTGGTTATGGATGGAATCCAGCTCAAGCTGCGGCCGCATGGGTCGGTGAGCAACGATGGTACGCTTATAGATCAAATTCGTGTAACGGAGGACAAGAGTGTGGGCATTATACACAAATCGTTTGGAAGGCAAGTAGGAGAATTGGGTGCTCAGTTGTGAATTGTTTTCAGAACAGGGGTGTTTTCATGATTTGTAATTATGATCCTCCTGGGAATTATATTGGTGAGAGACCTTACTAATTTTTGTATGACATTTTTATGATATTCAGATGCTATCTACATCTACATACTTATATAACTACACATGTATATTCATGACATGTATGTTTTCCTATATTTACTTATATTATTTTATTTATTGTAAATTGTTAAATTATTCAAATTTGTGCCATATAATCATATTTTTGGTTCGGTTAGGTTAATGATCATTTTTGTTTGTAAATTCACAAAGCATCGATAACTAGCAATGTTGACCGGTCCAACCGTCAAGTTTTGAGAGGCTGTACATGTAATGTAGTTACTTTTACGATGATTACGAAAATCAACTCATAGGTGGTCTGGTGAAGCACAAGCAATTATCAGTTAGACGTTTATACGATTTGAGCCGAAATGATGAACTCGACAATATAACCTATTTGTTTTACAAATGATGTCTATTGAGGGTTAACTAATTTACCTTCAAAAGTTCAAATTGTTTGTCAAAAAAGTATCACAGTTTTCAGATAGAGCCGGATTCAAATTAGTTCAGGTTGAAAGAATAATTTAAAAATGCAAGTGGAAAGGGATTGAGTAAGTATGAGTTAAACATGTAAACACGTTTTAATTTTATCCATTCTCTTAAATTTTATATATAACAAATGATTATAAAATGGGCAATAATAAACTCATTTCGCTTTTGATAAATCTATTAAAAGTATGCATTGTTTGTGTATACAGTACTATTTGTTAATGTACAATTATAATGAATTTATCAAACTTGATGATGAAAATATTGATGCCCACTTATAAAATATATTACTTCAATGGGGAATGCATTTAGAGTTATTCAGGTTCAACTGAATCGAAAAGGCCAAAGTCAGTCAGCAAGAATGGACCAATTATTATTAAAGAACTTGACCACTCGAATTTTGTTAAAAGAAACATAAACGATAAATGATAACCAGATTTTATTTTATGATTACGCATTTGCGATATTGATGGCCAGGGATTATAGTACAACTAATGAAGCATGAATAATATTTTTTATTTAATATGTAGGCGTAAATCGGTAAGTCTAATAAAATACTTAAAATTTTAATTGATTAATGTGAAAAAATAATATTTGAAAATTAAGAGAAAAAAAAGTACATGTGAATATCGACAGATAATTGGTTGCTATATGATACGTGAATATCGACATAATTGGTTGCTATTTTGTACAGAAAAAACCTTTGATTATTTTGTCTCACATTTTTTGGTTTGGTGTTCAAAATACCATATTGCCATGTTTTTACGTTTCAAATAAATAGCCTACCACAATTTTTGTATATATATTTTAAGGAAGTATTTTGGTTTGTATTCGGGTTTAACTATGAATATGAGTTTCACAGATAAAAATATGAGACTGAAAATTCAAACTCACTAACGTTGGTGGATTTGAGAAAGCCCTCGAGTTTGATAACCAATTTTAATACCTTTAAACCAAACACACCCTTGATAAATAAATAGTCTACCGTAATGTTTTAATGTTTCATGTATATAATCGGCGGATATAAGATGCAACGGTTATTTTCCCGCGCCCACATTTCGTGACCCCTAAATCAAACGGTCGTTTTCACAACTTCTTTAAACTAATTTTACTCCCTCACTCAATCAATCAATAAAATCAGTTAACTTTTTTCCATGATTTCAACTTACCAATCTTATACGCATGTTTGTTATCACTTCAAAACCCTTTATACTTCTCAATTCATTCGATCTAGGGTTTTGATATGTGGTACCGATGTAACATCTCGAAAATAGTGGTAATTTAATATTAAGTATATATGTGTTTTATTTCATAAATTGTATTAGTTATGTGCATTATCATGATTGATTGTGAAGTATTTAAGTTGCCTAAATGTTAAGTTGTGGGGGTGTAATGTTAGGTAATTGAGACTAGAAGGTTAGAAGTGTAAATACTTATCTAAATACTTAACTAATAACATTCTAGACCTTACATACACATACATACACACCTACACTCTTGTAAATTCTAGAACAAAGAAGGAGAAGAAGAAATCAGCTTGCTAATATCAAATTGAAGTTAGAAAAGCTTAATTGAGACCTCGACCTCCATTCCTAACCTAAGGTAAGTTATTGTTCTTGTTCCCTTGACCTAATAATTGGGTGAATGGTGAATAGAAGTTAAATTGGTAGTGAAAGATGAAATAAACCTTGAAATTGTGTTCAATTGATGTTAGTGGTTGTTTATAGTAAGTAATTGTTGATTTCTAACCATAAAATGGTGAGATTTTGGTTAGAAGCTTATGAAACCCAACTTAAAAAAGTTGAATTCGAGTTTAATAAGTTAACCCAATAAATTGTTAGCTTAAAAGAGTTGTTTTGATTCTATTAGTTGAGGTTGAAATGATATTGAAAGCAATTGGTTAGTAAAATGATTCAAGAGCTTGATTGATGAAATTATGCAAGTAAAGTCAAACTGTGCATATGTAGGGTAGTTGTAATTTAATGGGTAAGAATAGTTGTATAAATGCTAATACATGCTTATTGTGTTGTTAAATTGGTTATGTAATGTTGATTGGTGTTAAAGAAGTGGATAATCCAAGTAACAAGTTATCTTCCTTAAACCAACAGGATGAGTTCATATATTAGTTAAATGAGTTATGATGTTTAAATGAATTTAGATTACATCCGTGTAAGAAAATTCATATGACAGTGGAATAAGTGGTTTCATGTTGTATATGAACCACAGAGTTGAGTTGTAAAATGGATCCGGATTATATCCGTGTAAGAAGATTCAATTAACAGTGGAATAGGTGGTTTCATGTTGTAAATGAACCACATGATAGTTGCTCTACATGGTAGAGATTTCCTAGCCTTATGCTACTTCAGTTGAGATGTGAAAGTGGAACAGATTACTGATATGTACAGTTGTGCATATTTTTATATGCTAGTTGTTAATGAACTAAAGTTATGAGTTGACTCAAGTTAATCGTTGACCATAGTTGTTAATTGATTTCAATTATAGTTGATCTTATTGTTGTTGAGTTAGTTGACTAGTTGTTGATTAATTTAGATGTGTAATTGAACTCAATTGCTAGTTGCACTCAAATTGTTGAATTATGTCAAGTTGTTAATTGTGAACAAGTTGTTGACTATTGACAAGTTGTAGTTGAAGTCATGTTGTTGACTGGTCTTAAATGATTAGTTGATATCATGTTGTATGATTGAGCACTTTAGTTTCAATCCGATGATGAGTTGTTTAAGTTGGTTTAAAAGTTGATCAAATTGATTCAAAACTTGTTAAGTTTTTTACTTGTTTAATTACGTATGAATTCACTAAGCATTTTGCTTACTCTTTTAATTGTATTTATTTTGTAGGCGCAAGTGAATTGGGTAAGAAAGATTCTCGTATAAAGGGGCGGGCTTAATGGAGGATTGTTGGGCACTTGTTGTAGGTTTGCAAGTGCTAATCTCTTTGAAACAAGGCTGTGATCTTTTGACTTGTAAAACCATGCCCATATTTTGTATAAGTGTTCAAATGTCTGCGATAACGTTTGACAAATTTAATTTTTAGATATATATATTATGAAAATACAGTCGAATTTAATTTTTATTTGGTTGATTTTTTATATAGTTTATGGACCCGCTATAACGCGGAACAAATTTTGATTTTAATAAAATTAATAAAGTATTGTATTTTATATAGTTTATAGAACCTTTAATTTTTATAGATGAATAAAATATTTGACCTATATTTTTAATTTGAATAAATACATCAAATATTTAAGGGGTCAAAAGTGTAATTATACGAAAGAAACTAAGATCGTTGGATTGCAAAGGGTAGAAAAAAATGAAGGGCTCAGATTGCTCCATCGTATCCTCTTTTAATTATATACTAGGTCATAAACCCGCGATAATGTGAGACGAATTTATTTTTTATAAATGAATAATATATTGTGGTAAATTTTTTTATATAGTTTATAGACCCGTGATAAGACGCAACAATTTTAACTTTTATAAATGAATAAAATATATAGTCGATTTTTTAATATTTTATATAGTTTATAGACCGACGATAAGAAGCGACGTATTTAACTTTTATAAATGAATAAAATATTTAGTCGATTTTTTATATTTTATATAGTTTATAGACCCGCATTTATTTAGTCTATTTTTCTATATAGTTTATAAACTCGCTATAACGAAGTACAAATTTAATTTTAATAAAATGAATAAAATTTAGTGGTCGATTTTTTATCTTGTTTATAAACTCTTAACGAATTTAATATACTTGCGACAACGCTGAACGAATTTAATTTTTATAAATTAATAAAATATTGTAGCCATCTTTTTATATAGTTTATAGACTCGCAATCACGCGAGACGAATTTAATTTTTATAAAGACGAATTTAATTGTTATTTGGTCATTTTTTTTATATAGTTTATAGACCAACTATAACGCAGGACGAATTTATATTTAATAAAATGAATAAAATATCATAGCCGATTTTTTTATATATAAGTTATAGACTTTTTAATTTTCATAAATAAATAAAATATTTAATATATTTTTTTAATTATAAATAAATATATCAAATATTTAAGGGATCAAAAGTATAATTATATAAAAAAAAATTAAGATCCTTAAGTTACAAATAGTAAAAAATAATGAAGAGTTCAAATTAAATAATATATTTGATCTATCTTTTTAATTATAAATAAAATACCTAAAAACACAAAGAGTTCGTATTCTTTTGTGTGCCCTCACAGCCGGAAAACAACCATCATTGCACTAAAAGATAGTCACCGTTACTTCGACAATGGAACACAACCACTGGTCCTCCGTCAATCGACCACCGCCGCAAAAGAAAAACATGGTGTTAAGCAAGACATGAAACCACTCGGACGATAATGAATCTGTACATTCTTTTACAATACAACGTATGATACGAGAGAAATCTGTCAACAGAACCACGAGTTCGGATATGTGATCCACGAGGTCGGTAAATTTGATACAAATGATTCACAGTAATTTTCGGATATGTGCATCACGAGTTTTGTATATGATATATATATATATATATTTTTTTTCTCATTTGTTGTATTGAATATTGGATTCAAATAAACTTTATGAAGCTTATGATTATGTATTTTTAGTTTGTTTATGAGTGTGTCAATTTGATATTCGTGCAGTATTTGTTACTGATTGTGTGCACCATTTTCAGCTTTGTGTGCATCAGTTCATGTGTTTTTATCAAAGCCAAAAGTAATGTTAGACACTGGCTTAAATTTTCGGATAATTCATTTTGATTGACTTATTGAGATGATGCACCATAATTCTTAGAAGAACAAATTTTGGAGGTCATTTGTAACTGAAGTTACAATTGATTTGAATGAGAATGCAAATGAACCAAACTACCATTCAAAACCAATTTAATGAATTAAATAACTCAGATTAATTAATTGTAAATTTAATTATTTATTAGTTGATCTAATGGTTGAGATTGGGTCTTATTTGTTTTATGTAAAGGAACCAACTATATATATGTGTATATATATATGTATATGTATATATATTTCTTGGGGGTGTCTAACACGTGTGTTTTATAATACAACCTTCTTTTTTGTGTGATTCAAAGTCCAAATATGGTGCATTCGACGCCATCAAAATCCCTGTTCATGAATATATGTAAAACGCAAAGTAGGCAGTTCAACCGGGAAATTCTTAATATATGTAAATTGCAAAAGTTCAGTATTTAGAAAATTGAAATTAATTAGAATTTTATGGGAATGTTGCAAGTATAAAAAATAAGGTTTATTAATCATTCCAAAAATTGTTATAAGTTTGTTATAGGTGATGTCCCTTTAGAAAATTGAGGCTTTTAGAAAATGTTACTCCTTTGTGATCGGTTGTACTTATTGCTTTCAAAGTTTGGGTATCCCTGTTCCTAATAATTATTATTATTATTATTATTATTATTATTATTATTATTATTATTATTATTATTATTATTATTATTATTATTATTATTATTATTATTATTATTATTATTATTATTATTATTATTATTATTATTATTATTATTATTATTATTATTATTATTATTATTATTATTATTATTATTATTATTATTATTATTATTATTATTATTATTATTATTATTATTATTATTATTATTATTATTATTATTATTATTATTATTATTATTATTATTATTATTATTATTATTATTATTATTATTATTATTATTATTATTATTATTATTATTATTATTATTATTATTATTATTATTATTATTATTATTATTATTATTATTATTATTATTATTATTATTATTATTATTATTATTATTATTATTATTATTATTATTATTATTATTATTATTATTATTATTATTATTATTATTATTATTATTATTATTATTATTATTATTATTATTATTATTATTATTATTATTATTATTATTATTATTATTATTATTATTATTATTATTATTATTATTATTATTATTATTATTATTATTATTATTATTATTATTATTATTATTATTATTATTATTATTATTATTATTATTATTATTATTATTATTATTATTATTATTATTATTATTATTATTATTATTATTATTATTATTATTATTATTATTATTATTATTATTATTATTATTATTATTATTATTATTATTATTATTATTATTATTATTATTATTATTATTATTATTATTATTATTATTATTATTATTATTATTATTATTATTATTATTATTATTATTATTATTATTATTATTATTATTATTATTATTATTATTATTATTATTATTATTATTATTATTATTATTATTATTATTATTATTATTATTATTATTATTATTATTATTATTATTATTATTCATCAAGAGGCTTCCTGATAAAGTTATCGTTCACTGTGAGTCAGTCTTCTTTATCATATTATCTATCTTTCAGTTAAATCTTCTAGTTTGTTGCTGAGGTGAAACTCTTTAAGTAGATTTTACATCGATCCGTTATCGTTTATATATATTCATTGAACAGGTACTGAGTGCAATTCATCAACCTTGACTTTTCATGGTGTAGTCTGAATGGGTGAAAGGTTAGCTGAAGAGGTATTGTTTATCATAGTTTCCTTCTCCACATTGCTGGCTTTCAGAGAATAGTGTCTTTCTTCTTATTGATAGAGGTGACTAAAAGGGCTGAGAAAACGGGTTGGGTAACAGGGTAAAGTAGGCAGTCATTAATACTGGTCCAAACGGGTCAGGTCATGTTATGCTGACCCATCAACACATATTTGTTCTTTTTGTATTTAATAAATGGGTGATGTATTAATAAGATTATAAAGACTGTCTTGTTAGGTTTCAAGCTTGAAAAACACTTTGGCTCACTTCTGGCCATTGGACTCTGTTAGCTAAGTTAAAGACATCCCCTGTTTGATCCTTAGGATATGATAAATAACGCAAGTTTGACCAGTTTTTAAGCAAATGGGTAAATATACCACCTCTAAAATAAAGGTTGGACCCTCGAAAAAACATAACAATGTTTTATTGAGAATGTCTCAGAAAACCAGTTTGAAGTTTGTTTGGCATTTGGTTTAGATACATAATCTACCTGCTGCATGTTCCTTTTAATGCTGCAGGTACTGACGGTTGTCAAATTAGGCCCAAGGTGTCCAAGATCTCATTTGTAGTACATTCATTGGGTGGCCTAGTTGCACGATATGCTATTGGGAGTCTGTATGAAAGTGTTCCTATCATTGGATCCTTGGGGTCAAACAAAAAGGATGCAAATAATCTGGAACATTTTTTTGAAGCACAAATTGCTGGTCTGAAACCAGTTAACTTTATTACAGTTGCAACTCCACATCTTGATTCCAGTGGACATAGATAGGCAAGTTTCAGATACACAGTTGTAAAGGTGGCATATTGGGTTGGCCAGGCGGGTTGGGTAATGTGTCAAAACAAGTAAATTTTCTTATGCGGTTGGACCGTTGGAATGTGTCGGTTCAATAAATGATAAGTAACTTACAGAGAAAGTCAACTAGAATTATATTAGTGTGTCGGACATGCTTATAAAAGATATTATTTTCAATAAAGATGTAAGGTTTGAAGAACATGATTTAGGAGCTTATGAATCAAAACTACAAATTAGGCGACTTTCGACCAATTCGATATATTCCCGTTTAAAAGTAATAAAGAGTTTACCCATTTGGCCCATTAGCGACTAAACATAGAATAATGGGACCCATTCGCAAGAAAATGGGTCTATATTGCCACCGCTATAAATGCTACAATAGTCATTATTTTTCTTATCGGTTTCAACAGCTCCCATTCCTTTGTGGGCTTCCATTTCTTGAAAGAAGGGTTCCACAAACTGCACACTGACAGTGATAATGGGGGATGTCCCCTTCTCCTTCAGATAGTTAATGACTCTGAAAACGTCAAGTTCATGTAGGTTCTCCTCAATAATCTTGAAAATGTCACCATCTTCTTTTGAGTTTATGTTTTTTTTCCTAAATTTTTTATCGTTATGGGTTGTGTAGGTCTGCTTAAGGTTCTTTAAAGCGCCGTGTGGCTTATGCTAATGCCAACTATGACCGTATCCTTTTCAAACTCATTATCAATAATAATCTAGTACTTTTGTTTTTAAAAAGACGTGGTTGGCTGGAGGACATCATCAATTCGCCGTCAACATGAACTTCCAAATGTAGACTTCGTGCCTTGAAATTTTTACTCAAAAGTTTTACCGTAATGTTTATTTTGATTAGAATTGGCAATTTCAACCCATTTACTTATAAATGGGTCGATTTGAGTTGTGCTTGTCAAATCAAAAAATTTCGCTAATAGGGGAATGACTCAAATGGGTTGAATACTTGGTATTGAATATCCCCCAAGGTCTATATCTAATGCCTACAATCTCCTAATTTTTTTTTTCCAAAGATTTAGATTGTTTTATGTTATTATTGTGCTCCTGTGATCATAATTAATGCATTCATTATTTATGAAAAAGATTAAAAAAAATGGAAAATAGTGTATACGGGTCAACACAAACCGACCTGTTCCTTTTTAACTTATATGTGGAAGTGACCTATTTCAACCCAAGGCAGTTTTCTCCTGTTACCCAACCTGCCCATGTTGCCATCTCTATTTATAATGTATTTGTATAAATCTACGTAATAACCATACCCAGGTGGTTTTCCTCTTCTAGTCCAATCTTGTTGTGAAGGATGAAAAGTACCCACATGTCGTCTATGTCGAGCAGGACTCTGGTGATGGAGTCGAGACTTCTTCTGTTGCTGTGCCTCAGAATCTGGAAGGTTTGCCTTTCCCTTTTCAGCCTATACAAATTGTTTCTATGAAAAAGTAGGTAGATGATTGCACTACAAATTTCAAATATTCAATGATACAACGTGTTACTTTAGCTTACTCGAAAAATTGACTCGTTAACATTTTGTTTCATGCACTTCTGATTTGCTACTCATGTTTTTGTTTCTAGTTAGTATTTTCGTTTACGTTGTTTCTAATTGTCTTGTTTATTCAGTGGAGATGATCAGAAGTCTTACTCAGGAACCTTGGGAACGTGTTGGCGTTATCTTCCATAAAAGCACACAACGATATATTGCACACAGTACTATTCAGGCAAGTTCTCTCTTGACATTGGTGATGTCTGAAAAAAAAAACTTATCTTCTATTGCAAATGTTATATGTTTTAAGTTTAACCTACATTTTTAGTACCCTGTTTTACTGGAGTGGGTATACCTATCATACAGGTGGCAAAGTGGGCAGGCGTTAGGCGTCAAAACAAGTAATCATGGTACGGGTTGAGATGGGTCCGATTGGGTCGATGTGAAATACTTTCTTTCTGAACTTAGTTTCTTTATATTCTATATACATATGTTATATTATTTACATAAAAATCTATTTTTAAGTAATTAAATGATTTAAGAGATTTCTCCTTCAAAAGTTTCTCCTTGGATGACTTTCCATATGTTTGACCTATGTTCTTTTTGAAGCTACTCTTAATTTTATACCTTATCCGTTTGACCCTACAGAAATAAAACATAATAACATGAATAGAAGTCGAAATTGCGACCTCTAGTCAATACATATCTGAACACTTTTCTGATGGTATTTCTGCTATCTGTACTGTTGCATTAGGTGAAGAGCTATCGGTTTAATTCTGATGGTGCGGATTGGTATTCCATATGATTGATAGTTTCCTTCTTTAGCATGCTACAAACTTGATATGATACAGTCAAGAATTGCACAAAGGTTAGATTTTCTTATCACGTTCTAAGCCTTTTTTTCTTCATTATCTTAAAATTGGTCCTCTTAGAACTAGGAAACAACAATTTTCCAAATTATTCAGATCTGGTGCTCCATTGTTCATTAACGGATCAAAGTGTTCAGGTCAGGACGGATAAATTTTAGTATGGGTTGGGCAAAATTGTAAAAACTGTATTGTCTTTTTTGTTCTTGTATTAAAAATATATCTAAATAACTAATGAGTTAAATATGATTATAAATTCCATATGAATATGAAGACTTGCAATTATTTAGAAGGTTTTGTGCATCTGAAATACACTCTCGGGTTAAATATGATTTAGGATAATTCTTGCATCTCGAATGCACTTTAGGCAAAATTCAACTCATTTTCACTTTAGCTTATTTATTTATTTATAGCCATCACACCCCTTCGAGAAAAAGTATAACCATCAGTTTTAGTCAGAAAGTTGTTTATTCCCCTCTTGTTTTTGCAGGAAGAAGCGGAAGTTTTGTACTAATGATTCTCCCTCAGTTTTTGTAAAGAAAATGTCAAGGAGCTGTGCTGTACCAGTATATCTGGTGGCGAGAGTTGGACTCGGGTTTTCAAGTGTATGAGTACGATTGGAGTTCGATGAGGAAAGATAAAGTTGGTCACATAGTCCGTCAATCTAGAAAAATTAAATCGTTTAACTTGACAGGTTAATCAAAATTCATGATTAGCGTTTATATTTGCTGCAAGAATCTTTAGAGTTGGAAATTTCAACCCATATACGTAACTGCTGATATCTTAACTAAAATAATAAATATAAAGAAAATTATATAACTGATATAAGTGTTGATATAAATGATTGAATTTCTTTTTAATTAAGTTCTTCTGAAGTGCTCAGTGGTCCCGAAAGTCATCTTACCTCATATCCCAACTTCTTGTACCAAACAAAAAATAACCACAAACATAGATAGAGAGATATGAAGGTAGCCTTCGAAGCCATTTCAGTGCTCATCTTCTTCCTTTTTCAACTACCATATCACATAGCTGTTAACAATGACAAAGAGCCATGGCTAAACTCACCCGAACCGACGCCTACACCATGGCCCGAACAATTCCATGCTCTTCTTTACATGAACCTAACATCAACCCACCTCCAACTAAGTGATCTTTGGTACGATTGGCCCAATGGTCGCAATATTAACATATTCCAAAAACAACTTGGCATATTGCTTTATGACATTGAATGGAACAATGGCACATCGTTCTATTACACGTTAGGGGAGGATGCACAATGTCAAATGGTGGACTTTGGTGTCGGGATACCACGACCCGACTTTCTTGATGGGGCACATTATTTGGGCAGGGTGGTAACTGATGGGTTTTTGTGTGATTTGTGGGAGAAGGTGGACTTCATTTGGTACTATGAAGATGTGGTTACCAAAAGACCAGTTCGTTGGGACTTTTATGACGGTAATCATATATATGAGTTTTCTGTTTATATTAGTTTATTTGACGTTAAATTTGGCGAGTTCGAATCATATACAAATATGCTTGTTAGTAGGTTGATTGTGGTGTGTTTCATGTCAAATGGGTCAAATAAAAAGATTTAGCTGAAAAGGAACTCAAATGGGCTAGACAGGTCGAACGAATTAAAAATCATTCTGATTCTGTTTTTAGTCCATTTTGTTCAATAATTAAGAGCAATAATGGGTTTATGGTGAAATGGATTATAATTGGGATAACATATATTCAGTAATTAAGCTTGGTGTTGTTTAGCGAACTGCTAAAAAATTATTTACGCTTCAAACCTTCAACTTTCTAACTTTTACATAACCATCATCTCATCTTGTAACGTAGGGATTTCATCGCATGTGATGACTTTCGAGGTTGGAGCAGTGTTACCAGATTCGGTAGTGCAAGCACCCGCATACTGTTTTACAGAGCCTGTGGCGCTGGATGAGAATGCTATTTCTACTTAGGATAAAGCAACAATTTGTTTTGTTTTTGACTTTTTAAATATTGCATAATAAGTATTTATTTTATGAAGATTGCAATGTTTACAAATTTGAAGTTACCTAACAACTACACTTACCAATGCCGATTGATTTTAGTTCACCATATTATTTTCATGACTTCCAAAAGTGACTTGTGCAGCCCAAATCCACTTTTAGTTTGGTCAAGATGGGCCGAGTTAGGTTATGTTGACCCACAACCTCTATTCTTTTATTCCCTTTTCTGTTTACCTAGCAATAAACCACTTAATGGGTCAATATGTTTAAAAAGGCTTTTTGAAAAACAATAATGAATACCGAACGATTTTTACTACAGTATGTCATATGATCTAAATCTGTACACGAAACATTTTTGGAGGTCGTATAACACATTTCCACTTCTATTAAAAAAAATTATTTCACCCCAGGTTTGAGATAAAAGATAACTCCAATCAACTCATTTATAAGTAAATGGGTTGAAGTTTCAACATCAACTTTATATCTTTATATCGTCGGTACTTAAATATCCTATACCATCAACTTAATCGCCTCCTCTTCCCTGACACTGATTTTCTCGACTTATTTAGTTATGATTTGCAAGGTTTTTTTCTATGTAGCTATATCAGTTAGGTAGTGTTTACAATTAAAATGCGGGCATGCTTTGCCCTTTTTTTAAAGGGTTAATTATTTCGTTTAGCATTTAACTTTAATTTTTTAGTATTGTAAGCTCTCAACTTTAAAATCTTTTATTCTATGAGGCGTACTTTCAAAACCTCTTTATTGTATGTAATATTTCTTTTTTCGACCCTTCTAGAAAAAGAAAGTTTCCTTTTTTGTCAAGACCAAAAAAGACAAATCAACATACAATAGAGAGGTTTTAAAAGTTTATCTCATATAATAAAAGATTTTGACGTTGAGAGTATTATATAGTCAAAAGTTAAAGTTAAACGCATAAGAAAATAATTAACCCCTTTTCAAATGCAGCAGTCCCATCTTTGCGAACTAGTATAAGTGTATAACACATTAAATTCTGATGGGCTATATATATAAAGTTGGAGGTTTCCTTAGGTCATATTGGAGATGCTATTTTCCAAATATTCAAGCTACTATAATATCTGTGGTTGATGATAGTGACAACAAGAGGCTTGTCATTGCTTAAGAAGAGCTGCATTTAAACTTTAGAGTTAGTGTCGTTTCCACTAGAAACTTATGCTAACATTGCTTTAAGTTGGGAAAGTATGCAAAGTAACATTTTGCAGTATGGTTAGGTTAAAGGGGTGGGTAACTGGTTAATACGGGCAACATTTTTGGGCAGGTCAAAACGGTTAAGTTGACATGAAGTACTTTTTGCTCGGAATTTGAAAATGTGGGAGGATTGAGCATAATTCTCACGAATCTTCCAAGCAAATACAAACGGAATAATAACAATCAAACAATGACAAACAATATTAAACGATAAAATAAGAACACACAATATAACGTGATTGGGTGATGATCGATGTGATCAAAGCTTAATCTATGGTCAAATTAGAGATATTGATCTTATTAGGGCTAAAATGCCTTTTGTGAAACTTAAGGTTTACAATCACAATGAGATATATTCATAGAGAAGAAATTAGGGTTTCTTTGGTCATGGGCGAAATCCATGGGCTTCCAGCTGTCAACAGTGAACCTTCCATATCTGACGGCATTCCACCGACTCAAATATTCTGCCCAGAGAAAATTCATTTTTTGACAACCTCTGACTGGAACCTATCAGACTTTCCACGACCCGAACTAACTGCCCAGAACTATACTTTCTTCTACCCGAAGTCTGACTGCGTGGAACCTGTCAGACTTCCTCTGGCTAAAATAAGATCTGATGTATTGCCCCTCCGCCTGGATGGTTACATCAGACTCCACACCCAACATAAAATTCATACAAAATTATTAGTATATTAAACACAATTACATATAAAATAAATTTAGTTAATTTAGATATTTATATACATTACAATTAAACTGTCGCAGACTTTATACCCATTTGACTCTTTTTCATTACGTTGGTTTATTTGATTTTACCGGTTACTGTATCAACTCATTCTAAATCAATTGAAATTGTAACCTCTAATACAAAGTGAAATTTCACATACAAATGAACATTTTTGTCAATTTTTAAACGTTTTTATTTCTTAAAAGCTCAAATGTGACCAATAATCCAATATATAATGCAAGTGGAAACAGAAAGTGTATATTACTTACTATGCCATATTTTAGCATATATGTGTACTTATGTGAAGGTGGTGCCCAAACTTATTCCTCATGACCCTCCTCACAAAGAATTCAAAATATGTGGATGTCATCTTTTGTATATTTTTTACTTCCACCGTCGTTATTTTCATATATGCCCCCCTTCAAAATATGTTGATGTCACCTTTTGTGGTTCCCCCCCCCCCCCCCCCCCCCCCCTCCTCTTTTTTGTTTTCTCTTTTGTATAACAACTGTACGATCGTCGAAGTTAATAATAAAAAAATTTGTTATTGATATTTGTAGTACAAAATGATAGTAGTACGCAATAACAGAACACTTCCAAACAAAATGCATCCATATTCTTGACTGACTTTGAATAAAACTCTTTGGACAAGAATTAGAAAAACACAGAGTACAGCGATACAAGAATAGTTTATTGGCTTGTGAGTTAATTAGATTTGAGACAAGGACAACATGATATTAACATACACTGAGCTTTTTATGGTGTGTAACACGTTTATGCGCATTCAATAATTCTGGGTTTATAAGTTATCGCATTCGTTCTCAAACCACACATTTGACATAACATATACCGTTACGAAAGTCATGTGGGGTTTTCAATTATAATCATGTCTCACATTATTGGAAATAGAAATCTTCATGTACAGTCATTAAACACGTACAACGACTTTTAAATATCTACACATGTTTTTTTCCATCTTCTCTTATTTGTTAAAAATAACTCATAATTGAATCTTATCTATAAAGGATAGACACAACAATAGGAATAAAAATTTAAACTCGGTTAAGTTAAGATGATTCATTATATACACTGATTCTTATAATCAACTAATAAAACTCACTGTCCCTTATGAATTACGTCGTATCCAGAGAAATAGACGGAAAATCTATTTATAGAAATTATGTTCTAACACATGCCCGGTTGTTTTTTTATTAACTTTATTTTCCGTTTGACTTATTATCATGTCTCTACTTTTACAGCCGTCTTTCTATCTATATTATATAATTAATAATAATTATAATAGTGTTTTTCGTATACTATTTACTATAGATAGATACATATCCTCGAACTATAAAAAACTCAATGTCCCTTATAAATTTCGATTGAATTCCCCTCAATTTCAGTTTAAGTATTATACATGCGGAAATTTATTTTGGACAACTTTTAAGATTGTCGTTAACAAAAATTATGACTCAAAAAGTTATTTTTTATGAACCACGCAAGTTAAATGCGTTTTCAAAATCGATCTAGCATATACATGGACAGACAAATATGTGTGGTGTAGAGGCGGGTGACCAACAGGTGTAAAACAGAATGTATATATAGCCATGAAACACGAAAGTCACGGAAACACACTCCTCAATATTTGTTTAAAAATCCATGTTTTTATGGTAGTTTTGACGACTTTTTGGAGATACGGATTTAGTAGTCATGATCACTTTAATCAAAAGGTTATTTATTTAAGAGATTTCTTATTGGTTCTAGTTGGCAGACTACCGTTGTTCAATCCTCACTCCCTGTATTCTTTATCATCTGGATTTTGTTTTTAGCTTGCAAAAGGAATCACTGATTAGACACTTCCCGTGTTCACTGAAAATTTGTAATGATCAAATAAAGACAAAACATAACATATGTGGTTGACCAATAAGAGGTATACTACTTATTACACTTATATATATCTCAGATCGGGATAAAATAGGATTTTACTAAATATACAATTTTAATAAAGAAAATATCACATTGAAAATTATGATGTTGCATTGGAAACTGTATCATATGAATATTGACTAATAAATTTAATAAATTTAATTAGCATATTAAGCTTAAGCCATAAAATATCATTAACTTATCGAGCTTTAATTCCATTCATAAAAATCATGCATTATATGTAAAAGTGGTATTTAATCATTTTTGAAAATGCATATTTATACGATGATGGTGACGTTTAATTCACATGTTACTAGCTACTTTATACGTAGTATTGAAAATTGAATGATATGCATTTAACATGATTTAGATCGTTTGACAAATTAGGTAATTAAGTTATCTTTGGGTTGGACAAGTATTAGAACCTATATACTTAAAGCAATGTATATAATCTTTACCTTTGAAGAAAAAATGATCATCTATATTTAAAATACACTATAACGAGAAGGTTATTAAAAAGAAAAAGAATAGAATTGAATCTAAATTATCATTATAGCAAATATCATACAATTATCAATAATGCATACGACCATTATATACGATGCATGTTTAGCTAATTAGTGTGGTTCTGCCCCAATGGTACGAGGTGTCGATCTAACACGAGAAGGAAGAAAAGCTGGTTGGTGGCCGGTTGCACGCATTCTGATTATGATGTTAAAATGTAGTAAATTTTAATTTTTTAAGGTCGTAGGTGACGAACTGTAAAAAGAACTTTGAAAAGTTTTATTGTATGTATTGAAGTTATAAAATTGTCTAATGTACACATTTAAGTTAATATTCTATGTATAGAACTTGAAAAAAGGTTAATTGTTTCGTAATGTGTTTAATTTTAATTTTTTACTATTGTATGCTTCCTACTTTAAGATATTTATTGTATAAGGTAAACTTTCAAAACCTTTTTATTGTATGTTGACTTAATATTTTTTTACCTTGACAAAAAAAGAAATATTACATATAATATAGAGGTTTTGAAAGTTTACCTTATATCAATAAAAGATCTTCTCAAACTTGTAGAAATATGATGTGTATTGTCATTAAATTATTTTTGAATATTCAAAAAGCAATAACATCTTTATTGAAGCTTCATCTATTATTAAAACTCGTTAAATTTTGTTGAGCAGAATTCTCTTTTCTCTATCAATAGATCCCCAGGCTTTTCAACTATCACCAATTGTCAATCAATCTTGATTAACAATTTTATCTAATCAATTCAATCTTATCTTTATACTTTTATTCTATCTCTTAATTGATTATCGATCAGAAGCAAGCTAGAAGTATTAGCTACATGTAACATATGCCTTTTGTTCCGAAAGCCTTTAGTTCGTAAGGCTATACCATTTGTTAGTTAAGTGCGCGTCTAAATCAAATAACGGATAGTTACGTACGTAAAATTTCTACGAGGTGATCGAAAGACTGTGGTTATCAACTAGTAAACGTAGATGATGCATGAAACAAATAAGTCAACATGAATGTGCAATATTTTATCTCCACTTAATTAAAAATCTTATCGACAAGCTGTTGTCTTGAAAGGCATAATGCATCAACATTTGGTCAACACATACATGCCACATTCAAGTTATACATGCTTCAAAGGTTCCAAATTAACACCTTGACAACTATAGTATATTAAATTGTGAGATGAGATACGACTAAAGTTCACATCTTTTGACGTTTTAAATAAATGATTAATTTGTGACTACTACCCTACAAAATAGTACGTACTCCACTGTTGTTCCACACTAAGTCGCCTAGATATACAAGCATCGCATAGGAAGTTATTGAAATACGTTTTAGTAAAAAATATCATATTTGGAACAAGTTGTAGACATGCGAAAACGGATCCACATTATACATTGCTAGTTGCTATGGATGTAACTATAGTTCTTTTTTTGTTTTTTCTACGTACATCGTAACTGATGATTAAAAAAAGTTAAATTGTTCATACATTTTATAGTAGTGAAACAAGATGGATTCTCTACTTTAATTAGATTTTATGTATAATTATGCTGTCTAGATTTAATGAAAATTTTAACTTTTATATTTTATTATTTCGTCAGTGTTGAGGTGGTATACTGAGTATTCTTTTAATTTGACTCATAATGAATGCACCCCTTATATGTTCGAAAAAATATAATTTTGAGATAGGAAAGAAATGTAGTCATTAACATCCTTAATTAATCAATCGGTCAAAATAAATTAATTGAGCTATAGAAAATTAATTGGTCAAAATAAATTCTCATTCGGATGGGACCCACTACTATTGTATCATGGCCTATAAAAAGCTTTTAAACATTCTTTCATAAATTCAATAAAAAAACATTTCTCTCTCACTCCATCCTCTTCCAATTTACACAAAACACCTTCACTTACATAATGACTTCTCATAGTATGTTAAAGGGTGCATTTGCCACCACAGTAGTAGCTCAAGATAATCACAGTTTATCTAGTTTATTTAATTCATCGACAAACGCAATCGTGCCATTGTACAATCGAAAGGTTCCACATTTTTGTCCTTTAAATAAATCTTGGAATATGATCTGATCATATATGTTTTACTAATATATATCCATGTTTCTTGTTTTACTAGTTTACCATAATCGCAGCAGCTACAAACGATAATGCGGCTAACGGAAATGAGAAGTTAACAAAAGTGCACGGCAGCGCATTAACTAACCTCAAGTACTCTGGGGCTAAACCCAAAACTCCGATTTTGGATACCATCAATTATCCAATTCACATGAAAAATCTTTGTGTCGAGGTAAATCTCATGAAATTTTTGTTTAGTATAATAAAATTAATTAATTAATTAAACTAATGTACCATATTAGAAAAACAATGGTATCTGAATTTTCACCGACTAATAAGCAGCTGAAATCAGAGTTTGCGACTTCTTGGGGAATTGCCCCAAGAAAAAGTCGATTCTACTAGCATTATGCTACGGATTACTATGGCTTAGTTGGAAGGCTCAAAATAATTTGTTGTTTAACAATAAAACCCTCACCCCCGTTATCATTGTCAATAACTTAGTCTCCTTGTCATTCATCTGGGTAAAGCATAGGGGGAGCCGTGGCACACTAAAATGGGCCGATTTGTGCTATAGTCCTTTCTAGTTCTTATTGTAAATTGTATATATTACAATGCAATGTGACGTAATGGGTGATGTATATTGTAAATGTTTTGATTATATTAATACATTTTTAGCCTAAGGTTGAGGTGATGGCAATGTCGAAGCTCCTTCTTGTTGGTCTTTTGCTGTTAAAAAAATAAAAAAAAAAGTTAGCTGAAAATCATAATTTTTACAGAAGATTAGTGTGAAAAAAGATGAAGAAAAAACAGAATAAATATTCGAACCTTTTTTTTTTCTTTTTCTATGTTAACATTAATAATATTTTGTTACCTTGGTTTCAGCAGTCATTAAAAGTAATTCTTAATTTTTTGTGCTAAAAACAGAAAAAAGCGTCATTAGTTACGAAGTAAAGTTATATATAGCTTTTATATCGTTTTCATGCATCACGTGATGATGTCCTTGAAATGAAAATGACAAGAAACTAAATGAGGAGTAAGGTCCCATGTATAGTACTCGGTTTAATTTGAGGCCAACAACCCAAAATGAAAGTAATAATAATACGAATTGAATAATTGTTATGTAATTACAGGAGCTAGAAAAGCTAGCCGACGAACTCCGACAAGAGATTGTATATACAGTGTCGAAAACCGGGGGTCACCTGAGTTCAAGCTTGGGAGTCGTTGATTTAACAATTGCACTCCACCATGTTTTCAACACCCCGGATGACAAGATCATATGGGATGTTGGTCATCAGGTACGTACCAATTGTTATATATATGTGCATTGTAATACTTTTTTTTTTTGAATAAAAGGTGATAACTTGTTTTGTGTATTTTCATAGGCGTATCCGCACAAAATATTGACAGGAAGGAGGTCGAGAATGGGAACGATGCGACAAACGTGTGGACTTGCAGGCTTTCCTAAAAGAGAGGAAAGTTTACATGATGCTTTTGGTGCTGGCCATAGCTCCACCAGCATTTCTGCAGGCTTAGGTGATTTACTAATTAAAATTTATCTGTATAACTTTCCAGTTACAATAAGAAATTTATTTATTAGAGTAAAACACATAAGCATTCTTTACAAGGTAGAAAATAAAATCTATTTATTACTGTAATAAGATATCAATAATGCTTAAGTAGTTAAGTAGATATATAGTATCTAATATATGTGACTAGAGAAAGGATCAAAGAAAAAACTTTCTCTAAAAAGTACGAAAGCAGAAGGTTTAAATTGATGTGCATAAATATTCAGAAAAATTAAGTTACATTTGTCTTAAAATCATTTTGGATGCGCATAAATGAACATATTTTTGTTGTCATTCTGTTTTCTTCTCAAAACAGGAATGGCTGTTGGTAGAGACTTGTTAGGAAAGGATAATCATGTAATTGCAGTGATTGGGGATGGAGCCATGACTGCAGGCCAAGCTTATGAGGCTATGAACAATGCTGGCTACCTTGACTCTAATCTCATCATAATCTTGAATGACAATCGTCAAGTCTCCTTACCCACCGCCACTCTTGATGGGCCCGCTCCACCTGTTGGGGCCCTTAGTCAATCCCTCACAAGGCTGCAGACTAGTAGAAAGTTCCGCCAACTACGTGAAGCTGCAAAGGTCCAATTTCTTTCTTGGTTACTCAATTTTTTTCACACACAACTAGTTACTTAAAATAGAAAGCTACTTGATTTTTTTTATTCCATGGCATACCCAAACATGTTTCAATACAACAGAAATAAGACATAAATCATAACCAAAAGGCATTTTAAAATGGAATTTAAAATTAATAGTAAGACTAAAACGTATTTGATGTGTCAATGCTCTATAATTGACAGGAGGTGACAAAGCAATTGGGGGATAAAACACATGAAGTTGCAGCAAAAATGGATTCTTACATGAAAGGAATGATGGGTGGTCAGGGAGCATCCATGTTTGAAGAGCTTGGGCTATACTATGTTGGTCCGGTAGATGGACATAATGTGGAAGATCTTGTTCATGTACTCAAGAAGGTTAAGTCCATGCCTACTGCAGGCCCTGTTCTCATTCATGTCATTACCGAGAAAGGCAAAGGCTACCATCCGGCAGAAATAGCTGCTGACAAAATGCATGGTATATATTGCTACAAGTTTCACCAAAAAATGTGAACATATGAAAAGTGAACAATTTCTAATGCATGGTTTGTATGCAGGTGTTGTGAAATTCGATACTCTAACAGGAAAACAGGTGAAAGTTAAGGCCAAAACACTCTCATACACCCAATATTTTGCGGACTCTTTGGTTGCTGAAGCAGAGAAAGATGACAAAATAGTTGCTATTCATGCTGCTATGGGAGGAGGCACGGGTCTTAACACGTTTCAAAAACGGTTTCCTTCAAGATGTTTTGATGTTGGGATAGCTGAGCAGCATGCTGTCACCTTTGCTGCAGGTTTAGCAACTGAAGGGCTAAAACCATTTTGTGCTATTTATTCATCTTTCCTCCAAAGAGGTTATGATCAAGTGAGATCTTTTATCCATCTCTTAAAGGAACTTAATTCCTTATGAATGATGGTTAATGTAATTGTATTTGATGATTTAGGTGGTTCACGATGTTGATCTTCAAAAGCTTCCAGTAAGATTCGCTTTGGACAGGGCTGGTTTGGTAGGAGCAGATGGTCCAACTCATTGTGGTGCATTTGATACAACTTTCATGGCTTGTTTACCAAACATGGTAGTCATGGCTCCATCATGTGAAGCCGAGCTCATGAACATGGTTGCCACAGCTGCAGCCATCGATGATCGTCCTAGTTGCTTTAGGTACCCAAGAGGAAATGGCATAGGCTCATTCCTCCCACCAGATAACAAAGGAACCCCAATTGAGGTACTTTAAGTAGCTTGTGTAATGATAATTATTTTAGGGGCAATGGGGAAGGGGTAATCTTGAGGGAAGGGGGAAGTAAATTTGGACCGTCCGTTAACATTCTTTAGGGGCAGTTAACATTCATGAATGTTAACATTCCCGTGAAAAATGTTAATTAACATTCTATGAATGTCAGTTAACATTCATGAATGTTAACTGCCCGTAAAGAATGTTAACGGACGGCCCAAATTTACTTCCCCCTTCCCCCAAGATTGAAGCTTCCCTATGGATCATTCCTCTATATGTATATATGTATACATATAGAAGAATACCATCAACCAATTTCAATTTAATGACTAATAATTTAATAGGTTGGAAGGGGAAAAGTACTTAAGGAGGGAAGCAGAGTGGCCTTATTAGGCTACGGAACCATAGTGCAAAGTTGTTTAGCAACAAGTGAACTTCTTCAATCTGTTGGTATCTCAGTGACTGTAGCAGATGCACGATTCTGCAAGCCACTTGATGGGAAATTGATCAAAAAACTAGCGAATGACCATGAGGTACTTATTACAGTAGAAGAAGGATCCATAGGAGGGTTCAGCTCTCATGTTTCTCAATTTCTGGCATTAAATGGATTACTTGATGGAAACCTCAAGGTACTATTTTCTACAACACTTTCTGCTCTTTCGGTTAATTATTAAAACATGAAATCCCATGTATACTTATGTTGGTTTGGTTTATTTTTGTCATATTGCAGTGGAGAGCGATCACACTACCGGATAGATATATTGAACATGGGGCTCAATCAGACCAGATTGAGGAGGCCGGTCTCAGCCCAAAACATATTGCAGCAACGGTTTTATCATTAATTGGCGAGAGCAGGGAGAGACTCCATGCTGTCAATAATGTATAGTGTAATCCTCCATCTATTGATATTTTCTAGAACCGAAAGACAAGTTTGACCATCATTGGACAAAAAAGAAAGTTGGTCAAGGTCTTCTCGGACTCTCAAATATGTTGTAGTTTGTCTAGTAACATACATTGATTGCTAGTTAACATTTGTTGATATGATTTCCTTCACAGAAATATTGGTTGAAATTGTACTTTAAACTGTTTCAAGAAGGTGGAATACAACTATATCTGTGAAGTGTTTCTTAATGCTAGCTTTAAATGCATGAATACGTACAAAAGAAGAATTTCATATATTTCCATCATTGAGATAAATGCGATCTACATGCAGTCCCATTATTGCATGTAACTTAAGTTTGAGCTCATCAGTAAAGTATCAGAGAACAATGCTCAACATTCTTCACTTTAGTGAGTATTTTATTAAACAGAAGTTTGTATGGCCTTAATTGACAGCATCAACATTCCCTTTCATATTTCATGATTTTGTCAAAAAATTGGGATTGGGTGATAATGTTCTGTTTTGGGATGGTGCATATATGGGTGGGTCAAGCACTCGTGCAAAATACTCCGCGAATGTTAATTGGTTAGATTGGATTTTTAGACCAAATGCTTTTTAGTCTCTATTTGTACTTCAATTGAAGCTACTTGCTGAGTTGCTGGTGGTCTTTTGTATTTAATTTAATGCCCTTCTTATAATAGTCAAAAAATTTACTACTAGATTTGGCTGGTGATATTATATTACCTGGAAAGAGTGGTTAAGTTGTAGCCAAGCTAAACCAGATTACTATTTATATATAGCAGCTTATTAATTATGCAGATGGTAGGGTTGTAGCCTAGCTAAACCAGATTACTGTGTCGTCTTGGCACTTTTGCATTTATGTACACTGCTTACCTTTTTTCTCCCCTCACTCTTTAAGTGTTTTTAGTTTTACTCGATGAATGGCCCTATAGTTTATATAAATTTTTAAAAATTGTCTTTCAATATATATATTTTCGCGCTATCAATCTAGAAAGTTATTTTTATTTCATAAATTATTCATCCGCCACTTGAAATAACCAAAATACTTTTAATCAATTTTTAATTTATTATTCTTTAAAAATAAAAATAACGAAGAGGTTAGGAGTATTTTAGTTATTTTAAATGGCGGAGTAACTAATTACTAGACAAAAGTGAATTGTTCAGACCGATTGTGTGAAAAAGTAAAATAAATTGATAGAAGACTTTTGTAAATCCGTATAAATTATAAAAACCATTCATTAAATATATTCTTTGCATTAACATAATGTGCTAGTTTTGTTTTTCTTAATATAAGTCAACAAACATGTGCTTCACTGATGTACAATTTCTTCATTTGGCGTCTGCTTCGTTTTGGCGGTTTATCAGTAGGTTGGTATCTTTGTTTTTTCTGAGAGCTGCAATTCTTGTTTTTGGATGCTTCTGGCCTGATGATTTAACTTTTTGGTTCCCGCCATAGTGGAACTCATAATAGTTTCCAAATGATAAATTAACCCTTCCACATTTCTTATTTGAATTGTCTCTAATAAATATTTATTTTTATATTACAATAGAAAAAAATTCTAAGTTGAAAAGATTATATGTTATTGGACAACAATGTAATAATTATACATTTTTAAAATTACGTGCATTAAAAACATAACACTTAAAATATAATAGATGAAATAATTAATAGTTAATAATAATAATAATAATAATAAAATATTGTTATATAGAACTAATAATATAGACTTAAAATAAATCTAACTCATTCATCATCAAACATACCATTTAATACATTTTCTTATTTTTTTTATTACCATCCATTTATACGCTTTGACCAATTGTATTGTTTAACCTTATTTTTAAATTTATATTCTAGTCCTATCAATCATTTTGCATAATAATGTATATATATATATATATGTAATACGATAATGATAGCTTATTCATAAATTATTAGACCATATAGGAGACTATAGGAGCAGACCAAATATAGTCAAATCTGGATCATAATTGTGGAACATCCGTTTCATTGGTACTAGAAAAAATAAATGATATAAATATACACAAAGTCGTAAATGTCATGTTCCACGTGAAATATTTTGAGCATAATGTCTTTAATTTGTGAACAAATTTGACTACCTTGTATACCAAAAATTTCAAAGCCTCCAGCAGCCATCTTCTACGTACGTTGTTTTGATCAACTAGTTAATTAATTCTCATTTGGACACAAAATATAGTAGCCTATAAAAGTGATATAAATTTCCTTCACTGAATCAACGTAGGCCAAATATTTCTTTTAACTAAATCGTCAACCCGGCCATTTTTTCTTTCTTTTCCCTTCTGTATACTAAAAGCTACACCAACAAAACTATGGCTTCTTGTGGTGCTTTGAAGGGTATGTTTTTGTTGTTAGCTCAAGATGGTTACAATAATTCTTCTAGTTTTCGTAATCAGTCGAATAAACCAACTAGGCAGTCAAGCAACCGAAAGGTAATTATAAGTTAATTCTTATATATGTATGTCATTGTAGTAAGCTTAAATCTACGTTATTAAATTACTTTGGTTGAAAAAAGAAATATTTTCTATTATCAGTTTGCAGGGATCCTGGCTGTTGCGAACGACAAGGCAAGTAATGAAATCACACATGTGAATGGAGCGACTGGAAGCTCGGCAATCCCGATTAGATACTCAGGGGAGAAGCCAGCCACGCCTATCTTGGATACCATAAATTATCCGATCAATATGAAGAGTCTTTCTGTTGAGGTAAAAATTGAAAGAACTCGATATAATATTTCTTTTAGCTTATCTCATTCATGACATATATAGGGAAACATTGTTTCTTAAATCGGTATTACTTTTGTGTATTTGATTACATGCATATTTTGTAGAAGAATTTTTTTATTAATCTAAGGCATGCATGGATTGTTTCTAAAGTTTTTCTCATGCATACCTATTTCCTAATATATATATATATATAATATATACTGCATTATTGTCACAAATTAATTATGTTTGAACTTATAACTTGATATACAAATATAAATGATGTGTCTCAGTAAGATGAGGATATAGATAAAAGATTTACAAAATCGTAAACTAGAATTACATAAAAGATTATAAAGCAATGTAACTATTGTTTTTTTAATTTACTTTTGATCATGTATAGGAGCTTGAAAATTTGGCTGATGAGCTCCGAGAAGAAATTGTTTATACGGTTTCTGAGACTGGAGGTCACTTGAGCTCAAACTTGGGGGTGGCTGAGTTAACCGTTGCACTGCACCATGTTTTCAACACCCCGAATGACAAGATTATTTGGGATGTTGGCCACCAGGTGACTACCACTTTCATTTCCACGTAGTCATGCAATGTTTTTAGGATTATAAATTAATATGGATGATTACATTTGTGTCGTAATAACCTGTAATGTTTTTTGGTGTAGTCGTACCCACATAAGATATTGACAGGAAGGAGGTCGAGAATGGGAACGATGCGGCAAACGAGCGGACTCGCGGGCTTCCCTAAGAGAGATGAGAGTGAACATGATGCTTTTGGCGCTGGCCACAGTTCTACTAGCATTTCTGCTGGTTTAGGTAGCTTCCCAAACTTAATTCCAAACAGAGAAAATGGGTTTATGTTTTCAAAGTGTTTTAAACTTTATACGTAATTGTATGAATTGAATTTTCAAAATTACTATTGTATGTAATTATAATTCAAAAAGCGTCCATTACATACATAAAAAAGGACCATTTTGAAACTCTATATGTAATAGTAAACTAAACTTTTATATATACAGTAATACTTTTTAAAAGTCCCCGTGTACTTGTAAATGTAAACAATATTTTTGACACTCAGAGACACAAATTATAAGCAATACCCCCACATCTCGTACATCTAATCTAAAGGAGATAATAAAACACGTCAAATTCGGGTTTGTTTAACTATTTCGCATAATGAATAAGGTCTCTTCGTAGGAATTATGCGAAATTATCCTTTATGCGGGATTCCCCTTTTCACGGGATATTTCTGCAAATATATGTGGATAAAACCGTTTGTGTGTTCTCCAGGGTACGTGTTCCGTCGATTTTCCATGCTTAATAAAGATTTAGTGTTCAATCGTTAAGGGTTTGATTTTGGCCGTTTAGGGTTTTTGAAAGAATTCGCAAACGTGTATTCGAAATTAAAATGAGGAGCTTTTTGTCAAATACGTAAATTCGATTTATTTATCGGTAGATTTAACAGAACCTATTTGAATCGGTAATTTGATTATTTGATTCTCTATTATTAAGTCATAGAATAGAAAATGTTTGCTTTCAGACTTTCAGTCTAAGCATTATACTTAATCCTCTCCTTATCTTTTAAAATTTTTAAATACTGTATCTTCTAATGATGTACTTAAATATATACTACAGGAATGGCTGTTGGTAGAGATTTGTTAGGAAAGGATAATCATGTAATTGCAGTGATTGGGGATGGAGCCATGACTGCAGGCCAAGCTTATGAGGCTATGAACAATGCTGGCTACCTTGACTCTAATCTCATCATAATCTTGAACGACAATCGTCAAGTCTCCTTACCCACCGCCACTCTTGATGGCCCCGCTCCACCCGTTGGGGCCCTCAGTCGATCACTCACGAGGCTGCAAACTAGCAGAAAGTTCCGCCAACTACGTGAAGTTGCAAAGGTGCAACTTCTTTCTACCTCTTTGTTATGTTCATCCACATTTCAAATATCTTAAAATGTAGTAATAGCTTATAACATAAAAAATTCAGCACTATTACTATGCAGAACAAGTGATTGTGAAATGTGAAACATTTGAATGAAAAAAGTAAATGTAAAAAGATTCTTGTCATGAACAGGAAGTGACCAAGAAATTGGGGGACAAAACACATGAAGTTGCAGCCAAAATGGACTCTTACATGAGGGGAGTGATGGGTGGTCATACAGCTTGCATGTTTGAAGACCTTGGGCTCTACTATGTTGGTCCAGTAGATGGACATAATGTCGAAGATCTTGTGTATATTCTCAATAAGATCAAGTCAATGCCAGATGCCGGACCTGTTCTAGTCCACATTGTTACCGAGAAAGGCAAAGGCTACCCTCCTGCAGAAATCGCAGCTGATAAGATGCATGGTATTGAAACTTTTTACCAAATGATAGACCTAATAGATGATGAAAAAGCAGTTACTTATATGAATTATTTTCTCATATAGGTGTTGTAAAATTTAACACTCAGTCAGGGAAACAATTGAAAGCGAAGACTAATACCCTGTCATATACGCAATATTTTGCTGATTCTTTGGTTGCTGAGGCAGAAAGAGATGATAAAATAGTTGCAATTCACGCAGCTATGGGAGGAGGCACTGGCCTCAACACATTTCAAAATCGGTTTCCTAAGAGATGTTTTGATGTTGGCATAGCAGAGCAGCATGCTGTCACCTTTGCTGCAGGTTTAGCAACTGAAGGACTTAAACCATTTGTTGCTATTTATTCATCTTTCCTTCAAAGAGGTTATGATCAAGTAAGCTCTTTGATTTATTAGTAAACAATTGGTTTCATGAATTTTGTTTTTTAACAGCTTCATGAATATGGGTTAATGTAATCATATTTGATGATGTAGGTGGTTCATGATGTTGATTTGCAAAAACTTCCGGTCAGATTTGCATTGGATAGGGCTGGTTTGGTAGGAGCAGATGGTCCAACTCATTGTGGTGCATTTGATACAACTTTCATGGCTTGTTTACCAAACATGGTAGTAATGGCTCCTTCTAATGAGTCCGAGCTTATGAACATGGTTGCCACAGCAGCAGCCATTGACGACCGTCCTAGCTGCTTTAGATTCCCCAGAGGAAATGGCATAGGTTCTTTCCTCCCACCAAATAACAAAGGAACCCCGATTGAGGTACTCTATTAATTTATATAACGATACTATATAGTCTATAACAAATGGGAAATCTGGATCTAACAAGTCAAGTATTTTAAATAGGTTGGAAAGGGAAAAGTGCTTAAGGAAGGAAGTCGAGTGGCCTTATTAGGCTATGGAACCATAGTGCAAAGTTGTTTAGCAGCAAGCGAACTTCTTCAAGCTCATGGTATCTTAGTGACTGTGGCAGATGCACGATTCTGCAAGCCGCTAGATGGAGATTTGATCAAACAACTAGCAAATGAGCATGAGATCCTAATCACACTCGAAGAAGGATCTATCGGAGGATTTAGCTCCCATGTTTCTCATTTCTTGGCCACAAATGGATTACTTGATGGAAACCTCAAGGTAGATTACTTTTTACAACAGTTTCATAGGTTATTCATGATTTAAACGTTTAGTATTCGTGATTGCAAAAAACAATTGTATTAATCTTGGTAATCTTTAATTGATTGTAGTGGAGAGCAATGACACTGCCCGATCGATACATTGACCATGGGGCTCAACCTAACCAGATTGAGGAGGCCGGTCTCACCCCAAAGCATATTGCAGCAACTGTTCTATCACTGGTTGGCAAGAGCAATGACAGTCTCCGTGTTGTCAATTTCTAATTTGAATTCTTTATTGATTAAAATTTTGTAAAGGTAATAGAGAAGGCAGTCTATCACTTGAAAAAAGATGAGGCCAAACTCTTGTCAGGCTAGCTCCTTTTGTCACAATCAGAATGTAGTTTCTATTATAACATACATGAATGGCTGGTTAATATTAGTGCATATATTTATGCTAACTTCTTCATAATGAAATATACAACTATATTTTTCGCATGTTTTCTAGTTGATTAATTAAATGCATACCGAACAACCGTATTTTCCAAATATATATATATATATATATACCATATATGAGTGAGTGATCATTGCTTTGTTTATAAGCATTTCACCGAATGCTGCTCCAAAAGATAAAAAAAGATATAATATATGTGTTATAAAGAGCCAGGTCAAAGTTCATCTAAATTGCATTTATATAGTTACTAATAAATAACTAGCCTTTTAAATCAAATTGTTATGATACTTGGAAATGTTATCCTTAACTAAATTTAGAGTAGTAGGGGAGACAATTTTTTGTGCAGATACTGTAACATCAAAATGGGATTGATAAAAAATATAAAGGGCCCAACCGGGTTCGAACCGGTGACCTATTGATCTGCAGTCAATTGCTCTACCACTGAGCTATGGACCCATTGTTGCGATTTATTATGCAAAATATTTAAAGTCCTGTATAAGGAAGTGCAGTTCATGAACACCTTAATGAAAGCGGGCATAATAATTACTCCGTACAATGTATAGTAATACTACCAAAGTATTTTTGTATATTATTCTAATCGTTTGAACCTTTTAATCTACATATATAATATGTTAAGTAGGATTGAAACAATATACTAAGATCAAAGTCATTTATATTATACGGGACAACAAATTTAGGTCACAATTTTATTAATAATAAATTTGAAAGTTCAAAAATGATTTTACTACCTTCTAAAGATAGATTATGATTTTGGAGTTAATCATCTATCAATTAAAATAATGCATTTGTTTAAATGTTTAAAAAGACTATTATAGACTCAAAAATTCAATCGGTAGTGCAATTGAATTGAATGACTTCATTTGTAAATAAATTTATAAAAAACAATATCTAGTATGTTGTTTCTTATTGATTTCCTACTTTTTATAAATCACTATTATAGTTGTTGTTTCGAAGCTTTGGATGTTTTGTAGTTTTGTTTCTAGTCCATAGTACTAATTTTCTAAATCACATAGATCATAACTAGTGGTAAAATTGTTTTTAATGTTTTGGAAAAACTGTTATTAAAAAGGTGGATGAGTGGAGAACAGTGTTCTGAACTTTTAACTTTTTATATTTTTAAAAATATTCAAATAATTTAATAAATTGAAACAAATATCAAAATAAATTAAATAAAAGAAATACATTTATTAAAATAAAAAATACATAATTGAAATACAATAAATTAAAAGTACATTAAACAAATTATATAAATTTAGAGACGATAAATTAAAACAAACTAATCACGATTCCCTCCAAATACGCTCCACAAGATCGGATCGAAGGCCTTTATGCATGTCTGTATCACGTAATTCCCTGATTTTCCTACTTATATATGTCACACCTCTCGATCTAAATACCTTGTATATTCCCAACAAGCACATAATAATCTTCATTCTCCGCAATATTAAAATCATTGTCTTCGTTAATCATATTATGCAATATGATGCAAGTATACATGATTACTTTTTATAGCATTTACGCTATAAGTTTTTGCATGTTGTTGCAGTGTATTCCAACAGCTTTGGAGGACAACAAATGTCACTCGACATCCTTTCCGGCAAACACTTGTGCTCAGTAAACTTCACTCCCTTTGTAACTCTTATTCTTGTAAACCCTAACCTATGAATTTTAATAACATTTCTCTCTAGTTGGATGTGGATTAAATCAATAGAATATATTAAATATAACCTTATTAATTTTGTGTTTGTTTAATTCGCGCACTTAATTGCGTATTTACTTGTATTTAATTTGTTTATTATATACGAGTATAATCTAGTACTTATACGGTCTTATTCGAGGCTCATAATTCCTAGCTGTATTCTCATATCAATCAATTGATCATAACAAATCAAGCAACCAATATCATACTTGATGTCTAAAGTCGCATAAGCCGTACAATTACACGTTTACACTTTACCTTGCATTTCTCGAGGATCATATTCAAGTCAAACCATGATTTCCTGGTGTCTGGTAATTTCATAAATGTATACTTTCGAAAACCTACCTCAACACTGCAATTTAACGGCATTTCTGTTTGACAACCACTCGTCCTATATGATATTTGCCATTGATCCTGATTTATTGGTTTAAACCCTTTTAGACATCCACAAATCGTTGTTTGTGTAATGTCACAACTTCCATAAACACCACACAATGCATATCCACTGCAAAGATCTGTCATTGTTTGTGAATAAAAAAACCATCCTTGGGTTGGATTGATCCAATTATACTGTCAAGGCTTAACACTTCTACAAAGTAAAAACAATGTATTCGTTTAAAAAGTACAAGGTTTATTGACCAAGGAATAAATTATAAAATTTATGATCAAATCTCTAATTATCATCGGTTCCGTAAGAAGTGTTAAATACCCTTCAAAAGTAAATTGGTATAATGTTAATCATATGTCTTGTTATTATATCCTAATGAAATTATATAATCATATATAGAGATAAACAATTTATAACCGACCTTAGCTCAGTTGGTAGAGCGGAGGACTGTAGTTGTTAATTGCTGTTATCCTTAGGTCGCTGGTTCGAATCCGGCAGGTCGGATGATATATGTTTTTCAAAATATTATATCTACATTTATTGTAAGTTAATTTTTTTTGTTATAAACCATATCTACAAAAGAAAGTTTTCATTAAACGAATATTCAGTTAATCACACAATCCACTTGTAAGCATATGTTGAAGTAACGATGAAAGCCCAATTATCAAACAATGTACATCAACATAACAAAATAAATTTTATGTACATTCATATGAAATTATCAAACAATGTACATGAGCATAACAAAATAAATTTTATGTACATTCATATGAAATTAACAAGTGGGATCAGGATTTCTTTTTCCATCCTTGCCCATACAAATGATCTTTTTTACAACAAAGTTGATGAACACGATTTGAATGACTATAACACAATGTACAAACACCCAAGAAGCTAATACGATCGATTGAGTGGACTATGGGTCTACCTGGCCGGCTGTCATGTCATCATCTCCTGAGTCGTATTCATCTTCACTCAGCTCATCATCACTTGATTTCTCATCCGGAAGGACACCCACATCTTCTGCTTTCGCATACTTTTCGAGGTACTCTGTTCAATGAACCAATTTACAGCTTTCAAGTTTCAATGCATCGGTACAGATTATTTTTCAATTCATGAAACCTATATATCTTTGGGATCAACAACAACAACAACAACGATACCCAATCCCGCCGAGGGCAGGGTATGGGGAGGTAAGATTAAAGGAATCTTTAGGAGCATGCATGTTTAAAGTTATAACAGATGCTTTACGCATATCCAGTTGTACTACAAGCATTAAAAGTTGCTACTATTCTAGACCACCATTCTAAAGATGTCATGCACTTCATACGCATATCAGGTGGAACTTGGATTAAAAAAATTTATCCTGCATTCCCAAACTGCAGTTGACTTCCTAAGTCAAGGACATCAGTATTCTACTGACAATACGCTACATCATCCCAAGTGCTTATAGAGAAAAGTTGATTTTATCGAAGTCTATCACATATACTAGAATTATCATTTCCTTTTTGATGTTTAATTTGTTATAAGATTCATACCAAAATTAAACGTCAAAAGTTGTAGATTAAGTGATTAGAAGATACAATAATCAGTTTTGTACTACTGAAAACACAACAATGATTATCTGATCATAATTGGTCAAGTCACATTAAAATCACTTATAAATACACGTCTAATTATCGCCTAAATATACATTCCGGGAACATGTGGTGCTTGGAATGTGCAATGAAGGTGATTAATTTGGCAGTTATTCATCTATAAACATAATCAATGTATTAGATCTTAGCCGTAGACTTATTGGCCCTCGTACATAGCTACAATTCAGTCATTTTACAGATGGTTGTTTTCATCTTCTTTAAAGCTGAAGTTATTTGTTACCTGTGGCTCGGCAAACCACCAAGGGTACAAGTACACAACCTCCCATTATTTGGGTACACAAAGATATTAAATGGGTTCAGTGACTTCAGTCAATGATAACGCCACTCAATTTAGAATGATAGAGCATAGGGCGATAATTATTTCATGTTTAGCATAATTGTGGTCGTATTTTAAGCATTCAACCTTCATGGTTAACGACCAAATAACCAAGAGAATCAGGCAAAACAAAATTATAGTTTAAGTATTCTGTACCTTTCACTCTTTGTTCATAAGAAGTTTTATCACGCATCAAAAGAGCCGCAGCTTCTCCATTCAATGGATCTGAAGCGTTTGGGTACAACAAAAGTTGTGGAAGGAACACCTCAAACACGTTCACCAAGTCTAGAAACAGATAACATCACTATTACATATCACTTCCTTTTGTTCCGAAAAAAAAAAAAAGAAATGTTATGGTCTGGGACGTCCCAAAATGAAAATTATTACAAATTCCATTAAACATATAAAACATATTCAGTATTACCGAACATGGGGCTCCATTTCTGATTGATCACATCCAAGCAAACTGAACCGGACCTGAAAATCAAAAATATATGAGCAAAATGTGATAATTTTGAATCTATTCACGGAATCTTAGAAATAACGACTTCAAGATCATACACTTGCACTCACATTTCATCAACATTTGGGTGGTAAATTTTGTTAAAGAAACTGATGGTTGGAGATTTATAAGGATAAGCATCTGGAAGCACAACTCTTAGCTTCCACACACCTCCATGGTAAGGACCTGTGTAATTCATGATTATAATCACGAAAATGACAAAAATGTTGAAATTTTTCAAAAACACCGCGATTGGTGTACGATGAACTAAACTGATAATTACAGTTTTTTCTTTTTCTTTTTGTGCAGATCAGAACAAAATATTGGTTATTTTTTAACAAAATTTCAGCACAGGTCTTCGTTTTCTTCTATACCTAGACATACTAAAATACTATGTCATTTAAGATCTTTAGTTTTGTTTGACCAAAATTTATTTCTGATTTACAAAACGAAGGCGCGTGATCAATAAAATTTCCCCAATTAGAAGAAACAAAATTACTTGAATTATAAAAAAGCAAACTTTAAGATTCTTTTTTCTTTTTGGAAATAAAGATCACAATTTAATCTAACCTTGTTTATATGTGAATCTATCTAAAATTCAAGAAACACCTAACATCACAAACAGCAAAGAGAAATTGAAAAAAAACATAAAACCCTGTTCCAAGAATATGAAAAAGTCAAATCTCATACAATCTTGTTCA
The DNA here is from genome assembly GCA_963921325.1 of Logfia minima. Classification (NCBI taxonomy): domain Eukaryota; kingdom Viridiplantae; phylum Streptophyta; class Magnoliopsida; order Asterales; family Asteraceae; genus Logfia; species Logfia minima. The sequence goes on from OY992767.1 coordinate 36,315,383, forward strand.
TATCAGTTGAATCTATCAAAATTCAAGAATACCCACAAAATAAAAGATCATATAAACAAAAAATATATTAAAAAATTACAAATATGAAGAACAAAATAATGAAGATAAGCTTAATCAGGGAACTTACTATCAGCAGGTCCATGAAAATGCACATAAAATTCATGCATCCCATCGTTGATCGTCTCTACTTTGTAATCACCCATCATCCTAATTAATTCATTATAAAATGGTCAAAAATTAATTTTGAAACTAATTCCATTCAAATAAATTCTTTATAACAAAGACAAGATATGAAATTAAAGAGCTTACAACTTCATCAAGTCCATCTCTCTGCGTTTGCTAGGAGAAGACATTTTTTTTAATGTTTTCAGATGAGAGTCCAGCGAGAGAGATAAGAAAGATAAAGAGTTCTTGAAACAGGGCTCACGCCATTCTATCAGAAGAGACAAAATATCCTTTCTTTGAAATGATTAAAGAAAAGGGTGTGTATTTTTATTCTTTTAGTAGTTCAATTTAAATTAAAATAATACCTGATCAAATACATTTAGGTGAAAAAAAGATAGACTATAAATTAATTACGTGAAAAACTAATTTTAAAGTATAGATTAGACATGGAATATATATATAGGGAATGCATACATATATGTGTGTGTGAGAGAGACATTTTTTATTTATTTTATAGATAAATATATGAATTTATTAAAAAATAGATTTTTAGAGATATCAAATAATCTAATTGGTTAATGAAAAGTTTACTGATATCTTTTATAAATAAAAAAAATGTAAAAATATTTTATGCTGTCTACAACATTTTATGTGTCATGACAAAAAGAAAAAATACAACTTAAATTTGTTTTATCATATTGATTTTAGTTTGCCTGTTTGTATTAGGATAAATTGATTAAGTTGAATTATCATGTTGATTTTAGTTTGGCCATTTGTCCTTGAGGTTTTTTCTTGGATATTTATTTTTTGGTTTTTTCCTGCTTATATTTGCCTGCCTTACAAAGAAAAAAGAAAGTCATTAAAGTGTAACTTTTAAGATTTCTAGTTTTTTTGTTTATTGACATTGATAATTTTTATTTAAGATCTGCTAACAATAGCCGTTGCATGAATAAGTATACCATGTTTAAAACATTTTTAAATAACTAATTATATTCATTTATATAGAACATTAGCACATTTAATTACAAAAAAGTCGAGTATAGATACAAAATGCAACTACGTTATGTTTAAATGAACTAAGTCTATAATTTTATACTTAACGACTAAATAAACTCTAATGGCTATTTTTATAATATATAAAAGTGACGTTAAATATGCTTAATAATATCTATGTGACACTAATCAAGTGTTGTCAAATACTCAAAATTAATAGGTGTCATTACCATAAGTTTTTTCACGATTAGTCTTCCATGTTATTAAGTCTTACGTGAAAAAAATTAAATTTAAATATTAATAAAACAAATTAATGACCATGATTAAATATGCAGTTTTTAGTACATTTAGTATATTAGTTAACTGTTAATTAATTAACTGTTTGATCAAGTTGTAACTTGATTAACACATAAATTTTGATAAGTACATACATTTTATTAAATAAATATACAACATCACACTGATGTACTGTACCAGTTTTAATACCGATAGTTAATAAACTCCATATTATTTTGAAAGTTGTAACTTGGTAAGATTCGTACATCTTTAATGCCTTAAATTTAACCACGTCAGTTAATCTTATACACATGACCTGTTTACTCAATATTTACATTAATGGTCCTTAAAACTAATGGTTTTACTTTGATGTTTGTTAAATTTACGCATATGGTTTGGTAGTGATAATTTAAGGATCATAAATGTTATGGTCAAGTTACCTAATGTAAGATAGATCATCTTAAGTAACGACAGGCATTAAATGTGTGATAGCTCTCTCAAACGTGTTATGGGTTTGAGCCATGAGCCCATTAACCGGTTAGAAAGGTTTTAATCCTAATCTTTTGAAATATAGTGAACATGTGTGCAATTCAGGCATACACGCACATCATTGTATCTTGTCATGGAATGATACCGAAGGATATTGGTACCCAATTTAGGAATTGAATATGAAAGAATGAACCAAGCATTTCAATATACCTAATATATTGTATGATATATTCTGCTAATAAATACTAAAAAGATGATGATATTTCTACTATTGTTTTTGATAAATTCATTAAAATTGTGCATTAAAAATTTGTATTGTACACATAAATAATGTACAGATTTGGTAGATTTATCAAAAAAAATGTTAAAAATATCATCACCCATACTAAAATGTGCTATTATTTACTAATGAACAAAATGTATAGATTTAACAATATCAAGTAAATGAATGACAAATAAATAAAGTCAAATTTAGTTGCACATCTCTCTCAAAGGAAATTCCTTTCTCGATGAGTAACTTATATATATCAACGTTGTTGCGAGCTGGTCAATCAGGTGAAATATTAGTTTAATGGTGCAAAATAACTTTCAAAATGCATTTATACACACCTATCTTGGCGTCAAATATAAAATTTTGCAATTAAAATGATGACACAATAGAAATCTACGAGAAAATAAAAAATTTGGAAAAAATGCGCCAAATGCGATACGTTGTTGCGAGCCGGTCAATCAGGTGAAATATGAGTTCCGTGGTGCGAAATTACTTTCAAAACGTATCTATACACACGTATCTTGGCGGAAAATATAAAATTTTGCAATTAAAATGACGACACAGTAGAAATCTACGAGGAAATAAAAAAACGCGCCAGAAAATTCAACATTTTTACGAGATAATATTAACGAGGTAAGAATTTGAGTTTATTGTGTCAAAATAACATCCGAATGTCTTTATACATGCATTTTATGGTAGAAAATTTAATATTTTTAGGAAATACTAGAAAATAAAAAATTCGGAAAAACACGCCAAATGTGAGACGTTGTTGCGAGCTGGTCAATCAAGTGAAATATGAGTTTAGTGGTGCGAAATTACTTTCAAAACGTATCTATAAATACGTATCTTAACGGAAAATATAAAATCTTGCAATTAAAATGACGACACAGTAGAATCTACTTGAAAATAAAAAAACGCGCCAGAAAATTCAACATTTTTACGAGATAACATTAATGAGGTAAGATTGTGAGTTTATAGTGTCAAATTAGCATCCGAATGTCTTTGTATATGCATTATATGGTAGATTAGGAAATACTAGAAAATAAAAAATTCGGACCAAACGAGCCAAATGTGAGACGTTGTTGCGAGCCGGTCAATTAGGTGAAATATGAGTTTAGTAGTGCGAAATTACTTTCAGAACGTATCTATATACACATATCTTTGCGGCAAATATAAATTTTTGAAATTAAAATGACGACACAGTAGAAATTTACGAGGAAATAAAAAACGCGCTATAAAATTTAACATTTTTACGAGATAATATTAACGACGTAAGAATTTGAGTATATTGTGTCAAATTAGGATCCAAATGTCTTTGTATATGCATTATATGGTAGAAAATTTAATATTTTTAGGAAATACTAGAAAATAAAAATTTCAGAAAAAACGCAGCAAATGCGATACGTTGTTGCGAGCCAGTCAATCAGGTGAAATATGAGTTTAGTGGTGCGAAATTACTTTCAAAACGTATCTATACACAGGTATCTTGGCGGAAAATATAAAATTTTACAATTAAAATGACGGCACAGTAGAAATGTACGAGGAAATAAAAAAACGCGCCATAAAATTTAACATTTTTACGAGATAATATTAACGAGGTAAGAATTTGAGTTTATAGTGTCAAATTAGCATCCGAATGTCTTTGTATATGCATTATATGGTAGAAAATTTAATATTTTTAGGAAATACTAGAAAATAAAAAATGCGCTAAATGCGAGACGTTGTTGCGAGCCGGTCAATAAGGTGAAATATGAGTTTAGTGTTGCGAAATTACTTTCAGAACGTATCTATACACACGTATCTTGGCGGAAAATATAATATTTTGCAATTAAAATGACTACACATTAGAAATCTACAAGGAAATAAAAAAATGCGCCATAAAATTTAACATTTTTACGAGATAGTATTAACGAGGTATGAATTTGAGTTTATTGTGTCAAATTAGCATCCGACCGACTGTCTTTTTATATGCATTATATGGTAGAAATTTTAATATTTTTAGGAAATACTAGAATATAAAAAATTCGGAAAAACGCGTCAAATGCGAGACATTGTTGCGAGCTGGTCAATCAGGTGAAATATGAGTTTGGTGGTGCGAAATTACTTTTAAAACGTATCTATACACACATATCTTGGTGGTAAATATAAAATTTTGCAATTAAAATGACGACACAGTAGAATTTACGAGGAAATAAAAAAACGCGTCAGAAAATTTAATAATGTTATGAGATAGTATTAACGAGGTATGAATTTGAGTTTATTGTGTCAAATTAGCATCCGAATGTCTTTGTATATGCATTATATGATAGAAAATTTAATATTTTTAGGAAATAGTAGAAAATAAAAAATTCGAAAAAAACGCGCCAAATGCTAGACGTTGTTGTCTGCTGGTCAATCAGGTGAAATATGAGTTTAGTAGTGCGAAATTACTTTCAAAACGTATCTATACAACCACATCTTGACGGTAAATATAAAATTATTCAACTAAAATGACGACATAGTAGAAATGTACGTGGAAATAAAAGAAGACGTCAGATAATTTAATATTTTTACGAGATAATATTAACGAGGTAAGAATTTTAATTTATAGTGTTAAATTGACTTGACATGAAAGTTTAAATTAAGCTTCTTAATTTTCTTTAAGGATCACTCACATATCCCTTAATTTCATCAGAATACGAGGATAATGATCTATCAAGTGTTAGCACTCTTTTGTTTTTTATTTTGTATTGGACTGCAGTTGACAAATACTTTGTAGATTCTGATTCTCCTCCAGGCAAGTCATGATACTTCTCCGTATTTTGTATAATTAAAGATTCTCATATCATCTGAGGACTGTTTACATCTCTTAAATAATCAAATATTGTGTGTATGCTAGGCAGATAAAAGTTATCTTGGTTTCACATATGAAGCCACCAAATTTTCTCCTGCACAAGAGTAAGATTAAATCATTGTTGGAGGTGGAACTGCTGGCTGTTCCTTAGCAGCTACTTTATCTCAAAAATATTCCGTAATACTATCTGAACAAGGAGGTGTACCCAAATCGGATCCTAACATGATATACGAGATTGAAACCGTGAACACCCTCCTTACAGCAGATCATAAAGATTCGCCTGCTGAAAGTTTTATCTCTGAAGATGGTGTACTATGTTAAAAGTATTAATCTAAAGTGAAACAAGAAGGTTGACTTCTGTTGACTTGTACTTATTGTGTATGTAAGTTTTTGTTATGCAGGTATAAATGAGATAAGTTAAAGTTGAAGGACAGGAGGTGTAAGTTATTTGGAAGATAAAGGTTTAGTTTGTATTTTTGTTTATTAATAACTGTAATAATGTAGTTTTTTTTTATTATTCATTGTGCGTGTGTGGTTATTATCTCTAAGAGATATATCCCTGGTTATATACGATTGTATAGGTGGTGTAATTAGGGCTTGATCAATAAGAAGGATTGTGATTGTGTGTGAATGATAATTACCTATTGGTAATTGATCATTGAGAGTTTTGTTGTTGTGAGGATTATTTTGTTTTGTTTTTGGGCATTGCCCGATTTGATTATGAATGAAATCTGTGGAGATTATTGTTTGATTCTTATTTCTGTATCTCTTGTTAGTTTCAATATACTGAATACAAGAGGCAAGATTTTGGGAGGTAGTAGCATGATAACTTTTGGATTTTATTCAAGGGCTGATTACTACTTGTACGAGAATTCAGGTATTGAATGGGATATGAGTGTTGTGAAAGATGCCTACGAGTGGGTAGAAGATACTATCGTTACTCGTCCGGCTCATTTAAATAGATGGCAAGTTTCTATAAAAAAATGCCTTGTTAGAATCAGGAGTTGGTCCAGATAATGGATTCACCCCCATTTTGATGGAGCCAAAGTTAGTGGTTCAACGTTCGATGATTCAGGGAGACGACATGGGGCCGTGGAGCTTCTTAATAATGCAACCCTAGAAACTTGCATGTGGTAGTTCATGCCATAGTTGATGGGGTCATCTTCTTCACCTCTAAACTTTTAGGAAAGCATTCTCAACACTTGGTTTTTATTGTTGTCTCCTATTTGGACATACCTAAAAGTTGGAAGTGGCTAGTTTCTTTAATTACAAATTTTTAAATAAAAACATTAAACTATTTTATGGAATAATAGCTGCGATTGGAGTTACGTACCATTATTCAAAACAAAGATAACATGAAGTCCATGTACGAAGGAATGGAGAAGTGATTTTGAGCGCCGGAGCTTTAGGAAGCCCACAACTTTTACTATTAAGTGGAATCGGGCCAC